>CM068299.1:10349919-11817479 GCA_034768395.1 Linum lewisii
TAATGATTGTCCTATGTGCACCAAAACGAGAAAACAGCTTCTTGAGGAATTTTCCAACAACTCGGGCATCGTTAGTGGGGAGAGCTTGCGCTTCCACCCACTTCGATATATAATCCACAGCCACGAGTATGTACTTGTTACCAAAATACGGAGTGAAAGGACCCATAAAATCTATCCCCACACATCAAAGATTTCAACAACCACAGACACTTGTTGAGGCATTTCATCGCGTTTCGAGATCTTACCTGCCCGTTGGCATGCATCGCACGCCTTGATGAAATCCTGGTAATCCTTGAAGATGGTAAGCCAGAAGAATCCAGAAGCCAAGATCTTTCGAGCAGTTCGGTTTGCTCCATGTTGGCCACCGACAGGTCCAGAATGGCAATGCTCCATTATGTCTCCAGCCTCCGCTAGAGTTACGCACCTCCGGATGATGTCGTCAGAGCCAATCCGAAACAAATAAGGATCATCCCAGAAGTACTTCTTAACCTTTGTAAAAAACTTCCTCCTTTCTTGACGGGAGAAGTCCGTCCTTACTTCACCAGTGGCTAGATAATTAGCGAGGTCTGCAAACCAAGGACCCTCTGCCTCTTTTATCATAATAGCAAATAGGTGTTCTTCAGGGAAAGTTTCCCGGATCGCTAGATTATCACCAGAACTCTGCTCGTGCTCCTCCAATCGTGACAAATGATCCACAGCCACATTCTCCGACCCTTCTTGTCTTGGATCTCAAAATCAAACTCTTGCAAGAGAAGATCCAGTGGATTAACCTTGGCTTAGCATCCGCCTTGCTCATAAGATATCGGATAGCTGCGTGATCTGTGAAGACAGTAATTTTAGCAAAAAGAAGATAAGAGCGGAACTTATCAAAGGCAAAGACTACCGCTAACATCTCCTTCTCGGTAGTTGTATAATTCCATTGAGCTTCATTCATTGTCTTGCTGGCATAATAGATAGGTCTGAACCTCTTCTCAATCCGCTGCCCCAAGACCGCTCCAACGGCATAATTGCTCGCATCACACATAAGCTCGAAGGGTAGTTCCAATTTGGAGCTACAACTACAGGTGCTGAAACAAGCTTATTCCTCAAAGTCTCGAAAGCTGTCATGCACTTCTCGTCAAAGAAGAAAGGAACCTCTTTCTCTAATAATCGAGTCATGGGCAATGTGATTTTAGAAAAATCCTTGATAAACCGCCTATAAAACCCTGCATGACCAGAAAGCTTCTTACTGCTTTGACGGAAGAGGGAGGCGGTAGCTTGGCAATGGTGTCAATTTTCGCCGGATCAACCTCAATACCCTTCTTCGAAACTTTGTGCCCAAGCACAATGCCCTCCGTCACCATGAAATAGCTCTTCTCCAGCTAAGAGCTAAATTTGTGGCTTCACATCTCTTAAGGACTCTCTCAAGGTTCTTCAAGCCATGTTCAAAAGAATGTCCATAAACTGAGAAATCGTCCATAAATACCTCCACAGCATCTCCAATGAGCTCATCAAAGATACCCATCATGCACCTCTGAAACGTAGCTGGCGTGTTACAGAGTCCGAACGGAATTCTGCGGTAGGCAAAAGTACCAAACGGGCATGTGAAAGTGGTCTTTTCTTGATCATTCGGCGCGATGGGAATCTGAAAATACCCGGACATCCCATCCAGGAAACAGTAATACTCATGACCTGCCAAGCGCTCCAACATCTGATCAATGAAAGGAAGGGGAAAATGGTCTTTCCTTGTAGCATCATTTAATCGTCTGTAATCAATACAGACTCTCCATCCGTTAACTATCCTCGTAGGGATGAGCTCCCCCGCTGCATTAGGAACCACGGTGATGCCTCCCTTCTTCGGAACACAATGAACCGGACTCACCCAGTTACTATCAGAGATGGGATAAATAATCCCAGCATCCAGAAGCTTGATCACCTCCTTCTTTACAACCTCCATCATGTTTGGATTAAGACGTCGTTGAGGTTGTCTAACAGGTCTCTGGTTCTCCTCGAGGAAGATGTGATGCATACAGTGGGAAGGATGAATCCCCTTTATATCTGTCACCCTCCAAGCAACAGCACGCACATGCCTCATGAGCAACCGTATGAGCTCATCCTTCTGCGGTTGAGTGAGGGTCGAATTAATTATGACCGGAAGCTTAGAGTCCTCTCCCAGATATGCATACTCTAAGTTTGGAGGCAGATCCTTCAACTCAAGTTCCGGAGCTTCTTCATATGAAGTCAAAAGCCGACGCTCCGGTGACGGTGTAAAAGCAGTTTGCGGAACCTGGTCAACATATTCCTCTTCTTCATACATGCTCATAGATGCTACCTGTTCATCCCGAATTGCTCCTGCATCAACAAATTGACCAGAAACAATACACTTCTCTAGCGAGTCTTCACTCACTAGGTTAGTAAAAACAGAGGTAGAAAGCACAGTTACAGTTTCTTCAACAACACACAAGTCATCGTAGTGGTGAGGAAATTGAATGCTATTATCTAGACGAAATGTAGCATGCTCTTTTCCTACCCTAAGAGTTATAGTACCTCCTAGCACATCTATGAGAGAACCGGCTGAATACAAGAATGGACGACCAAGAATCAACGACATATCAGCATGAGCATCAATCACGACAAAATCAGTAGGAAACTTGAATGGACCAACTTCAAGAATAACATCTTCTAAAATACCCCTAGGCACAGCAGAAGATTTATCAGCTAATTTTACGTTCATGCGAGTTGGTTTAAAATCAAGCATTCCTATATCAGAAGCTAAGCTATATGACATGACATTGATGCTAGCTCCTAGATCCGCTAAACCACGTCCAACACGTAAAGTACCAATGCGACAAGGTAGAGTGAAAGAACCTGGATCGCGGCGCTTAATAGGAAGCTTGTTTAGCACAATGGTAGATACCTCCTCATTAAGCTCCAAGTCTTCAAATAGCTCCAGGAAGTTCGCTTGTTCTTCCTCCGTGAGAGCTAAAAGTTCTTGCAACTTCAACTTGTTGGTGGGTAGCATCTTCATGTACTTGGCAAACTTCGGCATCGTCACAATCACATCTCCTTCATCGACATGTCAACGTGAACCCTGTTTAGCATCTTCAGGAATAGCTGGTATTGAGCATCGTAGAGATCCTTATTAAGCCTGGCAGGATAAGGTGCCTTAGGCTTGTGAGGGCTAGCAACCGGTATAGGAGATGAGGGAATAATCGGTATCTCTTCCTTATCTGGCTGCTGAGTTTGTTCCTCTTCCTCCACGTCCTCTTCTTCAATAAGATGAAGGGGAGGAATTAGAGTTGGCACCTGCTTCATGGGAATATCTGTCAGCTTCTTCCCGCTCCTGGTTCTGGTTCTGGTTCTGATTGTTATTCCAGCCTCCTTTGTTCTGCCATTGGGAATTTGATTTTGATTCCCATTATACCTTTGGTAACCCCTGTAACATCCCGAATTTAGGGAATTAATTTTTTTAAAAAAATTAATAAGGTCAATCCTTATCAGCGGAAATTTGTTTGTAGATTCACGATTAAATTAATCGAGGCTTAAAGGTTAAATCGATTTGGTCATTAGAAGAATCGATTTTGAGAAAGGAATCAAAACTCAGCAAACCGAATAAAATAGTAGCCGGGGTAAGACTGTTGACTGAGTAAACCAGTAGCCGAGTTGGTTAAGGAACCAACACAGCACTTAGCCGACCCGGGATCGAATCCCAGCCACAACTTTAATTTTTAAATTTTCAAAACCACCAAACGCTGAAACGACGTCGTTTTGGGCAGTCTTCTCCGGCGAGCCCCTGTTTTTGCTCCGCCGCTCCCCTACCTGGCCGGCGACGCTGCAAGTGGACAAACCCACTTTCTCTTCAACAGCCGGACAAGGGAGGCCACCAGGACATGACAGAAAGCTTGGGAATCTCGACTATTGCATATCCGTCCAAGAACACGACGAATTGAGTGGGAATTCGTCCCTACTCCGGCCACGATTTTCAAAAGATGGAGGCCCGATTGTTGATGAATTTGGCCAGTGTCGGCCACTTCCTTTGGCTTGTATCTGATCGTCCAGGCCTATAAAAGCCACCCATGGTAAGGGATTGAAGCTTGCATCCCTTAAACCCAGAAAACGATTCATGACCGATCAAGCTCCGACGAGCTTAGTGTCGTGATGATTCAGGCTGATTCGAACCGAATGGTTGGTACCATTCGATTTGTCTCATCCTCACGATCATTTCCCCTCTTTCAATTTCAAGTTTGGATCCCTGGTTAGGGAGAATCGAAGGAAAAACCAATCGGTGGAAATTAGGGTTCATACGATTGGAAAATATGCCAATTTGGTCCCTAGCCCGACTGTAAGTTGCAAATCGGTCATCCCTTCCTTTCCTTTGGTATTTTGCCCCTGTAGCTTGTCCCGTGTGACAATTAAGTCACTTAACTGTCTGTTTTTGACAGAAAGGGCCCAAACTAATTTTTCAGTTAGTACAAATTGGTCCGGAGGTTACGAACGTCCGTTAAACTCTCCTTTCCGTACGATTCAAGTCCCGGAACCGATTGTCAAGTCACCCGACTTGGTTTATAGGTGGGTGGTTAAAGGGGGTAAAATCTTGTCGTTGCTAGTTATTTTTACGTCATGCCTAGTTGGTTTATATTTACATATTTATTTAAAATCAGTCCTTGGTTATTCTTGTGGTTGATTATTATTATTAACCGAGAACTAAAATGTATGATTTAATCGGAGGGATTGGTGAGGGCTTAGCGTTGTGTAGGTAGTTTGGATGATGTGAGGAGTTCCAATTTTGACTTAGATGAACCCTAGGTGATGCATGAAAATGATGAGTGTAAAAGGGGTAAATTGTGTTGTGAATGTGCTTAGTTGTTTATGATTGCCGTGGTGGATTGTTGTTGTTGATTTCCGTGGTGTGGGTTTGGGTATGGACTGAAATGAATTGATTAATGAATTGACGTAGAATTGAGGGATAGGTTGATGGGGAAATGTGTGCAAGTGCCTTGATGTTATAAATTGCCAGTTGCGGTTGCAGGAGAGTAGCCCTGCCAATGTGGGGTTGCTCTGAGTATGAGGAACAGGTGGGTGACCCCTAGACTCATGACATGGTTTCCCCCGTACTTGCAGGTGGGGGTGGCCGGTGAGCTAGCCGGTTACCTTGATTGAGTGATGTGTTGAATGTGATGAGATGTGACTATTGGTTACTGGGAATGGTGGTGAAATTGTTGAATGTGAATGATAGAAACTGAAGGAGCCTGCACTGCCCCCTAAAACTGCACTATGGGTGCTAAGTGCCTCTTCGAGGGAAAGAGGTGCGGTCACGTCTTCAAGGGAAAGGCGTGATTTGTTTGGTTGAGTCAAGTTGTGATTCCTTCAAGGGAAAGGTTTCGTGGTATCCTCCAAGGGAGAGGATGCGTTTTGGACCTCTCCAGGGGAGAGAGGTGCGTCGGGCCGGCAGGGGTGGTGCGGGATAAACTCCTAATGGCGCCTAATAACTCACCTAGAGAACTTGAACATGGATGTTGCGTGTTGTTTGTGATTGTGACTTGGATGTTGTCTATGATGTGAATATGTGATATGTACGACTAACAGTTGTTTGTTGATTGTCCAGAACTATTAAGTGACACGGATTTCCCTTTTTACACGGTTTATAAAGTTATGATACCTAAGGTTTGAGGGATTTAAGTAGTCCCGGTGACTCCCCTACTTACCTGGAAATTAAGACGTAAAGTTTTAGTTTTGACAACAAGGTGTCGTTTCTACGGAAAGATCCATCTTTCCGGAACCGTCGATTTATGCCTAATTGGAATCATAGGTTTGCTTAATGAATTTCTTGAATATCGATTTTCCATGTTTTAACGGAATTCTCATGATAAAGGACTAACCCGAGCCACCCACCAGGTTGTTGAATGTTTATTAGCGAGCTTGAGCCTTGAGGAGCTGATTCGGAATGTGGAGTGGTGTCTACAGTAATGTAAGTCCTTGACTTGAGACAAATGTTTTTTTTATGTATTCCTCGAGACTTGGTTTCAGTTATTTTTGCCCAAGTGTTTAAGGCTCAGAATTGAGTTTTGCTATTATGAATTACAAGTTTTGTATAAAAGTCTTACGAGTTTTATTTAAGTTTATTTTCAAGGTCCTTGGCCAAGGCATTTCATTGAATTATTGTAACTAAGCGTAGCGCCCTCGTATGGTTTTTATGATTTCCGCTGTCTTAGAGGGTAACTTGGTAATTTCCCTTATTTTAAAAGAGAGGGTGTTACAACCCCTTGATTTCCTCCCTGAAACTGATTCTGATTCTGGTTGTTGTTCCAGTTCCCTCTGCTCTGCCATTGGGAGTTTTGATTCTGGTAACCATTGGAATTTCTGAAATTGTTGTTCTGGTTCTGGTAATTCCCCTGGTTCTGTCCACCAACATAATCAACCTCCTCTTGTTGTTGGTCTAGGTTACCCTCAAACTTCTAATTACAACTCTCTGTTGTATGATCTGGACCACCACAGTTTGAACACGGGGCGGTGACTGCTGCTACAGTCGCCGCTGTAGAAGCAGAGGAAGGAGTGGTTATAGAAAGCATCTTGAACCCTGGCGGTGGAGCTGTAGGAACACCCGGTGAAAGAGCTATCTGAGCTCTTCCCAACTCATGCTTCAACCTCTGTACTTCCATCTCCAGAGTCGAGTTATCCAACTCCAACTGACTTCTAACAATATCCACTGGTGCTGGAACTGTGGGAACAGGGTATGATGAATCAATGGAGAACCTCTTAATCTCTGAATGTCTGCTGTCCAGCTTCATTGGGTTAACTTGCATGAGAGATTTGATTTTCATGGCAAAACTCTTGCAAGCATCCAAGGCCGCGGTTGCGGTCATGTCGTTCAAGTCCATAGTCAGCTGTAGAGAAAACTCATTTTTCTTCCCATAGTCCAAGCCACGGAAGAATGTAGAGAACTTGTTATAATCCTCCCATCCATGGTGAGGACAAGCCCGAAGAAGCCCTAAATATCTCTGCCAAGCCTCATAGAAGTTCTCCTCCGCTCCACTCTCGAATCCTGCGATTTGTGCTCTGAGTGCATCTGTTCTAGAAGGGGAGAAGAACTCTTCTAGGAATGCTTTAGCCAGACCATCCCACGTAGTGAAGTGATTCGCAGGATGATCATACAACCACAGTTCTGCTTGACCCTTCAGAGTGAAGGAAAAAAGCTGAAGCTTGACTGCATTATGATCTGCTTCATTGTTGGAGACTGTATGAGCCAGCCTCAAGAAGTTCCTCACATGAGCATTCGGGTCCTCATTAACACCTCAGGAGAAAGTGTTCCCGTTTGCTTGAATCATGTTGATCAAGTGAGATGGAATGTGCAGATTCCGAGTTCCCGTGTTGGGAATCTGGATGCTCGAAGATGTCCCATCTATGGTCGGTCGGTTGTAATCCTTCAATGTCCTTTCCGCCGCCATAATTTCTATCTCCGGTTGAATAGGAGGATCTGCGGTAGCAATGGGGGATGGTGAAGGTGAAGATGTGGATGAAGATGTGAAGAGGTTCTTCCTTGCTTTATGTGTCTTGGCGGGAGGAGGAGGTACATGAGTAGTGCCGAACTGAGTGTAGAAAATTCTGCCCTTGTCAGCTATGCGCTTACTCTGTCTTCTTTCTTCTGTACCTGCAATCTTGCCTGAAACAACAAAAACAAGAAAGTGTTCCCGTTTGCTTGAATCATGTTGATCAAGTGAGATGGAATGTGCAGATTCCGAGTTCCCGTGTTGGGAATCTGGATGCTCGAAGATGTCCCATCTATGGTCGGTCGGTTGTAATCCTTCAATGTCCTTTCCACCGCCATAATTTCTATCTCCGGTTGAATAGGAGGATCTGCGGTAGCAATGGGGGATGGTGAAGGTGAAGATGTGGATGAAGATGTGAAGAGGTTCTTCCTTGCTTTATGTGTCTTGGCGGGAGGAGAGTACATAGTAGTGCCGAACTGAGTGTAGAAAATTCTGCCCTTGTCAGCTATGCGCTTACCTGTCTTCTTTCTCTGTACCTGCAATCTGCCTGAAACAACAAAAACAAGAAAGTGTTCCCGTTTGCTTGAATCATGTTGATCAAGTGAGATGGAATGTGCAGATTCCGAGTTCCCGTGTTGGGAATCTGGATGCTCGAAGATGTCCCATCTATGGTCGGTCGGTTGTAATCCTTCAATGTCCTTTCCGCCGCCATAATTTCTATCTCCGGTTGAATAGGAGGATCTGCGGTAGCAATGGGGGATGGTGAAGGTGAAGATGTGGATGAAGATGTGAAGAGGTTCTTCCTTGCTTTATGTGTCTTGGCGGGAGGAGGAGGTACATGAGTAGTGCCGAACTGAGTGTAGAAAATTCTGCCCTTGTCAGCTATGCGCTTACTCTGTCTTCTTTCTTCTGTACCTGCAATCTTGCCTGAAACAACAAAAACAAGAAATACCAAGTAGTATAAAAATGTGGGAGATAAGAAATGATAAAAGAGTGAGTGAAAAGCTTAGACGCACAATGCCTTTCCTAGAAAAAGAAAAGTTCCCCGGCAACGGCGCCAAAAACTTGATGCGCAAATTAATGCACACTAGTTTTACTCGAAGGATTGCTCCTAAGAGATCGTTATTTCCCAAGGGGTCTTTCTGTTTCTATTACTCAACTAATGTGGAATAAGCTATTCGGGTTTAAATGTTGGGTTTGGAAATGGTGGCGAATGAACTAAGTAAACTAAGAATGCAAATTAAACCAATCAAGCAGGCAAACAAGTTGGAGCTTCAAGAATTGACTAAGGCGCTTGTCCAGACTCGAATCCGTTCTAGCTCGACTAAGACGGATGATGCAATGCAACTAAGGTTTTAACAGACTCAATGCCTCGACGCTTCCTTTGGCAATCTCTACTCCATGGTCAGGACGCAGAGAAACTATCCTAGCAAACCTACGAGTTCCTATGGTCAAGATAACTCATAAATCTCCAAGAATGCACGAAGAACAATGTAACGCCGCACAAAATGCAAAGAGATTAATTTCACCGGCCCTATGGTCAAGACACCGGGTAATCTTAATGACCTTCTAAACCCTAGAATGACTCACGTCCATGGTCAGAACCGCAAGACAAAGATGAAGCAAATTCTACGATATGGTCAATCTGCGAATTCAAGAGCTTCAAATTAGGGTTTTAGAAAAATCTCAATTAAGTCTGAATAAACCTCAATTAACATTAACGGGTTAGAAACCCGACATCATCCATACAAAGTTTCGCTAAAACTTCATCTAATCTGAACAAACTAAGGGTTTAGCTAGACATCGCCAGAGAAGAAATCACAGAAACAGAGAAAAAGAAAACTGGAGAAGAAGACATCTTACTCCGAGTAAACCTGATCCTGACGAATCTTAGAAACTCCTGAACTAATCCTCGCTTAATCGTCACTTCAAAGCTTCAAAATCCTCCTCCGAGAGTGTCTGGTTCGTCGAAATTAGAATGAAGTATCAAGTCTCTCTGTCTGTCTCTTGAAAACCCTGTTTTACTCTCCGAAATCCGTCCTGGGAAAAAGTGCGCCCGGCGGCACTTTTCCATGAAAATGGCGCACTTTTCGTGGCCGATGAAAAAATTACAGGACGCCAAAAATAAAGTGCGCCTGGCGCACCAGAAAAGTGCGCCGGCGCACTTTTCATGGATTTAGGCGCACTTTTGTCCCTAGCAACGACCTTAAGCTCTTTTGATGATTCCCGCTCCGTTTGAACTCCAAATTGATCCCCGTTTGAAGTGCCGAGCTCGTAGAAAAGTCATCCACAACGTGGTAACCTGAAATCTCAACAAAAACAACTCGAAACAACATCAAATTGCCCAAAAGAGGGCCAACGGGAGATAAAACATATCTTTCATAAAAGTCATTCAAGTTCATCACAATTCAGAGTCAAACAAAGGGAATGTCGTTCAAATGTGGCGAGATAAACGCGGTAAATCTAACGTCATAATGGGCCAGAGCACTTTTTGGTGCCTCCGGGAGCACTTTTTCATTGAGGTTCTGGAAAAAAATTTCGACCCAACAAAAGTGCGGGGCTTGATGAATGGATGTTTTAATTTGTAAGTTAGTCAGTTAGTTGATTAATTCATGGTCTGAATGTATTCAGTATCTGTACCAGTGTCCAGTAGTAATTAATGTTCATGATTAAGTCAGTCTTAGCTTCTTCTGTCTCATGTATAAGTATTGGAAGTCACATTAAAGACATTATTAATCCTCAAGGTCTTTAATTACGTACAGTAGAAGCAAAGAAATTTCTCAGAAATGTGGAAATGCAAGCAGTATTATATCAGCAGTACTCTGCTGCAGTAACAAACACAAAGGAAAAGGAAATGACTGGGTAATTATCAATGACACTCGAAGTAATAAGAAGGGAGGTTGGAGTAACAAGTGGAAAGAACCATACTGAGAGCCAAGGGAACATCTATGTGGATACCAAGCACATTAGCTCTCAGAGCTAGACACAGACAAACAGTGACCTCCATGTCCACCAGCCCTAACAAAGTCTGGCAGCAAGGCCTGCTCGTTAGGCTCCCCACGTCTACTGTCACCAAAGGCATGCACACTGCTAGTTGGTACAGGTCGATCGAGCATCTCCTCCTAATAATTGGCAAATTACCACCCTCTCCTCCTCCTCCTTGATCTCCTCCTTCTCCTCCTCCTCCTGTGCCTGGCAAATTACCACCCTGTCCTCCTCCTCCTCCTCCTCCTGTGCCGGGGTCTTCCTGTGCTAGTGCTATGGTGGCCACATTGGAACTTAACAATATGATGAGCAGAAGAAATGGCAGAGTAGAAGGGGTACTGTTTGAGTTCTTCATGCTTCTTCCTAGCTTTCTTTGCATTGCATGTGAATATGTGATGGAGATGATGGGTTTTTATTGGTGATGATGAGTCAGGTAGATTGAGATGTTGGTTGGCGGTTTCTTCATTTTCTTTCTAATTAAATAATATGTACCATATTCGCATATTATATCAAGGGATTCCAAAAGAGTGTGAGACTCTTCAACCTTTGCTCGCTAACATTAATATGCATTTCATAATAATTACTCCTCCTAATTGGATGAGAATTCAGTTAAGGTTAATGATTAAAATTGATTAATTGATCGAAGTTGGTTAACTATTTTTTAACAAGTCTATCAATGGTTAAAATGTAGTTAACCGACCTTGACAGACTTTGTCTGAAACAATAATGGAATTATGAGTTCTAATGCAAGTGTTTATTTACATGGTGTATAATTTATGATATTATTCAATTTATAAAGTATTTAAGGTTAAAAGTAGGTTAAATTGGTCAATTTTTTATCAACCAGATTT
This sequence comes from Linum lewisii, assembly GCA_034768395.1. Lineage (NCBI taxonomy): Eukaryota > Viridiplantae > Streptophyta > Magnoliopsida > Malpighiales > Linaceae > Linum > Linum lewisii. The sequence goes on from CM068299.1 coordinate 10,361,222, forward strand.
TGGTCGATTTTTTACCGATTATATTTCAGTCGATTATCAGTCAAACCTTCTTGAAGGTCTATGGTTCGATTTTAATCAATTAATAACCAAATTAACCGATTCCCCGTATATAAATGAAAAATGTATATAATTAGGTTGAATTCGTGGGTACAATGTGTGGGTGAACATAATCAAATTTTTTTTCACTTAGTTTCTAACATAATATGAGCCATTAAATCTATAATTTAGTTTCTAGCATTGGTAATATTAAAAGTGGTCACCACTGTTGTTAAATATGTTCCACTCTCGTCGCCTGGAACAATGAGGGAGTCGACCCGGTCGCCTAAGTGACTCCGAATCGCCTCGCAACAAGAGAGTGAGGGCAGTAATCAGAATAGAGTGTGGGGAATGAAATGGACGATGATGCAAGAGACTGTACCTAGGGATTGCTCCCAGAATTTGGTCGTGTCCGCTACCTGCTCCTCCTTCCTGTATTTATAGCCTGGCAAGCCTGCCAAGACCGTTAGGCAATTGGTACGGAGCTCGGCAGATTACGCCACGTGGCACTGAATCCTAGCCGTCGCTTGGTGAATACGAAAACTCTAGGATTGATCCGCGTGGCTCTTTTAGGGTTTTCCCAGGATGGTGGACGCACTGTCGCCTCATAGCTTCTTCTGGGCTTGTGCGCCCAGGCCCATCTTGTGCGCGATTCCAGGGCACCTGCTTGGTCAACCCTCGCTTGGGGTGTTGACTTTTCTCAATCCAGTGGGCCCCTTATGCGTCCAGGCCCACCTCCTAATCGATTTGGAGGCATCTACTTGGTCAACCCTCGCCTGAGGTGTTGACTTTCTTTGACTTGGTGGACCCCTTTTCCTATTGGGCTATCCGACCCCGGGTGGCCCATCATGAGCCCCCAAGTCCGTCAGTGTTCTTGTTATCAAGGACATTGGCGGATTTTCCCTATCTGTCGCTTGCTGCATTTTCCAGAGGAAACCTGCTTTATCAACCGCCGAGGGTCCTTCTAGTCTTTTCCTCCCTTACTAACCCCTATTTTGATCATTGCCTATTAAATAGCCCTCTAGGGTTTAGTGGGGGTTGCCCAATCGCTGCTTCCCTTTCATGCGTCTTTAAGACGCTTCCCTTCCTTCTGACGCATTCCGCCCCAACGGTCCTTTAATCAATCGCGTCGTTTCCTTTTCCCAATGTAAGCAACTCAAAAGTCTCTTATCCTTCTATATAAGGCGTCTTACTTTCACCATTCATTCCCCCTCTTGTTCTCTTATTACCTAACCTTCCGTTCCTTTTTTCCACTCTCACTCTCCGTTTAGCTCTTCCAATTCCGACTACTCTTTTCTGCTTCCCGATGTCCGACGATCTTGACTACCTTCTCAGTTGCCCCGGTACGTTGCCCCCTCTTGCTTAAATCTTCTTCTTCTTTCATCATTAATCTCCTCCCCTGCTTTTCTAGCTCCCTTTTTCATAAAGACGTCTTGTATACTAGCCCTTTCCCCCTTCTTTGGTTTTTACTTCCATCAATAATGTCGTCTTCCTCAACCGACTCTGAAAGAACTGTCTCCCGTTCGCCTTCGCCGGACCTCTCTGAACCTCGGGAATGAGGCATGCACCAGCTCGGATTCATTCCTGCCTTTCGATCCTGGTCCGTAGATATGACCGCGCCTGTCACTAATCGGGGCTACACCGTCAAATCTTGGAAGGATATGTGATATGACGGTCTTGGTCGGGACCGCTACGTCATTGGTCCAGGCTACTTCCCTTATCTCTCTGCCACCACCGTATGCTCCATTCTTCCCAGACTTGCACTCCCACTCGCTGGGACTACGCTGCCTCTTCATACTTATCAACTATCGGCAATTGCCCCGGAGGTTGGCATGGGATATGAACCGAAAGTTTTACCAACGGGCTGCGCTTTCCTCCTTCTCCCTTTGTTGTATCATTACTTCACACCCTAAAAGCCTCGCTTGGCGCCTACACCGCAACCTCCTGGTCTGTAATAGCCAGTTTTGAAGCTTCCTGCCAACGCGAGAAGATCACTCCCACCCTTCGTTTATTCTCTTTGATGTATAATGCCAAACATAACACCAACGGCTTAAGCTTCGTGAAGCGGGATGCTTACAAGAATGTGGGGATGCGGAAAACTGTAAAGCCACACCCCACTTGGTATCATTCATTTTTTTATTTTAGGCCAATGCCTGAAGACACTTGGATAACAGCTCTGCCCTCCTTCTGGTCGCGGGGCGACGCCAACAATTTTCCCCGTGGTCGCTCAATAACCACACTGGAGCGACAACTCCTGTCGCTCATTAACAAGGAAGATTTTGACCTGAGCGACCCTCCTACCCTGCACCGCCTTCTAGCGACGCTTCCAGGAGGTAGACAAGACCTCCTTTTCCTGCATCCTCATCTGCCTAAATATTTAGTTTGCGAAAATTCCCCTCTTTCTCTTTCTCTCTCTTCTTTTTTTTTAAACACACCTCATCCTAATTTCGTAACTTTCATGTAGGTATGACAGATATTTCAGATGTGCTGATTAGCACGTCGGCTCGAGGGCCTATCCAGGCGACCCAACCCCAATCTGAGCCCCCTGCTGCGACCGCGGACCCCCCGCCGTCTCCTAAAGGAAAGCAAAAAAAATGAGGGGCCCGTCGCTCTCGCGAAAAAAGATCGTCGCCTGTGTCCAAGCGACGGAGGTCATCTACCCCCGAACGTACAGAGCCCATCATCATTACGGACGACATTCCTGTGGAGCCCGTGGCCTCGCCTTTGAGGGATACTGTAGATCTTACTGGGCCCGGGCCCTCGCCTCTGAGGGATACTGCAGATCCTGTGTTACCACCTTTAAACGAAGAAGGCGACGCTGGTCGTCACACCGCTCCTGATTCTGAACAACCGCCTCCCCCAGAAGTGAGGACACAATACCCGGGCAGGCGAGAGACTATTTCCTTCCTCCACGACGACTCGCCTTTATCTCCCCACAATGATGAGGAAGGGCGTCGTGCCTTGTCTCATCGAGTTCAGGTGGACTACTCTGCGCCATCTTACGAGAAGCCGGACGGCTACTTCCCCATCGTCTACCCTCGACGCTCTCAGCTCTCTGCCGACGTGGCACGCGATATCGCCGAAGAGCTAACATCTGGAGTTTTTCAAGGCCTGGATGACGTGAAAGTTGGCGACTTCAACCCTGCCATGGGTAATGTCTATGTGAAGTACCATGAGGTTAGCTGCCACTATGCGACTCCGCTATATATCCATAGTATTTATGGTTTCAATACATATAATTTCTGTTGCCATTTCTTCATTGCAGATGCTGCTGGCCTTGAGTATTGCTGACAAGTCCCGCCAACTGCTGATGCACAAGGCACGTGAGCTCCGAGATGAACACACAGCTCTGCAACAGCGCTTGGATACTGAAGAGGTAAGCTCATCGTGAATCGAAGTTAACTCAGTTGTTTCTATCATTGTAGTAACTAAGTTTTTTTTTTTGTCAACGCGCAGTCCGCCCATCTATCCACCCGAGGTGAGCTAGCTCGTCTTAACGATGCTCAGGCGAATCTTCAGCAAGCCTTAGGCGAGGCTAACTCCAGCAAGGAACGCTTGACCAAAGATCTGTCAGCCACCAAGTCCCGTATCGACCAACTGGAAAAGAGCCTAGGAGAAGCTAAAGATGCCGCTTCCTCGTCCGCGAAGAAGCTACAAGACCAGGAACTCCTCCAAGAGCGGATTCGGGATTTGACCAAAGAGCGCGATGCTACCGCCGAAGTCCAAAAGCGAGAGTCTACTCATTTGAAACGCATAGCCCTCCTTACTGAGGAGCGGGACAGAGCTAGGCGACAGGCTCAGGCGATGACCGTGGAGAAGGACAAGGCGCTGCAGACCGTGAAGGAGACTGAGGCCCTCAGTGCTCGTCAATATTCGACTGCCGTAGCACTTATCCGAAGATCAATTTCGGTGATCATGACCGTCGTCAAGCAAAAGTTTGCGGCTGTTGTGGGGCCGAACCCTCCGTTCCGGCGACGCGAATTCTTGGCAGTTGCTTTTAAGGCCGTCAACCGTCTGTTGAATGGGGTGCCTGATCCCAACACAGATATCGACTCTGAGTATATCAGTGTGATGAAAGAGGTACAGGCGGCTGACAAGGAGTATATCACCGCGGAGAAGATCCGCCGAGAGCGTGCGAAAGCTGAGGCGTCTGCCAAGTCTCGGTCGGAGGGTGGGAAGGGGGAGAAGGCCTCCGAAAAAAGCCTCGTGGTTTCACAGAGCGACCGGGGTCAATCGTCTGGACAAGAGAAATGAAGGGATTGTCAATAAGGATGGCACTCTTTATTATTATTTTTTATCCCCTTTTTTTTGTACTTTGAAGACATGTCTGCAACCCTCTTATATTTTATATGCAAAACGTCTTCAATTTTATTTTCATCTTATAAGGTAAGCTCGTAAGCGATGTTTTATTAGTTCGAAAGCCTTAGCGCGATTGTCTTCAGCCATCATAGGCGACGTCTTGGTTCTTTTTAGCCTTAGCGATAGGTAGTTTGCTAATGAGCGACGTTTTATCTTCTTTTAATGCCATTTTTAGGCGACGCTGTTATTTAGGCCTTAGCTAAGTTTTAAACCTTGATGCCTCGTAGGCGAAACGAGTCCGTGGCGATTATGTGGATTCTTCACTCGTGATAAGTTTCAGGTAATAACAATGGCGATGGTGAGATATAAATGATAAAATGAGTCGTCCAGCGATATAGCTATCGGACGCTCTTTTTCATTAATTAGTGAAATGAAAAAATCATACATGCTCCTAGGCGACTACTCATGGTACTTGCGGAGATGCATCACATTCCAGGTCCGGGGGATCTTTGTTCCATCCAGCCTGGCTAATTTGAAGGTGTTTGCTCCCATAACCTTTCTGATCTGAAATGGCCCTTCCCATCCAGGATCAAGCTTCGCGGCTCCTTCCGATGGCCTGAAGATCTTTCGTAGTACCAGATCGCCCAACTTAATGTGATGTGGCCTTAACTTTTTGTTGTACCGCCTGGCTAGCATCTCCTTTTCCGCTATTAACCTAATCTGGGCGACCTCGCGCTTCTCTTCAACCATATCGATACTATGGACAAGGTTTTGCTCATTTTCCTCTGGGTCGTAGCTATCCAAACGGACGGAAGGTATCGTTATTTCCACCGGAAGGACTGCCTCTGATCCATAGGTCAATGTGTAAGGCAACTCGCCTGTTGACGTCTTGTAGATCGTTCTATGTGCCCACAGTACATGATCGAGCTCCTCAACCCACGTGCCTTTTTTGCCTTCGATCCGTCGCTTTAAACCCCGTAATATAAGCTTGTTTGCGGCTTCAGCTTGCCCATTGGCTTGTGGATATGCAACTGAGGCGAATCGTAGAAGGATTTTATATTCTTGGCAGTACGCTTGAAAGCTCTGGCAATCAAATTGGGTGCCATGGTCACATATGATGCTGTGAGGAATGCTGAAACGTGAGATGATATGTTTGAATGTGAACTTCTCAATCTGTTTAGCGGTGATGCTGGCCGTCGCCTCAGCCTCAATCCATTTTGTGAAGTAGTCGATGGCCACAATCAGGTACTTCCGCTTCCCAGAGGCTTCAGGAAAAGGTCCCAGAATATCCATTCCCCGTTGGGCGAAGGGCCAAGGGCTAACAATCGCCTGCAAAGCTGTGGAAGGCAATTTATGATAATCGGCATATTCCTGACACTTGTGACATTTTTTAACCAACTCTGTCGCCTCTCGTCGCATCGTCGGCCAGTAATAACCTTGGTACAATAAATTCTTCTCCAGACTTATAGAGCCTAAGTGCGTTCCACATACTCCAAAGTGTACTTCCCGGAGGCTATAATCAGCATCCACTGGTCTGAGGCATCTTAAATAAGGTCCTGCGGCGGACTTCCTGTAAAGATCGTCGCCTATTAAGGTGCATCTGCCGGCTCGTCGTCTTGTTTTTGTAGCCATCGCCTGATCCTCCGGGACTGTTCCATCCTTTAGGAACCTAATAATGGGGGTGCGCCAATCGTCTTGTATGCCGTCATCGCCCTGAGTACCGTCGATCTGGAAGCATGTGTTTAGTTTTACTTCTTTCTCCGCCGTCACCATCCTTGTTTCCTCAAAATCAACCGCCGTGGCTAGCTTTGATAGCGCATCAGCGTGGCAATTCTCTTCTCCGGCGATTTGCACAATGTCCACTTTACTAAAATCTGCTAGGACTAGCTTTATCTCGTCAAAATATGGCATTAGTGACTCCTCTTTAATTTCAAACTCCCCATTTAACTGGTTAACCACCACCACTGAATCGGAAAATTTTTTCACATATTTGACCCCCATACTTCTTGCAATCCTAAGTCCTGCCTCCATCGCCCCATATTCGGTAGCGTTGTTGGTTCTAGGCGACGCGAAGCGCAGGGCGACCTCATGGATAGCTCCCTCCGGGCTTTTAGTACTATGCCAGCTCCCGAACCATTTTTACTGGAGGCCCCATCTGTGAAGAGTGTCCAAGTTTGGTTCTCCCCCTTTTCTTCCTGCACTGCCCCCTCTACAATAAAGTCGGCGAGAACCTGGGCTTTGATTGCTGTTCTTGGTTTGTATCGGATGTCATATTCGCTGAGCTCAATGGCCCATTTTGCAAGTCGCCCAGCCACGCTCATCGCCCGCAGGGCGTTTTGTATTGGCAGGTTGGTTAATACTGTTATAGTATGAGCCTGAAAGTATGGTCGGAGCTTTCTTGTCGCGCATACCACAGCATAGGCCATCTTCTCAATGGCGGGGTACCGAGTCTCAGCGTCGATCAACGTTTTACTTGTGTAAAAAATGGGCTGGTCGCTTTGTTCCTCTCGTCGCACTAACACCGCACTTACTGTTGTCGGCGATATCGCGATGTACATAAATAGCTCGTCGCCCTCCTTGGGTGAGGGCAGCACCGGCGGAGTGACTAGGAATTGCTTAAGCTCTTCAAATGCCTTATCACACTTGTCATTCCAGGCGAATTTTGACGCGTTTTTCAAAATAGAGAAAAACGGTGTGCATTGCTCTGCCACTTTTGGAATGAACCGGTTGATTGCGGTTATTCTCCCGGCTAGAACTTGTACTTCTTTAACCGTTTTGGGTGGTGCCATGGCAGAGATGGCCTCCAATTGTGCTGGATTCGCCTCTATTCCTCGTCGAGTGACCAAGTACCCTAGGAATTTGCCTGATGTAGCCCAAAAACACATTTTTGTGGGTTCAACCGCAATGCGTAGCGTTGTAAGGTTTCAAACGTTTCCTTCAAGTCGCTTAGATGATCGTCGCTCTTCTTACTCTTTACCAGAAGATCGTCGACATATGCTTCAAGGTTACGTCCCCGTTGCTTAGCGAAGACCATATCTATCATCCTTTGATAAGTTGCTCCTGCATTTTTGAGGCCAAAGGGTATAACCTTATAACAATAGTTCGCCATAGGAGTCATGAACGTTGTTTTCTCCTGATCCTCCTCATTGAGTGGTATCTGGTGATACCCAGAGAAAATGTCAAGAAAAGACAACATTTCGTTATTTGTTGTGGCGTCGACTAGCTGTTCAATGTTCCGGAGTGGGTAAGCGTCTTTCGGACAGGCATCGTTTAGATTTGTGAAGTCGACACACATCCTCCACGCTCCCGACGATTTTTTAACCAGAACCACATTTGACAGCCATTTCGGATATTGAACCTCCCTGATAAAACCTGCCTCCAGTAATTTGTCTATCTCTTTTGTGACGGCAAGTTATCGCTCTCGGCAAATATTTCTTCGTTTTTGTTGCACCGGGCGACAGCTTTTGTCGATGGATAAGCGATGCTTCACAATCGCGGGATCTATCCCTGGCATGTCGCTGGGATGCCATGCAAATAGATGCGAACATTGCCTGATTAGTGTCAACATCGCCTGTCTGGCCTCTTGGCTTAGGTAAGACGACAGCCTCACTGTTTTCTCTTCGTCGCCTTCCCACAAAGTTACAGGGACGTCAGATTCTGCTGACTGTAGTCTTTCTTTGTTCTCCGTTCCATCCTCCAGGTCGATTTTATAACATGCTCCTTTCGTTGCTGCCGATAGCATCGCCTAGCCACCTCTGGGTGTCCCCAAGTGACTCCGACGCCCTCCTTTGTGACGAATTTCAGCACCTGATATACTGGTGAAGAGATAGCCCGAAAAGCAGCAAGCGCCGGTCGCCCCAGAATTATGTTGTACGAGGATCGACAATCCAGCACATGGAAATCTACTGACTGCACCGCTTTAACTTGCTCATCGCCGATCATGACCTGTAAAGTAACGATTCCTTTAATAGGCACTTGGTGGCCAGAGAACCCTGTAATAGTTGTCTTTGTCGGTCTCAGGCTTGAGATGGGAAGTTTCATCTGCTGGAAAAGTTCCCAGAACAGGATATCAGCTGAGCTTCCTTCATCCACCATTACCCGCTCCACTCTACTACGGAGCATTACAATCTAAATCACCATTGCTTCCAGGCTGGGTCCTCCACTTTTAATCATGCCGTCTTCCGTAAACATAAAGGGTGAAAGCGCCGATCCTCATCGTTTATGATCAACGCTTCCTTGCAATCGCTCGATTGTTTTTTGGTCGGACAACTCTCCCCTCTGAATATGGTCTGGTAAACCTTTGTGACTTCATCCACTTCATTAACTTTTTTAGGAGCATCGCCCTGCGGTTCTTGCAATCGGGCGAAGACCGTTTTTCTAGGTTGGTCGCCTGGAGTCGGACTATCGTCTTTATCGTCTGAGCTTCTTTCCTTCCGTTTGGTTTGCAGGATGAATTCTCGCAGGAGACCTTCTTTGATCCATCACTCGATCTCATTCTTAAGCTGCCTACACTCTTCCGTGGTGTGACCATGCGAGTCATGAAAGTTACAGAATTTCCGGGGATTTCGCTGCTCCGGGTCGCCTCGGAGTGGCTCGGGCCACTGAATATGATGGTCCTTATGTTGCATGTACAAGAATACCTCTTTCCGAGATCGGTTGAGTGGAGTATATTCTCGCCTGTCTTCTTGATATGTGCGTCTGTCATTGCCTTTTCTATCATCTCTGTACTCCCTTCTTTCTGGGGATCGCTCAGCTCTCTGCCATCGCCCTCGCCTGTCATTGCTATCGCGTGGTACATCCATTTGTCCTTCCTTTCGGCTCTTCCTGCCGTCATCTCCTCCAATCTCCGTCAACTGTTCCTCAATGAGAATTATGCTATTTATCCTGGCTTCCAAGTTGGACAGAGTGGTGGGTTTTTTCTTCACCAATGCCTCCTTCAATCGCCTGTTGTGCGTCGCCTGGATCATACTTGCAGTAGCAATGTCTAAAGTGACATCTCTGACGGATTGTACTGTGCTGATCCATCTTTCAAAGAAATCTTTCAGCGGTTCCTCCGACCACTGTCGTAAATTGACTAGGACCTGCACCGGGACTTTTCGGTGTCGCCTACTCTCATACTTTACCAAGAAAATTCTGGCAAACTCATCCCATGTATGAATAATTCCTTCTGGCAAACTCATGTACTATTCTCTTGCTGCTCCTCCGAGAGTGGCTGGGTAGGCCCTGCAGAATGCTGCATCACTGGCACCTTGCATTTGCATGGCGATTTGAAAATTTTGCAGATGTTCCTCGGGGTCGCCTAACCCCAAATATTTTTCCATGTTTGGTGGGACCAAACCAATTGGCAGTGTCTCGGCGAAGATAGCCCTTGTCAAAGGTTGCTGAATAACCCTCCGTTCGACGCCAGTTTCAACTAGCGGTCGAAATGCCCGTAGCATTTCCGCGTGGGTGTCGTTGCCTGGGGCCGGAATATTCTGAGCTCTGGGTGCCTGTGCCTGTTGAGCGATGACTATTTTTAGCAGTTGGGTAAGCTCCAAATTCTGCTTTTCCAAGACCTAAAAGCGTTGCTCAAGGACTTTATATGATTCTGAGCTCGGAGTTTCCTCATGCATTACACCTTTTCCCCTAGTGTCCTGTGGGATGTACGAGGAATCAGTATCTGTGTCTCTAGGCACTCCTTCCTCCTCCAGCTCATTCCTCAAATTCCTTCCCTCCAGATTTTGAGCTCCAGGATTCACGTACTTCAGCGGTGTTTCTTCCGCTCCCCCTTCAGGCTGTACCATTGATGCTTCCCCTCTTATCATTCTTCCTACATTCTCCTGCTCCATTGCTCAGTCCCTTTAGTTCTTGATTACCCCCTACCTGGCGCGCCAATTGTTCCACTCTCGTCGCCTGGAACAATGAGGGAGTCGACCCGGTCGCCTAAGTGACTCCGAATCGCCTCGCAACAAGAGAGTGAGGGCAGTAATCAGAATAGAGTGTGGGGAATGAAATGGACGATGATGCAAGAGACTGTACCTAGGGATTGCTCCCAGAATTTGGTCGTGTCCGCTACCTGCTCCTCCTTCCTGTATTTATAGCCTGGCAAGCCTGCCAAGACCGTTAGGCAATTGGTACGGAGCTCGGCAGATTACGCCACGTGGCACTGAATCCTAGCCGTCGCTTGGTGAATACGAAAACTCTAGGACTGATCCGCGTGGCTCTTTTAGGGTTTTCCCAGGATGGTGGACGCACTGTCGCCTCATAGCTTCTTCTGGGCTTGTGCGCCCAGGCCCATCTTATGCGCGATTCCAGGGCACATGCTTGGTCAACCCTCGCTTGGGGTGTTGACTTTTCTCAATCCAGTGGGCCCCTTATGCGTCCAGGCCCACCTCCTAATCGATTTGGAGGCATCTACTTGGTCAACCCTCGCCTGAGGTGTTGACTTTCTTTGACTTGGTGGACCCCTTTTCCTATTGGGCTATCCGACCCCGGGTGGCCCATCAAAATGTAATTTCTGCCGTTGTTAAAAACCCAGTTTCATGTAGTGTAATCAGATCGAATGATTTTAATTTAAAGGTGATTAGATCATTTATTAAATTATGATTTTTTTTTAAATCCCAACCACCTCACTAACACTATAAGAAAAAAGAGGTTTAATAGCGGATTTTTATTTAGTCTAACAGCGGATAGGCCGCTGTTAGCAATCCTAACGGCGGATACGTATCCGCTGTTAGGTTGACTAACGTAAGGATATCTAACAGCGGATACGCGTCCGCTGTTAAACCTAACAGCGGATATCTCTATATCCGCTGTTAACTGTAACAGCGGATTACAATTATAACAACGGATGTTATCCGCTGTTAGAGTTCCAATCAGGATTAAAAAAATTGCAGAAACCTGCTCGCTGGAGCAGGTTTCTGCCGATCTTCCTCTTCTTCTTCTTCTTCTTCTTTCTGCTTCCTTCTTCTTCTTCCTTCTCCTTCCTTCCTTCTTCTTCTCCTTCTCCTTTCTCCTTCTTCTTCTTCTTTCTCTATTCCAGATCTTGATTAATCTTCTTCTTCTTCTTCTTCTTCCTTTCCTTCTTATCTTCTTCCATTCTTCTTCTTCCTCCTGCTGTTCTTCTTCTTCTTTTTCCTTCTGCCATTCTTCTTCTTCTTCTTCCTTCGTCGTTCTTCTTCTTTCCTTCCTTCCTTCTTCTTCTTCCTTCTTTGTCTTCTTCCTTCTTCTTCTTGCTTCTCTGTTCTTCTTCCTTCCTTCTTCTTCTTCTCCTTCTCCTTCCTTCTCCCTTCTTTCTCTTTCTCCTTCCTTCCTTCTCCCTTCTTCTTCTTCTCCTCCTTCTTTTTTCTTCTTCTTCTCCCTCCCTCCAATTAGGTTTCCTGCATAATTAGGCAGAAAAAACGGAAAATAAAATATAATAAGTAAATAAAATTACAAAACACACGGATTGGCTGGGGGGTGGGCACACGGATTGCCACATCATCAATCCTTAATGGCGGACATGCTAACAGCGGATAATATCCGCTGTTAGGTATCCATCCAAAATTTCACATTCCCGCCAGGGCGGGATTTTTTGGCGCCTGCCCAATTTTCATTTTAACAGCGAATTTTAACAGCGGATAGCTGTCCGCTGTTAGCTAACAGCGGATTTTTAAATATCCTCTGTTAGGCAGTATAATCTAACAGCGGATTCCTATCCGCTGTTAGACTTTCGATGTTAGGAGGTAATTTTCTTGTAGTGTAACATTTGACAATTGTCAATGACTCTTTGACAAATGATCAAAGATTATCGTGTAACTTTTCGATAAGTGTTTGACACCTATTTGAATAATTAGTTACCTTAGATAACTAGCTATCCGAATCCGACTAGTCTTATAACAAGTTATTCAAAATAACTAGCTATCTAAAAGGGAAAAACTTTCATATGGCATGAATTATTTCAAAATACTGTCCACTAGATCTCCTTGTTCAGTAGATGGCTCACTTTGATTACTACTTCAAGTAAATGAATAACAAACTGTCGAATTTATGAAAAATGAAGATCTTATTAACACTACAAACTGTCAAATTCGAACTAGGTTATGTTGCTACTTGTCGTCGATAGATTGATGACACATCTCTACAGAAATCTTAGGATGGATCACAAGATCTGAATTTGTACGCTAGATTTTTAAACCGTCTAGACAAACCACTAGATGAGTAACCAATATGACAACCTATAGCTCATCAAGTCGGATTTTTTCCAAAACTAGGGTCCTCTGAAGTTTTAATTACCAAAATAGGGTTGGCACAAAATCAATTCCCAAAGTAGGGCATTTTTTTGCTGATTGGGTACTATATCGCCAAATTAATTGGCGATTATTCATACAAGTCAAAAATCGCCATAAAGAATGGCGACTTGCTACTGTTGTGTCAGGCCATTACATATGTGTTAACTTTTTTTTTGTTTTGTTTTTTAAAACGTTACTTTATTACTTCAAAAAACAAAAACCTTACTTTATTTATTTGTATATATTTATATCTATGATATCCTACTCGGTACTCTCAAGTTTTTTTGGTAGGTTTGGGTTGGGTTTTAGTAAATATGTCAAATGGGCAGTTCGAGGGATTGCCGTGATCCGATGAACACACAACTCGACGAACTCGCAACAAAAAAATTCGCAACCCGACAAATCGTAACCCAACGAACCCGCGGCCCGCCCATTTGACAGCTCTACTAAAACCCGACCCAAAGCTACCCAAAAAAACTTCGTAAGTGAGAGTACCGAGTAGGACGGAATCTACTATTGTGAGGACCTCATTAAGAGTCCTTATATGAGGACACTCTTTTTACATCCGTTGGATAATGATTATAATCTAACTGCAGGGAACCAGGTATGGACGAAAGGGAGAAATTGAGTAATTAATTTAAAGTGGAACCAAAATAAGAATTAAAAAAAGTCGTACCAATTAAGCAATTTACCCTAATACCCCTTTCATATTAATCATTGGATCTCTATTATATAAATTAAGTATGTAGATTAGTATCCTTATATTAGGACATTTAAGAATCCTCATATTAGTAATTGCCGAATATAACACCATAGGTATATATACATTCAAATAAATAAAATAACGTTTTTATTTTTTGAAGTAATAAATAATGTTTAAAAAACAAAAAAGTTAACACATGCAATGGTCTGACAACAGCAGTAGCAAGTCGCCATATTTGTAGGCGATTTTTGACTTTTATGAAAGATCGCCAATTAATTTGGCGATATAGTACACAGTCAGCAAAAAATGCCCTACTTTGGGAATTGATTTAGTGTCAACCCTATTTTGGTAATTGAAACTTCAGAGGACCCTAGTTTTGGAAAAATTCCCATCAAGTCGAGGACAAAAAAAATGGTTTGCTGAAAAAAAGGTGGGGATTTATGGGTTTGTAGGATAAATTTTAGTGAATTGTGCTTCATTAATGTGAATTCGCTTCATAAGATTTTTTACCGATCTGATAAGTTATGACTAATCAGAAATCTCATGATCAATACACTTCACGATCACCAACCGCTAAATTTTTCAAATTGTTTCAAAACTTTATTAAGTAATTATTAAATAGGAAAAATAGCACTTTAGCCTCCTCTACTTTGCCAACTTAACAAATAAGCTCCTACATTATAAATTGCTCTTTTACCCTTCCTAATTTGACCACTCTAACAAATAAGCTCCTACATTAGAAATCTCATGTCCTTCCGTTCCACCTTTTGTTTTCGTGACGTTAACTGATACGCATTCAGTACACCGTGTTAGCTCCAATAACCATGTATTAGCTTACTAAGTATTTTTAATTGGGAATATAAGTATGTATTATATGGTTAGATGTGATGAAATCGACGAATAATATGTGTGGTTGTAAAATCCTTCGTATTTCACCATACTCTTCGTGATAACACCCTAACCAACTCTTCATCTCCTACGGTCCTACCTTTGATATCTCTCTTTGTCGGTGTGTGAATGTGTCCAGATTTAATGTTAAGAAGATGAAAGTTGCAATGGAAGGACCAAAACGACAAAGTAGTTGAAGTAGGAGGGGATAAAAAGAGCAATTTATAGTGTAGGGGATATTTGTTAAGTTGGAAAAGTAAAGGATGCCAAAGTGCTATTTTTCTATTAAATAATATTAAAATAAAAATTGTGCACGAACATGGGTTTAGTAGCAGGAAGAGATGGGCTGGTCCGATATTTGCCATCATTCAGGCTTCTGGGCTGCTTCTTTATTTCTCTCGCTGTGTCGGTGGGTGCATACATGAACGACTTTGGTCGCGTTTGGTATATTTTGAATTTTCCTAATTGTTAGGTGTGAATCCTATACAGCCAAAAATGGGAGCCTAGCCAAATCACCTAAACAGCCAAACGAGGCCTTAAGTAATATATTTGTAATTACTCCCTACAAACAAAACAAGAAAACTCACTTTCTTTTCTTTCCCCTTTCAAATTTCCACTTCTCGCTCTCCATTTTCAACTTCAAACTTCCGCACTCTCCTTCCTTCTAACGGCTACTTTTCCTTCTCCTGCGCTCTCTCTCTCTCGTTCCATTCGCGACTTGGAGTAGTATATCCCACCAGCAATCAATCGGGCTCACCGCCGGCCCAATTACAATGCAAGATCTATTCGGATCGGTGCGGCGGTCGCTGGTGTTTACATCCACCACTTCAGTGGACGATGGTGGAGGAAGGTTCAGTGGTTTCGTTGAGAAGTTAGGTTCAAGCATTCGCAAATCAAGCAATGGCCTCTTCTCTAAGCCACCTGCGCTTCCTCCGCCTTGTAGAAAAGACGACGGCCCTCCCATCCGGTGGAGAAAGGGCGAGTTGATTGGTTCTGGTGCGTTTGGTAGGGTTTACATGGGTATGAATCTCGATTCTGGTGAGCTACTCGCTGTCAAGCAGGTAAATTAATTAGCCCAGATTTTACCATTTTTTTAGTGTGGTTTCGACTCATTTGGCTGATTGAATCGGAAGTTGGTTGTCACTTTGATTTGTGGGTTTGGCCCTTTCTGTAGGTTTTGATTGCTGCTAACAGTGCCTCCAAGGAGAAAACCCAGGTATGTACCTTGCTGCTGAACTTCTAGATTGCTGGAAGTGGAATTGAAATTGCTGGGTACTTTATTGAGAAAGATCTTGTTCTGTTACTGGATTTGCTGTAGGCTCACATTAGAGAGCTGGAAGAAGAAGTCAAGCTTCTGAAGAACCTTTCCCATCCAAACATTGTGGTGAGTGTGGTCTGCCTTTTAGCTCCTCTTATGCAGTTACGCTGATGTGGATTTCGATTGGCATTTGCTTGAATCCTTACTTCTTTTTATCAGAGGTATTTGGGAACTGTGAGGGAAGACGACTCATTGAATATTCTTTTGGAATTCGTCCCTGGCGGGTCAATTTCGTCTCTTCTGGGAAAATTTGGATCATTTCCTGAGTCGGTTAGTAATTGTTAGCTTTTGTTTTCGTAATTTTGATTCCGACTTCAGTAGGTAGGTTGGAGGGCAATAGTTAACATTTCTTACATTGAGCAGGTAATCCGAATGTACACAAAACAGCTGTTGCTGGGACTGGAGTACCTTCACAAGAATGGTATTATGCACAGGGACATCAAGGTACCCTCAGTCTGATTGATCTTTGACACCTTATGTTTTTCCTCTTCGTTCCTCACCGCTCTTCTAATATCTTTGAGATCTTCAATATTTCAGGGGGCAAATATTCTTGTAGATAACAAGGGCTGCATTAAACTTGCAGACTTTGGAGCTTCCAAGAAAGTTGTTGAACTTGTATGTTATCTCCTTGAATTCCCTTAAACAAGTATTACTCTTTGAAGATCCTTGCTGAGGTTTCAATTTTGTTACAGGCTACCCTAAATGGTGCTAAGTCAATGAAAGGAACTCCATATTGGATGGCACCAGAAGTTATCCTCCAGACTGGGCACAGCTTGTAAGACTGATCAACTGCGTTGTTGTGTGTGGATATGTTTCTTGCTCTTAATATAGATAGTAAAAGACTGCAATATGATTTTAACGATATGTCATGCACAACTCATTGTGTTTGTGACATTTTAGTAATAAGAGTATTAGTAAATTTCCATCGACTTTGGGTAGTCATTTGGACGTAGTTTTCCCTTCCACGTATTGTGCTTGAGCTTTTTCACCCATCTGTATTATAAACTTTTTTTGTGTGTCTGTTGTTTGAGATTTGTATTGCTCATTAACTTTCAAATTTGATTTCTTAGCTCTGCTGATATATGGAGTGTTGGATGTACGATTATCGAGATGGCTACAGGAAAGCCCCCATGGAGCCAGCAATATCAGGAGGTACAGGGTGTTTTGTTCAGCATTTTTTACATATTGCTGCAGTTGCGCTGTTGATATCAATATTATATGGTCAATATCTGTGTATTTCAGGTTGCTGCTCTCTTTCATATTGGGACTACCAAATCTCACCCACCAATTCCTGAACATCTATCTGATGAGGCTAAAGATTTTCTATTGAAATGTTTACAGAAGTATGCATACATTTTTTCATTGATTACTGGGTTTCAGATGGTCCCTTTCGAACCTATATTAGTTGATTAAAAGGTCTTAATTGGAAGATGCTTTAGAGCTTTAAAGGACAGTCTCAAGAATAATGAGATAGAACATCTTTATTTTGTTGTTGGTTACTTCCTCATTTCTTGACTTGTTATCCTACTGGTGTCTCAGGGAACCAGACTTCAGGGCCTCTGCATCTGAATTACTAAAGGTATTCTGATCTTTCTTTCCTCCTCAAAGATATCTTGAAGCAGTGATTATCTTTTATATTTTTTTTGGTAAGGGAAGCAGTGATAAATAAGTTAATGTTAGATGAGGATAACATGATGGTTGAGCTAGCCTTTTAAGTTATAAAGACTCTAATGAGCACATGGAAACTTGTTCTTCTTCAGTATTTGCGACATATTCTGTACATGGACGAATAGAGAAACATATTTGATTAAGATTTTGACATAGTACTGTTTATCCTTCATATATGTGCAGCATCCATTTATCACTGAGGATTACAAAGAATCTTCATTGCCATTCCGCAGTTCACTCAGGGTATGTAAGAAACTCATTTTCTTCTTGTCCTGCCCGTTTTTTCTCTTCCTAACTGCTTTAATCATCAATCATTTGCATGTCGAACTTAGGAATCGAGGAATTCAATGACTAGCACTGGGATCAACCTTAGGAACTCGTAAGCAGAAACTAGCCCATTTCCTATGCAGTTTTTCTTTTGCTTACATGACCGATGACAATACAATAATGATGCAGCATGAACCTTTCAATTAGAAGGTCAACTTGTGGAGGCTTAAAGGATGTTGGTGAAATGGGGGGTATCAGGTCCTCAATGATACACCCCGAGAGTACATCAGGATCAGGGTCTTATTGGCATGGTGCTAATTCTGATGATGATATGTGTCAGATGGACGATGCAGATGATTTTATGGTTAGAACATCATCAAGGTTCAAGTCTGTCTTTTCGTCTACAGACTTAAACAAGGTATCAGCAAAAATTGATTT
The DNA here is from genome assembly GCA_034768395.1 of Linum lewisii. Lineage (NCBI taxonomy): Eukaryota > Viridiplantae > Streptophyta > Magnoliopsida > Malpighiales > Linaceae > Linum > Linum lewisii. The sequence continues at coordinate 10,379,088 of CM068299.1, forward strand.
CATGGCTAGAACATTTGGTGTGAGATCTCTCATATTTTCAACTTCAATACAAATAAGCATTACAATATTTATTTTTGAACACCAGAGTTTCAATCCAATGAGTGAGCCCACTGATGAATGGCCGAGCATGTCGAATGGAAGTTCAGGAATGAGGAGAAGTGAACTCCGTTCCAGCCAATTTATTAATGAGTGTTTGAACAACAGTCTCGAGATGTCTGGAAAGGACGGAAATGAATTCACATTTCCATCTGGATCATTGGCAACTGAGGATGACGAAGAAGTTACCGAGTCAAAAATTCGAGCATTTTTAGATGAGAAGGTAGAGTTTCCTTTGCAAAGTTAACTTCTTGATGCAAGAAGCAGAATCTCTAATTTCCATTTGTTCATTTAACAAACCTTATCTACTCTGCCATAGTAAAGAAGTGTTTTCTTCTCTGCTTACTTCGTCAACCAGGTTTTGGATCTGAAGAAGCTGCAAACAAAGTTCTACAGTACAATGACTCCTACTGGAAAGAGGAACAATGAGAATATTAGAGGTTCACTCAGCTTATTACCCCCTAAAAGCAAGTCACCGAAACAGCTGATGAGCAGAAGACTTTCTTCGGTTTTGGACGCTGGTATGAGTGCAAGTTATAGGGCGAATGAAAACGGCATGATCCACTCCAGAGCATTGCATGAAATTCAACCACCTCATAGTAATGTTGATGACGAGCAGCAGAAACCAATCAGCCCTAGGTTGGTTGGTCTATCTTGTATCCATTTTAAACTCTTGACTCTAAATCCTGTCTCTACCATCCACGTGAACTTACGGTTCTTCAACTGGTTTATTTAACTGTAGAAGCTTTTCTGAGCAGCAAAGGAAGTGGAAGCAAGAGCTGGACGAAGAACTCGAAAGGCAACGAGGCAAGTTCCTATTACTCTTACACTTGATAAGTAATAGCAGTGTCTCGGCTAGAACCATTAGAGCTAACTATTATGCATGGAATTGTGTTTATCTCAGAGATGTTGCGTCAAACTGGTGTCAGCCCAAAGAAATCACCATCCCCATCCCCAAATGATCGGGTTCTTGTTCGACAAAGATCAGAACGAATGAGATTTCCATTTCCTGGAAAGTAGCGTCTGCAGGTTCTCCTTCTCTGCTGAAAAGAGTGCAGTTTTTCCGGACAGAGCACCTTCTGAGCACCTTTTTGTGTGTACGTAAAACTTACAGAAAACGCAGGGGGAACTGAACAGCGCACCTTCTTGTTGAATAAGGGGTACTCACCAGACGCCTGCCTCCATTGCAGTCAATTTGCAGAACGCCTTACTAAAGAGCTGGCGGCGCAGCATATATTTGTATTAAATTTCTTCAATATCTGTGTGTTGATGATGGGTGATCTAAAAGACATAATATTAGTATAAATGAGAATTTGAGTTAAATTCTGCGAGATTTTGCTCAACTGTTCTTCTGCGTTCATCTGCCCAGTCATTGTTTGCAGCTTGGCCATACCTAAGTAACGCCCCATATCAATCAGAGTTAGGTACTCCCATGATGATACTGATTGGCATGCGATCTACGTCCAACCAAATTTTGGTTGGAACGTTCCAACTCATTCAATCGAAGGGCATTTTTGTCCTTTTCAATTAAATAAATAATAACCCTTCCCCGTCTCCTTCCCTCCCCTCCCCTTCCCTTCCCAGATCTGAAACCTCCGGCGGCGACCATCTGGCCTCCCCCACCTCTCACTCCTCTACACACCACCACCCACCCTCTTCCTCCACCGTCTTCACCGATTCCATCCGTCCATCCTCCGCCTTCACCGTAGCAACCCAATCTAGTTAACTCTATTAAATCTTCGGAGCAGGTGACTCCGGTCCAAGAACAAGGTTACGTCGTCGTAATTCCATGTTTGTAGGATGGACAAATCGGTCGCCTAGGATGGAGTATTGAAGGAGAGAAAAAGGATATCGTCTCTGTTTAGAAAAGAAACAGGGTGATACAGAGCAATAAGGATGGAGAAGAAGATGAAGAGTGGGTGCCCTTTCCAGTTCGGAGGTGGCTGTCCTAAGCGGATTTGTTTTCGAAAATGGTTCAAACGGATTGTTTATGCCTTCCCCTGCCGATTTCTTTGTTTTAGGCCCTGTTTCTGTTTTGCAGGGTTTGTGATTTCTTTAATCAAGAAGGGGGTAAGTTCTGGTTTTTGTAAGGGTCTGGGTTTAGGGTTGCAAGTGCAGGAAAAGGATGTTGAGCTCGTCATGGTTTCTTCTTCTTCTTATTCTTGTTTCAGGAGATAGCTGAAATTGGTATTCATAGTTGCAGAAGCTTGTAATAAGGAGTTGTTGCAGAAGAGAGGATTTGATTGAGCGGGGGAAAAGCAGAGTCTTAATTTGGGAGTTAAGATGGAAACTAAAACATGGGTACTTGGAAGGATCTAGAGAGATGAAATTGTTGTGAAGTATGGTTATGGAGAAACCCTTGGAGTGGAGAATATTGACAAGCTGAATCATAGGGGTGATGTGGCCTTGTAGTTGAGTAGAGTAATAGTTTCTGCATCTTCTTTTGCTGAGTGCCTAATTTTCTTAGGCTCTCCATTGCTTGTTCTAATTCTTTTTTCTGTGGTAATTTTTGTGGTAATGAAGTTAAGTGATTGATTTGTGGTTTAAAAATATTTAATTTGGTAACTAGTTAACTCGATTAGATGACTAGTTAACAATTTAATAACTAGTTACCGATTGGTTAACTAGTTAACACGATTGGTTAACTATTAACACGATTGATTAACTAGTTAACACGATTGGTTAACTAGTTTACTCTATTAGATAACATAGTTAAATTGATTTGATAACTAGTTAACAACTTGATAACTCGATTGGTTAACTAGTTAACTAAAAATCATGTTAACTAGTTATGTAAATCATGTATTAACTACTTAACTAGTTAACTAGTTAACCAATTAACTAGTTAAATTTAGTTAACGAGTTAACTAGTTATCTAATTGAGTTAACTAGTTAAATATAACAACTAGTTATCTAATTGAGTTAACTAGTTAAATATAACAAGTTAACTAGTTAAATTTAGTTAACGAGTTAACTAGTTATCACGTTAAAAAAACACTGTTAACAGTAAAAAAATGTGTTAACTAGTTAACTAATTTTGATAACTAGTAATCAACTAAATTTTTTGTTAACTAGTTATCTAAATCATGATATTAACTAGTTATCAAACAAAAAACGATGTTAACTAGTTATCAGGTAAAAATCATGTTAACTTGTTATCAGGTAAAAACCATGTTAATTTGTTATCAGTTAAAAAAACACTGTTAACTAGTTAACAGCAAAAAAATGTTAAATAGTTATTTTTTAAGAAAAAAAAATTTCAAAAAAAAAATTCGTCGGAGTCTCGCCGGAAAGTCGCCGGCGACTGTGGCCGGTCGCCGGAGAGCCAACGACAGTCCACTAGAAATTAAATTATTTATTGTAAATATAATAATTAAATAATGTGTGTAAGGTCCTAAATACCCCTAATAATCTAGACCATTGGATTGGTCAAAAGGTCAAAGAGTGATCTAATGGTTGAGATGAAGGTTGGAAGTTTCCAACCCTTGCAAATGGTTGGATGGGGATCAGCTGCCATACTGATCCCCTCATGTAACATTTTTTATAAAACTAAATCTGAATTTATCTTAGTTTATACTTTGCTTTGAAGACGCAACTGTTGGATTAAGTGGTCCAGAGACGCTAGTGAAAAATTGACCAAAATATTCTAGGATCTAGACGATGCAATATAGCCAAAGTTTCAAAATTTATAACCTTAAGAAGTTTATGATGATTCAACAATATGTGGGTTGGAGAGTTATGCTCAACAATTGTATCCAACTTCTCTACTGGTATCCATAGATCACAGTCGGATAATGCTAGCCGAATTATAAATCAATAAGAGGTGTTATCGGTAAAAAAAACTTACAGCAAGCACCATACATAACATGATCTTTATTTTATCAAACCTTATCTTATATAACATGATCTTTATTTCCATATTCTTATAAGTTTCACGGGCCATTGAGGTTTTATTTTTCATTATGTTTAAATATTTTCCAAAATGAAATATTTTTTACTGTGATAGTTTCTTTAGTCTCTACTTTATTTGTTTGCAAATGTTTTGGGAGAGCTACAATTTTGTTTTCCATTTTTCTGGAGATATCACTCATTTGAAAGTTTATTTGAACAAAAAGTATAATTATTTATGTTCTTTCTCCTTTGCAATGATCATAAATGGACCTATTTTATTTTTGTATGTAACATAACTTAAATAATATCCAAAATATCCTAAGAGTACTTAAAATTTTCAATTTAAATATTATATATTATTTGGTATTGTATTAAAATTATCTAGCTAGTGTAGGAGAATTTAAAATTATAGGATTATGATTTAAAATCATCCCGTAATAATAGAATACTAACCAATCACATTAATTTTTTCTTCTTATTTTAAATAATTTATTAAATTTTGAAGTTGCGGAAGCAGATCAGCGTCCAAGAGAATTGGGGTTTGGAAAGTTCCAAATCCATCCTCAACCATTAGACCTAGTTTGACTCTTTGACCAATCTAATGGTCCAGATTTGTTAGGGGTATTTAAGACTTTACACAAATCATTTAATTATTATATTTAATTTAAATATTTAATTATTACTTTTATTTTAAAATTTTAAATAGGTTTACTGTGTTATGTTACAATCGGCGGTCTTCGCCGGCCACCGTCGCCGGCCGCCGGTCGCCGGCCATCGTCGCCGGTCGCCGGTCGCTGGCCGCCGGCCGCCGGTCGCCGGTGACTTTTCCGACGACTTTTCCGGTGACTTTTTCGGCGATTTTTTCCGACAATTTTTTTTTGCGACTTTTCCGGTGAGGACAAGTTAACTAGTTAACCTGATTTTTATTATTAACTTGTTAGCATTTTTTTTAATTGATAACTAGTTAACTAGTTAAATTGGATTTTTACAGTTAAATAGTTAACATGTTTTCCAACGACTTTTCTGGCGAGGACAAGTTAACTAGTTAACCTAATTTTTACTAATAACTTGTTAGCATGATTTTTTTATTGATAACTACTTAACTTGGGTTTTTACAGTTAACTAGTTAGTAAACATGTTTCCTGATGAGTTTTTAGGCAACTTTTCTGGCGAGGCTTCGGAGACCGACCAAACTCCGGTAACTTTTCCGACGAGGACAAGTTAACTAGTTAACCTGATTTTTACTAATAACTTGTTAACATGATTTTTTATTGATAATTAGTTAACTAGTTAACCGGGTTTTTACAGTTAACAAGTTAGTTAACATGTTTTCCGGTGAGGCTCAGGAGACCGACCAAACTCCGGTGTCTTTTCCGACGAGGACAAGTTAACTAGTTAACTCGTTAACTTATCGAGTTAACTAGTTAACATCATGATTTAGATAACGAGTTAACTAGTTATCTAATCAAGTTAACTAGTTACCAAATTGTTAACTAGATCACTTATCGAGTTAACTAATTAACATGGTGATTAGATAACTAGTTAACTTATCGAGTTAACTAGTTATCTAATCGAGTTAATCAGTTAACTAGTTAACCAATCGAATTAACTAGTTATCCAATTGAGTTAACTAGTTAACCAATTGAGTTAACTAGTTAACAAGATTTTTAGTTCATAACTAGTTATCAAAATCAGTTAACTAGTTAACTTATCGAGTTAACTAGTTAACATCATGATCTAGATAACGAGTTAACTAGTTAACCAATCGAGTTAACTAGTTAACTTATCGAATTAACTAGTTAACCAATCGAGTTAACTAATTAACTGAACTAGTTCACATGTTATTTTAATTTAGTTAACTAGTTATTTTATTATTAACTACTTAACTTCATCAAATTAACTAGTTAACATTATGATTGGGTAACTAGTTAACGAGAATATTTGATAACTAGTTAACGAGATTATTTGATAACTTGATAACATCGTGATAATATAACTAGTTAATATCGTGATTTAGATAACTAGTTTTCAAAATTAGTTAACTAGTTAACATCATGATCAAATAATAATAATTTTTTTTGGATGAATAGTATAATTTCATTCCAAAAAAGAAGAGAGTGTCCGAAGAGCACAAACTCAAAGTTTACAGCTTACAATCAAATAGATAAACTGCAAACTGAAACTATTTCTGTAAAGAAAAACCATAAGAGGAAATAGCTAACTGCAAAATTTCATTGCCTAATGCATGATAGCCTATCTCTTTGAGAATAGAGCTAACAATCATATCAACAGTCGATGAAACTCCACCATGAGCACGGATGCATCGTTCCCTCCATATAGCGGCAATTACAGAGGTCCAAACAGCTCTGCAAAGCACACCTCGAGAGCTTTGCTCATTTGCAAGGGCACTGAAGGCAACAAGGATGTCTTCACCATTAACAGAAGTTACAGGCACCACCCTTCCAAGCATATCATTGCAAATAGAACGAGAAAAGGGGCAATCAAAATATAAATGACTATGGGATTCCAGAGCTCCCAAGTCACATAAAACACACCTGGGATCAGCTGGTATCCCCCATTTAATAAGCCGATCCCCTAGTTGATAATCTGTGCCTCACATATAACCAAGAAAGAAAGCAGTTACGCGGCCTACTCCCAGCTCCCCAGACTAGATAATACCAATCAACTTTAGGCCGAGCTAGGCGAATTGAATGCCAAATAACTGAGAGCTTGATTTTGTCATAGGGGACATTATCCCAATAGCACAGGTCATCAGCAACAGAGAAATGAGAGAAAAAGTCTTGCCTATGTTTAAGCAGCCTCCTCCACACCCAAGACCCTGTGCCAGGGGAGAGAGTTGCCAAATCTCTCCCTTTCAACCTGTAATGCCTTAGCCACGCAATCCAAAATAGACCCCTCGCTTGCAAAAATCTCCCAAAGTAGCCGGAATACAAGAGCTCTATTCCATAATTTCAAGTCTCTAAGACCAAGACCACCCTCATTCTTAGGGAAAACAATCTCAGACCAGCTGACTTTCGCCTTGCTCCCAGACTTATTATCACCTCCCCAAAGGAAGGAAGCACACAACTGTTGTATACACTTAATAACACTCATTGGAAGGGAAAAAAAACCCTCATCCAATATTGCGACAAGCTTAACAAGACAGAGTTCACCAACTGCAACCGACTAGCAAAAGATAGAGTTTTTGGGATCCAGCCTGAAATACGTTTTGTGACCTTCTCAATTAACGGGGAGCAATCTCGTAGAGACAACTTGCTAGCAATGAGAGGAATGCCTAAATAAGAAACAAGGAGAGTACCAAGCTTAAAACCTGAGAGCCTCTGCATTGCAGTAAGAGTTGAGGAAGGGATCCCTGCACTGAAGAGTTCACATTTATCAGGATTGACTTGCAGACCAGACCATTTAGCAAATTTTTTCAAGATAGCTAAAATGATCTCCAATCCATAGTAGCTACCATTAGTAAACAGCATCATATCATCTGCAAAGGCCAAATGAGTCAGTTTAATCTTCAAACATTGTGGATGATAAGGCAAGGAGCGTGAAAGACCCTCTATATCCAGCAGCCTAGAGAAGCCTTCCATGGCAATAACAAAGAGATAGGGGGACAATGGATCCCCCTGTCTAACCCCCTTTTTTGCAGAAAAACAATTATGAAGTCCTCCATTGAGAGAAATACTATATGAAGCAGAGTAGATACAGGCTTTGATCCATTTAATAAATTGAGAGGGGAATTTCATTGCACTTAACACATTTAAAAGGTATCCCCAGTGCACTGAATGGAATGCTTTCATTAGGTCCACTTTGAGCATACATCTGGGGGAGACAGAAGCATGATTATACATGCGAACCAATTCCTGAGCCAACAGAATATTATCCACAATCTGCCGATCTTTCACAAAACCCGACTGAGATGAGCTGATAATATCTGGGAGAACCTTTTGCAAACGGGAGGTCAAAATCTTTGAAACACACTTATAAAATAAAGTGCAACAAGAGATAGGTCTAAACTCACGGACTTGCGTAGGGTTCTTAACCTTAGGGATGAGAGTTAAAGAGGTCACATTTAACTCAGTTAACATAGCAGAAGTATCAAAGAATTCCAATACTGCCGCAATAAAATCACTCTCAACTATCCCCCAAGCTGATTTGTAAAATGTGGCATTATAACCATCAGGCCCTGGAGCAAATAATAATTAACAAATGTATTTAGGGAATAACTTGTTTTCAAAATTAGTTAACTAATTTTCAAAATTAATTAACTAGTTATTTTATTATTAACTAATTAACATATTTTGTTAACTAGTTAACATTATTAGATAAATAGTTAACAAAAATTGTACCATATAAACTGTCAAAAGTTCAAAACATTACTCTAAAACATACACTTTTACAAAATTGACTAAAAATTCAAATGGAAACTTTTAATTTTAAAAGGACGAAGTTGTTCACTTTTAATATTACTAAAAATTTCAAAAGTTATCGTAATTATAATTTAGTCACTGAACTTTAATATGTTACAACTCAGTCACTGAACTTGAATATATGACAAATCAGTCACCTTCTTCAACCTTGAGTCAAGGGTTTTTTCCGGAAAAACTTCTCAGATAGCTTTTCTAATTCCCTCAGCTCCAGAACATTGCCAAACTATCCAGGTCATTATGTTTCTGTAACAATTGTGAGACTCTGATCTCCGGCTCGGAGACAGAGGAAAGGGAGGTGGCGATTCTCGGGAGCTCCGGCTCGGAAACAAAGGGAGGTGGTGGAGCTTCGATTCGGCCACAGGACAGGTGGCTGGAGTTTGGTCGACTTCTCGATTCCGGTAGAGGTCGTTGGAGTTGGCCGACGTCTCGATTCCGATAGTGGCGGCGGGCCAGGACAAAGTCTACAGGGAGTTGCGACGGCTGGGGATTATTAGCTATAGGGTTAAGTTATGATTTTTTTAAATTTCCGATTTTACTCCTCCGGATTCTGGGTTTGGAACAGTCCAAACTATATCTCTTGGACGCAGATCCTCTGCCTGAAGTTGATAAATAAAAATCCAATTTTTTTGTAAAGATGGAGAAGTTTACGTCTCCATTTAAATTTGATTAATTTCAAATAATTCATGTATATTTTAACGTGCAACTCACTTTTTAATTTTTGTTTACTTTATATAATCTGTTTTAAACTATTTAAATTCTCAACTAATATAATTAACATAACTCATTAAGTTTTGATTTAATTTCTAACATTGAATCAAAAAAATTAGTTAATTTATAAGTTGTGAAACATATAACCTTAAATCTATCATATCATGATATATAAGATCATCATAATCTTAAATGTAAATAAACATAGTTACAAGATCGGCAATGGACCAAAAAACTACTAGTATATAAAGTAGCAATTAGATCATAGAATGAGTCCACAATGTTCAACATTTGTGGCTATGATATGTCCATAACATGAAACCAACCCATTATGGCATTATATATGTATATGTATAACTAGATTAGTCGCGGCCTGTTGGCCGACTTCAACATAAGATAAATATTTAAAACATTAAATATTTAGTACGTCTGGACACAGCGCCTTCGAGTTGGCTACGGGGCTTCCTATCCTCTCCAAACTCAGTCGAGTGTCTTCGTACCTCCTAAATTTTAAATTCTTTACAAAGTGAACTCATTACTTTAATACGGGTTCGGAGCAGTTCTACTAACGTCAGCGGTGTATTTTTTTGGCAATTTTACCACGTCATTGTTGACATGTAATAGAAAATATAATTTGAAATTTAAAAAACTAAAGATATTTAAAAAAAAATTAAAGGTATACCTGCCAAAGAATTAAAAAATAACTGTAGACAGCCCATTGGCCGATTTTTTGTGTTAATATTTTACCAAAAATATTTATTTTTATTTTTATTTAGATTACTTAGAAGTGTGGTTGAATTTTTTCTACTTTTTAATATATAATAATTTAATTCATATGTTGGTAAAAAATTATAAATTTGTTATCAATTGTTGGAATATAATAAATAAAAGCATTATAATTATGCTTTCTTGTTGTTACGTTGAAAACACTGCAACTTTTCTTTGATTAAATAGTAAACTACTCCAATCATTAGGTGTGGCATTGTTGGTTGTTCACTTTGTCTCTTAAACATGAGGTTGAGAGTTCGATCCTTGTTTGTGATAAAAGAATCAAAAAATTTTGTTTGCCAAAATCGATTTTTATCCAAAATACCCTCATTCCTAGAATGAAGGAGAAGCTCTAAAATCCCCAAAACGCTGACGTGTCAACTGAAAAAAAGCGAATATGCTTTAATGTATTAGAAGATATATAGCGATATGCATAAAATGGGTTGTTGGTCTCTCCATTGCCATTAGATAGTCAGCAAACTGAGGCAAGAAGATATGACTTATGAGTTATGAGTTATGAGTGAGTGGGAGAGCATGATACTAATTCATCTCTGATGTTCCCCATTTCCTATCTTTTCTCATTTCTAGTTCAATGTATATACACACATATATCTCGTTTTAGTTAACTAAAATAGTCAACGACCAAAAATTAAAATAAAGAGACCCCATAGTCAACTCCAACAACAAACCAAAAGAATATCTCTTTTTTTTTTTTCAATTTAGTACAATGTGCTGCGCACCAACCATACAATTATTGTTGAATATTAATTAATTATTAAGTATACAACATAGATATATAGGTGTAGTACACAATACGTACCTGAATCTGGCCCTCGAATAACGTCTTACCTTCGTAGAAACCCACAAAAAAGAAACAAACAACAAATATCAGCTTATGCCTTATCTTAATAATCATAATGGTGGAATGGTATAATTGGTTTTGACACATAGGTTAAAGCCCTTCTCACAAATTTCCACATCATCACTCAATTTTAAATCAAAATTCAATTTTTTTTCTTTCTTTTCATTAAATGATGATTGTGTCAAACTTAAACACTCTAGGAATGAAATTATAAGTACTTTAATGTTAAATTATATTATCTTAACATAAAATAATATATCTAAAAATAATTTTAAATTATAATACTTTATAAAGAATTATTACATTTTTTCCTAAATACATGATTTTTTTAATCTTAATCACTTTGACAGTAATAATTCATTTTATTATATTTATATTTATAAATTGTAGTCATGAAAATTAATAAACATGATATATTATAATTCTTAAAAATTTAAATAGGAATAATTATTCAATAAAATAAATTAACTATGGTTAAATGATGATAATATGGATCAAATACTTTATAATAAATCATCATAGACATTTTTGGGGGTATTACTGGTGGATACTTACCCAATTTAAAATTATTTAAATTAATATATGGATCTCTAATTATTCAATCGATATATCATTACAAAAAAATTCATTTTTTTATATTTGTGGGTTCAAGCATTTTGGTCACGAGTCAAGTTCGATCATGTTGCATATTAGTAAGAATTATTTTTGAAATTTATGGAAGAAGTATATTTATAACATTGGATATTGAGTTTAATTTAGAAGAAAAATGAGTTTTTTTTATGAATCACTAGATAATGAGTTAATAAGTTTATATGAGTTATACATGTTGTAGGTTCAGTTTAATTATCAATAGGTTAGACGGTGATTATCATGTACTTAAAAATATTGTTTACTTTTGTCGTGGTTTTGGTTAGATATTGAGTAGTTACACAAGCTAATTAGTTCGGGGTTGAGTTGAGTTTAATAGGGGATATGTTAGTCAAGTTACGTGTAATTGAAATTATGAATTCATACTATTGCAAACTTAAAAAGGTCGCTTGGAAATAAATTTTAATCACCTCGAGTAAGATTTGAGTAAGAACCATTGATATATTTATACAAATAATTAAGAAAAAAATATTAAAATTTGTAGAAAATTAGAGTTAATAAGGGTCAAGACAATTAATTGGGTTGAAGACCTTGGGTATACTTGGGAAAACAAGCATAGTATCAATTTGGTCGTGTTTGATGCTCCAATATATGATTTTGATGACATGTGTATTGATTGTCTAAAGTGATTGATGGTGTCTAACTAAGGAACAAGAATGTGATTGGAACAATGTTAGAGATTTCATGACATGACGACGAGAAAGCTAATGTGCTTTAAAACAAGAATATAATTTTGAATATGGATATATGATTCTCACCCGACACTGGTTTTTGGATTCACGACACAAATATGAATTTGTATTTAAATAGGTATAGATTTCTTTCTGGCTATATTTAAATAAGTATAAATATATGTTTGAATTGAAACATATTCATACATTACTCACACCTAAATCTAATAGTTTTCAAGGAATAAAAATATTATATAATACCATTGTTAAATAAAATTCCCGACTAACGGGTCGGGTTCAAAACTAGTAGTTATAATATAAGACAACCCAAGTTTTTTGTTTTAATTTTGTTCGTTTTGTCATGCTAATCCTTGTATAAAATCACTTATGAGTTTGGCTTTGTGTCCCACATTTTTAATTTATCTATTCATATGAACAAACAACCTAGGTAAATTAACTACCCTAGCAAATATGTTAGGAAAAATCATATGAGAAAAAAATAAAATAATAATATGAAAATTTTTAACCCATAATACTAATAAAGTAGTATGTTCATATGGCACAGGATCTGCGTCCAAACTTTTCAGTTTGGAACCAGTTCCAAACCAAAATCGGAGGGGCAAAATTGTCAATTCATTAAAAATTAAATAAAACCCTAATTTTCCTTAAGTGTCCCCTGCCTTCCTTTCACCTCCTTCTTTCCCCTTCTATTCCTTTTTCTCCACCTCCTTCTTCCCCTTCTACGCCGACGAGAGCCTGGACGAGAGGAGAGGCCGGATGAGTCATCATCACCTTCGACCAACTCCACCGCCGCCTCCAGCCTTCGCTTCACTAGCTGAACAAGCTCATCCAGATCTCATGCCATCAGATCTTGATGGGATCTCCGCAGCAGTCAACGTACGCCATCTCCTGCTGAGAGCGTGACGCCGGCGGCTGCAACTGACTAATCGCAATAGTTTAAAGTTTTCGGTGAGATTTCCCAGACGAGGCCGCCTACCTCGCCAAGGATCGCGATAGAGGAAGGTTTGGTGCAGGGGCCTGTAGGGGAGGGGTGGGTGTGCTATTGATTTTCATTGGAGAGTTATTATTGGGAGGTTTTTTTTGGATTGATTGCTCCTGTTTGGGTTTTTATTTCAGGTGGGGATGGGTGGAAGTTGAGAGAGGGAAGATCTGAGAAGTGATTAAAGGAGAAGATTGAGGTGGTGATGAATGGAGATGAGAAAGGGATTGAGATGTGGAGGAAGGCTTTGGAGGTGAAGGAGATGATGAGAAACGCCATAGGTGATGATGATGATAGTGGAAGGAGGAGGGGTTCATCGTTGATTGAGTTGGCCAAGGTTGAAGAAGAGTGATGGTTTTGTGATTCATTTAAGTTGAGTGATGATTTGTAGTTACTAAAAACTATGATGTTTATTTAGTAAAAATGAAAGTTACAATTGATACGGTTGGTTAACATTTAAGTTTAGTGATGATTCGCAGTTACAAAAAACTATGATGATTATTTAGTAAAAATTAAAGTTATAATTAAAACGGTTGGTTAACTAGTTAACTTGATTGGTTAACTAGTTAACTCGATTGGATAACTAGTTAACTCGATTGGTTAATTAGTTAACTCGATTGGTTCACTAGTTAACTCGAATGGTTAACTAGCTAACTCGATAAGTTAATTAGTTAACTCGAGTAGATAACTAGTTAACTTATCAGGTAACTCAAGAAGATAACTAGTTAACTTGATCGGTTAACTAGTTAACTCAATAAATCATAATGTTAAACAAGTTAACTAGTTATCTGCTTATAATTAGATAAGTTAACTAGTTAACAACTTGGTAACTAGTTAACTCGATTGGATAACATGTTAACTAGTTATCTGTTGATAACTAGTTAACTGTAAAAACTCAGGTTAACTAGTTAACTAGTTGTTAATAAAAAAATCTTGTTAACAAGTTGTTAGTAAAAATCAGGTTAACTAGTTAATTTGTCCTCACCGGAAAAGTCACCGAAGTTTGGTCGGTCTCCGGAGTCTCGCCGAAAAAGTCACCGGAAAACATGTTAACTAACTAGTTAACTGTACAAACCCAAATTAACTAGTTCACTAGTTATAAATAAAAAAATCATGCTAATAAGTAAATAGTAAAAATCAGGTTAACTAGTTAACTTGTTCTTGTCGGAAATTCGCACAAAAAGTCACCGGAAAAGTAGCCGGAAAAATCACCAAAAAAGTTGCCGAAAAGTTATCGGAAAAGTCGCCGGCGACGGTGGCCGGTGATGGTGGCCGGCGATGGTGGCCGGCGACTAAGTGGACGCTGTAAACAGAAAATATAAAAATAAATAATAATATATAATTATAAAATATTTAAATTAAATATAATAATTAAATTGTTTGTGTAAAGTCTTAAATGCCCCTATCAAATCTGGACCATTAGATTGGTCAAATGGCCAAACTAGATCTAATGGTTGGAAATGGGTTTGGAACTTTCCAAACCCAAAAATTCTTGGACGCTGATCTCATTCCATGTTCATACGAGTCCAGCTTACTGTCAAGGAAAACTCCCTTCCTTGACACTATCAAAGAAGGATCTCAGCCATTGATTTATTTTTTCAGATCTAATGGTTTAAATTAAAAGGGTAAAAAGGTCATTTCACCATTTAATTTAATTTAATTTCTTTTTTAGTTTTTTTAATTAAGTTCAAACAACCAATTACCGAAATTCCGGCGACCGGAACTCCTGCGACCGGAGCTCCGACGACTTCTCCGATGAATTTTCCAGACGATCGGAGCTTCGATTTTGAAAAATTTTTCGGCCACCGGACCACTGTCGTCGGGCCTATTTTTCTGGAAATTTTTTTCTGGTGACGCTTCGTACTCGCTTTTAATATGTGTACACATTTTTGTACATGTGTACGTGCACATTTTTGTACATAAACTGTGTACTCATTTGCAAAGATTTTTCGTACACGTGTTATACATGTGTACATGTTATATATATGTGTACATGTTTGGTACACATTTTATACACGCACACGTTTATGTACTTACATTTTTGCACACGTACACACACTCTTTGTACACGTGCACACACTCTTTGTACACGTGCACATACTCTTTGTACACGTGTACACAATATCTTACATTTTGTTTATGTACGTGTGTACACACATTTTATACACGTGTACACCTATTCGTACACATGCACACTTATTTTTTACACTAGTGTGCACATATTTTGTATGAATCATGTGTACACGTTTTATACATGTGTACACGTTTTATACATGTGTACACGTTTTATACACGTACATATTTATGTACTTACATTTTTTATACACGTGCACTTATCTTGTACACATGTACATGTGTACACCTATTCGTACACGTGCACACTTATTTTTTACACTAGAGTACACATACTTCATACTCGTGTGTACATATTTTGTATAAATCATGTGCACACTACTTAACAATCTAATGTGTGTACATGTGAACGCCTATTCGTACACGTGCACACCTATTTTTATATACTAGTGTAGTGTACACATATTTCGTCCTTGTGTACACATTGTTTTATAAACCATGTGCATCTATTTAATAAGATAATTTTATTATTATACAATATCAATAAGTGCTTGGTAGCATAGTGGTAGGAGTTTAGTATTTAGCAAAAGAGGTTATGATTTTGAATCACATCAACAACATTTTTTTAAAATATATAATATATAATTTTATTGAGGACGGCGGCGGATGACCGGCGGCGGCGATGGCGGATGACCGGTGACGGCGGCGGCGGCTCGGCGGCTGATCGGCAGTGGCTGACCGGCGATGGCGGCGGCTGACCGGCGATGGCAGCTGACCGGCGACGGCGACGGCGGCTGACTGGCGACGGCGACGGCGGCTGACTGGCGACAACAGTGGAGGGCTGAATAGCTTTTTTGAAAATCCTCAAAATGCCCTTCCTTGATGGATCAAGGAAAATCATTTCCTTGATCCCAAGCCGGTCTCATGTTCATACAGATTCCTTACTAAATTTTATAATTCGTAATTTATCATAAAATAAGTTATAAATTACGAAATTTTCAATTAATTCAAATATATTTATATCTATTGCGTAGAATAAGAACACCATCAAATATAATTTCATTAGATTCATCATTTAATAATAAGAGTTGAGGGATTAAACTTATTGAAAACTGATTTGAATTGTGAAGATATGCTAAATTTATCGTTATATTAAAAAAAATTAAAAAAATAAGACTACGAGAGAGAAAAATCTTATACAATACTTTCTCATACTTTATTTATTTTTTCTATTACTTTCTTAACACACAAAAACATCCATTTGAATTTTTTTCGCTTGCATAACCAAACCACACACAGGGTTTTTTCTCTCTCCCGAATGGGTGTCTCCCTTGAATAAGGGTTTCTTGTTTTGAGCGCCGCCTAGGGTTTTTGGTAGGGTTTTTCTGATCCGCCAATCATCATCAGGCTGCTGTGTGCTGATTGTTTTCTTTCTTTCTTCTGTTTATTCCGTTTAGCTGGTGTCCGTTGTTCTGCTTTTTCTGTCGGTCGCACGGGATGGAGAGAGGAGTGGCTGACATCGTGTTGTCCGATGAAGAGGAGGAGCCCGTGTTCAACAGAGACGATGTTATCGCGGTGGAAGAGGACTATTCACTGTGTTTGGTTGGTGTCCTGTTAACCAATAAACATTATAATTTTCTGGCGTTCCAAAGCCGGATGGCGTCGCTGTGGCAACCAGGGAGGAGGGTGGCTATCGAAGAATTGGGAAACAAGTTACTGTTGTTTTCGTTTTATGAATCATTTATCGTAGATCTGTGGCCGGTGATGGGCGTGGGTGCCTTGAAAGGTTGGCATGGCACTGGGAACTTCGTGGGAAGATTCGTCGAATATGACGAGTCGAACCTGGCCCCCTTTGATAGGGAGTATATGTGGTTGAGGGTGTCGCTGGACATATGTAAACCTTTGAAGAGGGAGAAGAAGGTGAGAGTTGAGGGAGGGGAGTGCGTCACGTGCTCGTTTCGATATGAAAGGTTGCCGAACTTCTGTTATATATGCGGAAAGATAGGGCATATTGATCGGTATTGCGAGGTACTCTTTCAAGTGCCGGAGGAGGAGATAGTTAGAGTGTGGGATGAAAAGGTACGAGCGCCGCCGCGACGAGCAAGGGCTTAGCTGGTGATGAGTGGTTAGAGAGAAGGGATGAGAGGCGTGAGGGGAGTAGTAGAGGGGGGCAGCCGATGCGGAGAGGGGGCGGCGATGGATGGAAGGAAGATAAGGAAGCTCCACCGAGGAATGTTGTTACTCTGATGAGGAACCTCGGAGCTAATGCTCATACGGAGGGGATTGCGGTGGCATTTGGTATAGAGGCGCTAAGCGGTGAGGATGATCCGATTAACGTTCGAGAGGAGAGAAAGAGAAGACGTCCAGGTGGAAGTGTTGCCTTAATGGATGAGGAACCCTATGGTGGGAGCAAACCAACGAAATCGCCTAAGAAATTGATTCAAAACCAAAAAGCGGGAAGCAGGCAGGTTGCGGTGACGCAGCTTGCCAATCATCATGATTGTCAAGGCGTGGAACTGTAGAGGAGTGGGCCAACCTCGCGCAGTTTCCGTACTGAGTGAACTCATCAGAGTTCATAGGCCAGACCTGGTGTTCTTATCGGAGACGTTGGTGGGGAGACAAAAGTTAGAGGACATCAGGGTGAGTGAGCGTTTTCATGGGTGTTTCTTGGTCGATCCGGTGGGAAGAAGTGGACGTTTGGGGGTGCTGTGGAGGGAGAATGCTCAGGTGGGAGTTGTGAGCTATGGGTGGACTTTCATTAATATGGAGGTGGTGATGAGAGCGGAGGAGCATTTAGGTTGACAGGGTTCTATGGTTGCCCCGAGCGGTAAAGACGAAAGAATCGTAGGATTTATTGAGAGCTTTGGCGGCGTTGGTGCAAGGGCCCTGGTGTATTATGGGTGAATTTAACGATATTTTGTATCAGAACGAGCAGAAGGGGAGGAATGAGAGACCGTGTCAGCTGATCGAGGGATTTAGGGAGGCAATTGGTGAGTGCGGGTTGGTGGATATTGAGTTGGATGGTTACCCATACACGTGGTCGCGGGCAAAAGGGAAGCCACATGGTATTGAGTCACGACTCGACATGGCCATGGTTAACCAAGCCTGGTCGAATCAGTATCGATTGGCGAGACTGAAGAGCGTTGCGGCACCGCTTTCGGACCATGCACCCTTGATTCTAAACTTAAGGGGACGTGAGGAGAGGAGGAGCAAGCGGCGGTTACGGTTCGAAAATAAATGGAAGCTTGAAGCGGAGTTGAAGCCGATGGTGGAAGGGGTGTGGAGGGATGGTGCAATTGGCTCTCTTCGTGCGAAACTTGAAAGGTGCGCTAAAGCACTTGATGAGTGGGGGCAGAAGATGGCGAGGAAATTCAGGGAGGAGATTGAGGAAAAGAGACGGCAATTAGCTGAATGGAGAGAGGCGGGCACACCGGAAGCAGCGGAGGCAGAAGCGAAGACGGAACTTATTAACCTTTTACAACTTGAGGAGGCGCATTGGAGGCAGAGAGCGAAACAATTCTGGCTCAAGGACGGCGACATGAATACACGTTTCTTCCATGCTATGGAAAATGGACGGCGGCGGTACAAGTCCTTAAAGAAGCTGAGGAGGCGAGATGGGGAGTGGGCCACATCGGCGGAGGAGATGGCAAGCGTGGCGGAGGAGTACTTTGATGACATCTTCACGGGTGGTAGTGATACCCCCGAGCCTGTAACTAATGTGATTGACGGTCGTATCTCTGAGGCGGATAATGTTTTTTTGACTTCTCCATTCTCTAAAGAGGAGTTCACTAAGGCATTCTTTTCCATGGATGTTGATAAGGCACCGGGTCCTGATGGCTTTAACCCCGGGTTTTATCAGCATTTTTGGGAGCTAATTGGTGATGATGTTTTTCAGGCAGGCAGGAGGTGGCTGGAGGAGGGTGTCTTGTCGGATGAGGTCCAGGAAACGAATATTGTGTTGCTCCCTAAAGTTGATGATCCGTGTGAAATGAAGGACCTACGACCGATCTCATTATGCAGTGTCCTTTACAGGGTGGTGGCGAAGGTCTTAGCCAATCTGTTGCGGGGCGTCATTCCACAGATCGTCTCGGAGGAACAATCTGCTTTTCTGGCAGGTCGTTCTATCATTGATAATGTAATGGTGGCCTTTGAGACGATTCACAGTATGAGGCGGAGACAGCATCCAAAGTTTGGAGAGGTTGCGATCAAGATTGATATTTCAAAGGCGTATGATAGGGTTGAGTGAAAGTATTTGGAGGCATTGTTGCTCAAATTTGGGTTCTGTGAGAGGTGGGTGGGGTTGATGATGATGTGCGTTTGATCAGTGCGGTATATAGTGGGGTTGAATGATGTTAGAGCAGGCCCAGTTGTGCCTGGGAGAGGGCTCAGACAGGGATGCCCCCTCTCTCCGTTCCTTTTCATTCTGTGTGCGGAGGGGCTATCTGCATTGTTAAGGAAGGCGGCGGAGGTGCGCCGAATATTACACACTTGTTATTTGCTGATGATAGTTTCATTTTCTTTAGAGCAGACATTGATGAGGCTAGAACGATGAGGCGGATCCTGGACGATTATGCACGGGCTTTCGGGCAACTTATAAATTTTTAGAAATCCGGGATCATGTTCAGCAAGGACACGCATCCAATGCTGGCGGCGGGTATTGAGGCTATTATTGGTATCTCCAACCCGGTGAACACGGGTCGGTACCTTGGTTTACCGTCGTTCATTGGGCGAAACAAGAGACAGGTTTTTGCTCACCTGAAAGAGAAAATGTGGAAAAGGATGCAGATCTGGCGAGGGAAGAAAATTTCTAAGGCGGGGAAGGAGGTTCTACTTAAAGCTGTCGTGCAATCCATTCCTGTTTACTACATGAATACCTTCATGCTCACTAAGTCGGTGGCGGAGGAATTGGAACGCATGATGAATAGCTTTTGGTGGGGAACGAAGGGGAGAGGAGGAGGTGGAATACCACGGATGTGCTGGTTAATAGGGTGTGTGAGTAAGGAGGACGGTGGTATGGGGTTTAGAGGTCTGTTGGAGTTCAATCGAGCAATGCTGGGTAAACAAGGGTGGAAGCTACTTTCCAATCCTAACGCTTTGGTTTCTAGAGTTTACAAAGCCAAATATTACCCTAAAGGGGATTTTCTTTCAGATGTTGGGGTTCTAGCCCGAGCTATGTGTGGAAAAGCATTTTTTGTGCTCAGGATTTGATTCGACGAGGATTCCGATGGAGACTTGGGGACGGACAGTCGGTGAAGGTTTGGCAGGAGCCTTGGCTACGGGGGACGGACGATTTCTTTATCCAATCGGAGATGCGTGCGAATCTGCAGGAGTTACGTGTGCATGATCTTCTAATCCCGGGCCTTTGGGAGTGGGACTTGGAGCTGGTGGGGGAGGTGGTCGGAGCGAGGGATGAAGAGCTGATTTCAAAGATGTTGCCGCCAAGAGGTGAGATGGCGGACCTACGGATCTGGAACTATAGTAGAGACGGTGATTATACAGTTCGTTCCAGTTATCGTCTTTGCATGGACAGGCTAACTGAGCTTGCTGAGCTCTGGGTGGGAGGGGAATGGAGGAAACTATGGAACCTAGAAACGCCCCCAAAGATGAAGCACCTCCTGTGGAGGATTATGAGGGACGTGCTGCCTACGAGAGCAGCACTTAATAATAGAGGAATTGTCATGGAGGATGTTTGTGGCTGCTGTAAAGGTGAAGGTGAGAACACTGAGCACCTCATCTTTTTTTGCCCAGTTGCTGTTAGATGTTGGGAAGAAGCATGTGTGTTGTCTCTTGTGCAAGCTGCTGTTTCCTTAGGTGGCAGAGTTCAAGAGTGGCTGTTTTGGTTGATTAATAATGCGAGTCGAGAGCAGATCCAGCTGATCTCGGGAACCATTTGGGGAATGTGGAAAGAAAGAAACGATCGAGTATGGAATCGCACTACCAAGACAGAAGCCTTAATCGTACAGCTGGGTAAGGAGCATGTGAGAGAATGGTGGGAGTTGAGAAATAACCCAAGGGTGCAGCAGGATAATAGCAGCCGTCTTGGGTGCCGTAGATGGCATCGGCCACACGACACTATTAAAGTCATGCTGCAATGTTCCAGGAGGTGGGTCGGTTCGGAGTGGGGATGGTGGCTCGTGACTTGGAAGGCCAAGTTTGGGGAGTGGCTCAGGGAATTTATCAGGGGTTCCGCCGGTGCAAGAAGCCGAAGTGAGAGGGTTACTGGATGCTATTCGGTGGGCAGAACATATGAGGTGGCCAAAGGTGGTTTATGAAACCGACTGTCTAAGCGTCGTTCATGGGTTACAAAGCGAGGTGGTAAGTCACACGGAGTTCGGAGAGCTGATCACAAGGTGTCGAGAAGCTCTTGGGTTGCAACCACAAGCTGAGGTGGTGTTTGTTAGGAGAGATTGTAATGGAGCGGCTCATGCTGTTGCGAGGCGTTTTATTGACATGGTAGAGCTGGTTATAGGTTCTTCATCTCCTGATTGGTTTCGTGATGTAATAGTTGACATTTGTCCGATTTTAAGTCATTAATGATAATTTTCCACTTTCAAAAAAAAAACATCCATGTGAATATCCTATTCTACTCTTTCACACCAGTGACGAGGTTAAAGGTGTCTACCTTTGGTCTGGGCCTACGGTCTCTTGGAACCAAATAGTTAAAATATATATATTATCTTATACAAAAATCTTAATATATTTTATATATCGGATCTAGAATATACTAGCATTCTGACTTTGCCACCGTTAACACCCAAACCCAACTACCGCTACTATAAATCTATAAGATTGATACAAAACGTCACTCGTTAGAACTTAGATGTAAGATCTAACTCTACTAAATTGAACGAATCCAATTGGCTATATCAAGTTTCAACAAACTTCAATACTGAAAAAACTTCAACCCTCTGAAATATTTTTCACGAAGTGATAGGTTGGGTCCTTTGCCTTTGATTTCATGCAGGGTTCCCCGGCCGGCCGGCCGGCCCCTTCAACATGGCCTGCTCCGACGTCTGGTGTTCCGACACGTGTAAGTGGTACGAATATAATAGGAAGAAATGAGGATTTTGTTGAATATTCTGTGTTAATGCTGTCGTCTGAATTGGAGTACAACAAAATCCTTAAAAGAAAGATTTGGCAGTCTGTCCTCCTTTGCTTAATTGCTTTCCCCCATTGTGAGAAAAGTAAAAGTGATATTGAAATGTTTTGTCACTACAATAGTGATTTTTTCCTTAACTCACTAAAACTTACTCATTATGGGCTATTTTCTTTGTGTTATGTCACTTACGTGAAATTATGGAGTTGGTATTGTAATTTATTTTGCCAAAGACAATTTCCGCAACGAAAAAGTAAAAATTAAGCATGCTCCCAAGTTGAAAGGTAAAAGTCAAGTGTCTGTCCAAACCGAAAGGTCTATCACTTCTTGGCTTGGGTGACAACAAAGCGCATGACAAGCCACACAATGGGCTGTTGTGTTAGACTGACGAGGGACTGTCAGTAGTCTGATATGCGGAAGACGATCCCTGAGGTTCCAGATGTCTGTCACCAAAACTCCCCCCATCACGGTCAGATACTGGACGCCTTGAGACTGAAATTTGAACTTGGGTCGCATCCCCTTCAATATCTACAACAACCCATCCCATAGAAGGTAAAGAAGACAAGCATATCTTGATAGCCAAAAGGTCAAGAATGAAAGCGTTAAACAGGCCGGGATAGGAGATACATGTTGCAACTAGGAGATCTCCACTAGCGTCACGGGCCACCAAACCAACTACGCCTCCTGATCCTAAAGCGGTCTATTGTGAATACGTTTTATTATCATCTAAACAGGACATTCAACTAAATAGATGAGGGAGAAATATAAAATAATTAGATATTTAATTGGATCAAATCCTTAAAATTATGTCTAAAGAATATAACATTTTTTCTATATGAAATTGAATATTAGATAATATTAATTAAAAAATTCAATAACATAAAAAATATAAAATTAATATTAATAATTTTTCAACTTGTATTTCACATTTATAAGTCATATAGTGAATTAATTTTTAAGCTGAGTGAATAAACCACAAAAATTACCAATTCGAACGATTTTAGAAATTATAATGATAAGATTACACTAAACACTAGCTTTTAGAGAACCATTTTATCGAAGTGGACCAACCAAAGACAATGTAAAAAAATTTAAGGCCAAACGGATTGTTCGATCCAGTCTTCTTTACATTGGAATTATGTGTAAAAATAATCAAAGAACAAATTGTCATTACACATTTTGTATGATGTTTAGCAAAATTTTAAATTCTAAAAAATTTGTTAGATTATTTTTAATTTTTTCTTATTGATTCTACTAAGTGATTGATGCCCACACTACAAAAAAATCTAGATATAGAGGCAAACCATATTCACCTCCATAAGTCACTTTTTTTTTTTTTTGTCTATATGTGATAAAAAAACATCATTGATAAGCTGAAAAGCCTTAAAATATGCGAGTAAAAAGAAATCAGAATGAAAAATGAAAAATTCCTCCTTACACATTATTAGGAAAAAATTGTCAGCATTTATTTCATATATATTTTACCTTTATTAAAATATTAATTATATCTCATCTAATACTTAAAAATATAGAAATTATCTATTTTTACAAATTTTAATTATATAATTTATAAAGGCAGATATAAAATATATTCCTCTAAAAAAAATTGTACTAAAATTAATAAATTCAACACGGTAAACGCTTCGGTAACGCCACTAACACGTGACAACATTGGTACAAAAAACTAATTACAAAAATTACACCTTTAAATACTATACTTATTTGTATTACAATTTAACACTCATAGCCTATCAAATTTTTTTTTTTTTGTATTAAACTCGGTTTATCCCAAATCAATAATTTATACATACATACACTATATAATCACCTTAGTAACATTTTTCTTATTTTCAACCTCCTCGTCATAGAAGAAAATAAACACATGCACAAACTTTAAGTCAAAGATATCAATATTAATCGGATAAACGCATAGAAACTCTAGTGGTCGTAATGCAAATAAAACCCCAATATTATTATTAAACAAAAGGATCGACTTTTCTCCCACATATCTACTAATATATGGTGAACGCTCCGGTTACGCGCGTCACCGGTGACGCCGACACGTGGTAGCGCGTGATTGGTCCACTTAAGATTAATTTTTTTAGCATATATTTAGTATTCTAATTTTTCTGGATGTATCAAATGGTCACCCAATTCAATAAAATCGACAATCCGATTTTTCATCCAACAGTAAACCACAGTGGGCCCAACACACCGGAACCCTCTCTGCATCAGATCCTTGCTTATTAGCTCGGCTTTTGGTGTCTTGGCTGGTTAACCAAACAAGTCTTTGACTTAACGGATGGAATGTTAAATAGAAAATTGAATTGCCGATTTTATTGAATTGGGTGACCATTTGATACATCCAGAAAAATTAGAACACTAAATATGAGCTAAAAAAATTAATCTTAAGTGGACTAATTACGCGCTGCCACGTGTCGGCGCACCGGTGACGCGCGTCACCAGAGCGTTCACCACTAATATATATATGCATTTATAAAAGCACCTCCCATTTATTCCTTCTCTCCTTAAGTGTAGGGATTCAACCAATCAATTTTTTTCTTTTTCTTTATTCATTTATCATTTTTTTATAATTAATTTTCTTCACATGTAAAAACTACCCACGTTCAAGAATGCATTTATCAACTTTTATTTTACTTTTTAACTAGAATATTATTACTTTATGTCTTTATTTTTCTGTCAAATGATTTGCAAT
Organism: Linum lewisii; assembly: GCA_034768395.1. Taxonomy (NCBI): domain Eukaryota; kingdom Viridiplantae; phylum Streptophyta; class Magnoliopsida; order Malpighiales; family Linaceae; genus Linum; species Linum lewisii. The sequence goes on from CM068299.1 coordinate 10,404,059, forward strand.
AACTATTTGTAATTTCTTAAATCATAGTGTAATTTTTACCCTTTTCTAAATAATAAAATTATAATATCATAGTAATTTGTTATATTAATTATATGTATTTAACTTCTTTTTGTTCATTCTCTCCTTTTTTTCTTTATTAGTTATTTTTTAAAATTTAAATGTGTCTTACATAAAATTTTATCATCATTTAATCCCTTCGTGATCACCGTCTTTATTTATGGATTCTACGATCATCATTTTAAAATTAAGATTAATGTATGAGCAGTTTCACTTTTCATCTTGCTCTCCTTGGAGTAAATGAGCTTGGCATTGTCCTTGGAGTTTATAATTTTTTAAGCTAACATCTATTGTAGATTATATTGTGAGTCCTTCACGAGAATTATTGTACAAGTCTTGCATTGTCGATTATTTACTATTTGAGGTAGTATATCTTCATGAAAAAGTAGTGGAGTTTTTTTGTTTTGAAGGGAAAGTAGTGGAGTTAGTGCTCCTGGTCGTGGAATTATGATTTAACATGCCTTAACAATAGATATGTTTACTTTATTAAGTAGCATTTAAAATCAGTAAAACTAATGAACCAACATTCATTTTTTATAAAATGAAAAAATTATATAAATGAAAGTATGAAACACGTTCATAAAGTATTTAAAAATGAGATGAACGTATTACGAATCTATAATTTTTTCTCATATCATATTATGTTACTCAAGGACATATTAATGTTCCTATCATTACAATAGTATATATACATTGGTTTAGTTTTTACAATGGTTTTGTTTATTTGGGTTTGGATATTTTATATGTTTTTCCATCCGTTGTAGTTTTGGGCTCGGGTGACAACTACCAAAAATAATCATTCTGGTAGTAAAGTTCATACCATACTCTAAACTTAAAACCTAAACACTCTAGAAAATAATATTAAAAATAATAATAATACAACTCTCATTTATTCCAACAAGATTGCATTGTGTATTTATTTTGTAAATTAATTTGAAAATCAGTACTTATGTTTTCAGAATATATAAAAATACTAAAAATATCAAAATCCAGTCTTTGACATTATCATTATTTTTTATTAGAATCTTAAATGAATAATGATAAGGACTTGAATTAAATAATAATAATCAAATGACTTTAGTGGAATAGTAAAAGTTCATTAAAAATGGTAAGTTGTAAATTGGGTGGTTAAGTGATAGTTTATTTTTTCAAATATTAAAATAATTTTTTTATATGGAATAATATCTAACATTTGTTTATTCATTCTTTCAAACTAACAATTCCTATGAATAGTTGGTAATGTTGACACGAGTTTACTTTGAATGATTAAGTATATATATGTGTGTTGAGTATTATCTTGAGATTAAAATAGTAATTTTTATATTATGTGAATTTAACAAAATAAAAAATATTGAGGTCAAAGTATTATAGATTATGAATAAAATATGCAATCTATGTATAATGTACATTCTGTTAGACGATAAGATATTCTCGTAATATTCTCTGTATAGTTTGTTACCTTATTTGTATTTATCTCTACTTATTCTTGTACCTATTTGATATCTATAAATACACATACACGTGCACACGGTTGGGTGTGGGTAAACTTTCCAACCAATTCTATTATGGTAATCAGAGCCTAAACCTAATTCTCCTTTTTCCTCTAATTCTTTTCTCTTCGCCGCCTCAAACCCTAGCCGCCAACCCTGCGCCTTCGGTTCCTCCATGGCGGCAACAAACCCACAGCTCCCCGCTCCGCCATCGCAGCTGTCTGTGAAGCTCGATGCAACCAATTACGTGCTATGGAAGCTCCAGATTGAGCCCTTCCTGGCCGGCTACGACCTCATTGGTCATGTTGATGGAACTTCGGTGGCGCCAACCCGCACCACTGCTGAGAACACAATCTCGCCCGCGTTTACTAAGTGGCATCGACAAGATCAGTTGGTGCTCGGATGGTTGATCAATTCCCTCTCCCCATCTGTTATTCATACCCTTGTTGGCGTGACGACGGCACGAGAAGCCTGGACGGCTCTAGCCACGGCCTTTGGCTCCGGATCGCCAGCTCAAATCAGGTCACTACGAAATCAATTACTAGAAATCCATTTAAATAACGACACCATGGCTGATTATTTGCAGAAGGCTAAGAACATGGCGGATCGTCTACAAGCTCTTGGTGAACCGATCAGGGATGTGGATCTGGTACACTGGATAACCCGTGGTCTGCCGAACGCCTACCGTCCGCTTCTCCGATCTCTGCACAACAGGGCTGTCCCTGTCAGCTTCCTCGAACTCCATGACCTTTTAATCTCGGAGGAGCTAGACCTCGCCATGGACGATGCCGCGGCTCAGCTCACACCCCAGGTGAATTACTCGACTGCCCCAAGTACTAATAGCAACCGGAACCGGAGTCGCGGGCCCCGTGACCGAAACACGTATCCAAGACAGCCACGGGGACAACAATCATATGGCGGTTACCACTATCAGCCGCCACAGGGTCAGAGACACGCCTCCGTCCCGCCAAACTCACGCGCCGCCGCCGACAAGTCAGCCGCCACAGCAGTTCGGCCAACGCCCGATGATCTGCTTCTGTAATGGCTATGGTCACCATTACAGGATGTGCCCCTCTCCCCGCGCAAACCAGCTGATGTGACTTTAATTAGTGCACTTTAAGCTTATGAATGACCTTTGAAATGCCCGTGTTTATTCGTGAAATGACATGACTTATATGCTTTTATTGGAGTTTCGTGCAAAGTGTCATTTTGTTGTCCGGTTGCCACTTTGGAGCCAAATTCGTGGTCTATCGGAGTTGCCTCTGTGCATTTTCAGGTTATTGCATAAAAGTACGGATGACAAGGAGCGCATAGGAGCAAACGGGAGGTCATTTGGAGGCCGGACGAGGGAGATATGAGCATTACAAGATCGAGCTTTCTGCAGAGTGCAGGGGTGCACGCCATGCAGATGGTGCACGCCGTGCATGGGTGCACGCCGTGCAGGGGTGCACGCCGTGCACTGTCCCCTGCACTATATATACCTTCGTTTTTGGCCATTTTGGAGAATTATATCATATCTCTTGAACCCCAAACACATACCCACGAACCCTCAAACCCTAGAACACGTTTTTGGAGCAATTTGAAGCCATTGGAGCTAGGATTGAAGCCAACAAACCTTGGGAGAAGTGCTTACAAGTGGAGAAGTGAAGATCATCTCAAGGATTCATCCATGGTGTTCTTGGTGACCATTCTTCCTTCTTTTCTCTTTACTCCCTTGGCCATGTGTGGCTGAGTTTCTAGGGTTCATCTTGGATGGGTAGATTAGTTGTGCTTGATAAGATGATGTATAGAATGCATTTGATCTTGGTTGATGAGGGGAATTCCTTGATCTTTTTCTTAATGATTCTAGACTTTTCTTAATTTTTTGTTATTGGTCCATTCATTGTGATTTGATGCATGAGAGTGCTTGGATTGCATAGATTGTAGGTCTAGGGATTGAAGTGAGTGTGTTCTAAGAGATTAGATCATCTTATTTCAACCATTTTCACTTGATTTCTCTCTTGGGCATTTTATCGAACACTTGGTGTGCATGTGGATTTTCATTCAATTGAGTTTGAAAAGGCTTTTTGGTGAATCTCTTAGTGTTAGAGCATTGATATGAGAGTGTTGTGCCTAGCCTTGTGGTCATAGAGTCTTAAGAGAGGGTCTTGTGTCTTGGCATTTCATCAAACACTTAGAATGCATCCTTTTTCACTTAGCTTGAGAGCGAGAGCCTAAGTTGAGTGGTATTAGGATAGGGATTTGGTGCTACGAGAGTGCATTGAGTCTATAGAAGTGAAATGCATGGTCATCCGAATGCAAACTCGATCTTGATTAGCTTGTTTGTTCAATTAGTCATCTTGAGCATGATGAAACTACCCACCAAGAGAGCCCCCTTTGTCTTTGATTTGATCCACCTTTCTTCTTGCTTAATCTTTGTTAGTATTGCATTTCTTTGCCTTTGTTTCTGAATTTCTAAATCAAACCAATCAAATTTCAAATGTCTAGACCGTCTATGAGAAGTGTGAGTATTGGTCTATGAGAGGACCCCGTGGAATACGACCTTGGTAAAATCGCCTTTTATCAAGTTTTTGGCGCCGTTGCCGGGGAACTCTCTCATTCCTTTGAAAGCACTTAGTAGTGGACCGATCTATTCACTTCCTTCCGCTTTACTTTTTGCTTCCTTGTTGCACTTTGTTTACTTTATTATCCCGCATCGTTGTATTACTCGGGTGTGTTTGTTGTGCTTGTTTGCAGGAGATTTTGGGTTAGTGCATGAGGCGTTCAGCTCGTCTTCAAGCACGAATCCAAGGACTAGAACAAGTGCTCGAGTCACCTACCACTTTCCCACCTCCTACAGTTGAAGAAGAAGAAGTTGATCGCATCTCACACCACACTATGTCTCATCACGAGGATGAAGATAACCATTCGGAGCATTCTCACCATACCAATGATGATGATCACTCACAAAGGGGTGCAAGACGTACCTTGGCGGATTATGCTCGTCCTACTCTTGAAGGGGCAGCCTCTAGCATTGTTCGAAGACCCGTCAATGCTAGGAACTTTGAGCTCAAGCCTAATATGATCCAAATGGTTCAAAATGGAGTGGTGTTCAATGGCATTGATGGTGAATGTCCATCTAGGCATCTCAAGGACTTCTTGGAGATATGTGACACGGTTAAGAATGACCAAGTTCACCCGGATTGTGTGAGACTCCGGCTCTTTCCTTTCTCACTCAAAGGTAGAGCTAAGTCATGGTTGGAGAATCAACCGAGTAGAGCTTTCACCACATGGGAGGGCCTAGCCGAAGCTTTCCTTGAAGAGTTCTTTCCTCCCTATATGACGGATGCAATCCGAGACCGCATTAACCACTTCACACAACACAAGGGAGAGCTCTTCCATGAGACTTGGAATAGGTTCCAAGCCATTCTTCGGTCTTGTCCTCATCACAACCTCGCCGAATGGAGCTTGGCGGACATCTTTGCTAGGTCCCTTGATTTTGAGAATACAAGGATGATCAACCAAGCCGCCGGAGGTGACTTAAGGACGCTCACTCCCGAAGATGCTCTAGAACTCTTCGCGGAGATGGCCAACAAGACAAGGAGTTGGTCTCGACAACAACCTCCTAAGTCTAAGTATGGAAGTGACACGCACTATGACTCTCGGTCCGTAAGTGTTGATGCACCAAAGGATTCGTCTAGCTATGGGAAGAAGCCTAAGTTACCGGGGCACCGAGATGAAGATGATCTCATGATTGCTCTCCTTATGTCCAAGATTGATACCATGGCCTCTCAAGTAAGTAACCTAAGCATGCCTAAGCATCCCTCCAAGGTTCAATCATCTCATGTGGGTAACCCTCCAGTGGCTTCTATATATTGTTGTGAATGTTGTGGGGGTCAAGACCACGATGTTAGTGCTTGTCCTTCCGCCACTCCTGAACTTGGCCAAGGCGACCTTGAGGAGGTAAGCTTCGCACAAGGTCAAGGTTTCCATGGTAATTTCAGCCCCCAAGGTAACTATCAAGGTAACTATAACCGACCTTGGTACAACAAGTCTAACCAAGGTTGCCAAGGCCAAGGGAGTCAAGGTAGTGGTTATAGCAAGGGCTACAACCAAGGAAATCAAGGAGGTTATCAAGGTTATAGGGGTTATCAAGGCAACCAATGGTCTCAAGGAAGTAACCTAAATCAAGGTAGCCAAGGGACTCAAGGAGGACCCCAAGGTCAAGGGCACCAATGGGGAAATCAATGGAATCAAAGTGGACATCCAAGTCAAGGTTTCCAAGGTCCTACCCCACCGGGAATGTACAACCATAGAGGTGAAGGACCACCCGGGTTCAACAAGCCTCCTCAAAATAAGGAGGGTGGTTCTTCGATCTCTCAAGAAGACACCAATGCGGCAATGATCCAACTCATCAAGAATCAACAAGCTTCAATTGCCAATTTGGAGAACCAATTAGGACATATTTCTAAGGCACTCTCGGAGCGACCCTCGGGCACTTTACCTTCCAATACCGAGATCAACCCCAAAGGTCCGGAGCATTGCAAGGTAGTGACCTTGAGAAGTGGAAGACCCTTGCAAGATACAACCTCTACCCCAATTGACTCTAATAAGGTACAAGATCCTAATCTAATGGTTGATGATGATGATATTAATGATCCTCCTTCGGATGAAGTTGAGGCTGAAGTCGAACCTCCTACGGGTAATGTGAGCACTAAGGTTGCCAAGGAACCTAGTAAGGCTACATCGAGTACACCACCGGTCTCTCCTCCCGCACCGGTTGTATCTCCATACAAGCCTAAGCCTCCATACCCATCTCGATTGAAGAAGGATGGCCTTGAGAAGGTTTTCAAGAAGTTTGTGGAGCGGATTAGTCAAATGCAATTCTCTCTTCCGTTTCCCGAAGCAATGACTATGATGCCCCAATATGCTAAGTTCATGAAGGAACTCTACACCAACAAGAGAAAGCTACCGGAGACATCTCTAGTCCACCTTAATGAGGAATGCTCCGCCGTTCTCTTCAAAAGTCCACCCAAAAAGCTCAAGGATCCGGGTACCTTTACTATCCCTTGTGCTATTGGTAATATTTCTCTTGCTAATGGTCTTGCGGATCTAGGTGCTAGTATCAATGTCATGCCTTATTGCATATTTGAGAAGCTAGGGTTGTCTAATCTTCGTTCTACTCGTATGTACATTCAACTTGCGGACAAGTCGACCAAGAGTCCTAGGGGGATTGTTGATGATGTGCTAGTTAAAGTAGGCCCTTTTGTCTTCCTAGTTGACTTTGCGGTCATAGATACCGATGATGTGGATGTCTCATTGATATTTGGTAGACCATTCCTAGCTACTTCTCGTGCTTTGATTGATGTGCATGACGGAAAATTGACATTGAGAGTAGGACAAGAGAGTGTCACATTTTGCATAGCCGATGGCATGAAGTTTGCTCACGCACAAGATGATTTAGAGTACTCTTGTGATATTATTGCTTCGGCTAGTGTGTGTAGTATTTCTAACTTCGTGTGTCGAGATTCTTTGGATGTTTGCCTTAGAACGGATGTGCAGGAACATTTAGGCACCCCGGAGTTAAAAGCTCAAATGGCTTACCTTGATGAAGGGAGAGACAAGTTAGAGGGTGAAACGGTTTTTGTTGCTCTTCCGAAGGTGGAAAGGGTAAAGACCTCCTATGAAGAACCACCTACTCTTGAACTCAAGCCTCTTCCCGCACATTTGGAGTATGCTTTTCTCATGCCAGATTCTAAGCTACCGGTCATCATCAATTCTGAGCTTCTACCCCAGCAAAAGGACCGTCTAGTGGAGCTCCTCAAGAAGTACATGAGAGCTATTGCGTGGAGCATCTCGGATATTCGAGGTATAAGTCCCACATTTTGCTCACATCGGATCCTTATGGAGGAAGATTTCAAACCGGTTGTGCAACCACAAAGAAGGTTAAATCCTAACATGAAGGAGGTTGTGAAGAAAGAGGTTATTAAGCTTATGGATGCGGGGATTATCTTTCCTATCTCGGATAGCCCTTGGGTTAGCCCCGTGCAAGTTGTTCCCAAGAAAGGAGGGATCACGGTGGTAGCTAATGACAAGGATGAGCTTATCCCGACAAGGACGATCACCGGGTGGCGTGTTTGCATAGATTATCGTCGACTCAATGATGCCACTAGGAAGGATCACTTTCCTCTACCCTTCATGGATCAAATGCTCGAGCGTCTCTCCGGTCACGAGTACTATTGTTTCTTGGATGGTATGTCCGGGTACTTCCAAATCCCGATCGCCTCGGAGGACATCGAGAAGACCACATTCACATGCCCCTTCGGTACTTTTGCTTATCGACGGATCCCCTTTGGGTTGTGCAACGCTCCCGCTACCTTCCAACGGTGTATGCTTGCCATTTTCGATGATTTCGTGGAAGATATCATGGAAGTGTTCATGGACGACTTCTCGGTTTTTGGGGATTCATTCGACCTATGCTTGAGGAACCTTGAGAAGGTCTTGCGTCGGTGTGAAGAGACCAATCTTGCATTAAGTTGGGAGAAGTGTCATTTCATGGTCAATGAGGGGATTGTTCTTGGTCACAAGATCTCTAAAAAGGGCATTGAGGTTGACAAGGCAAAGTTGGAGACCATCTCTCAACTTCCTCCACCCTCATCCGTGAAAGCCGTGAGAAGCTTCTTGGGGCATGCCGGTTTCTATAGGCGCTTCATCAAAGACTTCTCGAAAATAACTACTCCTATGACTCGGCTTCTTGAGAAGGATGTGGAATTTCGTTTTGATGAAGAGTGCTTGCAAGCTTTTGAACTCCTCAAGGGTAAGCTCACGAATGCCCCTATACTCATTGCTCCGGATTGGTCAAAGTCATTTGAGTTGATGTGTGATGCTAGCGATTACGCCATTGGAGCGGTTCTAGGCCAACGAATCGACAAGAGATTCCACCCAATATACTATGCAAGTAAGACTCTCAATGATGCTCAAAGGAACTACACAACTACGGAGAAGGAGCTCTTGGCCATAGTGTTTGCTTTTGATAAGTTTAGGTCCTACTTGGTACTTTCTCACACTATTGTCTTCACGGACCACCAAGCTTTGAGGTACCTTCTATCTAAGACCGATGCTAAACCAAGGTTGATCCGATGGGTCCTTCTATTGCAAGAGTTTGATATTGAGATTCGAGATAAGAAGGGGTCCGAGAATGTAGCCGCCGACCACTTGTCTCGCCTGGAAGAGGCGAAAATGGTACACAATGGTAATGAAGAGATCAATGACAACTTCCCCGATGAGCTATTATTCGCTATAGCAACTTTAGAGTTCAAGGAACCTTGGTTCGCGGATTTGGCTAACTATCTTGCTAGTGGAGACTTGAAGGAGGGCCTCTCCACTCAAGACAAAAGGAAGTTCTTTGCGGATTTGAAACATTACTATTGGGACGATCCTTTTGTATTTCGAGTTGGCTCGGATGGTATGATTAGAAGATGTGTCACTTATGGAGAGTCTAAGGACATCATGCGACATTGCCACTCCGGTCCTACGGGTGGACATCATGGAGCAAATCGCACGGCTCGCAAGGTACTTGAGTCCGGATTCTTTTGGCCCTCGATCTTCCGAGATTGTCAAGTCTTTGTCAAGTCTTGCGATGCGTGTCAACGTTCAGGTAACATCTCTTCCCGTAATGAAATGCCTCAAAATGTCTCGTTAGTGGTAGAAATATTTGATATATGGGGTATTGATTTCATGGGACCGTTTCCTACTTCGCATGGTAACAAGTACATATTAGTCGCGGTAGATTACGTGTCTAAATGGGCGGAGGCACAAGCTTTGCCTACCAATGATGCCCGAGTCGTAGGGAAGTTTCTTGTTAAGTTGTTCACCCGTTTTGGTACCCCTCGTGTTATCATTAGTGATCGAGGTACTCATTTTCAAGGGCAATTCGATAGAGTATGCCACCAGTTCGGCGTCACTCATCGGATGTCCACCTCGTATCACCCTCAAACTAGTGGCCAAGCCGAGGTGACCAATAGGGAACTTAAGAGAATCTTAGAGAAGACGATCGACCAATCACGGAAAGATTGGTCGAAGAAGCTTGATGACGCTCTATGGGCCTACCGCACGGCCTACAAGACCCCTATAGGCACTACTCCCTATAGGATGGTCTATGGCAAAGCATGCCATTTGCCGGTAGAGCTCGAGCACCGAGCTTATTGGGCATTGAAATTTCTAAACCTTGATATGAGTCTCGCAGGAGAAGAGCGTAAGTTTCAGGTACATGAGCTCGAGGAGTATCGCCATCATGCATATGAGAATGCAAAGCTTTACAAGGAGAGGACGAAGCTCATTCATGATTCCCGTTTGAAGCCGGGCAAGGATTTCAAAGTTGGTGATCAAGTTCTCCTATACAACTCTCGGCTCAAGCTCTTTCCCGGGAAATTGAGGTCTCGTTGGTCCGGCCCCTTTACGGTAACTCATGTTTTTCCTTATGGCACCATCGAGGTAATCTCTCCATCCCAAACCGAACCTTTTAAGGTGAATGGCCATAGACTTAAGCATTATGTTGTTAGTGATACTATAGGTGCTGTTGAGGTCTTGTCTTTGGTCGTGCCTTGAGTGTTCCTTGCTTCGTCGAGCTTAAAACGTTAAACAAGCGCTTCTCGGGAGGCAACCCGAGTGTTTTTCATTTTTTTTCTTCTTGATTTGATTGCGTGATTGTGTGTTTTTGTGGTGTTCAAGGTCCTTGAGTTGTTGTGGTGTCCTTTGTGGTCTCGTAGGCGTTGAAATTCTGAAGTTCGGGGTCCGTTTTGGGTTGATTTGATGGTGTTTTGGTCGTTTTTCGTCGAGGTGAAAAGTTGATTTGGGCTGAGGAGGTGCACGCCGTGCACCACTGCACGCCGTGCATGATGCACGCGGCACGTGCACCGTGCACGGTTTGGTGCATGTGCTGTCCAGGAGGTCCGAAAAAAATTTTCAGCTCCATGGTGCACGCCGTGCACCACTGCACGCCGTGCACCACTGCACGCCGTGCACCGTGCACGGTTTGGTGCACCGTGCACGGTTTGGTGCACGTGCTGTCCAGGAGGTTCAAAAAAAATTTTCAGCTGCATGATGCACGCCGTGCACCCTGCACGCCGTGCACCCTGCACGCCGTGCACACTTGCACGCCGTGCACCTGATTTTTCACCTTTACTTTATTTCGGTTTGGTTAGTGGTTGAGTCATCTGATTCTTGTTTTTCCGGTTTGAGTCATTATTCGGTTTGGTTTTGGGCCACCCAACTCACTTGATCCAGCTGATCCGACCCAACCCACCCACCAACCGACCCACTCACCCGACCCCCACTCACCCGACCCACCCCAACCCATCCCCCCTTATCCCCTCCCTCCTCACCCCCGACCCCGACCCTCTCACTCTCTCTTTCACACAGTCGCCAATCAACCGCCCGACGACCTTCCTCAACCGCCCGACGCCGCCGCCAGCTTCCATCTGCCTGCCGACTCCCAGCCGCCGCCGCCGCCACTCCTGCCCAGCCGCCAACAACTCCTGCCCGCCAACAACTCCTGCCCAGCCGCCAACAACTCCTGCCCGCCAACAACTCCTGCCCAGCCGCCAACAACTCCTGCCCGCCGATCCCCATCCCGCCGCCGACTCCAATCGACCGACCCAGCCCCTCTCTCTCAAGTCTCTAACTCCTACCCGACCCCAGCTCCAGCCGCCACTCAATTCCGCCGTCTTTCCTCAACCGCCAACCTGCCCCAATCTCAGGTTTCTTTTGGCTTGAATTTCTGATTTGGTTGCTTGAGTTAGTTGGCAGTTGGTAGTGTGGTTTGATTGAATGTTGATATTGTTGGTTTGCTTTGAATTGTGGAGTTGGGCATTGATTTTGATTGTTAGGATTTTGATGTGAGGGGTGTGATTTGGTTGCTTAGTTTAGGGTGTGGGATTTGCTTGGTTTCATGTGAGCAGGTTTGGGGTTATGGCGTTGCTTGTGTCCATTGTTGAGCCGATTTTAGCTTTGTGAAATTGATTTGATTGTTCTTGATTCGTGGCTGATTTGATTATTCTTGATTGGTGGATGGTTGCAAAGGATTAGTGGTGGCTTGATGGGGGCAGAATGTTGTTTTATCGTGATTTATTTGAATGGTGGAGTTAGGTGTGGTTGTTAGTGTTTGACTTGTGATCCTACTCCGTGCCTATCTTTGTGTGTGTCTTTTGTTTCTACAGGTTCTGAATTCGGGGACCGAATTCCATTCTTTGTGTGAGGAGGGGTGTGGTTAATCACCACTAATTGGTTTAATTTTTATGTATTCCTCCTTACATTGTGTGGACTTAGGCTTATATGTTCTTGATTCGTGTTTTTGATCCATGATGCATGCCTTTTGCTTAAGTTTGGATTTCAATGATTTGATTTTTGCTAGCATAGGTTGTTGCACTTGAACTTGATGATTTTGAATTGTGCTCAATGTTTTGATCATGTGTTATGACTAGGCGCCTTGATAGGGTTTGTGTTAGGAGTGTGCCCTTCTTGTTGATTCTTTGTTTGCACTTCTTTTGCAGGATGCCTCCTAAGGGTAAAGCAGCTTCTTCATCCTCCGCCCCCAAGCGATCCAAGGCACCAGCTTCCAAGAAGAGGAAGGGACAGACTGGGGAATCTTCTGCTCCTCCACCACGGTCGCCTTCGCCTCCTCCAGCTCCTCGTGGCGTCGACCCTCCTGAGTCAGTGGTTCAGAGGATCTTCGACTTCGACCCCAGGGATCGGGCTTACAGTCGTTATCAGGTTATGGCAAGATGGCCTGTGGCGAGGCAGGGTAGATTTGATTTTGAGGGGTTGCAGAGTCATGATGGTTGGTTGGATGCTTTGAAGACTTTGGCTGATGGAGCCGGTATTTGGCCGCTCTTGGAGGTTGACGAGAGGGCGTATGAGTGGCCTACAAAGGAGTTTTTGAGCACTCTCACCGTGGAGTGTCACGAGACCACTAGGGAGGTTTGTGTGCGCTTCAGGCTCGGCGGTATGGCGCGTGTGTGCTCCATTGACGAGTTTGGATACCGCCTTGGGTTCTATGAGTGGGTGCAGGTTCAAAGTGGCGAGCTCTCTGGGTTGGCTCTCATATCTTCTCTTGTGGGGGACGCCAAGAGTGCATTCTTCAAGGAAATTGCACCGAGGACTAGAGGTTATTCAGCTCGCTCATCCAAGGTCACAGAAGTGAATCGGCCTATGCTGAAGCTCCTCCATCACTTCTTCCGGCACTCCATCACCCACAGGAAGCCATCCTCCTCTCCAGGTGTAGTCTCAGTCAGAGATTTGTTTCTCTTTTATTGCTTGGAGAGGGGCATCAAGCTGCATCTAGGTGATTTAGTGCTAGGAGCCCTCCTTCAGATACAAGCTAATGACACTATTGGTGTTCTGCTGGGAGGGGGATTTGTGACCAGGTTGGTGCGTGGGTATGAGTGCCTTGATGCTTTTGGTCCTGCTCCAGCATTTGTCGAGCCTCGACCAGTTCTCTTGAGGATTGTCCTACCTACAGCTCAGATCACAGACCTTCTGGTTCCGACTTGTCGGGTCTCAGATGATGACAGTGATGAGGAGGATGAAGAGATCGACCCCACTTCGCTTCATGAGCTTATCTCGGGATGGGTCGCCTCACGACCGTAGTGGAGGATATTCGTGAGGGACAGAGGAGAGACAGTGCGGCGATACAGGATCTTAACAGGAGAGTTCAGAACCTAGAGGCGTACAACGCTAGGGACTTTGAGAGCCAACAGTTCTATGGACAGCAGCTTGCTCAAGTGCATGAGGTTCAGCAGTTTCAGAGTATCCAGCTTACTCAGATTCAGCATTCTCAGTACTGGCAGCAGCATCAGTCCTACTACTACCAGGAGAGCTTCCACTCTGAGTCCGGCCCCTCCAGCACTTGGGCAGTCTTTCCACCGCCTCCCCCGTTTGACGGCTACCATCCATGGTCACAGTGGCCTGGGCACCCACGACCACCTCCCCACTGAGAGCCGCAGGATCACTCACCACTTCTCAGGACTTTGGATTTTTCCTTTCTTTTATTTCTGTTTATGACTGCATGTTTTGTTGTGTTTGACTTCTGATTTTCTCTTTTCATTTCTGGCTTTGCACTTGTCATGTTGTTGGATCACACATCTCATCCGTACTCTCATCTTGTCGACTATGGGTTGTGTTTGAGTGGTGTGCCCTCCCTTGTTTTATACAGGTACCCCTGATTCAGGTCCTCGCCCTGAACAGGTTACTTGACCCGGGATTCCATCTCCGGCTTCTCTTCTTCACCGCGCGGTATTTTCGTTCCACCTTATCCTCTCTCTCTCTTGATCATTGAGGACAATGCTCATGTTAGTCGTAGGGGAGTTTGAGGTTTGGTGTGATTTTTTGTCGGTGGAAGTCTAAAGCTATGTTATGATATGTTGCATGATCTTAATTGAATGTCGAATTCCTCTATTGTAGAATCGTTCGGTTCTTGACTTTTAGGGTTTAATTGACTTCAAGTTTTCACAATGACGATTAGACTGTCCTGCTTAGAACCTATAACCAGCATGTTAGCACTAATATCAAATGAGTCTGGACCAGAACTGAGATTTTATCACTCTTGCATGTTGGTTGATTGGTTTGATACGTGTTTTTGTACCGCTCGATAACACCGGTCTAAGATGATGAAGGCAATCAGAATTTTTCCCCTTTTCCATGTCTTTCTTTACCCTTTTTGATCCTTCGTGATTGTGGCTTGAGATTAGACGGAATCCAATTCGAAATCTTGTGTGGAAGTTGTAAGGGCTAAGGATCAAGTGGCTAAATTGTGAAAAAAAAAGAAAAAAAATGCTCAAAAGAAAAGCTAGGCAAGCTCGGCACCTAAGTGAAGTGTCGGGTTGAGCACTAAGCAAAAGGGCAAAGGTTGTGAGCTAGGCAGGTTCAACACCTAAGTGAAGTGTTGAATCGAGCACTAGTATGCAGTAAGAAAAAAAAAATAAAAAAAAAAGAAAAAAAAAGAGTTCTCAAATGTAGCCCTTGATCCTAGCCAGAGTTTTGTAAAGTGCGGATCTAGAAGCGGATGAAGTCGAGTCGATAGCCACATCATAATCACTCACCACTTACGATCCATGTCCCGATTTCAAGTCCTTTTGATTAGAGTTGGTGTTGTCGTGGTCGGTTTTGCTATGTCCCAATCAACCACTACTTGAAGTGTGCAGAAATTAGTGAGGGTTAGACTTGTTTGGTTGATGTTCTTGCATGTGTAGGTTTAGTTTGTTCGTGGAACAGTTTAAGCTAAATTGTGATTGCTTGAATCTCAATGGACCGAACTTGTCATTTGTGAACTTGGATGTTTTCTAATTCATTTGCTTGAGGACAAGCAAAGCTTAGTCGTAGGGGAATTTGATGTGACTTTAATTAGTGCACTTAAGCTTATGAATGACCTTTGAAATGCCCGTGTTTATTCGTGAAATGACATGACTTATATGCTTTTATTGGAGTTTCGTGCAAAGTGTCATTTTGTTGTCCGGTTGCCACTTTGGAGCCAAATTCGTGGTCTATCGGAGTTGCCTCTGTGCATTTTCAGGTTATGGCATCAAAGTACGGATGACAAGGAGCGCATAGGAGCAAACGGGAGGTCATTTGGAGGCCGGACGAGGGAGATATGAGCATTACAAGATCGAGCTTTCTGCAGAGTGCAGGGGTGCACGCCGTGCAGATGTGCACGCCGTGCATGGGTGCACGCCGTGCATGGGTGCACGCCGTGCAGGGGTGCACGCCGTGCACTGTCCCCTGCACTATATATACCTTCGTTTTTGGCCATTTTGGAGAATTATATCATATCTCTTGAACCCCAAACACATACCCACGAACCCTCAAACCCTAGAACACGTTTTTGGAGCAATTTGAAGCCATTGGAGCTAGGATTGAAGCCAACAAACCTTGGGAGAAGTGCTTACAAGTGGAGAAGTGAAGATCATCTCAAGGATTCATCCATGGTGTTCTTGGTGACCATTCTTCCTTCTTTTCTCTTTACTCCCTTGGCCATGTGTGGCTGAGTTTCTAGGGTTCATCTTGGATGGGTAGATTAGTTGTGCTATGATAGAGAGATGATTGTATAGAACTTTCCATGATTGATCTTGGTTGTATGAGGATGATTCCTAGACTTGTTCTTAATGCCATTTTATGCCATGTTTGCTTAATTTGGTCTATTCATTGTGACTTGATGCATGAGAGTGCTTGGATTGCATAGATTGTAGGTCTAGGGATTGAAGTGAGTGTGTTCTAAGAGATTAGATCATCTTATTTCAACCATTTTCACTTGATTTCTCTCTTGGGCATTTTATCGAACACTTGGTGTGCATGTGGATTTTCATTCAATTGAGTTTGAAAAGGCTTGTTGGTGAATCTCTTAGTGTTAGAGCATTGATATGAGAGTGTTGTGCCTAGCCTTGTGGTCATAGAGTCTTAAGAGAGGGTCTTGTGTCTTGGCATTTCATCAAACACTTGAATGCATCCTTTTTCACTTAGCTTGAGAGCGAGAGCCTAAGTTGAGTGGTATTAGGATAGGGATTTGGTGCTACGAGAGTGCATTGAGTCTATAGAAGTGAAATGCATGGTCATCCGAATGCAAACTCGATCTTGATTAGCTTGTTTGTTCAATTAGTCATCTTGAGCATGATGAAACTACCCACCAAGAGAGCCCCCTTTGTCTTTGATTTGATCCACCTTTCTTCTTGCTTAATCTTTGTTAGTATTGCATTTCTTTGCCTTTGTTTCTGAATTTCTAAATCAAACCAATCAAATTTCAAATGTCTAGACCGTCTATGAGAAGTGTGAGTATTGGTCTATGAGAGGACCCCGTGGAATACGACCTTGGTAAAATCGCCTTTTATCACCAGCCACCACCACAGGCCCACTACTCCACTTCCCCGTCCCAGCCGAACCCATCCTGGACCCTAGACTCTGGCGCTACACATCACCTAACCAATGACCTGGCCAACCTCGCTCTACACTCCGAGTACCGAGGCACGGAGCAGCTCCAACTCAGCGATGGTAATCTCGTTCCCATTACTCATTCTGGTTCAGCTCTTCGTTCTTTCATGGCTTATATATTGATCTGGATAATATGCTTGTTGTTCCTGCGGCTTGTCAGAATCTATTGTCAATCAGTGCATTAACCAGTGATAACAATTTGGCCATTTTGTTCTTCGATAAATGGGTGTTCATACAGGACTTGGTCAGCCGCCGGATTCTATACCAAGGCCAGAGTAAGGACGGGCTTTATTCAATACCCTTTTCACTTCTTCATCGAAGTCAGCCACGTGCGCACTTAGTGACACTGACGAGGTGGCATCGACGCTTGGGGCATGCCAACATGGAGAGTGTTAAAAGGGTGTTACGAAATTTATCTATAGATTTTTCTAATAAGCGTGTAGCGCACATTTGCAAAGACTGTTGTGTAGGGAAGATGCACAAGCAGCCATTTCCTCTGTCAAGTTATCGAGCGTCTGGTCCGTTAGATTTAATTTGCAGTGACGTATGGGGTCCTAGTCCAGTTGTTTCAGTTGATAATCAACGCTATTACATTGAGTTTTATGATCATTTCAGCAAGTATAGTTGGGTATATTTTGTTCAATATCGATCTGATCTGTTATCTGTGTTCATAACTTTTCGAGCCATGGTCGAAAAATATTTTGGCCGCCCCATACGTTCTTTCCGTGCAGATTGGGGTGGAGAGTACCAGAAGCTAGCACAGTACTTAACCAAGGAAGGAATTTTATTCCAAAGCTCATTTCCTCACACACCAGAGCAGAATGGGTGTGCGGAACGGAAGCACCGCCACATCACAGAGCTAGGGCGCACTCTTCTTCATGCCGCGAAACTGCCACTCATGTATTGGTCTTATGCGTTTCGAACGGCTGCCTACTTGATAAACAGGTTGCCCTCGTCGCCGATTGATTACAGGACTCCGTATGAATACCTCTTTGGATCGGCTCCTGACTACTCGGGTTTACGAGTCTTCGGCTGTCTCTGTTTCCCATGGTTGAAACCATATGCAGCTAACAAGTTAGAGCCACAGTCGGCTCCCAGTGTTTTCCTTGGCTATAGTCTACAACATAAAGGATATTACTGTCTAAGTTTGACATCATCCAAGATTCATATTTCTCGTCATGTTTTATTTGATGAGGATGTTTTTCCGTTTCAGGTGTCTACGGTACTCGGATCAGCTCCAAAGCCTCAAGCCCCGCCAACATCCATCCCTCCAATTCCAACTCCCCTACTGCTGCCATCAACCGACCAACCACCTGAAACTCAGCCACTGCCGATTACTTCAACCACGCAGCCACAACCCCAACTTCGTCGACCCCAACCAAACCAACCCGGGCCGACTCAACAGAGTGCAGCGACATCCACACATCAGATGGTAACTCGTTCTCCGCACGGGCAGTTTGAAGCCAAGGATTTTCTCGGCTATCGAAACATCGACTACGCCAGAACTAACTTGCTACTCACAAGCTGTCCAAGACAAGCAATGGCGGGACGCGATGACTGACGAGTTCAATGCTTTACTACGAAATAACACTTGGGTCCTCGAGCCACCGAGTCCTGAGAAGAAGCCCATCGGCAACAAGTGGGTCTTCAAGGTAAAGCATCATGCGAATGGCAGTGTGGCACGCTATAAGGCACGACTAGTGGCTAAGGGTTATCATCAACAAGAAGGGGTGGACTACACCGAGACATTCAGCCCGGTAATTAAACCTGCAACCATTCGTCTTATTCTTTCTCTAGCTTTATCTCGAGATTGGGTGATTAATCAACTTGATGTTTCAAATGCCTTTTTGCATGGACGCCTTTACGAGCTGGTCTACATGGTCCAACCTCAGGGATTTACGGATCCAAACCGTCCAGATCATATCTGCAGCTTGACCAAGTCACTTTACGGTCTAAAGCAGGCTCCACGTGCTTGGTTCTCCTGCTTGTGAGACGCCTTAATACATCTCGGCTACATCGGCTCGAAGACCTACCACTCCTTATTTTACAAACTTGCTCCAACACCTATTTATGTGCTAATCTACGTTGATGATATAATAGTTACAGGAGCAAGCAAGGACGACATAACCAACCTCATCGGCTGCCTCGCACAACGATTTCAACTAAGGGATCTTGGGCCACTTAGTTATTTTTTGGGTGTACAGGTCAGCCGCACGCCTGACTCACTACATCTCTCCCAAACCAAGTATATAATGGAGCTGCTACAAAAGGCTGGACTAGTGGATTCAAATCCTGTTGCCACCCCATACTATCATCCCAAGACGGACGACACGACGCCCTTTGATCGGCCAAGCGATTTCCGAATCTTGCTAGGAGGACTCCAATATCTTCAGATGACTCGCCCGGACATAGCATACGCCACGAATAAGCTCTCACAGCGGATGCATTCTCCAACAGTCACCGATTGGGTTCTTCTCAAACGGGTCCTCCGCTATTTGAAAGGGACTTCTACACATGGTATCACTCTAAGTCGCCATTCCTCTCATTCACTTATGGTTTACACGGATGCAGATTGGGCAGGTGATTCGACGGACAGGCGGTCAACAAGTGGCTATGCGACATACCTAGGCCCAACCATCATTTCGTGGTCAAGCAAGAAGCAAAGAACGGTGTCACGTTCATCCACTGAGGCGGAATATAGGGCGCTAGCTACAGCATCGTCCGAGGTACTTTGGCTAAATTCTTTACTCCGTGAGATCGGCTGCCCGACGAGGGAAGCTCCAACTGTTTGGTGTGACAACATAGGAGCAACGTACCTATCTCGCAACCCCGTCTTCCACTCTCGTTCGAAGCATTTAGAGATCGATTTTCACTTCGCCCGAGAGCGGGTCGCGAGTAAGCACCTTCACGTAGCCTATATCTCTACAAAGGACCAGACCGCCGACATTCTCACCAAGCCATTACACGCGCCACCTTCACCACTCTACGGCTCAAGCTCAATGTCTACCCCGCCATTGGCTTGCAGGAGGGTGTTAGACGATAAGATATTCTCGTAATATTCTCTGTATAGTTTGTTACCTTATTTGTATTTATCTCTACTTATTCTTGTACCTATTTGATATCTATAAATACACATACACGTGCACACGGTTGGGTGTGGGTAAACTTTCCAACCAATTCTATTACATTCTAGATGGATTTCATATAGATTGTATTGCCAAAATAATTAAGGGTGCCATCATTGGCGGAGCCGCCATGTAGATACGACGTCCCAAAAATTTAAATCTATGTCCAACCAACTTTTACTTCGAACGAAAAATTAATTGGCTGAAAAATTTCTCATTCATACGAGTTGGAGAAGAAGGTAGGAACAAGTGAGAGATGAGGACCGTAAATTAAGTGGATGGCTGAGATTGTTGTTGGTTTGGAGAAAACATGTGAAACGCTGACTCCAGAACCGGACTCACAACCCGCCAACGGGCGGACAAAGAACTAGTTAATAGTATGGCGATTTTGAAATGCATGGCTTAGGCATATCCTCATCTAATTAATCTCTTACTACTTTAGGTAAGTAGGCCATGATAACTATAAACTAATTAAACTTCTCGGCAACATAATATCGTGTGATCTCATCTCGAATTGACATGACATGATTAATTGAGTAAATCTATTATAATATTATTCAATGATCACCATGAATTGGGAGTATATTAAGGATACTGTCAATGACATGGATGCCATAAAAAAGGTGATTGCTAGGCTAAGCTCTGAAGCTTGATGATACTACAGTTTGTGCATATGTGGATAGCAGCAACTTCAACCACCAAAACAATACTACGTACAATACACAGACAGGGAACTGTATATGTGTGGGACCATAAAACAAACAATTACCAAACAACTTGTAGCCACATGTTTTCTTTTGTTTCTGATCTATGCAGGTCTTTTGATTTATTGAAAATACATGTGAAAGTAATGTTTTTTTTTAATGAGTTTAGGTCACCATTAATGTTTTCAATTTTCTCTCAATATATTAGCTTATTATCTCATCAATCCAGGTGTTTAAATAACCCATAACATCAACAATGTGCGGATTAGGAATGGTGACAAAAGTTTTATTATGTCTAGTAGACATAATCCATAAGGACCCTTAGATCTCCCTATAACACATCCAATGGTGGATGGATTTTATGAATAAAATAATGATATCCCCTTATTTATTACCCCAAAATAAATGTAGTTATTACCCAAAATTCCATATCATAACTTAGGGGTCGTTTTCCGCGCAGTAATTGGGCCAGGATTTCTGCCGAATTCCTGCTTGGTCTAATTCCCTTGTTTTCCGAGCAAAACAGGGTACACAAAACCGGCGGATTTCAAATCTGGCAGGATTTCAAATGAGCTCCGGTTGGGTTTTCAAAACCTTTTGAAAAGGGAAGGAGATGGCAGATTTTCTATTTTTTCCCTTGATTTTTTCAACAATACTCCTTTATGTTCTATTTTCTAACGTAAGAGAACAACTTTTTGGTTCATTCTTTTTAAGGAAAAAAATTCTATAATATTTTAATAGCTGAGATGAATTAATATTTGAGTCAGCATTGGTCATGAGATGTAGCTCATTTAATTTTTTATGAAGCTAAGGTGCCATATTATTCCACTTTCTTCG
The DNA here is from genome assembly GCA_034768395.1 of Linum lewisii. Taxonomy (NCBI): domain Eukaryota; kingdom Viridiplantae; phylum Streptophyta; class Magnoliopsida; order Malpighiales; family Linaceae; genus Linum; species Linum lewisii. The sequence goes on from CM068299.1 coordinate 10,425,227, forward strand.
AATGTTTGAATAGTTTTGATTGTTTGATAATTTTGATTATTTGAATATTCATGTTTGGTCGATATAATTAATTTTTTTAATAATGGTGAGCTCGAATTTTATGAGTATGTTGGGTAAAAAATAGCATAAATGAGATGCAAAAAGAAAGTAGGGGTTGTTCGGATTGATAGGAAGGGTAGTTCCAGTCATGTTAGGTGGTCCTTTGTTTGAAATCCATATAGTAATGGTATAATGGAAAACAAGAATTAAAATCCGGAAGGAATTAGGGTCTTCCCCAGCAATCGAATCCCTTCCGGATTTTAATTCCACTGCAATTCATTTCCGCGCGGAAAACGATCCCTTACCTTTACTAATTTATTATCTTTTATTACCGTTGAACAAAAAAAGAAACTGCAACCTTTCTCTCCCGATTCTTCTCTTCCGTCAATTCGTTTTCTGCTGTTAGTCGCCGATTGAAGGAGTATTCTTCGTCGACGAATCCGCCGACTGAATCCATTCATTCAGGTAAGCACTACCGAAATCCATCACTACTCCATTCAATTTTTTATTTTGTTTCCTTTGTTAGGTAAATCCGCCTTCGGCTCGTGAATCTCGAAGAACCCATACCCAGGTTCGGATTTCTAGCTCTGCATGTGCAATCAGATCGAGTTTTTGTTTCGATTGTGTGTTGGAATTAGGTTTTGTAACCAGCATTGTTCTCTGTTTTTATGTTTGTGTGGTTGATTGGGAAAGGTTTCGATACTATTATTAGGTTAATACTAGTATCCCACATGATTCATGGTTGTTTCGTTTGATTTGCGTTCTAATTGTCTTGAATCAGCATTGTGGTTACGATTGAGTCGGAGAATTAGTTTTTTAACCAGCATGCATCGTGGTTTTATGTTTATGTGTGGTTGATTGGGAAACGTTTTGATATTTAGTGGCCTGTGAGTGAAAATGGTGTTATACATGGTTCTTGCAACACTGGTTTTTGTGTGTGATTTGTTACTGCTAATAATAGTATGTTATGCTTACTATTTGTTCATGAAAGTTGCTGCTAGTGTGATTGATTGTAATGATGTGTTTCTATCTGCTAACAATAAGATAGCAATAATAGTAGTGTAGTATTACTGTTATTGCTTTAGTTATACTGAGTTGGTTGGTTTGTAGTTTGGTTGATCAAATAATAGTATTGCTGGAATACTATTATTCACGTTTATACTAGTTATGTATTGCTGTTATTACATTGTATGGTTTGATTTGTTTTTTAGGGTTGACGTCCTTGATTGTGGTGTTTGTTGTTATTGAAATGCCTTTGTCAAATGCAGATAACAAGATGACTAAAACTCCAATTGAGAAAAGGGGCAAAAGGATTAAGTTGGTTGTATCCAAAATCCGAAGCTGAGAAAACCTGTTGCCCCAAAACGACCTGTAGACAAGGCTGAACCGGTGAATAAGCCTGATGAACATCAGAATTGATAAAATACTATTATTAGATATATAACATTATCGGTTATTTGAAACTAAAAAGGAACAATGAACGAAATATCAACTGAAGATGATTATGAACACAAAACATAAAAAATAAATCATTTATTATCGTATTGAAAATCGAGTTGATACTGAGTAAGTAAAAAATGAAAGTTTAGAAATAATAGTATTAGCTACATACAGTGTCCTTGCAAAATTTCGAGATTGTCTGACGATGGTACAATATTCTCTGTCATTTCTGAATGATTTTCGTCGATTGGATCATCGGGTATGAGATTAAGATCAAAACCTCCGCTCCTAGGCTGCTGGTTGGCTTCATCGATTACAACACGAGACTCCATGAGACAAGCAAACAGCCGCAAGCTAGGAAAATGCGAATATGGACTGAATAATTAAAAAAAATAGGAAGTAAGAAAGATGTTTCATCTCGGATTTTACTTAGAATAATATTAGTCATAATTTGGTAACTGATATAAATTATTGATTGCAAAGAATAAATATATATCCTAATATAAATGCCGCCCCTAATAAATCAAATCTAATAAATGCAATTAATTCCATTCATTCCATAAATTAATCCGGCCAAGATCCTATGGCTGTGGTTATTATGTTGATCTGACATAATTGGAATTATGTTGATCTGACATAATTGAGCTTGACATAAGTAGAGCTGTCAACCCGCCCATTTGACAGCCCATTTGACAATATTGTGAAATCTAATCCGAGTGCCCATAACATTGTCTAGTAAGCAACACACATGTGTCATCTGTAATTTTTGGTAATGACAAAGACACATATATGGAATAAATAATAAATAAATAAATAAATAAATAAGAAACCTTTTTGATGTGTGGTGATGATGTATATGGTAGCAAAGGTGAAGGAAACTAAAGAAGCAATGGAGTCGAGTCAACAGTTGATGTCCGTACAATATATATTGGTGGAGAATATTAGGAAGGGTCCACTCTAAAATCTGTTTGCTGCTGCTGCTGCTATGTTGTTATCCATATCCATATATCTATTTATTGGTCAATTCTGGAGGATGAGTAGTACTAGTCTTTCTCCCTAAAGCTAACTGCGTGTGTCCGTCACCATTATATAAAGTTGATCCATGATAGTATTATTGTGTGAACATGCATAGTAATACTAGTATATATGGTGTGATATATAAATAACGTTTCTAATTATTATACATAATTTATAATTTATAATATATAAGTGAGGAGGTGGGCAATTATGAACAACTTTTGAAGATGATTGATAGCTTTATAAAGCCAAAGTTTCAACCTTTTGTTGGTGACGCCATGGGTATGGCTTATGGCTAACACCCCCACCACCACCATGCTGCTCCCCCATCCCCCCCCCCCCCCCCATTTCAAACCTCTCCAATTTAATTACAACATTTATAAACTTCTGTAAGTAATTTTTTGGGAAAATTGTGTTTTGCCAAGTTAACAAACAACTCATATACTATGAAATGATTGATTTATCATCTCCTGCTATAATCAACCTAACAAACAAGATTTTTCATCCAATTTTTCAACCTAGATTCCGTTAAGTGATGACTCATCCATAATTAATGATAGTACATTGCCACATCATCGCTTGCATTCATATTTTTTGTTGACTCAACTAAAAAAAAACATAAAACATGAAAGGAACTAAATTCAATTTATAATTTATAAATGAGAAAATAAAAAAATAGTTTTTTATTTCGATTTTAAATTTTATTTTTTTAATATTAATAAAATAAAATAAAATTTTAAAAATAAATATAAAATTTATTAAAAAATACTTTTAAACTTTTTTATATTAAAAAACAAAAATTTTATTAAATTTAATTTGAAACAATAAAATTAAAATCTGGAAAAAATATTAAAATATTTTTATTTTATTAATTGTTAATTTTTATTTAGTGTCTTTTTTTTCCAGTTTTTAGTGTAGTTGAGTCGCTAACAAATATGGATGAAAGTCGCTGATGTGGCAATGTACTATCATTAATTATGGATGAGTCATCACTTAACGGAATCTTGGATGGAAGGGTTTACTTGTTAAGTTGGCTATAGAAGGGGTAAATCGATCATTTCGTATTACAGAGAGCAAAACACCATTTTTCCTAATTTTTTAGAATCTTTATATATCCGTAGTTTTTTTGTTACGAAAATATTTCAGCACTTTTAAGTAGATAAAAGAAGATTCATTAGTTCCGAAATATATTCAAAATTCTCACGTAAATGCATGCCTATTCCAAAATTTACACGCATGCTTAATTATTTCACGTACTCTTGTGTGCAAGCTAAATATTTACATGATATCAAGATTTTTTTAATCAAAATCGATACCATTTTATTTTAGGGTTATTACATTCTAACTGGAAAATTAACGATATTGTGACTTTTTTTCAACAGTTCAATTATTGCTTGTAACCAGCGTATTAACTCCTTTGACTTGTTTGTGACTGATTGTAACCGTTAGTAAACAGTATAAGATCCATTCAAAACTCTCTCCCAATAACTCGAGTTATTGGGATGCAACGGTTTATGACACTAACAAGGTGTATGCGGCGCTACTGAGCTAACTTCAGGTGACGGGCAGCCAAGATGAGGATTTGTGGGTTAGGTGCGGTTTGCTGTGGGAGATGCTATGGAGGATTTTTGGGTTGGTAGAAGAAGAAGATGAAGATGAGAGTGATGTGGGCCGTGTTTGCTGTGGGAGGAAGAAGGTTTCTGTGTTTCGAAGAAGAAGAACCCATTTCGGGCATTCGGTCATTTTGGTCGATTTTGGTCATTGACCGATGACCAAAAATACTCAAAACCCATAACCGCGTCCGATTTCGAACTAATAAACTCGGTTTTTCGGTCACCAAAACCAAATTGAATTTGATCGATTTTCGATCAAACCAAAAATCGACACCTGAATAGCCACCCCTAAGAGTATTAACTCCTTTGACTTGTTTGTGACTGATTGTAACTGTTAGTAAACCCTCTCCCAACAACTCGAGTTATTGGGATGCAATGATTCTTGACATGGTATCAGAGCTTTTGATGACCGAGAGGTCAAGGTATCGAATCTCGATAGTCCCCAATATAACAATTTATCTTGCATAAGGCTTGGTAGACCTTTGCAAACTTTAATCCCCTTTCATGGGCTTTCGTTTGAGAGACATGTTAGTAAACAGTATAAGATCTATTGAGAGACATGTTAGTAAACAGTTATTGGGATGCAACGGTTTATGACAGTAACACGGTGTGTGCAGCGCTGCTGAGCTAACTTCAGGTGACGGGCAGCCAAGACGGCTGAGTTCCCAGAAACAAATGCTCATGCGGTTCATGGACCAAGCGCCCAGGGCCCTCACTCTTTTTTTTTTTTAACTGGGCATGACATTTATTAATCCAGAAAGTATGAAGCTAATCCAGAACAGTGGGCTTAAGAAGAAGAGAAGGGCAGCAAATAAAGGAAAGGCCCCCCCCCCCCCCCCAAAATATTTGCAAAGGGGAGTTGTCTGTCTCTTCTACGTGCTTTTCATAACAATTGGCTCTCTCTCTCTGACCAACTTTTTGAATATATTGTTTTTCTTTTTTTTGAAGTTAGTGGATTAAAGCCCAATTTCCATTGTTCCCTTTTGTTGTCTTTTGAAGTTTTTTAATGGGGTTTTGGATTAGTCGTCCACAACAACACAAAAGCAGCATATAAGCAATAACCTTCTTTTTTCAAGTCCTTAACTACCAAGGAAATCCATTTCACAACTGTTCCCTTTTCTTTCAGCTAATTGTTTCTCTCCATTATATCATTTTGTTTTTCAACTCATATTTACCTAATCTAGCAACTCACTAACAATATGGCATTTCGTTATTGGGAATTAATGAATGAAATATACTAACCATTTTATTCTAAGAGCATATTCTTTTTTTTTTTTTTCTTCTTCTCACAAAGTATTAATTCAGTGGAGCTCTTTATTTTCCTTTTTAACTTATTCACACATTAATTAATCAATTAATTGCATGAAGCTTGGGGCGGCCAGTGATCTATCTATGAAACTGCTTTGTATTGTACTGTCTGCATCATCATCTATTTAAACTGATTTTCTTCCTTTTTACCGAATCTCCCAACAGATCTGTTTAAAAGTTACTGAATCCATGACCTCCCCCTTATGCTCACTACTCTTCAAAAAAATCTTCATTGACAATCAAGTAAATTTTACAAAACACTAAAATGACCCTTTAAAAAAAAATTGAATAGGTTAATAATATGAAAAATAGGCATCGTGCAAACCAGATGGGACACTGAAAAAGACCATCACTTGATTTCAGGGTCAATTGGGTTTCTGATGTACCGAAATATGGGATTATGCACCGGAAATTTTTTATATAAGAAATGGTTATTTCATGAATGGTACTATTTACCAATGAATGGTACCATACATAATAACATTGTGATCATACCACTTAAAATATGCAAAGACTATACTTTTCAATAATCAAAATAGTAACACAATCATTATCAAAGTATGACGAACATGAAAGGTAGAATCCCAATGTATACTGTAATTGTACCATTCGATGTTAAAGTGTACCATTCATAAGAATACATGATGCGTCTTATTATTGACGTATTCATTCCCTTATTAGACGACATTTTTGTTGTGATATTGCAATGATTAAGGGTGTTTCGGGTGTGTTTTATTCTCTCTTGGCCTTTGGGCCGTTTTATGTCGTTTTGCACGTTTTTAGTGTATTTCAGGCTTAATACGACATTGGGAGATCGAACCGAGAGTTGAGTATTGATTCCACGGATTTTTGAGGCTTAGAAGACTGATGTGGGGCTGTAATTTTAAGGCCCAAGTCGTGATCCTACAACACGATCCAAGTGGGAGCCCCTTTTAATGAAACACGGAGTTTTGCTGAAAAAACAGATTCCCACACCGTGGGTATTTCCCAGACACGGGGAATTTCCCTTTTCAAGTGGAAAAGGGATTGGGAGACTTCACTTTCAGACTTCATTCTAATTTCGACGAACCAGACACTCTCGGAGGAGGATTTTGAAGCTTTGAAGTGACGATTAAGCAAGGAGTATCTCAGGAGTTTCGAAGATTCATCAGGATTAGGTTTTCTCGGAGTAAGATGTCTTCTTCTCCGGTTTTCTTCTCCATTGTTTCTGTGATTGCTTCTGTGATGATGTCGAGCTAAACCCTTCTAGTTTGTTCAGATTAGATGAAACTCTAGTGAGATTTTGTATGGATGATGTCGGGTTTCTAACCCGTTAATGTTAATTGAAGTTTATTCAGGCATATGATGAGTTTTCTCTTAAACCCTAATTTGAAGCTCTAAGAATCCGTTGATTGACCATATCGTAGGGTTTTGCTTCATCTTTGATTTGCGGTTCTGACCATGGACGTAGATCATTCTAGAGTTTAGGAGGTCGTTAGGGTTGCCGGTGTCTTGACCATAGGGACGGTGAAACTAATCTCTTTACATATCTGTGTGGCATTTCACTGTTCTTCGTGCGTTCTTGAGGATTTGCGAGTTATCTTGACCATAGGAACTTGTAGGTTTGATAGGATAGTTTCTCTGCGTCCTGACCATGGAGTAGAGATTACCCAAGGAAGTGTCGAGTCATCAAGTCTGATAAATTGAAATTGCATTGCATCATCCGTCTTAATCGAGCTAGAGCGGATTCGAGTCTGGACAAACGCCTTAGTCTATATTCAAATCTCCAATCTGCTTCACTTGTTTGCTTGTTCAATTTGCATTCTTAGTTTACTTAGTTCATTTTTAAACCATTTCAAACCAAACACAAAAACCCAAATTGCTTATTCCACAACCGTTGAGTAATAGAAAAAGAAAGACCCTAGGGAAAAATGATCTCTTTGGAGCAATCCATTGAGTTAAAACTAGTGTGCATTAATTTGCGCATCAAGTTTTTGGCGCCGTTGCCGGGGACACTTTTCTTTTTTTTTCTAGGAAAGGCATTGTGCGTCTAAGCTTTTCATTCACTCTTTCATCATTTCTTATCTCCCACATTTTTATACTACTTGGTATTTCTTGTTTTTGTTGTTTCAGGCAAGATTGCAGGTACGGAAGAAAGAAGACAGAGTAAGCGCATAGCTGACAAGGGCAGAATTTTCTACACTCAGTTCGGCACTACTCCTGTACCTCCTCCTCCCGCCAAGACACCTAAAGCAAGGAAGAACCTATTCACATCTTCATCTACATCTTCACCTTCACCATCCCCCATTGCTACCACAGACCCTCCCGCAGATCCTCCTATTCAACCGGAGGTAGAAATTATGGCGGCGGAAAGGACATTGAAGGATTACGACCGACCGACCATAGATGGGACAGCTTCGTGCATTCAGATTCCCAACACGGGAACTAGGAATCTGCACATCCCATCTCACTTGATCAACATGATTCAAGCAAACGGGAACACTTTCTCTGGAGGTGTTAATGAGGACCCGAATGCTCATGTGAGGAACTTCTTGAGGCTGGCTCATACAGTCTCTAACAATGAAGCGGATCATAATGCAGTCAAGCTTCAGCTTTTTCCTTTCACTCTGAAGGGTCAAGCAGAACTGTGGTTGTATGATCATCCTGCGAATCACTTCACTACGTGGGATGGTCTGGCTAAAGCATTCCTAGAAGAGTTCTTCTCCCCTTCCAGAACCGATGCACTCAAGGCACAGATAACAGGTTTCACAAGTGGTCCGGAGGAGAACTTCTATGAGGCTTGGCAAAGATTTCAAGGGCTTCTCCGAGCTTGTCCTCACCATGGATGGGATGACTATAACAAGTTCTCTATATTCCTCCGAGGCTTGGATTATGAGAAAAGGAAGGATTTCTCTTTACAGCTGAATACAGACTTGGATGATATGACCGCAGCCGCGGCTTTGGCTGCTTGCAAGGCCTTTGCCATGAGGATCAAGTCTCTAATGCAAGCTAATCCCTTAAAGGTGGACGATAGGAGTCTGGGGCAAAGGAGATTTTCTGCTGATGCCCAATACCCTGTTCCCACAGTTCCTGCACCAGTAGACCTTGTTCAAAGTCAGTTGGAGTTGGATAACTCGAAATTGGAGATGGAAGTGCAGAGATTAAAGCATGAGCTGGAAAGGGCTAAGATAGCTCCTTCACCGGGTGTTCCTACAGCTCCACCGCCAGGGTTCAAGGTGCTTACTCGAACAGAGAATGTATCAGCTGTATCCACTCCGTGTTCGAATTGTGGTGGTGCAGGTCATTCAACCGAGGGCTGTACTTGGAAGTTTGAGAGTGACCAAGACCAACAACAAGAGGAGATTGCTTATGTTGGTCGCCCAAACCAAGGGAATAACCAGAACCAGGGAGGATATCAGAATCAGAACTCCCAATGGCACAACAGAGGGAACTGGAATAATAACCAGAACCAAGGGGGTTATCAGAGGAATAATGGGAATCAGAATCAGAATTCCCAATGGCAGAACAGAGGAGGCTGGAATAACAACCAAAACCAGAACTCGGATCAGAACAACAACGGTGGTTCGAGCTCTTCTGCGCCTAAGTCCTATTCTGATATCATGTTGGACAAAATTTTTGCTGAAACTCAATCAAACAAGAAGAACATCTCACACACCGACTCTTCTCTCAAGAAGTTAGACGATCGGGTGACAGCGATAACCAACTTTCTGAAGGAGATGGGAGTTGGTCTTCTACCTAGCAGAGCTCCCTCCTCTTCATCCAACAATGCAGGGGGAAGCAAAACTAAGGAAGAATTTTGTGGAGCGGTTTCTCTTCAGGCTGGTACGGAGGAACTGGAGAAGCCAATGGAGTAGTTGTGTCAGAAGGAGCAGCAAAGGAAAGAAGCTACTCCACCAGTCGATCCCTACCGACCAAAAGCGCCTTATCCTGCAGCTTTGAACATACCTGTGCTAAACAAGGAGAATTTGGGGAAGACTCTGGTGACTATCAATAACCAGAAGATGGGAGTTGCTTTAGTGGAAGAACTTCTTGCAAACCCGGATTATGCGAGGCACTTGAAAGAAATTCTCTCAAAGAAGAAGAAGCTGAAAAATGCAGAAGCTGCTGCTGTGGTGGAGGAGCTGAGAAGCGTGATTCCTGACAAGAAGAAAGACAAAGCTGTCAATCCTCTTCCAAAGAATTCCTCTCAAAAGACGAGAGCAGACGAGATAGAGGAGATAGCATCAGTTACCCTCCATGAAGCTGGTGAGTCTGCTCCGAAGCAGAGCCACGTGGTGCCAAAGCGACCTGATCCAGGAGTTTTTCTTTCCCTTATTCTATTGGCACTTATTTGATTGATAGAGCTCTTGCAGATTTAGGGGCTAGCATCAGTGTTATGCCTTACTCGTTGTTTGAACGTCTAGGACTGCCTAAGTTAACCCCTACCACCATGAATATCAACCTAGCTGATCAAACTGTTAGACATCCTAGGGGAATTGCTGAAAATGTTGTAGTTGGGGTGCATGATAGCTACTTCATGACTGATTTTGTGGTTATTGATTGCATGGAGAGTGTTAACATTCCCCTTATCCTGGGACGACCCTTCTTAGCCACTTCTGGTGCACTCATAGATGCACAGGCTGGGAGGTTAACCTTTCGGGATAAGGAAAAAGTTATTACATTTGAAATTCCTCCACCTGATCCTAATGTGCATTCTTCCGCTAAGAAATCCATGTCGTTAGTATTTGAGAATGCTTCAGTATATACTGTGTTTACCGATATGGATCCTCCTGATTCGTCTTCATCTTTGCAGGATCAGGTAGCGGTGATGGTATCTACCAAAGATACAGGTGGAGTGAAGAAGAAGAACAAGCCTCCTAAGAAAGCTAAGGCGCCGCCCCATGAAAGTACTCCTACCAAACCACCAAATGTGGTCCTGGACAAAGTGGAGCTATTTGGACCCTTTGAGGTAGCTGGATTGCGTGGCGACGGTTCACTGGAGCTGTTTCATGCTAGCGGGAAGAAATTTGTGTTTCAGAGTGGAGCGATGAAGATATTCTTTCAGGACACGGATGCCAGTCTGAAAGAAGTTCTGAGCTGGGATGTCGCGCGTTAGACCAGGTATCGTCTAGCTCAAAGACGTTAAACGAGAGCGCTTCTCGGGAGGCAACCCGAGCATTGAGTCTTTTATTTATTTATTTTGAGTCGTGTGTTGAGTCGGTTAATCTGGATGAAAATTTTGATCTAAAACACGTCATGGTCTGATCTAACGTTTAGGCGAGTTATGAACTTATTGCAGGAAGACTTTAAAAATTTTGGGCATCTGGAGAAGACCCACATTGTGGGAATTTATACCCACACCGTGGGAATTGGCTCGAAAAGGGACAGTAGAAGACCCACGGCCCGTGGGAATAATTCCCACAGTGTGGGAATCCCTCAGATAGATAGTTCTTCATTTTTCTTGCTCATTCAAGCAGGATGAGCGTTGGACGCCCGACTGGAGTGACGGTGAACCATGTACCAATTACAATCGTACTATTTCAGAAAAGATCCAGATGTTGACCAACCTCCGTCATCTCAGTGATGCCAGTTCGAGGACTTTATGTGTTTTATTTCTTTTATCATCCAGAACTCAGTATTTGTTTCAGTTTGTGTGTTTTGTGTCAGTGTCGAGACTTACATGGTTCTCGTGATAGGTCGCATATTTTGTATTTTGACCACTCTAATTGTGAGTTGTTCCTTCCTTTCCATTCTCTTAGGATATAATTTCTACTCCCGATGCTCCTATCCAGATGCCATTATCCACTTGGTGTTTCGCGCTCGCCATTCTCTGGCACCCTCATGATCTATTTCCTGGTACCCCTATACTCTTTTCTTCACCATTTTGTGTGGTCCATTGAGGACAATGTCCTGACTAAGTGTGGGGTGGGGTGTTTATTTTTTAGGGTTTCTTTGCATTATCGATTTCTTGTCACTTAATGGGTGGTGATTGTGCTTTGTTTTTCACTCTTTCACTGCTTCTCATTCTTGTTTGTAAGAATCTCTTCGTATTGCTTAATATCTTCCTAGATGGCTTACTGTTTTCCATATGGTGAGATTGATGTGGTGCTTTTGCTTGACCAAATGTGTGTGTGAGAACCTGTATTATGACCATCTCCCACTCTTCTTGCCTGAAGTATTCTAGGAACTTGCCCTTATCGTGTTAGAGAACAGTTGACTTGTTAATGTGGAAGACTTGGTCTGTCTGATGCTCGAATTCTCTAGTTCAATGCCTTGATCGAGTCTAGATAAGGGATCTTTTAATTTCGTGCTTTAAGTTGTTATTGATTTTCCCAATCAAAGAAAATCTGAAAAATGAATGGTTTGGTATTGAAGTTGTGGGTCGATTCACGAGCTGGCATACGTGCCTGCCCATTGCTGTAGTCCCAAAGGGAAGTCTCAATGTGGCATTCTTCTTCTAATCTACTCCCGATCGTGGCTGGGGTCTAGGATAACGCGGAATTCCAAAGGTTTCCGGCTGCTCCATACCCGGTAGTATCCACACTGTACCGTCCATTCGATAGTAAATGTCAGAAAAAAAAGAGCAAAAAAAAAAAGAGTGTTCTTTAATTTTGTTAATTCGTGTTCCCTTATCTAGCAAGTGTCGGGCTGCGTCCTAAGAGTAAGTGTAGCGGAAGTAAGTATTGTCTTACCTTTATCAAGTCAGGTTGTTCACTAGCTCGATAAAGTCTTGTTCCTCTTTTACTCCGACAAGGGTTTGGTTCTAATTGTGTGGTCAGTCGGGTAATCCTCTTGTTTGATAGAAGCACCATATGCATCATTCTAGGATCCAAGAGGTTTTCGGTTTGCTCATTAAGGTTGGTGCATTGTTACGCTAGAGTTCTTGCTTGAGGACAAGCAAAAGTCTAAGTGTGGGGTGATTTGATGCGTCTTATTATTGACGTATTCATTCCCTTATTAGACGACATTTTTGTTGTGATATTGCAATGATTAAGGGTGTTTCGGGTGTGTTTTATTCTCCCTTGGCCTTTGGGCCGTTTTATGTCGTTTTGCACGTTTTTAGTGTATTTCAGGCTTAATACGACATTGGGAGATCGAACCGAGAGTTGAGTATTGATTCCACGGATTTTTGAGGCTTAGAAGACTGATGTGGGGCTATAATTTTAAGGCCCAAATCGTGATCCTACAACACGATCCAAGTGGGAGCCCCTTTTAATGAAACACGGAGTTTTGCTGAAAAACAGATTCCCACACCGTTGGAATTAATTCCCACACCGTGGGTATTTCCCAGACACGAGGAATTTCCCTTTTCAAGTGGAAAAGGGATTGGGAGACTTCACTTTCAGACTTCATTCTGATTTCGACGAACCAAACACTCTCGGAGGAGGATTTTGAAGCTTTGAAGTGACGATTAAGCGAGGAGTATCTCAGGAGTTTCGAAGATTCATCAGGATTAGGTTTTCTCGGAGTAAGATGTCTTCTTCTCCAGTTTTCTTCTCTTTTGTATCTTTGATTTCTTCTGTTTCCATGTCGAGCTAAACTCTTTAGTTTGTTCAGATTAGATGAAGCTCTAGTTGGATGATGTCGGGTTTCTAACCCGTTTATGTTAATCGATGTTTATTCAGACTTAGATGCGATTTCTCCTAAACCCTAATTTAAACGTTTTGATCCTGACAACTTGATCAATTGTTAGTTTCTAAGTTTATCTTTGATTTGCGGTTCTGACCATGGACGTAGATCATTCTAGAGTTTAGGAGGTCGTTAGGGTTGCCGGTGTCTTGACCATAGGGCCGGTGAAACTAATCTCTTTGCATATCTGTGTGGCATTTCACTGTTCTTCGTGCGTTCTTGAGGATTTGCGAGTTATCTTGACCATAGGAACTTGTAGGTTTGATAGGATAGTTTCTCTGCGTCCTGACCATGGAGTAGAGATTACCCAAGGAAGTGTCGAGTCATCAAGTCTGATAAACTGAAATTGCATTGCATCATCCGTCTTAATCGAGCTAGAGCGGATTCGAGTCTGGACAAACGCCTTAGTCTATATTCAAATCTCCAATCTGTTTCACTTGTTTGCTTGTTCAATTTGCATTCTTAGTTTACTTAGTTCATTTTTAAACCAATTCAAACCCAACACGAAAACCCGAATTGCTTATTCCACAACCGTTGAGTAATAGAAAAAGAAAGACCCTAGGGAAAAACGATCTCTTTGGAGAAATCCGTTGAGTTAAAACTAGTGTGAATTAATTTCCGCACCAATACATGAATGGTACAATTTCACAATGAATGGTACCATCTCATAATATACAAAAGTACAATATACGAACAAATGGTACAACTACGTGATGAACGATATCATCACATTGAATAATTTTTAATAAAAGAAAAGGTAAAAAGTGAAAAATAAAAAAAATAAAATAATCGTAAGAACCATGAAACGTGGGAGGTGGGTGGTTATTTTTCATTATTATACATTTACTAATATACCCGTTGATACATTTAGTACCATTTGATTAAAGATACAAATCCAACAGTCCATATTCAATTTCTTAAATAAGAAATATCAGTGATTTTTCACCTAAAAATCTCCCACCAAATATTGTTGTATTCAGTACCTCATTAGACGACATTTTTCTGATTGTTTTATCTCGTTTGAGTGATTTTAAGCGAGTTGAGTTCTCTTTCGGTCTTAGACCCGTTTTAGGTAATGAATGACGTTTGGAAATCGAACCAGGAGTGGAGTATTGAGCGACACGCGATTCTGGTTCCCATGGAGTGATACGGATCGAAGGAAGAAGGCTCAATCATGCAGATCAAACACTACAAAAAAGTTAACTTTTAGCTACTGCAAATTTACAATGGCATGAAAATGCAGATAATTATTTGCTACTGCAAATTACTACATGAAATAGTGATTGCCGTAGCAAATATCAACTATCTGCTATTGCATTTTCATGTCGTTGTAATTTTGCAGTAGCTAAAAGTAAACTTTTTTGTATTGGAACAAAAATTAAGAGGCTGAAATTTTGAGTTTACACGGCGTGTAAACTCCAAATCCGGAAAAATTGCCTATTTATGGAAAAGGGTTTTGAGACAGAGATGAGACATATATTTTATGAACCAGACACCATTGGAGAGTGTTTTTGGAGATTTTCGTAGCACAATTGAGCGGAAAGAAGCTAAGGATTGGCTAGAGGTTTGATTAGTTATCTGATCATGATGTTAACTAGTTAACTCGATAAGTTAACTAGTTAATAACAAAATATCTAGTTAACTAATTTTGATAATTGGTTATTAATTGAAAAACTTGTTAACTAATTATCTAAATCATGATGTTAACTAGTTAAGAACAACATAACTAGTTAGATAACCTATTAACGAAAAACATAGTTAATTGATCATGGTAATTCAGGGTCGGTTACCAAAATGATCACTGGACTTTGCCCCAATTAACCCGGCAGTCACTAGATTCAAAAAAATTCTTTAAACCTCACCAGATTTTGACCTCATTATCCAAGCAGTCACTACCGTCTACGGACATCCATGATGCCGTCCAACATTCTATGTGGCATGCCAAATAGGAGTCCACGTCACACAAGTACGACTAGTTGGATTATTTTCACCCAAACCAGCCCAAACACCCAAACCAATCTACTCACCCGACCCACTCACCTCACCCAACCAACCCACTCACCCGACCCACCTAACCACTCAACCCAACCCACCTAACCACTCAACCCAACCCACCTAACCACTCAACCCAACCCGGCCCAACCCTCACCTCACCCAGCCACCCGTCTTCTCTCTCTGCTTGCCGCCGACCAATCCCGGCTGCCGCCGCACCTTAGCCCAGCCGTCGAAGCCCATGCCGCCACTCCCTCCGACCAATTCAGTAGCCAAACAGAACCCTTCCGATCTACCCCCAACCCAAAATGCTGAGAAGAAAACCAACCAAAATCGAAGTCACAATCGACGACGAAGACGAACTCGAAGAAGCCCGCCGCCGCCGCCTCCGCTTCCACAACCGCCACTACCGCCGCCGCCTCTTCCCTCGCCAACCTACTCGACCGCACTCAACCTACCTCAAAATCCCAACGTATCAGCCTCACCTCTTGAATCCCAAAAAATGGAAATTGAAGTCAAGCTTAGCCTCCCAAACGCTGAATCCCACGCCCGATTTAAAACCCTATTTTCCCAATCCCGATTCCTCCGTCTCTGATTCCTTGACGAATCCAGCTGCGTCGTTTCTCTTAAGGCTGAGGTTGTTCTGGTCGACGGGGTCAGCCGGGTTGAGGAAGACGAAGAGGAGATCGATGCCGGGTTGGGTCGGGCGTGCGCAGATGAATCGCGGCAGCCGGTGGTCGGCGGCAAGCAGAGAGAGAAGACGTTGGTTGGGGAGGTGGGTCTGGTCGGCTGAGATTGTTTGGGTCGGGTGGGTGGCTGGGTGAGGTTAGGGTTGGGCCGGGTTGGGTTGAGTGGTTAGGTGGGTAGGGGTTTGGTTGTCTGAGTCGGCCGGGAATAAAATAGTCCAGCTAGGCGAGCTGGTGTGACGTGGCGGACCCTAAATGGTCCTATATGGCGTTGCCACGTAAGCCATTTGACGGCAAGATGGATGTCAATGGACGGAATGACCTCCGGGATAATGGGGTCGAAGTCTGGTGATGTTTAAAGAATTTTTTCGAGTTCAGTGGCTTCTGAGTTAATTGGGGCAAAGTCCAGTGACCATTTTGGTAACCGACCTTGGTAATTCATTAACTAGTTATTAGCAGAATAATTTGTTAACTGTTAACTAGTTATCAACTTAAAACTTGTTAACAAGTTATCAAAGAAAAAAAATCTATTAACTCGTTATAGAAAAAAAATGTTAACTAGTAATTGGTCATCGTTGGGGCCTCATCGGAATATTCATCGGAGATGGCGACTGGTTGCCAGTAAAGTTGCCGGAGATCGGCGGCCGGTCACCAAAAAATATTAATGTTTTAATTTAAATATAATAATTAAATTATGTGTAATATCCTAAATACTTCTAACAATATAGGGTATCGTTGGATTGACAAAAATAATTCAGAGGTGATCTAATGATTAATTCTAAGGTTCTTAGAAGTTTTCAACCTTAAAAAAGGTTGATGCTAATTACCAGGTCTGACCCTTAGGATGTGCTGTTAGGTCATACGACATAGGGCCTCAAAATTTTCGGGTTAACTAGAAACACCTTAGATATATATTATAAATAAACTCTGTAGAAGGTAAATATAAATGTAGTGATGGTTTAGTGGATTAATTTGTTGTTTGGTTCAAGGTGTTCAATGGTTCAATCCCATTCTTTATTGTTGTTGAATCCCACACAAACTCACATCGGATGGAAGGCAGGGTCGAATAACTGTATCACGATTAATACCGATGCATCTGTTCTCCATCCCCATTCCCAAGAGGCGGCGGGTGGCATCCTTCGCACCTTTCTTGGGCGCCCGGTGAATACTTTTGCAGCTAACCTTGGTCGTTGTTCCATCATGAGAGCCGAGCTTCGCGCAACTGAGATCGAGCTTATGATTGCTTGGGACATAGGCTAGAAGAAGGTCCATCTCCAACTTGATTCCTTGGCAGCGGTCACAGCCATCCTAGGGACTAAGGATGAGGACTCTAGACATGGTCGGACGCTCGACAACATTAATGAGCTCCACAGTAGAGATTGGGAAGTCACCATTTCCCATATTTTTCGAGAAGGCAACAGAGTCACTGATCTGCTTTTGCCCACCATAGATACTCCCTTGATTTTGGTTTTCATGTTAATTGTAACTATCCTCATGAGGTTGATAGAGCCATTTGAAGCGACCATGTAGGGACTTATTTTCCCAAATCTATTCCGATGAATGAGTAGGATGCTTCACAGCCATTTTTCTAAAAAAAAATCCCACACAAACAACTCGAGAGTAAAGTTTTAGCAGCATGCACCGATGGAGATTGGGAGATTGGAGGGGAAAACTGAAAAGGCTGCATTTAATATCTATAATGATATCAATACTTTCCCTTTGTATTATTTACCATTGATACGTCATCATGATCTCGCCCGTAGATTTCATGCATAAAGAGAAAACATTCAGACGCCGAAAGTATATTCATGTTTGTGATGGAACACAACTCAACCATAATTGTACATGTATATTATCATTTAATTAACCAATGGATTTTGCCCAATGGACTTTCCCTCTTTTTATTATGGCAGTTGAGTCTCATACGAGGAAAATGACAGCAATCTTAAGGTGGCAATACCAATGAGACTCCTCATACGAACATCGCTAGTTACCAATGATCTACTCCAACCCATCTTCATCCCCTACCATCACCAAGAAACACTAATCTAGTGATTCATTTTGATGAGTCTTTAGATAAAGACTCCCAGAAAGTGACTTATGGGTCCTCCTCTCGCCAAGTGTTCATACTGTTAATTCTCTGGACTGCCTATTTCTCGTGAATGTTCTCAACAACACTCTTTCTCTGTGACCATGAGAATGTTCTGCGCTCATCTATCAGATTTGCAAATAAAAAATTGTTAAGGATTATTTGTGTAGCATAAACGTTGGCATTACATGTAAGTTTCGTACATCCAACACATAGAACTATACTGACGTACGTTGTGCTCTCTATTGTATTGCCGAGTTCTGGCCATTCCTTTTACTAGAAGATTGTGTTTGATGCCGAAGATTTTCAGTCGGCTAGTTAGAAATTGAGCCAAGTAAAGTTCATAATATACAAAATTTGTCAAGTTACTGAGTGGTAAGAGTTTTTACCAAATCCAAGTAGAATTCAATTTTCATATGTAAATATTTGCTTTACAACTGTACATACTGTTATTTTTTACTTACCTTGGTTCTTTTAATTTAGAACTGTTGGTTTTAGGAATTCTTGTGACAATGATGAATATCGAAGGGGATAGGAGATATAACACAGGTTTGTCCAAAATTACAAACAAAGAGGTCTACTCAAGAGTTGTGGCGCAATCATAACAAACGTCAGCCACTACTTAGAAGATTCTCCAACCTTACGTCTTCAAGTTATTCCAACAAATACAGAAGCCTATTATGCAACTCGTCATGTTGTTAGATGTCTTTCAAGTCTAAACGTAATTAACCTTTCTACTTAAGTGGATACTTATTTTTTCTTTTTACTCATATATTACAATCTCTTACAAAAAGTTATCCAAGAAAAAAAAGAAAGTTTAGACTCAAATATGTATTGAGGAGGGTGATAGGATTGGGAGGATGGCGTGCGACAAGTTGCTATTAGTCGATCTCTGTGTAATGTATATTAGTACTGCTGCATTGTGTTTTTGTTGGCTGTCTTTATGGTTGCTGTGAACTATATAATACAACATTTTTTAATTTGTAGCTCTTGATTATTCAATGAATCATCATCCTTTATTAAAAACGGTAAAATATCATTTTGACCCCTCTACTTTTTCAACTTAACAAATAATCCCTTATACTATAAATCACTCTTTTTACCCCTCCTACTTTGACTACTTTGTTGTTTGGGTCCTACCCGACCGAGAGAGTTATCGGAGGTAGGAGATGAAGAGTTGGTCAGGGAGATTAATTTGGGAGGTATCATGAGGAGTACGGTGAACTATAAAGGGTTTTAAAATCACACATTTTGTTCATCGATTTTATCCTATTTAATTATATATATTTATATTCCCAACTAGAAAACGCTTAGCAAGCTAATACATGACTATTGGAGCTAATATGGTGTACCGAGTAAGCATCAATTAATGTTACGAAGACGAAAGTTGGAATGAAATGACCCAAATAGCAAAATGATCAAAGTAGGAAATGGTAAAAAGACCAATTTATATTATAGGGGAACTACCTGTTAAGTTGGAAAAGTAGAGGGGCAAAAATGCTATTTTCCCAATAAAAGTGACCACTATGATCTACGAAGCAAGGCGTATGTCAAGTATTGTTCCGAACATGGCTATTTCATTAGAAAAAAAAGAATTACAATAGCAAATTGCTAGAAGAAGAAACCAACAAAGTAGCCATCATAAGGGGTTAATGAAATTCTTCAGGAAAAAAAAAAAAAAAAGTATTGAAAACGACAAACCAATGGGCAATGGCAGAGAAAAATATCACAAATCATTCATCAATTTCCGAATCATACTGCGGAAATTATGACCAGATGAAAATAAATATCAAACTTGAACAGTCGTAGTAGCAATCCGAAATGGCTCCCAATTCAACACTGCTAGTCCTCCTTTGTTCACATTCTGCTGATTCTGCTGATTCTGCTGATGCTGATAGCTCCCTTCTTCTTCTTCTTTGCAACTTCTGTTCATCCTTTCCATTCCTTCCTCTTCTCGGATTTCATTCTCTTCCGCGTAATTAATATTAATATTATTATCGTCCTCATCACCAATATTATTATTAATATTAATATTGTTGTTGTTGTGATTGCATTCTGTCACAATAGCAGAGTCAAACGCGGTATCCGAATAATCCGACCGATCAACCAACACGTGGAGGCGAAGGCGGCTATCAATCCTCTCCGCTTCGAAACATGACGGTGCCGATTGCGACATGACGGCCTTCATCACCAACCTCCCTCCTTCCCTGTGGGGCCTCACTCGTATCAATTCCGGGCCCGCCATCGTCGTCAACGGCGGAGGAAACCCATTCCCATTCCTCCTCCGCTCCGTCCTCGATTTCGTCACCGCCACCGTTGGGACCCGCCGCGATTCCGCCGCCTTCTCATCGGGATATCCAATTCCTTCCGACGAGGGAGAAGAAAAGAGGTAATTGTTGTCATTAAGATCGGAGAGTTGTTGGTCGGCCCCTGTTTCGCTGCCGAGATTTTCGGTGCAAAGCTCGAGGCTTTTGTCGCTGAGGGAGGCTGAAACGCAGCGTTGGAGCATGGGCTGGGCGGGTTTAAGGAAGTTGGTCGGGTCGGATAAGGTTTGGATGGATCCCCAGGCGCCCGAGGAGGAAGAAAGGGAAGTGGGGGGTTTATTGGGTGCGGACAATCTGAGGCGAAGGTTCTGGACTCGGCGATCTGGGATTCGAGGCACGATTGTAAGCCTTGGTATACTATAGTTCCCATGTTATCGGAATGAAGAAATTAGGGAAACAGAGGAAATTGAGAATAATGTGTTGTTGTTGTTGAGAGAGAAGAATGAAGGAGACATGAGGAACAAGTGAAGAGTCGGGGGGATGAATAAGTAGGGAGCCAAAAAGTGAGGAAAGGAAAGTAATTTTTGTTTAATTTTGTTTTAGAGAGAGAGGAAGAAGAAAAAGGGGAGAAGGTGAGTGTGTGTGATGTGAGTGAGAGGTAAAGACTAATAAAAGGCCTTCTTTTTGGCTGCCCACTTGATTTTTTTCTCTCCCTATATTTCCTATCTACCACACACTAAATTTATATAAATAAATAAATATACAAAGAAGGAATATTTGTCATGCAATGGATAGAGAGGATGAGTAGGAGGGGAAAGGTTGTGAATTGAATTCTAACTTTTTTTATTTATTTTTTCCCCCCTATTTACCTCATTTTGATTTTGAGGGGTTTTCTTCTTTAAATGATTATTTAATTACTTATTTACCAAAATTCAGGCTTTGTCTCTTGCTGCTTCTTTTTTTTTACATTCTTGGTATAAAATTTTATTATTTATTTTATTCCCAACTCTAGATATCGTATCCAAAAGCCTTTTGGATACAAAATCCATACATTATTTTTCCTTATGATAGTATTAGATGGTGAGGTGACGCGCGTAACCGGTTACGCTGACACGTGTCATCGTGTTATTAGTCAGAGAAATTAAAGTGAAAATTTATAGTTTTAGTCCCCAATTAAAATTCAGTCATATGATTAAGTACAATATAAATTAAACTGTTAACAAAAAGTAACAAAATAATTAATAAAATTATTCTGTTAATTTCCTCCTCCGTCGACCCACCTTCCCTTCCCTCGTTGCTGTCGCTGCCCGCCGTCATTCACTCCGCTAACCTAACCTACCTCCCTCACTCTTCTTATTCTTCTTCTTACTTGGTAGACTAGCGGCACAATGAAGCACATGGGTTGTTCATCAAGAGGTTGATCCGGTTCCTGGGAATTAAGATGCTCCGGTTGATCGGCGGAGCCATTGATGGGGTTTGAAGGAACAGGGGAGGTGAAAGAAATTAGTCAATTAGTAATCGGAGGAGTTCTTGGGTGAAAATCGGAGATAGGAATCAGATTTGTTCTTCTCCGATTGATCAGTGTTCTACTCCGATGAAACAGAGTATGAGCTCTGCGAAAAATCCGGTTGTGAGATGGAGATCGATTTGCAGCAAGGATGAGAATCCATTGTTGAGGAAGCTCTGCATTCCCTCTCCGGCTTCGAAATCTCGAAGGAGCCTAATCTACCCGGAGGAGGCATGACTGCGGCGGTCGATGGGGTGTTTTAACGGCGGACTGAAGATTGGCCACGGAGAGGGAGCTGAGCTGACGACAACGGCGCTGGAAGCAGCTTCGGGAGCGGCGGCGTATGCGTATGCGAGCTCGATGGACGATTTGACGGGAGATCAGCTCGAATAGGTCCGCCGGGAATTCCTCCGACTCTCTCTGACCCCTTCTTCAATCTGATTCATCAATTAATTACTTTTAATCTAATTCATTACACTACAACATAACCTGGCTACGGAGGCAGATACTCGGAGGCACATAGAATATTTGCCTCTAAATATACTTTTAAAGAACAAATACTATATGTGCCTCTATAGATGCAAATTTCCACCTCTAATTGTATTTTATTTATTTATTTTAAGTTTAATAAATATTATTTTATAGTTTTAGAGGCAGATAATTTATAACTGCCTTAAAAGTTGTAGGATTAAACCTTTTAGAGGCAGATAATTTATAACTGCCTCTACGGAAAATTCCTTTAGAGGCAGATAATTTATAACTGCCTCTATAAGTTACACAGAAAATTTCTTTAGAGGCAGATAATTTATAACTACCTCTATAAGTTATATGGGAAATTTTTTTAGAGGCAGATAACTTATAATTGCCTCTATAAGTTACACATAAAATTTCTTTAGAGGCAGATAATTTATAACTGCCTCTATAAGTTATACATAAAATTTCTTTAATTTAGAGGTAGATAATTTAGAACCGACTTTATAGGTTCTACGATTAAAATATTTAGAGCTAGATAATTTATAGTTGTCTCTATATGTTGTATGATTAAAATTTGCAGCGGTAGATAACTTGTAAACTCTGTACTTTTTGTATAGATAAAATATAATTTTTTAAAAGGTGAAATATATGTGTGTGTATATATATAATAAACATTGATGGTTTTATTTTCTAATAATGATTAAGGAGAAATTTACGTTTTTCAATTTCTTTTGTTGGCATAGTTTCTGCATATCTTTGAGTTTTGAGATTCATATTTAAAAACTGCGTAAAAAATATCAGTAAGTACTCTTGAACCAAGTGGTAAGAACTAAGAACTTAGCACATTTCTTTCAGCCACCTGGGTTCAAATCCCGTAGATAGCAAAAAAGTATAAAATGATGTATGTAAATAGTGAGAGAGTCTAATAGAGGAAAATATCCTGGTAGGAATAAATTCTTTTTAAAAGCATAATATGTGCCTCTAAAAAAAATTATCACCAACACAAATAAGTGCCTCTAAAAGGTGGCTAAGATGACAGAATAATAGTAGTTTAAAGTAGTAATTACTAACAATTATATCTGCCACTAATTCTTCCATTAGTGACACATAACATGTGCCACCGTATTTGCCTCTAAAGACCTTTAGCCGCAGCAGCGTTAGTGGCACTTAAGCTATCTGCTTCTAAAACTCTATAGAGGCAAAAAAATGACTTTTAGAGGCAAATACGGTGTGCCTCCGTAGTTAGGTTTTGTTGTAGTGTTAATCCGATTCTTTAATGTTAAAAAATTGATTAAAATACCATTCGTAGTCTAGGAATCGAGGGTTGTAGCTAAGTAGATGGGAAGGGGAAGTATGAAATGTGTGAAACAGGGGATCTATGGTAAGTAGATCAAATTTCCAGCGTGGAGTCACAACGATGATCTCCTTCGGCGGTTGGTATAGCGGCCCAGGCCGAGGAACTGGTCGCTGATTGCAACATCGGAACAGGATCTCCAGTGGAGTAACCGACCGTGCAGTCAAGAGGAGAAAGAAGAAAAAAAAAGTTTATGGATTTATTTAAATTCAAAACGAAAGTGAACGAAGTTAACAAAAATTTGATAAATAATATCTTAATTAATGAATGATCATAGGATATAATTAATTTAAATTGGGGACTGTGAATGATATTTTTATGAATTAATTTTCTGAACCAATTATACACTGTCACGTGTCGGCGTCACCGGTTACGCGCGTTACCGGAGTGTTCACCAGTATTAGATAAATTAGGAAAATTGAAAAACAACCGTTGAAGGTAACATTTTCATATTAATTGTTTGTTTCCATTTACTTAATGGTTACAATAATTCGAATACGTACGATTAGCAATTATTTAAATGATTTATTTTAGGGAAGGTAAATTATTTTAATTTTTAGAATTCATATATGAAAATTTAATCTTGTATTTTCATTGGGTACACACACATGTGTGTGAGTCTGTATGTAATTGTATATATGAAAGTTTTCCTAGTTTCTCTAATAATCAATCATGTTATTTATATTTGTCATATATATATATGGTGAACACTCCGGTGCACCCGGTACACCGAGTGCGTTTATGCTATCTAGAGTCGTATTTTCATTGAATTGAACTTTTAAATCAATAGATTTAATCTTAATAAGTCTAAATTGAGCTTAGTTGAAATTTTTAGTCATCATAGTATAAGATTATACCTAATGATCTTTAGGTTTCCTTCTATAGCGGTATTTTTTCCCAATATGATAGATCATCAGGTCTACCAAATTAGTTTTTCGTTCAAATCGCTCTATGTATCTTTTAACGACATGTAGATACTTATCCTCGAAAAAACAAGATTTTAAAAACATATTTATCTATCAAAACGCAAGCGGGTGCACTCGGTGCACCGGGTGCACCGGAGTGTTTTCCATATATATATATATATATTTGAATATGAGTTAGTTTCTGAAACATTATGACCAAATCTTGGAAAAATCTTTGGGGTCCTGAAGCACCATAATGTGGAAAGAAGGAAGATGAGAGAAGTGGGTTTGATTTTTGAAGAGGATGCCTTGCGCCTTTTTATGGGCTTCACTTCACTATTAAGTGTACATAAAGAGAAGGGACACATTGATATATAGGTCTCGTTTTCCTGCTTAATAGTCAAATTTCACCACAATTATATAAATTCGGAGGAATTGGAATTCACACAAATCTGAATCCCAATTCCTTGTTTTCCTACAAAATTGACACATTGATATATAGGTCTCGTTTTCCTGCTTAATAGTCAAATTTCACCACAATTATATAAATTTGGAGGAATTGGAATCCACACAAATCTGAATCCCAATTCCTTGTTTTCCTACAAAATTGACACATTGGAATTGAAATTTAAGCCCACTTAAATTACTAAAATATTCCTGACTCTAATCCTTTTAAAAAAAAGGAAGAAGGGCACTTGTTGTAATTCAAACGGAATCAGTCAATTCCCTTCATTTTCAAATGAAATTACAGAGGTGGAATTGAGTCAGGAATCATAATTAAATTTCGCTGCTAATTAAAAGAAGAAAACAAGGAATTTAAACTTTCCGGCGGAATCAATGGATTCCATCGCTTAATTCATGGCAGGAAAAAGATGCCATAGTGTCCCAAATGATAATTTTGTATACAGGAACTCATAACTTATCTAGCTTTCTCTATCGTTTAATGTATACACTTGTATAAGAGTGTATGTGCACTATCTCTTAATTAGCGAAGTTTTGAAAACTCACTTGAATTAATATTTATGATTTATACATCTATATTTTAACACTTCATTTTTGTGCCTAAGATAACCTTTGTAGGAGATAAAGAGATCCCTCCAGAATGGTGACTTTGAGATATCTTAGCCCCGACCTCAGTCGCATCTCCTTCCACATTGATTGTCATCCATCGTTGAAAACGGGAGAACAAACATGCGTCCCTGAAGGATCTGTTGGACAATTGCACCTCTTGTGGCCAGAGAAAGTAGACCTTTGATGAAGAAGGAGCGACACTTGTTCTGCATCACCCTCAATATTAGAGTGTATGTAACCTGAAAATTAGCACCAAGCAATAGTATCTTGACACACTAAAAGTTCAAGGAGAAAGGAATTAGAAATACCTGGATATGATGTTCCAACTTCATTCAGCACCACACCCGAGCTATCTCAAAGAACTCACCCAGTTGCGTGTTGAACCAAACAAGCTCAACCCTTCTTCTATTTTCATTCGTTTTGAAAAGTTTTGATTGTCCTTCATTCTCTTTCCTTTTTCTTGTTTTTACTTGGTTGTGTGTTGGATGTTATCCTTGTAGATCAAGGAAAGCACTTGTCATGGAGGAATTTGAGCTACAACATTTGGAAGGTGAAGATTTTCTTCAATGTATTTTTTACCCAAAGGACTCTTTATATATCCGACGTTCAAGGAGAAGAGACTTCACTTTTGTGAGCATGAAAGCTATGTTATTCAATGTCGTTACAAAGGGGTGAATCTCATTGTTTAGTTGTAAACATGGCTTATTAATTGGAGTGTGTTGTACTCGAGGGTTTATGTGTGTGATACTGAAATACAAGTGACTCTCCCAAGCTAGTCTTGGGACATGGAGTAGGAGAACCTTTCTAAACCACTTTAAAAATCTTTGTGTCCTTCTTCTTTTCCCTTCTGCATCTCCTTCATCTCTCCCACGATCAGCTGCATTTGTTGAACTCGTCTCAAACTGATACACTTCTCTACAAGTTTCAGTTCCACGAACTGGAACTCTATCTCTGAAGTCCATTGAAATACTGCAAGCCTTATGGCCCAACTTCTTGCCCGATCCCATTTCTTTCTCCTCATTCATTTCCTTTATCAATTTACTCTTTGCATTTTCGATTTATCTGTTTATCACTGTTAGAGTCCCTAGTTATAACTCTCATTTTCTTGGGTTCCAGGTGAGTGTTTAGCTCTTAGGTTTCCTAGGGTTGCTGTGGCTGCGCAATCTTGGGATGTTTCTTTGTCCGGTTATGTTTTGATTACTGACATGTATGATTGGAGAGTGACTTTGTCAACAGTGTTGAGAGGAGGAGTGGAGGAGGAGAGGTTGAGGATGATGGGCGTCCTAGATGGTGTTGAAGTAGGATGGATCTCGCAGGGACCTCCGGCTCCCCTATGGAGCTTTACTTCCTCAGGGGCCTTCACGGTTAGGTCCTTCTTCCGTGTGTTGTCTCAGCGAGATGCTAGTGGTGTTGTTGATTTTCCCATTGGGGTGGTGTGGCTCGAGGATGTGCCAACAAAGATTTCCGGTTTTCTCTGGCAAGTCTTTCACAAGAGTATTCCCACTTGTGAAAACCTGCAAAAAAAAAGGTTTTATCAGTCCGAGTTAGTGTGTTTTATGCAGAGCCGACCTTGAGTTGGTGTCGCATTTGTTGCTTTCGTGCTCTTTCTCTGCACAGGTTTGGCTTACTTTTAGTTCCAAGCTGGCTATTTGGGGTTCAGATCATTTTGACGTTTCAGAGTTCATTCGGGATTGGCGAGCTCGGAAGGTTAAAACTGAGTGGCAGATTTTCAAAGATAGGTTGATTCATGCCGTGTTTTGGTGCATATGGTGTGAAAGAAACGATAGGATCTTTAGAGATAAAGAGAGGTCTTTCACTCAAATTGGTTGGAAGATTGCTTTATGGATAGGTAGATGGCTTTAGGCAAAAAAATAGGATTTCACAGGCAGAGATGCGTGACTGGTTATCCCTTTGGGGGGGGTTTTTGATCTCGGTTGAGGACCTTGGTTTCATATCCTCTGTTTTTTGTTGGGGGTTGATTTTGGGTATGTGCAGGTGATCCTGTTTTGAGGGGTTTAATCTCGGCCTGCAACATTTGTATAGGATTGGACCGAGTTTGTTTTTGTGAGATTTGGTTTCTGTCCAGGCAGTATGAGAGAAAGCTTTTCTTCCCTTTTGTAAGTAACTTTGGTTGGCGGTTTTATATATACTTATCATCATCACTTATAAAAAAAAAAAACTAGTTATAAGATCGTATAACTAGTTATGAGACTCTGTAACTAGTTACGAGATAAAATAACTAGTTCTTAATATTTTATTGGACAAACTTAGTTCTTGTAACTAGTTATAAAATTGTTTGAGTCAAATTCGTTCCTCAACTATTGGGGATTTATTAGAGTTGATCACCCATATTGATAAGAAGAGGAGGGAAACACCAATTAATAGGCTAGCATAAAAACACATGATCATCAATTTGAATCTCCGGACAAAATTCATCTATGAAAACAGTTTTGATTTAAAAGTAGATATGTTACAGCCGTTTGGCGTTTTCTTATTATTTTCATTCTAATTAAAGGGGAAAAAAAAGGAGGACAAATAGAAAGGACAGTGGGATTCTATGGAATATATAATGTTGATACTGTGATAGCGATAGCTTAGGTTAATGTTTGTGTGTTTATCTTTCATGTTCCTATTTTGCGTTCTGATGTGTCGGTCTATATTTCTCACCTCTTTCTTTCTATTAGTCAAACCCTATAAGTTGATTGTTGTCTATGAAGAACGATAGACAGCAGCCAACACCTTTTGGTTTTTCCAATTGCCTTTGGCCCAAAAACCACAAGACAAACCGACCACACCATAAAAATCTACCTCCCTCCCCCGGAAAATCTAAACCAAATTAAAGAAAAATATCAAATCACTAATTAGTAATTACCAATGTTTTAAGGACCAAATTGGCCATCTAACCAGTAGAGGAAAATGTGTAATATTTACAAAATTCAATTCAATTCAATTGTATAAAAAACTAGACACAATGCCCCCCACTTGGTATCCACACTTACTATACCCTCACTCGGTTCGTGTTATTCAGAGTGAGCTTTTTGTTTAATAAAATATTATAATCAATAAATTTAATTATATTACTCTAAAACAAGTTCAGTTAAAATTTATAATCAATTTAGTATAAAATTACACATGATATTTTTCAATTTCATTCTGGAAGTGTATTTTTAACTAAAATGATAGATCATCATCTATGAAGTTAGTATTTTATCAAAATCAGCCAAAATACATCATCATGATATGTAGAATCTTATATTCTAAAAAATGGAATATTAGGAGCATGTTTTTTTTTAATAAAAGTCCAATGAGTATACTGTAAGTGAGGGTACCAAGTGAAAATATTATTCACCATGTGTATATATACATTTTTAAAACATAAACCTGATTCGAATTTAAATAGTCTTAACTTCTCTCTCTTCTTTTTTTCAATTACATTCACCCATCATCAAAATCTATCATCTTCTTTCTCCTCTTCTTCCTCCATCACTAAAACTTCTTTCGATTCTCGTTTCCTCTTCTCTTTCTTCATCTACGATTTCATAATTTAATCTCTTTTCAATATTTGTCTAATAGTTCAATTCTCCATGTAATCAGTACTTCTATATTCATGTTTATCTAATTATTTATCCTTGAAGTAATAATTTTCAAGAAAGCGACGGAGTCTCTGATTTGAGTTTTTGTTGGTTGTCATTAAAATTATATGAATTTGAAGCTTTTCAATATCCATGCTTCACATGAGTCATGACACATTTTTACTACGTCAAGTTATTGTGAAGAGATATTGCACATTCTAGATATGACACGTCTAGTCTCCCACATCTCGAGGATGGTAAACTTGAACCTTTAGGTAAATGAATGATCAGTACCTTTTATATATGTTGGGTTTTAGGATGTATTTTAGTGGAGTTATCTAATTTAACAAAAAATAAATAAAATTAGTGTCAGCGTGGCTTGTTTGTTGATTGCCAATGGTTAGTACTAAGTTGTCACAGCCAACATTGCGTTGAGTGGCCTAGGGAGCTAAATTTGTTTTATGTGTTATGTTGATTCAATTGTGGTTTTTTGCTTGTAATTTAAGTACATTTTTGTATCTTCTGACATCTTGTATTTATTTGGTTATATATATACTGTGTAGTTGTTAATACTATAAGTAGTACACATTCACAAATTCTTTTATCATTAATTAAAAATAAAGAAAAAAATTAAAATACTAAGACAAATTAATTTTTCCCGTATACATTCTTTGAATTTATAGGAGCTAGGGAGGCCACTCTCTGAGCATGGGCCCAGGATCCCCTGAACACAAATAGCTAAAATATGTGTATTTTGTCGTACAAATAGTTTTTTTGACTCATTGTATTTTTTATATCGAATCCTAAGTCTACTTACGTACTGGCTACGCCACTTATTTATACCTAAAGGTTTCGGGGGCTGATATTTTGATGTGCTTATAAGAATCATTTGTTTATCAATTTTGTAGAATCATATAAGTAAAAGACACGGCTTTCTGGCCTTTCGATTTTATTTTATTCTGCACAACTTATAGCATATAATTAGACAGAAAAAAAAAAAAAAACTGAAAGGAGATCAATATGAGGTTTGCCAAAATTAGCTAACATCCCTCGTTGGATGGGTTGGACTTTCTATTATTAACCAAAGAACCCACAACATGATGACCAAGACCAAGACCAACATTAGGAATTTTAATTGTACGTTTAGAATTAATATAAAACAAAGCTTTTGCAAAGGTACATGCATAGAAAGCCTAACTTTGCGAAGGCAAAGCAAGTGATTCAACGACGTAGCCTACCTTTATGTTTTGTCGGCTATGGTTTAACCCCTACGAGGCCTAATTCTGATTGAGAGGCTTAAACATCTGAGATGATCATCAGCAACCACTAATTAACTAAACTAATCAACCTCCCCATGTGGGTTGACACTTAAGACATAGAACAAACAGCAAGCCTCGGCTTCTATACCCTTTAGTAGTATTAGTAATAATGTATATGATTAATTAGAGGCTGAAAAAGTAGGTTATAGGACTCAAGTATGGAAAATTGAATAATGGCTCTTTGAGGAAAAAGGGTTGTTATGATTATGGGCTTCTTCTAAGTATGGAAATGGAGGCTGACGCTTCCCACGTTCTTACCATTTTGTTGAGCTGTAGTGTTTTTTTGTCTTTTGAATTTTGAGTATGATATTGTTTCAACTTTGATTTTCGTATATCAGTATGAGAACCGATTTCAAGTGCATTTTTTACATCTGCATATCCGAATTACGACTTGGTGTAGGATATTGGTAATAACTCATCTCGTCTTTTTGGATAATGGAGTGAGGATTTTTTTCAATACTTAAAATAAATAAATAATAATGAAAAAAATGAATGTCAAAACCCCAAACTTGTGAGCATCTTCGAGGAGGTTTCTTTGAGAGCAACACAAGTATCGTGAGAAGCACATGTAGTGTGTCCTCTTTCACCGCATGCACGAGCTTGGCACACGCGCTTTCTTTTACTTAATATTGAGAGTGTTGTTATCATTTGTATTTGTATTTTATATAATCTGCCATTGTAATTACTATACTACCCCCATCATGTCCACAGCTAGTTAGCTAGCTTCATGCTATACTTACGTTTTTGCTCTTCTTGCTCAATCTGTCATTCTTCTCATGGTACGTTCTTGTGTGGATGATTGAGGTTAGAGGACCTCCTGCGCACCAACAAAGATTTAAGAGTAATTATGTGATTTTCTTATGAATACAAAACAGTTGGGATAACAACCAAGTACCACATGGTAAACTAGGAAAAGTTTTCCTTGCATAAAAAAGTTCACCAACTACACTAGTAATGAGGCCTTTTGGGAAAGAACCCAAAAACAAATCTGTACGGGCTTGACCCAAAGTGAA
Organism: Linum lewisii; assembly: GCA_034768395.1. Taxonomy (NCBI): domain Eukaryota; kingdom Viridiplantae; phylum Streptophyta; class Magnoliopsida; order Malpighiales; family Linaceae; genus Linum; species Linum lewisii. Next base: position 10,456,498 of record CM068299.1, read on the forward strand.
TAATATCATACTAGTGTGAGCCTATTGGTGACAGACAATCCTAACAGTATGTATACTTTAATTTCCTTCCACAAACTTTGATTTAACAAGTTATATTACGAAATGTTAAATCTATAAATACATTAAAGGAGAAATCCCCTTTTTCAGTTGACACATCAGCTTTTTGAGGATTTTAGAGCTTCTCCGTCATCCTAGAAATGAGGGTATTTTGGATAAAAATTGATTTTAATAAACAAAATTCTTTAATTATTTTCTCATGGACAAGGATCAAACTGTCATCCTTATTGTTAAGAGACAAGGTGAACAACCATCAATGTCACACCTAATCATTAGAATTTTTATTCTTTAATCAAAGAAAAGTGGCAGTGTGTTTAACGTAACAACAAAAAAACATAATTAAATTTTTATTCATCATATCCCAAACAATCGATAACAAATTATTTTTTTAACCAACATATTCATTAAATTATTCATATTTTTTATCTTAATAAATTATCATTAGGATAGATAGTAATTTCTTTAAAAAATTATTATATATTAAAATATAAAGGGAAAATGGTACTTTGCCCCCCTACTTTGCCAAGTTAACAAACAGCCCCCTATACTATGAAATGATCAATTAACCCCCTCCTACTATGCCAACCTAACAAACAGCCCCTTCCATCCAAAACTCCATCTAAGATTCCGTTAAGTGATGACTCACCAATATGATTCATCATAATGACAGTACATTTTTAGTACAAAATGCAATAAAAATATTAATTTTAAATTTATAAACTAAAAAGTATATATTAATTTTTATGGATTTTTTTAAATTTTTTTCAATTAATTTAATAAATATTTTCTTTTTAAAATTTTCAAAGTTATTTTTATAAAAAATTGTATATTTATTTTAATAAAAAATTTTATTTCATTTTTAATATTAAAATCCATAAACTAAATATTTTAAAAATGTATTTTTTACTTTTTTATTTATAAATTAAATTTAATTCTTTTTATAATTTTTGTTTTACTCTTTTTAGTTTAGTTGAGATGGATGAAAGTCGTTGATGTGGCAATGTACAACCATTAATTGTGGATGAGCCATATTTGTGAGTCATCATTTAACGAAATTTTGGATGGAAATTTGGATGGAAGGGGATGTTTGTTAGATTGGCATAGTAGGAGGGGTAAATTGATCATTTCATAGTATAGGGGGATGTTTGTTAACTTGACAAAGTAGAGGGGGGCAAAACACCATTTTCCCAAAAATAAAAAAAATATATAGAAAAAAATTCAACAGTACATCTAGATAACCTAAATAAAAAAAATTTCACTACAAAATTAACACAAAAATTCGATCAATGAGCTGATGATAATCTAGTAAACTATATAAACCTATTCTAAGGGGTGGTTTGGTTGATGAAATTGGGTCTGAGAATTGGATTTTAATTCCCGATCTAATGAGAATTGTAGTGCAATTATTTGAGTCAATTCCTAATAGACCAGGAATTGGGTCCCAATTCCCGCACCCAATTCCATCAACCAAACGGCCCCTAAATTCCAACTACTTAAATTATAGAAATATGACATAATGCGGAAAAACATAAAAACCATAGGGTTGGAAGGGGACATTAGCAATTTAATCTACTTAAAACAAGTAATTAATTAAGCATGGTTTTGACCAACATTATAATTAATATCATGTGACGGTGATAACGTATTACGTCGTCTACATCGGTTGTCTTTTGAGAATGGTTGGGAGTCATCAGCCACCAGCCAGCCAGCCATGTTATATAATAAACTAATCAACAAAACGATATCCTCCTCACAAGGGAAAATATTGGAAAGTTATTTCGTCAGCAAATAAAACCTCTATTAAACGTACAAACACAACTCATCATCATCCATATAACTCATTAACTTTTTCTTTTCTTTTATATATATATATATATATATAGCATGTACGTACGTTAGTATCAATTCCCTTAACAATATATAAGGACTACTTAATTTCGAGATTTAACCTTTGGTAGCTCCAAACGAGCATACTTTCTACTCTGGTATTCTATCTTTTTGCCTGCAGCTGGTATTTATAGAAAAGCTTCTGCGCACTTGTCTGGTGGGATTTCCTATTTAGTACTCTAATTAAAGTTGGTGCATGTAATTAAGCTAGCTACCCCATGTCAGACTCTAGAACAACTTGGCATGGATTAAAGGCTACCTAGAGAGTATTAGTTAATTACTTTTAATTTCGATGAATCTTGATAAATGAACTAGCTAGTTAATTACAATACAACTCATTTTGTAGTTAGTTTCTTGATGAAATATTCATTGAATTGTATATACGCCTAATACACTAATTAAGTCACTAAGTTAGTCTAACATTTGTGAGTTTTGGCAAATATAAATTTGATATTTTTTAATAGACTCTGCAAATCAAACACATATAACAATTTTTCTGTCAATTTTACTATTTAACTAGTTTGATTATTGAATATTTTATGATATTAACACTACAAAAAAGTTTATTTTTACATACTACAAAATTACAACGACATGAAAATGTAGTAGTAAATGGTTAGTATTTGCTACTGCATTTTCATGCCGTTGTAAATTTGCAGTAGGTAAAAATCAATTTTTTTGTAGTGTAGTGACGAGATTGATGAAGTTCACGTGGTATGTCACGTCAATATGATAGAGTACGTATCGGTTATCCCTATTGATGTTTGTGCTATCTAGAGTGGTAATTTCATTGAACCAAAGTTTGAAATTAATAAGTTTAATCTTAATAAGTCTAAATTAAGTTTGGTTGAAATTTTTAGTCATCATAGTATAAGATTACACTCGATGTTTTTCAGGTTTCCTTCTACAAAAAAAAAATTTCATTCTACAACTGCATTTTCTTCCGATGTGATAGATAATTATCTCTACCCTATTTATGATTGAACGACATGTAGATTCTTATATTCTCGAAAAAAACGTCAATGAGGTAACTTGTACCCATTTTTAGTGGGACACCGAAATGTTAACTATGTATATATATAATAACAATTAACAAAGAGTAATGAAAATATACGTCTCTTTTAGTTTGGATTCATACCAAAAGAGATGAAAAATGCAACAACCAATAAACAGAGAAGACTTAATTAGAAAGACTACAATTACATCAGAAACCATCAACGTTTTGTTTGATTCAAGAAAACAAAAACAGTAGTTTCACATATACTGGATATTTATTTATGAGTTAACTAATCAACAATTAATTAGTCTTTGTTTGTTTAATAAATCAGCAAAGGAGTAGAGAGGATTACGTCATCTCTATTAATTGGGCTCTAAACCAAGATTAAGAGTTGGCGCCTTTTTGTTCCATATTAAACTACTCATTTTTGCATGCAGCTCCCCCTTCTTTATATATAGAGTATATAGACACTACTATTTATTAGTGTTTTTTATTTTTAATTGAAACACTTTCCTTTTAACAAAGACAAGACAATCCCAGTTCATGGCTTACCTAAGCCAACTTTTCCCACCACCGCCAGCTTTCTTTAATTTAATCATCCCATTAATCAAAGTTGTTAATTACTTAAATCAAACAAACAAACAAACCCATAAAATGACAGGATTAGCCTACGTAGTTGATGGTTAACCTGTCGATCCCCCATTGGTGAGTTGTGGCTAATTGCATTTTGGGAGTTAATTTGTAACTAATTAACATTATGCATGACAAAAGATCGAAAAGGGTGTTCTTATGGCTAGATGTTGTAATTATAACATCACAATCAAGAAGTGGACCACAACTCATGATCACTTCATTCATTCTCAACTTGTCACTCTTCCTTTCCTACCCCTACCAATTCAAGTTTAGATCGAATTAATTAAGTAATGAGTTGATTTAGCATATAGTTTATGACTGTGTACATAGATATATAGTATAATTAAACAGATAATGTTGCTATGTGAATACTAGGTAGGGATATGGCTACATAGCTTATCTACTTGGCTGAGATTTCCTCTTTTACCTAGAACATGGGCAAAAGGCAAAAAAAATTGTCAACTTGGAGTTGGCATTTTTGCATATGCCCATCAGGCCTTTTGCAACTTGAAACATGTCTTCTTCTGAAAGTTTTAATGCTGATTTCATTTCTGAGTAAATATGCCTAACTATAGTGTCGCATTTTTCAAATAAAAAACTGATCACTCCAATATCTCACTGATATTAGGTTGTTGATATGTTTTATATTGGTTATGAAAAGTTCAAAATAGTGGGGTTGAACGAGGGGGTGAGAAGGTCTAGACTAATGCTGTATATAGGCCACTGGACAGTGTGATTAATCTGACTGAGGCCTAGAAGGATAGGAGGAAAATGTCACACTGGGATTAGACAGGCCCATGAGGGATGGGCCTGTTGAAAAAAATGGGTAAAGCCTAATAGGTTTGTGCTATTTTAGGAAGTGATTATGAGTGGGTTAAGTAACACCTTTTGTAAAGTGATTACATGTTCGTGTTCTCTTACAAGAGAGCTTCGAGTTGAGATATAATTTGTCCAAAATAGATTTAAGGTGAATGAGAAATTGATTTCTAAAAAAAGCAACAACTGGAAGCGTGAATTATTATTAAAAAAAAAAGCCGTTCTCCTCCCTCTCGCCTGCCTCTCCGTCTCTATCGCTCGCCGTAGGTTCCTCAGCAGTCGTCCCCAGCCCGGCTCCCGCCGTCGATTTCTCAGCAAATCGCCGCCGGACGCCTCTCTTCTCTTTCTCCCCCCATCGATTTCCTCTCTCTTCATCTCTGATTCTGGTGTGGTTCCTTGTTTTCCCTTTCGTAGGTTGGCTTTTAGGGTCAAACGGTTGCGGCTTGATGGCAGTCACGGGTCTCCCGTTGGCTGAAGTACAGGCTCGTTGGAGTCCTGAGTTCGTCTTTATGGCGATTTTGCCTCTTCTTTGTTGCAGGTTCAGGGATTTGATTCTTTCGGTGGACGCGTTGCCTGAATCTGTTTTTGATCGATCTGGGAGATCTAGGCTGGTTGCTGGGATTTTGTGTAGATCAAATTGGGGAATCCAATGCTTGGATTCGTCAAGCAATCCATGCTGGAAAGTTTCATTTTCCCTTTTTGGTTTTCAGCTCGGCGATCGGCGGCGGGGCGTCGAACCTCTGCTCGTTCTCGTCCTGGACGATCGGTCTGAGTCCCTTGGTGCTGATCGGTCAATTCATTCACCCGGTTTCGAGTGGCTTGACTCTCTTTTGGGAAATTCGGTTTGGATCATTTTTGTTGGGAAAGTTGTTTTGCAGTTAGTTTGTTGTATTCATTCCGTATTTATCTTCAAACTGTTGGGATTGGTTGGTATTTGTTTTTATCACAACCTCTATCTGCTCCCTTTTGACTGTTTATATAAACTACAATACCCTGCCCAACTCTACATCTATTTCCGTAATCTCCTCTCTGCTCCTTTTCCCTCCGCAAGCTTTGTTTCTTCCGTCCTATTGCATTTGATCAATATGGCTGAGTTCGCTTCCAATGAGAATCCAGCTATCACTGAGACCCATGTTAACCAGGTCGGCATGGGTCTGGGTGCCGACCCAATCCAGGATGTTCACTTCATGGAGCCTGGGGCAGGCCAAATTGACACCAACTTTGTTTCTGGTGACTCCCAAGCTGACGCGGCTGCTAACTTCCAGGAGGTTCAGTTGGATGACGCTGCTGCTACTGATGACAACCTTTCTGGAGATGCTGCTGGTGAGGTTCTGGCAGAGGAGGTCCTTGAAGGTACGGAGGAGTATACTCATGTAGCTGATGATGATGATAACCCCCAGGACGACCACTTCTTTGACGAGGCCCCGGCTGTTCAGCTAACTGAGGAAGACCTCAAGGATGCTAGAGAGAGAGCGGAGTTGAGTTTACTGGCAAGATTTTTTGGGAGGAGCCTAGGGAGTTACGGGTGATGGAAAACTCGTTCCTTCAGGTTTGGAGGTGTGGCAGAGTCCGGGTCTTTGACGTGGGATCCGGCCTTTACCAGTTCATCTTTCCCACGGTAATTAAATGAAACAGGGTCCTTGAGAGTCAACCGTGGTTTTTCCAGCGATCTATTATTCATTTCACTGACAACATGACCCCTTCTGAGGAACTCTTTCACTCTCTTCAATTTATGCCAATTTAGGTTAAAATTATTGGTATACCTTTTTCGTCTCTCACCATTGCGGTGGGTAGAAAGCTGCTGGCTAAGTTGGGTGAAGTTATGAAGATTGGGTATTTCGATGCGGGTACACCAGAAGGCAGCTATATCAAGGGGAGGGTTCGGATGGACTTGCTGGATTCATTCCTTGGCACCGCGCTGGTTTTCCGCCCAAATGGTACTTCCTTCCCAGCCTACTTCCAATATATTGGAGTCCCCTGCATATGTTTTTTGTGTGGATTTTTGGGTCACGTCATGGCAGATTGCTCACGTATGTAGTCTTTGATAAGAACATACGTGCTTTATGGATGTGTGGTAAGGTAGCACCGAATGAAAAGGAAAGCACAGGCCCACAACTCCAATCTCTGCCACCGATCCAACCGCGCAACTCGGAAGGACGTGGTGGGTTGCCGCCGTCAGTGGCTGCTGGGCTCTCGTCGACCCTAAACAGACAATGGGCTCGTGAACGACAAGCAGGAGGTACAAGGGGACGCGGTGGCCCGACTTTTGGGGGTACAAGACCCCTTCTCGCACTCCCGGGCCCAAATCCGATCCGTGGCCCAGGCCCGGGTCACCAACCGGGCGGTTCGGGTTCATCCGGCCCGAAAATTCAGTCTGTGCGGCCCTTGCAAATCATGGCACCCAATGCTTGGTCGAGTGGGGCCCAAGCTAGAACAGGATCTGTCCAGACTGGTCGGGCTGCTCCCCAGGGCCAAATTGCATCTGCAGCTTCATTCATTCATGAAGGTGCCGCCACGGGCCGAGTGTTGGGTCACCCAAGAAGCTCAAACTCATCTCTTCGGCTTCACGCAAAGAGCGGGCTGCCACAGTTGGGACAGATTCCGCGGGCCGCCACATCATTCATTGAGGGCCCAAATCGGGCCTCCTCGACTCCTCTGCTCTTTCCCAAGCCAAGTCCTGCTAATCCGGGACGTCGTTCGGCTCCGAATCCACCAGCCCAGGTCACTCCCCAATCCAAGTTAATGGCTGCCCCGATGACTAGTCAACCAGGTCGGTCTGCCTCGTCCTCGGGCTCGGTGAAGAGGAAGCTTCTCTCTGCATTCGATTCAGCTGATGGGCCCCCAGCTCATAAGCCCATTGGGCCGATTTTACATGAACCAAGTATTGAGAATTAGGGCTGTTAACGAACAGAGCCGCTCGAGATTCGCTCGGCGTTCGGCTCGGAAAAAATGCGTTCGTGACTCGATTCGGTTCGAAGCGAACAGGTTCGTTTATAAACGAGCCGAATCCGAGCCAAGTGGTGTTCGGCTCGGCTTGTTCACGAACAGGTTCGGTTCGGAAGCTCGACGAGCCTTGTTCGCGAACAGGCTCGTTTATTATCCGCGAATAGTTCGTTTAATGATATTCGTTAACATGTTCGTGTAACAGTTCGTGAACTGGGTCGTTTATAGGCTCGTGAAAAAGCTCGCTAATTATATTCGTGAACATGTTCGATAAGAGTTCGCGAACAAGCTCGTTAGTAACATTCGTGAACATGTTCGATAAGAGTTCGTGAAGTGATTCGTTTATATAGGTTTGTGAACAAGATTGTATGTATATATGTTCATGATTCATGAACGCATTGATAGAATTAAGGCTAATTAACATATTTGTAATAATATCTTTTAACTACTACAAAGGTTAACCGAACGATTCACAATTTTACCACTAAATTTGGATTATGTGTAGAATAGAACTTTTTGTATAGCAAGGCAATTAGATCAATATATAGTTGGGCTTTTGGTTGGTTGATATATTTGAATTATCTATTGCATATTTGGCATGCTAACATATTATAGAGTTCAAAGAATTAGGGTTCATAACAAATGATAGAGTTTAGTGAATTGAGTTTTACGATAATATGTTATATAGTATAGTGAATTAGAGTTTGACAATAACACGTTATAGACTTAGTGTTATGAACTTAGTATTATGTAGATCTGAATTGACATTATATCTTACTAATTTTAGGGTTTAGGGTTTAAAGCTTAGGGTTTAGGGTTTAGGGTTTAGGATTATGTTGATATGAATTGACAATATCACAAAAATACGTTGTAAGGTATAGTGATATAGGGGTTGACAATAACATGCTATGGACTTAGTGTATATGAACTTAGTATTATGTTGAATTGTTGATATGAATTGACATTACATCTTACTAGGTTTAGGGTTTAGGGTTTAGAATTATGTGGATATGAATTGACGTTATAACTTAATAATGTTGATTGTTAGGATGTAAATATTGATTTGGGGTCCATTAACATAGTTCATAACTATGTTAACTATCAAACGTTTGACGTGTTATAAATTTTAGTGAATTAGGGTCTCACGATAACACGTTATACAGTTTAGTGAATTAGAGTTTGATAATAACACGTTATAGACTTAGTGTATATGAACTTATGGTTATATTGATATGAAATGACATTATAACTTAGGGTTCAGGGTTTAAGATTATGTTGATATGAATTGTCGCTATAGAGTATAGTAAGTTTTTTTTAAATAAAGAATTTAGTTAGTTTATATGTTCATTAATTATAATTTAGATTAGACTTTTATATTTAAAATATAATTTTTTGTGAGTCTATGAGTTTATTAATTATAAATTAGAATTAAAAAATAAATAAATAGGATCATACCTTATTAATTATGGGAAATTTGAAAATATAAAATTTATATATATAAAAATAGAATTAAGACATGAAACGAGCCGAACTAAAAAAGAGCCTACTTTTTTTAAATGAGCTCGAATTAGCACATGAAACAGGCCGGCTCGTTTAAAGGTTCGTTTATGAATTTTAACGAACGAACTCGAATCGAGCTCAAGCTCTGGCTCGTTTCAAGGTTCGTTTACTGACCTTAACGAACGAGCTCGAATCGAGCTCGAGCCGAGCCCGAATCGAGCAAATTCTAAACGAACCGAGCTCGAACCCAATTATCGAAGCTCGATTCGAATCCGAGCCGAGTTCGAACCGAGCAAAAATTAGACGAGCCGAACTCGAGCCGGGGGAAGTTCGGCTCGATTCGGCTTGTTTGCAGCCCTATTGAGAATGGTAGCCAAACAGGACAACCGGTTGGTGGGATGTTAATTTCCAATGGTGACACCAATTTCGATCCAGATGCTCTCTTTGTTTCAGGTTCTGAGGAGGGCGAATTCTCTATGTCTGGAAATGCTGAAGAACCAACTGAGGTGGAGGTAGCTGATAAAAGCGGGTTTTACCAAGGTCGTATTCCACGGGGTTCTCTCAATGGCCTCTACTCACATTCCTCGTAGACGGTCTATTCATTTGAAATGAGTTTTGATTTGAAATAGATATTAAAAACTTAAAGGAAACTAAAAGGAAGAAAGAAAAATGAAGTGGTGCAAATCAAAGACAAAGGGGCTCTCTTGGTGGTAGTTTCATCATGCTCAAGATGACTAATTGAACAAACAAGTCAATCAAGATCGAGTTTGCATTCGGATGACCATGCATTTCACTTTTATAGACTCGATGCACTATCGTAGCACCTAATCCCTATCCCAATACCACTCAACTTAGGCTCTCACTCTCAAGCTAAGTGAAAAAAGGATGCATTCTAAGTGTTTGATGAAATGCCAAGACACAAGACCCTCTCTTAAGACTCTATGACCACAAGGCTAGGCACAACACTCTCATATCAATGCCCTAACACTAAGAGATTCACCAAAAAGCCTTTTCAAACTCAATTGAATGAAAATCCACATGCACACCAAGTGTTCGATAAAATGCCCAAGAGAGAAATCAAGTGAAAATGGTTGAAATAAGATGATCTAATCTCTTAGAACACACTCACTTCAATCCCTAGACCTACAATCTATGCAATCCAAGCACTCTCATGCATCAAATCACAATGAATGGACCAAATCAAGCAAACATGGCATAAAATGGCATTAAGAACAAGTCTAGGAATCATCCTCATACAACCAAGATCAATCATGGCAAGTTCTATACAATCATCTCTCTATCATAGCACAACTAATCTACCCATCCAAGATGAACCCTAGAAACTCAGCCACACATGGCCAAGGGAGTAAAGAGAAAAGAAGGAAGAATGGTCACCAAGAACACCATGGATGAATCCTTGAGATGATCTTCACTTCTCCACTTGTAAGCACTTCTCCCAAGGTTTGTTGACTTCAATCCTAGCTCCAATGGCTTCAAATTGCTCCAAAAACGTGCTCTAGGGTTTGAGGGTTCGTGGGTATGTGTTTGGGGTTCAAGAGATATGAATGAATTCCCCAAAAGAGTGAAAAACGTGGATATTTATAGTGCAGGGGGCAGTGCACGGCGTGCAAGGCTGCACGGCGTGCACCTTGGAGCTGAATGTGAATCGGAGCCTCCTGGACAGCCCGTGCACCAAACCGTGCACGGTGCACGGCGTGCATCATGCACGGCGTGCACCTCCTCAGCTCTGCAGAAAGCTCGATCTTGTAACGCTCATATCTCCCTCGTCCGGACTCCAAATGACCTCCCGTTTGCTCCTATACACTCCTTGTCATCCGTACTTTGATGCCATAACCTGAAAATGCACAGAGGCAACTCCAATAGCCCACGAATTTGGCTCCAAAGTAGCAACCGGACAACAAAATGACACTTTGCACAAAATTTCAATAAAAGCATATAAGCCATGTCATTTCACGAATAAACACGGGTATTTCATAGGTCATTCATAAGCTTAAAATGCACTAATCAAGGTCACATCAAATTCCCTACGACTAAACTTTGCTTGTCCTCAAGCAAATGAATTAGAAAACATCCAAGTCCACAAATGACAAGTTCGGTCCATTGAGATTCAAGCAATCACAATTTAGCTTAAACTGTTCCACGAACAAACTAAACCTACACATGCAAGAACATCAACCAAACAAGTCTAAACCTCACTAATTTCTTCACACTTCAAGTAGTGGTTGACTGGGACACAGCAAAACCGACCACGACAACACCAACTCTAATCAAAAGGACTTGAAATCGGAACATGGATCGTGAGTCGTGAATGTGGCTATCGACTCGACTTCATCCGCTTCTAGATCCGCACTTCACAAACTCTGGCTAGGATCAAGGGCTACATTTGAGAACTCTTTTTCTTTCTTTTCTTTTCTCTTTTTTTTCTTACTGCATACTAGTGCTCGATTCAACACTTCACTTAGGTGTTGAACCTGCCTAGCTCACAGCCTTTGCCCTTTTTCTTAGTGCTCAACCCGACACTTCACTTAGGTGCCGAGCTTGCCTAGCTTTTCTTTTGAGCATTTTTTTTTTCACAATTTAGCCACTTGATCCTTAGCCCCTTAACAACTTCCGTACAAGAATTCGAATTGGATTCCGTCTCATCTCAAGCCACAACCACGAAAGATCAAAAAGAGAATGAAAAACATGGAAGAGGGGAAGAAATTCTGATTGCCTTAATCATCCTAGACCGGTGTTATCGAGTGGTATAAAAACACGTATCAAACCAGTCAACCAACATACAAGAGTGATAAAATCTCAGTTCTGGCCCAGACTCATTTGATATTAGTGCTAACATGCTGGTTATAGGTTCTAAGTGGAACAATCTAAACATCATTGTGAAGGTTTGAATTCAATTACACACCGAAAGTCAAGAACCGAATGATTCTAAGATAGAGGAATTCGATATTCAATTAAGATCATGCAACATATCAAAACATAGCTTTAGACTTCTACCGACAAATAATCACACCAAACCTCAAACTCCCCTACGACTAACATGAGCATTGTCCTCAATGATCAAGAGAGAGAGAGAGGATAAGGTGGAACGAATATACCGCGCGGTGAAGAAGAGAAGCCGGAGAAGGAATCCCGGGTCAAGTAACCTGTTCAGGACGAGGACCTGAATCAGGGGTACCTGTAGAAAACAAGGGAGGGCACACCACTCAAACACAACCCATAGTCGACAAGATGAGAGTACAGATGAGATGTGCGATCCAACAACATGACGAGTTCAAAGCCAGAAATGAAAAGAGAAAATGAGAAGTCAAACACAACAAAACATATAGTCATAAACAGAAATAAAAGAAAGGAAAAAATCCAAAGTCCTGAGAAGTGTGAGTGATCCTGTGGCTCTCAGTGGGGTGGTGGTCGGGGGTGCCCAGGCCACTGTGACCATGGATGGTAGCCGTCAAACGGGGGAGGCGGTGGAAAGACTGCCCAAGTGCTGGAGGGGCCGGACTCAGAGTGGATGCTCTCCTGGTAGTAGTAGGACTGATGCTGCTGCCAGTACTGAGAATGCTGAATCTGAGTAAGCTGGATACCCTGAAACTGCTGAACCTCATGCACCTGAGCAAGCTGCTGTCCATAGAACTGCTGGCTCTCAAAGTCCCTAGCGTTGTACGCCTCGAGGTTCTGAACTCTCCTGTTAAGATCTTGTATCGCCGCACTGTCTCTCCTTTGTCCCTCACGCATATCCTCCACTACGGTCGTGAGGCGACCCATCCCCGAGATAAGCTCATGAAGTGTAGTAGGGTCGATCTCTTCATCCTCCTCATCACTGTCATCATCTGAGATCCGACAAGTCGGAACCAGAAGGTCTGTGATCTGAGCTGTAGGTAGGACAATCCGCAAGAGAACTGGTCGAGGCTCGACAAATGCCGGAGCAGGACCAAAAGCATCAAGGCACTCATACCCTCGCACCAACCTGGTCACAAATCCCCCTCCCAGCAGAACACCAACCGTGTCATTAGCTTGTATCTGAAGGAGGGCTCCTAGCACTAAATCACCTAGATGCAGCTTGATGCCCCTCTCCAAGCAATAAAAGAGAAACAAATCTCTGACGGAGACTACACCTGGAGAGGAGGATGGCTTCCTGTGGGTGATGGAGTGCCGGAAGAAGTGATGGAGGAGCTTCAGCATAGGCCGATTCACCTCTGTGACCTTGGAGGAGCGAGCTGAATAACCTCTAGCCCTCGGTGCAATTTCCTTGAAGAATGCACTCTTGGCGTCCCCCGCGAGAGAAGATATGAGGGCCAACCCAGTGAGCTCGCCACTTTGAACCTGCACCCACTCATAGAACCCAAGGCGGTATCCAAACTCGTCAATGGAGCACACACGCGCCATCCCGCCGAGCCTGAAGCGCACACAAACCTCACTAGTGGTCTCGTGACACTCCACGGTGAGAGTGCTCAAGAACTCCTTTGTAGGCCACTCATATGCCCTCTCGTCAACCTCCAAGAGCGGCCAAATACCGGCTCCATCAGCAAAAGTCTTCAAAGCATCCAACCATCCATCATGGCTCTGCAACCCCTCAAAATCAAATCTACCCTGCCTCGCCACGGGCCATCTCGCCATAACCTGATAACGACTGTAAGCCCGATCTCTGGGGTCAAAGTCGAAGATCCTCTGAGCCACTGATTCAGGAGGGTCGACGCCACGAGGAGCCGGAGGCGGTGAAGGCGACCGTGGTGGAGGAGCAGAAGACTCCCCAGTCTGTCCCTTCCGCTTCTTGGAAGCTGGTGTCTTGGATCGCTTGGGGGCGGAGGATGAAGAAGCTGCTTTACCCTTAGGAGGCATCCTGCAAAAGAAGTGCATACAAAGAATCAACCAAAAAGGCGACACTCCTAAGACAAATCCTATCAAGGCGCCGAATCATAACACATGATCAAAACATTGAGCACAATTCAACATCATCAAGATCAAGCACAACAACCTATGCTAGCAAAAATCAAATCATTGAATTCCAAGCTTAAGCAAAAGGCATGCATCATGGATCAAAAACACGAATCAAGAACATATAAGCCTAAGTCCACACAATGTAAGGAGGAATGCACAAAAATAAATTAACGAGTGGTGATTAACCACACCCCTCCTCACACAAAGAATCGAATTCGGTCCCCGAATTCAGAACCTGAAAGGATCAACTGAAAGACCGCAATGAAATTCATGGAACAAGAATACAAGTCATATCATAAGAGCATGAGCATCTATACTGAAGTTCACTCAGGAGCACAATCAACACAAATCAATCCAAACCGGAGACACACCGCACCACAATGACTTAAGCAAACGAATAAGCACAAATGAGTTGGACCATCCAAAACCCTATATTGCTCATTTAGCACTCCACCAAGCTACCAACAATCCTAATCAATTCCACCCCACTACCCAAAAATCAAGCCAAGTGATGTAGATCAATCAAAAAGCAAATCACACTAACTGCCACACGATGTAAATAGCCACCCAAATCATGATGAAAACTTCTCAATTATGAAGCAAACCCAACACCAAACTCAACGAAGAACAACCCAAGAACAGCACCAATCCAACCCCAGCAAAGTAGAACCAACGACCAACGCACAACTCAGCACTGAAACACGAATGAAGCAATGAAGCATTGGACAACCCAAGCTGGTCACCAACCAATCACCCAGCAAGACCAAACAACTAAAATCGCTAGAAAAGAAAAAGGGAACCTGCTGGCCGACGGTTGGGAAAAGGGAAGCTGGAGTTGGCTGGCGGCGGCGGCTGTGGAGATTGGAAGATGGCTGGCGGCTGGGGTCGGGCGGGTGAGCGGGTGTGGCGGCGGGCAGGACTGGGCAGGCGGGAGTGGTTTGGCTGGCGTCGGGCGGCTGGGCAGGTGGGATGGGTGAGCGGGAGTGGGAGAGGCTGGGCGGGTGTGTGTGGTTGCGGCTGAAGAAGCTTCGGCGGGGGGGTGGTCGGGGGCCGGGTCGGCTGGTGTACGGGCGGCGGCGGCTGGAGCAGGTCGTGGCGTCGGGCGGCTGGGCGGACGTTGCAGGGCCTGGTGGCGGCGGCGGCGTCGGGCGAGGCTCGGCGGCGGCGGCTGGAGCTGGGGAGATGTTGGGGGCGGCGGCGGCTGGGGCTGGGGAAAGAGAGAGCGACGGGAGAGAGATTTGAGTCGGGTGAGGAAAGGGATAAGGGGGTGGGGTTGGGTTTAGTTGGCCGGGTCGGGTGAGTGGGTTGGTTAGGGTGGGTCAGGGATGAGTGAGTGGGTCGGGTCGGACCAGCTGGGACAAGTGAGTTGGGTGGCCCAAAACCAAACCGAACAATGACTCAAATCGGAAAATCAAGCATCAACCGACTCAACCACTAGCCAAACCGAAACAAAGGAAAGGGGAAAATCAGGGTGCACGGCGTGCACCCTGGAGCTGAAAAAAATTTTTTTATGCTCCTGGACAGCCCGTGCACCAAACCGTGCACGGTGCACGGCGTGCATCATGCACGGCGTGCAGTGGTGCACGGCGTGCACCTCCTCAGCCTAAAATCAAATTTTCACCTCGACGAAAAACGACCAAAACACCGCCAAATCAACCCAAACCGGACCCCGAACTTCAGAATTTCAACGCCGACGAGACCACAAAGGACACCACAACAACTCAAGGACCTTGAACACCACAAAAACACACAATCATGCAATCAAATCAAGAAGAAAAGACACGAAAAACACTCGGGTTGCCTCCCGAGAAGCGCTTGTTTAACGTCTTAAGCTCGACGAAGCAAGGAACACTCAAGGCACGACCAAAGACAAGACCTCAACAGCACCTATAGTATCACTATCAACATAATGCTTAAGTCTATGGCCATTCACCTTTAAAAGGTTCGGTTTGGGATGGAGAGATTACCTCGATGGTGCCATAAGGAAAAACATGAGTTACCGTAAAGGGGCCGGACCAACGAGACCTCAATTTCCCGGGAAAGAGCTTGAGCCGAGAGTTGTATAGGAGAACTTGATCACCAACTTTGAAATCCTTGCCCGGCTTCAAACGGGAATCATGAATGAGCTTCGTTCTCTCCTTGTAAAGCTTTGCATTCTCATATGCATGATGGCGATACTCCTCGAGCTCATGTACCTGAAACTTACGCTCTTCTCCTGCGAGACTCATATCAAGGTTTAGAAATTTCAATGCCCAATAAGCTCGGTGCTCGAGCTCTACCGGCAAATGGCATGCTTTGCCATAGACCATCCTATAGGGAGTAGTGCCTATAGGGGTCTTGTAGGCCGTGCGGTAGGCCCATAGAGCGTCATCAAGCTTCTTCGACCAATCTTTCCGTGATTGGTCGACCGTCTTCTCTAAGATTCTCTTAAGTTCCCTATTGGTCACCTCGGCTTGGCCACTAGTTTGAGGGTGATACGAGGTGGACATCCGATGAGTGACGCCGAACCGGTGGCATACTCTATCGAATTGCCCTTGAAAATGAGTACCTCGATCACTAATGATAGCACGAGGGGTACCAAAACGAGTGAACAACTTAACAAGAAACTTCCCTACGACTCGGGCATCATTGGTAGGCAAAGCTTGTGCCTCCGCCCATTTAGACACGTAATCTACCGCAACTAATATGTACTTGTTACCATGCGAAGTAGGAAACGGTCCCATGAAATCAATACCCCATATATCAAATATTTCTACCACTAACGAGACATTTTGAGGCATTTCGTTACGGGAAGAGATGTTACCTGAACGTTGACACGCATCGCAAGACTTGACAAAGTCTTGACAATCTCGGAAGATCGAAGGCCAAAAGAATCCGGACTCAAGTACCTTGCGAGCCGTGCGATTTGCTCCATGATGTCCACCCGTAGGACCGGAGTGGCAATGTCGCATGATGTCCTTAGATTCTCCATAAGTGACACATCTTCTAATCATACCATCCGAGCCAACTCGAAATACAAAAGGATCGTCCCAATAGTAATGTTTCAAATCCGCAAAGAACTTCCTTTTGTCTTGAGTGGAGAGGCCCTCCTTCAAGTCTCCACTAGCAAGATAGTTAGCCAAATCCGCGAACCAAGGTTCCTTGAACTCTAAAGTTGTTATAGCGAATAATAGCTCATCGGGGAAGTTGTCATTGATCTCTTCATTACCATTGTGTACCATTTCCGCCTCTTCCAAGCGAGACAAGTGGTCGGCGGCTACATTCTCGGACCCCTTCTTATCCCGAATCTCAATATCAAACTCTTGCAATAGAAGGACGCATCGGATCAACCTTGGTTTAGCATCGGTCTTAGATAGAAGGTACCTCAAAGCTTGGTGGTCCGTGAAGACAATAGTATGAGAAAGTACCAAGTAGGACCTAAACTTATCAAAAGCAAACACTATGGCCAAGAGCTCCTTTTCCGTAGTTGTGTAGTTCCTTTGAGCATTATTGAGAGTCTTACTTGCATAGTATATTGGGTGGAATCTCTTGTCGATTCGTTGGCCTAGAACCGCTCCAATGGCGTAATCGCTAGCATCACACATCAACTCAAATGACTTTGACCAATCCGGAGCAATGAGTATAGGGCATTCGTGAGCTTACCCTTGAGGAGTTCAAAAGCTTGCAAGCACTCTTCATCAAAACGAAATTCAACATCCTTCTCAAGAAGCCGAGTCATAGGAGTAGTTATTTTCGAGAAGTCTTTGATGAAGCGCCTATAGAAACCGGCATGCCCCAAGAAGCTTCTCACGGCTTTCACGGATGAAGGTGGAGGAAGTTGAGAGATGGTCTCCAACTTTGCCTTGTCAACCTCAATGCCCTTTTTAGAGATCTTGTGACCAAGAACAATCCCCTCATTGACCATGAAATGACACTTCTCCCAACTTAATGCAAGATTGGTCTCTTCACACCGATGCAAGACCTTCTCAAGGTTCCTCAAGCATAGGTCGAAAGAATCCCCAAAAACCGAGAAGTCGTCCATGAACACTTCCATGATATCTTCCACGAAATCATCGAAAATGGCAAGCATACACCGTTGGAAGGTAGCGGGAGCGTTGCACAACCCAAAGGGGATCCGTCGATAAGCAAAAGTACCGAAGGGGCATGTGAATGTGGTCTTCTCGATGTCCTCCGAGGCGATCGGGATTTGGAAGTACCCGGACATACCATCCAAGAAACAATAGTACTCGTGCCCGGAGAGACGCTCGAGCATTTGATCCATGAAAGGTAGAGGGAAGTGATCCTTCCTAGTGGCATCATTGAGTCGACGATAATCTATGCAAACACGCCACCCGATGATCGTCCTTGTCGGGATAAGCTCATCCTTGTCATTAGCTACCACCGTGATCCCTCCTTTCTTGGGAACAACTTGCACGGGGCTAACCCAAGGGCTGTCCGAGATAGGAAAGATAATACCCGCATCCATAAGCTTAATAACTTCTTTCTTCACAACCTCCTTCATGTTAGGATTTAGCCTTCTTTGTGGTTGCACAACCGGCTTGAAATCTTCCTCCATAAGGATCCGATGTGAGCAAAATGTGGGACTTATACCTCGAATATCCGAGATGCTCCACGCAATAGCTCTCATGTACTTCTTGAGGAGCTCCACTAGACGGTCCTTTTGCTCGGGTAGAAGCTCAGAGTTGATGATGACCGGTAGCTTAGAATCTGGCATGAGAAAAGCATACTCCAAATGTGCGGGAAGAGGCTTGAGCTCAAGAGTAGGTGGTTCTTCATAGGAGGTCTTTACCCTTTCCACCTTCGGGAGAGCAACAAAAACCGTTTCACCCTCTAACTTGTCTCTCCCTTCATCAAGGTAAGCCACTTGAGCTTTTAACTCCGGGGTGCCTAAATGTTCCTGCACGTCCGTTCTAAGGCAAACATCCAAAGAATCTCGACACACGAAGTTAGAAATACTACACACACTAGCCGAAGCAATAGTATCACACGAGTACTCTAAATCATCTTGTGCGTGAGCAAACTTCATGCCATCGGCTATGCAAAATGTGACACTCTCTTGTCCTACTCTCAATGTCAATTTTCCGTCATGCACATCAATCAAAGCACGAGAAGTAGCTAGGAATGGTCTACCAAATATCAATGAGACATCAACATCATCGGTATCAATGACCGCAAAATCAACTAAGAACACAAAAGGGCCTACTTTGACTAGCACATCATCAACAATTCCCCTAGGACTCTTGGTTGACTTGTCCGCAAGTTGAATGTACATACGAGTAGGACGAAGATTAGACAACCCTAGCTTCTCAAATATGCAATAAGGCATGACATTGATACTAGCACCTAGATCCGCAAGACCATTAGCAAGAGAAATATTACCAATAGCACAAGGGATAGTAAAGGTACCCGGATCCTTGAGCTTTTTGGGTGGACTTTTAAAGAGAACGGCGGAGCATTCCTCATTAAGGTGGACTAGAGATGTCTCCGGTAGCTTTCTCTTGTTGGTGTAGAGTTCCTTCATGAACTTAGCATATTGGGGCATCATAGTCATTGCTTCGGGAAACGGAAGAGAGAATTGCATTTGACTAATCCGCTCCACAAACTTCTTGAAAACCTTCTCAAGGCCATCCTTCTTCAATCGAGATGGGTATGGAGGCTTAGGCTTGTATGGAGATACCACCGGTGCGGGAGGAGAGACCGGTGGTGTACTCGATGTAGCCTTACTAGGTTCCTTTGCAACCTTAGTGTTCACATTACCCGTAGGAGGTTCGACTTCAACCTCAACTTCATCCGAAGGAGGATCATTAATATCATCATCATCAACCATTAGATTAGGATCTTGTACCTTTGTAGAGTCAATTGGAGTAGAGGTTGTATCTTGCAAGGGTCTTCCACTTCTCAAGGTCACTACCTTGCAATGCTCCGGGCCTTTGGGGTTGATCTCGGTATTGGAAGGTAAAGTGCCCGAGGGTCGCTCCGAGAGTGCCTTAGAAATATGTCCTAATTGGTTCTCCAAATTGGCAATTGAAGCTTGTTGATTCTTGATGAGTTGGATCATTGCCGCATTGGTGTCTTCTTGAGAGATCGAAGAACCAACCTCCTTATTTTGAGGAGGCTTGTTGAACCCGAGTGGTCCTTCACCTCTATGGTTTTACATTCCCGGTGGGGAAGGACCTTGGAAACCTTGACTTGGATGTCCACTTCGATTCCATTGATTTCCCCCTTGGTGCCCTTGACCTTGGGGTCCTCCTTGAGTCCCTTGGCTACCTTGGTTTAGGTTACTTCCTTGAGACCATTGGTTGCCTTGATAACCCCTATAACCTTGATAACCTCCTTGATTTCCTTGGTTGTAGCCCTTGCTATAACCACTACCTTGACTCCCTTGGCCTTGGTAACCTTGGTTAGACTTGTTGTACCAAGGTCGGTTATAGTTACCTTGATAGTTACCTTGGGGGCTGAAATTACCATGGAAACCTTGACCTTGTGCGAAGCTTACCTCCTCAAGGTCGCCTTGGTCAAGTTCAGGAGTGGCGGAAGGACAAGCACTAACATCGTGGCCTTGACCCCCACAACCCTCACAACAAAATACTGAAGCAACCGGTGGATTACCCACATGAGATGATTGAACCTTGGAGGGATGCTTAGGCATGCTTAGGTTGCTTACTTGTGAAGCCATGGCGTCGATCTTAGACATAAGGAGAGCGATCATTGGATCATCTTCATCTCGATGTCCCGGTGACTTATGCTTCTTCCCATAGGTGGATGAATCCTTTGGTGCATCAACACTTACGGCTCTAGAGTCGTAGTGAGTGTCGCTCCCATACTTAGACTTAGGAGGTTGTTGTCGAGACCAACTCCTTGTCTTGTTGGCCATCTCCGCGAAGAGTTCTAGAGCATCTTCGGGAGTGAGCATCCTTAAGTCACCTCCGGCGGCTTGGTTGATCATCCTTGTATTCTCAAAATCAAGGGACCTAGCAAAGATGTCCGCTAGGCTCCATTCGGCGAAGTTATGATGAGGACAAGACCGAAGAATGGCTTGGAACCTATTCCAAGTCTCATGGAAGAGCTCTCCCTTGTGTTGTATGAAGTGGTTGATGCGGTCTCGGATTGCATCCGTCATATAGGGAGGAAAGAATTCTTCAAGGAAAGCTTCGGCTAGGCCCTCCCATGTAGTGAATGTTCTACTAGGTTGGTTCTCCAACCAAGACTTGGCTCGACCTTTGAGTGAGAAGGGGAAGAGTCGGAGTCGTATGCAATCCGGGTGAACTTGGTCATTCTTAACCGTGTCACAAATCTCCAAGAAGTCCTTGAGATGCCTAGATGGGCATTCACCATCAATGCCATTGAACACCACTCCATTTTGAACCATTTGGATCATATTCGGCTTGAGCTCAAAGTTCCTAGCATTGACGGGTCTTCGAACAATGCTAGAGGCTGCCCCTTCAAGAGTAGGACGAGCATAATCCGCCAAGGTACGTCTTGCACCCCTTTGTGAGTGATCATCATCATTAGTGTGGTGTGAATGTACCGATTGGTCATCGTCATCCCCGTGTTGAGACATAGTGTGGTGCGAGATGTGATCAACTTCTTCTTCTTCAACTATAGGAGGTGGGGAAGTGGTAGGTGACTTGAGCACTTGTTCTAGTCCTTGGATTTGTGCTTGAAGACGAGCTGAACGCCTCATGCACTAGTACAAGATACCTACAAACAAGCACAACAAATACACCCAAGTAATACGACAATGCGGAATAACAAAACCAAACAACAAGTAAAAGGAAGCAAAAACTAAATTGGAAGGAAGTGAATAGATCGGTCCACTACTAAGTGCTTTCAAAGGAATGAGAGAGTCCCCGGCAACGGCGCCAAAAACTTGATAAAAGCGGGTTTTACCAAGGTCGTATTCCACGGGGTTCTCTCAATGGCCTCTACTCACATTCCTCGTAGACGGTCTATTCATTTGAAAGGAGTTTTGATTTGAAATAGATATTAAAAACTTAAAGGAAACTAAAAGGAAGAAAGAAAAATGAAGTGGTGCAAATCAAAGACAAAGGGGCTCTCTTGGTGGGTAGTTTCATCATGCTCAAGATGACTAATTGAACAAACAAGTCAATCAAGATCGAGTTTGCATTCGGATGACCATGCATTTCACTTTTATAGACTCGATGCACTCTCGTAGCACCTAATCCCTATCCCAATACCACTCAACTTAGGCTCTCGCTCTCAAGCTAAGTAAAAAAAGGATGCATTCTAAGTGTTTGATGAAATGCCAAGACACAAGACCCTCTCTTAAGACTCTATGACCACAAGGCTAGACACAACACTCTCATATCAATGCCCTAACACTAAGAGATTCACCAAAAAGCATTTTCAAACTCAATTGAATGAAAATCCACATGCACACCAAGTGTTCGATAAAATGCCCAAGAGAGAAATCAAGTGAAAATGGTTGAAATAAGATGATCTAATCTCTTAGAACACACTCACTTCAATCCCTAGACCTACAATCTATGCAATCCAAGCACTCTCATGCATCAAATCACAATGAATGGACCAAATCAAGCAAACATGGCATAAAATGGCATTAAGAACAAGTCTAGGAATCATCCTCATACAACCAAGATCAATCATGGCAAGTTCTATACAATCATCTCTCTATCATAGCACAACTAATCTACCCATCCAAGATGAACCCTAGAAACTCAGCCACACATGGCCAAGGGAGTAAAGAGAAAAGAAGGAAGAATGGTCACCAAGAACACCATGGATGAATCCTTGAGATGATCTTCACTTCTCCACTTGTAAGCACTTCTCCCAAGGTTTGTTGGCTTCAATCCTAGCTCCAATGGCTTCAAATTGCTCCAAAAATGTGCTCTAGGGTTTGAGGGTTCGTGGGTATGTGTTTGGGGTTCAAGAGATATGAATGAATTCCCAAAAGAGTGAAAAACGTGGATATTTATAGTGCAGGGGGCAGTGCACGGCGTGCACCTATGCACGGCGTGCAGGGTGCACGGCGTGCAAGGCTGCACGGCGTGCACCTTGGAGCTGAATGTGAATCGGAGCCTCCTGGACAGCCCGTGCACCAAACCGTGCACGGTGCACGGCGTGCATCATGCACGGCGTGCAGTGGTGCACGGCGTGCACCTCCTCAGCTCTGCAGAAAGCTCGATCTTGTAACGCTCATATCTCCCTCGTCCGGACTCCAAATGACTTCCCGTTTGCTCCTATACGCTCCTTGTCATCCGTACTTTGATGCCATAACCTGAAAATGCACAGAGGCAACTCCAATAGCCCACGAATTTGGCTCCAAAGTAGCAACCGGACAACAAAATGACACTTTGCACAAAATTTCAATAAAAGCATATAAGCCATGTCATTTCATGAATAAACACGGGTATTTCATAGGTCATTCATAAGCTTAAAATGCACTAATCAAGGTCACATCAGTAGCCAACCCGAATAGGCCCCCAACCAATCAATGAGCTGCATTGCATGGAATTGTCGAGGATTGGGGACGTCTTTGACAAACCGAAAATTGTTACAACTTGTTCATCAAGTTGGTCCCCTCTTTTTATGTTTAAGTGAAACTCATATGGATTCAGAGCGTCTTAGATTAAAACTAGCTCCCTTAGGTTTTTCTGATTTTGTTCATGTAATTGGGGAAGGTTCTGGTGGGGGTCTTGTTTTGGCGTGGCTGCCTCAACTCACTTGTCAATATGTTTTTTCATTCTCGTTCGCTATTTGTATTCGGTGGGACTCTCCTAATAATATTTCTATTTATTATATCGGGGTGTATCTCTCTACGGTTGTGTCAATTCGTGCTACCCAATTAATTAGAACAAATTCGTGATGCCGTGCTTAGCCTCCAAGGCCCATTCGTGATTTTTGGGGATTTTAATGCCATTGCTATTAATTCTGAACGCCAAGGAGGACTTGACCCGATTCCCCGATCACTGGCTGATTTTTCAGCCTTCATTAATGATTTACAGTTAATCGATGTCGGTTTCGTGGGTCCGGATCATACGTGGACAAATTGTGCTCGCTCGGACGCCTCCCTCATCAGACAATGGTTGGACCGATTTCTGATTAATGTTGAATGGCTTCACCTTTGGCCAGAAACCACGGTGACTCATGTGGATTGTTCTGGATCAGATCATTTTCCTATCATCTTAAGGCAAACTCCTCAAACGTCTGCGTTTAAAAGACAATTCAAATTTGATGCACGCTGGGCTCGTATCCCGGCAGTTAGGGTCATGATCTTACATGAATGGTTCACCGTAATTTCGAATCCATGATAAATTAAAATGCATCCGCCACATGTTATTTCAATGGTCTAGAAATGGGACGACAAATTCAGCCCGACAAATGAAAGAATTGGAAGCTGAGATCGCTCGAGGTAAGCTTGAGTCTCCTGTCTGTTGGGATCAGGTGTATGCTTTACAGACAGAACTGGCGGAAACAGCTTATAGAGAAGAGCTCTACTGGAAGCACAAAGCGGCAACCAGATGGGCAAAACACGGAGATCAGAATACAAAGTTTTTTCATCAGGTTATCTCCCAGAAAAAGGAAGAAAAATACCATCCTGACTCTTGAGGACTCTCAGGGTCAGGCTTTTACGAGCTCGGAGGATATGAGTCGTATTGCAATTGATTTTTACACTCAACTCTTTTCCACGGACAATCCTCCCAACGACTTCATGAATCGGGTCCCCCCATCCAGGATGGTCGTCGAGTTTCAACCGCTATGAACGCTGACCTTATCGCCCCAGTTTCACCTCTTGAAATCAGGGAGGCAGTTTTTGACATTGGTGCTCACCAGGCTCCTGGGCCTTACGGCTTCACGGCAGTCTTCTAACATGAATTCTGGGATCTGATCGCTGCAGATTTGATCGCTGCTGTTACATACTTCTTTGATTCTATTGACATTTTACCAGCACTAAACTATACTTGGATCGCCCTTCTCCCGAAAGTGGCTGAGGTCAAAAACATGAAAGAAATTCGCCCCATTGGGCTCTGTAATGTTCCTTACAAAGTCATTAGCAAAATTCTCACCAAACGACTTGGCCGAGTGTTACCGTCCATTATTAGTCCCACACAGAATGGCTTTGTTCAAGGTAGAGCAATTGCGGACAATATCCTCATCGCTCACGAAATCATGCATTTCATGGCTGGTAGGACATCAGGGCGGACTCATTACATGGCTTTGAAACTGGATATGGAAAAAGCTTATGACCGGATCGAATGGCCATTCCTCTTCACAATGATGAGAATGATGGGATTTGGTGAGTTGTGAATCTCCTGGATTCGCAAATGCGTAACTACGTCTACTTTCGCGGTACTGCTCAACGGACAAAAACTTGGTTTCTTTCAATCATCCAGAGGTCTTCGATAGGGAGATCCACTGTCGCCGCTGCTTTTTGCAATCTGCTCAGAGGGACTAATTATGATGTTAAACCAAGCTCAGTTGTCGAACTCCCTTGCAGGTGTATGACTGAATGCATATTGATGACACTCGATTTGACGTGATTATCAGCCTCATTTAAGCGACATTTCTTTGCTTAAGACATGGTTTTTAGGGTAGAATAACGAATATTCAATCGATTGCCCTATCTCATACCATTTGTGTTACCTTGGCCCGTTTCGGGTCTATTTGATGGTTTTCTAGTGTTTTTATGTTAGCACAGGTTTTTGCCGTCAAATAAAGTAGCCATGGACGTGTCTAAGGCGTTGGAACCTCGAGGAATCAAACCGGAATCGATCCAAGGAGCCGATCAAGTCAAACCAAAAGTCTGCCCGTTCACACTTACATTTTCGGCGAAAATGGCCTATGGTTTTCGGCGAAAATGCAAGAACAATTCACTGATGCTCAGCCAAAGAAGTTTTCGGCGAAACCGTTGGGTTTTCGGACCGAAACGAAAATCACAGGAGAATCAGCCGGCGGGACTTCCATTCACAAGCATATTTTCAGTGAAAATAATTCACTATTTTCGGCGAAAATATTAGAAGAAATCTGGCTGATTAGGGTTAAGTATAAATACTTAACCCGGCGGCCCAAAAAGGATATACCTCATAATTTACATCAGAAAATACTTTTCGAATCAGAATCCTACGATTTTCTCTAAAGTTCTGGAGCGAAGAGTTAGAGTTCGAAGAGCCGGAAAGAGATCGTGACGCCATCCCTTTCATCTCGGAGAACCGGAGCTAGGAGTGTAGTTTACCGAAGATCGAAGTCGGTCAGAGTCGTCTAAATTAGGTTTTTCAGATTCTTTTATGTTCTTCCTCTGGATGATGAACTCTTTCTTGGTCTTTGTTTCTTTTGTGATAAACATGAGTAGCTAAACTCGTTAGAGCTTAGACTAGATGAACCCTAAGTGACCCAGGGCTTTAAAGCGGTCACGGATCGGCGGTGATTAGATTCGAAATTCAATCAGTTTCTCATTCATGTTTGATATGTTCTTCTTTGTTCATGTTTCTTGTCTGGATTGATCACCTAGATTAGATTCTGGTTAAGCTAAGGATAGAAGCGAACGCTCGCCTTACTTTAGAACATCAAATTGAACAATTAACCTTATAATTGGAGCGTGCCTTTCGTAGGAACCGGTTAGGGTTAATTCACTGCAAGAGTAACTCATTAATCATTAGTAATTGCACCAGTTAATTAAGTCGTTGCGAGAGGCGACCGTACCCGGGTGGCTAGTTAATCTTGGTAGTTAGAACGGATAGAGCGAACGTTCGCCGGTCATAAACCTAAGGGTAAGGAGTTATGGTGCTGTCTTAGTAATTGATTGAATGAGAATCGAAATCCGCTGATCTGTTGATTGCAATGCTCTGGGGAACGAAGGGGGATTCAAAGTCTAAGTTCGTTTGTCATCTCTGTTTTCAAACCCTAATTTCCAATCTGCTTTAGTTTAATTTTCAATTTCTCTGCATTTCTTAGAATTAGAAGTCGTGGAACTCACACCACGCACAACTTGCTTGCATTCGAGTATTTTGCCAGTTTTGAAGTAGTCAATCTTAGAAGACCCCTGGAATACGATCTGCTTAGCTCTTGTTAGCTTTGTAGTATTTGATCACCGCTCTGCAGCGTTCATCAAATTGGCGCCGTTGCCGGGGACTTCTTTTGATTGTTCGAAAGAAGAACTGGCAATTTATTCTTCTACTTTCCATCTTTCATTTTTCCACCCACTTCAATTTTACGCCGGTATGTTTGCTTTTGTTGCTTGTAGGTTGTTCTACAGGTTTATGAACCGCTCGATCGCTCATTCTCAGTTTAAGCCGGGTAATTCTACTCCGCCAAAGAAACCGCGAGCTCAGAAGCAAGTCATAGTCATTCCGCCTACACCACCTATCCCTAATAAGATTGAGGAGTTGAAGGAGAACTCCTCATCTTCATCCGCTTCATCCACTACTTCAGATTCACCACCACCTTCTCCTCCTGTACTAGTTGTTCAGCGCACCATGGCAGATTACTGTAGACCGATTGCGACTAACTTTCGAGCTAGCGTCGTTGTGCCGCACAACGATGACGACCCTGATTATGATATCACAATCTTCGTCCTGAACATGGTCTCTAAGAATCTTCGATTCGAAGGGAAGCCGCAAGAAAACCCATGCACACATTTGGCGAACTTCCTAGACATGTGCGAGACGTTTAAGAGCGGGAATCTCAGTAAGAACAATCTTTGCTTGCGAGTTTTCCCATTCTCTCTTAAAAGCAACGCCAAGGTATGGCTCGGTTCGAAACCACCTGGCTACTACACTGACTGGGATAATCTAGCTCAGGACTTCATAGAAGAATACTACCCCCTTCAAGAACGACATTCTACAAAGATAGCATCGCTAGTTTCTCTCAGAAGGAAGGAGTAAGCTTATACGAAGCTTGGAACGAATTCCAAGAGCTTCTCTCTGAATGCCCTCATCATGGATTCAACCAGAGTCAGCTAGCCGAAATCTTTGCCCAAGGTATGAATGAGGAAACAACTGAATGGGTCAACATTTTAGCTAAGGGCAACTGCACAGCACTTGAACCAGAAGCTGCTCTACTTCACTTTGTGGACTGCGCATCTAAGTCCAGAAATAAGGAGAGACAGTTTGGAGCAGCCAAGAGTCAACCAAGCAGTGAAGATCAGATTAAGATCGCAGTGCAGAAACACATGGAAGAGATCTTCAGAACATCTAATAATTGGTCTAGAGAGGAAGCTAATTTCATTGATCAAGGCTTCACCAAGGATCACAGAGGCTACCCCGACTACCATCAGTTCAAAATACCTCCTCAATAACAGGGAAGCTTCCTGAGCGTCCTCTTTCCAACTTCGGATTCAACCGGAGTCAGAATCAATGATGGGAAAATAGTTATCAAGATCCTCCCAGATTCGCCAGAGCACATCAACCTCAGACTTTTACGTCTGAAGACATGTGGGAGAGGAAACTAGCCCAGAAGTTTGATCTGACTGCAGCACGGATGAAGGAACACGAAGAAAAGTTTAAAGCCCAAGAAGCTTTTAACCAAGGACAGATCGCACAAGGACAGAGAATAGAGAGCATGATAAATAAAGTTGCTAGCTTGTTAGCCAACCTTCCTCTCTTCAACCAGGCGCCGTCTCAAAACGACTCCTCCGAGAAGAACGAGCAAGCTAAAATCATCACAACCAGGAGCAGTGAGCAGAACAGCCTGAAGAAGAAGAAGGAAGCACTATCCATTCCCTCTACGGGAGAGTGTTCAACTATCGTCTCTCAATCACCACCCATACCTATCCCAGCTAAGTGCTCTGATCCTGGTCCTTTTACATTACCTTTAATCATTAATGGCATTGCAGTTGAGCGTAGTTTGGTTGATCTAGGTGCGTCTATAAATGTCATGCCTATGTGTTTATATAAGAAACTGAACCTAGGTGAATTAGAACCGGCTAGTATTCATGTAGTGTTCGCCGACAGGACTCTAAAAGAACCTAGAGGAATAATCAAGGATGTAATCACTTGTTGTGGCCCTTTCCGATTTTTCGCTGATTACGTAGTAATGGATACTCGAGAGACATATTCTACCCTTCTCTTAGGCCGGCCATTTATGGCGACAGCTGGCATTAACATTAATGTACCAAATGGTTCGTTAACAATTAAGAGTTGGGAAGGATACTGCAACATTCCGTCTCAAGGATAATATGAAATACATTCCTAAGGGAGAATCACATTGTTTATCCGTAGAAACTGTGGAATTGGCCTCGGTCAATTTCATTACTGACATCTCCTCTAGTATTCCTAGCTCGATTGTGACTGCAGGTGCTGGACAGGTTACCAAGCAGAAACTAAAACCTGTTTGTAACACCCCACCCCGAATCGCCCGGGTCGAACCCATTGGTTAGACCGGGAATAAGGTGTCACGGGTTAAAGTACAAAATCAAATCTATAAGAATCTCATTAAATCGCAATAAAATAAAATAAAACAACGCTAAGTGGAAGCTTCCATAGTTCAAAACCAAAACCAAAACCAGAATACAATTTCAAACTCATTTCTCAACATAAATGATTCCAAAATCCCCAAAACGTCAACTGCTTAAAACACCAAAAACATCTTCCAAGTCCTCGGTCACCATCCTTCAGTCTTCTAGCTCACTCCAAGCTCCAACTGCTAACAACCCAACGACTGCTGCTCCAAGCTCAACTCCTACTTCTAACTGAAAAGAGAGACTAAAAGGGGATCAGTTTCCTAATGAAACTGAGTGAACCCACTGGGCCTACCTACACGTTGTCCTACTCTATGGAGCGGTCCCAACTCCGCACAAGACATCCAACAATGGAACCAACCCACCCCCTTTCCATATTTTAATTCCCTAAAAGCAGTCTAGGTGATCACGTTGGTCAGTTCTTGTTCTCAAGCACAATTCATAACAATAGAATCACACAGAATTAATACATCAATCCACGGCACACACAGCATCATCACATCACATCCATCAATCAAGTCACTACCACAACCACAAGCACACAAACATTCACGTTCATATTATCTAGGTGAGTTATTAGGCGCCAAGGAGTTATCCACACCACCACCGGCCGGCCGACGCACTTCCCTACCGCATGGGAAGTCCTCGCGCTCCCCTACCGCATGGGGAACGCGTTCTCATTAACCATCATCATCATCATCAATCTCATCATCAATCTCATCATCAATCTCATCACTCCCTTGACACCCATGTCAAGGGGATCCACCCCAATGGATCAGACTCAACAACCAGTACCTCGGGTGGGGTAGTGTGGGCTCCTTCCGGTTCTATTTCCAACATACAATTCTCAACATCACATTCTCAACTCATACATCACATCTACTACCAACATACAACACAAATCAGCCACATCTCATTCATAGTCCGTAGTTCACAACACATCTCGTCCTCCATGCCCCTGTCATGTTCACATCACACACATCACAATCAATAGGATAACCGGCTAGCTCACCGGCCTCCCCCACCTGCAAGTACAGGGGAAACCATGTCATGAGTCTAGGGGTCACCCACCTGTTCCTCTTATTCAGAGTGACCCCACATTGGCAGGCCAACTCTCCTGCATCCACAACCAGCAATTCATAATATCATAGCACCAGCACTCATTTTCCAACCATCCTAATTCTCATTTCTATGTCAATTCATTACTTAATTCACTTCAGTTCACACCCAACCCCAAATCATAGCAATCAACAACAACAATCAACCACGACAATCATCAATAGCAATCAAGTACATTCACAGAACAATTTATCCCCTTTTACGCTCATCATTTTCATGCATAACCTAGGTTTTGTTCTAAGTCCAATTGAAACTCCTCACGCTGTCCAAACTACTTACACAACGCTAAGCCCTCACCTTAGCCTAATTGAAGACTCCGAGTTCTGTCCTAGAACATCCGTCTCGCTGTCCTGAATCCACTGGTCCTGACGGTTCGTCAAATAGAGCCCTAACGAGGGAGTTATGCCCAAATCTCCGGTTTCCAATACCTGATCTGCCAAACAGCCCCCTAGAGTCAAACTTCCAGAACACACCACAGTTAACCCAAAATTACAATCTGACCACTTAACTTCTGGTTACTGCTATCGGATCATAGAACTTCCATGTTTTGACAAACTTGCCCATCATCTTCTCCGATGAGTTCCTCACCGCCGGTGACCCTCCGTCATCGTCGCCGGCGCTTCCACCTTCCCCAGAACACACCGCCGCTGTCACCGCCTTCTTCCCTCTTTCCTTCTTCGAGTTCCGACTAACACCACGAAGCCACCGACCCGAAACTCTTCCTCTCGATCGGAACCCGACGGCGTCGAGCTCTCTCCTCCCTCTGTTCGAGAAGACGTCGTCATCCCGAAGCTTCCATCCTACGCCGGCGGAATCGGTCACCATCTTCCCCTTGAGTTCCGGCCTTGGTTTTCTACGATCGTCGAACGCCGCCAACCTTTCTTCTCTCTCTCATTTTCTGTTCCGCCGCCATCTCTCTCTCCCTTTCTCTCTTGATTTCCGTGCCCAAAACTCCAACTGCTGCCTCCCTTTCTTTCTTTCCCCTTCTTTCCCTGCACACAGCCAAGCCAGTTGCTTGGGCTTAAGCCCGACCACTTCTTCTTCTTCCTTCTGGTCGGCTAAAACGAATGGGCTAAAAGCCCTCTCCTTAATACCATTTTCGGCCGAAGGCCTTCCCCACTCTTCCCCACTATTGATCATCAGCTTGATCAACCTATGGGTCGGATCACACGGCTCGACCAATGGATTTAGGTCCCCGACTCAAAGGTTAATCTCGAAATTAATTAATCCTAACAAATCAACTTTCATTGATCGGGATTAAATTAAACCGATGAAATTATAATTTAGTTCAAATTAAATTAGACCAAGTTCAAGCCAACGAAGTACGATTCAAATAAATTAAATTCCAACCGGTTAACCAGGTTTGGGATGTTACAACTCTCCACAACTTCAAAGGATTTCGTCCCGAAATCACAAACCTCCACTCAGCACTTAGCCACGTAGCGTGCAAACTTCCGCTTCCGATCATTAGCCTTACTCCACAACTTCAAAGCCTCGCGTACGTCGTCTACCCTCCACACCATACTTCTGAAACCACTTCAACAACTTCCATCTAATTGCATTAACACTCAAAACTATAGGAACTTCCTTTAAGCTTCAACACCTAGGATACGACCATTGACTAAATCTAGTACTACTAACTCTTTTCCTTGAATGCTCATGGTAATTAACATCCCAATTAATTATTGTTTCCATTTCTACTGTCCATTCACTTCTCCATATCCAACACCCCATTCCAGCTAATCCACCTTCTCAAAGCTACGACACTTCGTCTCTTTGGTTTCTTCGTGACTTAGGAGGACCGAGGACCAAAACGCTCCCAGTTGACAAATTTTCAAATCACTCTCTTTCTTAAAACCCACTTTCATTTCAAAATCCGAACTCACTTCCATTTCAAAATCCCCAACCAAATTAAAAATCATTTGAAAGACTCCTGGAATGTCAGTACTGTATCGATGTTCTATCCTTTCCATTAGAGGGTAGCTAATCCTCTAACAAAATGAACAGTTCACCTATGCAGTAGAGACAAACCAGGCTCTGATACCCTTGTAACACCCACCCCGAATCGCCCGGGTCGAACCCATTGGTTAGACTGGGAATAAGGTGTCACGGGTTAAAGTACAAAATCAAATCTATAAGAATCTCATTAAATCGCAATAAAATAAAATAAAACAACGCTAAGTGGAAGCTTCCATAGTTCAAAACCAAAACCAAAACCAGAATACAATTTCAAACTCATTTCTCAACATAAATGATTCCAAAATCCCCAAAACGTCAACTGATTAAAACACCAAAAACATCTTCCAAGTCCTCGGTCACCATCCTTCAGTCTTCTAGCTCACTCCAAGCTCCAACTGCTAACAACCCAACGACTGCTGCTCCAAGCTCAACTCCTACTTCTAACTGAAAAGAGAGACTAAGAGGGGATCAGTTTCCTAATGAAACTGAGTGAACCCACTGGGCCTACCTACACGTTGTCCTACTCTATGGAGCGGTCCCAACTCCGCACAAGACATCCAACAATGGAACCAACCCAACCCCCCTTTCCATATTTTAATTCCCTAAAAGCAGTCTAGGTGATCACGTTGGTCAGTTCTTGTTCTCAAACACAATTCATAACAATAGAATCACACAGAATTAATACATCAATCCACGGCACACACAGCATCATCACATCACATCCATCAACCAAGTCACTACCACAACCACAAGCACACAAACATTCATGTTCATATTATCTAGGTGAGTTATTAGGCGCCAAGGAGTTATCCACACCACCACCGGCCGGCCGACGCACTTCCCTACCGCATGGGAAGTCCTCGCACTCCCCTACCGCATGGGGAACGCGTTCTCATTAACCATCATCATCATCATCAATCTCATCATCAATCTCATCACTCCCTTGACACCCATGTCAAGGGGATCCACCCCAATGGATCAGACTCAACAACCAGTACCTCGGGTGGGGTAGTGTAGGCTCCTTCCGGTTCTATTTCCAACATACAATTCTCAACATCACATTCTCAACTCATACATCACATCTACTACCAACATACAACACAAATCAGCCACATCTCATTCATAGTCCGTAGTTCACAACACATCTCGTCCTCCATGCCCCTGTCATGTTCACAGCACACACATCACAATCAATAGGATAACCGGTAGCTCACCGGCCTCCCCCACCTGCAAGTACAGGGGAAACCATGTCATGAGTCTAGGGGTCACCCACCTGTTCCTCTTATTCAGAGTGACCCCACATTGGCAGGGCAACTCTCCTGCATCCACAACCAGCAATTCATAATATCATAGCACCAGCACTCATTTCCCAACCATCCTAATTCTCATTTCTATGTCAATTCATTACTTAATTCACTTCAGTTCACACCCAACCCCAAATCATAGCAATCAACAACAACAATCAACCACGACAATCATCAATAGCAATCAAGTACATTCACAGAACAATTTATCCCCTTTTACGCTCATCATTTTCATGCATAACCTAGGTTTTGTTCTAAGTCCAATTGAAACTCCTCACGCTGTCCAAACTACTTACACAACGTTAAGCCCTCACCTTAGCCTAATTGAAGACTCCGAGTTCTGTCCTAGAACATCCGTCTCGCTGTCCTGAATCCACTGGTCCTGACGGTTCGTCAAATAGAGCCCTAACGAGGGAGTTATGCCCAAATCTCTGGTTTTCCAATACCTGATCTGCCAAACAGCCCCCTAGAGTCAAACTTCCAGAACACACCACAGTTAACCCAAAATTACAATCTGACCACTTAACTTCTGGTTACTGCTATCGGATCATAGAACTTCCATGTTTTGACAAACTTGCCCATCGTCTTCTCCGATGAGTTCCTCACCGCCGGTGACCCTCCGTCATCGTCGTCGGCGCTTCCACCTTCCCCAGAACACACCGCCGCTGTCACCGCCTTCTTCCCTCTTTCCTTCTTCGAGTTCCGACTAACACCACGAAGCCACCGACCCGAAACTCTTCCTCTCGATCGGAACCCGACGGCGTCGAGCTCTCTCCTCCCTCTGTTCGAGAAGACGTCGTCATCCCGAAGCTTCCATCCTACGCCGGCGGAATCGGTCACCATCTTCCCCTTGAGTTCCGGCCTTGGTTTTCTACGATCGTCGAACGCCGCCAACCTTTCTTCTCTCTCTCATTTTCTGTTCCGCCGCCATCTCTCTCTCCCTTTCTCTCTTGATTTCCGTGCCCAAAACTCCAACTGCTGCCTCCCTTTCTTTCTTTCCCCTTCTTTCCCTGCACACAGCCAAGCCAGTTGCTTGGGCTTAAAGCCCGACCACTTCTTCTTCTTCCTTCTGGTCGGCTAAAACGAATGGGCTAAAAGCCCTCTCCTTAATACCATTTTCGGCCGAAGGCCTTCCCCACTCTTCCCCACTATTGATGATCAGCTTGATCAACCTATGGGTCGGATCACACGGCTCGACCAATGGATTTAGGTCCCCGACTCAAAGGTTAATCTCAAAATTAATTAATCCTAACAAATCAACTTTCATTGATCGGGATTAAATTAAACCGATGAAATTATAATTTAGTTCAAATTAAATTCGACCAAGTTCAAGCCAACGAAGTACGATTCAAATAAATTAAATTCCAACCGGTTAACCAGGTTTGGGATGTTACAACTCTCCACAACTTCAAAGGATTTCGTCCCGAAATCACAAACCTCCACTCAGCACTTAGCCACGTAGCGTGCAAACTTCCGCTTCCGATCATTAGCCTTACTCCACAACTTCAAAGCCTCGCGTACGTCGTCTACCCTCCACACCATACTTCTGAAACCACTTCAACAACTTCCATCTAATTGCATTAACACTCAAAACTATAGGAACTTCCTTTAAGCTTCAACACCTAGGATACGACCATTGACTAAATCTAGTACTACTAACTCTTTTTCTTGAATGCTCATGGTAATTAACATCCCAATTAATTATTGTTTCCATTTCTACTGTCCATTCACTTCTCCATATCCAACACCCCATTCCAGCTAATCCACCTTCTCAAAGCTACGACACTTCGTCTCTTTGGTTTCTTCGTGACTTAGGAGGACCGAGGACCAAAACGCTCCCAGTTGACAAATTTTCAAATCACTCTCTTTCTTAAAACCCACTTTCATTTCAAAATCCGAACTCACTTCCATTTCAAAATCCCCAACCAAATTAAAAATCATTTGAAAGACTCCTGGAATGTCAGTACTGTATCGATGTTCTATCCTTTCCATTAGAGGGTAGCTAATCCTCTAACAAAATGAACAGTTCACCTATGCAGTAGAGACAAACCAGGCTCTGATACCCTTGTAACACCCCACCCCGAATCGCCCGGGTCGAACCCATTGGTTAGACTGGGAATAAGGTGTCACGGGTTAAAGTACAAAATCAAATCTATAAGAATCTCATTAAATCGCAATAAAATAAAATAAAACAACGCTAAGTGGAAGCTTCCATAGTTCAAAACCAAAACCAAAACCAGAATACAATTTCAAACTCATTTCTCAACATAAATGATTCCAAAATCCCCAAAACGTCAACTGATTAAAACACCAAAAACATCTTCCAAGTCCTCGGTCACCATCCTTCAGTCTTCTAGCTCACTCCAAGCTCCAACTGCTAACAACCCAACGACTGCTGCTCCAAGCTCAACTCCTACTTCTAACTGAAAAGAGAGACTAAGAGGGGATCAGTTTCCTAATGAAACTGAGTGAACCCACTGGGCCTACCTACACGTTGTCCTACTCTATGGAGCGGTCCCAACTCCGCACAAGACATCCAACAATGGAACCAACCCAACCCCCCTTTCCATATTTTAATTCCCTAAAAGCAGTCTAGGTGATCACGTTGGTCAGTTCTTGTTCTCAAACACAATTCATAACAATAGAATCACACAGAATTAATACATCAATCCACGGCACACACAGCATCATCACATCACATCCATCAACCAAGTCACTACCACAACCACAAGCACACAAACATTCACGTTCATATTATCTAGGTGAGTTATTAGGCGCCAAGGAGTTATCCACACCACCACCGGCCGGCCGACGCACTTCCCTACCGCATGGGAAGTCCTCGCACTCCCCTACCGCATGGGAACGCGTTCTCATTAACCATCATCATCATCATCAATCTCATCATCAATCTCATCACTCCCTTGACACCCATGTCAAGGGGATCCACCCCAATGGATCAGACTCAACAACCAGTACCTCGGGTGGGGTAGTGTAGGCTCCTTCCGGTTCTATTTCCAACATACAATTCTCAACATCACATTCTCAACTCATACATCACATCTACTACCAACATACAACACAAATCAGCCACATCTCATTCATAGTCCGTAGTTCACAACACATCTCGTCCTCCATGCCCCTGTCATGTTCACAGCACACACATCACAATCAATAGGATAACCGGCTAGCTCACCGGCCTCCCCCACCTGCAAGTACAGGGGAAACCATGTCATGAGTCTAGGGGTCACCCACCTGTTCCTCTTATTCAGAGTGACCCCACATTGGCAGGGCAACTCTCCTGCATCCACAACCAGCAATTCATAATATCATAGCACCAGCACTCATTTCCCAACCATCCTAATTCTCATTTCTATGTCAATTCATTACTTAATTCACTTCAGTTCACACCCAACCCCAAATCATAGCAATCAACAACAACAATCAACCACGACAATCATCAATAGCAATCAAGTACATTCACAGAACAATTTATCCCCTTTTACGCTCATCATTTTCATGCATAACCTAGGTTTTGTTCTAAGTCCAATTGAAACTCCTCACGCTGTCCAAACTACTTACACAACGCTAAGCCCTCACCTTAGCCTAATTGAAGACTCCGAGTTCTGTCCTAGAACATCCGTCTCGCTGTCCTGAATCCACTGGTCCTGACGGTTCGTCAAATAGAGCCCTAACGAGGGAGTTATGCCCAAATCTCTGGTTTTCCAATACCTGATCTGCCAAACAGCCCCCTAGAGTCAAACTTCCAGAACACACCACAGTTAACCCAAAATTACAATCTGACCACTTAACTTCTGGTTACTGCTATCGGATCATAGAACTTCCATGTTTTGACAAACTTGCCCATCGTCTTCTCCGATGAGTTCCTCACCGCCGGTGACCCTCCGTCATCGTCGTCGGCGCTTCCACCTTCCCCAGAACACACCGCCGCTGTCACCGCCTTCTTCCCTCTTTCCTTCTTCGAGTTCTGACTAACACCACGAAGCCACCGACCCGAAACTCTTCCTCTCGATCGGAACCCGACGGCGTCGAGCTCTCTCCTCCCTCTGTTCGAGAAGACGTCGTCATACCGAAGCTTCCATCCTACGCCGGCGGAATCGGTCACCATCTTCCCCTTGAGTTCCGGCCTTGGTTTTCTACGATCGTCGAACGCCGCCAACCTTTCTTCTCTCTCTCATTTTCTGTTCCGCCGCCATCTCTCTCTCCCTTTCTCTCTTGATTTCCGTGCCCAAAACTCCAACTGCTGCCTCCCTTTCTTTCTTTCCCCTTCTTTCCCTGCACACAGCCAAGCCAGTTGCTTGGGCTTAAAGCCCGACCACTTCTTCTTCTTCCTTCTGGTCGGCTAAAACGAATGGGCTAAAAGCCCTCTCCTTAATACCATTTTCGGCCGAAGGCCTTCCCCACTCTTCCCCACTATTGATGATCAGCTTGATCAACCTATGGGTCGGATCACACGGCTCGACCAATGGATTTAGGTCCCCGACTCAAAGGTTAATCTCGAAATTAATTAATCCTAACAAATCAACTTTCATTGATCGGGATTAAATTAAACCGATGAAATTATAATTTAGTTCAAATTAAATTCGACCAAGTTCAAGCCAACGAAGTACGATTCAAATAAATTAAATTCCAACCGGTTAACCAGGTTTGGGATGTTACAACTCTCCACAACTTCAAAGGATTTCGTCCCGAAATCACAAACCTCCACTCAGCACTTAGCCACGTAGCGTGCAAACTTCCGCTTCCGATCATTAGCCTTACTCCACAACTTCAAAGCCTCGCGTACGTCGTCTACCCTCCACACCATACTTCTGAAACCACTTCAACAACTTCCATCTAATTGCATTAACACTCAAAACTATAGGAACTTCCTTTAAGCTTCAACACCTAGGATACGACCATTGACTAAATCTAGTACTACTAACTCTTTTCCTTGAATGCTCATGGTAATTAACATCCCAATTAATTATTGTTTCCATTTCTACTGTCCATTCACTTCTCCATATCCAACACCCCATTCCAGCTAATCCACCTTCTCAAAGCTACGACACTTCGTCTCTTTGGTTTCTTCGTGACTTAGGAGGACCGAGGACCAAAACGCTCCCAGTTGACAAATTTTCAAATCACTCTCTTTCTTAAAACCCACTTTCATTTCAAAATCCGAACTCACTTCCATTTCAAAATCCCCAACCCAATTAAAAATCATTTGAAAGACTCCTGGAATGTCAGTACTGTATCGATGTTCTATCCTTTCCATTAGAGGGTAGCTAATCCTCTAACAAAATGAACAGTTCACCTATGCAGTAGAGACAAACCAGGCTCTGATACCCTTGTAACACCCCACCCCGAATCGCCCGGGTCGAACCCATTGGTTAGACTGGGAATAAGGTGTCACGGGTTAAAGTACAAAATCAAATCTATAAGAATCTCATTAAATCGCAATAAAATAAAATAAAACAACGCTAAGTGGAAGCTTCCATAGTTCAAAACCAAAACCAAAACCAGAATACAATTTCAAACTCATTTCTCAACATAAATGATTCCAAAATCCCCAAAACGTCAACTGATTAAAACACCAAAAACATCTTCCAAGTCCTCGGTCACCATCCTTCAGTCTTCTAGCTCACTCCAAGCTCCAACTGCTAACAACCCAACGACTGCTGCTCCAAGCTCAACTCCTACTTCTAACTGAAAAGAGAGACTAAGAGGGGATCAGTTTCCTAATGAAACTGAGTGAACCCACTGGGCCTACCTACACGTTGTCCTACTCTATGGAGCGGTCCCAACTCCGCACAAGACATCCAACAATGGAACCAACCCAACCCCCCTTTCCATATTTTAATTCCCTAAAAGCAGTCTAGGTGATCACGTTGGTCAGTTCTTGTTCTCAAGCACAATTCATAACAATAGAATCACACAGAATTAATACATCAATCCACGGCACACACAGCATCATCACATCACATCCATCAACCAAGTCACTACCACAACCACAAGCACACAAACATTCACGTTCATATTATCTAGGTGA
Source organism: Linum lewisii (assembly GCA_034768395.1). Lineage (NCBI taxonomy): Eukaryota > Viridiplantae > Streptophyta > Magnoliopsida > Malpighiales > Linaceae > Linum > Linum lewisii. Next base: position 10,496,154 of record CM068299.1, read on the forward strand.
GTTATTAGGCGCCAAGGAGTTATCCACACCACCACCGGCCGGCCGACGCACTTCCCTACCGCATGGGAAGTCCTCGCGCTCCCCTACCGCATGGGGAACGCGTTCTCATTAACCATCATCATCATCATCAATCTCATCACTCCCTTGACACCCATGTCAAGGGGATCCACCCCAATGGATCAGACTCAACAACCAGTACCTCGGGTGGGGTAGTGTGGGCTCCTTCCGGTTCTATTTCCAACATACAATTCTCAACATCACATTCTCAACTCATACATCACATCTACTACCAACATACAACACAAATAAGCCACATCTCATTCATAGTCCGTAGTTCACAACACATCTCGTCCTCCATGCCCCTGTCATGTTCACAGCACACACATCACAATCAATAGGATAACCGGCTAGCTCACCGGCCTCCCCCACCTGCAAGTACAGGGGAAACCATGTCATGAGTCTAGGGGTCACCCACCTGTTCCTCTTATTCAGAGTGACCCCACATTGGCAGGGCAACTCTCCTGCATCCACAACCAGCAATTCATAATATCATAGCACCCGCACTCATTTCCCAACCATCCTAATTCTCATTTCTATGTCAATTCATTACTTAATTCACTTCAGTTCACACCCAACCCCAAATCATAGCAATCAACAACAACAATCAACCACGACAATCATCAATAGCAATCAAGTACATTCACAGAGCAATTTATCCCCTTTTACGCTCATCATTTTCATGCATAACCTAGGTTTTGTTCTAAGTCCAATTGAAACTCCTCACGCTGTCCAAACTACTTACACAACGCTAAGCCCTCACCTTAGCCTAATTGAAGACTCCGAGTTCTGTCCTAGAACATCCGTCTCGCTGTCCTGAATCCACTGGTCCTGACGGTTCGTCAAATAGAGCCCTAACGAGGGAGTTATGCCCAAATCTCCGGTTTTCCAATACCTGATCTGCCAAACAGCCCCCTAGAGTCAAACTTCCAGAACACACCACAGTTAACCCAAAATTACAATCTGACCACTTAACTTCTGGTTACTGCTATCGGATCATAGAACTTCCATGTTTTGACAAACTTGCCCATCGTCTTCTCCGATGAGTTCCTCACCGCCGGTGACCCTCCGTCATCGTCGCCGGCGCTTCCACCTTCCCCAGAACACACCGCCGCTGTCACCGCCTTCTTCCCTCTTTACTTCTTCGAGTTCCGACTAACACCACGAAGCCACCGACCCGAAACTCTTCCTCTCGATCGGAACCCGACGGCGTCGAGCTCTCTCCTCCCTCTGTTCGAGAAGACGTCATCATCCCGAAGCTTCCATCCTATGCCGGCGGAATCGGTCACCATCTTCCCCTTGAGTTCCGGCCTTGGTTTTCTACGATCGTCGAACGCCGCCAACCTTTCTTCTCTCTCTCGTTTTCTGTTCCGCCGCCATCTCTCTCTCCCTTTCTCTCTTGATTTCCGTGCCCAAAACTCCAACTGCTGCCTCCCTTTCTTTCTTTCCCCTTCTTTCCCTGCACACAGCCAAGCCAGTTGCTTGGGCTTAAAGCCCGACCACTTCTTCTTCTTCCTTCTGGTCGGCTAAAACGAATGGGCTAAAAGCCCTCTCCTTAATACCATTTTCGGCCGAAGGCCTTCCCCACTCTTCCCCACTATTGATGATCAGCTTGATCAACCTATGGGTCGGATCACACGGCTCGACCAATGGATTTAGGTCCCCGACTCAAAGGTTAATCTCGAAATTAATTAATCCTAACAAATCAACTTTCATTGATCGGGATTAAATTAAACCGATGAAATTATAATTTAGTTCAAATTAAATTCGACCAAGTTCAAGCCAACGAAGTACGATTCAAATAAATTAAATTCCAACCGGTTAACCAGGTTTGGGATGTTACACTGTTCCTCAAAAGCCGCCAAAGAAGAAAGAACTGAAAGCCTCTTCTAAACCGCTAGGCAAGGAGTCTGGCAAGTCAAGGAGGAAGAATCATAAGAAGAAGCAAACCCAAATGGTATGGAGACCAAAAGTTCCGCCATCTTCCACCGAGCCAGCTGCACCACCAATTAGTTCCAAGAAACCGGCGCCGGAACAAGTATGGAAGGAGAAGCCGAAAGCATCTCCTAAGGAAGTACTGACGATCACCAATCCTGGTGATAACAAGCCGAAGATAAAAGAAAAGATGAAGCCGACAGTCCTCATTCCTTCCATCATAACACTCAAGAAGGATGATCTCTCCAGAGAACTGTTCGGACCGTTCAAGTTCATCGATCATCTTCCCGATGGACGTACCAAGCTCTTACATGCGAACTGGAAGAGATTCACGCTTACCGGAGAAGTCCCGAAGCTGTACTTCATGAACTCCGACGCGAGCGTTAAAGAGAATCTGAGTTGGGATGTCTCCTAATACCGTCCAGGTATCGTCCAGCTCAAGGACGTTAATAAAAGAGCGCTTCGTGGGAGGCAAACCCACGGCTGGAGTCCGTTTTTAATTTTTGTCGAACTTAGTGTTTTAGAGTCAGTTCGGGGGAGCCAAAAGTGTCAGTTTGTTTGATTTATTATTTTTCGTGTAGAGTCTGTGTGTCATAGAGTCAGTCTCAAGTTGATTGAGGTCGTTCCAATTTTTGTGGATTTAACTGTGATTTTCTGAAGTTGGCCGAATTTGCGAAAATATTTTCACCCGAGTAGTTCAAAATTTTCGGCGAAATCACCCCTTATTTTCGGCGAAATCGCCCTTTGATTTTTGAACCCGGTCTCCTGTTTCATATTTTTGGTTCAAAAAGTTGTGTGTTTTCGGCAAAAATCCTTTTGAAATCCGGTGGTCATTTTAACTCCCATTTTCGGCGAAAACAACCTATTGGTTTCGCCGAAAATTCCTTCGAAAATCAGAAAATCCTCCACTTTAAAATCCGGTATTATCCCCTCTCTCTTTCACTTGCCATTTTCGTTTTAAACGCCGAAAACCCCCCTTCTTTGTTTTCAAACCGCCGACCGCCACTTCTTTTTAAATCGCCGCCGCCACCGTTTTCCTTCGCCGCCGCCGCCGCTCAACTCCCCTGCCTTTTCCGATTCCATTGAGCCCTAGAACGTTCAAATCGGAGCTCTGCAGCTCCAGTTCACCGAAACCCTTGTTTTCAGAGTTTTTCACCGATTTCTCCCAAACCGTTCTTTTTTAGCATTCATGGCTTCAAGGTAAGTTGTAGAAATTTTCAATACGAATCTTTTGACATATGGATTGCTAAATTTCGTCGGGTGTTGACTTTCGGTTTGCTCGATTTGCGTGCCGACTGTTTCGTGTGAAATAGTTAGCTGAACTTGTAGAACTGTTCTAGCATGCTTAGGAGTCCCGTGCTTAATTTCCATATCATTGATCATGTGTTGCTTGCATAGGATTACTTCTTGTGATGTTGACTTCTGTGAGAAATGTCGTTTGACTTGAATTGTTGTGATCATTTGGCCGCCTGATGCTCATTCTCGTTCATATTATTGTTTTGCCATTTGAGATCATATTTTACCGTCATTCTCCAAGTTGTGTAGTCTTGCCATGATTAGGGTTCAATATGCTATAATGTTGACTTTCTAAATGTCGGTTTGACTTTTTGAACTCTGATTGTGCTTATCCGATTCTGGCTGTTCCTAAGTATGTATTTTACTGTCTATGATTACCGATTACAACGCTTTGCTTACCCCACTTAGTTTTCCTCATTTCTTTGTGAAATTGAGTTTTTCTACTAAGTGTGGGGTAGGGTTTTAGTTGACTAATCTGGTTTCATTCTGGTTTTAGGAACACCACTTATGAGCGCAGGACTAAGGCGCGACTTGATGGCGCCTCGAGCTCAGGAGCTGCCGCCCCAGTCACACCTGCCATTCTGGGTCCTCCACCCGCATTACCCCGCCGGGCTGGATACCATCGCACTATCGCCCGTCTACCTGACTTCTACTTCGAGTGCTTCCAGAAGATCGAGCACATTCGGGGAGCTGACGTGCGCCCTCTTTCCATGGAGTCCCTGCACGAGCACGACGAGGACTACTACCGGAACGTGCATGACGCCCTAGCACCGGCCGGTCTCCTAGAGCTGACCACCATAGCTGCCGAGTTCCCAGACATTGCTCTCCAGGAGTTCTGGGCGACCTTTGATCTGGATGAGCACAAGAGGAAGCAGTGCCAGAAGGTTGTGACCTTCTATCTTGGTGGGGGTGTACAGGCAGCTCACCTACGATGAGTTTGCTGCTCATCTCGGCATCCCCTACGAGCACTATCACGATCATCACCTAGGCTGGGGCGAAGATGATAACGAGGATGAGTACCACGCGCTCTGGAGCCACATGACAGGCGTACCTGGCGATCGCCCCGGGGCGAACAACTCAGTTAAGTCGCTCTCTCACCCGCTCTTTAAATTTATTCATATGGTTTGGCGTAGGTCGCTTTTATATGTTCCAGATAAGGATCGCCACCATATCCTCAAGGAGGAGCTCATGCTTCTTCGAGCCATCCGAGAGAGCTACCCTCTACACCCCGGCTGGGTACTGGCTCGCATCTTCCGCCAGAAGAACAGGAGGAAGACGCCACCTCGCAGACTTTTGGGGGGGTAACTTCATAGGTCAGCTCATCCTCTCCTTCGGCATCAGACATGAATATGGCCCGAACATTCCATGACACCGAGTTAGGACCGTTGGAGGAGACTTGGCGGTTGAGTACGACTTAGAACTCGACCTCAGCCCCCATGTAGCAGCAGATCCTCCACTCCAGCCTGTGGTCGAGTCGGAGGAAGAAGATGATGCTGAGGAGCAGCAGCCCCAGCCGCCGTCGAAATTCCAAGACTATATACCCTCGCCGCATCATCAGGCAGGGTATGCTCACCAGTTGCTGCGACACATTCCAGTTACACACCAGGCGCCTCCCCAACAGCCCCGACACCACCCCGCAGATGTTGGAGAGTTGTACGAGCGGCTGCAGGAGTGGCGCATCACCGACAACGCCACCCAAGAGGCGAGATGGACTATTATGCAGCAACATATGCGCCGCGCCGACAGGCGGTATGAGGCACAGCTAGCGTGGCAACGTCAGCTCGGCGAGAACCTCCACTTTCCACCTCCCGGCTCACTTGACCAGCAGTGATCGGGTTGTATTCCTTTTCTGGTCCTTTTTTTTATTTATTCTTTTCGGATTTCGGTCTAACTTTTTTCTGTGTGGATCCGGGACACTTGTCCCGGTCTCCTTTTTATGTTTTATTTGTTTTTTGTTTTGTAGGCAGTTGGGAGATTCCCTTTGCTTCGCTTGGGTAGATTCCCTCCGCTCCGAGGACCCGTGCTCATCCCCTACGCCAATCATCTCGGTCCAGGTTCTTCTACTTCACTCTGAACTCTAGAATTAGTCATGTGAGGACACAGTCCGATTTAAGTGTGGGGTAGGATGCTAGAGAACCTTGCATGAACTTGATTGCCCTTGATTGTGTTTTGTGTGTGCCTCGTGATTCCATTCCAGTCTCTCTAGCATTAGAATGGCTCAGTTCTTGATTTTTGATGTTAAGTTGTTGTTCAACCCTTCATAATGATGCTTAGACTGCTTAACCTAGAACTTGAGAACAAACTTGTATACTTTGATGCTAAATTGCCTGGTCAGAACAGAATTTTAAAATCACACTTGTAGTTTGTAGTCTTGATTGCATGAAAATGACCGAATCCGACTAGCAAACCAACTGTGAGCTTTTGATCCATTGCACGTAACTTGCAATTTTAATTCTTTCTGAGTGGTTTTCTGTTTACTTGAATAAGTTAGAATTTGCGTGAGACCTACTCGAGACCACACGATGACACGAGTTCTAGAAGGATAGGGGCACCTAGATTCAGCTACTAAGCCAGATAGCCTACCAAACGATAAATCCACTAGGTTTAGACCCTTGCGCTTGGCCTGTTCTTTCGGTTCGATAATACATTACAACCATTTCCCATTTCTTTCATTCCCCGTTGATCCCCTGTGGTTGTAGTTCTAGATTGACCTACTGGAAGTCGGTTTGTGGTAACCTGCCTATAGCCATTAAACAGGTGGTCTTAGCTAATATGTCCAGATGTGTAAACCCCTCTAGCAACTAAAAGAAATTCGGCACAAAAGAAAGAAAAAAAAGTAGTAAAGTAAGAAAAGAAAGAAAGTTTCGAAAAAAAAAGTGAAGAAAAGAAAAATCAGAAAAAGTTCAAAGTTTTAGTTCAATAAAACGTTCTTCTCCCTACAAATGGAAGAACGAAGTCAAAAGAAAAGTTGAAAAGAAAAAAATTCGTGTAAAGAAAAAGAATAAGTGCTAGGTTGCTTGAGGGTATCATAGGACGAACGTTCATTATTCCACCCGTGTTTGGTTAGACGGTAGGAAGCCATAGATTAGATTCGAGGGAAGTTAGTCGAAAGCTACACCGCACAAAGCCATCATCATTCATTCCCATCATCCATCTCATTATAAACCCGAGTAGTGTAGATTTCATTACGGTCCTAGCAGGGAAGTCCTTCTTGACTAGATACTCGTGTTGTCACAGTGGTGGAGATGTGGTCGAAATGCAAACTTATGACAGAATTCGGTAGCAGAAAATGATCAAGAGCAGAAACACGTCCTTAAACACAGAGAGTGAGAGTCCCCATTATTACTATATATATCTTGTGTGAGGAGTCTGGTCGGTCAGGTCAAATTCGTGCATAATTGGTTGCTAATTACTTCTCGTGTGCAGTTTATTAGTGAGACCAGGTAGTTTGGCTGATCTGTATGCGTGTTAGGTTTCTGGTTCTAGGATCGATCTGTCTAATAATTCATTGTGTTTGATTGAGCTCCAATTTAATGAATCTTATCATTTATGAACATGAGCATTTCTATTCAGTCTGCTTGAGGACAAGCAAAAGCTTAAGTGTGGGGTATTTGATGACACTCGATTTGACGTGATTATCAGCCTCATTTAAGCGACATTTCTTTGTTTAAGACATGGTTTTTAGGGTAGAATAACGAATATTCAATCGATTGTCCTATCTCGTGCCATTTGTGTTACCTTGGCCCGTTTCGGGTCTATTTGATGGTTTTCTAGTGTTTTTATGTTAGCACAGGTTTTTGCCGTCAAATAAAGTAGTCATGGACGTGTCTAAGGCGTTGGAACCTCGAGGAATCAAACCGGAATGGATCCAAGGAGCCGATCAAGTCAAACCAAAAGTCTGCCCGTTCACACTTACATTTTCGGCGAAAATGGCCTATGGTTTTTGGCGAAAATGCAAGAACAATTCACTGATGCTTAGCCAAAGAAGTTTTCGGCGAAACCGTTGGGTTTTCGGACCGAAACGAAAATCACAGGAGAATCAGTCGGCGGGACTTCCATTCACAAGCATATTTTCGGCGAAAATAATTCACTATTTTTGACGAAAATATTAGAAGAAATCCGGCTGATTAGGGTTAAGTATAAATACTTAACCCGGCGGCCCAAAAAGGATATACCTCATAATTTACATCAGAAAATACTTTTCGAATCAGAATCCTACGATTTTCTCTGAAGTTCTGGAGCGAAGAGTTAGAGTTCGAAGAGCCGGAAAGAGATCGTGACGCCATCCCTTTCATCTCGGAGAACCGGAGCTAGGAGTGTAGTTTACCGAAGATCGAAGTCGGTCAGAGTCGTCTAAATTAGGTTTTTCAGATTCTTTTCTGTTCTTCCTCTGGATGATGAACTCTTTCTTGGTCTTTGTTTCTTTTGTGATACACATGAGTAGCTAAAATCGTTAGAACTTAGACTAGATGAACCCTAAGTGACCCAAGGCTTTAAAGCGGTCACGGATCGGCGGTGATTAGATTCGAAATTCAATCAGTTTCTCATTCATGTTTGATTTGTTCTTCTTTGTTCATGTTTCTTGTCTGGATTGATCACCTAGATTAGATTCTGGTTAAGCTAAGGATAGAAGCGAACGCTCGCCTTACTTTAGAACATCAAATTGAACAATTAACCTTATAATTGGAGCGTGCCTTTCGTAGGAACCGGTTAGGGTTAATTCACTGCAAGAGTAACTCATTAATCATTAATAATTGCACCAGTTAATTAAGTCGTTGCGAGAGGCGACCGTACCCGGGCGGCTAGTTAATCTTGGTAGTTAGAACAGATAGAGCGAACGTTCACCGGTCTTAAACCTAAGGGTAAGGAGTTATGGTGGTGTCTTAGTAATTGATTGAATGAGAATCAAAATCCGCTGATCTGTTGATTGCCAATGCTCTGGGGAACGAAGGGGGATTCAAAGTCTAAGTTCGTTTGCATCTCTGTTTTCAAACCCTAATTTCCAATCTGCTTTAGTTTAATTTTCAATTTCTCTGCATTTCTTAGAATTAGAAGTCGTGGAACTCACACCACGCACAACTTGCTTGCATTCGAGTATTTTGCCAGTTTTGAAGTAGTCAATCTTAGAAGACCCCTGGAATACGATCTGCTTAGCTCTTGTTAGCTTTGTAGTATTTGATCACCGCTCTACAGCGTTCATCACATATACTCCCATTTTGACACATCTCATGTTTGCCGACTATACTTACCTATTCCTTCAGGTTTCGTTAGAGGATATTGATGCCTTACTGAGTATCCTTGGTAGCTACCAAAACGTGAGTGGTCAAAAAGTCAATTTAGCTAAATCAACTATTTCGTTCTGCAAAGTCACGCCTGAATCCGACCGACTGGTCTTTTGTCGTGCCCTGGGAGTCCGGTATCCACAATGGAGGATGAATACCTTGGTCTTCCAACGACCATGAAAAGATCCAAAGTAGAAACGTTCAAATATGTCGAAGACTAGGTTCTAAGTAAGCTTCAAGCTTGGAAAGGCAAATTCCTTTCTCCTGCAGGAATGGAGGTACTAGTTAAATCAGTATTCTCGGCCCTCCCAGTTTACACTATGACGTGTTTTTTGCTCCCAAAGAAGAATATTAAAAGGCTCACCTCTTTGATGAGGAATTTTTGGTGGGGCCAACACGACGAGCGAAGGAAACTTAAATGGGTATCTTGGTCAAGACTCTGCACTTCGAAATGTAAAGGTGGGTTGGGGTTCCGGGATCTGCATCATTTTAACCTTGCCTTGCTGGCACGACAAGGATGGAAAATCATTTCTGAACCGGATTCTCTAATGGCCCAATTTTATAAAGGTAAATACTTCCATGACTCATCCTTCTTTCTTGCGGATCTTAGCTCTCACCCTTCCTGGGGATGGAGCAGTATTTTCGCCAGTAAGGACCTCCTGCTCCAAGGCCTCCGATGTCAAGTGGGTACAGGTCTTCAAATCCTTGCCTTTCAGGATAACTGGATCCCTACCATTCCATCTCGACAACCGGAACGAACGCATTCCAGCGAGCCTTGGAGCCCGTTCACTCCTGTGGCAATGTTTATTAATCATGGTAACTGGGATATACAACTCCTTACTCGCGTCTTTTCTGCAACGGACGTGGCAATGATAACTACCATCCCTCTTCCAATTGAGCACATTCCCGATCAGTTGATCTGGCAAATGTCTGATTCAGGAGCATATACGGTTCATTGGGGATATGACATTGCACATCACGGCTTGGTGGATACTCCTGAGGTCGGGCCGACATCGCCGATGGACTCCACCGCTTGGAATCGACTCTGGTCATTCCCTGTCCCACCCAAACTCCGTTTTTTCATCTAGAAATGCGTGTTGGGGGTTCTCCCCACGAGAACTGCTTTGAACTCGTGCATCCCAAATTGTCCAAGATCGTGCCCCGTTTGCGAGAGTTCAGAAGAGTCAGTAAGTCATCTCCTGCTTTGGTGCACTCTCGCTGTTCGCTTTGGATCCATCATGAGTATCCCTCTCCATCTAATTTCCAGCTCAAACTTTTGCATTGTCTGGCGTAAAGTTTTTCGGTTAACTCCAGAGCAAGGATGAAAAATTATTTTCTTTTGGTGGTGCCTGTGGAAATCACGGAATACTGTTATCTTCCTCTCTAAACAATTCTTACTACCTGAACTGAAGGCCCAAATGGAACAACAAATGGCTAAATTTGATCTGGAGTTGGACCAGGAAGATGCTGGGAGACCAATCCTGCAAAGGCAACCTGTAAATCTCCCCCTCAATTGGAGGCCTGCCCCACCTGGTCGGGTTAAAATCAATGTTGATGAGGCTATTCGCAGAGCGCAGGGAGGAGGTATTGACTTAATTCTAAGGGATGAAACAGGAACTGTTCTCATTGCAGGAGGACGTGCTTTTCCGCATTTCACATATCCTTTTACAATTGAGGCGTTGGCGTTTCGTGAAGCCTTGCGTTTGTGTTCGGCTCGTAATCTGCATGATGTTGACATCGAGGGAGATGCGACAATGGTTTGTTCACATATCAGGGATAAAAAACGTCTTCACCCGAAAGCTGGGGCTATCATCCAAGAATGTAAGTTTTTATTGGGTCGCCTCCCCTCACCCCCGATGCTCCGCAGTTAGAAGAAAGGCTAATTCAGCAGCTCACAACATGGCCAGGCAATCACTGTCTATGCTACCACTACGTTCAGATCTTCTAAACTTTACACAATTTGCCCCTTCGTTCCTTGACTAGCCTAAGCTCGAACAAGTCTTACTCCTTGACTGCAGATTGATTAGTTTAATCAAAGACCACAAGCATGCCACCCCCAACCCCCCCAACCCTCTCTCCTCTCCCCCTCTTTTTCTCCCTTAGTCTAGGTGATCTTGGTGCTCTCTTCCGTGGGAGTACTCGAGCAAAAAAAAAAAATTGATTCTCAAAGTACCTTGGTGGGAAAATGATCAATGTGAAAAAGTGATTTTATAAAGGGTTTTCTCCATAGTGTTTCCCTATAAATACTCAATTAAAGGGTTTGCTCCATAGTGTTTCCCTATAAATACCCACTTACTCCTTTAGTTTTCCACACACATTCGAATACCTAAGCGGATGTTTGGTATTTGTGATTTAAAATACATGGATTCTTTGAAATTAGTGTATTGAAAATGTATGTTTCAAAATTAGTGGTTTTCTGAGATAAATATGTTTGGTATTTGTGTTTTAGATTCATAAATTAAAAGATATATTGTCTATTATACCTCAATTGTTAGTGATTACCAACTTTACTTAAAAAATATAGTAGGGTTATAGGGCGGGAAAGAAAATAGGAGATGAGGGATTCTCCACAATCTCACCTAAAAGATGAGATTCTAAATCCGTGAATTTTAACATTTTTTGGGAATTACAATATATGGATTTTAGACTGAAAGTTGACAAAAAACAAGTTATTAACTAAAATACATGTATTCTCTAAAATCACCCATCCAAATCACAAATACCAAACATCCTCTAAATGTCTCTCTCAAAAGTTCTAGTCTTCTTCATTTTTATTGATGAAGTTCTTCCTTTCTTTTTTATTTGTCGGTCCTTTTGTTGTCGCTTTGCTCAAGCGTGGTTGTGTTCGACGGTGTTAAAACACTGTTGAGATCGTTGTATTCTTGGAGAAAGACGTCATTGTGTAGGGTGAATCTATCTTAAATAAACCGTGCAAACACATGCCTCGTTTACAGTTTTCTTTCATTTTTGATTTCGTTATGTTTATTTTAATCCACGTTGATTTCTTCAAATAGAGCCTATGATAGATGAATAAACCTCTGATTTTCTAAAAAACAACATAATTAAACAAATTTCCAATACAAATGTTCTTACGATAAATGCGTTTGATTTTTTGGAACAAGGATTAATTACATGGTTCAAATCTCTCTAAAAATGTACCATTATCTAAACACGCCATAAAATCATTCACCGGTGAATGTTACATAGAAATATTAATATTTGTTATCCCCTTATGCAGAAAATCAATGGAAATAAATTTTAGGCCTAATACCCTTATACAACATGATCTTTAGGCTTATTACAACTTTATACACATTGTTTTTGCCGAATTTTAAGAATGACACGACCTTTCGAGGACATTTCAAAATAGACATGCCGCCAGTTTTCACACAAAATCATCCTACGTGGCCTAACAGAGTTAGCTGACTGTGTCCAAATTCTTATGTGACGCGTGACATGGCTGTCACATCATATTAAATATTTTTTTGTAATTTTCAAATTTCCCATATCTTTTTTCCCATCTCTCTCTTCTAACTAACTCAAACCAACACCACCACCTACTTTTTCTCTCTCCTCCTCCTTCACCCTTCTTCCTTCTCCTGTGCAGTTCTGCACCTAATTCCACCTCTCTGAACCACAAGTCACAACACAACACATATTTTCCCCATCTCCCACCCATAAAATGTTTAATTTCCAATTATCTCCCAAATTAAAAACATGAATATCCAAGTCATGTCCTCTAGAGTCCCTTTCACTGACCTGCCGGAAAGTTACGTCAAGCCTGAATCCGACCGCCCGCACCTCTCCCAAGTCATCCACTCCTTGACATTCTGGTCATCGATCTCTCCCTAACCTACACCTCTCTAATTGTTTGTTGAATCGATCATGTGTGCACCCACTTCGGTATCTTCCATGTATTGTGTTTTTAATTGATTCAGTTTGGTCCTCTGTTTTTTAATCTAGTATCAATATATAGGTGATTAATCGCAGAGTGGAGGTGGGGACGAGGGAGGAGATGCCGAGAGTGGCGACGGAGTTCTTCCAGCTGCCGCTGGAGGAGAAAATGAAGATTTACTCCGACGACCGTTCCAGGACTATGAGTTGTCAACTAGCTTCAACGTTAAGAAGAAGAAAGTGCATAATTGGAGAGATTACACGAGCCGCTCCTTCCATCCCTAGGGACATCGTAGGTGTATGCTGGGGAGGCTTTTTTGTCAGAGTTGTCGCCATATCCACCGTAATTGCCAGCGCTCACGACTAGTAGAGGGTGTAGGATTGGGAGGCGAGGGAAGGGAGTGGGGGTTGTGGTGAGGATGGTTGTGACGGTGAAAGTGGCGGTTAGGGTTTTGAGGAGGTTGGGAATTTTTTTTTATAAGTGAGTGATATGTATTAGAGCCTGCACAAAATAATATACAAAGGGCCGACCCGTTTCAAGAGGAAAACAAGTGATCCCCGCAAGCTAGAGAGGTCGCCCAAAAAGACCAATCGGCACTTTAGGTGCATAAAAAAAATGCTCCAGGACTGCCACACAAAAGACCCCCAAGCCAAGTGAAAAACACCCACCGAAAACAAAAAGGGCAGTCCCCAAAAACCCAAAAAGATACAAAGAACTAAAGAAAATCAGGACTCGAAAAAGCAAAAATGCCTCATTAATCGGGCTCAGTAACTGGTCTCCACATACCCATCCAACTCCGAAAATCGTAAATGGTAATAGTCCCAAATGACCTCCGTAACTATCGCCTCGCTCTCCCTGAAGATCTGGTTGTTCATCTCCATCCAAATCGCACACAAAAAACCATGAAGCACTCTATCCCTATATCTCTTAAAACTACTATGAAAGTTCATAGTCTTCCACTCAAGGATGAAATCGCGTACATCCCCTCGGCACGGACCCCAAATGGAAGCTTGGAACTAAAAGCAGTCAAAACCTGCATAGAGAAAGAACAAAAGAGAAACAAGTGCGACACCGTCTCAAGGTCGACTCTGCACAAAGAACAAACATTCAGACCGATGAAACCTCTCCTCTGGAGATTGGGGGATCGAGGGATTGTGAGTGGGAGTTGGTTCGGGTGTTCTCTTATCCGTTTGGGGGAAGGAAGAAGAGTGAAGGAGGAGGAGAGAGAAAGAAGTCGGTGGTGGCAGTTTCAGTTGTTCAGAAGAGAGAGATATGGGGAAAAAAGAAGATAGGTGAAATTTGAAAATTAAAAAAAAATCATTTAATATGACATGGTAGCAAATCAATGGGAATAAATTTTACATCTAGTAAGTTGGAAAATTGTAGTAGGGTTTCCACCCAAATCTTATGGACTTAGAATTTTGAAAATCGTAGGTAAGACACGAATATTACTAATCCATTAATCAAATTTATTTAATTAAGAACAATAACATTTTTGTATGATTGATGGCCCAATGTTCAAACATAAAATGCGAGAAATTTTTGAACTTGTTATGCTCGTTTCTTTCTATATCATTGATTGTGCGGGTCTGAGCAAGGACGCTAGTCAATTGGATAATTACCAAGTCGTTAGGTTTACCATTAGCTTTACCATAGGAAAGGATGACATAATCTCTTTACAATTCGTTGTGGCATTTCATCGAACATCTTTAGTGCAGTCTTGAAAATTCAAAGATTAGCTTTATCATTGGAGCCTTTGGATCGAATATGATAGTATCTCTTCTGCCAAATCTAGGATTTTGGATTACCTATGGAATTGCTGAGTCATCATACTTGATTATCTGATATTTCTTGTCATCTATTTATCTTATAATGAACTAGAGTAGGTTCGAGTATAAACAACCTCCCTAATCATACTTGAAAACCCAAACTTGTTTGTTTGTTATTTTTTCATATTTAGTTTGGTTCATTCACAACCAATCTCAAACCAAACCTTTGAAACCCCGAATTAGTTCTTCATTCTAGTGGAGTAATAGAACCAAAAAGAACCTAGGAAAATACGATATTGTTAGAGATTTCTAGCAAGTTAAAACTAGTGTGCAAGATATTGTGCATTAATCCTCTAGTGCCACCTCATTCTGACATGGTCTAAAATGACATGCTCTTCCATTAGAAGTTAATGGAAAGTGGACTCAATTTTTTACATAAGTGCTAATTGTCAAGCTCGCTAGAGTGAAAGGAGAAATAACGAGCATTTCAAAGTATAGACGTACATGTTTAATTTGTTAACTTGCTAAAGTAGATGAGAGAAAGTACCATTATCTAAACACTCCATCAAATCATTCACCGGTGAATGTTATATGGAAATATTAATATTTGTTATCCCCTTATGCAGAAAATCAATGGAAATAAATTTTAATTTGTAACTCTAGTAAGTTGGAAAATTATCATAGGGTTTCAACCCAGATCTTATGGACTTACGATTCTCAAGCCGTAAGTAAGACATGTTGAGTCACGCGAGTCAACCAATTGAGTTTTTATGGTCTTTTGGTTTGGTTTCCAAACCGAGTGAACCGTGGAGTGTACTTAACCCTGATCTTGTCCAAAAGACAGATTGGTAGTTTCCTTTTGTGCAGAAAGCGATAAGGAAAGAAAAGAAAATGGAAAGGCGATTGCGAAGATGAGGCAGTCAAGGGATTGATACTAACTCTCGGCGGAATTCATGCAAGAAGAAATTGAAGACGCCAATGATAAATACACACTGAAGAGATGCGATGGAGCCGACGAAATCAGATCGGTGAAGAGAGATTTCGGGTGTCACTCACAAAGAGAGGTTGTGAGGTTTCTGTGAGCTGTGGTTAAGCTGTAATCTCAAGATTCGTTCTGAGTCTTGGTGTGTGTTTCTGTTCTAATAAAAGAGACTCTCTTGAGCGTTGCTCGAGACGTGGATGTAGATAAGCCTAGCTTATCGAACCACGTTAAAATCGTGTGTGTGTTTGCCCCTTCTGATTCCATCGCTTCTCATGTTCCCTGCTTGGTCAGTCATTGATTTCACTGAACTGCAGTACTACTGTTGGTCTGGTTGTGTTCGGATCATTGATTGAAAACGGTTTGATATATGGTCAAGAACTAAGTATCAAGTTCCTTGACCTAACTGACTCTCACTTTGCTTTTCGATTTACTCATACTCTAAGTTCTCCGTTTTCCAGACTAACTTGCTCTTTCAATTGGTATCAGAGCGTGGCTTCCGAGATGAGTTTGGCACTGCCGAAAGAGTAAGCATCCAGAATGTCAGGAAGCTCAAGGCAAGGGATTGAAGGTATGTCACATTCGAGGCTGCCTTGGTTCGACAGTGAGAATTATCAATTCTGGAAGAACCGTATGAAAGTCTTCTTTCAAGGTATGGATTTTGAAATTTGGAAAGTTGTTGATGAAGGAGGAATCGATTTAACTGGAGATTACAAAACATGGGATGAAGCAAGAAAAACTAAAGCTCAACTTAATGCAAAATCCCTGAATGTGTGTTACCGTGCTTTGTGTAATGATGAATATAATCGTATTTCTTCCTGTGAAACTTCTCATGAAGTTTGGACTACTTTGGAAACTACTCACGAAGGAACGTCACAAGTTAAAGAAACTAAAATAAACGTTCTGATGCATGAGTATGAGTTGTTCAAAATGAATGAAACTGAAACTATATCTGCTATGTATGATAGGTTTAATCTAATTGTGTCTAAACTAAATCACTTGGGCAAGAAACTTAATCGTACTGATCTTGTTAGGAAAATTCTTAGGTCTTTACCTAGAGAATGGATGTCGAGGATTACAGCATTAGAAGAAGCTAAGGATCTGTCTGTTCTCACTTTAGAAACTCTTACTTATTAGTCATGAGGTTGTTTTAAAACAAACTCATTTTGCAGAGGAAAACTAGCTAACAGAAATATGGCTCTTAAAGCAACTCAGAAAAACAACTCTAGTGATAATGATGAACCTAATGATGATGAAGTTGCTTTTATGACCAAATGATTTCGACAATTTCTTAAACAAAAGAGGGATTTTAATAGAGAGAAAGGCCAAACCTCTTCAAAATCCAGATTTCAATCAAAAGGGAGAAAAGATGATGATAAACAATATGAAGAAAAGGATAATATCACTTGTTTTAAGTGTGGTAGACCAGGTCATATTAGGTCTGAATGCCCGCATCGACATGGATCAAGAGAAAAGACATTTAAGGTGACATGGAGTGATTCGGAGTCTGAAGATGAAGAGGCACTTATGGCATTTGAAGAAGAAGCTGAATCAGATTCTGATAAAAGTGAGGTATGTCCTACTTCACTCATTGATTTTTCAACTGAAACTGTGATGAATAAATATATCAAACTGGCTGCAAAATTCACAAAGCTTGCTTAGGAGAATCGCAAACAAAATAAACTAGGTGATAAACAATTAGATAAAGAAAGTAAATGTGAATGTCATGTTGTCATTAATAGGCAAAATGAACAAATACATCAGCTAGATATAACTGTTGCTATTATGCATAGAGAGAATTACTACTAGCAGCATGCTCAAAGAATAGGAAACACAGCTTTTTTTTACTGGAAACCTCAAAGGAAGAATCGGTATTCCTTTCGTGAGCAATGGACTCCTAAAAGTGCCAAACATAGTTCCTGCAGTTTTTGTTATCAGTATGGTCATTCTAGTTGGAATTGCACATTTACTCCTAGTAAAAGTAAAAAGGTACCCAACAAGAAATGGGTACCTAAATATACTGACCATGTTAAATGTGCAGGAAATTAACACGGAATGGTTCCTCGACAGTGGCTGTTCAAATCATATGACTGGGGATAAACAAAATTGTAGCAAGCTTACTGAAAGTCGAGGAGGAAGTGTCATGTTTGGAGACAATAACAAGAGCCGGATAATGGGCAAAGGTACTGTTGGAAACTTTACTGATCCTACATTTAATAACGTTTTGTTTGTACCCGAGCTCAAACACAACTTGCTGTCAATTAGTCAACTTTGTGGAAAAATTAATAGAGTTGTCTTTGAATCAAATTGCTGCAAAGTTGAACGTATTTCTTTCTGATAATAAAGTCCTGCTTACCGGTCAAAGAAATGGAAACATTTATTCAATTAATCTTAAAGATCAAAGTGCTTTCATTGAGAAGTGTTTCAATGCAGTCAATCTTTCATCTGAATTCGTCTGGCATAGAAAGTTAAGTCACATTAGTCTAACTCGAATTTCGAAACTTGCTTCTCTCGGTCTTGTTTCTGGCTTGCCAAATATTAAATCAAAACAGAATTTCTTCTACACTGCATGTGTTCAGGGCAAGCAAACAAAATCTTCATTTAAAAGTACGGATTTCATCTCTACAAACAAACCTCGTGAATTAATTCACCTTGATTTATTTGGACCTCTTAATGTTCAAAGCCTGGGAGGAAAGACTTACGCATTTGTTCTTGTTGATGATTTTCCCCGTTTTTCGTGGGTTTTCTTTCTTGGTAAGAAAGATGAGACCTTTAACTATTTTAAGAAGTTTGTTCTGCAAGTAACTCTGTCTACGAATCTTCCCATTAAATCAATTCGTAGTGACAACGGAGGAGAATTCACTTCTTCAGTCTTTTCCCAGTTCTGTGCTGGGCAAGGCATTCGACATACTTTTTCTGCTCCACGGACACCTAAACAAAATGGGATGGTAGAGAGAAAAAATCTTGCACTGCTTGATCTTTCTAGAACAATGCTTTTGGACCACAACACTCCAAAGAGGTTCTGGGCAGAAGCAGTGTCTACGGCGTGCCTAAATAGAACTATTATTCGAAAGACATTGAACAAAACTCTCTATGAGTTGTTCAAGAATCGAATTCCCAATATTAGTTATTTTCATCCTTTTGGATGTAAATGTTTTGTCCTTAGTACTAAAGACTACATAGGAAAATTCGATGCAAAATCCAACGAAGCCATTTTTCTTGGATATTCGCTTTCGAGTAAAGTCTTTCGTGTGTTCAACTTGAGTTCCAGCAAGGTTGAGGAATCAATTCATGTGGTGTTTGATGAGTGATGACGTTAGATTTACGTATTTATCTCGCCACATTTGAGCGAAATTCCCCTTGTTTGACACCTTATTGTGATGTTTTCGAGTGAGTTTTGTGAAAATTGTGTTTTATTCCCCGTTGGCCGTCTTTTGGGTCATTTGATGTGTTTTCAAGTTGTTTTTGATGAGATATTAGGTTATCATATTATGGATGACCTTTTTACGAGCTTGGCGCTTCAAACGGGGACCAATTCGGAGCACAAACGAGGCGGGGAGCATTGAAAGAAGTAAGAAGTTGGAAATGTTTCTTGTCCTAGCTCAAAAAGTGCTCATTTTGTGGTAAAATGTGCGCCGGTGCACTTTTTAAGTGTTGCCAGGCGCACTTTTGCAATTACATTCGGCAGAATTTTTCTTCAGCTGAAAAAGTGCTACTTTTGGGGTAAAAGTGCACAGGCGCACTTTTCGAAGGCTCTAGGCGCATTTTTGGCAATTTTCAGTTTTTTGACGAAAAAAGGGTTTTTAACCCAATTTTGAGGAGTTTTAGAGGGAGATTTTTTACTTCAATTTTTTCTCTTCTTCCCCGATGAACCAGACACTCTCAGAGGGAGAACTCGGAGCTTTGAAGTGACGATTGAGCGAGGACTAGCAAGGATTGACTCAGGAGTTTCTAGGATTCATCAAGATTAGGTTTTCTCGGAGTAAGATGTCTTCTTCTCCGGTTTGCTTCTTCTTTGTTTCTGCGATTTCTTCTGTAATGATGTCGAGCTAAATTCTTAGGGTTGTTTAGATTAGATGAAGCGTTAGCAAGGATTTTGTATGGATGATTTCAGGTTTCTAGCCCGTTTATGTTAATCGATGTTCTTTCAGACTTAGATGCGATTTCTCATAAACCCTAATTTAAACTTTTTGATTCTGGCAACCTGATCAATTGTTAGTTTCCGAGTTTATCTTTGATTTGCGGATCTGACCATGAACGCATTTCATTCTAAAGTTTAGGAGGTCGTTAGGTTCCCCAATATCTTGACCATAGGATTGGAAGAACCTAATCTCTTTGCATGAATTTGTGGCATTTCACTGTTCTTGTTCGTTCTTCATTTCTTGCAAGTTAGCTTAACCATAGGAGCTTGTAGGTTTGATAGAATAGAATCTCTGCGACCTGACCATGGAGTAGAGATTACAAAAGGAATTGTCGAGTCGTCTAGTCTGTTGAATTTCTTCGATTGCATAGTTTCATTCATCTAAACCAAACTAGCGTGGATTCGAGTCTGAGCAACCGCCTTAGTCTATCTTTGAATCTCCAATTTGTTAATTGCTTTGTTTGATTTCATATTCATTATTAGTTACTTAGTTCATAAAACCAAATTCTCAAACCAAAACGAAACCTCGATAAGCTTTGACACACATTTATGAGTAATAGAGAAAGGAAGACCCTTGGGGAAAATGATCTCTTTGGAGCAATCCATTGAGTAAAACTAGTGCGCGTTAATTTGTGCATTAAGTTTTTGGCGCCGTTGCCGGGGAGCTTTTCTTTTTCTAGGAAAGGCATTCACTACAAGAACATTGCATTTTAACATCAATTTCCTAACGACGGACAAAAGTCTGCTGTTAGAATAAAAGTCTAACGGCGGATTTTTAAAAATCCGCTGTTAGATAACAGCGGACAAAAATCGCTGTTAGAAATCCGCTGTTAGCCGTTTAGGGGGCGCCAAAATATCCCGCCTTAGCGGGAAATCAAAATTTTTGGGGGGAAACCTAGCAGCGGATATAAACCGCTGTTAGGTTGTCTGCTGTTAGGTTTTGCTGATGTGGCAATCCGTGTGCCCAACCCCAGCCAATCACATTCTTTTATGGATTTTTTTTCTTTCTCCCTTATTTTTCTCTTCTCTTTCTCTTATTTATTGTTAGTTTTTGTTCTTGTGTCTTAGGGATTTTTTCTTAGGATTTGTAGAAGAACAAAGAAGAAGGAGAAGAAGAAAAAAGAAGGAACAAAAAAAGGAATGAAGAAGAAAGAAGAAAGAAGAAGAAGAAGAAAGGAATAAAAAAAGGAATGAAGAAGAAAGAAGAAAGAAGAAGAAGAAGAAGAAAGGAACAAAAAAAGGAATGAAGAAAAAGAAGAAGAAGAAAAAGAAGAAGAAAGAAGAAAGAAAAAGAAGAAGAATCTAGATCTAGAATAGAGAAAAAAAGAAGAAAATAAGAAGAGAAGAAGAAGGAAGAAGGAAGAAGAAAAGAAGAAGAAGAAGAAGAAGAAGAAGAAGAAGAAGAAGAAGAGGAAGAAAGAAGGATCAAAAGAAGAAGAAGGAGAAAGAAGAAGAAGAAGAAGAAACAGGAAGAAAGAAGGATCGGAAAAAAAGGAAGAAGAAGAATGCAGAAAACCTGCTCTCCTGGAGCAGGTTTCTGCATTTTTTTTTTAAATCTGATCAGAATTCTAACGGCGGATTTTAAGTGCTGTTAGACATAACCGCTGTTAGGTTTAACGGCGGTCAGCTTATCCGCTGTTAGCTCACCTTACGTTAGTCAACCTAACAGCGGATATGCAACCGCTGTTAGGATTTCTAACAGCGGCCTATCCGCTGTTAGAATCACTAAAAATCCGCTGTTAGGATGTCATTTTCTAGTAGTGATTGTGCGTTTTAAGCTTTTCATTCATTCTTTTATCATCTCTTATCTCCCACATTTAACCTACTTGGTATTTCTTGTTTTTGGTGTTTCAGGCAAGATTGCAGGTACGGAAGAAAGAAGACAGAGTAAGGGCATAGCTGACAAGGGCAAAATTTTCTACACTCAGTTCGGCACTACTCCTGTACCTCCTCCTGCAAAGACACCTAAGGTAAGGAGGACCCTTTTTGCATCCTCATCTACGTCTTCACCTTCATCGTCAGCCATTGCTACTACAGAACCTCCTGTAGATCCTCCAGTGCCTCCTGTTCAACCAGAACTAGTAATCATGGCGGAGAGGACGATGAAGGATTATGATCGACCTACCATAGATGGGACTACTTCTTGCATTCAGATTCCCAACACGGGAACTCGGAATTTGCACATCCCATCTCACTTGATCAACATGATCCAAGCTAATGGGAACACTTTCTCTGGGGATGTCAATGAAGACCCGAATGCTCATGTGAGAAATTTCTTAAGGCTGGCTCACACAGTCTCTAACAATGAAGCATATCACAGTGCAGTCAAGCTTCAGTTATTTCTCTTTACTCTGAAGGGACAAGCATAACTGTGGTTGTATGATCACCCGTCAAATCACTTCACTACATGGGATGGTCTGGCTAAAGCATTTCTAGAAGAGTTCTTCTCTCCTTCTAAAGCAGATGCACTCAGAGCAGAGATAGCAGGTTTCACGAGTGGGTCGGAGGAAAACTTCTATGAGGCCTGGCAGAGATTTCAAGGGCTTCTTCGGGCTTGTCCTCATCATGGAGGGGATGACTATAACAAGGTCTCTACATTCCTCCGTGGCCTAGACTATGAGAAGAGAAATGATTTCTCCCTGCAGCTGAGTATGGACTTAAACGACATGACCGCAACCGCAGCCTTAGATGCTTGCAAGAGTTTTGCCATGAAAATCAAATCTCTCATGCAAGATAACCCATTGAAGATGGACGGCAGACATCCAGAGAAGAAGAGATTCTTTGTCAATTCATCATACCCTGTTCCCACAGCTCCTACACCAGTGGATATTGTTAGAAGTCAGTTGGAGTTGGATAACTCAAACTTGGAGATGGAAGTGCAGAGATTAAAGCATGAGCTCGAAAGGGCTATGATAGCTCCTTCATCGGGTGTTCCTACAGCTCCACCGCCAGGGTTCAAGGTGCTTACTCGGACAGAGAATGTATCAGCTGTATATACTCCCTGTTCGAATTGCGGTGGTGCAGGTCATTCAGCAGAGGGATGTACTTGGAAGTTTGAGAGTAACCAAGACCAACAATAAGAGGAGATTGCTTATGTTGGTGGCCCAAACCAAGGGAATAACCAGAACCAGGGAGGATATCAGAATCAGAACTCCCAATGGCAGAATAGAGGGGGTTGGAATAACAATCAGAATCAGAATCAGTTCCAGGGTGGTTATCAGAGGAACAACGAGAATCAGAATCAGAATTCCCAATGCCAGAACCGAGGAAACTGGAATGGTAATCAGAATCAAGGTCAGAACAACAACAGTGGTTCAAGTTCTTCTGCGCCTAAGTCCAATACCAATATCATGTAGGAAAAGATTCTTGCTGAAACTCAATCCAATAAGAAGGACATCTCACTCACCGAGACCTCTATCAAGAAGCTAGACGATCGGGTGACGACAATAACCAACTTTCTGAAGGAGAAGGGAGTTGGTCTTCTACCTAGCACAACTCCCTCCTCTTCATCTAACAATGCCGGAGGAAGCAAAACTAAGGAAGAATTCTGTGGAGCAGTTTCTCTTCAGGATGGCACGGAGGAATTGGAGAAGCCAATGGAGTAGTTGTGTCAGAAGGAGCAGCAAAGAAAAGAAGCTACTCCACCAGTCGCTCCTTACTGACCAAAAGCACCTTATCCTGCAGCCTTGAACAGACATGTGCTAAACAAGGAGAATTTGGGGAAGACTCTGGTGACAATTAATAACTAGAAGATGGGAGTTGCTTTAGTGGAAGAACTTCTTGCAAACCCGGATTATACGAGGCATATGAAAGAAATTCTCTCCAAGAAGAAGAAGCTGAAAAATGCAGAAGTTGCTGCTGTGGTGGAGGAGCTGAGAAGCGTGATTCCTGACAAGAAGGAAGACAAGGCTGCCAATCCTCTTCCAAAGAAATCCTCTCAAAAGACGAGAGCAGACGAGATAGAGGAGATAGCCTCAGTTACCCCCATGAAGCTGGCGAGTCTGTTCCGAAGCAGAGCCACGTGGTGCCAAAGTGACCTGATCCAGGGAGTTTTTCTTTCCCTTGTTCTATTGGCACTTATTTGATTGATAGAGCTCTTGCAGATTTAGGGGCTAGCATCAGTGTTATGCCTTACTCTTTGTTTGAGCGTCTAGGACTGCCTAAGCTAACACCTACCACCATGAATATCAACCTAGCTGATCAAACTGTTAGACATCCCAGGGGTATTGCTGAAAATGTTGTAGTTAGGGTGCATGATAGCTACTTCATGACTGATTTTGTGGTTATTGATTGCATGGAGAGTGTTAACATCCCCCTTATCTTGGGACGACCCTTCCTAGCCACTTCTGGTGCACTCATAGATGCAAAGGCTGGGAGGTTAACCTTTCGGGATAAGGAAAAAGTTATTATATTTGAAATTCCTCCACCTGATCCAATGTGCACTCTTCCGCTAAGAAACCCATGTCGTTAGTGTTTGAGAATGCTTCAGTTTATACTGTATTTACCGATATGGATCCTCCTTATTCATCTTCATCTTTGCAGGATCAGGTAGCGGTGATGGTATCTATCCAAGATATAGGTGGAGTTAAGAAGAAGAACAAGCCTCCTAAGAAAGCTAAGGCGCCGCCCCCTGACAATACGCTTACCAAACCCCTAGATGTGGTTCTGGATAAAGCGGACTTGTTTGGACCATTCGAGGTCTCTGGATTGCGTGGAGACGGATTATTGGAGCTTGCCCACGCTAACGGGAAGAAATTTGTGCTTTAGAGTGGAGCGGTGAAGGTATTCTTTCAGGACACGGATGCCAGTCTGAAAGAAGTTCTGAGCTGGGACGCCACACCTTAGATCAGGTATCGTCGAGCTCAAAGACGTTAAACGAGAGCGCTTCTCGGGAGGCAACCCGAGGTTAGAGTCTTTAAATTTATTGAGTCAAGTCCGTGGTAGAGTTGTGGTGTCAGTTTTGTGTGCGTGTCAGTCCCCGAGAGTAGAATTTTGTGATAATTGGTCGTTTTCAAGCTAAGGATTTTAAGCGAATTTTTCAAGAATTAATTGAATTTCCTAGCATCAGGTCAAAAAGTGCTCATTTCTAGCCCAAAAGTTCTCTAGCGCACTTTTTAAGCTGCCAGGCGCACTTTTGCATTTAGGTTCGTCGAAATTCAGCTTCAGGTCAAAAAGTGCTCCGGCGCACTTTTTGTGTCGACCGAGCGCACTTTTCCGCACTGAAATTTTTTTTTATAAAAAAATATATATATTTAAAAAAAATTAAAAAACATTCGTGTCGAGTCGTGGTTGACCTTTTGTGTGTCTATTTTATCCTTTTATGGTATAACGGGGGGGTTTCCACCTCCCCATTCCTCTCCTGTGCTTCTAGGCCGCATCCGGGATCTACCCTCCGTTATCGTGGAATCATTGTCGTACTTCCCATGAATTCGGCCCTGATCAGGATGTATACTTCGGTGACTCACTCATGCTTTCTCCGACATCCTCATGTTTACCTTTCGGTAACCCTATACACTCTGTTTCTTCTTTTTATTATGTGGTCCATTGAGAACAATGCCCAGTTTAAGTGTGGGGTGGGGTGTTTATTTGCATGTTTTGTCATTCGATGGGTGGTGATTGTACTTTGTTTTGTCACTCTTTCATTGTTTCCCATTCTATTTTGCAAGTAACTTTTCACATTGCTTAATATCTTCTTAGATTTGCTTACCGTGTTCCATATGGTGAGATTGATGTGGTGCTTTAGCTGACCAAATGTGTGTGCGAGAACCCGTATTATGACCATCTCCCACTCTTCTTGTTTGTAGTAGTCTAGGAACTTGTCCTTATTGGATTAGTGAACATGTGACTTGGTGTTGTGCAAGACTTGGTCTGTTTGATGCTCGAATTCTCTAGTTCAATGCCATGATCGAGTCTAGATAAGGGATCTTTTAATTTCATGCTTTTAATTGTTGTTAATGTTCCCAATCAGATAAAATCTGAAAAATGAGTGGTTTGGTATTGAAGTTGTGGGTCGATTCACGAGCTGGCATACGCGTTTGCCCATTGTTGTAGTCCCAAAGGGAAGTCTCAATGTGGCATTCTTCTTCTAACCTACTCCCAATCGTGGCTGGGGTCTAGGATAACGCGGAATTCCAAAGGTTTCTGGCTGCTATATACCTGGTAGTATCCACACTGTACCGGCCATTCGAAAATAAGACTTGAAAAAGAAAAAATATATATATAAAAAAAGGAAAAAAATGAAATGCTCTTTAATTTTGTTCAAGTCGGGTTCCCTTGTCTAGCAAGTGTTGGGTTGCGTCCTAGAGTAAGTGTAGCGGAAGTAAGTATTGTCTTGCCTTTATCAAGTCAGGTTGTTCACTAGCTCTTTAAAGTCTTGTTCCTATTTTACACCGGCAAAGGTTTGGTTTTAATTGTGTGGTCAATCGGGTAATCCTCTTGTTTGATAGAAGCACCATATACATCATTCTAGGACCCAAGAGGTTTCGGTTTGCTCTTTCAGGTTGGTGCAGAGTTGTGTTAGAGTTCTTATTTGAGGACAAACAAAGGTTTAAGTGTGGGGTGATTTGATGGCGTCAGATTTACCACGTTTATCTTGCCACATTTGAGCGAAATTTCCCTTGTTTGACACCTTATTGTAATGTTTTCGAGTGAGTTTTGTGAAAATTGCGTTTTATTCCCCGTTGGCCCTCTTTTGGGTCGTTTGATGTGTTTTCAAGTTGTTTTTTATGAGATATTAGGTTACTATATTATGGATGACCTTTCTACGAGCTTGGCGCTTCAAACGGGGACCAATTCGGAGTACAAACGAGGCGGGGAGCATCGAAAGAAGTAAGGAGTTGGAAATGTTTCTTGTCCCAGCTCAAAAAGTGCTCATTTTGTGGTAAAATGTGCGCTAGCGCACTTTTGCAATTACATTCGCCGGAATTTTTCTTCAGCTGAAAAAGTGCTACTTTTGGGGTAAAAGTGCGCAGGCGCACTTATCGAAGGCCCCAGGCGCACTTTTGGCAATTTTCAGCTTTTTGACGAAAAAAGGGTTTTTAACCCAATTTTGAGGAGTTTTAGAGGGAGACTTTTTACTTTAATTTTTTCTCTTCTTCCCCGACGAACCAGACACTCTTGGAGGGAGAACTCGGAGCTTTGAAGTGATGATTGAGCGAGGATTAGCAAGGATTGACTCAGGAGTTTCTAGGATTCATCAAGATTAGGTTTTCTCGGAGTAAGATGTCTTCTTCTCTAGTTTGCTTCTTCTTTGTTTCTGCGATTTCTTCTGTAATGATGTCGAGCTAAATTCTTAGGGTTGTTTAGATTAGATGAAGCGTTAGCAAGGATTTTGTATGGATGATTTCAGGTTTCTAACCCGTTTATGTTAATCGATGTTCTTTCAGACTTAGATGCGATTTCTCCTAAACCCTAATTTAAGCATTTTGATTCTGGCAACCTGATCAATTGTTAGTTTCCGAGTTTATCTTTGATTTGCGGATCTGACCATGAACGCATTTCATTCTAGAGTTTAGGAGGTCGTTAGGTTCCCCAATATCTTGACCATAGGATTGGAAGAACCTAATCTCTTTGCATGAATTTGTGGCATTTCACTGTTCTTGTTCGTTCTTGATTTCTTGCAAGTTAGCTTGACCATAGGAGATTGTAGGTTTGATAGAATAGAATCTCTACGACCTGACCATGGAGTAGAGATTACAAAAGGAATTGTCGAGTCGTCTAGTCTGTTGAATTTCTTCGATTGCATAGTTTCATCCATCTAAACCGTACTAGCGTGGATTCGAGTCTGAGCAACCGCCTTAGTCTATCTTTGAATCCCCAATTTGTTAATTGCTTTGTTTGATTTCATTTGCATTATTAGTTACTTAGTTCATAAAACCAAATTCTCAAACCAAAACGAAACCTCGATAAGCTTTGACACACATTTCTGAGTAACAGAGAAAGGAAGACCCTTGGGAAAATTGATCTCTTTGGAGCAATCCATTGAGTAAAACTAGTGCGCGTTAATTTGCGCATTAATGAGACCTCAAGTTCTATCTCATCACCACTTTCATATGATGAAGAAGTCTCACTTCTTCCCTCCCTTTCTCTAAACAATCATTCCTCTCATTCTTCTCATTCTGCTATTGTTGTGCCACTGACAATATCGTCTGAGATTGATTCCGGCCCTTCCTCACTTCCTTTAACTCCTTCTCCAGAGGAACTCCAAAGCGAGATCCAACCCCCACCTCACATCACAAAGAGACACCCACCGTCTCTTCTCATTGGGGGTCACAATGATCGGTTGGTAACCCGGTCTAAACGGACTATCAGTGTTGCTCCTTCTTTCGATACAGCTTTGATTTCTCTTATTGAACCTAAGACAATGAATGAGGCTCTTACGGACTCTAAATGGATTGGTGCTATGCAAGATGAGCTACACCAATTTGAAAGAGCCCAAGTGTGGGATCTCGTTCCTCCTCCTGCTCACAAGTCCATCATCGGCACAAAATGGATCTTTATGAACAAGACTTATGACCAAGGACACATCGTCCGGAACAAAGCTTGACTTGTCGTACAAGGCTATTCCCAAGAAGAGGGAATAGACTTCGATGAAACTTTTGCTCCAGTTGCTCATCTGGAAGCAATCTGAATGCTTTGTGCATTTGCTAGTCACAAGCAATTCAAACTCTTTCAAATGGATGTGAAAAGCGCATTTTTGAATGGAGAAATCAAAGAAGAAGTCTTTGTTAGGCAACCACCAGGATTTGAATATTCAAAGTTCCCCAATCATGTGTTCAAACTTCGCAAGGCACTTTACGAACTTCGTCAAGCCCCTCGGGCATGGTATGATAAACTTACATCATTCCTGCTTTCTCAACAGTTCTCACGAGGGAAGGTTGATAACACTCTTTTCTTCAAAGCCAAAGCCAAGGACATTTTGCTGGTTCAAATCTACGTTGACGACATCATCTTCGGATCCACAAACTCTTCCCTTCATGAAGAATTTGCCGCAATGATGTCTACCATGTTCGAGATGAGTATGATGGGAGAAATGAAATTCTTCCTTGGACTACAAGTTGTGCAGCACGAAACTAGAATTTTCATTCATCAATCAAACTAGACTAACAAACTTCTTCAACGATTCAGTTTTGAAAATGCTAAACCAGCCTCTACTCCAATGGCCACTACCACAAAACTTTCGTCTGATTTAACCGGAGAACCAACTGACCCGGCTCACTTTTGTGCACTTATCGGTTCTCTTCTCTATCTTACAGCAAGTAGACCAGACATTCTATTTGGTATCTTTTTATGTGCACGGTTCCAGGCGAATCCCAAACAGAGTCATTTGACAGCACTTAAAAGAGTACTTCGATATCTTCTCTCAACAAAGGACGTCGAGCTTTGGTACCCAAGTTCGGATCAGTTTGAGCTTGTCAGTTGTAGTGACTCTGATTTTGCTGGGTCCATCTCCGACAGAAAGAGCAGCACCAAAACTTGTCAATTCCTTGGCCCGTCTCTGGTTTCTTGGTCAAGCAAGAAACAAGCTTCAGTTGCATTATCCACAGCTGAAGCAGAATATGTGGCAACTGGCTGTAGTGCGGCTCAAATCCTTTGGATTAGATCTCAACTTGCTGACTACGGTCTTGATCTTCCTAGCACAAGTCTTTTTTGTGATAACACAAGTGCTATTAACATTTCAAAAAATCCAGTACATCACTCTCGAATCAAGCATTTTGATATTAAATTCCACTTTCTTCGAGAATTGGTTGGCCAAAAGATTATCGACATTCAATTTATTCCTACTAACCTTCAACTTGTTGATGTTTTCACGAAGCCTTTAAAGGAAGATCAATTTAATGTGATTTGCCTCAATCCCGGACTGATCTCTGAATCACAACTTGCCTTAAATTCGTCCCATTCATAAACTGAAGAATTCCAGTTTTGGAATTCAACCGATTCATTTTTCCTTTTTAAAAATCTTTCCTTTCTTTCACCTTCCTTTTTGCTCTTTCATCCTTCTGTATTTAACTCTCTGTTTATGATTTTACTTTCAAATCTCCTCTCTCCTTCTCTTTTCTCTCTATTGTGTATTTTTCTCTCGTCTCTCATTAAATTATGGCAGAATCCCGTTTGGTTTCACTCAATGGCTTGATGGAGCGAAAGGCAGCCGATCGACGAAATACAATGCTCTCTTCCGGAATCGTCCACTTCTACCAAATCTTCGCCACTTTCCACAAGGATTCTCCAAATATGGTATCAACATTTACGAACCTCTGTTTCATCTCGGCTAGTCAAACTATATCCCCTGTATTCCTTTTGAGTGCTATCCATTCCCAGTACGGATGTTCTACAGTAACGTCCGTGTCTTGTCATCCTCTCCGCTTGAACTGGAAACTCAGGTGTTAGGACATTCTATTCGTCTAACTCCGCATCTTCTGTCTTGAGCTCAAGGTGGGAGGGTTTATGGTCACACTATTCACACCGAACGTCAGCTCAGTCTTACAGACTTCAACATTCAGGCTGCCCTTTCTCAGATTTATATCTTTGTTCCTCCGTCTGTTCGACCGATTCCGACTAGGTATCTCCCTGCTGCCCTTCGTATCCTTCATTTCTTTATCACACGTCATTTTGTACCCCGGTACTATGATCAAGATGTGCTCCTTCCCCTCGATCTTTGGATTCTCTACAATGCTGTCATTACTAAGCATCTTATCAGTCTTCTCACCTGAGGCTTCAGGTCATCAGAGAAGCAGCAGATCCTTTGTACAAAGGCCCTCTGCCTCTGGGTGCACTTATCACAACCCTACTCACAGATCTGGAGATTGACATACAGTTCACGATTCCAGACCCCACCATTTGGTCCATTCGAGCTCAGCATGTGCTCCGCAAATTGGCTCTTCCTCAAGCTCCTCAACGTCCAAAGTTGGACATCTCCAAAGGGGAGAACAAGGAACTTCCTTCTGTTGTGTCAAGGGACAGATCATCTCCAAACTCTTTCTTTTGTCACCATCAATCGAGAAGAAGAACGATTGGAACATTTCAATCAAAACCTACCTCAAATTCACTTTAGGAAACTGCATTGAGGATTTCGTACATGCTCTCAAAGAAAGAGGAGACTGGGAAATGGAGGACATTGAAACTCTCGACCTTGGAGGCTCTCAGGATGCAGAAGACATCAAAGAAATCATTGTTGAAAAATACAAGAAGGAACCGGAGAGCAACTATGCGTCAGATTACGAAAGAGACCGGAGGTGGACTTTTGATGGAAAGAACTTGCAGGCCTAAGGAGTGAAGGATTGAAGAATGTTTTGATTATTCTGGATGTGTTTTTTTTTTTTTTTCTAAAACTTTAAACTTCATTTTATTTGACTTGTCTTAATTTGCTTTCAGTTGAACAATTTGATTTTGGATTGCTTTGTTTTATGTTTATCTAGACATTGTTGTGGTGTTTTATTGATTCTGTTGCTGGAGAAACGTGTGTGTCTCTTGTTTGGGACTTTGACACTGGGCGCTGAAGAAAAGGTTGGAGATGTCCAACTTAGGGAGAGAGTGTTGAGTCACGGGAGTCAACCAATTGAGTTTTTATGGTCTTTTGGTTTGGTTTCCAAACCGAGTGAATCGTGGAGTGTACTTAACCCTGATCTTGTCCAAAAGACAGATTGGTAGTTTCCTTTTGAGCGGAAAGCGATAAGGAAAGAAAAGAAACTGGAAAGGCGATTGCGAAGACGAGGCAGTCAAGGGATTGATACTAACTCTCGGCGGAATTCATGCAAGAAGAAATTGAAGACGCCAATGATAAATACACACTGAAGAGATGCGATGGAGCCGACGAAATCAGATCGGTGAAGAGAGATTTCGGGTGTCATTCACAAGGAGAGGTTGTGAGGTTTCCGTGAGCTGTGGTTAAGCTGTAATCTCAAGATTCATTCTGAGTCTTGGTGTGTGTTTCTGTTCTAATAAAAGAGACTCTCTCGAGCGTTGCTCGAGACGTGGATGTAAATAAGCCTAGCTTATCGAACCACGTTAAAATCGTGTGTGTGTGTTTGCCCCTTCTGATTCCATCGCTTCTCACGTTCCCTGCTTGGTCAGTCATCGATTTCACTGAACTGCAATACTACTGTTGGCCTGGTTGTGTTCAGATCATTGATTGAAAACGGTTTGATATATGGTCAAGAACTAAGTATCAAGTTCCTTGACCTAACTGACTCTCACTCTGCTTTTCGATTTACTCATACTCTAAGTTCTCTGTTTTCCAATTTATTTACTCAGTCCGGACTAACTTGTTCTTTCAAGACATGCATATTATTAACCCATTAATCAAATTTATTTAATTAAGAACAGTAACACTTTTGTATGATTGTTGGCCTAATGTTCAAACATAAGATGCGAGAAATTTTCATCACGACATTACTACTAGGGCAGTCCCTTGTGGTTAACATAAGTTTACCCTTGCTTTTTAGGTTGGTTACCTATCTTGGTTGGTAACTGAAATATCTATTTCATATTGAAATATTAACCTTTGATTATTATAATAATTAATAGTAGAAAATTAAATACAAAATCTGGTAGTTGAATATAAATCGTTCAGCGATTTCTAGCATCAACCACAAACAACTTGGCAGGTACAATAATGTTTAGAGCCAGAAGGAGTGCATACACAATTTTTGGGCATGCTGCTAGCTCCAAACTTTGCAAGAAAATCCAAAAGGCATTGTTCTTGTCGTGGCCCCCCACATCCTCCCGTGAAGACATCCTTCTTTGGACACCATTTAAGATCATCTATAGCAATTTGAAAGTTTGTTAAATTTATAGAATTAATCATCATGTAATAATACTATTTAATTGAAAGAATCATAGACAAGAAATAAACTACATGTTGAAAACATGTTTACCTTCCCTCGATGCAGCAACAAATTGAAAGAAGAAGATGCAAAACAAGATGGTCATGATTGCAAGTTTTGCCATTTTTCTTATCTTCTCCTTGATATCACTAGTGCTTGGATAAAGCTAGTTTCCTCCAACTACCTAGAAGATTTCTCTATGTTTTGAAACTTGGTAGCTTTCACAGTGACAATGTAAATTTATAGATGTTAATTTGGCACCCTATGCAATTTGGTAAAAATATATATGATTATCTAATAATTATGACGTTGCAATATAATTAGAAGCATATAATATCTAGTAATTAAATTTGGAACATGACAATGTATTTGGATTGAATATTTAGGAAGAAATAATAACATGGAAAGAGATATTGAAAATATATTTTACCTCCCAATTCAAAAGAGTACCTCAAATGGAAATATAAAATTTTATTACTATTATTTAATATTTCGAATATTTTTTGGTGAAAGCGTAAGGCAACCTCACCGGATATTATTAACAAGACGAGGGAGGCTCACACCCACCAGGTCGTAACACAACCAGTTAAGAAGTTCATTACAAGGAGAAAGGAAAACAGTGATGCCCAAATCGAGGTCGTGCCCCGAGTTGGCTAGAAAATCCGCGGCTTTGTTAGCCTCACGGTAAATGTGCTCAATAGAGACCTCCCAATTCCAAGTCAGCATTTCTTGAAACTGCCGAACCAAACTCAGGTGTTGATGATTGTTCCAACTGGCGTCGGTGAGCAATTTAATTGCTGAAGCTGAGTCAGACTGAATGCGCAGTTTACGAACGCCCTTGTCCCAAGCGATCCCCATACCATCGACAATGCCTCTCACCTCGGCGCGGATCACAGAGCACAACCCCAGCTTGGAAGCGAAAGCCACCACAAACTGTCCTCAGTCATCTCGAACAATGCCCCCCGCCGCCGCCGACAAGGAAGAATGGAGGGATCCGTCAGTGTTAAGAGTAAACCAGCCTTCGCCACCGAGCCGCCACCCTATCAGTTGGGTCTGTCGAGCATTTCCCGGCACCTCTCGGCCCAACCGATGGGCCTTCCAGCTCGATGACCAAAGCTGTACCCAAAACAAAGCCTGACGACTGACCTCCTCCGCTCCAAGAGAGACTTAGCCACGTCACAAAACCAAACAATTGGTTGCTTCGTTTATTCCCCATGTTAGAGCTCCACCAATGCTTAAAACTCCAAGAGGATTGAAATGCCGACACCGCCTCCGGCAAGAATTTGAGCCAAACCCCCTTAGCAAAATCGCATCCTCTCAACACATGGTCCACATCCTCCCCCTGTTGATTGCACCGGCACCAGGTCGTATCCACCGTGATTATACGCTTAGCTCGTTCCATGTTAGTCATCAGCTTCTCATGGGTGACGAGCCAAAGAAAATGACGGACTTTGTTAGGTCCGTCCCAATCCCAATCCCAAACTCTAGTCCAATCGTTGTTGCCCTCGTCCAGATTGAACTCCATCAGCATGTTGTAGGCCGATTTAACGGAAAAAACGCCCATCCTTCTCAAGGCCCCAAACCATCCTGTCCTCGCTCAGCTCCTCTCTTGGTGGAGACATCCCATACACCTGCCAAACCACATTTTCAGGTAAAACTTCTCTAAGTTTGGGCAGGTCCCAAGACCCATTATTAAGACAAAAATCTAAAACAGAAAGAGACGAATTAACTCCCTGTAGATTGATGGCATGATCAATGATCACGGCTCCACAGTCAATCCATCGGTCCGTCCAAAATTTAGTAGCGCGGCCATTGCGGATGCTCCAATGAATTCCATTATGAGTATCATTCCAAGCTTTCATGATCCCCCGCCAAACCGAGGAGAAACCCTTTTGCCTAGCAAGCATATAACCATTCTCTGTCCGAGTCATATACTTGGAAATCAACATTTGTGCCCAAAGCTCATCCGACCTGGAAATCAAATTCCACACAAGCTTCATGAGGAAGGCCTTATTAAGATCTCTAGCACTTCGCAAACCCAGACCACCCAATTTCTTAGGTTTGCAGACAGTCTCTCAATTAACATTATGGATCCTCCTAACTCCTCCTTCCGTACCCCAAATGAAATTCCTGATAATCCTATCCATCTTGTCACAAAGAGACAGGGGAAGAAACACAGTTTGCATAATGTAACAAGGGATCGAATTCAAAACGGAAGTAGCCAAGGTAACCCGTCCTGCCAACGAGAGGTTCTCAGCCTTTCAGCCAGCCAAACTGTTATTCATACGATCGAGAATAAAATCATAAGTATGTTTCGTAACTCTGCCATGAAGAACAGGAACCCCTAAATATCTGTCAAGGTCAAGCGTCGCACCAATCCCCAATATGCTAGTCACTTCCCTCGATAGAGACTGAGACACATTCTTTGAAAAGTAAACCTTCGACTTACTCTTATTAACACTCTGACCAGAAGCCTCACAAAAATGATCAAGGATATCAAGGATAACCTTTGCCTGAGAAGTATCCGCTTCACCAAACAAAATAAGGTCATCAGCAAAAAAACAGTGAGAGAGAGGCGTACCCTCCTTAACGAGCTGAATCGGCCGCCAATAGCCATAATTAACTGCAGAGATGATCATCTTGCTCAATCTTTCAATACAAAGCGTGAAAAGGTAGGGAGAGAGGAGGCAACCCTGTCTCAATCCTATTCTAGGGCTAAACGCATCAGAAACAGAACCATTCCACATAACTTGAAAAGAGGTTGAGGTGATGCACTCCATAATAACCCTAACCAGATGAACCAGGAAACTCGCATGCTCGATCGCGTCCCGTAGAAAAACCTAATCAATCTTGTCATAGGCCTTCGCTAGATCCACCTTAATAACCATAAACCTTTTCTTACCCTTCCAGCTATGCAGAGAGTGAACAACCTTCTGCACCATCAGAATGTTGTCAGTGATATGACGACCCGGAACAAAACTGGTTTGAGACGGGTGAGTAAGTTTCGGCATGATAGGCTTGATCCTATTAGCAATGCACTTCTTAATAGTTTTGTACGTAACATTGCACAAGCTTATAGGCCTGAAATCCATAACAAGAGTGGGATTTTTAATCTTCGGTATGAGAGTAATAAACGTCTCATTGATGGCCGGGATTAAATCAGGAGAACGAAAGCATCTTCCGACGAAATCGGCAAAACCTCTTTCCACATTCTTCCAACTTTGTTGATAAAAAATCGGCCCGAAACCGTCTTTACCAGGAGCTTTCAGAGAACCCATAGACTTAACTGCATCTTCGATCTCCTGAGCAGAAAAACGACCATCCAGCCTCTTCTTATCCCTGTCAGAGATGACGCCCGAGAAACCCCTGATATAGCCTCTCGTTTCCGTCGAATCCTGGTAGAAGTCAGTGAAATGGGACGAAACCATCTCCAGTAAATCCTCTGAGTTATCCACCCAAACACCTTGCTCATTTTTTAGACGTTTAATCCTATTCACACTTCTGCGCTTGAGGGCATCAAGCTGAAAAAACTTAGTATTGTGGTCGCCTTCCACCAACCAATTAGTTCTAGCCTTTTGAATCCACAGCAGCTCCTCTTGATTAAAAACCAGCTCCAGCTTTGACCTAATAGAGCTTTCATTTTGATGATTATACTCTGAAGGATTAGAAGCCACCCGATTTTCAGGTAGCTTCAAAGCCTCAATAAGCTTCCTTTTGCTGTTAGCAATATTCCAAAAAAACCTGCTTGTTCGATTTCTTGAGGACCACCGTAATATCCGCCAGAGCCCTTGGAAGGTTAGCCCCTGCATTCCATTTTTTTAGAGAGAACGAAAGGAAAGCTTGCATGCGAGAGCGAAGAAGCAATGAAACGAAAAGGTTTAACAGGGGAAGAAAACACCTAGACTTGAGATATGAGTAGAATGGGCCGATGATCCGACTTCAACTTGTGATGATGAGCCACCGAAGAATCCGGGCAGTCCTTCAGCCATGCTGAATTAACTAAGGCTTTATCAAGCCTGACAAAAATATTATTTCTTGCCCACGTAAACTTCGGACCTGTGAAGGGAATGTCGATAAGACCACAAACATCCACAATCTCAATAAAACTTTTGTTCCTAACCCGATTGAAATGAGCACCACTCCTCCTGTCATCGGCTCGAAGAACAAAATTGAAGTCCCCCAAGACTGTCCAGGGATCATTCATGCCCACCGAGATACTCTTGAGAGCATCTCAAAGAAGAACTCTTGAAGTCGCCTTGGACTCGCATAGACGGCAGTGAGGAGAACACAGACCCATCACTATTAGTGCCTTTAGCATGGATAAATTGGGAATCATGATCTAAAATGTTGAAAGACACAATAGCAGAATCCCAACATAGCCACACACCACCCTTGAAACCAATCGCTTCAGCTCTGAAGGTAGAGTCAAAACCAAGCTTGCTGACCACCTTTAATGCCCGACTATTGCTAATCTTGGGTTCGACGATAACTGCAATAGGAAAACAGAAAGCATCAAAATACGCCTTAAACGTAGGAACAAAGGAGCGATGACCAGCTCCTTGACAATTCCAAGCAAAAATTTGAGACATAGACATAGGAATTTGATAACTCCCTGAATTAGATCAACTCCATCGAGCTAGGACGCCCCGTGGATTGCTGAAGCTCCTTCTCCGCCGTTTCCCCATCAATCTCCATTCAGAAAGTGCCGCAAACTGATTTTGTTCTTGCACATGACGACCTGGGTGATCCTTGGCTTCCCCTCCATCGGATGAAAGCTTCCCTCCGACCTTAGAATTCTTCTTCCGCGTCAAGGACGACACCCCCGACGTTTCACCCGAACCCCAACCTTGCCTTTCGCTTTGGTCAAAATAGCTTTCGATCCAAGCTTACCTTTGGTTCCAGCAGCCGAAAGTTGTTGAGCAGAGGATAAACCAGCCGCTAAACCATCCACTACCGTAGGAGTGGTGGGCTTGCCAGCACCATTCAGACTTTCTGCGGGTAAAGGGCCCATTGGGGCGGCCACTGGGCCTGCCTCTATTCCATCCAAAATTGCAATTGCATGACCGTTGACAGAATCTCGATTAGGATCAGAGTTTTCTTTTTCTTCCTCCAAAAGCTGGATACAGGGGATATCACTCTTCAATACTGGATCAGCAACCGCCCCTCCTTCCGCATATTCCTTTTCTGGAATAGCATTGAATATTCCAAAATGATTGCCTTTGTCGGACGTCGTCGTCGGCTCAACGGCCTTGGCCGGCGGGTTCTGAGCAACACTCGAATTTTTGTTCCTACGAGCTCCTCTCTTAACCAACATCCATGGTCCAAAATCCTTAACCAACATCATTCAGACCGTCTTCCTGGCCGAAAATCAGATTGACATAAGAGACATCAGCATCCAGGTTTTCCTCAAGCACCTTGTCCGCCACACAGGTATCTTGATTGTGCCCGTAGCACCCACATGGGTAACAAATGATGTGGAGGCCCTCATATTCGATCCTTCGAACACGACGTCTCAACCTGTATTTTGAGAGCAAAGGTTTGGAAAGATCAACCTCCACACAGATCTTGGCAAAATTCCCTTGATTCTCTTCAAGAGTAGTATGATCAATACGGACTGTCGTACCAATCTTATCCCCAATAGTCCTAAGAATAGCAGCATCAAAGTACTCAATCGGCAAACCGGGGAGACGAACCCAAACTTCCAGAGATGAAAAGTTGGACGCTTCAGGGCGAAAGTACGGTCTCCAATTCTGGATCACCACGTAGTGCTCGCTAATCAACCATGGCCCACCAAACATAGCTCGCTCCTGATCGGCGACCGACTCAAAACGAACGACATAAAATCCCCAACCAATATCATAAACTTCAACTCTACCTTTCCTTGACCAAAGCTGGGGTATCTTCCTACTCATGAAAACATAGGGAAAATTCCTTCCAAGGGTGTTGATAATTAACGCACTTTCAAACTTCCTTCTCACCCTGATCTTATCTTCAAAAGGAATCTGAATAGTGGGGCAAGCCGGATCGTCCTCCTCCTTGTCAATATCTAACTTGTCCGAGGGGACATAATGGGACTCCAAAAATTCAGAGCTCCCCCCCCCCCCCCCCCCCCCCCCCCCCCGCGGCTTTGTCCCGGAACGATTGACCAACGGGAGGACTTTGTGGCAGTGACTCATCTAATTCCTTAGTCGGATTATGATTATTGACGGTATCCTACGTCGTACGCGCCCGCTTGACCGTCTTTAGCGAAGGATCTGCCGGCCCCCGCTTCCGGCTCCGCAACGGAGCAGCCATGGACGGCACTCCGAGCAAAAGAAAACACGGAGAGCGAAAGGTTTTTTTTATTGGAAACTACTGTTTGTCATAGATTTATTAATAATATTTCGAATATGTAAAAGTAGTGCAGCACTTGAATGTACCTAACAAATATAACAAAGAAAAAAATATAATTATATTAATTATGTAGGCTCCATTGTGTATTATTTCCTCTTTGTATTAATTCATGTTTTATTTTATGAATTAAAATAATTAATAAATTATTTTTCATTAATGAATAGTAATTGATCACACAAAATGATGAAAAACCCATTTATTTTTATCAAATTTAAGAAATATTCGTTTAAAAAATATAATTATAATAATTTCGCTCGATTATTAAAAATGATTGGAATGAAATAAGATATATCGTAGGCGGCTTGGACTATGGAGTTGACATTGTCTTTTTTTTTTTTTTACTTTAGTTTATTCTTTTGGGGAATTTTGTATTTGGTTCCATTGTAGTATTTTGGTTTGGATTTTGATGGATTACGGTTTGGATTTATAATTTTGGAGACTTCATTTTTGTTTTGGTTTAGTTTCTACTCTTTTATCCTTTATTCGACCATGGTGCCTAATTCCAGTCCAATCATGGGTCCAACCATGCCAGTTCGAGATGGGCGTTACATGATGCATTCTTCCAAAATCCTATTTTGCTAGATTGAACTTGTTATGCTTGTTTCTTTCTATATCATTGATTGTGCATGTCTGAGCAAGGACGCTAGTCAATTGGATAGTTACCAAGTCGTTAGGTTTACCCTTATCTTTACCATATGAAAGAATGACATAATCTCTTTACAATTCGTTGTGGTATTTCATCAAACATCTTTAGGGCAGTTTTGAAAATTCAAATATTAGCTTTATCGTAGGAGTCTTTGGAAATATGATCATATCTCTTCTGCCTAATCTAGGATTTTGGATTACCTATGGAATTTTCGAGTCATCATACTTGATTATCTGATATTTCTTGTCATCTATTTATCTTATAATGAACTAGAGTAGGTTCGAGTATAAACAACCTCCCTAATCATACTTGAAAACCCAAACTTGTTTGTTTGTTATTTTTTCATATTTCGTTTGGTTCATTCACAACCATTCTCAAACCAAACCTTTGAAACCCCGAATTAGTTCTTCATTCTAGTGGAGTAATAGAACCAAAAAGAACCTAGGAAAATACGATATTGTTAGAGATTTCTAGCAAGTTAAAACTAGTGTGCAAGATATTGTGCATTAATCCCTAGTGCCACCTCATTTTGACATGGTCAAAAATGACATGTTCTTCTATTAGAAGTTAATGGAAAGTGGACTCAATTTTTTACATAAGTGCTAATTGTCAAGTTGGCTAGAGTGAAAGGAGAAATAACGAGCACTTCAAAGTATAGACGTACATGTTTAATTTGTTAACTTGCTAAAGTAGATGAGAGAAAGTACCATTATCTAAACACTCCACAAAATCATTCACCGGTGAATGTTATATAGAAATATTAATATTTGTTGTTATCCCCTTATGCAGAAAATCGATGGAAACCTAGGTGTGTCTTGAAGATTGATCTCATGAAAGCCTTCGATTCAGTTGAATGGGGCTTCATTTTGAATGCTTTGTCTGCCTTCGGTTTTCCCTCTCTTTTCATCAACTGGATTAAGGCATGTTTTTACTCTACTATGCTTTCTGTGAGTTTCAATGGAATGCTTAAAGGATATTTTCATTCTGCAAGAGGATTTAGACAGGGGATCCGATTTCTCCCTATCTATTTGTTATCTCAATGGAGGTGTTAGCTGGGTTATTTACTAGAGCAAGTACAAAGGGGACATTTCATTTTCATCCACAATGTAAAGGTACAAAGTTGACACATTTATGCTTTGCTGATGATCTGATTGTGTTCACTAAGGCTACTAAGTCTGCAATTGAGGGTGTGATGTCAGTGCTTAATGAATTCAAAGCTTGTTCTGGTCTTCAATTCAACCCAGATAAGAGTGAGCTATATTTAGTTGGGGTTGAGCCTAATGAGGCAGCTGAACTCTGTGCTACTTCAGGAATGATTGCGGGTAGTCTTCCTTTCCGTTATTTGGGTGTGCCTTTATGCTCAGGTAAACTGAAAAGAAGTGACTGTAGGGTTTTGGTAAACAAGATTACAGCCAGAATATCTGATTGGACAGCTAAATGTTTGTCCTATGCTGGTACGGTGCAATTAATCAGGTCTGTTATTTATGGAACATTGCACTACTGGATGATGATATTTGTTCTCCCCCTAAATATGAGATAAAGGAAGTGGTGTTGATATGCAATAGATTCTTGTGGAGTAAACACCTTAGAGAGAAGGCTAAGGTTGCCTGGCAGTTCATTGCCCTTCCAAAAGTCTAGGGCTTAAGGACTTGCATACCTGGAATTCAGCTAATGCACTTAGGCACATATGGGCTCTCGTAACTCGGGGGGGGGGGGGGGGTTGGGGGGGAGTTCCTTATGGGTTGCATGGTTGTATAAGTATAGAACTAAGCTTAAGAACTTCTGGACTTTAAATGCCAATTCTGGCTCATGGAGGAAGTTGTTGAAGCTTAGAGGTAAGGGTGCTGCTCTTTTTACTGTCCATTCTGGAATTGTGAATTGTAGTGGTAGTCCTATGGAGAAGTATTCAGCTAAAGTTGCTTGGAATCACATTAGACAAAGAGCTGCAATTGTTGATTGGCACAAGTTAGTATGGACAGGTCTAACTATCCCACGGAATAGCTTCATTTTGTGGCTTGTCATGATGGAAAGACTTACAACCAAGGACAAGATGGCTTCTTGGGGTCTACCTTTGGATATAAGCTGTGTATTATGTTCAGGAGGAGTTGACTGCAGGAACCACCTATTCTGGGAGTGCTCTTATTCAGTTCATGTGATGAAGTTTTTCTTTCCAAGCATTGATGATTTCACCCGGCAGGGAATTATAAAGTATGATGTTGATAATTTTCTGATCAGTACCCCTCGCAGCAGATTTTGGAGGCTAATCTGGGAGACGATTACAAGCTACATATGGAGAGAGCGTTGTTCTCGAGTTTATGGAGTGGTGCACAATACTGCTCAGGAGTTGGCTTTGACCATTAAGAGAGATGCTAGAGAATTTTTGTTCTTGGTAGGAAAGATGAGTCTTGTTTATTAGCTCATCTTTAAATTGCTTGTATAGCTTCTTTAGTCTTTAGCTTGTAAAGTGCTGAAACTTCCAATTTTTTATGAAATCAAACCACTAAATTTTCATAAAAAAAAAAATCAATGGAAATAAATTTTAATTTGTAACTCTAGTAAGTTGGAAAATTATCATAGGGTTTCAACCTAGATCTTATGGACTTATGATTCTCAAGCCGTAAGTAAGACATGCATATTATTAATCCATTAATCAAATTTATTTAATTAAGAACAGTAACATTTTTGTATGATTGTTGGCCCAATGTTCAAACATAAGATGCGAGAAATTTTCATCACGACATTACTACTAGGGCAGTCCCTTGTGGTTAACATAACTTTACCCTTGCTTTTTAGGTTGGTTACTTATCTTGGTTGGTAACTGGATATTTCATATTAAAATATTAATTTCTGATTATTATAATCATTAATAGTAGAAAATTAAATAAAAAATCTGGTAGTTGAATATAAATCGTTCAACGATTTCTAGCATCAACCACAAACAACTTGGCAGGTACAAGAATGTTTAGCGCCAGAAGGAGTGCATACACAATTTTTGGGCATGCTGCTAGCTCCAAACTTTGCAAGAAAACCCAAAAGGCATTATTCTTGTCGTGGCCCCCCACATCCTCCCGCGAAGACATCCGTCTTTGGACACCATTTAAGATCATCTATAGCAATTTGAAAGTTTGTTAAATTTATAGAATTAATCATCATGTAATAATACTATTTAATTGAATGAATTATAGACAAGAAATAAACTAGGTGTTGAAAACATGTTTACCTTCCCTCGATGCAGCAACAAATTGAAAGAAGAAGATGCAAAACAAGATGGTCATGATTGCAAGCTTTGCCATTTTTCTTATCTTCTCCTCGATATCACTAGTGCTTGGATAAAGCTAATTTCCTCCAACTACCTAGAAGATTTCTCTATGTTTTTAAACTTGGTAGCTTTCACAGTGACAATGTAAATTTATAGATGTTAATT
Organism: Linum lewisii; assembly: GCA_034768395.1. Taxonomy (NCBI): domain Eukaryota; kingdom Viridiplantae; phylum Streptophyta; class Magnoliopsida; order Malpighiales; family Linaceae; genus Linum; species Linum lewisii. The sequence goes on from CM068299.1 coordinate 10,538,792, forward strand.
TGGCACCCTATGCAATTTGGTAAAAATATATGTGGTTATCTAATAATTATGACGTTGCAATATAATTAGAAGCATATCATATCTAGTAATCAAATTTGGAACATGACAATGTATTTGGATTGATAATTTAGGAAGAAATAATAACATGGAAAGAGATATTGAAAAAATATTTTACCTTCCAATTTAAAGAGTACCTCAAATGGGAAATATAAATTTTTATTACTATTATTTAATATTTCGAATATGGAAAAGTAGTGCAACACTAGAATGTACCTAACAAATATAACAAAGAAAAAATATAATTATATTAATTATGTAGGCTCCATTGAATATTATTTCCTCTTTGTATTAATTCATGTTTTATTTTATGAAATAAAATAATTAATAAATTATTTTCCGTTAATGAATAATAATTGATCACACAAAATGATGAAAAGCCATTTATTTTTATCAAATTTAAAAAAAAATTCGTTTAAAAAATACAATTATAATAATTTCGCTCGATTATTAAAAATGATAGGAATGAAATAAGATATATCGTAGGCGGCTTGGACTATGGTTGACATTGTTGTTTGTTTTTTTTTTACTTAATTTATTCTTTTGGGGAATTTTGTATTTGGTTCCACTGTAGTATTTTGGTTTGGATTTTGATGGATTACGGTTTGGATTTATAATTTGGAGATTTCCTTTTTGTTTTGGTTTAGTTTCTACTCTTTTATCCTTTATTCGACCATGGTCTAATTCCAGTCAAATCATGGGTCTAACCACGCTAGTTCGGGATGGGCGTTACATGGTGCATTCTTCCAAAATCCTATTTTGCTAGATTGAACTTGTTATACTCGTTTCTTTGTATATCATTGATTGTGCGGGTCTGAGCAAGGACGCTAGTCAATTAGATAGTTACCAAGTCGTTAGGTTTACCGTTATCTTTACCATAGGAAAGGATGACATAATCTCTTTACAATTCGTTGTGGTATTTCATCGAACATCTTTAGTGCAGTCTTAAAAATTCAAAGATTAGCTTTATCGTAGGAGTCTTTGGATCGAATATGATAATATCTCTTCTGCCTAATCTAGGATTTTGGATTACCTATGGAATTTCGGAGTCATCATACTTGGTTATCTGATATTTCTTGTCATCTATATATCTTATAATGAGCTAGAGTAGGTTCGAGTATAAACAACTTCCCTAATCATACTTGAAAACTCAAACTTGTTTGTTTGTTATTTTTTCATATTTAGTTTGGTTTTTTCATATTTAGTTTGGTTCATTCACAACCAATCTCAAACCAAACCTTTGAAACCCCGAATTAGTTCTTCATTCTAGTGGAGTAATAGAACCAAAAAGAACCTAGGAAAATACGATATTGTTAGAGATTTCTAGCAAGTTAAAACTAGTGTGCAAGATATTGTGCATTAATCCTCTAGTGCCACCTCATTCTGACATGGTCTAAAATGACATGCTCTTCCATTAGAAGTTAATGGAAAGTGGACTCAGTTTTTTACATAAGTGCTAATTGTCAAGTTGGCTAGAGTGAAAGGAGAAATAAAGAGCATTTCAAAGTATAGACGTACATGTTTAATTTGTTAACTTGCTAAAGTAGATGAGAGAAAGGAGTTTTCACCACAATAAATAAATAAAAAATCAAACTATGTACTTAAATAAATACGTTATGAAACTATTCACAAATGTAGGTATAAACACCCAGGCCCTAGGCGATTTCGCCCAGCATAGGCGAAAACGCCTATGGTTTAGGCGTAGCTCATTTATTCGGGTCAACCAACTAAAGTAACTGCCAACCAACCGAGTTAAATGCTGTAACTGAACAACAGGCATTTTCGCCTAGGGAACGGGCGAATGCGCCTAAGCCCTGGGCGTATTAAGCTGATTGGGCGAAAACGCCCACCCACTCCTATATAACCCCATCACCAACCCCATTTCACTCCACACCCCTTCTACCACTCTCCCCTTCCAACGTGAGTCCCCCTTTTCCTCTCTTGTTTTTCATTTTATTAGTGTAGGCTTTAGGTTAGAAAATTAGTTTAGGATTTAGGTTAGAGAATTAGTTTAGGATTTAGGTTAGAGAATTGGCCTAATCTCCCCGTACATCATGACCTTTTGGCTTATTACGCGCGTAGCCATCACCTATTAAGAATTACAATATTGGCACGATCTACATATGTCATTTACCTAAATAGCATTCTGTTAGCTTCCGTTTGGAAACGTTAGGCGGCCTGGCAAAGTTGCTGACGTGGAAAATTTCGTGCGGATGTGGATTCGAAGGAGTTGGCTGAGTCAGCCGATTTCGTGCCACATCATATAAACTATTTTTTTATTTATTTTCAATTTCCCTTTTCTTCTTCTTCCTCCTCCATCCTCCTCCATGTTTAATTTTCAACTCCTCCGTCGCCTCTCCAACAACGACTCCATCTCCGAACTCTACCTTTTTCAACTCCTCCGTCAATTCGCATCTTCAATCTCTTTGTCTCTATACCAACATCAAAATATCTCACACAAAATCCAACCCTCCCTAAAAATCCTCCCAAACCAACCAGCCGGAGCTCCGCTCCGGTAGAGAAAAATGGAGCTAATCAAGTCAGCCGTCGGAGACTTCATCCTAACCTCGATGTGGGTCTTCTCCGTCCCACTCCTATCCCCTTCTCAATCCCCATCCCAGATATGCAAAATAGAGATTAAGCTGGGAGTTTTGGGTCTGTGCTTGGGGATCTGCCATGTTGTTTCAATCAGGGCGATTAACAGTATGCTTGGGAACTCATGACTAGCAATCTTCCTCTAGAAGATTCAGATCTTGGATTTTGAGATCTGGTTGATTATTTTGCAGAAGTGGAGGAGGTTGCTGATCTGGAGTAGAGCAGCTTTAACCGTTAGGGTTCGCCATTGCAGTCCCCCACCAGAACACGTCCTCGATCGACGCCTCCGACAGCAGCGGATCCGTCTGGCTCCGAAGGTTCACCGCCTCCACTAGGATCGACCAGAACACTGAATCCGCTGCGGCCGCCATGGATCTCAGATTGGAAATGGAGTTCGAATCGAAGACGAATGGTCTGGTGAGGTAATCGCCTTCGGTGAACCAGAGCGTCTCCATTAGGTTGAGGTAATTGTCAGGGGAAGGAACCCTAGGGGGGAGAGCTCTGCTCAAGTCGTTATGTTTGAGAAAGTGGGAGAGGCGGGAATGGGTTTGAGCTAGAGTGAAAGGAATGCCCTCGTTGAAGTTGTTGACGAACAAGTTGGCGGAGGTTGTCCAGCCATTGACAGAGATTGGGGATTTTTTATTCAGTTGTGGTGGTGGTGGGGGTTTACAATTGATAGTTGTATTAAAGAGGAGTTTGATTGGTGATAGAGGTGACCTTCCAGCTCCTTTTACTTATACTGCTGGTGATCTTGGAGTTTAGAGTTTGGTTATTAAGTTTGTAGTTAATGGACTCCATTGGTAAGAAGAAGAAGAAAGGTGGCGGTGGGGATTAGAATTATAGGGAGGATGAGGAAGAAAAAAAAGGATATTAGAAATTAAAAAATTTAATTTAATTAATATGACATGAAAGTCATGTCACACGCCACATAGGAATTTAGACATAGTCAGCTAACTCCGTCATGCCACGTAAGATGATTTTGTACGAAAACTAACGGAATGCTATTTAGGTAAATGACATAGGTAGATCGTGCCGATATTGTAATTCTTAATAGGTGATGACTACTCACGTAATAAGCCAAAAGGTCGTGATGTACGGGAAGATTAGGCCTAGAGAATTAGTTTGAAAATGTTAGAGACTATTTTTTGACACTGTCCTATTGACGTTGTAGGATTTTTAAGCAAATGACGTTCGTGTCTTGCAGAGGATATTCGTTTGAGACCAGTACACGAGGTGAGTAGCGTGCACATTATTTAAATTTCTTAAGTCAGTGTGAATTAAGAATACCTTGTGTACGTAGGTTGTTTATGAATTATAGGTTGTTTCCCTGTTGCATGCTAGAGTGAATTAGGATAGTCCATTTTTGTATGTAGGACTACAAAATCAGACATGCTAGTGTGAATTAGGATAGTTCAGTTTTGTCTGTAGGACTACCAGATCGGACTTTGCATGCTAGTATGAAGTAGGGTTTATCGGTTATACTTGTAGGAAAATAAACATATTACCCTGTATACTAACCTAGCAACTTACTATACAATAGATGTCTTACTATGGATGGCCTGAGCCACCAGTGGATGATATTCCCGAGGCTAGTAGGCTTCAACCTATGAATGCTTCTCTCCTCTGGGGAGAACAAGCATAGGGCTGGTCTTGAACTATATGAGCCATTCTTGGAGGGGTGCCGACTTAGGGGGTTTGGCGTGTACTCGGTCATACACCGTGTAAGGAGCTGGTCACGGCATTACTTGAGAGGTGGCAACCGGAGACGAACACCTTCCACCTGGTCGCTGGCGAGGCCACTATCACTTTAGAGGATGTGGAGGTTCTCACCGGACTTCCTACTATGGGGCGTCCTGTTCTTGTAGCTCCGGACGAGCGCCCTGTGACTGACATATGCGAGCAGTGGTTGGGCGTCGCACCGCCACCTAGCGCTATACAGTGCAGGACAGTTAGAGTTTCGTGGGTTAAGAGGCTATTCGATCGTCTGCCGGATGGGGCTCCAGTAGAGGTTGTTACCTTTCACGCTGGGCGTTCACGTGGGTTCTAGCTGGCGTTCTTCTGGCTGATCGGAATGGAGATCACATACAGGTGCAGATCCTACAGCTTATTGGGGACCAGAGGGTTGCATCCACATACAGATGGGGTAGTGCGATTCTCGCATGACTGTATAAGGTCATGGGGAGGGCGGCCTTTTTTGTGCTGGGAGTATGAGGGGCACCGGTGACATCGAAGGATTCACCCTGTTGGTCGAGCTATGGGCCTTGGAGAGATTCCCACGTATTGCAGAGCGCTACATACAGGGTGGTGCCCCCCCCCCCCCCCCCGCGAGGATGACACGTTTCCGCGAAGCGTTCGCTGGTTACCTATCATTGAGCGGCATCAGCATCGCGTGGCCATGCGCCTGGAGGATATACGTTATGCACTCGACCTGTGTACGGACTTTGTGGTGAGGCTTCTTATTCTTCTATCTCTGTAACTTGGAAACTTTTTTCTCTGCTTTTTCCTTACAACATCAATTTTCTTGGCGCTGTCTCCAGTGGATGCCGTACGAAGACCGCACTCATGATTTTGTGTTGGATGGAGATGTATTGTGGAGGGCCGTTACACCCTTATTGTGCATAGATTGCATTGCATGGCACCATCCCGACCGTTGTATCCGACAGTTCGAATTCAACCAGCGAGTCCCACAGGACGCTGAGCCAGCAGGACATGTGGAGGAGTTACTGGCGGCTGATTTCAAGTCGAGTGTGGCAGATTGGAGGGTAAATACCAGCAGTTTGTTCTACATTGGGAGCAGAGGGATCGGCACATTGCCACCGGGGAGATGGTCTCTGATGATTCACACCACCACTTCCACGACGAGTGGTATAGGAGGCGGACGCGCATGGCCCTCTCACACGCTGGCGCATGACCCAGGCGAAAACGCCTGCTGGGTCTTAGAATCAGGGAATCTGGTCAGGAATCTACTCAGAGTCACGGGCCACACTACGCCTAAACCATAGGCATTTTCGCCTATGCCCTGGGCGAAATCGCCTAGGGCCTGGTCGTTTATACCTACATTTGTGAATAGTTTGAGAACGTATTTATTTAAGTACATAGTTTGATTTTTTTTATTTATTGTGGTGAAAACTCCTGAGAGAAAGTACCATTATCTAAACACTCCACAAAATCATTCACCGGTGAATGTTATATAGAACTATTAATATTTGTTATTCCCTTATGCAGAAAATCAATGGAAATAAATTTTAATTTGTAACTCTAGTAAGTTGGAAAATTCATAGGGTTTCAACCCAGATCTTATGGACTTACGATTCTCAAGTCGTAAGTAAGACATGCATATTATTAATCCATTAATCAAATTTATTTAATTAAAAACAGTAACATTTTTGTATGATTGTTGGCCCAATGTTCAAACATAAGATGCGAGAAATTTTCATCACGACATTACTACTAGGGCAGTCCCTTGTGGTTAACATAAGTTTACCCTTGCTTTTTAGGTTGGTTACTTATCTTGGTTGGTAACTGAAATATCTATTTCATATTGAAATATTAAACTCTGATTATTATAATCATTAATAGTAGAAAATTAAATACAAAATCTGGTAGTTGAATATAAATCGTTCAACAATTTCTAGCATCAACCACAAACAACTTGGCAGGTACAAGAATGTTTAGCGCCAGAAGGAGTGCATACACAATTTTTGGGCATGCTGCTAGCTCCAAACTTTGCAAGAAAATCCAAAAGGCATTGTTCTTGTCGTGGCCCCCCACATCCTCCCGTGAAGACATCCGTCTTTGGACACCATTTAAGATCATCTATAGCAATTTGAAAGTTTGTTAAATTTATAGAATTAATCATCATGTAATAATACTATTTAATTGAATGAATTATAGACAAGAAATAAACTACATGTTGAAAACATGTTTACCTTCCCTCGATGCAGCAACAAATTGAAAGAAGAAGATGCAAAACAAGATGGTCATGATTGCAAGCTTTGCCATTTTTCTTATCTTCTCCTTGATATCACTAGTGCTTGGATAAAGCTAATTTCCTCCAACTACCTAGAAGAATTCTCTATGTTTTGAAACTTGGTAGCTTTCACAGTGACAATATAAATTTATAGATGTTAATTTGGCACCCTATGCAATTTGGTAGAAATATATGTGTTTATCTAATAATTATGACGTTGCAATATAATTAGAAGCATATCATATCTAGTAATCAAATTTGGAACATGACAATGTATTTGGATTGAATATTTAGGAAGAAATAATAACATGGAAAGAGATATTGAAAATATATTTTACCTCCCAATTTAAATAGTACCTCAAATGGGAAATATAAAATTTTATTACTATTATTTAATATTTCGAATATGGAAAAGTAGTGCAACACTAGAATGTACCTAACAAATATAACAAAGAAAAAATATAATTATATTAATTATGTAGGTTGGAAGCAGATCAGCGTCCAAACCTTTGAGGGTTTGGAAAGTTCCAAACCCAACTCCAACCATTAGATCTAGTTTGACCATTTGACCAATCTAATGGTTCAGATTTAATAGGGGCATTTAGAACTTTACACAAATAATTTAATTATTATATTTAAACAAATATTTTATTATTATTTTTTATTTAAATATTTTGTTTTTAATCAACCCACCCACTGCCGCCAGCAACTGTCGCAGGCCGCCGGTCGCCGGCGCCGGTCGCCGACCACTTTTTCCGGTGACTTTTCCGATGACATTTTCCGGTGACTTTTCCGATGACATTTTCCGGTGACTGTTCTGACGACTTTTCCGACGAGGACATGTTAACTAGTTAACCTGATTTTTACTATTAACTTATTAGCATGATTTTTTTAATTCATAACTAGTTAACTAGTTAATTTGGGTTTTTATAGTTAACATGTTTTCCGGTGACTTTTTCGGCGAGGCTCTGGAGACCACCCAAACTCCGGTGACTTTTCCGACGAGGACAAGTTAACTAGTTAACCTGATTTTTACTAACAACTTGTTAACAAGATTTTTTTATTGATAACTAGTTAACTAGTTAACCCGAGTTTTTATAGTTAACTAGTTATCTAGTTAACATGTTATCTAACCGAGTTAAATAGTTACCAAGTTGTTAACTAGTTAACGAGATTTTTAGTTGATAACTAGTTATCAAAATCGAGTTAACTAGTTAACTTATCAAATTTAGTTATCCAGTCGAGTTAACTAGTTAACCAATTAAGTTAACTAGTTAACCAATCAAGTTAACTAGTTATCCAAATCTAGTTAACTAGTTATCCAATTGAGTTAACCTCATGAACTAGGTAACTAGTTAACTAGTCAAGTTGTTTTTAACTAGTTAACTAACCTGATTTCTTACTGATAACTAGTTAACATGGTTTTTTACAAATAAATAGTTAACTTGGTTTTTTACAGATAATTAGTTAACATGTTATCAGCATATAACTAGTTAACTGAACTAGTTAACATGTTATTTCGTTGATAAATAGTTAACGAATTACCATAATCAGTTAACTAGATTTTTTGTTAACAGGTTACTATTAATTTGTTAGCATGATTTTTTTCGTTACTAGTTAACTAGTTAGTTAACATTTTTTCCGGTGACTTTTCCGGTGAGTCTCCGGAGACCGACCAAACTCCGATGACGTTTTCGGCGAGGACAAGTTAACTAGTTAACATCATGATTTAGATAACGAGTTAACTAGTTATCTAATCGAGTTAACTAGTTAACCAATCGAGTTAATCTAGTTAATCAATCGAGCTAACTAGGTAACTCGATAAGTTAACTAGTTAACCAATCGAGTTAATGAGTTACCAAGTTGTTAACTAGTTATCTAATCTAGTTAACTAGTTAACTGATTATCCAATTTTTACTCAACTTGTTATCAACAATTGATTAAATTTGTTTAACTAGTTACCTACCTAGTTATGTTGTTTGTAATTAGTTAACTAGTTAATATCATGATTTAGATATCTAATCGAGTTAACTAGTTATTCAATCGAGTTAACTAGATTATATAGCTCAAATATTAAATTTGTCAACAACCTAAAAATTAGTGACTGAAATTGTAACTTCAAATAATTACTAAACAAATTCCTAGTGTTTTTAAACTTCAGACCAATAATTTAATGTTTCAAGCTTTATTGCAACCAATGAAAAGTTAAAGACTTCCATGTTAGTTGAATGAAAATTGAATACCAAACTGTGAACTATGAAACTTGAAGGATTAAAATGTTAAGCAATCATCTTCTTCCCAATTCCACAAATTCCACGAATCGGCGATTTTTGCCGACGTCCACCGCAACCGAATCATTGTCGGAGGAGAACCCTCGGACTTGATTTTCGAATAGATCCATGATTTCCACCCCTATTTGGCCGTCTTCATCTCCGTCACATACACCTTTATCTCCAGCTCGTCGGAAAGTCCAACCGTTGCCGATTGAATTTGGTCGGGACTCCTCTCCGACGCCAACATTGCCTAGCTCCTCACCACCAGCGGGAACTCCTGCATAACCGACCTAACCGACGATTACTGCTGTTCCGAGAAGGTGGAGTGTGTCGGGAGCGGAGCCAAGCCGCCGGCGACTACGGATGTGAAAAAGGAAGGCATGGGTACGGCAAAATTAGGATTTTCTCTATATTTTGTAAATTGACCAAAATACCCCTCCGTTTTGGGTTTGGATTCTGTTCCAAACTTAAAAGTTTGGACGCAGATCCTGTCCCTATGTAGGCTCCATTGGATATTATTTCCTCTTTGTATTAATTCATGTTTTATTTATGAATTAAAATAATTAATAAATTATTTTCCGTTAATGAATAGTAATTGATCACACAAAATGATGAAAAACCATTTATTTTTATCAAATTTAAGAAATATTCGTTTAAAAAATACAATTATAATAATTCCGCTCGATTATTAGAAATGATTGGAATGAAATAAGATATATCGTAGGCGGCTTGGACTATGGAGTTGACATTGTCTTTTTTTTTTTACTTAGTTTATTCTTTCGGGGAATTTTGTATTTGTTTCCATTGTAGTATTTTGGTTTGGATTACCGATTGGATTTATAATTTTGGAGACTTTCTTTTTGTTTTGGTTTAGTTTCTACTCTTTTATCCTTTATTCGACCATGGTTCCTAATTCCTGTTACACCCCGAACCCGGGGGTCAAAAATTTCGTGCGTAAGTTCGCAAATTCCCCTTAAAATAATTCTATAACTATTTAGAAAAATATTATAGAAGTAAATAACAGTCCAATATTACACATTCAAGTTCAATAGTAATTAGGTTAACCGATAAAAATGCATTACGTGGTTAAATAGATTGGTGCGATCTGCTAACAACATAAGATTAATATTACTCAGCCCATTAAAGAACCCTATATTGGGCAACATCCCAGCGGTTAGTTAGCCGAGCCATCTTCGTGCCGGCATGGGTTTGAAGCTCACCTTCCTCAGTTTATTTATTTTAGTTTTCAGCCAACTCAAACTGCTTTCAAACGACATCGTTGGGGGAGCAACTTCTTCTTCCCCACTTCTGCCTTTCTGTTTCCATTCCGACGACACAGCCTGCCCCTCCATCCGTTACACGATTTTAATAGCGTAGATTTTAATAGGTGCTTGGGGTGTGTTTTACATCCCCTCGCCGGATTCTGGGTTTCATGGTGTCGACGGCGACATCTTTCCCATCAGTCACTGGAGTTTCAGTGACTACGAATTGGTCACTGAAATGTCCAGTAATTCTCATATTAGTTACTCAGTAATCCTGAAGAACGAACTTAGCCGAAAACTTTTGAATATTATACAAATTAGTTTCTTAAAACTGAAAGATTAGTCACTTAAACTTTTTTCCGTGTTCAGAAGTGTTTTCCCGTTAAGCAGGTCAGTCCTTGACTTTGGAAGTTAGTGAAATTGAACCCAAATAGTTAGCGGAGTTAGGTTAAATCGTAAAATTGGGTGGAAAACTCTAAAATCGAAATTGAACAATAATCAAATATCTGTAATAAAAATGATGGCAGTGACATAGATAATATAATTTTTATCATAATTAGGATATATATTTCTAGTTAGTCCTTAGAAAATAAAGTGAAGTATTAAAAATAATTTGGGTTAGGATTAGAGATAATCCATTGGATTTAGAAATAGTATTATAGTTTAATTGAGTTAGGATTTGGATTAGGTAAATTGACTTAAAACACTATAAATATTATAAACTAGAAATTGGTGATAAATAGATTATATTAGTAAGAATAATTAATTGGGTTTAGAAATTATGTTATAGGTTAAATAATCTAGAATTTGAGACATTTAAATCAAATAGAATAACATTAATATTATTTGGGTATTACTTATAATTTGAATATATTAGTAATAATAATTAATGTGGTTAAGTAATGAAAATGGATATTAATAATAAAAAATCTAAAGAAAATATTTTCTCTCTTAATTTAAAAACTAGAAAAATTAGGTTGATCAATAATGGACTTCTTTAAGACCAAGTGAACCTTGGTTCAATTTCTAATAAACTCGTTCCATCACTTCCGGGTAATTGAAAAGTAATTCTTCCTCGAATTTACCAAGTCCGTCGTCGGTATCAAATCAGTCTAGTCTTGAATTAAATACGATCTAATCAGATTCCTTGTCTTTAGGATCCTCTAGAGACTTTCAGCCATTGGATTAACCTCGACCCCCACTCTTTGACTTCCGCCACTTATTTCGAGGTGGGTTGGTTTAAGGGGGTAATATCTTGTCGTTGTTATTTTATTTTATGTTATGATTTATGCCAAGTTAATTTCTATGAATGAATTTTGTATGTTGTTGTTATCAAGTATGAATGAGTTATGCATGTCGTTATGATTGAGTTGTATGCATGTTTGAGTGTCACACCTCACACAGAAAAGTCATAGGTGGATTAATAAATGATACTCTCTACCTAGAACCTCCGCTCCAAGTTAAATGGGCCACCAGAGACCCACAGTAAATGTTATCGGGCCACTAGAGATCCGCAGTATAACATTGGGCCACCAGAGACCCACATATCATGTATGTCAGGGGGCGGTTGGGCTAGTTAGTTGAGTTATGGGGCCCCTATCCTAAGTAAAAGTTGATCGGATGTATGTTAAGTCAAGTGATGATAAGAAGCATGATGTTATGTTTCTCAGTTTCAGTTTATGATTTCCATGTTTATATTCCAATAAATGTTCAAGAGATATGATATGATTATTAAAGTTATGTTTAGCTTAAAGTCACCACTACTACTATCCAATAATGAAACTAAGTATTGGATCGAGTTAATATTCGACCCATTTTAGCTTAAAGTTTATGAGCATGAAAGACTGATCCCGAGCCACCCACCAGGTCGTTCAAGACAAGAGAATGAACCCTCTAAGGAGTGAGAGCACGAGTTCTACGAGCTATGTCTCAGAGCTCCGAGTAAGTGAAGGCTTGAAGTAAAGACGAGTACTTTTATGTTTAGTTGAATTGTTGGACTGTTATGGAGACTATTTTGGAGTTATATTTTCATGTTTTATATTTTGGACTTTTGCCCACGTGTTAGGGCTCTTTCCTCAGTTTTACGTTTTACGTTTTGGGATTATGTTTTAACGTGTGGTTTTGGATTTTATGTTATTTGAGATTTCACTTTGGGTTTTATTTTCTTTCAAGTGTCCGCCCTGGGGCCAATTAGTCTTTTATTGGTTTTGAAAATCTTGGGTGTTACAATTCCAATCCAATCATGGGTCCAACTAGGCCAGTTCGGGATGGGCGTTACATGATGCATTCTTTCAAAATCCTATTTTGCTAGATTGAACTTGTTATGTTTGTTTCTTTCTATATCATTGATTGTGCGGGTCTGAGCAAGGACGCTAGTCAATTGGATAATTACCAAGTCGTTAGGTTTACCGTTAGCTTTACCATAGAAAAGACTGGATGTAATGAAGATCAAATCTGTTTGTTGCAGAGGTAAATATATGGACTAAAGCAAGCTTCTCGTCAATGGTACATCAAGTTTCATGATACCATTACCACTTTTGGGTTTACTGAAAACATTGTTGATCATCATATATACCTAAAGATCAGTAGGAGTAAGTTTGCTTTTCTGGTCTTATATGTTGATGATATCCTCATTGCTAGTAGTGACCTTGGTTTATTACGAGAAACTAAGGATTTTCTTTCACGAAACTTTGAAATGAAAGATATGGGGGAGGCTTCCTACGTGATAGGGATACAGATATTTCGGGATCTATCACGTAGGATTTTAGTTTTGTCTAAGAATGCCTATATCACTAAGGTTTTGGAAAGATTTAATATGACAACTTGTGATGGTAATGTTGTTAATGTCAATGTCCTAAAATTGAATTAGAAATGCAACCAATGAAGGATTATCCTTATGTTTCTCTTGTAGGCAGTTTGTAGTATGCACATGTTTGCACTAGGCCAGACATAAGTTTTGCAGTTGGATGTTCGGTCGCTATCAATAGAATCCAGGCATGAATCATTGGAAGGCAGCTAAGAAGGTGTTGAGATACTTACAAGGAATGAAGAAAGATATGCTCACTTTTAAGCACACTAAAAACCTCGACATAGTTGGTTACACAGATTCAGACTATGGTGGATGTGTGGACACAAGAAAGAATACTTTTGGATATGTGTTCATGTTAGCTGGAGGAGCCATTTTTTGGAAGAGTGCCAAACAAAGCATTGTAGCATCATCAACCATGGATGCTGAGTTTGGCATGCTTTGAGGCTACAGTTCATGCATTATGGCTGTGGAATTTCATTTCATGGCTTAGTGTGTTGACTTCTATTAATAGGCCCATGAAAATTTATTGTGACAACACTGCAGCAGTATTCTTCTCAAAGAATGATAAGTACTCCAAAGGAATCAAACACATGGAGATGAGATTCTTATCAGTTAAAGAAGAAGTTCAGAAGAAACAAGTGTGAACTAAGCATATCAACACGCATGCTAATATAGCAGATCCTTTTACCAAGGGGTTACCTCCTAAGAATTTTAAGCAACATGTTGAATCAATGGGTCTTAAGAGTAGTAGATTTTATCATGTATTGGATTTTGCTATGTTTTCAGATTTGACATCTCAATAATTATTTGAATATTCATTAATGAAACTTCTTAATTTTTTTGTTTCAAGTTATGGATTTGTATACATATTATGTGATTAAATAAAACACAACGAGTCTTTCTTAAGACGCTTATGAGACCATTAAGATAACTTAAATTTACAGACTTAGTTGTTTTAATTGTTGATCAGTAGTACATGGAAGGAACTCTGTTCTTTTATTAACACACAACCGCTTTGACTCTGATTAATGTTTCAGTTCAATTAAGGTACTTGAAAGAAACCATTGGTGAATGACGATTTTAATCCAACATTTATGCGTGCATTATGTATTTCCTACCATATCATAAATGATTATTATCTGGACAAAGTGGGAGACTGTAAAATATATTTTAGTACTTTAATATATCTTCCTTTTCTTATGTGGCTCAAATAACTTAACATGACCTGGTTAGGAAATACTGTTGGATAAAACTTTTTCCTTTATGGGCTTGAACTTAAAATTTAACCATAATTATAACTCAGATCTTGATGGACGATTGAGATTAAAAGATCATTAGGGTTTGACCCCTCTCTCTGCCTATAAATATAACTCTTATTCCATCATAAGAGTTAAGTTATAAAAACACACTAAAAGTTTATAGGAAACAAAGAGAAGGTGAAACCCTCCTAGTTCGAGATCAAGACCTGGGGATCTACTCCTTCTTTTGCACGCTTTTGGAGGATCATCGTTATTCATCTTTTGTTCATCAACCCCTGTCGATCACCATGTCTTCGAATATGTCAATTTAAGATTATGTAACTAGATCGCACGATTCAGATCTTCCATTACAGTTTACACAAGAAACCATGGATAATGGGGTGAATTGAGGTGATCACTCTAACACCAATTGCTTTCACTAAACCTTAATGGTGAGGAAAGCAAGGAATACAATTAAAATGTTGGTGTTTGAGATGGGTGATAGCCTGGAGGATATAGACCTGACTGTTGAAGAGGTTGTAATTTTTTACAAGCATATCCTTGGTTCTATGGATAATGAGGTCATTGGCCAAACATAGGAGTATTATGAAGAGTTACTGGTTCACATATTTAGTCCTTCTGGTGGTGTCAAACTGTGTATTGGCACTACTTCTAAGGAAATTAATGATGCCCTTTTCATTATTTGGGGATGACAAATTTCTTCGACTTGATGGATTCTCTCTATTTTTTATGAAATCATGGAATATCATATGACAAAAGATTGTGGAGGCTGTCCAAGACTTCTTCATAAATGGAAAAATGCCTAGACAGTTAAACTCAACTATCATTTTTCTTATTCCTAAATTTATTGATGCTACTACAATGAAGTTTTTTAGACCAACCTCACGTTGCAATGTCCTCTATAAATGCATCTCCAAAATTATTGCCTTAAAAATTAGCGTTGTTCTTCCATATCTCATAAGCAGGAGTCGTATTGATTTTGTTATTGGAAGAATTGATAAGTGACGACATCATTTTAGCACACAACTTGGTAAGTGCTTATCATAAGAGTCAATCCACTCATAGATGTGTCTTAGTGAAGGATTTATGTCCTTGGTCCAAATCCGCATAGGAACTACTTAAGTGTTGGACCTGATTAATATAATTAATTCGGGCCGGTTAGGGATTAATATGTTTTGCTAGAGACCAATATTAATTAGTGGTTTAGGCCACGGCTAATCGGACCGAGTCCTACAAGGTCACACGCCTATAGTATGGACCGGATCATTTAACAGGCCCAATCTGTGGTGGATTGGGACTACTGGGCTGGCGGCTCATTAGGGTTAGGAAGGGATTAGGGTTTCTGCCCTAATCCTATAAATAAGACTGCTAGGGTAGCAGTCAATCCTAAGCCGAATACACTTTCTCTCCGGAGAAAACCCTAGCCGCCATAACCCTAAAGATCGTTCTTCGACCAGAAGTTCTAGCAAGCTTTGGCGAGGAAGATCCGGATCCCAGCTAGCGTGGACTAAGTAGAGGAGCTACATTTGAAGCTCTCTGGATCGATCTAAAGGCTACGGGAGCTACGGGAGGTATTAGTTTGAGCTAATATCACGCTTCAAGAGGTTTGTCGTGATAACTCTCTTTGTTATTGATTTATATGCAATCGGGTTGATCTAGGTTGTTAGATGTTATCATTTTTCCGCTGCGATTCTTGTTTAAGCATCTAACAATTTCCTTCAGTGGTATCAGAGCCCCTCGTTTTCAGAGAAATAGACAGGGATTGAGGTGAGAATCTCGTGATGCTCACCGGCGACGGAAGAAAAGATGGGATTCACGAGGAGGAAAGGAGACACGGCGGCGAATCAGAATCCTTAGAGAAGCCCTGCTCCGACGGCACAAACAGGGCCAACTGTGAGGAGGAAGAAGAAGACGGGAACAACGCCTTCCGTCCGGATCTGGCTTTCCGGCTGGGCATGGGAAATCCGCCACTGCAGCTACACATGGAAGAACAAGGAGCTGGACTTGTGCATTCAGGCGGCGGCGGCCTCCTCCCGGGGGCGGCGGCGGCGACTTCCCGGTGGTGGGAAGTGAATGTGGCGGTGGTTGGGGCGATTGGATTTTTTGGTCAGATCTATGATTTGGGTTGGTTTAGTGTTGGGTATTGGATTGGTTAGGGTTGGGTATTGGGTTGGTTTAGAGTTGGGTGATTGGACACTGAAAAAATGTGACATGGCAGACTTGTCTATGTGGCAGTCCATGTGGTGAGTCCACATAGGCAAACTAACGGAATCATGGATGTCCGTAGCTAACAATGACCTCTAGGATAATCGGCCAAAGTTCAATGAGTGCTAAGAATTTTTTTGAAGATCAATGACCACCGGGTTATTTGGTCAAAGTTTGGTGATCATTTAAGTAACCAACCCAAGAAATTGTTCAAAACAGTGAAGATGTAGAGGAAACGCCAAAGGATGGGCGATATACTCAAGTTGTTGTTGTTCACTCCAAATTCGTTAGTCTAAATGGACTAGAATTCAATCTAAGAAGATTTGTAATCTTCATTATGAATGGAACTCTAGACATATTGCTTCTTGAAAGTCAAGAACCAATAACCTACAAT
The DNA here is from genome assembly GCA_034768395.1 of Linum lewisii. NCBI lineage: Eukaryota > Viridiplantae > Streptophyta > Magnoliopsida > Malpighiales > Linaceae > Linum > Linum lewisii. The sequence goes on from CM068299.1 coordinate 10,555,616, forward strand.
CAAGCAATGACGAGTTCAGACTCCTAATCTTGGCAAGAGGCTATGATTTAATCCATTCAGATTATCCCATCGATTGCTGCATTTCATGATTATGAATATGGCAGTTGGATATCAAAACCGCCTTCCTGAATGGATTTCTGGAAGAGGATGTGTACATGACACAACCAATAGGTTTTTAAGATACTAAAATCTTGGGAAGGTATGCAAACTTGAGAGATCCATGTATGGACTTAAGTAAGCATCAAGGAGTCGAAACCTCATACTTGATGAAGCTGTCAAGGAAATTGACTTCATCTTATGTATAGAGAAAACTTGTGTCTACAAGAAATTCAGTGGGAGCAATGTAGTCTTTTGGTCTTATATGTGGATGACATACTAGTCATTTGAAAATGTGTTTTCAATGAAAGACCTGGGTGAGGTAGAGTACATATTGGGCTTTAAGATCTACAGAGATAGACCAGGGAAGCTCTTTAGTCTATGTCAAGAGACTTATACTGATAAGGTCCTTGATAGGTTCGATATGAGGGAATCCAAGAGGAGATACCTTCTTATGAACCACGACATACATTTCAGCAAAGAATCGTGTCTTTAGACACAAGCTGAAAAGAAGATATGGTGAGTGTTCCACATGTTTTGGCTATAAACTCATCATGTATGTCATGACATGTACTCAAAGAGATGTTGCATCTTGTGCAACATATTCCAATCGAATCCAAGTGATTTTTCACTGGATTGTGTCGAGAATATCTTTAAGTATCTTACTAAAGACTTAGGATTATTCTCCAGTGATTGGAGGTGAAAAGGGAGTTGACAATTAAATAGCATGATGATGCAAACCATTTGACTAATCGTGATGACACGTAGTCGTAATCTAGATACGTCTTCATGGTGATGAAGGAGTAGTATACTGGAAGAGTACCAAATATTTTTTGGTGGCTCGATCTTCTACGAAATCATAGTACATTGTTGAAGTAGAAGCGACAATGTAAGCTATGTGGATCAAGAAGTTTCTGACAGAGCTTGATGTGGTTCCTTCACGTCAAAAGAAAGTAGGTATTCATTGTGACAACAATGAAGCCACTTCTCGTTTGAAGGAACCAAGCCCCAAAGGCTAGGTCAAGCCACATTGATATGAAGTAATGTCTACTTCAAGGCTATGTGAAGAAACACTTGATCAGATTGTGCAAAGCATCAACAGATGACAAGTTGGTCGATCTGTTGACTAAGCCTCTAAGCGGTGCTAAGCATAAGTAACACAACTTGGCAAAAGGACTCGGACAAGTTGTTGGAGATTGTCTTGGAAGACCTTGCTTAGATTTGATGTATACATTATGTAATATAGTTTATTACATGAGATGTATGACATTGGAGTTATTGTTTCAACAAAAGGAAATGTGTTTCCTTCTCATTTAATTTTGGCTTAGAATCGAATGAAATGTTCAATAGTTGAGTAGCATTCAATGGGATCATCACCACAAGTCGCTGATGCATGAAACCCCATAAGTGAACTAAGTGATAAAACGGGTTTTACCAAGGTCGTATTCCACGGGGTTCTCTCAATGGCCTCTACTCACATTCCTCGTAGACGGTCTATTCATTTGAAATAAGATTTGGTTTGAAATAAGAACAAAAGAAAACATAAAGAAAACTAAACAAACAAAGCAAAACAAAAGGGTGCAAATCAAAGACAAAGGGGGCTCTCTTGGTGGGTAGTTTCATCATGCTCAAGAGGTACAAATGCACAAACAAGCCAAACATGTTCGAGGAAGCAATCGAATGACCACGCATTTCACTTCTATAGACTCAATGCACTCTCGTCGCACTAAATCCCTATCCTAGAACCACTCAACCTAGGCTCTCGCTCTCAAGCTAAGTGACTAAGGATGCATTAAAGGTGTTTGATGAAATGCCAAGCTACAAAACCCTCTCCTATGACTCTATGACCACTAGGCTAGACATCACACTCTCATGTCAATGTTCTAACACTAAGAGAATCATCCAAAGACTAATCAAAGTTCAATTGAGTGAAAATCCTAATGCACACCAAGTGTTCGATAAAATGCACAAGTGAGAAATCATGCAACTATGGTTGAATTGAGATGATCTAATCTCTTAGAACACACTCTCTTCAATCCCTAGACCTACAATCCATGTAATCCAAGCACTCTCATGCATTACATTACAAATAATAGACCAATCAAGCCATAGCCATCAATGGAATTAACAACAAGTCATAGAGACCATCTTCTTACAATCCAAGATCAATCATGGCAAGTTCTATACAATCATCCCTCTATCATAGCACAACTAATCTACCCATCCAAGAGGAACCCTAGAAAATCAGCCACACATGGCCAAGGGAGTAAAGAGAAAAGAAGGAAGAATGGTCACCAAGAACACCATGGATGAATCCTTGAGATGATCTTCACTTCTCCACTTGTAAGCACTTCTCCCAAGGTTTGTTGGCTTCAATCCTAGCTCCAATGGCTTCAAATTGCTCCCAAAATGTGTTCTAGGGTTTGAGGGTTCGTGGGTATGTACAAGGGGTTCAAGGGATATCCAAGAATTCCCCAAAAGAGTGAAAAACGTGGGTATTTATAGTGCAGGGGGTAGTGCACGGCGTGCACCTATGCACGGCGTGCAGGGTGCACGGCATGCAAGGCTGCACGGCGTGCACCTTGGAGCTGAATGTGTTTCGGAGCCTCCTGGACAGCCCGTGCACCAAACCGTGCACGGTGCACGGCGTGCATCATGCACGGCGTGCAGTGGTGCACGGCGTGCACCTCCTCAGCTCTGCAGAAAGCTCGATTTTGTAACGCTCATATCTCCCTCGTCCGGACTCCAAATGACCTCCCGTTTGCTCCTATACGCTCCTTGTCATCCGTACTTTGATGCCATAACCTGAAAATGCACAGAGGCAACTCCAATAGCCCACGAATTTGGCTCCAAAGTAGCAACCGGACAACAAAATGACACTTTGCACAAAATTTCAATAAAAGCATATAAGTCATGTCATTTCACGAATAAACACGGGTATTTCATAGGTCATTCATAAGCTTAAAATGCACTAATCAAAGTCACATCAAATTCCCCTACGACTAAGCTTTGCTTGTCCTCAAGCAAATGAATTAGAAAACATCCAAGTTCACAAATGACAAGTCCGGTCCATTGAGATTCAAGCAATCACAATTTAGCTTAAACTGTTCCACGAACAAACTAAACCTACACATGCAAGAACATCAACCAAACAAGTCTAAACCTCACTAATTTCTTCACACTTCAAGTAGTGGTTGACTGGGACACAGCAAAACCGACCACGACAACACCGACTCTAATCAAAAGGACTTGAAATCGGAACATGGATCGTGAGTCGTGAATGATTATGATGTGGCTATCGACTCGACTTCATCCGCTTCTAGATCCGCACTTTACAAAACTCTGGCTAGGATCAAGGGCTACATTGAGAACTCTTTTTCTTTCTTTTCTTTTCTTTTCATTTCCATTTTTCTTTCTTTTTTTTCTTACTGCATACTAGTGCTCGATTCAACACTTCACTTAGGTGTTGAACCTGCCTAGCTCACAGCCTTTGCCCTTTTGCTTAGTGCTCAACCCGACACTTCACTTAGGTGCCGAGCTTGCCTAGCTTTTCTTTTGAGCATTTTTTTTTTCTTTTCTTCACAATTTAGCCGCTTGATCCTTAGCCCCTTACAACTTCCACACAAGATTTCGAATTGGATTCCGTCTAATCTCAAGCCACAATCACGAAGGATCAAAAAGGGTGATGAAAAGCATGGAATAGGGTGCCTTTATCATCTTAGGCCGGTGCTATCGAATGGTACAAAAACACGTATCAAACCAATCAACCAACACACAAGAGTGATAAAATCTCTGTTCTGGCCTATACTCATTTGATATTAGTGCTAACATGCTGGTTATAGGTTCTAAGTGGAACAATCTAAACATCATTGTGAAGGCTTGAATTCAATTAAACACCAAAAGTCAAGAACCGAACGATTCTACAATAGAGGAATTCGATATTCAATTAAGATCATGCAACACATCAAAACATAGCTTTAGACTTCTACCGACAAATAATCACACCAAACCTCAACCTCCCCTACGACTAACATGAGCATTGTCCTCAATGATCAAGAGAGAGAGGGTAAGGTGGAACGAAGTTACCGCGTTGGTAGAGAGGAGCATAGGACGTAATAGAGGTGAAAAAGTTTCATGATGATCCTTGGTGAAGAGTGATCCAAAATGCTTGCCAAACCTTATTCAAAAAGCTAAAACAACACAAAAACTAAAAAGAGCAAACAAGAGCAATAAAAGTAAAGATAACATGGGGTGCCTCCCAAGAAGCGCTTGGTTACCGTCTTAAGCTCGACGATACCTGTGTTATGGTGTCCAACTTAGTACCTCCTTGATGTCAAGTAGCTTCTTCCATGATGAAAGTTGAGCTCCAAGTAGCATCTTGGAGGAATGGTAGACTAGCCAATGCACATTGATGCTTGTATAGCACTTGAGACCTTGGGGTGGCTTGCTACCTTTGAGTGTCGAAGCTTGAGGAAGAAAGTATGGTAGGGAGCCTCCATTGAGATCCATTGTCTCCAAGTAGGTGATGCCACTCAAGGAGTCTTCCGGTTCACACATGGACGACTTCTCTTCCATTATCACCTTAGGGGAGGTTATGAAGCTTGTGTCCGTCTCTTGACACAAGTACTTCATGATCAAGCAAGAAGATTGAAGAGTACTCACAACCTTTGGTGGGACCTCAATAGGGTGGTGTTGTTCACTTTCATGCTCCACTCTCGGTGCCACCTCTTCTTGAAGCGTCTCCAAATCATCTCTCACCTCCTCTAAAGGGTCATCATCCTCAAGTCTCCTTGGTTCTTCATACCCCACATCATCGGTACTTGGTGTGTCCTCGGGAAGAAAATGTTCCTCAATCTCCTCCACTACCCACTCTTCTTCCGTGTCAAGCTCTTCCGGTTCACAAGTGTCATCTTCATCATCATAAAAATACTCCAAATGATTGGGATGTCGCTCATTCTCAAGAATCTTCGTGACGAGCTCTATACTTTGAGATAAGCGGTTAACTCGGTTTGCATTATCCTCCGCAATTTGCAAGATCTCTAGCATGAAAGGAGATGGAAGAGGTTTCTCATGGCTCATGAACTCTTCTTGGGGAGACTCACCTTCTTCTTCTTCCATGACAAGCACTTCCGGTTCAAGGATGTCGGAGATGAGCTTCACACTTTGAGTTAAACGATCCAACCGAGCCGCATTATCTTCCACCATTTGCAACATCTCCTCAATTGTGAGGGGAGATGGACATTGTTGTTCCTCCTCTAGAGCTTCCTTGATGAGTGTCACGCCTTGAGCTAAACGATTGAGTTGGTTCGCATTATCTTCCGCAATCTTCAAAGCTTCCTCAAGTGTGGAAAGAGGTGGAGGAGGTTCCTCATAGCTTACAAACTCCTCTCGAGGACGCTCACTTTCCTTCACCATTTTCAAGAGCTCCTCTAACATAGAAGGAGGTTGAGAGGGTTGCTCACAGCTTGTGAAATCCTCTTGAGGGCGCTCGCTTTCTCTAACCATCTTAAAGAGCTCCTCTAGCATGGAAGGCGGTGGAGAATGTTGTTCATGACTTGTGAATTCCTCTTGATAGTACTCCGGAAACACTTGATGGTAGGGTGGAGAAGGATAAGGACATTGCTCATTCCACATGGGTGTTGAAGCTTGTTGTTCTTGCCCCCACCATTGGCTATCTCCCTCACAAGTTCCTTGGTAGTAGTTGGATGGAGTAGGATGACCATAGTATGGGTTAGGAGATGGATTCCACCCTTGATAAGTGCCATAACCTTGATTTCCATGCCACGAGTTCATCGTCCTTGCAACCTTGCTCCCATGAACTAGATAGGTGGATAAGGGCCTACAAACACGCACAACAAACACAACCAAGTAGTACAACAATGCGGGATAACAAACCACAAAAACAAATACAAAAACAAATACAAAAACAAATAACAAAGAAGCAAAACTAAAACGGAAGGAAGTGAATAGAATGGTCCACTACTAAATGCTTTCAAAGGATTGAGAAAGTCCCCGGCAACGGCGCCAAAAACTTGATAAAACGGGTTTTACCAAGGTCGTATTCCACGGGGTTCTCTCAATGGCCTCTACTCACATTCCTCGTAGACGGTCTATTCATTTGAAATAAGATTTGGTTTGAAATAAGAACAAAAGAAAACATAAAGAAAACTAAACAAACAAAGCAAAACAAAAGGGTGCAAATCAAAGACAAAGGGGGCTCTCTTGGTGGGTAGTTTCATCATGCTCAAGAGGTACAAATGCACAAACAAGCCAAACATGTTCGAGGAAGCAATCGAATGACCACGCATTTCACTTCTATAGACTCAATGCACTCTCGTCGCACTAAATCCCTATCCTAGAACCACTCAACCTAGGCTCTCGCTCTCAAGCTAAGTGACTAAGGATGCATTAAAGGTGTTTGATGAAATGCCAAGCTACAAAACCCTCTCCTATGACTCTATGACCACTAGGCTAGACACCACACTCTCATGTCAATGTTCTAACACTAAGAGAATCATCCAAAGACTAATCAAAGTTCAATTGAGTGAAAATCCTAATGCACACCAAGTGTTCGATAAAATGCACAAGTGAGAAATCATGCAACTATGGTTGAATTGAGATGATCTAATCTCTTAGAACACACTCTCTTCAATCCCTAGACCTACAATCCATGTAATCCAAGCACTCTCATGCATTACATTACAAATAATAGACCAATCAAGCCATAGCCATCAATGGAATTAACAACAAGTCATAGAGACCATCTTCTTACAATCCAAGATCAATCATGGCAAGTTCTATACAATCATCCCTCTATCATAGCACAACTAATCTACCCATCCAAGAGGAACCCTAGAAAATCAGCCACACATGGCCAAGGGAGTAAAGAGAAAAGAAGGAAGAATGGTCACCAAGAACACCATGGATGAATCCTTGAGATGATCTTCACTTCTCCACTTGTAAGCACTTCTCCCAAGGTTTGTTGGCTTCAATCCTAGCTCCAATGGCTTCAAATTGCTCCCAAAATGTGTTCTAGGGTTTGAGGGTTCGTGGGTATGTACAAGGGGTTCAAGGGATATCCAAGAATTCCCAAAAGAGTGAAAAACGTGGGTATTTATAGTGCAGGGGGTAGTGCACGGCGTGCAAGGATGCACGGCGTGCACCTTGGAGCTGAATGTGTTTCGGAGCCTCCTGGACAGCCCGTGCACCAAACCGTGCACGGTGCACGGCGTGCATCATGCACGGCGTGCAGTGGTGCACGGCGTGCACCTCCTCAGCTCTGCAGAAAGCTCGATTTTGTAACGCTCATATCTCCCTCGTCCGGACTCCAAATGACCTCCCGTTTGCTCCTATACGCTCCTTGTCATCCGTACTTTGATGCCATAACCTGAAAATGCACAGAGGAAACTCCAATAGCCCACGAATTTGGCTCCAAAGTAGCAACCGGACAACAAAATGACACTTTGCACAAAATTTCAATAAAAGCATATAAGTCATGTCATTTCACGAATAAACACGGGTATTTCATAGGTCATTCATAAGCTTAAAATGCACTAATCAAAGTCACATCACTAAGCCTCTCAAGCTATGTTTTGTCCCTAGTCTGGAGTTGTTAAACTGAACATAAACGAACTCCCATAAAGGACTAGTTTGTATGATGGTTGTGATAGTCGCGAGTTTCACGGACTATAGAGACAAAGTGTTGTCCTGCCATATACATGGGTATGTATAAGTGTTGCATACTGGACATGCTGCTTTGGAAAGTAACCCAAGACTTTCTAAAGTTATACACTTCTAATGGATTCCTCCGACATGAGTATGGTATGACCTCATTCAATGAGTGACTCACCTTTGATTCTGTCAAACGCTCACCTGAATAAGGGAGTTATAAAGGCATTGTTTTCGGGGTAGTCATGATTTGAGTGGGAGCATGATCGATACAAGACTGGAGATGTCTCTCTTGCTGCAAATCAGGATACGGTGACCCGGGCCCCTTGTAGAGTGAGAACTGTGGAAATGCATGGCCATGCTCAAATGGATTGTTGTTACAATCATTTGTTTATTTAAAACAGTTCAAGAATCTCAGTGACAAGTAGAAAAGTTTTGAGCTATGAGTGAGTAACCGCTCCATGTTATCACATTCTCAAAACGGTCAACCAAGAGACACAGGAAATCTTAACGTGCGGACTTGTCCCTCGGCCAAGTGGGAGACTGAAGGATTTATGTCCTTCGGTCCAAATCCGCATAGGAACTAGTTAAGTGTTGGACCTGATTAATATAATTAATTCGGGCCGGTTAGGGATTAATATGTCTTGCTAGAGACCAATATTAATTAGTGGTTTGGGTCACGGCTAATCGGACCGGGTACTACAAGGTCACACGCCTTTAGTATGGACCGGATCATTTAACAGGCCCAATTCGTGGTGGATTGGGACTACTGGGCTGGCGGCTCATTAGGGTTAGGAAGGGATTAGGGTTTCTACCCTAATCCTATAAATAAGACTGCTAGGGTAGCAGTCAATCCTAAGCCGAATACACTTTCTCTCCGGAGAAAACCCTAGCCGCCATAACCCTAAAGACCGTTCTTCGACCAGAAGTTCTAGCAAGCTTTGGCGAGGAAGATCCGGATCCCAGCTAGCGTGTACTAAGTAGAGGAGCTACATTTGAAGCTCTCTGGATCGATCTAAAGGCTACGGGAGCTACTTGAGGTATTAGTTTGAGCTAATATCACGCTTCAAGAGGTTTGTCGTGATAACTCTCTTTGTTATTGATTTATATGCAATCGGGCTGATCTAGGTTGTTAGATGTTATCGTTTTTCCACTGCGATTCTTGTTTAAGCATCTAACGATTTCCTTCACTTAGAATTTTATATAATTAAAGATTTTGACTTTGTTGACTGTTATGGAAGCAAGGGAGTTCCTACTCAATTTGTTAACTAGATTTCAATTTTGCTAAAAACTTCCATGTTTAGTGTTTGTGTAAGTGATAGTATTTTTTGGTTATTTTCTAGGAAAAAAAGCTTAAGGTAATGGGATCTTTTTCCCCTTTGCTCTTTGTAATAGGAATGGAAGTACTCTTTTTTTTTTTATCGAATGAATGGAAGTACTCCAGTATTTTCTTTATGGAGTGACACAGGCTGGTATTTATTCTCATCATCCAAGATGTAAGAGATTCAACATAACTCACTTATTTTTTGCTAATGATTTGCTAATTTTATCAAATGGAACTTTGAAAGGGATCAAAAGTATTGTGAGTATTCTTCGTTTCTTCTATCTACTCTGTAATTTAAGAGTTAAATCTTGTAAAAACATACCATTTTTGCCCTGTGAATGTCTCTAATGAAATTAAGCTTGAAATGATGGCTTGCATTGGTTTCAGAATTGGTTCTCTCTCGGTTAAATACATTGAAGTACCATTCATTACAGGCAAACTCTATAACGCTGATTGTGACCTTCTGATTGATAGAATTGCATCAAGGATTCATTGTTGGGTTGCTAAGCTACTCTCTTATGTTTATCGACTTCAGTTAATGAAGTTTTTTTTATTAGTATCAGTTAGTATTTGATGTCCATTTTCCTGGTCCCTACTGGAGTCATTAGAGATGTTGAAAATCTCTATACAGACTTTCTTTGGAGGATTGATGAAATTAAAAACAAATGAGCCAAATGCTCATGGACTCGTATCACCAAACCTTATGAGAGGAGGGGGCCTAGATTTGAGAGACCTTTCTTTGTGGAACATGGTTTGTGTTGCACGACACATTTGGTCCATTTTAATTCCGAGCGGGTCTATTTAGGATTGCATGGGTTAGTTTATACAGACTGGGAAGAGAGGATCTCTAGAATTATAAGTCCTCTACAAACTCATCTTGGATTTGGAGGAGGCTACTGAAAATTCGAGAGAGAATAAATTTCATCTCTCTCAAGATTTTGACAAGGTCTACATGTAGAAGGGAACTTATATGAACATATTGTTTGTTTCTTAAGTTTATGCGTCGCTTCGTTCACTTGATCTTGAGTTTCCTTGGAATTGCCTTGTATTAAACTATCCTAGAATTTCTTCTCACGGTTTTTTGGTCTGGATGGTTGTCAAGAATCTTATCACTTTTTAAACTGACTTGGTTAAATGGGGGTTTTCATCTTATGAAAGTTGTGTTCTATGTAGTGATGGGACTCAGAATTTTGAGCACCTCTTCTTTTCATGTGATTATGTGAAGGGTTTAAGAGATTGTCTTTTAACTATGTACCCTGTTGATGGTCTAGACCGGGATAACTCTTTAGCCCTGGTTGCAACCACCTTCTCTATTACCTTTAATTTTGAAGTTGTTGGTCGTTTGATCTTGAGGGCTATTATCCAAGGTGTTTTTAAAGATTGCAATAGAATCCATGAAAGGGGGGGGGGGGGGGGGGAAACGTATTGTGATCCAGCTAGCATATTTTATTCGTTAGACTCTTGCTTATATTATAGTATTGGTTTTTTGGCCATGTAACTAGTTTGTTGATGTTTCGCAGGTCTTGTAATGGTTGTTCTTTTTCCCATTGTATCTAGATAGGTCCTATACATATTAGTTCTCATTTCATCCTTGAATGAAATGTTTCACTTTTTATGAATGAAATTTTGTGTTTCGCTCGTGAAAAATATAATATGGTGAGGTAAACTGATAGTTTTGTAGTGTGAGGTCTATTTTAAAATGAAAAAAAAAGTTGAAAAAGTAACCTCTCCAACAAAAAGAATTTTTATTTTCCAAATAAGGTATGCAATTTATAATTAGTCAACCGGGATAAAAATGGAAGAATTGTAATATATCTTTTTGGAGATAAAAGGTAACCCTTTTCAATGCTTATATTCATAACTTTTATTTTACAATGAAATAGGAAAATTATTTAAAAAATGTTATATATAAATATCTAGAATAAATATAACATTTAAATGCATGCTTGAATTTACCTTTCAATAAATTGGATGTTCTATGTTTGCAAAATCAATCAATCCCAAAATTATCCTTTCAAATTTTGTAGACAAGTTTTTTTGGTACACATCCCATCAAGGTACAACACATTTGTTCAAAAAATTAAAATATAGAGCAAGGAAAAATACTCTCTTACTCAATGGAGTTGGGACGGAAATCTAATGGCGTTCTTAGGCTCTCCAATGCAAAAACATTGCATTCTAAGGTATGATCTTAATCGTAATGAATGAAACAGATAATTTGGATTATTTTATTAATTCTTTTTTGTATTTAAGTATATGCAAGAGGGAATGGATCAGCATCTAAGAGAATGTGGGTTTGGAAAGTTCCAAACCCATTCTCAACCATTAGATCTAATTGATTCTTTCACCAATCTAATGGTCCAGATCAGTCAGGGGTATTTAAGACTTTACACAAATACTTTATTTATTATATTTAATCTAAATATATTATTATTATTTTTTATTTAAATATTTTGTTTTAATCAACCCACTGCCGCCAGCCGCTGTTATCAGTCGCCGGCCGCCGGTCGCCGGCTGCCGGTCGTCGGTCGCCGGCCACCATTTTCCGGCGACTTTTTTCGGTGCCTTTTTCCAGTGATATTTTCGACTTTTTCGGTGAATTTTTCGACGAGGCTTCGGAGACCGACCAAACTCCGGTGATTTTTCCGACGAGGACAAGTTAACTAGTTAACCTGATTTTTACTATTAACTTATTAGCATGATTTTTTTTATTCTTAACTAGTTAATTTGGATTTTTACAGTTAACATGTTTTCCGGTGACTTTTCCGGCGAGGCTTCGGAGACCGACTAAACTCCGATGACTTTTCCGGCGAGGACAAGTTAACTAGTTAACCTGATTTTTACTAATAACTTGTTAACAAGATTTTTTTATTCATAACTAGTTAACTTGGATTTTTATAGTTAACTAGTTAGTTAACATGTTTTCCGGTGAATTTTTCGACGAGGCTCCAGAGACTGACCAAACTCCGGTGACTTTTCCGGCGAGGACTAGTTAACTAGTTAACCTGATTTTTACTAATAATTTGTTAACAATATTTTTTATTGATAACTAGTTAACTAGTTAACTTGAGTTTTTATAGTTAACATGTTATCCAATCGAGTTAACTAGTTACCAAGTTGTTAACTAATTAACTAATTGAGTTAACTATTTAGATTTTTAGTTCATAACTAGTTATCAAAATCAGTTAACTAGTTAACTTATCGAGTTAACTAGTTAACATCATGATTTAGATAACGAGTTAACTTGTTATCTAATCGAGATAACTAATTAACCAATCGAGTTAATCTAGTTAATCAATCGAGCTACTAGTTACCAAGTTGTTAACTAGATCTAATCGAGTTAACTAGTTAACCAAGTAGTTAATTAGTTATCTAATCGAGTTAACTAGTTATTCAATTGAGTTAACTAGTTATCCAATCGAGTTAACCAGTTAACCAATAAAGTTAACTATCTAATCGAGTTAACTAGTTATCAAGTTCTTAACCAGTTAACCAATCGAGTTAACATGTTATTTTGCTGATAACTAGTTAACGTATTATCGAAGTAACTAGTTTATATCATGATTCATCGAGTTAACTAGTTAACCAATCGAGTTAACTAGTTACCAAGTTGTTAACTAGTTATCTAATCGAGTTAACTAGTTAATAAATCGAGTTAACTAGTTATCTAATCAAATGAATAGTTAATCAATGAATGCCTGCAACTAGAAGGATATTTTTATTCTTCAATCTTTTATAATATTATAAAAATATCATAATTGCCAATAATATGAAAGTCAATGACTAAAAATGTTAACTTTCAAAGTTATTTAAACAAGTCCATATGTTTGTGTAACACTGTAAACAAGTCCCATATGTTTGTGTAACACTGTAACTGTAGTGACTGATTTGCAATTCAAAAAGTTAAAAGAGATATCATAATTGTCAATAATATGAAAGTAAGTGACTAAAAATGTTAACTTTCAAAGTTATTTAAACAAGCCTCATGTATTTGTGTAACACTATAACTACAGTGACTGATTTGCAATTCAAAAAAATTAAAAGAAGAAAGAGATTGTGCATCGCAGTAAAATCGGAGATTTGGGAGATCGTACAGCCATCATCGCCGACGATTTCCACGCCTTCGACTCCGACGCCGACTTCTACACCTCTTCATCGGTGGTGTACGGATGCTCTACCGCTGACGTGGTGAGTCACCAACGGGAAGGAGCAAGGGCTCCGTGACTAGCGTCGGCGGGAAGGAGGAAGAAGGATGGCGAGCGTCGGTGGCTCCGGAGCTTCCATCCGATCGAGCAGGAGAGAGGGAGAGGAGCCGGCGGTGCTGGTTATTGGCGACGTCGGATTGCCAGACAGCGGCGGCGGTGTAGCTGTTGGGTGGAGCGAAGGGATAGATAACATTTTCTAAAATACCTGAATTGCCCCTCGGTGTATGGGGTTTGGAACAATCCAAACTTTATTTCTTGGACGCAGATCTTTTGCCTATGCAAGACAATTATATTTTACTTATAAATAAAATAATAATTAATCATGTCACCTTTTTATGGGCTTTTCACTAAAATAAATAAATAAAATTAACTATTAACCTAAATAAATGTCATTCAAAACTATTGATTTTTGTAAATATAATCGCCCAAGGACTAGGCGATATCGCCCCGGCCCTAGGCGATATCGCCCCAACCCCTGTAAAAGCCACCCGTGATTAGATTCCCGCCCAGTGTCAGAGTCACGGGTCCGAAAATAGCCAAGATTTAGGCGATCTCGCCTAGGACCTGGGCGATCTCGCCTATGGTCTGGGCGATATCGCCTTAAGCCTGGGCAACTAACGAGCCTTTAAATCCTTGTTAGTTTCGGGGGAGAGTCACCAAACCAAAAGTATTACAATTCTAGAATGGCCGACCACACTTTGTCACGAGAATTCCGGATCCAAGTTTTCTAGGGGGGCCGTATCGTCCAGGATTGGACCGGCTTATCCTACGAAGGATCTCGAACCCTATTTTGGGTGTCCGCTTGAGAGGGAGGTATAAAGACTGGCATGATTTTCTTACTTTGTCACCTATCCCGTTAATATTTCCTAACCCGCATGTTTCGTTGCCATTTTTTAAAGAACAAGGGTTGTGGTTATTTCGAAACATTGGTGGTTCGGGAGGCTGTGGACAAGATCAGAAGGGAGAAGGACAATATAATTCGGGCGAAGGACAAAGAACTTGATCGAGCTAAGAGGGAGAACCAAAGGGTCGTTAGGGAGAAGGACGAGATTATTTGATTGGTACTGAGGCGCCGTCGACTGGTACTGAGGAAGGTCATCGAAACTGTAAGTCAGCCCGTCAGCAAAATCCTCGTTCCACACATAGTAAGGTGGAGGTGCGTATCCCACATCATGGTGCGCAATACCGCCGTAATCGACATCATCCAACCCTGTACTGTGACCTCTCTGTGGGATGGGATAGCCAGCATAGGGAGGGTATGTCGGCAGGTGTGAGGCTGCACGTGGGCGGTGTGGTCCTCGATCGGGAAGACGCTCATATGCTCCACTCATAGCCAGTTGATGTGACTTCATTTAGTGCATTTTGAGTCTATAATTGACCTATGAAATGCCCATGTTCGATCGTGAAATGCCATGACTTATATGCTTTTATTGAAGTTTTGCACAAAGCGTCCATTTGTTGTCTAGTTGTCACTTTGGAGCCAAATTCGTGGTCTATTGGAGTTACCTCTGTGCATTTTCAGGTTATGGCATCAAAGTACGGATGACAAGGAGCACATAGGAGAAAACGAGAGGTCAATTGGAGTCCGGACGAGGGAGATATGGCCATTGCTAGTTCGGGATTTATGCAGAGTGCAGGGGGTGCACACCGTGCAGTGGTGCACGGCGTGCACAGCCCCCTGCACTATAAATACCTTCGTTTTTGGCCATTTTGGGGAATTCTTTCATCTTCCTTGAACCCCAAACACATACCCATGAACCCTCAAACCCTAGAACACATTTTTGGAGCAATTTGAAGCCATTGAAGCTAGGATTGAAGCCAACAAACCTTGGGAGAAGTGCTTACAAGTGGAGAAGTGAAGATCATCACAAGGATTCATCCATGGTGTTCTTGGTGACCATTCTTCCTTCTCTTCTCTTTACTCCCTTGGCCATGTGTGGCTGAGTTTCTAGGGTTCATTCTTGGATGGGTAGATTAGTTGTGCCATGATAGAGGCATGATTGTATAAACTTGCCATGATAGAGGCATGATTGTATAAACTTGTCATGATTGATCTTGGTTGTATGAGGATGATTTCTAGACTTGTTCTTATTGCCAATTTATGCCATGTTTGCTTGATTTGGTCCATTCAATGTGATTTAATGCATGAGAGTGCTTAGATTACATAGATTGTAGGTCTAGGGATTGAAGAGAGTATGTTCTAAGAGATTAAATCATCTCAATTCAACCATAGTTGCATGATTTCTCTCTTGTGCATTTTATCGAACACTTGGTGTGCATTAGGTTTTTCATTCAATTGAACTTTGATTAGTCTTTTGATGATCCTCTTAGTATTAGGACATTGACATGAGAGTGTGGTGTCTAGCCTAGTGGTCATAGAGTCATAGGAGAGGGTTTTGAGCTTGGCATTTCATCAAACACCTTTAATGCATCCTTAGTCACTTAGCTTGAGAGCGAGAGCCTAAGTTGAGTGGTTGTAGGATAGGAACATAGTGCTACGAGAGTGAATTGAGTCTATAGAAGGGATTTGCGTGGTCATTCGATTGCAACCTAGATCATGTTTGGCTTGTTTGTGCATTTGTTCCTCTTGAGCATGATGAAACTACCCACCAAGAGAACCCCTTTGTCTTTGATTTGAGCCACCTTTCTCTCTTATTTAATCTTTGTTAGTATTGCGAATCTTTGCTTTTGTTCTGAATTTCTTATTAAACCAAACCATTTTCAAAAGTCTATACCGTCTATGAGAAGTGTGAGTATTGGTTTATGAGAGGACCCCGTGGAATAAGACCTTGGTAAAATTCTTTTATCAAGTTTTTGGCGCCGTTGCCGGGGAACTCTCTCATTCCTTTGAAAGCACTTAGTAGTGGACCGATCTATTCACTTCCTTCCGTTTTACTTTTGTTTCCTTGTTACGTGTTGTTTGACTTGTTATCACACATTGTCGTATTACGTTGGTATTTGTTGTTTGACTTGTGTGTAGGAAACATGCACTAGTGCATGAGGCGGATCACCCGTCTTCAAGCACGACTCCAAGGCATCAAGGTCGTGATTGAACCACCAACTCGTTCTCTTCCTCACTTAATTCATAGCACCACACGCAACAACATGTCTCACCATGAGGACGAAGATAACCACTCGGAGCATTCACATCACACTAATGAAGACGATCAATCGCAAAGGGGTGCGAGGCGCACACTAGCTGATTATGCTCGCCCAACCCTTGAAGGGGCAGCCTCGAGCATCGTGCGAAGACCGGTAAATGCAAGAAACTTTGAGTTGAAGCCTAATATGATTCAGATGGTACAGAACGGAGTGGTGTTCAACGGTATAGATGGAGAGTGCCCGTCTAGACACTTGAAGGACTTCCTAGAGATATGCGATACGGTGAAGAACGATCAAGTTCACCCGGATTGTGTGCGACTCCGACTTTTCCCCTTCTCCCTCAAAGGTAGAGCCAAGTCTTGGTTGGAGAACCAACCTAGTAGAACATTCACTACATGGGAGGGACTAGCCGAAGCCTTCCTCGAGGAGTTCTTTCCCCCTTATATGACGGATGCAATCCGAGATCGTATCAACCACTTTACACAACACAAGGGAGAGCTATTCCATGAGACTTGGAATAGGTTCCAAGCCCTTCTTCGGTCTTGTCCTCATCACAACTTCACCGAATGGAGTTTGGCGGATATCTTTGCTAGGTCCCTTGATTTTGAGAATACAAGGATGATCAACCAAGCCGCCGGAGGTGATCTAAGGATGCTCACTCCCAAAGATGCTTTAGAACTCTTCGCGGAGATGGCCAACAAGACAAGGAGTTGGTCTCGACAACAACCTCCTAAGTCTAAGTATGGAAGCGACACTCACTATAACTCTCGG
Organism: Linum lewisii; assembly: GCA_034768395.1. NCBI lineage: Eukaryota > Viridiplantae > Streptophyta > Magnoliopsida > Malpighiales > Linaceae > Linum > Linum lewisii. The sequence continues at coordinate 10,572,782 of CM068299.1, forward strand.
GCCGTAAGTGTTGATGCACCAAAGGATTCGTCTAGCTATGGGAAGAAGCCTAAGTTACCGGGGCACCGAGATGAGGACGATCCCATGATTGCTCTCCTTATGTCCAAGATTGATGCCATGGCCTCTCAAGTAAGTAATCTTAGTATGCCTAAGCATCCCTCTAAGGCTTCATCATCTCATTTGGGTAATCCACCGGTTGCCTCGATGCTTTGTTGTGAGTGTTGTGGAGGCCAAGGCCATGATGCTAATGTTTGTCCTTCTGCTACTTCCAAGCCTAACCAAGGTGAAAGCATTGAGGAAGTAAGATTTGTGCAAGGCCAAGGATTCTATGGAAACTTCAACCCTCAAGGGAATTACCAAGGTGGTAACCACAACCGTCCTTGGAACCAAAGAGGTGGTTACAACAAGTCTAATCAAGGAGGATTCCAAGGTTATAAAGGGTACAATCAAGGCAACCAATGGAACCAAGGGGGAAATCAAAGTCAAGGAAACCAAGGGAAATGGACTCAAGGTGGTAATCAAAATCAAGGTAACCAAGGTGGTGAGCAAGGTTCTAATCCACCGGGGATGTATAATCATAAGGGTAATGGACCGCCCGGCTTCAACAAGCCTTCTCAACACAAAGAAGGTGGTTCTTCAATCTCCCAAGAAGACACCAATGCGGAAATGATTCAACTTATCATGAATCAACAAGCTTCAATTACCAATTTGAATACTCAATTGGGTCAAATATCTAAGGCACTCTCGGAGAGACAAAAGGGTAGCCTACCCTCCAACACCGAGGTCAACCCCAAGGTTCCGAGGAGCTTATGATGGTAACATTGAGGAATGGTAAGCAACTTCAAGATTCCACACCTAAAGCGGTAAGAGCTCAAATTGATGACTATGTTCTAGTTGAAGATTTTGTTTCCGATGATGATACGGACAAAATTGAAGTCATAGTGAAAGAGGCGAACACTAAAGAAGCTTCTAAGACTACCACCAAGGATGAATCCCAAGAGGCTACGACAAGTGCTACTCCGGTCTCTCCTCCCGCACCGGTTTTGCCTCCGTACAAGCCTAAGCCACCTTACCCTTCTCGCTTGAAGCCGGATTCCATGGAGAAAGATTTCAAGAGGTTTGTTGAGATTCTTAACAAGGTGCAATTCACAATGCCTTTTGGAGAAGCAATCACCAAGATGCCTCAATATGCGAAGTTCATGAAAGAGATCTTCACCAACAAACGCAAGCTTAAGGATGTAACTTCGGCAAAGCTCAACGAACAATGCTCCGCCATTCTCTCTAAGCAACCACCGGAGAAGCTTAAGGATCCAGGTAGCTTTACTATTCCTTGCACTATTGGTGAGCATGCAATAAGTAGAGGCTTAGCCGATTTGGGTGCTAGTATCAATGTTATGCCATATTGCATGTTTAAGAAGCTGGGCCTAGGAAAACTAAAACCAACCCTCATGAATGTTCAATTAGCGGATAAGTCCATGAAATCCCCTCGTGGTATTGTTGAAGATGTGTTGGTTAAGGTCGGTGCTTTTGAATTCCTTGTGGATTTTGTTATTCTAGATGCTATGGGTGGTACCGATGTGCCTTTGATTCTAGGACGACCTTTCTTAGCAACCTCTCGTGCTTTGATTGATGTCTATGGTGGTAAACTTACAGTTAGGGTCGATAATGAATGCATGATCTTTGACCGTTCAAATGGCATGGAGTTTACTTTGTCTTATGCTAGTCACCATGATCCTAAGAATCTGCATGAGCTTACTTCGGCTACTAATAGCACTAACCTTGTCCGTCATAGTCTTGCGGAGTTGTTTGCTCTTAGTGATGTGCAGGAGAAAAATGATGAAGTAAAGGAGGCTCCACCTTTCGTGCTTCAAAAGACTCCACCTAAGGCTAAGAAGAAAGGTGTGGAGAAGCCACCCGAGAAGGGCAAGGAAGCCGCACCGATGGGTGAGACTAGCAAGACTAAGAAGCCACCCGATGAGAGAATTCACTCCAAGTGGTTTGGCCCCTTCTCCATTGCTCACGCTTCATCATCCGGGAAATCCGAGCTCACACCTCCCGAAGTCGGTAAGGTTCAATTCAAGTTCCGTGTGCCATACGAAGGTAATGACTTCGACTTCAAAGAGGTAATGAGTTGGGATGGTTTTACTTAGCTGGTCCGTGTGCTTCGTCGAGCTTAAGACGTTAACCAAGCGCTTCTCGGGAGGCAACCCGAGTGTTTTTCATGTCTTTTCTTCTTGATTTGATTGCATGATTGTGTGTTTTTGTGGTATTCAAGGTCCTTGAGTTGTTGTGGTGTCCTTTGTGGTCTCGTAGGTGTTGAAATTCTGAAGTTCGGGGTTCGTTTTGGGTTGATTTGATGGTGTTTTGGTCATTTTTCATCGAGATAAAAATTTGATTTTAGGCTGAGGAGGTGCACGCCGTGCACCTATGCACGCGTGCACCGTGCACGGTTGGTGCACGTGCTGTCCAGGAGGATTCAGAAAAATTTTCAGCTCCAAGGTGCACGCCGTGCACCCATGCACGTCGTGCACCTTGCACGTCGTGCACCCTGCACGCCGTGCACCCCTCTGCAATTTTTTTTCCATAATATTTTTCACTGTTTGATTCGTTTGGGGGTGTTAATGAGGTATTGGGGTGATTATGATTTGGTTTTTCATTGGTATTTCTTGTGGTATTTGTCCATGACGATTTGCTCATGAAAATTTGGCTTGTTGAGTTTGGCTAAGTGGTTTGATTGTTGTCATGATTGTTGTGCCATTGGCGTCTTCAATTGTGGTTTGCTGCTTGAGTTCATTGCTTAACAAATTTTGGGACAGGGGTGGTTGATCATGAAGTGTTTAACTGGGATTCTTTAGTTGAGTAGGATTGGTGGTACTGATTGTTTGAGTTTGGGTTTGTGGCTTGTTCATGAGAGTTGGTTGTGTGATGTTTGGTTCTGGATTGCTGTGTGTCGATTTTGCTGAGCTTGATTGGTTGTTTGTATGGTGTATGTCATTTTGTTGGGTGTTGCAGGTGATGAATTCAGGGGCTGATTTACCTTCTTTGTGTGAGGAGGGGTGTGTTTGATCACCACACATGGGTCTATTTTTGTACATCCCTCCTTACATTATGTGATTTCGTCCCCATATGTTGCTATTAGTAATATTGCCCGTTTTACATGCCTAATGCTTAGAGTGGTCCTTAATGAATTGATCTTTGCTAGCATAGGTTGTTGCTTTTGACTCTGATGATCTTAATTCATGCTAGGTGATATTTCCATTTTGATGTGATCGTTGAGCTGTGGATGTTAAATTGTTTGATCTTTGCTACGATCTTTCATGTTTTGGATTTCAAAATTGAAGGATACGTGATTAGTGATTTTTGTGTTGATCCTTCACAGTGAGATTTCCAGGGCCCCACTTCTATCTCAAGACCCTTGTTTACTTTTTTTTTTATTGTGCTTGTGTGTAGATCAATCAGGGCTCTCTTTTGGCTTTATTGCACTTGTTTATGCACCCCATGTTATCTTTACTTTTTCGCTTTTAATTGTTGTTTGAGGTTTTCGTGTTGTTTTAGCTTTTTGAATAAGGTTTGACAAGCATTTTGGATCACTCTTCACCAAGGATCATCATGGAACTCTTTCACCACTATTACGTCCTATGCTCCTCTCTACCAACGCGGTAACTTCGTTCCACCTTACCCTCTCTCTCTTGATCATTGAGGACAATGCTCATGTTAGTCGTAGGGGAGTTTGAGGTTTGGTGTGATTATTTGTGGTAGAGATGTAATGCTATGCTTTGATGATTTGCATGATCTTGATTGTTTCCAAATTCCTCTATCGTAGAATCATTCGGTTCTTGACTTTTGGTGTTTAGTTGACTTCAAGCCTTCACAATGATGTTTAGATTGTTCCACTTAGAACCTATAACCAGCATGTTGGCACTAATATCAAATGAGTCTAGGCCAGAACAGAGATTTTATCACTCTTGTATGTTGGTTGATTGGTTTGATATGTGTTTTTGTACCGCTCGATAACACCGTTCTTAGATGATAAAGGCAATTAGAAGTTCACCACATTCAGCCAAAAAGCCTACCCGAATCATTATCCTTTAGGATAACCCCGTTGAGTCTTGGCCTGTTTGTTGGATCATACACATTTTCACCCTTTTCCATGTTTTTCAAAACCTTTTTGATCCCTTGTGATTGTGGCTTGAGATTAGACGGAAATCCAAATCGAAATCTTGTGTGGAAGTTGTAAGGGGCTAAGGTTTCATGTGGCTAATTTGTGAAGAGATGTTCAAAAGAAAATGCTCAAAAAAGAAAAGAAAAGCTAGGCAAGCTCGGCACCTAAGTGAAGTGTCAGGTGAGCACTAGCAGAGGCAAAAGCTGTGAGCTATGCAGGTTCAACACCTAAGTGAAGTGTTGGATCGAGCATTAGTATGCAGTAAGGATAAAAATGAAGATGGAAAGAAAAGAAAAAAAAGAGTTCTCAAATGTAGCCCTTGATCCTATGCCCAATGTTTGTAAAGTGCGGATCTAGAAGCGGACGAAGTCGAGTCGATAGCCCATCGCGAGCACTCACTATTTTCCAAATTCTCCCTACCCCCACTTATCTGTTCTTTTTCCCGAGTTCAAGTCCTTTTGATTAGAGTTGGTGTTGTCGTGGTCGGTTTTTCTGTATCTCAATTAACCACTACTTGAAGTGTGCAATATTAGTGAGGTCTAGACTTGTTTGGTTGATGTTCTTGCATGTGTAGGTTAAGTTTGTTTGTGGAACAGTCTAAGCCAAATTGTTAATGCTTGAGTCTCATGTGACCGATCTTGTCATTTGTGAACTTGGATGTTTTCTAATTCATTTGCTTGGGACAAGCAAAGTTAGTCGTAGGGGAATTTGATGTGACTTCATTTAGTGCATTTTGAGTCTATGATTGACCTATGAAATGCCCATGTTCGATCGTGAAATGCCATGACTTATATGCTTTTATTGAAGTTTTGCACAAAACGTCCATTTGTTGTCCGGTTGTCACTTTGGAGCCAAATTCGTGGTCTATTGGAGTTACCTCTGTGCATTTTCAGGTTATGGCATCAAAGTACGGATGACAAGGAGCACATAGGAGAAAACGAGAGGTCAATTGGAGTCCGGACGAGGGAGATATGGCCATTGCTAGTTCGGGATTTATGCAGAGTGCAGGGGGTGCACACCGTGCAGTGGTGCACGGCGTGCACTGCCCCCTGCACTATAAATACCTTCGTTTTTGGCCATTTTGGGGAATTCTTTCATCTTCCTTGAACCCCAAACACATACCCACGAACCCTCAAACCCTAGAACACATTTTTGGAGCAATTTGAAGCCATTGAAGCTAGGATTGAAGCCAACAAACCTTGGGAGAAGTGCTTACAAGTGGAGAAGTGAAGATCATCACAAGGATTCATCCATGGTGTTCTTGGTGACCATTCTTCCTTCTCTTCTCTTTACTCCCTTGGCCATGTGTGGCTGAGTTTCTAGGGTTCATTCTTGGATGGGTAGATTAGTTGTGCCATGATAGAGGCATGATTGTATAAACTTGCCATGATTGATCTTGGTTGTATGAGGATGATTTCTAGACTTGTTCTTATTGCCAATTTATGTCATGTTTGCTTGATTTGGTCCATTCAATGTGATTTAATGCATGAGAGTGCTTAGATTACATAGATTGTAGGTCTAGGGATTGAAGAGAGTATGTTCTAAGAGATTAAATCATCTCAATTCAACCATAGTTGCATGATTTCTCTCTTGTGCATTTTATCGAACACTTGGTGTGCATTAGGTTTTTCATTCAATTGAACTTTGATTAGTCTTTTGATGATCCTCTTAGTGTTAGGACATTGACATGAGAGTGTGGTGTCTAGCCTAGTGGTCATAGAGTCATAGGAGAGGGTTTTGAGCTTGGCATTTCATCAAACACCTTTAATGCATCCTTAGTCACTTAGCTTGAGAGCGAGAGCCTAAGTTGAGTGGTTTTAGGATAGGAACTTAGTGCTACGAGAGTGCATTGAGTCTATAGAAGGGATTTGCGTGGTCATTCGATTGCAACCTAGATCATGTTTGGCTTGTTTGTGCATTTGTTCCTCTTGAGCATGATGAAGCTATCTTTCCAAGTGAACCTCCTTTATCTTTGATTGGCACCATTTTGTTTTGCTTTCTTGTTTAGTTTCCTTTATGTTTTTTATTTCCTTTTCAAACTAAAACTCCTTTTAAATGAATAGACCGTCCATGAACCGTTTGAGTAGTAGCTTTTGAGAGAGCCCTCGTGGAATACGACCTTGGTAAAATCTTTTTATCACCAGTCCAGATCGGAGCACATGACTCATGTGAGAATCACCCGTACCACTCAAAATGGTAGCCTGCTCCAACGAGGCTATCTGAAAGGCAAAAAAATTATGTAAGTGTACTATAAGGGAATACTAAATTGCCTACAGTTACTCAAGTAGTTGGCCACTAACCATCCCCTGAAACTGTGCACCATCGTGAGATAAGGCCAGGCGTGTCCGTCTCTTGTACCACTCGTCGTACTCATCATGGAAGTGGTGGCTCAATGGATCTGCTCTCACCTCGCCCTCGGCAATGTGCTGATCCCGCTGCTCCCAGAGACGTAAGTACTGTAGGTACCTAGCACCTCAATCATGTACTGGCACTCTGAAGTCTAGTCCCAGCAACTCCTCGATGCGAGCAGCAGGCTCGGCGTCCTGTGGGATACACTGACCATGTCCGAACTGACGGATGCAACGGTCGGGGTGGTGCCATGCGACACAGTCTATGCACAGCATGGGGCAAACAGCACGCCACAACACATCGTCCTCCAACTGATAATCCTCCGCGCGGAAGGCGTACGGCATCCACTGGAGAATTAATAAATATGTTAAGGAAGAATTAAGAAAATCAGAGAGAGTATGTACAAGAGGTTAAGATTCCTAACCAAGAACTCTGTGGCCCGGTCAAGTGCGTAGCGTATTTCCTCGAGCTTCATAGCCACGCGATGCTGATGGCGCCGGATGACAGACATCCAGCGCAGACCACGAGGAACGGTGTCAGCATCTGGTGGGCACCACCTGCTACGTAGCGATCGGCTATGGAATCTCTCCAAGGCCCAGAGCTGGACCAGCAAGGTGAAGCCTCCCAAGTCACCTGTACCCCTCTGACTCCCAGCCGTGAAGAAGGCCGCCCTCCCCATGGCCTTATACAGCCATGCTAGTACCGCACTACCCCAACTGAACGTGGATGCAACCCGAGAGTGCCCAATAAGCCGGAGTAGATGAACCGGTATCAAGTCTCCAGTCCGGTCAGCTAGTAGAATGGCGCCAAGAAGAACCCAAGTGTAGGCTCGTGCGTAGCGGATAACAACATCTGCTGGAGCACCAGCCGGTAGACGATCAAACATTCCCTTCACCCACGAGATCTTCACTGACTGTCCCGTAATACTCCCAGCTGGGGGTTGGACACCCAACAACTCCTCACATATAACACTCGGAGGACGTCTGTCCACCGCTACGGTAACCGGAACTCCGTCGCTAGGAAGACCCGTAAGTACCTCAACGTCCTCTAAAGTGATCGTCGCCTCGCCATGTATCAGGTGGAATGTGTTCGTCTCTGGCCGCCACCTCTCAATCAATGCTGTGACGAGCTCCTTACACGGTGTGGAACCGAGTAAACGAACAACAGGGAGGAGTCGACACTCTCTCAAGAATGCCTCGTACTCTTAACTCCACTCCAAGCAAGAACTACGCTGTCGCAACTTCAGCGCCTTGCACGCATGAGGGTCACGCCACACTAAAGTAGCCCTATGCTTTTTCTCCCCCCCCAATAGAGAACAATCACCAGGTTGAGGCCTAACGCTCTCGGGAATCCGATCCACCAACGGTTCATCCCAACCATAGTTCGACATCTATTGTATAGTAAATTGTTAGGAAAACTAAGTTAGACTAATTCTCTAACCTGAAAAGGATACTAGTTCTCTAACCTCAAAATTATACTAATTGTCTAACTTCAATATTATACTAATTCACTAACCTCAAAATCATACTAATTCTCTCACCTAATTCTCTAACCTATCCATAAATAATGACATGGTTCACAATGACATAAGAACAATAAATAATGTATGTACTACGTACCTTGTGTAACGGTGCGAAAAAGGTCCTCTCCGTTTTATAAAAATCCTACAACGTCAATAAGACAGTGTTAATAAATCACTTTGAAAAAAATTATCTACCATAATAACCCTAAACTAATTCTCTAACCTAAAACCCTAAACTAATTCTCTAACCTAAAACCCTAAACTAATTCTCTAACCTAAAACCTACTAAATAATGTAATTTAAAAAAAATAGGGAGAAATGGGGGTTAAAGAGTGGTGTGGGGAATGGTGGGGTTGAAAATGGGGTATTTATAAGGGTTGGGGCGAGTTTGCCCAATCCCTAGGCCTCGGGCGAGATCGCCTGTAGTCCGGGCGAGATCGCCTATGGTTGGGGCGAGATCGCATTTAATCGGTGGTTGGGCAAATTTGGATCGGGTGGATCGGAAATAACAGGGGTAGCGGCGATATCGCCTAGGGCCTGGGCGATATCGCCTAGGCCTGGGCGTTTATATTTACAAATATCAATAGTTTTGAATGACATTATTTAGGTTAATATTTATTTTTTATTTATTTAAGTGAAACCCCTTTTTATTCAAAATTACAATCAGTAGAGTAAATTATGATTCTGGTCATTTCCTAGCATACCTGGAATATTTTCTAAATATTTAACAGTGAGATGATTAATTATGTCATCTTTCTCTAATATACTAAAGATATTTCATGAATCTCGATATGTAAAATGATTAATTAGTTAATATCGATCTTATTAAATAATCTTTATGTGATCCGATCTTCCAAATTAATTAGGAAAATAATTTAATTTTTGTTTGTATTTTATAAATAAGATTGAGGCCTACAATCGTTTTGAATGAAGGTCCTTTGAAAATATCAAGGCTTTATATGAGACCTTTTTTATATATAAATATATAGGGCTTGGAATATGAATTTGACAAGGGCTTAGAAGTTAGGGGATATTAGGCCTTTAAATATATTCACTTTTTGAAATTTTATTTTTTATTATGTTACCTCATCCAAGCCACATCTAGCCACCAGCAAGTGAGACTCCGTTGTTCCTAGCGACTTGCAAACAACTTTCTCCTCGATGTGACAGATCATTGAATTTTCACCCACTATGTGACAACTCTTTAGTGAATTTTTTAGTGAGTCTTATAACCAATTCTATAAATTGTGAATATAGTATGTAAATAATTGGCTAAAATATGTAAATATGTGCAAAGTCGATTACAGTAAATCAATAGCCAATTGTGAATGTAGTTGGTTATAGGGCCTTATGAAATATGTAAAGAAGTTATAGTATGTTGATAACCAAATTATGTCCATAATTGATACAGGATCATATAACTAGTTATAGAAGTTCTATAATAGGTTATCGATTCCTATAACTATTTTTTTTTTTATTTTTAAAAAATCCAAAAACCTTTTAATTTTTCCTTTTTGATATTTTCATTGTTATTCCTTCTTCTTCTCTTTCTCCTCCTCTTCTTCAATAACGCATAATAAACATAAAATATAGGCATTAGTGACTCCCCTGTCAGCACCGACGACTCTCTCTTTGTCGGGTGTTGGCCACTTTTTCCTTCTATCGACAATATTGTTTCCTCGTTTTTCCCCTCTTTTTCTTCTACTTACTCTCTCCCCCTCTCTCTGTCTCTCCCTCTCCATCTCCTTTAATGAACGATTTTGACAGCTCCGAAGGAGATTAATGAGATATGTGTGGGGATTGGCCGATGGGAGTGAAGAGTGATGATATAACTTTAATTATAATTGAAGTGGATGAAAGAATAAAACTAAATTGAACTGTCACTTTCCCAAGTTTTTTAGTTTTTCGATGTTGGCGAGTGTTTTGTTTTAATATCACGCAACTTCTTTCATGCAAAGCATGGTGTGAACCAAAGGACAAGACGGTAATGGAGATTGTCACAAAGAGAGGGGTTAGTGTGAAGAAAGGTTGTTGGAGTTAAAGAAGAATTTTCTAAAAATACTAAAAAAACTATGATTCATCTCCAAAAACTGTAACCTCTCGGTTCAAATATGATCCCCACCATCTACACAATCAATTTCTAAATTGCCCCCAATTCAAAGGAACACACAAGCCTATTTTGAAACTAACCACCATAAAATTGGCAAGACACTTTGACTCAATCGATAGTATCACTCTTTTCGACAACCATAACAGGTTCAAACTGGAACTACGATTTAGTATTAGTTTATGATTTATATATGTTGCAAATAAAATAAATAAGGCTTAAAGACTTAGGTATGGTTTATTTTGTCATTAATTGTTGGATCCTAATAACTCAAGTTGTTGGAAGAAATTAAATATTTGTTATGTAGCATTTCTTAACACATCCCCTCAAACGAATGCCCTTGAAAGAGTATTGAAGATTGCACAACATTGGTGCAATTGAAATCAATTGTTATATTGGGGGCCAACAGGAGTTGAACACATGAACTCTCAGTCAAATTAGACTGTGAGAAGGCTCACATAGATAGATATCATGCCATGAACGGTTACATCCCAATAACTTGATTTGTTGTGAGATGTTCAATATTAGTTTACGTTCATTAACACATATATAACTTTAGATGTTAAAATTATAGTCTCCCAAACTAAGTTCGAAGTTTCTAATCTTCATGCCCTTATAGACATTAATCAGTTATAAGTTATTGGCTAAATGATACTAGACAACCCAACATTTGCCTTTCTCTCCAAAACTAATACATTCTAAACAAAATTTCAAAATAGCACAGTTGTTAACTCTGTTACGTAAATTTATTTTTCAATTTTGACATGACATTGAATTTATGGGAATTGGCAAGATTTTGAGACATATAAGTGATTATTGTTATTTTATAACACAAATTATTAAAATTAAAAAATAAATAAATAACCATTTTCCTCTCTCTCCCTCCTCCTCTCTCTTTGCATCACCTCTTTTCCACTTTCACCGACTACATTCCTTCCATTAAACATGTCATCTATCTCATCAACCTTGTCGACCACCACCTTCACCACCACAATCACAATGTTGTTGTTTCCTCAACTCCACCACCACCGTCGTCTCTCCTTTCCCTCACCTCTTTCGCATTGGAACCCTGGATGGTGACGGGAATTGGAATTTTGTAGCACAATTTTAAAAAATATGTACCGTCAGTAGCCAAGCACGTAAAAATGTCCAGAAATAGCACAATCTAACTGGCAGCCAGCGCTGCGCCAGCCAGATGGCGCTGCGCCACCCAGCCAGCGCAGCGCTGGCTGCACAGTCAGATTATTTCTGTTGCAGCGCTGCGCCATGTGGCACACTAGCCGTTACAAACTATCCGTTAACTAACGGTAGTATTGATCCCAGGCAGGGCTGCGCTGGCTGGGTGGCGCAGCGCTACCTGGGATCAATATTACCGTTTTTTTTTGTATAAATACCCCCTCCCCCCATACCATCTTCACACCTCCTCTCATACTCTCATACTCTCTCAAATACAATTGTCTCTAAGGTATTATTTATGATAGTTTCTGTTCGTCATAAGTTTTATTGTACACTAATGACGTTTTTTATTTGTAGGTTCGTAGCAATTGGCCGTCGAGGAAATTTCGTTTGAAGAAAGCCTAAACCCTCCCTGAAAAGGTATAATGATATAAATTATATCCAAATGAATTATGTTTTACCAATTTATATGTACTTAACATTGGTTGTGGATATTAAATTGTAGATGGATTACATGTTTGGAGAGGTGCCGGTTGGGGTTCGAAGTGGTAGTCCCGAGGACCCTTCGATTTTATGGGGTGATACTGACTGACATCGAGCGTCGGGAATTTTCGAAGCTCAGGTTAGTACATTTGAAATGTTAGTTATAATTTAATGTTATTTATATTTATTTGTTATTTAAATTTACATAGTATTTATGTTTGAATGTTAGTATATAGTAATTATTCAAATGTTACTTATATTTGAAATGTTAGTTATATATAACTGTTTGTTATACGTAAATGTTAGTTATATTTTAAAGTTATTTTTATTTGATCGTTAATTATATTTGAATATTTAATTACATTTAAGTGTCTAGGGTGCACTCAGAAATTGAGTACTAGTTATTAATTATGTTACATCTTCTTCCCCCAACTATTAGGACCCACATATGACGCTTAATTGTCGCTTCTCTAAGAAGATCGTGAAGTACGATCCTAGGTTCGAGACATACCTTGCCCCCATAGGTCTAGATAAGTTGCGTGACTGCCTGGATTTTACCCCTGATTCTGAGCTGATCACCGCATTGGTCGAGAGATGGCGTCCCGAGACGAGCACTTTTCACTTGTACCACGGTGAGACAACCATAACACTCGAGGACATGCACTTTCTCACTGGTCTGAGCATCGATGGTGTGCTTGTGGAGTCGCAGAGGCGCATTCCGACTGTGGATTCTGATCTGCAGATTTACGTTGAGCAGCTACTTGGGAAGAAACCATCTACCGCCGACCTGTCTGCTGGCAGAGTGAAGATGACGTGGTTGCGTAACCACTTTGGCACCATCAGGGATGACGCCGATCAGGAGACTATCGAGCAGCACTGCCGCGCATACATTCTGGACTTCTTCGGCAGCTGCATCTTTGCTGATCGGTCAGGATCACAAGCCTCACTCTTCTTCCTTCCACTGCTCGAGGACATGAGCCAGATAGGCGAGTACGCTTGGGGGGCTGCCGCACTTTCATGGCTATATAGGGAGCTTGGCCGGTGTGCTTTCCGCATAGAGAGCAACCCGTCCCGCGACCACGTAGGTGACATTGGAGGTTGGATGGCACTGGTTCAGGCGTGGGCCCTGGAGAGATTTACGTCCATTGCTCGTCGAGTCCACAAGAGTCGACAGATTGCACCGACGCACTCCCCCATTCCACGTATGACTAGGTTCGGGCTTCGACTTTTTCTTCCATTTTAATAGTTTATTCCATCTGATCAAGTTGTATGAATGACGTGGTTCATTCTGCATTTTTTTAGCTGGTCCGAATGTATCACGCGAAGACCAGATACATCCTTGTTGGGGGGTACCGCCAGCTGTTTGACGATGGGACTCCATTCGTGGTATTGTATTCTTATAAAGGCAATGTCATTTTCCCTTATAGTTTAGGTTTCATAGTTGTCTAATTGTCACATGTGTTTCATATAGTGGTGTCCGTACTCGGCGGACCGTGAGCATTACAGTCCAGGGACTTTCCCCAACCATCGCGTCGTCGCACCTCTCATCTGCTTGTTCAGCGCTATGTGGCATAGACCTGATAGAGTGTTGCGTCAGTTTGGGATGGACCAGCCTGTCCCTACGTACGATCAGCCAGTAGGTGAGGTCATCAGTAACCTGGAGCTGACACAGCGTGGATGGCATCGTAGTGATGTGGTAGCTAGATTTGCTGGATATCGGGACCTTTGGTCCACTCGTCTTGACCACATCGCCTCAGGCCGTGTCTGCGGAGCGAGGAGAGAGAGTCCTATCACTTCCACGACGAGATCAACCAGTGGTATCATGGAGTAACTAGACGTACAGTTTCTCGCCGAGGAGCCGTGGACCAGTCTTTGGTACGTAGGCTTCGTCATAATTATTACAACTAATTCTAATTACATGTTTAACCATTCTTATTATGTGTTGTAGCTTGATGGCATGGAGAGGCTATACGTGACTACTGGTCAGTCACATATCACGCCTCAGGAGCAGCATGAGATGCATGCTACATTGACGGTCAATGATGCATGCTTCAGGCGGGATCCATAGGACGGCTGAGTCTAGGAGGGCACCCCGGCAGGCAACCCATCCACGACATGCTGAGTACCCAGTACCTGACCCGCCAGCTGCCAGGATTCCTTCTACACGTAGAGTCCGACAGCATGTAGATGTGCCCCCTGTCCCCCGGTTGTGGGAGCCGGCATTACCGCAGTGGGATCCACAACAGCAGCAAGCTCGATACTCCGAGCACTATCCTTTCGACACTACAGGTGACACGACTTTCGATTACATGGGGAGTCAGGACTACACTCAGCCGGAGGATTACACACAGCATCAGGATTACACGCATCCTTCAGGTCCGACCCAGCCATATAGCACTCCTACACAGCCTTACACCGCTCCATCTGGGTCTCAGTGGGCTCCATCAGCATCTTACGCAGCTCCATCTGGGTCTCAGTGGGCTCCATCCGCATCTCACGCAGCTCCATCTGGGTCTCAGTACGTCACACCACCCGTAGTGACATATGAGGCAGCGTGGGATGAGGATGAAGCTCCAGCCGGCGACGGGCAGCATCGATATGGACTGAGGCGAGAGCCTGCACAGAGGATGTGCGGTACTGGAGGTCATGAGCTGGGGCACATTGGAGGGGGCAGGGTCGGCGTAGGGGCCGAGAGGGGAGGGGTCGTGATGGGAGGGGTCGTGATGGGAGGGGTCGTGAGTAGTGATGATTGTGTTTGTTTCTGTCATTGTATTTCGTATTAAACAGTGCACGTTTGTTTCATGGTATTTAACTTTATATTTCATTGTATGTTATGAGTTCAGAACACCCTAGAAATGCAACCTAAAATTGAGAACACATTTGTGAAAGACTGCATCTGTTCACATAGATAGGTATAATTTTTGCAACCTATGATTTGACAATACACGTGATAAAAGATGGAGCTCCTTATGAAGTCAACAGCTACCACTTAGATAGGTATAATTGATGCAAGCTCTGATTTGACAACCCTCCGTGATAAAAGATGGAGCTCCTCATTAAGTCAACAGCTAACATTTAGATAGGTATAATTGTTGCAACCACTAATTCACACACATTATATTGAGGCGTGAGTCCACAATCACATTCCTCAACTCTTCCAAGCTGAATATTCCAAGGACATGAATTTCGCGTTTTGGCTCCGATGGGATGGCGAAATAGTCCACGGACAACACGGTGGGGTGTGCTACAGTGGGGGGAAACTATGTCGCCTCAAAATGACGAGGCAACCTTCACTACAACAGGCATGTCTAGTTTTCTTGCGAAAGATGGGGGTAGGATGTTCGGCGGTTTTGAGGACTGTCATGTATCGATGTCCAGTCTTTGCGAATGACCAAATTGTGGCACACTACCCACTCATTCTTAATGACGTTACTGGGTTGGAGGTTATCTACAACATCATGGCAACCCAGTCGGACTACCGAGTGGCAGAGCTATACTTTGAGTTCGACCAACGTGGGACGCCGGTCCATGGAGAATCTATATTCATGGGCAGTGGAGCGAGTGCCTGTTATAGTGGTGAAAGCAGTCAGAGGAATCAAACACAGCCGGGACAATTTCGTGGCGATAGCAGGCAAGAAAGTACGGTAGCGCACTTGGGAAATGAGATCGAAGGAGACTCATCAGAAAGCGACGTCAACTCGGAGCAGGACGCAGCAAATGTATCTGAGCCAGACATTGAAACGCAACCCTTTGTGAATGCACAACCACCGAGAGAATACACCCAAGCCATTTCACACATTTACCAGAAGATATCGGTGACCTGATGACTACAAGCAACAACGAGTACGGGGTTCATAACGTTCCACGGTGGCACATTGACGGGCCAGGGTTTGGGGTTGGGCAACAATTCGAAAGCAAACTTGTGGCTCAAACTAGTCTGAAGCAATATGCACTCAAGAATAACCGCATGTTATGCACGACACGATCTAGCAAATGGTTGCTGGAGCAACGATGTCATGGATATCAAAGCAATGGATGCACGTGGAGGATAAGGCTCACTACAGATGAGAGCGATGTGTGGACAGTAAAACAATTCAATCCGGCCCATACGTGTTTGGGCAGTCAGAACAACATCAGTCCGACCCAGCTGGACGTCAATGTCATAGCTGATGCAGTCACGCCCTTTGTCCAAGCACGCCCCCATATTCGGATCAAACTTCTTCAGACAGAGATACATACTATGTACGAACGACAAATTTCGTACAAGAAGGCATGGAACGACAAACAGCGCGCCATGGAACGCATATATGGTAATTGGGAGGAATCATACAACGAGTTACCTACCCTAATGAAGGCAATACAAGATCGAAACTATGGGACGGAAGTTGAATTCGTCACGAAAGAAATCACAACGGATGATGGAGATACAATCACCCAATTCGACCGTGTGTTTTGGAGTTTCGCTCCGTCCATCGAAGGTTTCAAACATTGTCCTCCTGTGCTCGTCGTCGACGGTACCTTCATGACAGGAAAATACAAGCACACACTACTCATGGCTAGTTCGTTCGATAGTAATAAGAACATCTTCACTGTGGCTTTCGCAATTGTGGACGTTGAAAGCCTCGCGACTTGGGAATGGTTCTTTGATTGCATACAACGGCGAGTGACACAGAGACGTGGAGTATGTGTCATATCCGACCGACATGTGGGCATCGTGAGTGCAATGGAGAAAATCCAATTTGGATGGCATTGGCCGTGGTGCGCCAGACACTATGTAAGCAATTACAACAAAGCCGCCAAGAACCCAAGAATGAAAAGCCGCCTTATGAATTTAGGTAAGTATCATGACACTCCACCAAGTACTTAACAATTTCAGCGTATATCATTGTAATCCATTCTCCCTTACCTGAAGCTAAACGACGGTCCTTGAGAAAGTTCACAAAGGGGGCAACAAGATTCGTGAGGGACGACCCCGTGAATCAAAAGTGGGCGCTTGAAGATCAATTATATTGGTCAAGAGCCGTAGACGCTCAGCACGACGGGGCACGATGGAACCAATTGACATCAAACATGGCGGAGAGCGTGAATGGGGCATTCAAGTCAATCCGGGCTCTCCCTGTTGCAGCCTTGGTGGAATCCACTTTCTACAGGCTGCAAACGTATTTCGAAGATCGAGGAAGAGGGTTCGAGAAGAACAGGCGGCCGGTGCAATCTGGACGAAGAAGTGTCTTAAGCGCCTGGAAAAAAGAGTGAATAAGGCCACTTCCCACACAGTGAGGCAATTCGATTATGATGCTGGGATATTCGAAATACAGACGGCGATAAATCGCAGCAACGGGAAGGGAAACAATAGGCAAGAAGTTCGCTTGGACTACGAGGAGGGGGACGGTCATTGCTCCTGCGGGAAGTTCCGACAGTGGAAGATGCCTTGTTCACATGCCGTGGCCGCATGTAACGCCGCCAATCAAGATCCGTTATACTACGCCAACGCCCATTACAGGCTGGAAACAGTACGACAGATATATGGACGGAGTTTCCTCCCTATCGGCTCGAAAGAGGACTGGGAGCCTCATGGAGGGCCTAAGTTGATGCCGGACCCAGGAAGGGTCAGGGAGTTGGGACGACCACGACATTCTCGCATACGCAACGAGATGGACTGGGTTGAAGATATTGAGCC
Source organism: Linum lewisii (assembly GCA_034768395.1). Taxonomy (NCBI): domain Eukaryota; kingdom Viridiplantae; phylum Streptophyta; class Magnoliopsida; order Malpighiales; family Linaceae; genus Linum; species Linum lewisii. The sequence goes on from CM068299.1 coordinate 10,590,258, forward strand.
GCACTGCAGTTACTACCAGCAAGAAGGGCACAATAGGAGGACGTGCCGACGTGCGAGGCGAAGCAGCAGGAATCCAAACCCTACAAGGAACGGTTAATTGAACTATTAAATGTTTAGTATGATGTGTTCGGTAGTCTGTGTTTGGTAATCTGTACTTGAAATGTTTGGTTGTCAATTGCATGTTTCATTTTCAATGTAATGTTTGGTTTCAAGTTGTGCTGTGAAGTTACTTTTATTAGTCCATCCTTCAGAAGTGACTGCAACTACAGACCAGTCATTTTATTAACTTCAATAATGACGCCAACAACGACAACAACAACAACAACAACAACAACAACAACAGGCCTAACATGGATGTCAATTGTAAGGACGATGTCCGGGTGGTGGAGAGGGAGGCCCTTCCCTCAGCAACCTATTGATTGAAACGTGCAACCATGAAATTTCTTCCCTCAGATCTCGAATAATGTTGTCCTTCTCCTCGACGATTTCATCCTTCTCCCTATTCGCTCGAACAAGTTGTTCGTCCTTCGCCCGAATGATTTGGTCCTTCTCCTTAATCGCAGCATCCACGGCCTCCCGCACCTCCAGTTTTTCATAATAACCACACCCCTTCTCCTACAGATCATAAGGCAAACGTAGAGGGTTTTGAGAACTACGAAAATGCAAATAATTAAATTCAGACCCTTTTTTTTACCTCTCTCTCACGAGGGCAGCCAAAATAGCGTTCCAGATCACTTGGTCGAACGGATCTAGTCGCCCTTAAGTCACACCAGCAGTTCACCACACTTACCTCATAAACGAACAAGTCCTCCTCCACCGGCTTCTTCAACTTGTGCATTACCCTCTCAGTATCTGTCACTACAGAACAACAGTACTTAGTACACAAGACGAATTCGTTAAATGCATAAATAAGATAAGTACAAAGCACCCAAACGAAGTTCACTTACGCTTGCTCTTGCGAGACCTAGAGCCATAGTTGAAGAACGACATATTCTAAGCTTGGTTACGGCTTCCTACTACAAATTCTAAGTTTAGGGCTTCAAGGGAGGTGTGTGGTGCAAAACTGCATCATAGAGGGGGGTATTTATACTAAAAATTGACGGCTTAGGGGTTTTTCAGTCCCAGCCAGCGCTGCGCCTCCTAGCTAGCGCATAGCTGACTGGGATTGAGGAAACCCTAATGGTGACGGTAACATTTTCTGACTGGCAGCCAGAGCTGCGCCAGCTGGGTGGTGCTGCGCTGTCTGGGTGGCGCAGCGCCATCTGGCTGGCGCAGCGCTGGCTGCCAGTCAGATTGTGCTATTTCTGGACATTTTTACGTGTTTGGCTACTGACGGTACATATTTTTTAAAATTGTGCTACAAAATTCCAATTCCCGATGGTGACTTTTCCTCATGACTGTGAATTTTTCAAGTTTTATCTCAAATCAAGTGAGACGAAAACAAAGAATGAGGAGGAGAAGCAAAAGCCTTGTTGGGATTGAAATATTGGTCGACCCCACTTTGCTTCCTTGTCATAAAAATTCGTGTTTATTGACACAATTTTGAACATCAAAGATTGATCAAATGAATCCATCTCTATCAATCAAAGGTGGTAGCCCATGTTTCTATAAGAGCACATAGAGGGTAGGTTCAAAAGAATCACCCTATTCCCAACAAATCAACAACGAATTCCATATATTGCATGGTTCTCTCCCTAGCAAGATTTGTTTTTATGGTGAGAATGCTGAAATCTAAGAAGGGAGACGAAGAATCATAATGATGATAGGAGGATGTTTGGCTGCAATCTTGCAAGGTGGTATTAACTCGTGGTTCAGATCGATCCCGACGTTGATGAATATTCAAGCTTCTCCATCGAGGTTATTCAAGATGGGAGTCCCCAAACCTCGTCTTTCTCTCCTTCATCGTCGATTTTTCTAAAGAAATTCTCATGGGTTCAACTTGGTTTGAGCTAATTTTTCTACCTGCTAGAGAAATTAATTTGGGTACCAAAGAAGAAAAGAGAGGGGGGCATCGACATGCCTCGTGAATGAGATGGACGGTGATGAGGGCTTGTCGGTGAGCGGTGATTGTGCTAAAGAGATCGAAGGTTGTGATTGGGAGTCAAAGCGGAGGTCAGAAACGGGGGTATTGAGAGTGAAGGCGGAGGCTAGAAAGGAGACTAGGAGTCGAGGTGGGGGCCAAAGATGTTGTATTCGGAGCCACGAGTTTTTATAATTAATTAAATTGTGATTTTTATATTCTTTAATATATTTTTTTGTGAAATTTTACATTTCCGCTTCATGTTTTGCCAAATCAATAAAATTGCATAGATAACAAACTTTGTCAATTTTACTCGTGCAACTTGGATGGGATCTACTATCATTAGGACACCCCTTAGTGTCCTCATATTAGGACACCCCTTACAACCACAGGATTAGAAGGTAGATCTAATGGCCTAAATTAATCTGGACAAAATAGTAATCCGAAACTCCTATATATTCTAAATCATATTAGGATTTCACAAACCCTAATTCTATTTTACATCTCTCCCTTCAAAGCTCCCACCGTCGTGCTCTCGTCTCGCCGCCGCCAGCCACTCCACCGCCGCCAGCCCCACACCAGATCTGTCGCCAACTTGCCATCGCCGCCAGCCCCACACCAGATCTGTCGCCAACTTGCCATCGCCGCCATCCTCGACGTTGCCGCTAGCCCCACACCAGATCTGTCGCCAGTCTCGCCATCATTAGATCTTCCGCCAGTCTCGCCGCCGCCGCCAGCCCCACACCAGATCTGCCGCCAGCCTCGCCATCATTAGATCTGCCGCCAACTTGCCGCCACCGCCATCCTCGACATCGCCGCCAGCCCCACACCAGATCTGCCGCCAGTCTCGCCATCATTAGATCTTCCGTCAGCCTCGCCGCCGCCGCCAGCCCCACACCAGATCTGCCGCCAGCCTCGACATCATTAGATCTGTCGACGTCCTTGCCGCCGCCACCAGCCCCACACCACACTAGATCTGCCGCCAGCCATCTACATCTCTGCCGCCTCTAACCCTCGACAACTCTACTTTATTTGGTTTATAGATCTGGGCATCCTTTAATCCGTTCGGAGATCCGACCATCTAGAACCAGCCATCTACATCTTTGCTTCTTAGTTTCTGGTCATTGGTTATTTGTAATGTTCCATATAGTTAATTATGGAACATGTTTGTTTCATTTTCAATTTGACTCAAGGTTTTATGATTTTCTGTGTTCCGATTTGGTAATAAGGAACAAAATCGATTTTAAACACATACCATTACTTTTGAAATGGATCACTGTTCCGGAACAATAAAATAAGAACTGTTTCGAAATGATAAAAGAGGAACAGTTTCGAAACAATTTCCACAAAAGTGTTAGAAACTAATCTAAAATAAAAACCACCAAAGATACACAACAAAAACCGGTGAGCATAGAGAAGAAGATGAAAAAGTAATTAAAAAAGATAATTAATTTAATCATAAATTAAATTGAGCAAAAAAAAGGAGCAGAAAAAGAAATAAAAAATCAACAATGTAACTGCAAATCCGAAAATTAATAAATAATAATTAACAATCTACAATAAATAAAATATTGAAATTACCCTTATGTCCAATTAATATAGGCCTTCCGATCTTTAAGATTAAATCCTACGGCTTTAAGAGGTGTCATCATATGAGGACACTTTGGGGTACTACCATGAAAACACCTCTTAGTGTTTTCATATTAGAACACCCCTTAGAACCATAGGATTAGAGAATATATCTAATGGCCTAAATTTAAATGGATAAAATAGTCATTTGAAACTAATATATATAGTAAATCATACTAGGTTTCACACAAACCCTAAAAAAATATAATCCAAAAAAAATTGTGCTCTCACGGAACTCAACTGCCGCCGCCACCACACGCCCCTGTCGTCCTCATCGTCCAGCCGCCGCCAATCGACGCATGTCCTCCACGCCCTCGCCGCCGCGTCGCACCCACCACTGCACCCCCTTGGCGTCCTCACCACCGCGCAACACCCCCTACCAGCAGGGCCGGCCCTGAGGGTGTGCTGGCCGGCCCACCGGCACAGGGCCTCAAAATATCGGGGCCTCAAAATTTTCGGGTTAAGTAAAAATACCTAAAATATATATTATAAATAAAGTGTGCAAAAAGTAAACATAAATGTTGATGTGGTCTAGTGGCTTAGCTCTTTGTTTTATTCTAGGTGGTCATGGGTTCAATCCTCATTTTTGACAAAACCAAATTAATTTTTTTTGTTCTATTCATATTGTTTGTATTTTTGAAGTGGTCTTTCTATTTTTATTATCATCGTTTTCCCTAAATTTATTATTAAATATATAAGTATGATATGATATTAAGTTATACTTCATATATTATTTTACTTTTCATTTTTTTTAGTTGTTAATAAATTTTATATAGTCTAGGAATGACAATGGGTCTAAGTTAAGGTGGGTACAAGATCGGACGTGTATACCATCATAAAGGGGTATTATTAATGTCTCAAACCAATAAGTATACTCATCCAAACAAGTCAAGTTAGGGTATCCAAATAATTTGGGTTTAAATTATCATTTTATAGGGCCTCATAATAAATTTAGGACAGGGCCTCCGAAATTCACGGGACGGCCCTGCCTACCAGTTCTTCGTTCCTTCCATATCGATCATTGCCACTCTAGCCGCCTTCGTCATCATCCTCAGGCGGCAGTGGAATGATAAATCCACCACCGGCGACGTCAATAGATCCATAGGAGGCACCTTAGGAACACATGTCAAGTATGTATAGGGTTTAGATCTAATTTGGTTCACTGCCCCTTGATTGAATTCACTCTACATCCTGCAGGCAAATGATTTGTTTTTTTTGGTGGGTTCTATAGCGTTAAGGTTCAGCAATGATCATAAAAGGGATATTCAGATCTATCCGACGCTAGAGCCTTTTGGGGAATGGGATTAGGGATTGGATGTGGTATTGGTTGGGGTCCTGAATTTGGCCCTGAGGTGATTGGTTATATTGGTTCTGATTTGGCCAGGTTTAAAAGTGAAAGTTGTTCCGGTTGATGATTTAGGAACATATATTTTATGAAAATTGTTACTAAATATAAAAATGGAACAATAAATAAAAATATATTTTAAGAAGATTGTACTTAAATATGAAAACGGAACAATGAACTATAATGTATATTTTAAGAAGATTGTTCATAAATATGAAAACGGAACAATGAACAAATATATTATAAAATGTATGTTCCTAAATATAAAACGGAACAACGATCGACTATAAAGTAAGGCCGGAGAAGATGACCGGAAAAAAATATGTTCGGAGAAGCAAAAATAACGTGCAGACGACGAAAAAAAAGAACTATAGGAAGAGATGAAAAATTAAAATAATTTAATTTAATTATAATTAAAGACCTTGAAAAATAAAAATCTAAAAAATTAAAGATATATAATTACACTTCTATCCTTTGAATATGGACATTAGATCTCTCCTTAAAAAATGAATGGTTATGATGAGTGTTTTGATATCAAAACAATAAGGGGTGTTTTCATGGTAGGATTTCCCGTATAAGATCTCAAAATTTGATGACATATATAGACTTTGACATACCATATGCAAGTTTTTGGAGAGAGGGAAAGATCAAGTTTTGTTTAGATCATTTAACACAAGTTTTTATGGCATGTATATTATTTAAGTTATAAGTTTGACATCAATTATGTTTGTTCAAATACTTGTTACTTAAATTTAGGCCAAAAACAAATTTGTAGCCAAAACTTTCAGGAAAATGTCAAACATAGCCAAAACTATTCGTAATCCCAAAAATAGCAATGTTTAATTTTTCGTTAACTTTTTCGTCTAAGTTAACGGAAATTTAACTTCTAAAATGATGTGTCAGCTGATGTGTAAATTTTTTGCCACATAATTATTTATAAATTTCTTATCAAAAAAATTATTTATAAATTAAAAACTACAAAAAAAAAACAAAAAACATCAAAATTAAAAATTATTTGTCCCCTCTGACAATTCTTCTCCCACCCCACCGCCGCTGGGGGATTGGAATTTTGTAGCACAATTTTAAAAAATATGTACCGTCAGTAGCCAAATGTGTAAAAAAGTCCAGAAATAGCACAATCTGACTGGCAGCCAGCTATGAGCCAGCCAGGTAGCGCTGCGCCACCCAGCCAGCGCAGTGTTGGCTGCCTAATCAGATTTGATACCGTCAAATGCTCCGTTAGGGTTTCATCAATCCCAGCCAGCTATGCGCTGGCTAGATGGCGCATCGCTGCCTGGGAATGAAGAAACCCTAAGCCCCTCAATTTTTAGTATAAATACCCCCTCTATGATGCAGTTTTGCACCACTATATGAAACAAATTTGACAATTAGACAACTACGAAACCTAAACTGTAAGGGAAAATGACATTGACTTTGTAAGAATACAATACCACGAATGGAGTCCCATCGTCAAACAGCTGGCGGTACCCCCCAACAAGGATGTATCTGGTCTTTGCGTGAACCATTCTGTCCAGCTAAAAAATTGCGGAATGAACCACGTCATTCATACAACTTGATCAGATGGAATAAACTATGAAAATGGAAGAAAAAGTCGAAGCCCGAACCTAGTCATACGTGGAATGGGGGAGTGCGTCGGTGCAATCTGTCGACTCTTGTGGACTCGACGCGCAATGGACGTAAATCTCTCCAGGGCCCACGCCTGAACCAGTGCCATCCAACCTCCAATGTCACCTACGTGGTCGCGGGACGGGCTGCTCTCTATGCGGAAAGCACACCGGCCAAGCTCCCTATATAGCCATGAAAGTGCGGCAGCCCCCCAAGCGTACTCACCTATCTGGCTCATGTCCTCGAGCAGTGGAAGGAAGAAGAGTGAGGCGTGGGATCCTGACCGATCAGCAAAGATGCAGCTGCCGAAGAAGTCCAGAATGTATGCGCGACAGTGCTGCTCGATAGTCTCCTGATCGGCGTCTCCCCTGATGTTGCCAAAGTGGTTACGCAACCACGTCATCTTCACTCTGCCAGCAGAAAGGTCAGCAGTAGATGGTTTCTTCCCAAGAAGCTGCTCAACGTAAATCTGCAGATCAGAATCCACAGTCGGAATGCGCCTCTGCGACTCCACAAGCACACCATCGATGCTCAGACCAGTGAGAAAGTGCACGTCCTCGAGTGTTATGGTTGCCTCACCGTGGTACAAGTGAAAAGTACTCGTCTCGGGATGCCATCTCTCGACCAATGCGGTGATCAGCTCAGGATCAGGGGTAAAATCCAGGCAGTCACGCAACTTATCTAGACCAATGGGGGCAAGGTATGCCTCGAACCTAGGATCGTACTTCACGATCTTCTTAGAGAAGCGACAATTAAGCGTCATATGTGGGTCCTAATAGTTGGGGGAAGAAGATGTAACAAAATTAATAACTAGTACTCAATTTTTGAGTGCACCCTAAACATTTAAATGTAATTAACATTCAAATATAATTAACATTCAAATATAACTAACATTTACATGTAACAAACATTTATATATAACTAACATTTCAAATTGAAGTAACATTTCAGTAATTACAATATACTAATATGAATTAGGACTTACATTATTTGTAATTATATCAATTAGTATTATAATATAAGTAACATTTAAAAATAATTAGTAATCACTATTAGTAGTCAATATGTAATCTTTTAGGTTACTACTATTTACTACTTTAATCCCCATTAGTAGTCAATTAGTTTTAGTGATTTAAATCTAAGTTTAAAATTTATTAATATTAGGTACTACTAATTATCATTAGTAGTCAATTACTAATTATATTTAAATTTTTAAATATAATTACTATTATTTGTTACTTTTTCACTTTTTAATGTAACTAATATTCGTTACTAATATTCAGAACTAATATTCGTTACTAATTACTATTATTAGTAAATTTTTAAGGTACCTAATGTTCGCTACTAATTAATATTAGTAGTCAATTAGTAGTTAATTTGTATTTGATCCTAATATTACAATATAATATTCAAATTTGATCCTAATTTGTATTTGATCCTAATAGTACAATATAATATTACACTAATTAATGTTCGCTCAAAACCATTACTACTATTAATATTCAAATTTGATCATAATATTACAATTTAAGTAATTAAATTATGAATATTATTAAAATAAATGCAACATTCAAACATAAATACCTTGTAAAAATAAATAACATTTCAAATGTACCAACCTGAGCTTCGAAAATTCCCGACGCTCGATGTCGGTCAGCATCACCCCATAAAATCGAAGGGTCATCGGGACTACCACTTCGTACCCAACCGGCACCTCTCCAAACATGTAATCCATCTACAATTTAATATCCACAAGCAATGTTAAGTACATATAAAATCGTAAAACAAATTCATTTGGATATAATTTATAGCATGATACCTTTTGAGGGAGGGTTTAGGCCTTCTTCAAACGAAATTTCCTCGCCGGACAATTGCTACGAACCTACAAATAAAAGACGTCATTAGCGTACAATAATAATAACAAGAAACTTATGACAAACACAAACTATCAAAAATACCTTAGAGAGATTGAATTTCAGAAAGTATGAGAGGAGGTGTGAAGATGGTATGGGGGTAGGGGGTATTTATACAAGCTGTAAAAAACGGTAATATTGATCCCAGGCAGCGATGCGCCACCCAGCCAGCGCAGCGCTACCTGGGATCAATATTACCGTTAAGTAACGGATACTATTGTAACGGCTATTTTGCCACATGGCGCAGCGCTGCAATGGCACAAATCTGATTAGGCAGCCAGCGCTGCGCTGGCTGCCAGTCAGATTGTGCTATTTCTGGACTTTTTTACGCATTTGGCTACTGACGTACATATTTTTTAAAATTGTGCTACAAAATTCCAATTCCCCGCCGCTGCAACTCCCCCTCCCCACCGCCGCTGCAACTCCCCCCACCCCACCGCCGCTGCAACTCCCCCCACCCCACCGCCGCTGCAACTCCCCCCACCCCACCGCCGCTGCAACTCCCCCCACCCCACCGCCGCTGCTCCTCCCTTTCTTGTACCCAGCTGATAGACGGCGGAGCCGACGAGGAAGAAGAATCCCCCGATCCAAATCCAGATTCGGAGATGCTCCTCCTCTTCCGATTCAAGGGGGTGGGTGGGTTTGGAGTTGAAGGGGGTGGGTGGGTTCGGAGCTGATGGTGGTGGGTGAGTCAGGTTTTGGGTGGGCTCGGAGCTTGGTGGTGGTGGGTGGTGGGTGGAGCGACCGGCGACGGTAGAGAGGTGGTGGAGGCAGATGACGGAGGAAGAATAATAAGAATAATTGAAATTAAAATTATCTTTTTCATTTTTAATTTTAGTTTGTTCTTTTATTTTTTTTTCTAAATTAATTAATTTATTTTAAAATTTAAGTAATGACATGGTATTTGACTAGGCATCTAGTTGACCAGTCAAGTAGATGCCACGTCAGCTCCGTTTGTACAGTCACTAACGGTGTTAAAATTTTAACGGATGTTGGCTAAATTTGTCATAAAAAATAAAAAATTGGTCTAAACAGTGTGACATAAATAATTTTGGCTATATTTGACATTTCCCGGAAAGGTTTGGCTACATATTTATTTTTGGACTTAAATTTAAAACATGTACTTTTTTTTTGCCAAAGGTAACTCTCGTAGGAAACCGAAAGGTAATCATGTATTCAGAACCTAAATATTCACCCAAGTCGACAGGTTTACCAGACCCTGACTTGGGAGACATTGAAGAACTTGTTGTGCCACATAATGGTCAGCTTTGTTAGTCGAGCGAGGAACCACGTGGAAGCGAAGACTCGGAGAACCAACTAGGAATGAATTGATGTCTGAGACAATGGAACCACCTAGAAAGTTGAAGTAATCGCCCTAACGGACTCTCAAGTACCACAAGAGCAGCATCACCCCTCGATGTCCACTTTCGCCCATCCCATACACTGGCAGAGAATTCAAGCGTCCTTGAAATACCAAGTTCTAAAACAAGGGGTAAGTGAATACCATGGTAAGAAGAACCTGTTGCAAGGAGGACTGACGAAGTGTTGTCTCCGACCACCAAACCATCAACACCTTCAAGAGGTGCATTAGTGGCTCTGTCTACATTAATCTTGAGGCGATGTAGCAAGGAAAGGGACCACTCAGCTGGGCAAGCAGAGCTGAAGACTGGGAGGAAAGGCTTGGAGGAGAGGACAAGAGGGGCAGTTTATCGAGATCATGAAGGTACTGGTGATGAAAGACATGGAAAGAGTATTGGAAAATTTGGAAAAGTGCCCAACTTCGGGACTTCCAAATACACCACCATGCTAAGACCCATCATGCCCCTTCAACTTGGCAGAAAGCAAATATTACTCGCCAAGTAATAGTCAGGTGAGTGTTGGGGTGGATTCTATTGAGAGATTCGTATGGGAATAGAAGGATCGTGATATTGGACATGTGAAGTGGATGTGTTATATCCTCTCATAAGTCAAATGAAATACTTGATAGAGAGAGAGAATGTCCATATTTCTCGAGCACGACCCTTCAGCGGAAGGAAAGATTCAGTGACAAATCATCCAAAGAAAAATTGTAACTTTTATGGGACTTGAAGGGACCAGATTGATCTCCAAAGAAAGGATTTGTGAGTGAGAGGAGGTTTGGCATGCTACTCTGAGGCTATCGAATAGCCATAAGATACTGAGTATTTACCCGAAGGGGAATGATGCCACACAATCTTGTCCAGTTGATCAGTTATAGGAATGAGGATGCCTAGAATAAGATCCACCAATTTCGAAAGGAAGAGGCCAAAGACGTTCAACATCCCAACTATTATTGTGGATCAAAGTTGAAATTTTGGTGGCCATACTTACTTGGCAGAGTTGGCGAACCTAGGTTCCTTCTCACCAGGAAGCCAAGGTCGCTCAAGGGCTGATAGAATTGTAAGAAAGGCTAGCTGCCATCTCAAGCTAGGAAGGAGGAGTTCACTGCCGTAAAGAAGACATTGTCATCCCCGGGAAGGTTTGGATCGACGAGATGCATCCATGAAATGTTGTGAATGAAAATATTTCCCTTTAAGTAAACGGGAGACCAACAAATGTGGGTTCTGTAAAATTCTCCAGCATCATTTTGCTAATAAAGCTTGGCTGAAAGAAATGAAATCTCGAAAGCCTAACCCACCTAACTCCTAAGATTGACATAACTTATGCCAACAACACCATTCTATCCTCTAATGGTTGGAAACCTAACCCTACGAAAAAATTGAAAAGAAAGAATTCATTTTTTACAAAGATGATCAAAAAGTCAGTTACATAACATAATATGCACTGGCAAGCTTGAAATTACTGACTGGATGAGGATGTGTACCCCTGCTAGCGATAAAGTTGGTCATTTCCAGCTTTGTAGACGGGAAGCAATTTTTTTCCTCTAAGAACTGATAAGTTTCTTGTTTTGATCGCATCATGATGCTGGGAGCTCCTAAGTACATCGAGGAGGAGCGGTTAGGGTCTATATTCAGAAAGTGAGTGTATTCACAACGTAGACGCAAAGAAGTGTTGGCCCTAAATATCATTGAGCATTTAGTGTAATTTATAATTTGGCCTATCAAATTATGGTAATGAGCAAAAAATAATGTAATTAATGAAGGTAAGGGATATTAACTCTTTAAAATAGAATTGTATCATCACTCATCAATGAACATTAGATGAGAAATGATAGGACAATGACCGTTTAGCTGAATTCTATGAAGATGTTTATTATCCGTAAAATTTTGTATAAGCCTGGATAAAACTTCAGAGTAAACGGCAAAAAGTTGCGGCGATAGCGGGTCACCTTAATGAAGACCTCGCGTCAGAACGGATTAGCCATATAAATGATTCGTTTACTATGATCGTTATTGTAGATTTCAAGCATGTTGCTTTAGTAATCATTGTTTTATCGATATCAAGAAATTGTTTTTTTGTTACTTAGCAATGAAGTATATCTTTTTATTGCACAAGTTATAATTTTAATAGGTTTCTCAGAGAATCTCGAATCTCAACTAAACTGTATTTATACAAATTTACTTCTTCAACTCTGAAGTACGTATGAACTGATTGATATAATGGATCCAAATAACTCTTAACAATTGTTATATTTTTCTCATAATTGAGAGTTCCCTGCTAAAGCAGTTAAATACTGAAATGGACTGAATTGTTAGATGTTAGAACTTAGAACCAAGGTTTTCATTAAACACCATGAAAGATGGAGCCAGCAGCAGCAATGGAAATGAAGAGAAAGAAGAGTAGCTGCTGCGACTCGAAATACTGAAGTTGCAATTCGCTACGTTTCATTTAGAATTTCCGTTGCCACGTGTTTTGTTTTGATTATTACAGTTCATTTATTTACTGTAAACAGTAAATTTGGAACCCTACAGCTGAGACTATATAATGGGAAAATGGAAAGGAAGCTGCAGAACTTTTACTGCCTTCCTACGAAATTCTCTGTTCCTTTCTGCAAGTTTTCTATAATGGTATCAGAGCATCTGACGGTAGATCGTCAAAATTGATTCAATGGAGACACCACCACCTCCGCCTCCGCCGGGGAGTAATCCAGGCTCGCCAAGGAACAACAACAACAACAACGGCAGCGGCGGCTCTGGTTCTTTTGTGTTTGGCACCGTCAATGGCACAGGCAACAATAACAACAGCAATGGAAACTCGAATTCTGATATGAGCTTCGGTAATCCCTTTTATCTGAACCCAAATGAAAATCTAGCTCAATCCATCGTTAATGTAGTTCTGGATGGTGCTAATTATCAAGTATGGAGTAGATCTGTACGTTTTGCTCTCAAAATCAAGCACAAACTCGGTTTCATAGATGGATCCATTTCAGTACCTGCAGTTACTAGTGATAGGTTTGTGCTCTGGGATGCGTGTAATACGATGGTCTTGTGCTGGATCATCAATTCACTGCATCCAGAGATCCGACGAAGTGTAATGAATCATGAAAATGCTAGGTTGTTGTGGGAGGAACTTAAACAGAGATTTGGATAGGCCAATGCTATCAAGATAGCCAATCTCCAAGACGAAATTCACGCTTGCAAACAGGGATCTATGACAGTAACTCAGTATTATATAGTGATCAAAGGATTATGGGAGGAGTACAGCCAATTCTCACCCATAGTACCTTGCAATTGTGCTCCAGGAATCACGACTATCTGTCCTGCTGTCAAAGCATTTCAGACCAAACAGGATACCGATTATCTAATTCGTTTTCTCAGAGGTTTGAATGCTGAATATGACGTTGTGAAGACGCAACTCCTTATGATGAAACCATTGCCTTCTGTTACTGCTGTCTATGATGATGCTCTACAACATGAGGAGAAGCTGAAAGGAGGAATTACAATTGGGCAGGAGCAAACGCCTTCAGTTGTCTTTGCTGTTTCCAAGGCTTCTTCAGGCACTGACACTGCAAGTGTTCAGGCAGTTTCCTCTAATAGGTTTCCTAATGATACAGGGGAAAAGAAAATTTGCAGGTATTGCAAAAAGGAAAATCATCTTATTGATGAATGTCGTCGCTTGAAATGGAAGAGGGAACAAGAGCAGAAACGTAGAGGTTTTGTAACACCACCAGCTACTAGTCGATTTGCAGCAACTGTCATAGCTGATGGTCAGGACAGTAGCTCAAACAGCAGTGATACCTCCATCACAAGTCCTACCGGCTTGTCCCCTGAAGAGCTTCATCAATTAAGATCTCTGCTCCAGACATCTACACCATCTGTGCACAGAGCCTTCAGTGTGAGTCAAAGTGCACCTGCTCCACCAACTTATTCAGGTAAATATATTCTGTCATCTCATAAACATAAGGACTTGGCATCTGTTTGGATTCTTGATACAGGTGCTTCAGATCATATCTGTTGCACCCTTGACTGTTTCTTTGATTCCCAGCATGTTGTTGATGTCCATGTCTATTTACCAAATTCATCTAGAGTTTCAGTCAGTCACATAGGTTCTGTCAAACTCCCTATTGGTCTCATTCTTCACAATGTGCTATATGTTCCCAGTTTTGGATTCAACCTAGTCTCCATCAGTAAACTCACTCATGATCTCAATGTTTCCTTACTCTTCCAATCCCATTTGTGTCAAATTCAGGACCTTACCAACAACAAGACGATTGGTTTGGCCACTGAGATTAGAGGCCTGTATCAACTCAATGACCAGAACCACACTTCAAATGTCTATCCTCACATTGTTGCAACCACCTACAACTTTCAACCACAACAAATCAATCTCTGGCATTGGCGATTAGGTCATGTCAGTAATGATAGAATCAGTTTACTTCAGTCATGTAATCCCACAATTGTCAAAGGATATGTTGTTCACTGTCAAATCTGTCATTTAGCCAAACAGAAACGTTTATCTTTTCATGTAAGTGACAGCATTGCTGATAATCCTTTTGACCTGATTCATGTAGACATCTGGGGTCCTTTAGCTACTGAATCTCATGACAAGTTTTCCTACTTCTTAACCATCGTTGATGATTTTTCCAGAGGGGTTTGGGTTTACCTCATGAAACATAAATCTGAAGCCAGAAATCACCTTGAATCTTTTTGTCAAATGGTGAAAACTCAGTTCAATAGATCAGTTAAAATTATCCGTAGTGATCAAGGCAAAGAGTTCATGATGTCCAAGTTCTTCAATGAGCATGGCATCTTACATCAGATGTCCTGTGTAGAAACCCCCAACAAAATGCCAGAGTAGAACGAAAACACCAGCACATTTTGAATGTTGCCAGAGCCTTACAGTTCCAAGCCAGCTTACCTCTTTCTTTCTGGAGTGATTGCATCTTACATTTTGTCTATCTCATTAATCGAATGCCAACACCAGTCCTTAAAAATCTCTCTCCCTATGAAAAAACTTTACAATGCACCAGCGCCTTTAGATACATTAAAGGTGTTTGGCTGTCTGTGTTATGCTTCCACACTAGCTCATAACCGAACAAAATTCCAGCCTAGAGCTAAACAATGTGTATTTCTTGGTTTACCTCCTGGTATCAAAGGATACAAGGTTATGGATTTACACACTCATCAAGTTTTTATGTCCCGTGATGTCATTTTCTACGAGTCAATTTTTCCTTTTCATAATGTCAACAGTTTAGCCTCACCCCAAAGTCGGTTTGATCCTCCTGTGATCTATCAAGAATCAGATCACAGGCTGCCTCATGCAGAATCGAGTCAGTCTGTCGATCAATCAAGCCCTCCATCATCTCATTCAACTGTGCCAAGTTCTTTATGTTTTTCACAGGATGTATCAACTGATGAGCTGTTGGAGCTAGACGCTGAAACTTGCACTGAGGATCAGTCTGCAGATGCTGCAGATGTGGTGGACACTACTGGCCCTAGTGATCCTCCTCTCCGACGATCAACACGTCCTAAACGTCCTCCTGTCCATCTCCAGGATTATCACCTCGATTGCAGCGTTTCTAAACATGCTATTGCTTCTGTTGTTTCTTATGATGGTTTATCTGAGTCTTACAGGACGTATGCCCTGGCTATACTTACTGCTCCAGAACCGAGTTCTTACTCTGCTGCTGTTAAAGATTTGTGTTGGCGAAAGGCCATGGAGGAGGAGCTTTCTGCTCTGGATAGCAATCAAACATGGGACGTTGTTCCTCTGCCATTTGGGAAAAGAGCTGTTGGCTGCAAATGGGTGTATAAGACCAAATTACGGTCTGATGGTACTATTGAGAGACATAAAGCAAGGCTTGTTGCCAAGGGATTCACACAAGTGTATGGTGTTGACTTCCTTGACACTTTTTCTCCAGTTGCCAAGATTAATTCTGTCAAATCTTTGCTTGTTGTGGCATCAGTTCAGGGCTGGCACTTGCAGCAGATGGATGTTTCAAATGCGTTTCTCCATGGTGAGCTTGAGGAGGAGGTTTACATGCAGATTCCTCCTGGCTTGACAGCACAACCTGGCATGTGTTGCAAGCTTAAGAAGTCCTTGTATGGTCTCAAGCAAGCAAGCCGTCAGTGGTTTGCAAAGCTCACACAGTCTCTTCTTGTTCATGGCTTTAGACAGTCCAGTGCTGATTATTCCCTATTTCTCAAAGGTGAAGGTAATCAGCTTGTAGTCCTCTTAGTTTATGTTGATGACATCATACTAACAGGATCATCTTTGCATGAAATTGATACAGTCAAGGCTCATCTCCATTTCAATTTCAAGATAAAAGACCTTGGCTCGCTTAAGTATTTCTTGGGGCTGGAAATTGCCAGATCAAGTGATGGAATTGCAGTGAATCAAAGGAAGTATTGCATTGAGTTATTAACTGAAGCAGGCTTCCTTGAGTGCAAAAGCACAAAGTCTCCTATGGACCCTAATCTCAGATTAAGTGCAAAGGAAGGAAAAAAGCTTGATGACCCTGGACCTTATAGACAGCTGGTTGGAAAATTGCACTACCTCACCATTACTAGGCCAGACATTGCATTTGCTGTTCAACAGCTCAGCCAATTCCAGTCAGAACCGCATGATGGTCATCTCATGGCTGCACAAAGGATCCTAAGGTATCTTAAATTAGCCCCTGGACAAGGTCTGTTTTACAAATCAGACAATGAGCTGACACTGCAAGGATACTGTGATTCTGATTGGGCAACCTGCCCTGACACACGACGTTCGATCACTGGCTATTGCACTTATCTGGGAAGCAGCTTGATCACCTGGAAGTCTAAGAAACAAACCAATGTGTCCAGATCATCTTCAGAAGCAGAATATAGAACACTAGCTCATCTTTCTTGTGAAATACAATGGTTAACTGTGCTCTTAAAGGAATTGGGAGTGAATGTTCCTCTACCAGTAAGCATACACTGCGATAACAGGTCAGCCATTCACATTGCAGAGAACCCTGTGTTTCATGAACGTACCAAGCACATTGAAATCGATTGCCATGTTACAAGAGAGAGAATCAAGTCAGGTTTAATCAAGCTTCACCATGTTTCAACTGATCACCAATTGACAGACTTATTCACGAAGGGTTTCCATCGACAAAGGCTACAATATCTGTTGAGCAAGTTGGGAGTTATAGATATACACTCACCAACTTGTGGGAGGGTATTAAACACCATGAAAGATGGAGCCAGCAGCAGCAATGGAAATGAAGAGAAAGAAGAGTAGTTGCTGCGACTCGAAATACTGAAGTTGCAATTCGCTGCGTTTCATTTAGAATTTCCGTTGCCACGTGTTTTGTTTTGATTATTACAGTTCATTTATTTACTGTAAACAGTAAATTCGGAACCCTACAGCTGAGACTTTATAATGGGAAAATGGAAAGGAAGCTGCAGAACTTTTACTGTCTTCCTACGAAATTCTCTGTTCCTTTCTGCAAGTTTTCTATAAGAACCGGACCGGGAATTGAGCCGGTAAGGTCAAGAGTTCAAAGGTTTAATGGGAAAATCAGGTTGAACGGGGATTGAACTAGAATTGAACCGAAATTTATCGGTGTCGGAGAGCTAATTGGTTCACGATCGGACCGGTCCAAACGGTGAGAGAATACGTCATTGAAAACATGGCTTAGAACCGCTTTCTGTGGGTAAAAGAAATACAAATACTAGAACGTTGACTTACTAGTTGCTGAATCATACCGTAAAAAAACTAAAAGAAGGGAAGGTTTACAATTATAGAAAAAAGGGGGAAAAGTAGAGGAAAAAAAAGAGAAAATAGATATGGAGAAGGGGAAGGGGCGGAGCAGGAGGTGAGCGGCGGAGGAGGAGGAGAAGGTGGCGGAGGTGAGGGTGGAATCTTGAAGAGAGAGACCGAGTATGAAATGAGAAAGGAGGTGCGAACATCTCAAAGCCAAGCTATCGCGAAATCGAGCCCCAATCGGTAATCTAATTGACCGGGATTAGATAGAGAAATTAGAAAGAGACGACGATCGAGGATGATGCCTCAAAGCATTGGAGGTATCCTTCTCCTTATGCTGCTTCTGATCCTCTTCCTCATCCTCCTCGTCGCCTGTAAGCCATGGCGCCTCTGCCTCTCTTCTTCCCCCCGTTCTCGTCCTTCTTCTCTTAAGGTACCTAATCACATCACTAGCTTCCCTTCCTCCATTTCTTTCTATTACTAGTTAGCTCTTTTATTCCAAGTCGCATTTCCTCTCCCTAACATGATGGCTCATTGATTCTGCCGCGCGATGGATTCCACCAGGAGCTGATTGTTTCGCTGCTGTAGTGTATTTATCTCTATATCTGTTCCTGAAACTAGGAAACTAGAATACGAAGCTGCGGCTGTCGCGCTTTTCTTTCGATTCTATATTCGGCGGAGAATTTCAACCCCCCACCCGCCTTGATCCTAGCTGTGAATATCGTTTATATACTGGGACCAGACTGATAGTCAGATGATTAAGCAATTATGTATGTGTTGATTGCTCCCTTCATCTTTGTACTTGATTGGCGGATCAGCTCTGAATTGGTGATATCCTCTGTTCCATATGCATTTTAAGGGCTTATCAGCTTTCATTTCTTCTCAAGGGAGATAGAGAGGGGCAGATTTTACAGTCGTCTGTCAAGTTATCAGAATCTGTGATTCTTGGAGATGCTACTGTAATGTTGCGATGCTCTGTTTTTCTGTTAAGTCTTCCATTATAGAGCCAGTGGCATCAATACCATGACCGTAGTTTTGGAAACGTGATAAATATATTAGATTTTCAAGTTAAGGTGCCTTCTGCAGTTCTGGACTGGCATATATAAAGCTGAATAGTTTTGCGCTTAATTTTGCTTGCTCGCTCCAAATATGTTTGGCTCTACTTGTGAATGTTTTCTGTTCCAATCTTTTAAGTTCGTGGTTTCAGGTTACTGGTGAGCTAGAGAGGCCTCTTATTTCAGATAATTTGGATGTCCTTGCTGAAAACGATGAAGCTTCAAGAATTTATGATATTGAGGGCAATTGTGATCAACATGACGGGCTTTTGCGTTCACCCCGCACTGAGGAACTTGTCCATAAACCAAGGCTTCCTTCTGCATCTCCTGCATCTCCCAAAGGTTCTGTTTCTATGCTCCTTCATTTTGTTTGTACAAGTTCATTTGTTACGATTTCCTTTTTCAACATCATAAAATTATAATATTTGGTGGTGTTTATTTTGTTTTGTCCAGCTGATAGTTTGATTTTAGAGGTAGCTCCAGATCATGTAGAGGATATTCAACTCGGGCAAACCCTTAAGTTTTCTCCGTTGGCTGGACGTTTGCCTGAGGTGCAGAAACATTTTAGCCAAGATAATCAAATTCCAAATACACACCCTGGTTCACGAAATGATAAGTTATCTGGATCCCCACTCAAGGATATTGATGATCAAAGTAATTTCTTGGGCTTTCTCCTGTCGCAAAACTATCTACTTAGCTTTGCAATGGTGTCCATCTCAGATACTTGGATGTGAAATGAGGCTAATGCACCCTCATTGTGAAAGTCAAGTTTTAATACTTCTTCTTTTAAACGTGCAGGAAGCTGCCTCTCCCTTGAGGTCATCTCTGGTCCTTCTAGGGGACTACGTTGCTCTGTACAGTCAACAAGTGCTTCAAGTCTTCCTGTGACCCTTGGAAGAGTTTCTGGCGGCTTACTGTTGAAAGACTCAGAGGTGTCAGGGAAACATGCTATGGTCAACTGGAATGCAGACGTAACTTGCTGATACCTCCACCAGTTTAACTTGATTATGCAATCTATAGTTTGCAATCAAGAACTTACTATATTATAAATGATCTTGTTGTCAGAAAAAGAAATGGGAGGTTGTTGACTTGGGTAGCCTTAATGGAACTCTACTAAACTCTCGGCCAATTAACCACCTTGATTCTGAAAGTAGACAGTGGAGTAAGCCAGTTGAGCTTTCAAATGGAGACGTAATAACTCTTGGTACGACATCAAATGTACAGGTAAAGTTATTTCTGCCATGATATGCCATGTGTGGTAGGCGCTTGGCTGAAGTGTACTCAGTGGCCATAAATTCCTGCTTAGTCGAATGTTGCTTTCTTCAACCCCATGAGATTTTTTAAATACCTTGGTGTTGATATGCGTTGTCTGAAATACTACCACTCTTTGTAATTTTCACTCTGCTGCTATATGAGAAAATTAAGATTCATTATGTGTGTTGATGTACAAATATTGGTGCATTCTCTGAAATTCAACTCCTTGGCTGTTCGTCTATTGCTACCTTATTATTATTCATCAATTTTGTGCTTTATCAATCCAAGTTGCTGCAGGGAACAAAGTTTCTTGCTTCTCTATTATCATTTTCTATTCATAAGCTGTTTTCAGTCTATCATGCCGATCTTATTGATGAATAAATGGACTGAAATAAGTGAACTAATTTGTAATATTAGTGCCCTTTGTTGTCCCTGTTCTTGATACATGCCTCGTGCTACTTCCTTTTTGCAGGTCAATGTAACGTCTATGTCTGAAAGCTGGATACCCAACTTGATTTGTAATATTAGTGCCATTTGTCCCTCTGCATATCTCACGCCAATTTCTTTTTGCAGGTCAATGTGACGTCTATGTCTGAAAGCTGGATACCCTTTGGTGTAGGTATGGCTTCGGATCCTATGGCTTTGCGCCGTGGAGGAAAGAAGCTACCCATGGAAGATGTGTGCTATTATTCCTGGCCCCTGCAAGGCATTCCAAAGGTTCTATACTTTCTAAACTTGCATTCAGTTGAAGTTCCATGTTTTGTTGTAAAATATGCAGGATTATGACGTTTTAATCTTGCAGTTTGGTGTTTTTGGTATTTGTGATGGACATGGGGGAGTAGCAGCTGCAAAATCTGCCAGCAAGTTAGTATTTAATTTAAAACCTTGGTCTCTGTTGATGAACTTTTTGTAAAGTCCTGCAGATTATGTCCCTGCCTTCCGTTGGTGCCTTGCCTCTCCATTGCATCCCAACAAATGTGATGTGTTTAACCATATGCTGTAGAAGGAAATCTCCTGTGTCTCACCCGTATTGTTGTTGTGTTGTCATTTCATGTAGAGCAATCTCTGTGGTAAATTGTACAATTAATGGACATTTACCTTTCCTAGGATGTTGCCAGAGAAAGTAGCCAGTATTTTAGCAAACTCAGAAATAAGGGAGAAGGTTTTATCAGAAGGCGATGCTTCTTATGTTCTTAAAATGGCATTTTCTCAGACAGAAGCTTCCATGAATAACTATTATGAGGTATTCACTCATCTTAAACTTCTCTTTCTTTTGGCTACCATCTAACAGTAATCTTTGCAAACTTCAAAAGTTTCAACCACATTTTGGTTTTGTACTTATCAAATTCTTATTATATTGCTTCTTGAAATGCTCTCTGTTTGACCATCACCCTTATGCGTATTGCATATTTCTGAAAGTTGAATGGTTTGAGGAAATATTGATAAGTTAGCAGAAGACGATTCTTTTCCCGACTTAACCACTTAATTAGCTTTTGATTTCCTGTACACAGCTACGTTCCTGAATGTGTTTTCATTCTTATGATACTGTTCAGGGTTGTACAGCAACAGTGCTTCTGGTTTGGTCTAACGGTGGTGAAGAATTTTTTGCACAATGTGCAAATGTTGGGGATTCCTTCTGTGTGATGAAGTATGTTGCTCGTTTTCCCCTATAGTTCCTAAGCTGTTTGAATGTCCTATCTATTCGTAAACGTAATGTTCTGAACCAAGCTTTCGTATGTAAGTTAATATGATACCTGGTTTAACGTAAGTATTACGCATGTCATAACATAAATATAAAAAACCCATCTGGAGATCCTATTTATTCTAGACGTAGCTTTTATATTTCAGGTTTTGTAGACGTAACCTGGTAGTATAACAATTTCTGTCTTGATGATTACTGAACATGCTTATTATTTCGCCCAACTTCTGTCTGTAGTTTAAACTTTAAAGATTAGCCGAGTTAATATTGGCAAGCACAAAACAAGCCCTTAGTCTTAACTTTATGTTAGAACCATTTCTTTTTGTTGATAAATTATCTTTAGCACCATATTTATACGGTTATATGATTTTTAGTGTCAATGGGAAGCAGATCAAGATGACAGAAGACCACAGAGTAACTAGTAGTTTTGAAAGACTTCGAATGAGTGGAATTGGAAAGCCATTGAAAATTGGGGAAACTCGTATCGGGTGGTCAGTAAAATAGCTATACAACGTCATATGTTCCCTTCATTATCGTACATTGTACTGTTGCTTGACCTGTTTTTCAACTTTGAATCAGGTTTGAATCTTGCTCGAATGCTTGGGGACAAATTCCCAAAACAGCAAGATCCTCGCTTCAGTTCAGAGCCTTACATAAGTGAAGTCGTGCACATAGATCAATCAAGCAGCTGCTATGCACTAATAGCCAGGTGATTTGGGAATAGTTGGTCCTCTATTGTCGCAAAGTAAAACTGCATTCAATTGGTTTTTTCTGAATAAAATGTACAAAATTGCAGCGATGGCTTTTGGGATGTTGTGAGTGTTAAGAAGGCTGTTCAGCTTATCCAGCAGGAAAATGAGAAGCAGCATGCAGATGGGGAGAATCCAGCAGAGAAGGTTGCTAATGTGTTGTTGAGTGAAGCTAAAGAACAGCGTACAAAGGATAACACCTCCATACTTTTCTTGGATTTTAAGACCAAATATAGATCGCCGCCATGTAAAGTTACATCTCAATAGAACACATGACCAGTCTTTTAGAGCATCAGCCACATGTCCCCCCCCTCTGACTCTGTCTTGAGAGCTGTCTATAAAAATAAAGAAAGTGGGCCTGCATCAGCTACTTGCATTCTCGTGGAGCTGAAGTTCGAGGCTGCCAAAAACCGGAGGGTTCCGTGGTGGTCGAGGCAATGCTCCCAGAGGTGGATAGCTGAAGCAAAGTGGCATTTGGATCCGAGGGGGTTGGCAGGTCAGGGATGAGAACAATAGCGCAGGTAAAAACCAAAACATTAAGAAAGAAGTAATTGAAAGGGTACCAATAGCGCAGGAAATGTCCTTAGAAACTGTCGTACAGGAATGAATGTCTTACCCTTGTTTGATATGACCACAGTGATTTCAATGTCTATCTATATGATGTGACGCTAGCTCAGGGGAATATGATTTTAATGTCATAATCAACTTATTCCCTTTTTCGACACAACTTTATCCCATTTCTTCCATCCTATATATCTCCTGTATTTCTGGAATTCCTCCTTTATATGGTTCCATTTAACTAGTGTCGGTCACTTCAAGTTATTGTTATCTGCCTTAAAATTGAGCAAACTTGTTCATTTTTTGCCTCTTGTCAGCCCTGCGCCATTTACATTTTTTGTTTTACACCTCTAGATTAAGGTAACTTCACTCTAATCGATATAATTGAACGGCCGCTCATCACGTTCAAACATTTTTCTATTCAAACAATTTTATAACTAGTTACAGGAATTTTTTTCTTAGTCGTAACTAATTATAATGTCTCTTAACTAGTTACGGAACCTTGTGAACTAATTACGGCACAAAATAACTCTTTTTTTTTCTTTTTACAAAAACTAGTTCTTCTAACTAATTTTATTATTTGAATAAAATTCGTTCATCTAATCCATGTGAAAAATACTATTGGAGTCTCGTGATGGGGATCGAGTTGGTAAAATGAATGCATGTGTCATCAAAGGAAGTTACGAGAGCATTGGGCCAACACATTTAGGGCCTATCAATGAGTTTGGGCCGTCCCAAGGAACGAAGTCCATTTCAAGTGTCCACAGTTTCACCCAGAAATGTTGTTAAAGCAAAAACCCTTCTAAAATCCCGCGTCACCAAACAACGAAATTACAGAAAGGAAAATGGGGAAGAAGAAGAAGAGAGCTGAACTTGAACCTGAAGCTGAAGGACTAACTGTATCAGCTGACAAAAACGAGATAGTTCACGAGTTCGCAAATGGAGATTCTGATAAAAAGAAGAAGAAGAAGAAGAAGGCTAAGAATGTCGAAAAGGAAACGGTTGATGAGACAGTAAAGGAAGACGCTAACGAACACAAGGAGATGCCTACAATTAGCATAGCAGTTTCGGGCTCCATCATCGACAACGCCCAATCTCTCGAACTTGCTACTCGCGTAATATTTCACTCTGCCCACTCGTCAATATCGAATGGTCGCGTTTCTTCCCGTTTTTTAGCAGCTTTGAACTAAACTAGGGTTTTAATTTCTGTCTCGGAAGGAAAAAGGTTGGATTCTCTCTTATGTAACTTTTGTTTATTTTTGTTGCTTGCTCAGCTGGCTAGTCAGATTGCTCGTGCCGCCACCATCTTTAGGATAGACGAGGTTTGGGGCTATTACTTTACCTGACTTCTAATTCTCTTCTTCACTTCATTATGTTATCTCAAATCATATGAACGATCGTTTATCGTTTGGCAGATTGTGGTATTCGATAATATGGCGACTGCTACGAATGAGGATCCCACTACAACAATGAGTAGCAGCTCTGATGATAATGAGAGTGGTGCTGCTTTTCTTGTTAGGATCTTAAGGTATCTTGAGACTCCGCAGTATCTGCGCAAGGCTCTTTTCCCCAAGCATAATAGCTTAAGATTTGTGGTGAGTGATTCAGTATACCTCTTTGTCATGTTTTATTTATATGCTAAGTGTTTTCTTTGACGTATTGTTAATGATGAATTGATGGTTTATGAACATCGTTTTTTTCTTCTTGTTTCACAGGGAATGTTGCCTCCACTGGACGCTCCACATCACCTGCGCAAGCATGAGTGGGGTCCGTTTCGAGAAGGTACAGTGCTTGTAGAAATGGTTATTGTTTGGTCAGGATACTATGATGTGTTTGTACCTTTCTTAGCCAGGAGAAGTATCTACTCAAGTTTCATAATGTTTCTGTTTTGGGGTTAACTTAATGACTGTGTTCATGACATTGCAGGTGTCACGTTAAATGAGAAATGCCCAGACCCTGCTGGAACACTTGTTGATGTAGGTTTGACTAAGGTAAGATTTTTGTGTACGTTGCGCTGTAGAATCCATAAATGATATTAAATTATCAGTATTACATTTTCTGTGTGCTTTGGCTGCCTGCATGGACATGCTTCTCATTCTAAATGATTGTTTCCATGCTTGTGGCAACTATCTTCACTGACTGGAACTTTCGGAGTGATTATGCAACCGTGTGTGCTTTTATCAGCTTTATGCAATTCTACTTTTCAGTATCTTGATGTTTTACGTATAGCTAAAATATGCAGAATGTTTCAATTGATCAACGGCTTGAAGCGGGGACAAGAGTAACAGTGGCTATGGGAACAGACCGGAATTTGGATTCAGGTAATGACCAGACACTTTTTGCCGTAGACCCTGATCTAATGATGGCATTTAACAACAAAGTAAACCGAGATAGATGCCACTAGTGGGATTATGGATGCTAGCAATGGTGATTTCTGGTAATAACCGACTGCGCTCTAATGCTGCATATTGAATACAGGTACACTACGGCCAGTTGTTTCATTGTCGAAACCCAGGGAGGAAGCTGGAATGTACTGGGGTTATCGAGTAAGATACGCCTCTAATATCAGTGCTGTGTTCAAGTACTGTCCATTCAAGGTATTGATCTTACTTCATCCGTCAGTCTTTTATGGAGCATGCACTTTTTATGTTACTGATGAACTTTGTGCACTGGGTCTGGGGAACTTTTTACACCAACTGCAGGGTGGTTATGACCGCTCAATTGGTACGTCTGAGCATGGTTTAAAAGTTAGCTCTTCTGAGCTCTCTTTGGATCCTTTCATGTACGTTCCTGTTCTCTTTTGGATTCTCATCTTCCTTCCTTCCTTCCTTTTGGTTAGTTGTATGTGTGACTGAACTGTTCATGTATATGTTGCTCGATCTTAAAATTCATGAGCCTTTAAGCTTTGTTTTCAATTTCTGAAGATAGGAATTGATTGAGACGTATACAACAGCAGCTCCATAAAACTATGTTGATCATTGCAATTGTAAGTTCATTCTAATTCACACCTGCTGTCTTTATAGACATTTGCTGATTGCTTTTGGTGGACTTGCTGGATTGGAAGAAGGTGTTGAAGAGGACAGTAGCTTAAAGGTACACTATTTGATATCCAATTAAACTGGTGAAAGAATCAAAATGCTCATTTCTTTGAAATTGCACCAAAACATCATCTTCCTGCATTTATTTTTTTCAAAACTTGAGGATGCTTATTTTTTTGTCTGTTTGAAAGTGAGCTTTACCGATTCATGCTTGTTTCTTTGAAGGGTAAAAATGTGCGGGCGGTGTTTGATTCATACTTGAACACATGTCCTAATCAAGGGAGTCGGACAATTCGAACTGAGGTAGGTAGTGGTACCCTTTGCGTTGTTCATCAAAGACTGCAGAAATCATTTATTTGTAATAAAATATGATTGTTTGCAAACTCAACAGGAAGCAATCCTCATATCCCTCCAATATTTCCAAGAACCCATAAACCGTGCATTGCAGAGATGTACATAACTGAATGGAACCTTTGGCACTCGCTACTTGATTCAGCCGCGTAGCTCTATGCATATCAGCTCCAGTATACAGTGAGCTTGGAGACCAGATTGATCAGAACCTATAGTAAAGAAGTAGGACAACGATTGTACTGCCCTGCTTTCAGATTTTGTAACTCAAATTTATCTGTCTATTTGCGCTTTTGTTGGTCATTCTGAGCTACTTGGGTTTAGAAGTTTTCGTTCCATCTCCTTCATAGGGGGGATGGGAATACAGACATATATAAGCAGCTTGATGAGCACGGAGACGAGAATGTGGATGATTTTTAGAAATGGGGATTGGGATAGCCAACCCCCCCACCCCCCCACATTTTCATCTTTATGGACAGAACAAGTTCGATTGATCTTGAGTGAATTTGGATTCTTCGATTACTCTTTAACTCTTTAAGACTTCAATATACAAATGTTTAGAATAAAAGAAGTAAGAATGTCATTTTTGTTAGGGGTAATAACTCGGGAGGCTGCTATACTATAAAAAGATAACAAATGAGTCTTCTTACAATTATTTGCATATAATAAACCTTCATACTTGGAACGTTTAAGATATAAGCCCTTTTGTTAGATTTTAATGAACACTGTTACGATTTGTTGACACGTTATGTTGACTTATATCGTTGGTGGCCAGTTTTGACAGGGCAACAAAACGACGTCGTTCTCTCAAATTTTTTTACCAATCACCTTCAATCTTCACTATCTTTTCCGCTCGATAAGCTCGATACGTCCTCTTATCAATTGAAATCGTAACTCACAAAAAGACGTTGTTCTGACGTGTCAAAGTTGGCAACCAAGGAGATGAGTCAGCATAACGTGCCATCAAAATGATAACAGTGTTAACAAAAATCTAACGGAAGGGCTTATATGTTAAAAGTTCTAAGTATGAGGGTTTATAATAATTATAAAGAGGCTTGTTTGTTATATTTCCATAATATAGAGTTTTCCGCCAATTATTCCTTTTTCTTATTACTTTAATATACTTGGATGAATAAACATTAGATTAAAAATTTAAAATTCCCTCGAAAAAAAAATCAATAGATTAAAATTTAATTGAATTCATTCTATAAACAATGTAGGGTATTGACTGGTATTCAGTGAGAAATCGGGTTGAGATTATATATGATCGTTTGGATTAAGTGAGATGGGCCGAATAAATCACTTGTTACTTTTTTTATGATGATTCAACATGTTGACGAGACAAGTTTGACGAAAAAATCAACCGTGTATAGGATTTATTTGCTTTTGAAATATGTACAATGTCTCAATTTATTTTGATAATTATAAGATATCTTCGTACAAAAGTCAAACATATAGTACTCATAATATTGGCTTATAGTGGGGGTGCTGAATAAGGGTATTCAGCATGGTGTTGAACCCCATAACAGCCGTCCGATTCATCCTACGTCTCTAGATGAAGCTAACCCGTGAGGGGTATTTTGGTCAAAAAAAGTATCACGAATCTGACACGTAAACAGTACGAATCTGACATTTTCTGTCACTACATAATTGAGAAACCACAATTGTTTCTCTCTCCATTTTCAAAATTCAAAATTCTCCATTTCCCTCTCTTTTCTCTCTCCTTTTTTCTCTCAAATTTTCATGAACAAAGATGAGATTTGTGTGTTCATATGTCGGGAAATAGCACATCGGAGTTGGATCTACGCATGAAAACGTTGGGGAAGTGCATACAACCCTCATAATGTGTATGAATCTCTATATTTTCATTTTTTTTAGTTAAAAATTATGGGTTTTCATGTTCTTCATGTTCTTTTCTTGTTGGAGGGTGCCAAAAACTGATTTCGTGCTCTTGATGTTACTTTAGTTGCTTTTCTCGTTTGTTTTGATTGTGTATTCGTAATACTTTCGTAGTCGTTCGTCGAGATATGTTGGGTTTCGTAATGTTTGGTTTTTGTTTCGTATATGTTTTCGTATTGTTTTTTATCCGTTTTCGTAAAACTTTCGTCGTTGTTTCGTAATATCTGTATTCGTAATGTTTTTTATCTGCGTTTGTACAACTTTCGTGACTGTTTTGTAATACCTGCCAAAATCCTCCATTTCTCTCTCCTTTTTTTCTCAAATTTTCATGACACAAATAAGAGATTTGTGTGTTCATTATGCCGGGAAATAGCACGTTGGAGTTGGATCTACGCATGAAAACGTCGGGGGAGTGCATACAACACTCAGAATGTGTACGAATCTTTGTATTTTCATATTTTTGAGTTAAAATTTCATGTGTTTCGTGTTTTCCATCTATTTTCGTGAATGTTTTCCATCTATTTTCGTGTAATGTTTTCCATATATTTCGCGTATGAATCATAATATATTCGTAAGGTTGATTCGCTGAA
This sequence comes from Linum lewisii, assembly GCA_034768395.1. Lineage (NCBI taxonomy): Eukaryota > Viridiplantae > Streptophyta > Magnoliopsida > Malpighiales > Linaceae > Linum > Linum lewisii. The sequence continues at coordinate 10,619,071 of CM068299.1, forward strand.
TTCATAACAGAAGATATATTCGTATGATTTATTAACTAAATTCGTAACAGAAAGCAATTCGTACTATGAATCACTTACATTCGTAACAATGACCACCTATCACTCACATTTGTAATATGCATCACTTACATTCATAACAATGACCACCTACATTTGTACCAGTTGTCACTTACATTCGTATAAGCTATCACTCACATTTGTACCAATTACTACTTACATTCGTGACAATGATATATTCGTATGATTTATTAACTAAATTCGTAACAGAAAGCAATTCGTACTATGAATCACTTACATTCGTAACAATGACCATCTACATTCGTAACAACTATCACTCACATTCGTAATATGCATCACTTACATTCGTAACAATGACCACCTACATTCGTACCAGTTGCCACTTCCATTCGTATCAGCTATCACTCATATTCATACCAATTACCACTTACATTCGTAACAATGATCACTTGCATTGTAGAGTCTATTTTATCCACTATAGAGACAATCTCCTTCGTGAGAGGTCATGTTAAATCATTAAACATTGGTTGTTGGTCCCCGGTATTACAAAAGTGTAACTCAATATGTTACGAATAAGTTGCCTAAAGTTTACAAATCTGACTAGTTATGTATATATGAATAAAAAGGGAGAGGATGTTTGAAAATGACAAACATCGTGCCGCGATCGTTGGGGTGTTCTTCATGTGTTGCCACGGTTTTACTTGATTATGTACTTCGACAACACTTTGAGCCTTTTGGAAGCTGACCTAACCTTTTTCTCATTATGCCTCCTCTCATGTGAAAAAACACAATAACAATTACAATCATCCTACTAAACAAATAAGATTTGTTGCAAAAAAAAATTATGGAATCTAAAAAAAATTAACATTATAGGATCAAATCGTCCCGTTACTTAAAAATTTAATTAAAATTCATAACAAGTTATTGTGTATCATGACATCCCCATGTGATATGAACCTACATGTCCAACAATTACGAACCTCCCACATAACTAATACGAAAGTAATTCTCAAACGTTACGAAACATGATCTCAACCCATACGAAACTGAGTAACAAAGTATTACGAACCCAATAAACTAATACGAAACTAGTTCTCAAACGTTACGAAACATGCTATAAAACCATACGAATCATGATTCGTACCTTGAATCAACTAAATTCGTAACATCATATGAATTTCTAACATAACTAATACGAATTCCTAACATAAGTGATACGAAATTTAAAAATCATTAATTTATTAAACACTATCAAGAGTGATATTATTAGATTCGTAATTTAATTAGAAGACTTTTGGTGTTAAAATTACTGAAAAATTATTCAAATCGTAAGAGTTATGTTAAAATTTTATCATTAGAAGAAAGAGAATAGAAAAATAGAGCACTCTCTTTCCTATTTTTCTATCACTTTTTCCACTACAATAACACATTTGTGAGATTACTATTTTACCCTTCTGACACCAAAAAATGTGGGCCATGACCAATATGTAATCTTGTCCGTCCAAAATGTGGGCTATGGCCAATCAACGGCTTAGATGAGATTCAGCACAAATTCAGCATGAATCCGGTTCAGCACCTGACGAATTTCCCATAAGGCTATATTAATCATGAAAAATGATGGAGGTTGTAGTTATACAAAGTCAATAATCTCAGTTTATGAAGTGCAATGACATTGGTCTTTGTATGACAAAAACGAGATGCGGGGTATTCCCGTAAATATCAGCATTACAACGGACTTCTTCTACAATTTGCATTTTAATCAGCACCGTTTTTAAACTTTGGCCACGCACACCAAAAAAAAACAAGGAGAGAGAAAGAGAAACGAAAATCCCAAATCTGAAAATTGGATCCCTAATTTCTTAAACCCGAACCAAAAGGGGGAAAACTCGAAGGAGAGAGCGCCGAGGAGCGACAGAGAGAGTATTTGGCAAAAGCGAGCAATAAGCTCGCTCCTCTCTTTCAGATTTTAACTCCCCATTTATTCAAAACACATTAACCCCCGCTAAAACGACCGTTTGATGGGATTTTTTCCAAAAATAGGCTTGGGTCAAAATTCAATTCCCAAAATAGGCTCGTTCTACGGTCAATTCCAAAGTAGGCTTGTGTGTGCTGACTAGACGCGTACATTGCCAAATTAAGTGGCGATTAGCATAAAATCGGCAGAATGTTTGGCGACCATGAGCTCAGCCCCAAAATCGCCACTTATAGTGGCGATTTTACTCTGAAAATCGCCACTGTAAGTGGCGATTTTGGGCTGACATATCAGCCCCAAAATCGCCACTTATAGTGGCGATTTTCAGAACGCCAAAATCGCCACTTGACTAAGTGGCGATTTTCACAGTACTTTTCCATTCCTCTTTTGTCTGACACTTTTATTTCAAATATAGTAAAATAGCATTTTGGTCTTTCTACTTTGTCAACTTAACAAATAGCCCCTTATTGTATAAACCGCTATTTTTATCTCTCATACTTATAGTTGATCCTTCTTATAGTTGAAATGGAAGGATCCAAAATACAAATTGGTCAAAGTATGAGAGATAAAAATGGCGGTTTATACAATAGGGGGCTATTTGTTAAGTTCATAAAGTAGAAAGGCCAAAATGCTATTTTACTATATTTAAATAAAAGTGTCAGACACTTTGATTTCAAATATACTAAAATAGCATTTTGGTCTTTCTACTCTGTTAACTTAATAAATAGCCCCTATTGTATAAATCGTCATTTTTATCTTTCATACTTATAGTGGATCCTTCTTATAGTTGAAATGGAAGGATCCAAAATACAAATTGGTCAAAGTATGAGAGATAAAAATAGCGATTTATATAATAAGGGGCTATTTGTTAAGTTAACAAAGTAGAAAGGCTAAAATGCTATTTTACTATATTTGAAATAAAAGTGTCAGACAAAAAAGAATGGAAAAGTGCTGTGAAAATCGCCACTATAAGTGGCGATTTTCAGAGTAAAATCGCCACTATAAGTGGTGATTTTGGGGCTGAGCTCATGGTCGCCAAACATTCTGCCGATTTTATGCTAATCGCCACTTAATTTGGCGATGTACGCGTCCAGTCAGCACACACAAGCCTACTTTGGGAATTGACCGTTAGAACGAGCCTATTTTGGGAATTGAATTTTGGCCCAAGCCTATTTTTGGAAAAAATCCCATCAAACGGTCGTTTTAGCGGGGGTTAATGTGTTTTGAATAAATGGGGAGTTAAAATCTGAAAGAGAGGAGCGAGCTTATTGCTCGCTTTTGCCAAATACTCTCTCTGTCGCTCCTCGGCGCTCTCTCCTTCGAGTTTTCCCCCTTTTGGTTCGGGTTTAAGAAATTAGGGATCCAATTTTCAGATTTGGGATTTTCGTTTCTCTTTCTCTCTCCTTGTTTTTTTTTGGTGTGCGTGGCCAAAGTTTAAAAACGGTGCTGATTAAAATGCAAATTGTAGAAGAAGTCCGTTGTAATGCTGATATTTACGGGAATACCCCGCATCTCGTTTTTGTCATACAAAGACCAATGTCATTGCACTTCATAAACTGAGATTATTGACTTTGTATAACTACAACCTCCATCATTTTTCATGATTAATATAGCCTTATGGGAAATTCGTCAGGTGCTGAACCGGATTCATGCTGAATTTGTGCTGAATCTCATCTAAGCCGTTGATTGGCCATAGCCCACATTTTGGACGGACAAGATTACATATTGGTCATGGCCCACATTTTTTGGTGTCAGAAGGGTAAAATAGTAATCTCACAAATGTGTTATTGTAGTGGAAAAAGTGATAGAAAAATAGGAAAGAGAGTGCTCTATTTTTCTATTCTCTTTCTTCTAATGATAAAATTTTAACATAACTCTTATGATTTGAATAATTTTTCAGTAATTTTAACACCAAAAGTCTTCTAATTAAATTACGAATCTAATAATATCACTCTTGATAGTGTTTAATAAATTAATGATTTTTAAATTTCGTATCACTTATGTTAGGAATTCGTATTAGTTATGTTAGAAATTCATATGATGTTACGAATTTAGTTGATTCAAGGTACGAATCATGATTCGTATGGTTTTATAGCATGTTTCGTAACGTTTGAGAACTAGTTTCGTATTAGTTTATTGGGTTCGTAATACTTTGTTACTCAGTTTCGTATGGGTTGAGATCATGTTTCGTAACGTTTGAGAATTACTTTCGTATTAGTTATGTGGGAGGTTCGTAATTGTTGGACATGTAGGTTCATATCACATGGGGATGTTATGATACACAATAACTTGTTATGAATTTTAATTAAATTTTCAAGTAACGGGACGATTTGATCCTATAATGTTAATTTTTTTTAGATTCCATAATTTTTTTTTGCAACAAATCTTATTTGTTTAGTAGGATGATTGTAATTGTTATTGTGTTTTTTCACATGAGAGGAGGCATAATGAGAAAAAGGTTAGGTCAGCTTCCAAAAGGCTCAAAGTGTTGTCGAAGTACATAATCAAGTAAAACCGTGGCAACACATGAAGAACACCCAACGATCGCGGCACGATGTTTGTCATTTTCAAACATCCTCTCCCTTTTTATTCATATATACATAACTAGTCAGATTTGTAAACTTTAGGCAACTTATTCGTAACATATTGAGTTACACTTTTGTAATACCGGGACCAACAACCAATGTTTAATGATTTAACATGACCTCTCACGAAGGAGATTGTCTCTATAGTGGATAAAATAGACTCTACAATGCAAGTGATCATTGTTACGAATGTAAGTGGTAATTGGTATGAATATGAGTGATAGCTGATACGAATGGAAGTGGCAACTGGTACGAATGTAGGTGGTCATTGTTACGAATGTAAGTGATGCATATTACGAATGTGAGTGATAGTTGTTACGAATGTAGATGGTCATTGTTACGAATGTAAGTGATTCATAGTACGAATTGCTTTCTGTTACGAATTTAGTTAATAAATCATACGAATATATCATTGTCACGAATGTAAGTAGTAATTGGTACAAATGTGAGTGATAGCTTATACGAATGTAAGTGACAACTGGTACAAATGTAGGTGGTCATTGTTATGAATGTAAGTGATGCATATTACGAATGTGAGTGATAGGTGGTCATTGTTACGAATGTAAGTGATTCATAGTACGAATTGCTTTCTGTTACGAAATTTAGTTAATAAATCATACGAATATATCTTCTGTTATGAATTCAGCGAATCAACCTTACGAATATATTATGATTCATACGCGAAATATATGGAAAACATTACACGAAAATAGATGGAAAACATTCACGAAAATAGATGGAAAACACGAAACACATGAAATTTTAACTCAAAAATATGAAAATACAAAGATTCGTACACATTCTGAGTGTTGTATGCACTCCCCCGACGTTTTCATGCGTAGATCCAACTCCAACGTGCTATTTCCCGGCATAATGAACACACAAATCTCTTATTTGTGTCATGAAAATTTGAGAAAAAAAAGGAGAGAGAAATGGAGGATTTTGGCAGGTATTACAAAACAGTCACGAAAGTTGTACAAACGCAGATAAAAAACATTACGAATACAGATATTACGAAACAACGACGAAAGTTTTACGAAAACGGATAAAAAACAATACGAAAACATATACGAAACAAAAACCAAACATTACGAAACCCAACATATCTCAACGAACGACTACGAAAGTATTACGAATACACAATCAAAACAAACGAGAAAAGCAACTAAAGTAACATCAAGAGCACGAAATCAGTTTTTGGCACCCTCCAACAAGAAAAGAACATGAAGAACATGAAAACCCATAATTTTTAACTAAAAAAATGAAAATATAGAGATTCATACACATTATGAGGGTTGTATGCACTTCCCCAACGTTTTCATGCGTAGATCCAACTCCGATGTGCTATTTCCCGACATATGAACACACAAATCTCATCTTTGTTCATGAAAATTTGAGAGAAAAAAGGAGAGAGAAAAGAGAGGGAAATGGAGAATTTTGAATTTTGAAAATGGAGAGAGAAACAATTGTGGTTTCTCAATTATGTAGTGACAGAAAATGTCAGATTCGTACTGTTTACGTGTCAGATTCGTGATACTTTTTTTGACCAAAATACCCTCACGGGTTAGCTTCATCTAGAGACGTAGGATGAATCGGACGGCTGTTATGGGGTTCAACACCATGCTGAATACCCTTATTCAGCACCCCCACTATAAGCCAATATTATGAGTACTATATGTTTGACTTTTGTACGAAGATATCTTATAATTATCAAAATAAATTGAGACATTGTACATATTTCAAAAGCAAATAAATCCTATACACGGTTGATTTTTTCGTCAAACTTGTCTCGTCAACATGTTGAATCATCATAAAAAAAGTAACAAGTGATTTATTCGGCCCATCTCACTTAATCCAAACGATCATATATAATCTCAACCCGATTTCTCACTGAATACCAGTTAATACCCTACATGGCGTCTCAGCTCGATCACCCGCAGCAGCCCACTCCTGACCTCGACCCCTCTCCAGACAACGTCCACCAGACTAAATCCCTCATCTCTGCTCTCAATTTCGTCTCCCGGAACCTCCCTCTGCCTCCTGATGTCTTCCAGACCGTTTCCTCCATCTATCTTGCCGGCCCAGATGAGGATAACGCTCTGGTGGCGGATGATATTGTTGCGGTACGTTGTTCTTGCTTACCCATCTGGCTGTTTTGGCGGGTTTAGGGTTCTTGAGTGGTGTCTGGGTTGGTTTTGCATTGTCAATTTAGATCCTCTCTTTGGTGTGGTTTAGTGGCAACCCCTTTGGGTTCTTGTTTTTCTCAAATTGAAGTTCTGGGCTTTATCGTTTCTTTCTTTCATGTTGCGGTTGGATTTTGTATGTTGTTGGTGGGTTCCTGACAATTTTGGTGTTTATAGACCCCCGGTGCTTTTGGCAGCTGTTTTTCACTCCTTGCTTGCTTCTGAGTTGGGACTTGTGAATTTCTGGTTTTTGGACGTTTGATCTTAGCCTACGTGCTTTGTTTGGCTGTTTAGTAGACAAGAACAATCAGCAGTTAGGGTACGGACATTTCACTGCATTGTTTCCATGCTATGTTATTGGTACGGGGTTGTGGTTTTCTGTCCATATCTAGTTGCCAAAGTTATGTTTGTGCTTCAACAAATGTTGCAAGAAATCAATTGCTTTTATAGTTCAAAGCAGTTTTCTAATAAGTTTTCTACCAATTCGCGTAGCAGGAGGATCCTGAGATATCCTCGAAAGGAGATTTGATGGCAGAATTTGAGGATGCACTATCCAACCAGAAGTCCAAATTTATGTCTAGCTCTGTGTTAGCAGAATCAAGGGTGAAGCGATATCAGAGCACTGTTGAGCACCGAGTAAATGAACTCGAAGGTTGCTATGTTTTCGGATAATATGTTAATTGTTGCAAGTATGATTAATACAAGGTGTTTGTTTATTAAAAGTGGGGATGTAGTGTTGCCCTGATATATTTTCAATTTTTCTGTTTTTATCCCCAGAATTGCCTTCAACTAGAGGGGAGGATGTACAAGCAAAGTGTTTACTTGAGCTTTATGGACTTAAGGTAAACTTGATGTTTTAAAGGTGCTGCTAAATTGCTGTTCAAAATTTTGTTTGATATATAAATCTATTAGTTTTTATCTGGTAATGACTTCTTATTTGGCAGTTGGGAGAGCTGCAAAGAAAGGTTCGATCTGAAGTCAATTCAGAGTACATGCTTCGTTTGAGTTGTGCCTGTCCCGAAAAGCAGTTGTTTGACTGGAGTATGATGCGACTGCGGCGTCCTCTTTATGGTGTAGGAGATGCTTTTGCTACCGAAGCTGATGACCAGTTCAGGAAGAAACGTGATGCTGAGGTGAGCCTGCAAAGTTTTTCCTCTAGCCTGCTTGATAGTATGTGATACTTTGGTTCATCAAGAAGGATTAACATATATTTCAGCAGTTACTTTTAGATTGGAACACCAGTTTAGTGTCTAAACATGAATTCTTGGACCAAGTCTTGTGTGCAAGCTGACATGCTGTCTGAACAAATCTATCTTAGTGTAATAACTTCTACAAACATGTTTCTAATATATTTTTGGCTCAGCAGAGGTTGTCAAGGTTAGAAGAGCAAGAAAGGAATAACTTTGAGACTAGAAAAAGGAAATTTTTTGCTGAAGTACTTAATGCGCTTCGAGAGTTCCAGTTGCAAAATCAGGCTTCTCTTAAACGCCGAAAGCAAAGAAATGATGGGATCCAGGTATCTTTATGGCTGTCCTGTGTTTTCTCATTTCATTTAGTTCAGTTTTCCTGTGATCAGACAACTTTGTCACCATGGACAAAATTTTATAGAAGTTAAGAAGGGTATCCTGAAAAGTATTTTCTCTTGGATCAGTGAAATTACAGAAGTCAAGCCTAGCACTTCGAATTTCTGTTATGTAGCAGCAATAACTGAAGCTTGATACCCTTAATGCATATTCCTTCTTGTTCCTAGTAGTTGCAAAATAAATTGGAGAAGCAGCGCATGCATTTAGAAACTGGTCTCTTGAAATGAGATCTGAAGATAACCATTTTCTTTAGGCATGGCATGGAAGACAAAGGCAGCGTGCTACTCGGGCTGAGAAATTGAGGTTCCAGGCCCTAAAGGCTGATGACCAGGAAGCCTACATGAGATTAGTGAAGGAGAGCAAGAATGAACGATTGACAATGCTTCTTTCAGAAACAAACAAACTCCTTGTCAATCTGGGAGCTGCTGTGCAGCGCCAGAAAGATACTGCAGATGGCATTGAGCCCCTACCAGATTCGGAAGCAGATTCAATTGAGGTTGATGCTTCAAGGAATGAAAGCCCTGGGAGTACTCCTGAAGATGCTGATTCTGATAATGATGGAGACACTGCTGATTTGCTTGAAGGTCAGCGGCAGTACAACTCGGCAATTCATTCAATTGAGGAGAAGGTAAGAACTACTATTTGACTAACATTTGCAAAATTATGACATTGACACATCATGTATGTGCATCAATATGTTGAATTATCCATTTAACCTGTCATAGACATTAGGCGATTCCATTGGTCTCCAAATATTTTTATTTGAAATATGAGATCCAATATTTCTTATGGCTCAACATGATCTTCAGATGTTCCTTTCCTCACTATTCATTGTAATTAACAACAAAAAGTAATTCATGCTTTCTTTTCTTACTTGGACGGGAGATTCTAATGCTTCATTCATATCTGAATACAGGTGACTGAGCAGCCCTCAATACTGAAAGGTGGACAGTTAAGACCTTACCAAGTAGAGGGGCTTCAATGGATGATCTCTCTGTTCAACAATAATTTAAACGGGATTTTGGCTGATGAGATGGGCCTGGGGAAAACTATTCAAACTATTTCATTGATTGCATATCTCAAGGAGAAAAAGGGTATCGCTGGACCACACATTATAATGGCCCCCAAGGCTGTCCTGCCAAATTGGATCAATGAATTCGCAACTTGGGTTCCTGAGCACGAGTATGTATATACAGTGGTTTATGAACTAATATTGTTGAGGGGCAAATGGTAAAATTGCATGTTTTTTTATTAATTCCATTTATGGTGTAGGATCAAGGCGGTTCATTATGATGGGCGTGCTGATGAGAGAAAAGCAATGAGAGAGAACTTATTAAGAGAGGGGAGCTTCGACGTTTTAATCACACATTATGACCTACTTATGAAGGACAAAGCATTTCTGAAGAAAATTAACTGGGTTTACCTTATCGTTGACGAAGGACATCGATTGAAAAATCACGAGTGTGCTCTTTCACGAACTCTTGAATCAGGGTACGTTGTGAAAGCCTGATTTACTCCAGTGCTCCACTTCCATCAGCTTCTCCACTTATTTCTGTGCAACATTGCTACTAATCCTTATTTAAATGTTAACTGGTACTGGCATTCTCATGGGGTGATGTCATTTCAGGTCATGCATACTGTTATTATCAGTGGGAAAACTATACATTGCAATGTCCGCTAGCTTAGATTCTAGCTTGTAACTACTATTGAGTGGTCCTGAAATGCTCGGAAAAATACAAACTCCTGTTACTGTTTTTTCGCCTATGCGTACCAATAATGTTCCTTATCTTACTACTTCAATAACTTAGAATTAGAATCCACATGGAAAATGAGTGTTAGTGTGAGATTAGAGGTCTGTTTCTGTATGTTTTCTCCTTCTGTAGTAGTACTGCTGCTTGTGTACTCTTAAAACGTCAGCTAATGTGATTTTGACTTTCTGCACAGATTTCAGTTTCAGCGCAGACTTCTATTAACAGGAACACCAATACAGAATAGCTTACAGGAATTGTGGTCGCTCCTTAACTTTCTCCTCCCTAGTATTTTCAACTCAGCAGCAAAATTTGAAGAATGGTTTAACTTACCCTTTGCTGATCGAGGTGACATTAGTCTTACCGAGGAGGAACAGTTGCTGGTTATTCGGCGTCTACATCATGTATGTCACAGATTCCATTTTGTCAGATGCATTTGTAAGCTGTTTGTGTTCTAATCGATAATTGTGATGTTCAGGTTATAAGACCATTCATACTGAGGAGAAAGAAGGATGAGGTTGAGAAATTCCTTCCCTCAAAGTCACAGGTTATTTTAAAGTGTGATATGTCGTCATGGCAAAAGGTTTATTATCAACAAATTACAGAGATGGGCAGAGTTGGGCTGCAAAATGGTCAGTATCCGTCTGCTGCTATTAATATAATTAAAGAGCAAATGTTACTCTCTCTTGTGTTACTTATATAGAATTCGGCAATGTGCAGGATCTGGGAAATCAAAAAGTTTACAGAACCTGACAATGCAGCTGAGGAAGTGCTGTAATCATCCCTACCTTTTTGTTGGAGATGACTATAACATGAGGCAGATAGATGAAATCACTAGAGCGTCAGGGAAGTTTGAGATGCTGGATCGCCTACTTCCAAAGTTACGTGCCACGGGGCACAGAATTCTGCTTTTCTCACAGATGACAAAACTGATGAACATTCTTGAGATCTATTTAAGGCTCCATGGTTATATGTATCTTAGACTTGATGGCACAACTAAAACGGAGGAAAGAGGTGCTAAATTGAAGCAGTTCAATGCTCCAAACTCTCCATACTTCATGTTTCTTCTGAGCACACGTGCAGGAGGTCTTGGATTGAATCTGCAGACTGCAGATACAGTAATTATGTTCGATAGCGATTGGAATCCTCAGATGGATCAACAAGCTGAAGATCGTGCACATCGTATCGGGCAAAAAAAGGAAGTCAGGGTATTTGTGTTGGTTAGCGTTGGCTCAATCGAAGAGGTGATATTGGAGCGTGCAAAGCAGAAAATGGGCATTGATGCAAAGGTCATTCAGGCCGGACTTTTTAATACCACATCCACAGGTAATCAAACTTGCTGCTTAGAACTACTTTCTTTTTTGACAAAGAAGCTAAAAAATGGACGTCTTTGGTTTCACAGCTCAGGACAGAAGGGAGTTGCTGGAGGAAATTATGCGGAAAGGAACAAGTTCACTGGGAACAGATGTGCCAAGTGAGAGGGAAATCAACAGGCTGGCAGCCCGATCACCGGAAGAATTCCAGTATTTCGAGAAGCTGGACGAGGAAAGAAGGAGAAAGGAGAACTACAGGTCTCGTCTTATGGAAGAACACGAGGTGCCTGAGTGGGCATATCAGAACATATCCAAGGATGATAAGGCCAGCAAAGGCTTTGACCATACTGCAGTTCTGGGAAAGCGGAAGAGAAAGGACGTGAGTTATGCGGATACATTGACTGATCGTCAGTTCTCCAAGGCAGTGGAAAATGGAGACTACTTATCGACATTATCAGGTAGAAGAAGTGAAACACCTCCTCATCGTCCTGCTAATCAACTGGTCAGCAATGGTGCTTCCCCAGCAAGGATGAAGGGGGCAGAGTCTATGAATGAAAGTATGGCGACGATGAGTGAAGGAACAAGTGAAGAGATGTACATGTCAGCGCCAAGAAGAATGAAGCGTGCTGATGATGATTGTGGTATGGATAAGTATGAGCTACAGAGCAGCAGTAGCAGTAGCAGAGTAGTAAACAGAAGCAGCAGCATGTGGAGCACGCAAATGTTGACGTGGAATACCCATAAGAAGAAGAGATCAAACTATGCTGCTCCAACTTCATCATCTGATTCCAGAGGTCAAAATTCCAGTGGAAGAGGTAACAGATGGACCTGATACTAGTGAGAGAGGTTGCTGAATGCCAATATCAAATTGTGTAGTTGTGTAACTTTGACCATCTTTGCAATAACCTTGTGATACACTAATCTTATAAAAAATGCCCTTTACTTTTCCCTTTTCTTTTCTTTTTTTACCTTAGGTTAATGATTGGGAAATCATCAACCTTATGCCTACATTGCAAAGTTCAACTCCCAGCATCAGAACATCGAAATTCCACAAACAAGAACAATAAATAAAACAAAAAAGAATTTGTGCAAATTTTAGTCACATAAAACTAAAAGAAAGAAATGAAACGGTATAGATCGAGTGCAATTATCTAATCATCCGCCTCCATAAGCTTTTAGTTTTAGACTTGGTATTGCGAGTACGATTCCATGTGTTGGATAGCTTGAGCTTCATGTCCTCATGTTCTTCTTTAGAAGCATTTACATTAGCATTATACCATGTAGAAGCTTCTTCTAAAGCAGTGACTATGGTTGTCTTCTTTTTATCACCCTTATCATTCCAGTTATTCACTTCAGCTTTGACGTCATATATGAGTCGTTCTAACGCAAGTCTAGCAATAATACGCTTCTTCTCCTTGTTGTCTTGGTCGACTAATTGCTTAGCCTCTTGTAATATGGATGTCACCTCTTTTACGTTGACGTTTCTCTTATAGCTACTGATTGTGAGAGACTTTGAAGGACCTTTTGAACATTTCTTCTCCTTTGCCGTCACCGTTAATATTCCATCTTCGTCAATCTCAAATGACTCTTCTACTTTAGTTACTCCCCTAAAATCCAACCCATTATATATAATAAGTAAAATCCACGCATGTAGCCATGTTGTACGTCCTTCTAATAAAACAAAATTAAAATATCACATACCTCGGAGCCGGAGTGATGCCTTTGAGCACAAGGTACCCAAGCTTGATACAGTCCTTAACAAGTGGTCTTTCACCTTGACACACCTAAAATTAGCTACCCACTTCATATTAGTAACGATCTATTTCACATTAATATATCAAACAAACAACATTATTAAGTAATTGTAATTGACAACCTTGATAGACATTGAGGTTTGCATGTCAATGCTAGTGTGGTAGGTTCTTGACATTTTTGCAGGAATAGCCGTGTTTTTTTGGGACAATTACACTCATTAGACCACCCACGATACCAACTCCCAAGCTCAATGGAGTGACATCGGACAAAGTAAAACCTACATGTCATATACAACAACTCTTTAATATGCTGCATACTTATTTGAAACAAATTAATCATGAGAAAAGATACTATATAATTTGTAATGTTAGAATTTACCAAGAATAGAAGAAGAAGAAGCAGCATTGGCACCGAGTTTGGCACCAAGAAGGGCAGCACCATAAGCAACAGCCTCATCAGGATTCACACATTTGCTAGGCTCCTTCCCATAAAACATATCTTTCAACATCTCCCTAAGCTTAGGAATCCTACTACTTCCACCCATGAGTAATATCTCTTCAATCTCCCTCTTCTCGACCTTACCATCTTCCATCGTTCTCTTAACAACCTCTAATGTCTTCTCGAACAGATCTATATTCAATTCTTCAAATTTAGCTCTGCTCAACGAATATGAGAAATCCATCCCATTTATAAGGGAATCAATCTCAACTCTAACTTCACTCTGATTGCTCAATGCCCTTTTCACTCTCTCGCATTCCTTTCTGAGCTTCCCTATAGCCTTTCTATTCCCACCAACATCCTTGTTGTGCTTAGTTTTGATTAAATTGATCAAGTATTCCATCACTCTCTTGTCAAAGTCTCCTCCTCCGAGATTTGTGTCGCCGCCGGTGGCCTTAACCTCGAATACTCCATCCTCAATTTCCATGAGGCTCACGTCAAATGTCCCTCCACCCAAATCGTACACCAGAATTTTCCCTTTTCCCATCCGATGACTCTTTCTGCTCAGACCGTAAGCAATTGCGCCTACGGTTGGTTCATTAATGATTCGGAGGACGTTAAGGCCGGCGATTTTGCCGGCTTCCTTGGTGGCTCTCCTTTGGGCGTCGTTGAAATAAGCCGGGACTGTTATTACGGCACCGACAATTGGATTCCCAAGGTAAGATTCGGCAGTCTCTTTCATCTTCCCCAACACCATGGCGCTGATCTCTTCCGGAGTAAAAGCCCTAATTTGAATTTCTTCTCCGGCGGGGATTTGAGCTGTAATTGAACACAAGGCTTCCCGTCTTTGTTGACCACGGTGTGAGGCAAGTATTTCAAATCTCTTTCAAGTTCTGGATCATCAAAATTCTTTCCGATAAGACGTTTGATGTCGAAGATAGTACTAGTGGGGTTGAGAGCTGCCTGATTCTTGGCAGCTTCTCCGATGAGGAGCTCTGAATTATAATCAGAAAAGGCGACGTAGGAAGGAGTGATCTGATTGCCTTGATCGTTGGGTATGATTTCGATGTTGCCGTCGATTGAAACTGTGACGCATGAGAAGGTTGTACCAAGGTCAATACCAATCACATCTCCTCCTCCTCCGATCATCTCTCTCTGTATTACAGTACTCTAATCGTTTAAGCATAGACGGATCTTTTCGATCTATCTCTCTGAGATCCTTCAATGTGTAAGTACCCCTGTCTGTATATATATGAACAACCAAAATTACATTTAGTTAGACTTTACATTACATTTGAACAAAAACATGTAATATAATATCATATAATAATCCAATATTTACTATATATAGTTTATACTATGGCAATTGGCAACAAAATCAATTTCCCACTACAACAACAACTCCATGCGCCTAATAATTGGGAAAATAGCACTTTGGCCCCTCTACTTTGCCAACTTAACAGATAGTTCATTGTACTATAAAAATGCTCTTTTTACCCTTCCTACTTCGACAACTTTGCCGTTTGGGTCCTTCCGTTCTAACTTTCTTCTTCATAACATTAAATTTGGACAATCCGCACACCGACGAAGAGAGATATCAAAGATGCGATACGAAAACTTGGCCAGGGAGGCAAACTGGGGAGGTATCACGAAGAGTATGGTGAAATACGAAAGATTTTACAACCACACATTTTATTAGTCGATTTCATCTTATCTAATTATATATATTTATATTCTCAATTAAAATACTTAGTAAGCTAATACATAACTATTGGAGCTAACGTGGTGTACTGAATGCGCATAAAATAATGTTATGAAGACAAAAGTTGAAACGGAAGGATACAAACGACAAAGTTGTTGAAGTAGGAGGAGTGAAAAGAGCATTTTATAGTATAGAGGTATCTGTTGAATTGGCAAATTAGAATGGACTAAAGTGCTATTTTTCCCTCCTATTTATTTGGTTGGTATGCTAAGTTTCACACTTTTGACTATTTCTTTTACTCAGTTCGACAATGGGGTTGAATGCCATATCTCTCGGATCCATTTGAGAGATTTGCGGGTAGGAGAGAGAAAATGACATTGGGAAGGAGTGAGAATGTTGGAGGAGAGATTGTTAGGTGTTATGTCATCCATACGTCGATGTTATGACGTTGTTATGACATCGATTATGTCATAACAGTGTCATAACTCATAACACATTGTTATATCATCGTTATGTGAGTGTTCTTTTGCCGTATGAGATTTGACATGTCATATCACAGACATAACATGGTCATAACACATTGTTATATCATCGTTATATGAGTGCTCTTTTACCGTTATGAGCAGTGGCGGAGCCAGGAATTTGACCAAGGGGGTGCTTGGTTCGGAAAAAAAATTCACATAATATAACAAATAACAATAAACGAAACAAAGAGTCAACAATAACATTTAAGATTCGTACAATAAAATAATCACCAATTACAACGAACCACGACGAGATTTCATATTTTTAAAGCATTGTATAACAGCTTCCTTGTCCAAACTAGCACATAAATCTTGTTCAATATATGTCGCCATTGCGTCGTTCAACACACTCATCGTTCATTCGATTGCGAAGCTCGTTCTTGATATATTTCATAGATGAAAATGATCTCTTCACACTTGTTGTTGCAACCGGCAGAATAAGTGTCACCTTAATAAGCAAATAAATAGATGGATACAATTTGTGCTTATTTGTTTCCACCATTTTTTTTGCTAACTCGTCAACCCCTTTCAAGTCTTTGAATCTGTCATCGAATGACAAATCACAAATGTATGAATTCAAATGATGACCGAGAAACTTCATAGCATTTGGAGGGAACTCGTTGGGATAGAAAGTGGCAAGCTGCATCAGTTTGTCCTTGTCAAAAGCTTTGAATGAATCTCGTGGACTTAAGCAAGCCATGGATAACAACAACTGACAATTCACTTCGTTGAAGCGATTATTTATCTCTTGTAATTGCATATCTATGACAGTGTAAAATACCTCAGCCTGAAAGTGATGTAAGCATGTGACCCGTTCATTGATACGCTTAGACTTTCCTCGACGAACATATACGTCGTTAATGTTGGGAACTTCAATTGATTGTTCAGAACAAAACTCTATCGCCTCTTGAAAGAGAACCTCCCATCCATTATCCTGCATATCCTGCAATCGTCTTTTGGAAACCTTCACAAGGTGTATAGCATTAACAATGTCTTGGTCTTTGTTCTGCAAAGCTATAGACAACTCATTTGTGATTGCCAAAACATGGAAACCTTCACAAGATGTATAGCATTAACAATGTCTTGTTCTTTGTTCTGCAGAGCTATAGACAACTCACCTAATGCAATAGCTTCTTCGATTTTGCTTGCTTGAGTTTCTCGAATGATGTCTTGTCGTTTACATGATGCCCCAACCAAATTGGTGACCGTACCAACAATGAAAAAGAATACATTGACATCATCATGATTCTGAGCAATAGCAACAAGAGCTAACTGAAGTCGATGCGCAAAACAGTGAATATAATATGCAAATGGACTTTCTTCCAAAATTAAAGTCTTAAGACCATTGAGTTCTCCTTTCATATTGCTAGCTCCATCATAGCCTTGACCCTAACTTTTGAGATGCTTAATCCATGTTTAACAAGCATTGATCCAATTGCCTTCTTAAAAGATATAGCTTTAGTATCACTAACATGACAAACACCAAGAAACCTCTCAAGAACACATCCATTTCCATCAACATAGCGTAAAACAACGCCCATCTGCTCCTTCACTGACACATCTCGAGATTCATCTGCTAATATGGCGAAGAAGTCATCACCAATATCTTTTGTTATTAACTTAGATGTTTCAAGAGCTAATGCATGAACAATATCATTTTGGATGTCTGGGGAAGTCATTTGCAAATTCTTTGGAGCATTTCCCAGAACAACACTTTTGACATGTTCTATATCACTAGCATAAAACTCCAAGAGAGAAAGAAATAGACCTCTATTAGGTGAATCTTCTGATTCATCATGTCCACGAAATGGCAATCCATGCTTTAACAACCAATTTATGCATTTAACTGAAGCCTCTAATCGAACTCGATAATCCTTTTTGGTTTGATCAGATTGCTTATTTATAGCAACCAAAATACTTTGTGATTGTTGCATCAAAGCATCACTCATCCTTCGACAATCATTGTGTACACTATTAACAGCACCAACATGTTTGTCAAACCTATCAGGCTTAGTCCAATTAGTGTAACCTTGTCCAATGAAAGCATCACCTCCTCCTTTCTTTCCAATCTCATGCCTAAAAAGATAACAATCCAAGCAATATGCAGCATCTTCTGCAATACTATACTCTAGCCACGTATATTGATCAAACCAAGAAGGGTTAAACCTTCGCCTCCTTTCACCAAATTCTCTAAATTTAAAAGAATGTTCACGAGGTTGATAGGGACCTTTCAGAAGGTAAGCTCTTCTAATTTCATCTTGCACATTAGGATGATAAATCAAAATTTTCTGTCTTAAACCAGGATCGACTTCAAGAGGTATTCCATTAATCTTCCATTCTTCAGAAAGAGAGGGAGACTTACTTGGAGGGCCTTCTCTCGATTGGTTCACTGATGAAGATTGTGCATTCACGGGAGGAAAAGTTGATGCTTGCTTGCTTCCATCCGATTCAGTTTCCTTCACTGTCCCAGAAGTAGCTTTTTCTTGCTTGCTTCCATCCGATTCAGTTTCTTCACAATTCGTAGAAATAGCTTTTTCAATCCTTGAAAAGTATCTCTTCATCTAATATCACATACGAACAACCAATTACTTCTTAATTTCGAAAACCCTAAAAATTCACTAACAAATACATAAACCCTAACGATTCAATTGAAAACTATAATTAAAACATGTAAATCATAGTATTACCTTGTTTCGATTCAAGTAGAAGAAAAGAAGAACAACAACATTAGGATTTAGGAGGCAGCCGCAGCAGTAGAACTGTAGAAGAATGGAAGTTGCAGCAACAGACAGAACTCAGAAGAATGAAGAATGGAGGCAGAGTCTAGAAGAGATGGAAGTCTAGAAGAGGAGAAGATTTAAGAGGCTGGGCGGTTGGGGAGAGCCGGAGAGGGGTTGGTCGGAACTCGGAAGACTCGCAGTCGGCTGGGCTCTGAAACTGCTCCTCTGCTGTTCAATATTTCCCCGTTCGACAATGAGAATGTGAGAATTAGGATTTATATTTAGGGTTTTGTTTAAACTATGTAAATACAAACACGTGCATGTATTATCAAGTAATGTTGTTTAGTCGGATAGTTGTTGATGCTGACTTATGCCTGAGAGGTCCCAGGTTTGAATTTGTGTGTTGTATATGTGGGGAATTAATTTTTGATAAAAGCCAAGGGGGCTGCAGAGCACCCCCTTGGCCTATGTGGCTCCGCCACTGGTTATGAGATTTTGACATGTCATAACATCGACATAACACTTAATTATGAGTTCAAAATATTTCATTAAAACTTTCATAAACTATATCAAGATTGATATCATTAGACTCGAAAAATTATAATAAACAACATTTGTAAATGTTAAAATGTGATTTGAGCATTATATTAAGAGTTATACTAATAAAACTAAAATTAGGAAAAATTGTAAGAGGGAGAGAGTGCATGTAAGATTTTTAATTTTTTTTTTGAAAAGGGTTTTGGGCAGCTGCCCGGGCGCGTGGGGAACACGAGCGGGAAGCTCACTCCCATTTTCCAACTCATTTAATTTTTTTTAGTTTGTTGGGTGGGGTCATGCCAAATGACACACCCCACCGTTGGTCAAAAATTATCTCAGATGGATATGAGAGAATTAGCTCTCAACCTCATAGCCTATGTGTCTTTTACTAACTGCATTCTTCTTTTCCCCTCGGTACAATCTTTTAGATACCCACCAAATCAACTAAAAATCTTCCTAAAAAAAATCATAAAGATTTGTTATGACTATTATTAATTATTATTATACATTAATATCTATAATGATTCATTTCAAGGGTTTAAGCAATATTAATAGTAATTCAATATTTAATTATAAAAGGTACTAGTATTTTGCTCGCTCGTTGGCGGGGTCCAACCTTCAAATAATATATCATTCTAATTTTTGGAAGAAATAACAAATAATATGGACCAAAATTATTATTATTAAGAAAAATTACACTAATCATCATAAATTAGAGCACCGTCAAAGTATTAGTACTCTGAGTTTTATAAAATGAGTATAATTAATATTATTTTTTGTTAGGATCTCAAACTTAGATTCATATAAATAAAATTACATCACCATACCAAATATCTTGTATATGTAGTGGTCAATATTTTGATTGATAATTTGTTATTTGTTTGTTTGAATTAGTATAGAGTTACTTAATCAATATATATTTATATATGCATCTTTTTCGTAGTTTTTTCAAAATATGATGCATGTTTAATTAAATTACTCATATTACGTAGAATTAACGGTAAATCTCTATTAACCAATAAGAGAGCTAATTAATTATAAAGTTTATAGAAGTTAAAAAAATGTGAAGGGGTATATTGACCATAATTAGAACTACTCTCTCAGTAATTTTTACCAAATATGGTGCATATAATTTTGTTTGATCTCAAAATAGTAAAATTTAATAGAAATATCAATAAACAGTGATAATTTTTTAATAAAAAATTATTTTGATTAAACTTAATGTAATATTACATAGATCAGTAAGCTAAGGAATTTTAAATAAAGTTACTGAGGAATTAATGAATGATGCTACTCAAGAAAAGAACGTAGCCTATAATTTTATAGAATAACTAAATAGTATTTTGGTACATAGAAAATAGGCTCGTTGTCCCTTAAGTAAAATAATAAAATTGCTAATGGGTAAGATATCCAAAGTTAAGGAGAAAATAAATTAAAATTGACTTTAATTTATAATTTTATTTTGACGACATCCTCACCATTTTGAAATTTCAGGACTACTTTGTATTTTGTAACCCACCTCAAAATTTCAGAATGTATTAAATATTTTAACCTATTAAAATTTATTTGAAAATTTTCTTTTCATTTAAATCATTCGAATGTTATTTCATAATTAATATATATATATATATATATTATATATATATTATAATAAAATATATGAATATTTTTATTTGAACAATTGTTTTTATGAAAAGTAAAAATAGTGATTTTCACTTTTTTTTTCAAGTTGAACATGGGGATCAATTTTTTTTTGGAATAAATAGTTATAAAGAAATTGATAATAAAAAAATAAATGTCATGATTGTTGGAGTACCTACAATTAATATATGCTCAATTTTATAGAAATTTTTTTAATATCCCTAAAGAATAATATATACAATTGTTTTTGTGCATAGGCCGTTATCTTAAACAACATAATAAAAATAATAATAAAAATTTAAATCTGCCAAGATATTTAAAGCTAAAGAGAAAATAAATAAAATGAAGTTTAGATTATAATTTTTAATTTAATTTGAAACTTTCTTTTTATTTTAAATCATTCGGATATAGTTTTTTTCATAATTAAAAAAAATATAACATATTGAATAAAAGACATTTTTATTTGGAAAAACTGTTTTTATGAAAAGAAAAAATAATGGGTTCGCTGTTTTTTTCTTCTAAATGAACGTGGGAAGCAATTTTTTAGTAAAATGTTTTTATAAAAACTAGATTAAATACCGGCCTGTTGGCCGGTTGATATCAAATTATTTTTTTTAACTATTTATGGCTTTTCTAACTGGCCTGTTAGCCAGTTTCAGTATAAATTTATTTAATTTGTTTAAATAGTTTACTATAAAAATATTTAATCGTTAAGATTATGTAGATCTGTTAATGGCGGGGTAAAATTTTAGTCCTCGTCAGAATGTTAGTTTAAAAATATTGTATGAAAGTTAGTATCAATTGTAACTTGTATGCATGTTTAGATGTGTATGATTGCATATTGTGTGTAAAGGTGAAGTGCATGCCGATACATACTCATAAAGGCACATCATACATGTCATTGATCAATTTTATAAATCATGTGATTCTTAATAAAATTATATCATGTCCTTTCACGATTTTGAGAACTCATATGAACCTTAGTAGAACGCGATTCTCGTACTCTTTTATTTGTTATTGGTCCCGGTTCTCATATTTATTATCTTAATTTTTGTTCCCAAAAATTTCATTTTAATGAACCGACGGTTTCGAGAACTTATATAAACCTTAGTAGAACATGGTTTTCATAATCTTTTTATCATTGACTTGAACTCTATTAAGAAATCATAATAATCAATATTTTTTCAGTAATAATAGAGACATAATGATAAAAAAAACTATGAATTATGATAAATGGGATTATGAATTTTAACCCGGTTCTCATACCTTATATGAAATTATATCATGTCCTTACACGGTTTTGAGAACTCATATGAACTTTAGTAGAACCCGATTCTCACACTCTTTTTATTTGTTATTAGTCTCCATTCTCATAGGAAAAATAGAAAGATTTGATTAAAGATTTTTTTTCATTTTTCATTTTAATGAACCAACGGTTTCGAGAACTCATATGAACCTTAGTAGAATCCAGTTTTCGTATTGTTTTTTATTATTGAGTTAAAATATATTTAAGAAATTATAGTAATCAATATTTCCATAGCATAAGGAGACCATATTGATAAAAAAAACTTATGAATTATGATAAATGGGATCATGAAGTTTAATATGGCTCTCATACCATATATGAAATTATATAATTCTCTCATACATGGATTTTAATAGATCATGAAAATTGTTAGTAAAAATTGGTTCACAAATTTATATGAACCTTAGAAGAACCTTGTTCTCATACCTTATATGAAATTATATCATTCTCTCATACATGGATTTTAATAGAAAAAAATATCGTCAATATAAATCAATTCTCAAATTTATATGAACCTTAGTAGAACTCGGTTCTCATATCTTATATGAAATTATATCATTCTCTCATACATGGACTTTAATATATCAAGAACATTGTTAGTGAAAATCGATTCTCAAATTTAGATGAACCTTAGTAGAACCCGGTTCTCATATCTTATATGAAATTATATCATTCTCTCATACATGGACTTTATATATATTTGTTAGTGAAAATCGATTCTCAAATTTAGATGAACCTTAGTAGAACCCGGTTCTCACGTCTTACATGAACTTATATATTTTTTTTAATCTTAATAAAGAGTATGAATATTGAAATAAAAATAGAAAATAAAATAAAATAAATTCCTTCATTAGTTATTTTCCTACACTAAAACTGTAAAACAAATCATATACATTTTTAATACGAAGAAGATGAGTTATTTTTATTTTTCATTTTTATCATGAAAAGGAGTTGGACTATTTTTTAGAATACTTTTTAGTTTTTTCTCCATGATGAGGGGTTATAAAGAAAGTGGGAATTAATTTTAAAAAGTTAATGAAAAGAATAAAAAAAATTAATTGGTGAGAATGCCTCTGATTGGCTGAAATGAGAAGAATGTGGGGAGAAGTGGAAGTGTGGGTTTTAGCATACGTGGCATAAAGAAAAAAATATAAATGCATATTATAGAGTGTTGAAGTGATAATAAAATAGAAAAATTATGATTGGTGGAGTTCCTGCAAGTAAGATAGAGTTTGAAATGAAGGTGGTCTTTTATTTTGCTTTATATATTACTAGCTTGTGGCCCGCGCTTTGCAGCGGGCAACATACTTTTTTTAGGAAGAATAAAAATTAATCGTATGAAAATTAATCGAGTCTCTGACTCTCTCCTAAGGGCATACCGCTCCTAGTATTTAATTATGCTATTCGAACACTCTACTGTGTGTGTTCCCAGTCAGCTCCATGACCCTTATTCGCCAGTGTGTCCTCGAAGTGGTTCGCCTCTCTATAGATGTGTTTTAAAGTAACCTTCCAGTTCCTCTCCAGTAGTCTTCTATATTGACAAACGATTATTGCATGTTGGTGGTCCAGGTTCGTGGTCGTTGATAAGAGTTTAACTGTACATATGAAGTCAATTTGCACTTCTAGAACTCTCACCCCAACATTTCAAGCTCTCTCCATGCTTATGACAATGCTTGTGAGTTCTGCACAGGTTATTGAACATGTCCCAATTTTGGTCATGAAGGCATATAGTTTGTGCCTTATAGTCTCTTAGAACTCTTCCCAATGTCACCACTTTCGTTTGTTGCCACTGAACCGTTCGACCAGTGACCATGTGTAGATAGTTAATATTAACCTCAATAGCTAAAACCTCATAAAATCCATTAAACAATAAGACACGATTAAAGATCGAGTATAATAGAGAATGAATTAAGGATGAAAAACTTAAATGGAAAAGAGAGTCTAAAATTAAACTAAATGTAAGTGAATTTTACTACATATTCAAAAACATTATGGATGAATTAATTAAAAATAGCAGGAAATAATATTTCTAGTATTTTTTTAATGCATTTTTTCATTTTAGCCCATGGGAGTTTTATTTAAATTATTGGTAATAGATCTCAATATCTCAGTGTTTGTAAATATTGGCTATAGTTGGAGTTTCACCTTTTGATTTTTATGTAAGGTTGTGTGTAGTACTTGTTTATGTGTTTCTTTTGTGAACATGTTCCATACCAACTGTAGCTTGAAATTTTTCGAGATCATGTACTTGGATTTGATTTGATGTTTGTAGACTGACATTTCCTATGTTGTTGACATATATTTTCTATTTTGTTTTTCTAATTTTTCTATTGATTGTTAGATCATTATTTTTTGTGTTTTTATTTCATTATTAACATATCATGAACTTCTAAGTAACAATTTAAAAAAAATCAAATATAGGTTTTTTAATAAAGTAGAGTTACTGTAATAATGTTTTATCCAGGTAATTATTGTTAATGTAAACTCGTTCAATATCATGTTTAATTAAAATCATATGGAATGATTATATATAAAAGGTTAGTCTATCGAAATAGGAAATGTGAACATAATATTTATGATAAAACCTGTAATCATAAATTATTTCATGATAAAGACAAACCAGAAACTTATCTACTCCATTGAATATTTTATGAATAAAAAAACTCATTTTGCGTTAGCAAAATAAATTCTATTTATCTAAATTGGAGAAGAAAATAAAAATATTATGAAACCCAATAGATATTTATCATATGCATTATTTTAATGAAATGTGAAAAAAATATCTCATTACGATATTGGAGATTGTTGATTGTCTTGATCTATGTTGGTAGATGCTAGTTCTTCATTATTCATCATGTGTTGCTAGATTAGTTATTCATTTATTATGTTCAACGAACTCTAAACACGTGATGCATAATTTGGATTCTCGGACCCTTATAATATTGTTGTGTGTGATGCATTTGAACCAAACCCTTGTTTATATTTTCTAATGGACGGTGTCCAATTGTTTATCCTAATGATCAACTCATTTTAATTAATTGTAGTGAAATAACAAAACAATAGATGACTGAATAAATTATTTCATAAATTTTTGGCTCGTAACTTCTCAAGAGAATAAGAAATTTATAAATTTGGGAGAGAGAAAATCTTGTTGTGGGCTAGAGAGTTGTGAAAGTGATTATAATAACTTTGTCTATAATACATAAAATAGATTGAAAATGAACATTTCAATTTCATATGGAAGGGAAAATTATGAAATAATGTAAAATCATTTTTTTAAAAGGCTAATTTTCATTTGTTTTAAAGTCTAAAGTAAAGAGAGAATGAATACAAATTAATCAATAAATATATATTATAATTTTATTGAAAATTTAATGGAATTTTATTTTAAACTCAATAAATATTTAAAATATTAATGTAAATATAAAAAATAAATTTATGTTATAAAAATTTATTTTTTCAAAGGGACATTGTAATAAAAAGAATTAAAAAAAATTAACGTGGTTACTATCCCAAAAAAATGTGAGAGTTTAATGAAAAGAGAATATCGTTTTACTTATTATTTGTTTGTAACGTGTATTGTTGTGATTCGTTAATAGGAATTTTCTTTTATGGTTCATTCCGCACTCGTGAGATCCAGGCGGTCCGGGAGGGACCACCATGGTTCCTCTCTTCTCGAGAATCCATATAGTCCTTATTAGTGTATGGAGAATAACTTCTTATAGATTTTTTCGTGGAATGGACAAACATTAAGCACAAGATTTAATAATACATTAATTAATCCCTTTAATGTTATAGAAATTATGCGCAGAAAGGTAACATACAATAATAAAAAATACTAAAACAAAGAAAACATGGAGAACATCACAAAAATGTGAGAATAACAGTTTATTTTTTATTTCAAATGTATTTAAATAGTGATTAATTAATTTGATAAAATTATGATTGATTAATTAGCTATAGAAAGGATAAAAATAGTCTTCTAAATTTACTTATATATATAAATCTACAGAGAGAGATAACGGAGGTCGCAGACGAAAAGTTGGTCTGGGAGGAAAATTGGAGGAGGTATCGCGAATAATATGGTGAAATATGAAGAGTTATATAACCACATGTTTTATCCGTCAATTTAATCATAGGTAATTATATATATTTATATTCCCAATTAAAAATACTTAGTTAGCTAATACGTGGTTATTGGAGCTGATGTGGTATGCTGGATGTACGTTAATTAAGTGATAAGAAGACGAAAGTTAAAACGAAATGACCCAAAAGGCAAAAACACTAGAGTAGGAGGAGGTAAAAAAAGTAATTTATAGTATATGAGGCTATATGTTAAGTTGACAAAAAGAGGTGGTCAAAGTGCTATTTTCCCTAAAAAATATTATAAAAAAATATGGTAAAATATTCATGAATCTCAATAGATATATGATATACGTTTATTGAAATGTTAATAATATAAGGTAGCTAGTCATTACTTATTATCGGTTTACTCAATTTAATGAAATATTAAAAATAAATCCAATATATATTTACAATAAGCTAATTAGTTGTTAACTTTTAAATGAAAAAAGTACAATTTTTTTTTTTAAATGAAACGGAAAAGAAAACCCACCAAAGTGGTTGGTAAAAAACGTGGGAGTGATATAGATTATTTTCTATTATTATTTATTATTTTAAATTTATTCAAATAAGAATTAATTAATAAGAAAATTGTGAATGGTTAATTCCCTATATTTAAGGAGAGAAGGAATAAAAGGGGGTGTCTTTTATATTTGCTTATATATATACTAGCTTTTTTGCCCGCCCATTGGCGGGCCGCAACCTTGCAATATATAATTTTGAACTTTATTTAGAGGGAAAAATAAACAATTTGAGAGATAAGTGCTACATTCTTATTAGGAAAAATCATCTCTCACATTCATAATTTATAATACTTTGATCTCAACGTTCTTGAATTTGTTAAAGTCACATAGTATTAAAAAAATGTAGTTGTAAACTCTATGTTATACGGATATAACCATTTAAATTAACCATATTGCTTCAAGAACAACAAATAGTTATCTATTTGGTTTTAATATCAAAATTCAATTTGATTTTAAAAGACTAATTAATTGTAATTACACGCTCAAAATTAACTCTTTAAGTACTTCAGTTCTAAACATAATGAAGGCTCCGAAGGATAAAACTCTAAACTCTTTAAAAGTCTAAATATGTTTAAATTCTTAATTGATATGATGAAATTAAATAGGAAAAAACATATATTAAAGTGATATAAATGATATAAATATATAAGTATCTAAAATAATATTATATACAAAAATGGGATTATGTAGTTGAAACTATTTTTTTAATTTCTAATCTTCTCCATAATTTGAGGAATGAAACTGTTTTAGGATATTTTGGTAAACTATTTTGTTTGTTAAAAAATCTAATTCACTATTAAAAGAAAAGTTGTCATATTCTCTAACATGGACAACAAAAAAACGTTATTATAATGTTTTTAAGTTATTATAATGTTTTTTTTTATCGTACTCCCCACAAAAGCTGACAACGATTTTTTTTAATTTTTATCAACATAGTAATTTAATTCTTCATGCGTTTTTATTATAATAAATTATAATTATGATATATATTAATCTTGATAAAAAAACACTACATATTAAAAAAAAAGTGAAATAATGCGGTCCAAAAAATAACTATATATCTAAGTAGTCTAACTCAAGAATACATTATCTTCACAAAAAAATTAAACGAAAAGTTGGTCATTGAGCCGATGATAATCTTTTTGTTTAAGTAATGTTACAAATAATAAAAATATATATTATATATATAAAATATATATATATATATATATATATATTTCCATGATCTCTACCATTAAGTTAAGTTATTAAAGAGAGTGTTGTGTCTATAATTCAACATCCCATCGTAAATAGTGGTGTGGTAAATAGTATTTGCTACTACAAACTACTACATGAAATAGTGGTTTTCGTAACAAATATCAACTCTTTGCTACTGCATTTTCATGTCGTTGTAATTTTACAGTAGTTAAAGGTAAACTTTTTTGTAGTGTGTATTGCAGAATTATAAAATAGACTGTTTCTCCCTTTTTAGTTAATGAAACTTTTTTTTACTGTTATAACCCATGTTTGAACCCTCTTTTAATAAAATTGAATTTATTTTGTGTATTATTTTAAATAACATTTTAGATTAATGGATAATTTACTTCTTATATATAAGTTCGTTAAAATTCTCATTTAGTTTTGACGATAATGGTTGGCTTAAGTTGAACATATAAATCATAGTTATAAAAAGAGATTGATTCTATGTATCGTAGATATTGGATACATATATAGATTATCATATAAAATAATGTTTTTAAATTGTTGGTATAGTGGTTTAAGTCTTTAACTTTTTATCTTTTTTTATTGGAAATTTTCGTTTTGATGTGAATCATTTAGAATAAGCTTTTAATAATATTCATATAGTCACAACTTAAAAAAAATAAACAGATAAAATGAAGATAAGATCTTTGATTGATTGAAAATGAAAAATGCATATGATTATTTATAGAGTAAACGTGGAAATTAAAAAATATTTTGTATGAAAAATTAATTAATTTTATTGAAATACTAAAATTAAGTGGGGATGTACACTTATGGTTTTTAAATAAGAGAAAAAAAATGCTATTGTGAAAGGAGAGATAGCCTAAGATAATGGAACATAAAAAAACTGTTTTCATTTTTTATTAATTTTGCTAAAAAATGTGGTTGATTTCCATTGCATTATTTTATTTATTTATAATGTTTTTATTTTTTACATAATTTAATATTAAATTTAATATTAATTAATTACTTAATGGTGATTGGTAGAATCCCTACACTCAAGGAGAAGAAGAATAAAAGGGGGTCTCTTTTATATTTGCATAATAATAATAATAGATAATAGTTTATTACTTAAAATTTATTCAAATAAGGATTAATTAATAAGAAAATTGTGATTGGTTAATTCCCTACACTTAAGGAGAGAATGAATAAAAGGGGGTGTCTTTTATATTTGCTTATATATATATAATAGACTAGATTGTTGCCCTCGCGTTGCAGCGGGCTATTGTACACACTCTTCAAATCTTTTATTATTTTTTATGTTTGTACAAAGATGATTAGCTAAATATTTCATGATAGTGACCTAAATATTTCACGATTAGCTAAATATTATAAGTTGGATCGATGCACTTTTACCTATTTTAAGACATGTATTGCCTAAATCGCGATGGGTGTGTGGCGATATAAATATTCCTTACACCCCGACATGCTCTGGTATTCCTTTGTTTGGACCAAATTTATAAATAATTGTAGTAATATTATGAATTTAATCTTTTTATCTTATATACAATCCTAAATTATTAATGTCAAGGTTCATTCTATTTTTTTAATAATTTAAATTCAAATTTTAAAGAACAATTAAACACTTTTTTTATACAAAATTTAGGTTTCACGTTTACATTATTTAAATCAGTTGGTCTACTGGTATATTTAGCACGTGAAGGAAAACAATAGGTATTAATACTCCCTCCGTGCCTCGATCCACAGTGACTCTTACCACAAATGAAAACAAAGTGTGGTAAATATCATATTTTATATAATCATGAGAAAAATTAAAATTCTAGAGATTAAAAGTGCATTAATATAGTATTGATACAAATATATGGCATTAAATTATAATATGTTTTAGAATATGATCTTTGTGTGTACGATAATAGTCAAATAATGCATAAAATTATAGTACGTAGCATTCAAACAATACTATATTATGTTTGGATGAGTGTAAAATTGAGGCATTTTTTTTCTTTTCTTAGAGTGGCTAATCAATAGTGAAATCTCAATGTTTACTTAGAGTTGGAGAAGGCTGATGAACACGATGAAAAATGTAGTTTGAAAAAGTGAATTTATTTGTATGACTTGGTGTTCATCTGTATAATATATTGTCTAGAAAAAGTTGGTGTGTCCAAGTAGGAAATGTCAACCTAAAAGTTTTGATAGATAAAAATAAAAATAAAAAGTACTATTTATTAACTGTTAGTACTAAATTATTGCGAGAAAGAAAATCTAATACTTATAAAAAAAAACCCTCGAAAACAAAAATACTTATAAAAAATAATTGAATATTTTATGAATCAAAGAAACCAAATTTGTGTTAAAAAAATAATTTCAGTTTATGTAAGTACTAAAAAGAAACAATGTGGAGAATAAAAATCCATGAAAACCAATATGGCTTCTTGAAATTTCAGTTTAATACAAAAGTTACCCAATAGATAATTATTATATATATTCGTTGAAATTTTCTTGAAATTTTAGTGAAATACAAATAATTTCCCAATGAACATTGTAAATTGAATGAAATATAAAATAGTAACTACCTGTATCCACGTTATACAAAAAATACAATGTAAATTTGTAAAATATAATTAAAAACTGAAAAATTAGCAAAACTTTCACAAACGTGGCTAGAAATGGGGATCAAATTTAAAAATAATAACGGTGATTGACATTTTATCCGGTTATTTATTACTTAAATTAGTTTAAATAATGATTAATTAATTAAAAAAATATGATTGGTAGAATCCCTACACTCAAGGAGAAGGAGAATAAAAGAGGTCTCTTTTATATTTGCGCATATATATATATAATAGATAGTAGAATAGTAGATTAAACATAAAATATTTAGAAAAATAATGTAAATCTCCCATGTGGAGGGGAGCTTGCCTCCTGAAATATTAAATTGACCTCACCTATATGTACAGGTTTAGAACCAAAATTTATTTTGCCATGTGAATCGATTCAGGTTACCGCCTCATTGCCATATCCTGCCGAACTCTCTGAGTGTTGACTTGGATGCCTCGGTTAGGGACTTTGTTATTGCTACTCATACATCATTCAAAATCAATCTCAACCCAACAATAAAGAAATACCCAACGAAACATATAATGATACAAAAGAATGTATGCCAGAAGATGCTCAACTTGATTCATATCTCTCTTAACAACCTGGACATCAAACCCACGATGCTCGATAAACACCCTTCAACAAGCACTTACAAGTTACAACACAACAAAATTTAGACATATTGATATAACCATTCACGACATGGCTCAACTCACGTTTTTATGCATAATTCTGTTTTGATACAAATGAAGAGTGGACCTACGAGATGAGCTTTCTTAAGGTATTCGCAAACCTCAATTCCCACAATGACATCCCTTGTGAGCTTTCTTTAAGAGGACATATTATTAAGTAATGTTATAAACTAAAGTAATGTAATATTCTATGGTAGCAGGCCTCATCCTTACTAAGAATGGCGACTTATCGCATCAATTTGCTCGAGAAGTTATATGTTTCCGAGAGTTGGTAAACAAGGATTGGATTGTGATGTTGAAGCATATTTTCTGTGAAGGAAACAAGGCAGCCGATTATCTTGCGACCATCGGCCATGGACGTTATCCAGAGCACCACCTCATTTCTAGCTATGACTCAAGTCTTCGTGCTATTCTTTTGTATGACTCTTTGGGTCATTCAGAAACTCACTTTGTTTTGATTAATAAGTAAGGTGCCTGGCCGCCACTTTTGCACCAAAAAAAAGTAATGTAACATAAATTAATCATGAACCTCCGCTAGAATTCAAGTTATAGAAATGCAATCATTTTTTCTGGGTTTCTTTCCATAAACTGAGCCTGAACATGAAAAGAAAACAGAGGTGCATGGATAATGAGTGAGAAGGTTCATTCGAGCATCCAACCTAACCTACAACAAAACTAACAGTTTCTCTGATAAAGGATGATTGTAAAAGTCTTCAACAGAGCAAGGAAATGTGAAATAGGTGCAATTGTGTTCTACTTAAATCATAATGCTAACAACACTGGACTAGAATAATAGACCGAAAAAGGTTACTAATTCTCTTCGGTGACCTCTAGATTCTTCAGCTTTGATTCTAATTCATCTTCATCATCATTATCATCATCGTCAGATTCTTCCCCATAGCCTACTCCTTCGGGATCATTCTCATCAAGAGGCCCAAGCTTCTCAGAACATTTTGCAAAGAGCTCCTTCACTTCATCAATGCCTTCATCGGAGATGAAATTAGCGTTGATATTCAGCAAGTTGAAGTCTGGTTTCTCAAGGACAATCTGAGCCAAGACACGAGCACCAGCTCTTCCAATGCAGTTGGTGTTCATATCAACTTGCTTCAATCGGGGATGACCTGCTTCCAATGCTTTTCCGATCTGGATAGCACCTTCATCCTTGAGTTCATTTTCATCCAAGTTCAACTTGGTCAGATTCTGCTTAGATGCTATACATGCAGCAATACTGGGAACAGCTTCAATTGTGATGTCATTTCCCATCATATCTAAGACTTCAAGTGACGGAGCGGACTCCTTGAGGGCATTTGCTATAGCAATAGCTCCTTCATCTTCCAAATTCAGATAGCTCAAATAAACCTCTGTCAAACTAGGAAGCTTTGAAAATGCCTTTGCAAGAGCTACTCCAGCTTCAATGCCAAACATATTGTCACGCAAGTCTAATGTCTTTAACCGAGTGCAAGACTCTAGTGCTTCACACAAAGCAACTCCACCTTCTGCGCCTACCCTTGTGGATGAGCATTGAAAGTCTTCAAGAACAGGGCATTTCTTCAGAACATCAGCAATTGCAAGTGCCCCTTCATCACCTGTCATATTATTATGGAAACGAAGGACCCTGAGACTCTCGGTCGATGGAATCAATTCACAAACTGCTCGTGCAGCTTCTTCTGAGATACCATCATTCATCAGATATAACTCTTCTAGGCATCTCTGTGACTTCAGAAGTGTATCAAAAGCCCTAACACCCTTTTCACCCAAGGCATTGTTTGAAAGGTTCAAGGACTTCAGCATGCTACCTTCCAATGCAGCGGAGAAAATACGCATCACATCAAGAGCTTCAGCCTCTGGCCTTCCAGCGATAAAATCAGACAAATCAACCTCCTTTAACTGATCTTTGATGGATTCCAAAACAGGTCCAGCAACCTGAGCAGCTTCTAAACCAAAGCTCCTGTTGCTAAAGCATATCTTCGAATAAGTATTCCCAGGTTCCTTCAATGGTATAAGAATTTCTTCGGCCTCATTTGCATCTATGAACGACCTTGATCCCTTAGATATATCAAAGAGAGTCTCAGGAGGTGTAGTAACTTCTGCAGATGGCAGAACTTCTTTGTCCTCATTTTTAGCTGGGCCTCGTTTCAGGACCTCCAAGATTAGCTTGCTGCATTCTTTTGCATAAATCTGTACAGCAGCACCTCCATCACCATCTGGTTCCTTTACATAGTGTTGGTCTGCAGTAGTAAAAGCAACATTCTCAATTCTCTTCGCATGCTCCTCAGCTTCCTCCTTGCCCAGACTCCCATACTTTTGAGCAAAAATTGACTTGGAAGTAAGATTGTCAAGGACCCGAACTACAAGCATCTGCCTTGTATTATCACTAGGTGGCCATAGCTTGATTGAAAATGTGCGGCGTTCTGACTTCAGAGTTTCAGCACTCAAATCCATTGCAAGGAAAAATCTACAGAGAATAGTGATTATGTGAGAACAGAAACCCAAAACACACATTGTTCACGGGACCGAGTAATGAGGTAAAGTATAATATGCACAAACACATGAGCCTCAAACATCCAATTATTAACAGTAAAGAAATAAGAGAAACGCATTTATTATACAGAAAGAACCTACACAAAGGATGTTAGGAAGACCAACATTAACTCAAATGGAATCCAATCATTAAGAAAAGATATATTTCTTCCAAACATAGTATTCCATAATCAATACAATGAAGAAAGCAATTGAACAAAATCCACACATAGAAAATTAAGCAAGCAAAGGAAAGTCAAATTGTTTCTAGATCACCCAGTGAATCACTCTAAATGGAGTGAGGCGTAGCGTAACAGTTAAGAGTGACCGGGCTATGAAGTTAGCCCATTCGGAGCTGCGGATAAAGAGTGCTCTGACTGTAGTTATACTCGACACAAGATAGAGTTCCATCACTTTAACTTTTGAAGAGGAAAGGACAAGCCATATAATTTCTTAGGATAACTAGAAGATTGAACAGCCTACAGACGAAACCTAAAAACCTAACCGGGAAAACAAAACAAGATCTAGTCGCCAGGAAAAACAGAGAAATCATGTAGTTCGAAATAAAACTCAAATGAAGCTAATCCTTGAGGTCCCCAAGCGAATCTAAAGAAGCTCAAGGAGCAGAAACGGAAAGAGCTTGAAACCCTAGAAAGAAGATAAGCAAAAGAAAAGGAAGCATGGAGATAGAAGAACAAAGTACCTTTTGTTTGTAGGTATCTGCGACTTGGTTCTCGGTCTGCTCTTCCTGTCGGATACGAAGCAGAGATCGCCAACTACTCAAACAATGTAATTTCGAAACTTCGAAACAGATGTGAAGACTGAAGAGGGAGGAAAGTGGAGGGAAAAAAGAAACTGAGAAATCAGAGATTTAGTGTTGTTGCTGAGAGAAAACGAGCTGTCTTAGGGTTTTTGCTTTTTTTTGTTTTTTTTCGAAACGTGGACGAGGAGCGTGTCTTTTTCTTCGTCGGTAATATTGCATTGGGCCATAATTCAATCTTCTGGGTTGGGCCTTTTTTTCTTGTTTCCCGCTCTTCATCTGAACGGGACTCCAGCTTGCCCTCAAATAAATTTGGTTTCTTTGATGGTGTCAAGGAAAAATCTCAACCATTGATTCATTTTTTCAGATCTAATGGTTTAAATTAAAAGGGTAAAAAGGTCATTTCACCATTTAATTTAATTTAATTTCTTTTTTAGTTTTTTTTTAATTTAAGTTAAAACAGCCGACAACCGGAACTCCGGCGACCGGAGCTCCGGCGACGACTTCTCCGATGAATTTTCCAGACGATCGGAGCTCCGATTTTGAAAATATTTTTGGCCACCGGACCACCGTCGTCGGGCCTATTTTCTGGAAAAAAATTTTTGGTGACGCTTCATACTCGTTTTTAATATGTGTACACATTTTTGTACATGTGTACGTGCACATTTTTGTACATAAACTGTGTACTCATTTACAAAGATTTTTCGTACACGTGTTATACATGTGTACATGTTTTGTACACGTTTTATACGCGCACACGTTTATGTACTTACATTTTTGCACACGTGCACACACATTTTATACATGTGTACACCTATTCGTACACGTGCACACTTATTTTTTACACTAGTGTACACATATTTTGTATAAATCATGTGTACAAGTTTTATACATGTGTACATGTTTTATACACGTACACATTTATATACTTACATTTTTTATACGCGTGGACTTATCTTGTACACATGTATAAATGTGTACACCTATTTGTACACGTGCACACTTATTTTTTACACTAGTGTACACATACTTCATACTCGTGTGTACATATTTTGTATAAATCATGTGCACACTACTTAATAATATAATGTGTGTACATGTGAATGCCTATTCGAAAACGTGCACACCTATTTTTATATACTAGTGTAAACATGTGCATCTATTCCATAAGATAATTTTATTATTATATAATATCAATAAGTGTTTGGTAGCATAGTGGTAGGAGTTTAGAATTTGGTAAAAGAGATCATGATTTTGAATCACATCAACAATTCTTTTTTAAAATATATATAATTTTATTGAGGACGGCGGCGGATGATCGGCGGCGGTGGCGGATGGCCGGCGGCGGAGGATGATCGGCGGAGGCGGAGGATGACCGGCGGCGGCGGCGGAGGAAGACCGGCGGCGGCGGAGGATGACTGGCGGCGACGGCGGCGGATGACCGGCGGCGGCGGTGGCGAATGACCGGCGGGGGCGAATGACCGGCGGCGGCGGAGGATGACCGGCGGCGGCGGAGAATGACCGGCGGCTGTGGAGGGCTGAACAACTTTTTGAAAATTCCCAGAATGCCCTTCCTTGATGGATCAAGGAAGTCACTTTCCTTGATCCTAAACCAGACCCTCTGAACGGCCCCATTTATTTCTTTTCCCAATTTACTTATTTTAATACACATGTATACCCTACTACTATGTAAATCAAAGAAAGAAGTCAACGTTGTGAGAGAGGTTTGAAAGTTACGCGGCCATCGATGCGAGGTAGACTAGGATTAAGGCCGGAGCTTGTTGGGTGACAAAGGATATACTTTGTCCCCCATACAAAGTTTAATCACAGCCGTCAGATCTCCCTAATTTGATCTAATGGTGGATAATACTAGTATATAATAGGGTAAATTAATTAAATATTTTTTATTTTTTACCACTTACCTAGGGTAAACCGCCGCCCCCACTACCTCTTCTTCTTCTTCTATTTTCCCTACCAGACGGCGCCAACGATTTCGTCGTCTCCATTTTCTAGTTCGCCGGTGATTTCCATCCGCAGCCACCATCCTCCTCCACCAAGCAATAGTCACCGGCTCCATTCTCTAGTTCGCCGTCATTCGGGAGGCACAAATCACTCCCTAGCAGCCACTAGTTCGCCGTCGGTTCCATTCTCCAGTTCGCCGGCGTCCTCTCCTTTCCGGGTACTTTAGGCGGCGCCGGGGTTAAGCAATCCCGTCATTTTGTATTGTACTGTTGTTGGTTCCCTAATTTTAATTATTTCTATTCCTCTGCTCACTGTGCAGTCGACCAGCCAGCCCGAATTTGGAGAGTTTTCGCCGCCGGCGTCTGAAGGTAAGATCATCTGACAGATCGGTTTATGCACTTAGTACTAGTCACTGTAATGTACAAGTATGTCATGCATACTAGTTTTGTCTTGACTATTTGTTTTCTCCCTTGCACGTCAATGAAGTCGGACTACAGTCTCTATCCCTGATTTTTCCATTGAATAACAGCCACGGCCAAGCGTTGATTCAATTACCGAAGGAGAAAGATAAAGGAAATTCCGATTTCGAAGCTCTTTTCTTGCTTTCGGAGCTGCAATTTAGGCCAGTCCCCGTTTTTATCCATGATTATGGTGGTGTTTAATTCGTTCATGGATTGTGATGAATGAATAAAGTGAATAAATACATACAGATATAGAATACTTGTATGATCGT
The DNA here is from genome assembly GCA_034768395.1 of Linum lewisii. NCBI lineage: Eukaryota > Viridiplantae > Streptophyta > Magnoliopsida > Malpighiales > Linaceae > Linum > Linum lewisii. The sequence goes on from CM068299.1 coordinate 10,656,210, forward strand.
TGTACTAGTAGCTGAACTGTACTAGTAGTTGTATTGGACTATGATGTGCTTATAATGTGATGTGCAGCCAGTAACAGAAGAGCAAGCTACAGATAATAATGAAGAACATGTTGCGGAAGATACGAAATGGTGGGATAGCGAGTCGCAGAACTTGTTGGATTCACAACAGATGGTGGAAGGTTTATCTTTATGTGAAGAGTTCCTTATGAGTCAGTCTCCTAGCAGAGATGGGAATGGAGATCCAATCCCAGATGGGAAATCTGATCTTTCTTTACAGTAAGCAAAGCTAGGTGGAGAGGAGTTGAAGAAAGATTTGGAGGAGTGCCAAACTATGGTCCTTGACCCAGCGAATATAGAACTCGATACACCTCCCGAGTTCAGACTGAGCCAGCTTCTATGTCGCCTTGTGCACTGTCCTTTAGCTTTTCTGCTCGCAATTGTTGATTAATCTCTTTGTTTCAACTGGTGTGTGTAGGAATTTGGATCGCAGGACAACTTTATTGCATGGGGAGGAGGTAAACTTGATTAATTAGCATGTTCTTAGCTTCTGTGTGTGGATGGAACAAAGAGAGAAACAAGACTATCCCCAAGCAGGAGAGATAGGTATGGTTTGTTGGAGGAGTATAAACTGTATTTTGTGGGATGCGTACTCATGAATCTTGAGGCAGGGGGCGGATAAAACTCAAGTTTTCCTCTTTGTTTGGAACATGGATGGAAATACATCCATTTATGGGATCTTTGTTGTAACCTAACGTTTATCTTAAGATATTGGCCAAGATATTAATCTAATTTTATTTGAAGTGAGGAAGAATATAGTGCACAGTGTCCATGCGATTTATACCTACATGGTATGAATCTAAAATTTCTATCAAACAAAAGACTGCTTGCCAGAAATTTGGAGTTCTCACTTCTTGCAAACTTGCGTTCTTTCTGCTAGAAAACATTATAAGCATACTAGTACTGTGTGCATACAAGTACTGTAACGAACAGTGGCAACAAAATCGAAACTCAAAAAATGAACAGCAAAAACGAAAGACATGCAATTTGACTAGTATTGTATTCCTCATCTGGTTCAGATGTAGCATCAACATCGGGGGAATGATCAATCGGTGAATTATTTAGATCAAACAGAGGTGCGGAAGAAGGTTTTTTTACTTGGGAACTCGAACCGGGTTCATCCATTATAAAACTAGAACTTGAACTTGGGGATGGATTTTAATGATTAGAGACTGATTTGTTCAAAAAAATGATAGTGAAGTTTTCTTTATAATGGCGTCATTAGCATATGAAGAAGAAGATTAGGATTATCTAAAATAGTTAAGAGAATATTTTCATGCATATTTTGAGGAGGATATAATTAAAAATTAATTATAATAATGGACAATAATTAAAACTCGGCAGTTATGGAATTATAGGGTTGCAGCCGATTTTTTTTTATTTAAATTAATGGCATTATTTAAATAACATTATTAAATTCATTTAAATTATTAATTAAGAAGTGGATATGAGATCAAGGGTCCATATTAAACTTTGTATAGGTGATAAAGTTTAGACTTTGCCACCGAAAAAAATCCCGATTAAGGCGGGTTAATCTTTGGTGGAAGTTGAAAACTGAAGAAAAAAACAACTTTTATGGTTGAGTCATCATTCACATTGACATCCATGGATGACCTAGCCAACTAAAATGAAGGTTGAAAACAACAATATGTTACACATGATGAACAAATCCTAGCTGTTAAGAAAGGAAGCTAAACGTCTGATCATGAGTTTAGACTTTTGAGTCCCAATGCTAAACAAATGAAAAAGGTGATCCTCATCTTCAACTTCATCCAGCTCAATTTCACCTTTCCAACCACTCTTCTTCACCAATTCAAAGTACCAAACTCCTCTCTCCCTCAGTTCGTCTTTGTCAGCCACGCACACCAGCAACTTCTCGCACCCTAGCCCGCCCAGCCCCGGCGCTCCCTCCGCCGCTGGATTGAACATCACGTTGTCCAGCCCGCCGGGAGCCGACGGATATGCTAAGTTCCAACCCGCAGCAGCACGGGCATTCTCGTGATTCTCCTTGGGCTCCTTCCCTATCGGCTTTGACCCCCAGAAATACGGTTGCGATAGGAACCCCCCTCGCAACTTCACTTCTCCTGTTTCCATGAATAAACAATTGTTTACCGTAATCAACAAGATACGTACATTTAATTGATTATTTCAGTCTTCAGATAATGAATTAACAATTTCTCGTACTAATTACGCAAAAGCAATTCTTCAATTAATTACCGTTCAACAAGCCTTTTAGATCCCCTGCTTTGATAGCCAAATTATGAACGATGTTGGCGCCGGCGCTATCCCCGCCGATGAACAGCCGATCAAAATCGCCGTGACGCAATAACCAGGGCTCCTTCCCATCGGCAGAGCGATGAGAAGCGACCCATAGAAGGGCAGCCCAGGAATCATCATAAGCAGCAGGGAGAGGGTGCTCTGGCGCTAGCCTGTATTCCACCGACACGACAAGCGCGTGAGCCTCCGCGGATAAGGAATTGAGGTAGCGGAGATGGCTGGAGGAGAATGCTGATTCTATGCAGAACGCGCCGCCGTGGAAGTAGACGAGGATTGGAAGCTTCTTGTCTTGGGGTATCGAATTCGGAAGGTAGAGGCGAGCGGAGACTTTGGGGAGGTCGGAGATGACCACGTCTTTGGAGAAGACGCCGGTTTGAAGGTCCGGGTAGTGGAGATTTGGTGGGACGAATGGAGAGTCGAATGTGCGTTCAACGGAGCCGTCGGAGTATAGCTTGATTAAGCCGGGGAGCTCTTTTGATAGAAGTTTGGTTGTTAGCTTCATTTTGTTAGTGTGAGTTGGTATTTGGTTTTGGTTGTTTCCCATGGAGGTAGTTGAAGCTTGAAGGGAGTTGTCTTTTATAATGAAAGCAGCATTGGGCAATTTTTGACCTTTTTGAACTATGCCCTTAAAAATGAAGAATGATTTTGTTGACTGATTAATTTTACCAAATATTCCAACTTTTTTTTATAATAAATATTTCAACTTTTTAAATTATTGAATACCAACTAAAATATGTGTAAATGCTTAAGGTGTAGGGTTGGCAATCGGGCGGATCGGGGACGGATTTATAGTATCCATTGCCCACCTGATTCAATCCCGAGTACGGATAATTCCCGGTTTCAACTACCCATAGGGTTTTCAATTCTTTCCGTCCCCGTCACCGACGGTTTTCTGGGTTAACCGTCGGTGATTTATAACTGAGGAAACCCCGAACATAACAACCAAAACCGTAAAAAAAAATGATGCATTAAAAATTGAAAATGCAATGCAGTCTGTATAACATCAACAGTCAACAACTCAACATCCAAGTATCCAACAATCTGAAAAGTTAACAAAAACTCTCAAAATGAACCAAGTCTCAAACTTGCATCTGCTGCAGATTAAACTACCAAGTACTACTACTACCAAGTATCAAACCAAACAGTTAAACACGAAAATGGAAGTCTGAAATCTCAACACTCAAGTCTAAAGGCTGGACTCTGGATCGAACTAAATAACTACTGAGGTGATAGTCTAACATAAAACAACAAAAACTCATCATACATCAAGTCCTATGTCCTCAAGCCTCATCTGACTGCTCTTCAAGTTATCATTTGAGCAAGACTGAAACAAAGAAATACACATGTTCATCAGTTTTAGATCAGTTCTGCAGTTAGCTTTTGACATTGTAAAATACATACAGAGATAGAGTTAAGCATTCATCAAGATTGTAATCTGTAGTTGATCTAGTAGGCACTCGAGATCCTCCTACACCACAGAACACATGTTCTCTAATCAATATAGTTTCATATATTATATATATATATATATATATAATATATATATATATGGAAAACACTCCGGTGCACCTAGCTAGGTGGGTGCACCGAGTGCACCCGCTTGCGTGTCGCGATCTCATCCGTTCGTTCAATCGACGGATCTCAAGCCTTTGAATTAAATTGGATTTAATTAATTAGTTTTATTATTATTCTATTCCACACATGACATATTACATATAAGTACCTATTATTATACAAAATTGCAAAATAACTCATAGTTTTCTAGACTAAATTAAATAAACCCCACCCTAACTTTTTGGTCATCTTCATCAATTTGTCATCTTCAACCTTCCTCTTCATCTTTCCTCTGCTGGATGGTTGAAGAAATAAACATCTAGGTCACATGGTCTTCTTCCGCCCACCGATAAGTAACACGATGACGGCGACACCGGCGACGGAAACTCACCCCTCTTTGTTGCCCTTTAACTCCTCCATTATCACTTACTCAACGACCCAGATCCATTTTCGTATAAAAAGATTGCTTCCCCGCTTAGTTCCCGACTATACTATTTCAGCCGAATCAGGTGTGTTAGATGAAATCGCTGGAAATGGCGGCGCCGGCGGCCTTCAGCAGTCAATTCCCAATTGCTAGAAGAAGACGCTGGCTATGGTGGAAGAACCCGATGGATATGGTGGCGGCGGCTGCCTTAATCGGCAATCATCGCCGACCACAGAGTCCTTCCACGACTGAATCGCAATTTTCGATTCAGGTTGGTTGGTCATGGCGGCTCCATACCAATCCGTGTCGGGTTATTTGGCCTGACTTGCTTGGTTCGGATAATTATACAATCGGTTTGTGGTTTCGGTTTAGTTAACTGGGGCTGAGATCAGGCTCCAACCTTTTCCAAGGTTGGAAGCCTTCCAACCTTTTCTCAGCCATTAAATCACCTTTGACCCTTTGACCAATCCAATGGTCTAGATTGTTAGGGGTATTTAGGACTTTACACATATCATTTAATTTTTATATTTTAGATTAAATATATTAATATTTAGTGACCAGCCCTCCGACGACCGGTCAACGTCGGCGGCAACTTTTTCGGTGACCGGTCAACGTCGCCGGCGACCGGCCGTCGTCGTCGGCGACTTTTCCGGCGACACTCCGACGAATTTTTTTTTTTTGCTTTCAAAATTTTTTTTCACAAAAAACTTGTTAACACTTTTTTTTTGCTGTTAACTAGTTAACATCATTTTTTGGTTTGATAACTTGTTACCAGATTTTAACCTAATAACTAGTTAACATTTATTTTAACTAATAACTAGTGAACAATATTTTTTTAATTGATAACAAGTTAACATGGTTTTTAACCTGATAACTAGTTAACATCGTTTTTTGTTTGATAACTAGTTAACAAAAGTTTAGTTGATAACTAGTTATCAAAATTAGTTAACTAGTTAACACATTTTTATGTTGTTAACTAATTAACTAATCGAGTTAACTAGTTAACAAATTTTTTACGTGATAACAGTTATTTTTGTTAACTAGAATCATTTCAGTTTGAAGGATGGAGATGAGAGCCGGAGAGGAAGTGGAAATCGGCTCCGACGTGAAGCCGGCGATATCTCCGATCGCGTACTCCACGACTCGTTCCTTAGTTGCCACTGCTCCTCGTGCTTCTCGCCTCTCTCCAATGAACCTTTTCTCGGCAACCGTCATCTCTCATCTACTTCCGTGTTCTACTGTTCTGACCTCTGCTCTGCCGCCGACTCATCTCTCCATTTCTCCTCAGCCGAGTTTCACCTCCTCAGCTCCTCGCCTCCATTTTCCACGACGATGAGATCTCCGATCGAGTCAGAAGCAGACCCGCTCGGAATGGAGCAAGGGACGGAGGGGAAGATAACGACGTGTATGGCGGCGAACTGGAGATCCGGATGACGGAAGGAGCTGATCGGAGATTACCATCGAAAAAATAGGAGACCGTCGGAAAAGGAGGACATAAGCGGATGGAGGAGAATGATTATAGGAGGCCGCCGACAGATGGGAGAGGTGGAGAACTTGTTTGGCCGACGACAGTGGTATGTCTGCGAAAGAAAGATAGAAGGGAAGGAAGGAGATAGGTTATTAGGGTTAGTTTAATTTTTATAAAATACCAAAACTACCCCTTCAATTTTTGGTTGGAACTGGTCCAACCTTGAAAGTGTTGGGTCCGGATCCTGAGCCTAGTTAACTGAATTCAAGGAAATAAAATAATAATTTTCACTTTCCCCAACTGTTCACATTAACTCCTATTATTTCTTTAATAATTAATTTATTGTTGTTAGTGTTTGTTTTCAAGATTGGTTGTGTTTGTTTGTTTTTCACGTTTATTACGGAGGAGTATTAAAAGCCAAATCTTTATTAAGGGATTCTCATCCCATCATCGTATTAAATTATTAAATCAATATTATTTTCAGCTTATTAAATTATTAATGTTATTTGGTTATCTTTCTCACACTACACGTTCAATGTTATCTTTGTTGGTCACGGGTACCGTGCCGCTGCTTTCCGTCTCCGCTAGCCACTAATTGTTCTTTCCATTCCACCAACTCACACCTCGTCCATTAGTCGTTTACCGCTAATTGTTGTAATTGTTCTATCATTATTAACTGTTAAATATAGGTTACATTTGGATCATATTTAAGAGGTTGTTACATAATAATCTTGGGTTTTATTTTTTTGTTTGAAGTCTACAGGGTTTACTTGCTATAGTAGGTATCATCAGTCAAGTTGCTAATTTTACATTTTAATTAATGTTGACTTCTTGCTTGTTGGTGATTGTTGATATTGCTTGTGAGTGTAGGAAAAGGTTTAATAACTGATTCTTATTCTTTTTTTTCGACCATAACATACAGTTTATCTAGGTGTTATGCAAGTGTTGTCTGAATAACTTCTAAATAACACTTTAGTAATACCTAGGTAACATGTTATTTTAGTGTTAGGATCAACTCTCGAGTAACACCAGGTAATTCGTTATTCTAGTATTATCCAAATGTTATTTGACTGTTATACGAGTAACATTCGAGTAACACCCAAGTAATTTATCCGCTATTTGAATCAAAGTTGGATTGATAAACACGTACGGTAGATCTGTTGAAATCATATTAAGTAATTGAACCTCTTAAATGAATTTCGGCGAGTGGTGTCCAGGAAAAATATAATAAAATAATTGAATTGCAACAATACCATGACTAGAGCACACCGTATAGAGACAAAAGATTAATAAAAAATATAAACCCCACCACACCACATCTAAATAAGTTGTTAAACCGAAATCGGTGAAAAGAAATGCAAAGACCACACTATAACATCGTATAGGAACAAAATATTAATTCTTCATAGAGGAGTTGTTAAACCGAAATAATGAAAGAAATATGAAAATATAAGTCGAGAAAAATTAGTCGGTGCAACATAAATTCGAAGTTTATGGTAATATAAAGGTAAATGAGAACGAAATAACAGCCCTACTAACGAGATATTAAGAAAACGTAACAACAACTCTAATAATTAAATATTTTCAACTATATTTTGGTGTTGGATCCTATTTTAATTTGAGAACAAGTGATTCTTCGAGTAGTCAACATTTCTTGTGACAATAATTTATCAAGTTATAATATAATAAAGGGATAATAGGCCAGGAGGCCCCTATACTATTGAAAGATAACAAACATGCACCCAACTATTAATTGCACCGAACAAGATCCTCTACTTAGAACATATAACAAACAAGCCCTTCTGTTACAAATGTGACAAACGGCGTTACTGAATTGCTGGCACAATAGACACGTCACTGACCCGTAGGTTGTTAGAGTTTACACGTTAGTCGATTGGAATGTCAGCAACCCTAAACGGCTCCATTTTTACTCAGGGTTATTAGCAACAAATAATCCAAATAGTAAAAAATGATGACGTTTAGGTGGGGAGCTTATTAAAGCTCAATTTATTCAATCCGCAAAACAAAGCAGTACTGTCTAAAACAAAACATTCAATAATGCACCCCATCACAACAATATCGATTATTCAATTGAACATTATTACATTGACGATTATATTGTGACTAATTTGACTAATGATGACGTTAGATTTACCGCATTTATCTCGCCACATTTGAACGACATTCTTTGTTGACCTGAATGTGATGAACTTGAATGATTTTGTAAATTTGTTGATCCCGTTGGCACTTTTGGTCGTTGACGTGTATTCAATTTATTTGATGAGATTTCAGATTCACACGTTGAGACTTTTCTAGAGTTGGCGGTTCAACGGGGATCAATTCGGGACAAATGTAGGTTGAATTGCCGAAGAAGTTCGGACAGAAAGCAGCATCGGAGACAAGTGGGTTGGAATTGCCGAAGAGGCACAAGAAGCAGCACGAAAACGTTTTCAGAGCAAGTGCGCGGCGCACTTTTCGAAGTGCCAGGCGCACTTTTTGACCCCGCCAGGCGCACATTTGGCCATTTTTCAGCACTTCGACGGAAATTGGGTTTTTAACCCAATTTCGAGGAGAGAGAAGGGACATCATTTTTCTGCAAATTCTCTACTTTTCTCTGACGAACCAGACACTCTCGGAGGTGAAGACGGAGCTTTGGAGACGCGATTGAGCGAGGATTAGCGAGGATTAACTCAGGAGTTTGAAGGATTGATCGAGATTAGGTCTATTCGGAGTAAGATGTTTTCTTCTCCGGTTTTCTTCTTCTTTGTTTCTGCGATTTCTTCTGTAACGATGTCTGGCTAAACCTCTAGGGTTGTTTAGATTAGATGAAGCGTTAGATAGGATTTTGTATGGATGATTTCGGGTTTCTAACCCGTTTATGTTGATCGATGATCTTTCAGACTTAGATGCAATTTCTCCTAAACCCTAATTTAAACTGTTTGACTCTGGCAACTTGATCAATTGTTAGTTTCTGAGTTTATCTTTGAATTGCAGGTCTGACCATGAACGCAATTCATTCTAGAGTTTAGGAGGTCGTTAGGTTCTCCAATAGCTTGACCATAGGATTGCCAGAACCTAATCTCTGTGCATGAATTTGTGGCATTTCACTGTTCTTGATCGTTCTTGATTTCTTGCAAGTTAGCTTGACCATAGGAGCTTGTAGGTTTGAAAGAATTGAATCTCTACGGCCTGACCATGGAGTAGAGATTACAAAAGGAATTGCCGAGTCGTCTAGTCTGTTGAATTGCGTCGTCTGCATAGTTTCATCCATCTAAACCGAACTAGCGTGGATTCGAGTCTGAACAACCGCCTTAGTCTATCCCTGAAAAAAAAAAAACCCCAGTCTGCTTTAATTGCTTTGTTTGATTTCAATTGCATTCTTAGTTAATTTCATTCACAACCTATTCAAACCCAAAACGAAACCCTGAATAGCTTTGACACACTGTTCTGAATAATAGAGAAAGGAAGACCCTTGGGAAGTAACGATCTCGCTAGAGCGATCTAGCGAGTAAAACTTTGTGTGCATTAATTTGTGCATCAAGTTTTTGGCGCCGTTGCCGGGGAACTTTTCTTTTTCTAGGAAAGGCATTGTGCGTCTAAGCTTTTCATTCACTCTCTTATCATTTCTTATCTCCCACATTTTTGTATTACTTGGTATTCCTTGTTTTTGTTGTTTCAGGCAAGATTGCAGGTTCGGAGGAAAAACGGGCTAGTAAGCGCATAGCTGAAAAGGGTAGAGTCTTCTACACTCACTTCGGCACTACTCCGGTTCCTCCTCCTCCAGCCAAGACACCTAAAACAAAGAAGAACCTTTTCACATCTCCATCCACACCTTCACCGTCCACCATTGCTACTACTGATCCGCCCCGTCCTGATTCTCCCACAGATCCTCCTACTCCACCTGAGATAGAAATTATGGCGGCAGAAAGGACATTGAAGGATTATGATCGACCGACCATAGATGGGACAGCTTCGTGCATTCAGATTCCCAACACGGGAACTCGGAACCTGCACATCCCATCTCACTTGATCAACATGATTCAAGCAAACGGGAACACTTTCTCTGGAGGAGTTAATGAGGACCCGAATGCTCATGTGAGGAACTTCTTGAGGCTGGCTCATACAGTCTCCAACAATGAAGCGGATCATAATGCAGTCAAGCTTCAGCTTTTTCCTTTCACTCTGAAGGGTCAAGCAGAACTGTGGTTGTATGATCATCCTGCGAATCACTTCACTACGTGGGATGGTCTGGCTAAAGCATTCCTAGAAGAGTTCTTCTCCCCTTCCAGAACCGATGCACTCAGGGCACAGATAACAGGTTTCACAAGTGGTCCGGAGGAGAACTTCTATGAGGCTTGGCAAAGATTTCAAGGGCTTCTCCGAGCTTGTCCTCACCATGGATGGGATGACTACAACAAGTTCTCTATATTCCTCCGAGGCTTGGATTATGAGAAGAGGAAGGATTTCTCTTTACAGCTGAATACAGACTTGGATGATATGACCGCAGCCGCGGCTTTGGCTGCTTGCAAGGCCTTTGCCATGAGGATCAAGTCTCTAATGCAAGCTAACCCCTTAAAGGTGGACGACAGGAGTCTAGGGCAAAGGAGATTTTCTGCTGATGCCCAATACCCTATTCCCACAGTTCCTGCACCAGTAAACCTTGTTCAAAGTCAGTTGGAGTTGGATAACTCGAAACTAGAGATGAAAGTGCAGAGATTAAAACATGAGTTGGAAAGGGCTAAGATAGCTCCTTCACCGGGTGTTCCTACAGCTCCACCGCCAGGGTTCAAGATGCTTTCTAGAACCACTCCTTCATCTGCTTCTACGGCGGCGACTGTAGCGGCTGTCACCGCCCCGTGTTCAAACTGTGGTGGTCCAGATCATACAGCAGAGAGTTGTAATTGGAAGATTGAGGGTAACCCAGACCAACAACAAGAGGAGGTTGATTATGTTGGTGGACAGAACCAGAGGAATTACCAGAACCAGAACAACAATTACAGAAATTCCAATGGTTACCAAAATCAAAACTCCCAATGGCAGAGCAGAGGGAACTGGAACAACAACCAAAATCAGAATCAGTTTCAGGAAGGAAATCAAGGGGGTTACCAAAGAAATTATGGGAATCAAAATCAGAATTCCCAATGGCAAAACAGAGGCGGCTGGTATAACAATCAGAATCAGAATCAGAATCAGAACCAGAACCAGCACCAGAACCAGAATCAGAACAACAACGGTGGTGCAAGCTCTTCTGCGCCTAAGTCCTATTCCGATCTCATGATGGATAAGATGGATAAGATTTTGGCTGAAACTCAGTCAAACAAGAAGGACATCTCACACCACGACTCTTCTCTCCAGAAGCTGGCAAATCAAATGGCAGGAATCACAAATCTTCTTAAGGAGAAGGGTATTGGATCTCTACCTACCACCACTCTCCCTAATCCGAACCAGAATGAACATGTGGGAGCTGTGGAAACAAGAAGTGGAAAGAAGCTGGCAGATATTCCCATGAAGCAGGTGCCGACTTTAATTCCTCCTCCTCATCTCATTGAAGAAGAGGACGGGGAGGAAGAGGAACAAATTCAGCAGCCAGAAGAGGAAAAGACACCGGTTATTCCCTCATCTCCAATACCGGTGGCCAACCCTTACAAGCCGCGGGCACCTTATCCTGCCAGGCTTAATAAGGATCTCTACGATGCTCAGTACCAGCTATTCCTGAAGATGCTGAACAGGGTTCACGTTGATATGTCGATGAAGGAGATGATTGTGACGATGCCGAAGTTTGCTAAGTACATGAAGATGCTAGCCACCAACAAGTTGAAGTTGCAAGAACTTTTAGCTCTCACGGAGGAAGAACAAGCGAACTTCCCGGAGCTCTTTGAAGACTTGGAGCTTAATGAGGAGGTATCGACCATTGTGCTAAACAAGCTTCCCATTAAGCGCCGCGATCCAGGTTCGTTCACTCTACCTTGTCGTATTGGTACCTTCCGTGTTGGACGTGGTTTAGCAGATCTAGGAGCTAGCATCAATGTCATGTCATATAGCTTAGCTTCTGATATAGGAATGCTTGATTTAAAACCAACTCGCATGAACGTAAAATTAGCTGATAAATCTTCTGCTGTGCCTAGGGGTATTTTAGAAGATGTTATTCTTGAAGTTGGTCCATTCAAGTTTCCTACTGATTTTGTCGTGATTGATGCTCATGCTGATATGCCGTTGATTCTTGGTCGTCCATTCTTGTATTCAGCCGGTTCTCTCATAGATGTGCTAGGAGGTACTATAACTCTTAGGGTAGGAAAAGATCATGCTACATTTCGTTTAGATAATAGCATTCAATTTCCTCACCACTACGATGACTTGTGTGCTGTTGAAGAAACTGTAACTGTGCTTTCTACTTCTGTTTTTACTAACCTAGTGAGTGAAGACTCGCTAGAGAAGTGTATTGTTTCTGGTCAGTTTGTTGATGCAGGAGCAATTCGGGATGAACAGGTAGCATCTATGAGCGTTTATGAAGAAGAGGAATATGTGGACCAGGTTCCGCAAACTGCTTTCACACCGCCACCGGAGCGTCGACTTTTAACTTCATATGAAGAAGCTCCGGAACTTGAGTTGAAGGATCTGCCTCCGAACTTAGAGTATGCGTACCTGGGAGATGACTCTAAGCTTCCGGTCATAATTAACTCGACCCTCACTCAACCGCAGAAGGATGAGCTCATACGGTTGCTTAGGAGGCATATGCGTGCTATTGCTTGGAGGGTGACAGATATAAAGGGAATTCATCCGTCTCACTGTATGCATCACATCTTCCTCGAGGAGAACCAGAGACCTGTTAGACAACCTCAACGACGTCTTAATCCGAACATGATGGAGGTTGTAAAGAAGGAGGTGATCAAGCTTCTGGATGCTGGGATTATTTATCCCATCTCTGATAGTAACTGGGTGAGCCCGGTTCATTGTGTGCCTAAGAAGGGAGGCATCACCGTGGTTCCTAATGCAGCAGGGGAGCTCATCCCTACTAGGACAGTTAACGGATGGAGAGTCTGTATTGATTACAGACGATTAAATGATGCAACAAGGAAAGACCATTTCCCCCTTCCTTTTATTGATCAGATGTTGGAGCGTTTAGCGGGTCATGAGTATTACTGCTTCCTGGATGGGATGTCCGGGTATTTTCAGATTCCCATCGCGCCGAATGATCAAGAAAAGACCACTTTCACATGCCCGTTTGGTACTTTTGCCTACCGCAGAATTCCCTTCGGACTCTGTAACGCGCCAGCTACGTTTCAGAGATGCATGATGGGTATCTTCGATGAGCTTATTGGAGATGCTGTGGAGGTATTTATGGATGATTTCTCGGTTTATGGAAGTTCTTTTGAGCATGGTTTGAAGAACCTTGAGAGAGTCCTTAAGAGATGTGAAGCCACAAATTTAGCTCTTAGCTGGGAGAAGAGCTATTTCATGGTGACAGAGGGCATTGTGCTTGGGCACAAAGTGTCGAAGGAGGGTATTGAGGTTGATCCGGCAAAGATCGACACCATTGCCAAGCTACCGCCTCCTTCTTCCGTCAAAGCAGTAAAAAGTTTTCTGGGTCATGCGGGGTTTTATAGGCGGTTTATCAAGGATTTTTCAAAAATCACCTTGCCTATGACTCGATTACTGGAGAAGGAGGTTCCTTTCCTCTTTGACGAGAAGTGCATGACAGCTTTTGAGACTCTGAGGAATAAGCTTGTTTCAGCACCTGTGGTTGTAGCTCCGAATTGGGATCTGCCATTCGAGCTTATGTGTGATGCGAGCGATTATGCTGTTGGAGCGGTCTTGGGGCAGCGGATTGAGAAGAGGTTCAGGACTATCTACTATGCCAGTAAGACAATGAATGAAGCTCAACGGAATTATACAACTACCGAAAAGGAGATGCTAGCGGTGGTCTTTGCCTTTGATAAGTTCCGCTCTTATCTTCTTTTTGCTAAAATTATTGTCTTCACAGATCACGCAGCTATCCGACATCTTATGAGCAAGACGGATGCTAAGCCAAGGCTAATCCGCTGGATTCTTCTCTTGCAAGAATTTGATTTTGAGATCCAAGACAAGAAAGGGTCGGAGAATGTGGCTGCGGATCATTTGTCACGATTGGAGAGGCATGAGCAGAGTTCTGGTAATACTTTAGCAATCCGGAAACTTTCCCGGAGGAACACCTATTTGCTATAATGATTAAAGAGGCAGAGGGTCCTTGGTTTGCTGACCTCGCTAATTATCTAGCCACTGGTGAAGTGAGGACGGATTTCTCCCGTCAAGAAAAGAGGAAGTTCTTTACAGAGGTTAAGAAGTACTTCTGGGATGATCCTTATTTGTTCCGGATTGGCTCTGACGACATCATCCGGAGGTGCGTAACCCTAGCGGAGGCTGGAGACATAATGGAGCATTGCCATTCTGGGCCTGTTGGTGGCCATCATGGAGCAAACCGAACTGCTCGAAAGATCTTGGCTTCTGGATTCTTCTGGCCTACCATCTTCAAGGATTGCCAGGATTTCATCAAGGCGTGCGATGCATGCCAACGGGCAGGTAAGATCTCTAAACGCGATGAAATGCCTCAACAAGTGTCTGTGGTTGTTGAAATTTTTTATGTGTGGGGGATCGATTTTATGGGTCCTTTCACTCCGTCTTTTGGTAACAAGTACATACTCGTGGCTGTGGATTATGTATCGAAATGGGTAGAAGCTCAAACCCTCCCCACTAACGATGCCCGAGTTGTTGGAAAGTTCCTTAAGAAACTTTTCTCTCGTTTTGGTGCACCTCGAACCATCATTAGTGACCGTGGAACTCATTTTCAAGGTCAATTTGATAAGGTGTGCCAGAAGTTTGGTGTTACCCATCGTTTGTCAACGGCTTACCACCCTCAAACGAGTGGTCAAGTCGAGGTGTCAAACCGGGAATTGAAACGGATTCTTGAGAAAACCGTTGATCAATCCTCTAAGGATTGGTCCACCAAGCTTGATGACGCGCTTTGGGCATATAGGACGGCCTTTAAAACGCCTATAGGTACCTCCCCATATTTTCTGGTATATGGGAAAGCGTGTCATCTCCCAGTAGAGCTCGAGCATAGAGCCTACTGGGCCCTTAAGCTACTGAACCTGGATGCTAGTCTTGCAGGTGAAGAGAGGAAATTGCAGCTGTTAGAGCTTGAGGAATGGAGAGATCGAGCTTATGAGAGCTCGAAGATATACAAGGAGCGAACTAAGAAGCTCCACGATTCACGTTTGCGAGGGAACAAGGAGTTCAAAGAAGGGGATCAAGTGCTCCTTTATAATTCACGGCTACATCTTTTCCCAGGCAAGCTAAAATCCCGTTGGATGGGTCCATTTACGGTGTCTAAAGCCCTTTCCCATGGGGCCGTGGAAATTTTCAAGGCCGGAGAGGAACCTTTTAAGGTAAATGGCCATCGTTTGAAGCCATATGTAGCTGGAGCATTCGTCGGTGTGGCTGAGGAGTTTCGTCTCGAGGCACCGTAAACCAGGTATCGTCTAGCTCAAAGACGTAAAACGAGAGTGCTTCTCGGGAGGCAACCCGAGTCTGGAGTCTTTAAATTTATTGAGTCGAGTCCGTGGTAGAGTCGTGGCGTCAGTTTTTGTGTGTGTATCAGTCCCTGAGAGTCAATTTCGTGATTTGGTCGTTTTAAAACCTCGGATTTTAGGCGAATTATTCTTGATTTAATTGAGTTTTCTGAGTATCAGGTCAAAAAGTGCGGTTTTTAAAGGGAGATGTGCGCTGGCGCACTTTTCGAAGTGCCAGGCGCACTTTTTAATTAAATTTCAAATCTCTCGGCGAAATATTCAGAATGTGCGGTTTTTGGAAGCAAATGTGCGCCGGCGCACTTTTTGAAGTGCTAGGCGCACTTTTCAATTTATTTTCAGAACTCTCGTCCGAATATTCAGAATGTGCGCCTTATGGGGGGTTTTGTGCGCCAGAGCACTTTTGAAAGTGCAGGCGCACTTTTGCCCCTCAAAAAATGCGTTTTCCCTCCTTCCCTTAGCATTTTCGGATCAAAGCCACTTTTTCACACTCTCTCTCTCCGAATCCAGCAAGAACAAAAAGAGAAGCACCCCTTGTTCTTCGAGTTTTCAACCTATTTTTACTCAAAACCTCCGATTTTCACGAACCCATACCAAAATTTTCACCTCTCCTCATTCCCTACTTGAATCCGCCCATCCCCAACTGATTTTCACCTGATTTGGTTAAGATTTGAGCTAGGTTCGAACCAAAACCTAGTTTTGGTGCTTTTTGGGTGGTTCGTCGATTTTCTTGAGGAATTTGCTATCACTCCTTTGAGGTAAGTTGCTCTACACTTCACTACGAATCTATTGCACCAATTTTTGTTCAGTTTCATTGAAATTTTCGGATTGGTGATTTTAGAGCTAAGAACCCTAATTTTCGGAATTTGGGGTTTGGTTGAATTGACCTTGGATTCTTGCAATTGACTATCTTAGATAGCTATATTTTGAATCGTGGCTTGATTGGACTTCGTTTGCTTGATGAATTGCATGATGTAGGGTACTTTCCCATACCGAGTTTTTGCAATTTGGGGATTTTTGGGGTTGGATGAATTCTGATGGTGTAGAGTGTTTTTGAATGATCCTAGGGTGTGTTTTGGCATATTGGAGAGATTGATTTGGACTGATTGTAGCTTGCTTCAGCTATATTGAGAATTTTACCTTAGTGCCGATTCTAAGTGTTCGATGCTCCATGTTTGACTAGTTGGTTGACTTAGACATGATGATTGATTTCTTTGTGATTGTCTATTTGATTCTGTAGCATTGTGTCTTTGTTCCTTTGGTTAAATGCTCAACTTGATGTCATGGCTACTTTGTTAAACCGTACTAAGCATGATTCGATCCCTATCACTTGGTTGCATTGCGTGCTATTTTGGATGGTGGTTTGCACACTTCAGCATGTTTGCTCATGTCTCATTCTAGTTTGTTTGAGTTGCAGATTATGGCTAGTTCATCAGGGCAGGGGCAATCTGCCTCGCGAAATGCGGGGAACATCTCAGCGGACGAGGAGGAACCTCGCCGACCATTCAGTCCGGTGCCTCTTCCGGGTCCTAACGATCCGCCGCCACCCAGAGGAAGCGTACCTGGTCTGCATCGATTCATTGATGACCTGCCAGATATCACCCACTAGACAGCTTACTGGCAGATTCAACACCTTAAACCCACACCGGGGGTGAGGGTTGATTTTGAGGACATTAGGGAGCAATGTCCGGAGTTCCATGAGCTGCTAGTGCATCGGCTGACACGCGCTGACTTGCTGAGACTGGTTCAGGTGGCAGAGCCCGCACCACTTCTTCCCCTCCAGGAGCTCTGGAGTACATTCGATTTAAACCCAAGGGTGAAGAACACGTATACGAGGCACATCCAGTTTCGCTTGGGAGGAACTCTTTTCCATGAGTCCTACGACACATTCGGAAGGTTGTTGGGGATTGACCAGTCCGCGGATCTCAGAGTTTTCAAGATTAAGGAATCGGGAGTCGAAAAAATTGAAAACAACACCAGAACGTGGCGAGAACTCACGGGCAGTGGTGGGTCATTCGTCACCAACAAGTCTACATATCGCGACATCAGATGCCCGGTATGGCGGTTCCTTCACGTGATCTTCATTCGATCTATCTGCCATCGAAGCACCGGTGGTCATCATTTCTATGGAGATGAGATGCATCTGGTCCGCTGCATGCTTGGCGGACGGAGGCTCCACGTGGGATATCAGGTCGCACAGTTCTTCTATAAGCGAGTCACTGGTGCCGTTCTTCCTCGCACTCTTCCGGGAGGATGGTACGTCGCTCGCATCATTGCGACCGCGGGCATTAGAGACAGGTGGCCGGCTGAGGTGTTTGTAGGGTTGACACCCCCGAGGGAGCTAGGACCTCAGTACCTGATGGCTCAAGGGTGGGTTCCCCGACCAGTTCCACCTCCGCAGCTTGAGATTCCAGTTCCAGAGGGCGACGCTCTAGAGCCACCCCAAGTTTATGCAGCAGGGCCTGATCAGGCAGAGTTTCGGACACCACTTGAGCGAGTTCAGGATTGGCAGGCAGTTTTCGGAGAGGGTGGACACCCTTGGCAGCAGCAGCAGGAGGCCAGATGGACTAAGATGACTGCGTGGCGCACCAGCTTTAGCCAGGGTACTCTTCCATGGCAGGAGGAAGTCCGCGATTTTCAGCAGCAGGAGCAGGCTTGGCACGAGCAGGAGATCCAGAGGATGGACACTCAGCATGCACAGCAGATGGCGCTGCTTCAGTAGATCCTCGATCGGCAGCCGCCAGCTCCGGCTCCAGCTCCTCGCCGACAGCGGGCTCGCCGGAATCGCGACCAAGATCAGGATCAGTGATTGACCTCAGGATTTTTTATTTCCTTTTTCTAGACTTGTACTTTTTATTTTCGGAGTGGATTTTGAGTCGGTTTGTTCTTTGGAGTCTTCGTGAACCTTGAGTCGAGTCATATGTACTGTTATCATCTGAATGCTCTGATCGTGTGATGTTTTCTCTTTTCTATTTAACTCAGGGTATATGGCCAAACCTCTTGTGCATCCAGTTTTGATCAGGACGTTCATGCCGACGAGTTACTGATGCTTTCTATGGAAACCTTATGATCTACTTCCTGGTACCCCTAAACACTTTTGTTTTTCATACTAATTGTTTGGTGTGAACATTGAGGACACTGTCCAAATTTAAGTGTGGGGTGGGGTGTTCATTTGCATGTTTTGCCAAGTAATGGGCGGTGATTGTGCCTTGTTTTGTCACTCTTTCACAGCTTCCCATTCTCGGTAGCGAGTAATTTTCCACATTGCTTAATAACTTCTTGAATTGCCTACTGTCTTCCATATGGTGAGATTGATGCGGTGCTTTGGCTTTAACCAAATGTGTGTGAGAACCTGAATTATGACCATCTCCCACTCTTCTTGCTTGGAGTATTCTAGGAACTTGCCCTTATCGTGTTAGTGAACAATTGACTTGTTAATGTGTACGACTTGGTCTGTCTGATGCTCGAATTCTCTAGTTCAATGCCATGATCGAGTCTAGATAAGGGATCTTATAATTTCGTGTCTTTAAAGTGTTGTTAATGTTCCAATCAGAGAAAATCTGAAAAATGAGTGGTTCGGTATTGAAGTTGTGGGTCGATTCACGAGCTGGCATACGTGCCTGCCCATTGCTGTAGTCCCAAAGGGAAGTCTCAATGTGGCGTTCTTTTTCTAACCTACTCCTGATCGTGGCTGGGGTCTAGGATAACGCGGAATTCCAAAGGTTTCTGGCTGCTCCATACCTAGTAGTATCCACACTGTACCGACCATTCGAAAATAAGACCTAAAAAAAAAAAAAGAAAGAAAGAAAAAAAAACAGAAAAAAAAGAGAAAAAAAATGTTCTTTAATTTTGTTCAAGTCGTGTCCCTTGTCTAGCAAGTGTCAGGTTGCGTCCTAGAGTAAGTGTTGCGGAAGTAAGTATTGTCTTGCCTTTATCAAGTCAGGTTGTTCACTAGCTCGTTAAAGTCTTGTTCCTCTTTCACTCTGGCAAAAGTTTGGTTCCTAATTGTGTGGTTAGTTGGGTAATCCTCTTGTTTGGTAGAAGCACCGTATACATCTTTCTAGGAACTAAGAGGTTTTCGGTTTGCTCATTCAAGTTGGTGCATTGTTGTGGTAAAGTTCTTGTTTGAGGACAAACAAAAGTTTAAGTGTGGGGTGATTTGATGACGTTAGATTTACCGCATTTATCTCGCCACATTTGAACGACATTCCTCTTGTTTGACCCTGAATTGTGATGAACTTGAATGATTTTATTGTAAATTATGTTTGATTCCCCGTTGGCCATCTTTTGGGTCGTTTGACGTGTTTTCAAGTTATTTTGATGAGATTTCAGGATTTCACATCGTAGAAGACTTTTCTACGAGCTTGGCGGTTCAAACGGGGATCAATTCGGAGCACAAATGAGGTTGGAATTGCCGAAAGAAGTTCGGAACAAGAAGCAGCATCGAAAAGTGCGGTTTTCAGAGGCAAATGTGCGCCGGCGCACTTTTCGAAGTGCCAGGCGCACTTTGCAATTTATTTTCAAAAGTTTCGGCGGAATATTCAAGATGTGCGCCTTTTAGGGGTCAATGTGCGCCGGCGCACTTTTTGACCCCGCCAGGCGCACATTTGGCCATTTTTCAGCACTTCGACGGAAATTGGGTTTTTAACCCAATTTCGAGGAGAGAGAAGGGACATCATTTTTCTGCAAATTCTCTACTTTTCTCTGACGAACCAGACACTCTCGGAGGTGAAGACGGAGCTTTGGAGACGCGATTGAGCGAGGATTAGCGAGGATTAACTCAGGAGTTTGAAGGATTGATCGAGATTAGGTCTATTCGGAGTAAGATGTTTTCTTCTTCTTTGTTTCTGCGATTTCTTCTGTAACGATGTCTGGCTAAACCTCTAGGGTTGTTTAGATTAGATGAAGCGTTAGATAGGATTTTGTATGGATGATTTCGGGTTTCTAACCCGTTTATGTTGATCGATGATCTTTCAGACTTAGATGCGATTTCTCCTAAACCCTAATTTAAACTGTTTGACTCTGGCAACTTGATCAATTGTTAGTTTCTGAGTTTATCTTTGAATTGCGGGTCTGACCATGAACGCAATTCATTCTAGAGTTTAGGAGGTCGTTAGGTTCTCCAATAGCTTGACCATAGGATTGCCAGAACCTAATCTCTGTGCATGAATTTGTGGCATTTCACTGTTCTTGAATTTGTGGCATTTCACTGTTCTTGATCGTTCTTGATTTCTTGCAAGTTAGCTTGACCATAGGAGCTTGTAGGTTTGAAAGAATTGAATCTCTACGGCCTGACCATGGAGTAGAGATTACAAAAGGAATTGCCGAGTCGTCTAGTCTGTTGAATTGCGTCGTCTGCATAGTTTCATCCATCTAAACCGAACTAGCGTGGATTCGAGTCTGAACAACCGCCTTAGTCTATCCCTGAAAAAAAAAAAACCCCAGTCTGCTTTAATTGCTTTGTTTGATTTCAATTGCATTCTTAGTTAATTTCATTCACAAACCTATTCAAACCCAAAACGAAACCCTGAATAGCTTTGACACACTGTTCTGAGTAATAGAGAAAGGAAGACCCTTGGGAAGTAACGATCTCGCTAGAGCGATCTAGCGAGTAAAACTTTGTGTGCATTAATTTGTGCATCAACTAACATCACATAATGTTTTAGTGACGAAAAGGCTATACTATATCAAAGAATAATCGACGGATGTCAGTCGGTTAAAAAATTTACAAAGTGTCGTGGACGTTTTCTCTAGGCATGCGACGGTCAGTTAGGTTAACTACCGACGGATGTCAGTCGGTAAAAAAAAACTGACAGACTTATTTTTAGGCTAACCATTAACTAACAAAAGATAGTCGGTTAATTTGTTTTAACGTTTAAATATAACCGTATTGCCAGTCCTAGTTTTCAAGTGTCTTTACAACGTTAGTAAACTCGTTTAATGCTAATGATTTTTTACTCATTAAAGTGTAGTTTTTACAACGTTCTCAGAACCGCACCGGACAATGAACCGATCAAGCGAGAGATTCTAGGTTCAGTTGCCCAGCCAGATATGATTATAGTAATATTATACAAATTATTTGTTCTTTTTTACTATCGCTTCAAAACTTTGTACCAAAAAATACAATAACTTGCCCCAATCAATGGAGAGCTTTCCCCGGATTTAGACGATTTCATATGGTTTCGTTATTTTTTGCACAAAGATCACATGGGTTCTGACATTAAATTAAATGAGTGAGTCATAGTCGTATGAGACTAGATCTATTGATCTATTAAATGATTTAGGGTTTAGGGTCGTAAACCCTAATTTAAATTAATTTTATTGATTTTTCCAATAGATTCCCAGTTTCATATGCTATGGTTTGTTGGCCAAAAAGCGCCCATTTAAAATCGATATGGGGCATGGTGCAACGTTCTTATCCATTTATTCATATTGACATCTATGACCTTAATTCTTAATGCCTAAATCTTAAATAGTAGATTCCAAAATATTCGATAATAATTGGATTTAAAGCATAAGTTCGTACGAACAATTTTTGTTCGGGCCAACACTATTTCTTCAATAATAATAACAAGGTTTAAAACTTAAATTGTGGGGTCGTTTGAGCCCAAGAATTGGTTCGTATATAATTCAAATAGCTAGAGAATTGAACTCTCTAGAATCTGGGAATTCTATGCTATTTCGAGAATCAATCGTTTGGATGAGTGAATGTGTGAGATTCTTTGGGTGAGAAAAATGAATATAAAAAAATAGACAAAATAAAAGAACATGACAAAGACTAAAATGCATGCGTTCATTTTTAATACCAGCAAGCAAATAACAAGGGCATTTTGCCATCTCACCTTGAATACACTCTAGAATGTCACATTCTATGCATCAGAGAATTTGGAGGGGCCCGAATTCTAGGATGGGCCCACTCCCTAGAATTCATATCTAGAAAATTCTCACCATTTTTTCGTAAAAAAAAGTACATTTGGGTGAATTTTCTACCAATTCTTTGGCACAAACGACCCGTAAATAATATATTAATTATCAGGAGTTTAGTTAGGAACAATTTAGATTAATATACGATAATCACAAAAAAAAAAGTTTGGAAGACATTATAGCTAAACAGGGGATATGTTATTTATTGAATATTCATATATTTCAAACAAACTTACCATACTAAATAAGGTTTTATAAAAAAGTGTATAAATGGGCAACAAAATACCCCGTTTAATTTAACATTAAATCTTGAAGAATCCTAATATTACGCGCGATCATATTGGGTGACCAAGCCCTTCCTTTGGTCTAGTAAACCAAATTAATAATAACCATTAGATTTTAGGGTTTTAGATCTAAGGGTCATGATTAGACCTATATATAGACAATAAAACCCTACCTTCAACCTAGCCACCACACTTCTTCTCCAATGAGTGTTGTCACCGCTGCCGGCGAGCTCCGAACTTCCTAGAAATCTCTTCCTCTTTAACCACCAACGACCTCCGATCCTTCTTCACCTCTGCCCCTTACCTTTTCTCTCGAACCGAGAACCCAGATGGAAACTACGACGATCGGTGTGGTCAAACGAGCAGCATAATCAAACTCCTTCCTCTTCTCCTGGAGCTCGAGCTACCCAGTCAACCCTTCTTCTCCTTCTCGATCGCTAACAGACAACATTGAAGCTCTCACCAAAGGAGTCCACCAGTGGTTAGACTTCTCCGACCCTACAACCCTAGCGCCGCCATCTTCTTTTGATCTCTCTCTCCCTTTTGTCGTTCTTCGACTTCCGCGCCGCACAGCCTCCAACACTCTACACGTGATGGAATCTATAGCCAAACGTGATGGAGAGAAATAGGAGAAGGAGAGATTATGGTTTTGATTTGGATTGAAGTACTATGCGTTTTGGTTTGGATTGCAGATCTGTTGCAGGATAATTTTGGTCTGGATTGCATGATCTGTTGCTTGTACTAGGACATTTAACTAGGATTGTTGTGTGTTTTTACGATTCATGCTTGTACCAGGACAGTTAACTACGATGGATTGTAATAAGACACCTAACCAGGGTTGCATGATCTGTTGTAAAATATCTGCACTAGCACAACTAACATAGGTTTATGAAAAGAGAATTGCACTAGGACAATCTGTTATATAATTGCATTAGGGCAGCCTATTATATAATTGCACTAGTACAGCCTATTAGTCCTATTATATACCTGTGCTAGGACAATCAACGTCTTTTTGCTTTGGATTGCAGTATATGTGTTATGTTGGTTGCAGGTTTTGTTAATTGTTCTAGGATAATGGTTGATGTTTGGATTGTAGTATGTGTTGCTATTATGTTGTTTGTTGCTTGTGCAGGATTTGGATAGCAGGATGTTTTAGGATTTTTGGATGTGTCGCTTGTTGGTTGTGATGAACATGATGCAATTTTGAAGCGAAGAATTGTGATGAACATGATGCAATTTTGGAGCGGAGAATTTGATTAAGCAATTTTAGCATGTTGATTATGTTGATTATAATGCCGTTACCAATTTCTAATTTAACATCAATCTCGCACTATGATATCTTTATAAAGCACAATATATTAGAATCACATTGTATCTCTCTAGCTATTTGTAATTTCTAGCACACATTATAGATGAATGTTGTAGAACACATTAACTCTGTATTTGTAACTTCAATCGCGCACTAGGGTCACTTGCTAGGACAGATTATAAATTGAATGTCCTAGTACACCCAACTAGTGTTTGCATGTCTTAGTACACCCACCTTTGTATCCTAGTACACCCACCTTTCGTCAGAAACTTGATTACTATATTGCCTGCACTAGGATTGCAAAAGTCAGAATAATAAAACTATTGAATTGAATCGACATAAGTTAAAAAGGCTGGCCGAATAAATGGTGAATGGGGATACCTGAATAAATTGTGTTGAACTACTATGATGGAAATAAGGGCAGAGAAGGGATGATGATAAAGAAACAAAATTGAATTGATCGGCCAGAGAAATAAGACCGGAGGAAGAAACAAAATTAAATTGATTGGCGAGAGCAGGGATGATGTGCTGCTGGAGAAGAAAGAGATTTGATGCAGCTGTTATATGTGAAGTAGGATTCTTATTTAATATTATATTGGAATTAGGATTCTTAGGGAAAGATGATAAACCGCAGAAAAAAATATTCCATAAATAATTAATTTTCATAACAGTCCGGATTAAATAATTAATTATTCTATAATAACTACTAAGACAACTTAATGATTGATTGAATATTTAATATTAAATGATTGGTTATGGTTGATTTGGTTTAGTGGACCAAATTAGTATTTGGTCACTGAAAAAATTGCCATATTACGCTATGCTAATAGTGATTATGGAAAATAATATACTATTTACTTTAAATAGAGATCACAAATATATTAATTAAGATCATACCATACCTATAAAATAGGAAGGTGTATCCCCGATTTCTACCCAATATCGAAATGATTTGGATTTGATTACAACTCTTCGAACCAGGTAGGTCAGACCAAATAACCCGACCCGAAATGGCATGGTTATTCGTCAAACCGAAAAACCTGGGTTTTTCACCCGAAGGCCGAAACCTCATCATCCAGGGGCGGATCCAGGATTGAATCATGCACTGAGCTGAAATTGAAGGAATTTTTTTTAATATATCATTGAAATCACTCAAAATCGCATCTAAACTATAATTTTTTAGTATATCACGCTTAACATATATGATTAAACTACCAACTATTGTGTAGCCTAGTCACCACTATCTTCATCACCGAAAATAGGCGTTCACCTGTAGCAGTAGAGATCGGAACAATCAAAACAAGATAAATAAGTCGATCCACAAGATAAATTGACTTGATTTGCCTGTCTCCGTCAACTCGTGACAAAGCTCAGCAAGAGATGCTAACTTTTTCAAAGAATGGTGATTGGGAACATCAACCTGGAAAACTCTCAACTGAAAGTCTAATATCTTTATTTACTGTTCAGAAAAATCAAAAGGATAATACTTTTTCGTTAGACTATAAAAAAAGCTTCGATGACAAATGCTTTATATCCATTTGAAGGATCCATACATGAGCTAAGGTCCAAAAGTTCAATCACATTTTCATCAAACCTTGAGCTTATTTCTTCGGTCTGGTAATCGATAATGGTGTTAAACAAATCAAAATGATAGTAATGCTCATTTGGCACACCATTTTGTTGGCGAGTAGATTTACCTTCAACATATGGAGCACTAAGAAGAGAAGATATTAAACCAAAAATATACAATAGTAGTTTAGTGTATGAACATTGACGAAAAATAGGACAAGAGATTGAAAGAAAACATTGACGAAAAAAGATTATATGAAAGTTCATTGGGGAAGGAAAATGATTAAAATGAAGTCATTTTTAAGGATTAAATTATAATTACGTTTGGTTTATGATAAAATTAAACAATATTTTAAGTTTTTGACTTTTAGCCTTAAAATTAGAGGAAAAATAAATAAAATAAATAATATTGCAATAGCAAGGTTCGAACCTAGAACATCCTAGAATTAATATAACACTCTAACCATTACACCATATGCCAATTCTTGACATTGTAGGGGCCATGGTCTCCTATTAGTGAACATAGCTCTGTCCCTGAATATATACTCAATTTTCAAGAACGGGACTGAAAGGGGGTGAGTCGGGGCTCACCCGGGCACCCCCTAGATCCGCCCCTGTCATCATCATCTTCAACCTTCCGATGCCGGACATGTACAACGAGAGGATGTTGCGATTCGACCGAGTTAGGCCACCGGCGCATCCATGATCAACATCTTCTTCCACCACCGAACATGTATTATTCAGATCCGCTTATTCATTTGGCCGTGAAAGGTGTCGACACCGCCATGGCCAGCGTCTTCTTCCACCAGTAACAGCGCAGCCATGGCTGTGTAATGGAGATTTGGCAATATAAGGGCGTCGGTGGCAGCGACCCACCCCCCTCTGTCTCAATCAAAGGAAACTGATCTTTAATGTTTATAAAAGGGGATAATCAAACTTCAAAACACAACCCGATTCGGCTGAAAATAGATCATCAGAACCCCGATAATGGATAGCAGGAGTTCTTCTAAAACAGAGAAGCAACCCAATGAAGAACTCAGATAGTACTCATAGCAGGGGAATCGGCTGAAACCGATAGCATAAAAATCAATTTAATTATATGAAAATGGATATGTGTCGTTGAGTAAGTTATAGTGGGAAGAGTTGAAGAGCAACAGAGAGGGATGAGTTGTCGTCGTCGGCGTGCCGTCTTCGTGTTACTTATCAGCGGACGAAAAAGACCATATGACCTGGATGTTTATTTCTTCAATGATCCAGTAGAGGAAGAGGAAGGTTGAAGATGACAAGTTGACGAAGATGACCAAAAAGTTAAGGTGGGGTTTATTTAATTTAGTCTAGAAAACTATTAGTTATTTTGCAATTTTGTATAATAATAGGTACTTATATGTAATATGTCATGTGCGGAATAGAATAATAATAAAATTAATTAATTAAATCCAATTTAATTCAAAGGCTTGAGATCTGTTGATTGAACGGACGGATGAGATCGCGACACGCAAGCGGATGCACTCGGTGCACCCACCTAGCTGGGTGTACCGGAGTGTTCA
This sequence comes from Linum lewisii, assembly GCA_034768395.1. Taxonomy (NCBI): domain Eukaryota; kingdom Viridiplantae; phylum Streptophyta; class Magnoliopsida; order Malpighiales; family Linaceae; genus Linum; species Linum lewisii. The sequence continues at coordinate 10,683,186 of CM068299.1, forward strand.
CCATATATATATATATATATATATATATGGTGAAGACTACAGTGCTCCTGGAGCACCAGATACTCCCCTTTGTTTGAACCAATCAAATTGAATCTCATTCGTTCATTCTTAAGATCTAATCTGAGCCATCCATAATCAAATTATTTCCTAAATTTAAAATAATGAAAATTAAATAACTAAAAATCACTCCACTTTATTTATATTAACAAATAGTCATATTTTTATTTTATTTTATGTTCATATTAAATTTATGGGGAATTCCTAATATGAGGACACTAATCTAGGCCGTCCATTTCTTAAGTTGAGATCTAATGGTTAAATATGAAATGGGTTTTTCGGTAACTTCCTTAATTGATAAATGGGTTTATTTAAATTATTTTTTTATATAATTAATATTAAGTATTTACAAAATATTATTTTGTCTAATTTTATTATTTAAAAAATTAACAGATTACTTATTTTGCACGTGGAAATCATCTCTGTTCAGTCATTTGGCAGTTTTTTTTTGCGGTTTTTGATTCGTATGAAAATTAATTAAATTTTGAAAATGAATCATAGTATATTTATCGTTCCTAAATCGTCACTCACAACAACTTGTTTCTAAGGATGAACATGTTACATGGTACCAAAATCAGAAAACTGAAACACATATGGGTTTAATTACCTCACCTTGTTCCAAATCTTAAATTGGGACAACATGTTCCTAAATCGACAACTGGAACAACATGGAGAAACGGAACAAAATCAACAACTTTGTACTAATCAGTAAAAAGAAACCATAATCTAGTTCATCAGTTCTAAAATTCGGAGAAATCAGAACACAAAACTTGGTACCAAATCATAAATTCGGAACACAAATAAAAGAATACGATTTCTGAAAGATGAAGATTAAGATCCTATTTAGCCAAATCACACACTCACACACATATGTGTGTGATTAACATACCTACATATCTGGATCCAAATCAAGAAATTGGTTACAAGAATAGAAAAAAAATACAGAATGGAAAAAAGATAGAACAATAAAAAAAAGACAAGAAGAAAAAGAAAGAAACAAAATTGCCCATGAAGTTTTGTTATGAAAAAAAATTGGCGAGAATGTTGAGCCGATGTCCATTTGCAGATCTGTCGTTTTTTCATTGAACTTCCATTATTTGTCGTTTCCGATTTACGGATATTTCTCATCAACTATTCCGCATCCCTCTTTTTCTCCCATAGTAAGATCATTTGGAACAAAACCACAAACGTACCGGCATCCCTCTTTTCTTCTGTACCTTACTCAATCTGGACGGTCATCTGTGAAGGCGACAGTTTGGTTTGTGCGGCAGCGGCGGTTTGAGGAGAGCGGGCCGGAGACAACGGCTGGCCTTGAGGAAAGGCGCGCATGGAGACGGGCGCAAGTCTAGTCCCATTGAGCGGCGACGACGATGTTGGTTCGGTGTAATCTAGAAACGTTAAGAGCGGCCGATGTGGAGGAGAATTGGAGAAGAAACGTCAGTTTTTAATTTTAGGGTTTTGGGTGAAACCCTAATTTATTTACTATATATACTAGTTATTTTTTCCAATTTTATCCTCATTTTATTCCTCACCGTCAGATCTGAATCATCATCCAACGGTAGAAAGGGGTGTCCTTATATAAGGACACTAAAGGGTCCTCATAATAGTAGATCAATTTATGATCATCAAATTAACTTATGATCATCATAATAACATCAAGTACATATCAAATACAATTTTTATAACTTTTCATAATTCAACTAGTCATTCAACTCCTTCCAACATCGGGACCAACTTTCTTAATGGCATCAAGAAACAATAGTCGTCGTTAAATCATATCACGTTAATCTAACGATTGAGATTGAAAGGAAAGAATTGGAATTTACAATAATTATCTTACTGCCCTTGTTAATCGTTGGTCAGCCTTTTTAGTAATAATAAAAAGTAAAATTTGGTGATGGAGGGGTTTGAAACCATGACCTCACTTCTCTAAAGTTTAAACTCTTGCCATTATTGACACTTATCATTATTGAAATTATATAATAATAAAATTATTTTATTAAGGAGTATACAATTACATTTTTTTATCTTCAAATATTGTATTTACCTCTGTTTATATAACACACAACATTCCATGGACATTAACTAATGTGAAATAGGAAAATGAATTATTATTAAATAGGTTAATGTAACTAAAACCATAATAGTATAATACTATTCCCAAACATGAATGTAAGCACATTACTTTTTGGCCAATTCTACATAAACAAATGCATAGTCAGTCTTTGCTTGTCCATTGTTTTCAATCTTTTAGTGCTCGTCCTGTATTTGTTTCTCTTTTCTAATTTTCAAAACTCATGACAATATCAATGAAAGATGCATATGTGTAGAGCCACTAATGAAAATATAGTACTTATTTAAGGTAAAAGCGTTTATTATCCACAAGCACACTCACAACTCGTATTCGTGCCTATTAAAAAACGGTTTGAACTCACCTCAAATTAGATAGAATTTAATTAAGAGACATATAATTTATTAATTATTAAAAATGTGTGTCTTACCCATTCAGTTGACGTGGAAAATCTTTAGGAGTCAAACTCTCCAATATTTGGTTCTCCTTGTTGAGACGTCTTCAGGTATATAATTTGAAACAATTCACCTATAAAATCTATCTACAAAATGTAAACTACAAAAAAAAAATTTGAATATAACTGTTATTATTTTTTTACCTTCAAAAACTTAAAAATTTCTCAGTTACCATATTTTGGATTGCACGCACTCGATTTTGATATGTGTTTGAGATAGAGTCGGAATTCGTAGCATGTTGACCTTTTATTATTATCTAATATTAATAACAATAAGTGTCATAATGGTAGAAGTTTAAACTTTTGAGAGGGAGGTCATGATTTCAAGTCTTGCAATCACTAATTGTACTTTTTATTATGACTAAATAGGCGGACCGACAACCGACAGGATGGTAAGACATTTTTGTAACTTCCCTTGCAATCTCAGTCGTTAGATTAAAGTGATAAGATCTAATGGCTGATATTGTTTCTTGATGCCGTCAAGAAATTTTGATCTTTGATGGCAAGCTGGTTCTAATGTTGGAAGGGTTTGAATGACTAGTTGAATTATTAAAAGTTATAAAAATGTGTATTTGATTTGTACTTGACATAAGTTAATTAGATGATCATAAAAATAAAAATAAAAATAAAAATATGATTATTTGTTGATATAAATAAATTAGTTATTTTTTTTAAATTTAAATTCCAAAATCTAATTAGTTATGGAAGGCTAAGATTAGATCTTAAAAATGAATGAATGAGATTTGTTTTGATTGGTTCAAACAGAGGGGAGCATCTGGTGCTCCGGGAGCGCTGTAGTCGTTTCCAGATGCTCCCGGAGCACCAGATGCTCCCCTCTATTTGAACCAATTAAGGAGAATCTCATTCGTTTATTTTGGAAGATCTAATCCGAGCCACCCATATATAAATTAATTTTATAATTTAAATAAATAGTAATTAAAATAACTAAAAAGTCACTCAACATTTTTCATATAAATAAATAATCATAAATCTTTATTTTTATGTTCAAATTAATTTTTATCCACGCCAAATTAAATTATGATCATCATAATAACATCAAATACATATTAAATACAATTATTTTGTAACTTGTTAAATCACTTCACCCTTTTCAAACATCCATCCATCCATACTTGAATTGAGTCCAACTCACTAACCCATCTTAATCACCCATACCACCTAAGTGAATGATTTTACTCCAACCAACTCACCCAACTCTTATCACTCATGCAACCCGATAGAATGAGAGTTTCCAAAACACTAAGAACCTATAATTTCATTCTCTGCAATCTCTATCTTTTCTCTGATCACCTCTCAACCTCATTCCATGTCGTTTCTAGAAACCGCACATTAATGCCTCAACAGTGGCAGAATGCAACTTGCTACGATGGGGGTCTAGAAGTCGGCCTCCTGAACTAAGGGTCGACTCAGAAGCAACAGAGGTACACTACAAGAAAGATGAGGTTTAACAGCGGATTTTTATTTAGTCTAACAGAGGATAGGCCGCTGTTATCAATCCTAACGGCGGATACGTATCCGCTGTTAGGTTGACTAAGGTAAGGATATCTAACAGCGGATAGGCGTCCGCCGTTAAACCTAACAGCGGATATCTCTATATTCGCCGTTAAATGTAACAGCGGATTAAAATTATATCTGTTATCCGCTGTTAGAGTTCCGATCAGAATTAAAAAAAAATTGCAGAAACCTGCTCGCCGGAGTAGGTTTCTGCCGGCCTTCTTCTTCTTCTTTCTGCTTCCTTCTTCTTCTTCCTTCTTCTTACTTCTCCTTCCTTCTTCTTCCTTCTTCTTCTTCTTATTCTTTCTCCTTCTTCTTCTTTCTCTATTCCAGATCTTGATTAATCTCCTTCTTCTTTCTTCTCTTTCTTCTTCCTTTTCCTTCTTCATCTTCTGCCATTCTTCTTCTTCCTTCTTCGTTCTTCTTCCTCCTGACGTTCTTGTTCTTCTTCTTCTTCTTCCTTTTCCTTCCTTCTTCTTCTTCCTTTTCCTTCCTTCTTCTTCTTCTTCTTCTTCTTCTTTCCTTCCTTCCTTCTTCTTCTTCTTCTTCTTCTTGTTCTCCTTCTCCTTCATTCTCCCTTCTTTCTCTTTCTCCTTTCTTCCTTCTCCCTTCTCCTTCTTCTCCTTCTTCCTTTTTCTTCTTCTTCTCCTCCCTCCAATTAGGTTTCCTGCATAATTAGGCAGAAAAAATGAAATAAGTAAATAAAATAACAAAACACACGGATTGGCTGGGGGGTGGGCACACAGATTGCCACATCATCAATCTTTAACGGCGGACATGCTAACAACGGATAATATCCGCTGTTAGGTGTCCCTCCAAAATTTCACATTCACGCCGAGGCGGGATTTTTTGGCGCCTGCCCAATTTTCATTTTAACAGCGGATAATATATAGCGGATAGCTGTCCGCTGTTAGCTAACATCAGATTTTTAAAAATCCGCTGTTAGGCAGTATAATCTAACAGCGGATTCCTGTCCGCTGTTAGACTTTCGATGTTAAGAGGTAATTTTCTTGTAGTGGTAACAGGTATAGCAAGAACATCTCTTGCTATGGCTTGTAGGATAGGGTATTTCAATCCACTAAGTTTCCACCACATCAAGATATCAAATTCAGAAGAACGAGGAAGAACATCCTCGTTCAAATAATTGTCTAGCTCAGTAACAACAGCAGTACTACAAGCCTTTTTCCTTTGAGTACTCAAAGTCACGATCACTGGAGGTTGCATTACCATCCTCTAGTGCAGACTCACGTATTTTCTCAATTCCATCTTTCACAACATCAAGACCATCTTTGACAACCAAATTTAATATATGTGCAGAGCATCTCACGTGAAGTAAAGCACCATCTTTGATCAAATAAGACAATGCCAACTTCTTCTTAACAGTTTCTAGCGTTCTATCATTGGTCTACAATTATCCAAGGTTATGGTTGATACCTAGTGTCAACATTCCATTCCATCAAGCAGTCTACCAGAAACCTTGCAAGCCTATCAGCGATATGAGGAGCTGGAGATGAACCTACAACAAGGCAACAAACACCATCAATTACACAAATAGTTGAGCAGTTAGACATTTACAGAGAGGATTTACAATTTAGACTGAATTATCTCACCAGTTGACTCCTCAAACACCATCCATTATCGAGATAATGCGCAGTGACAACTATGTAACATTTCCTTTGGTTACTGGTTGTCCACATATCAGTTGTTATTGCCACTCTTCCCTTAGTAGAATCGATTAACCTCTGAATATTATCCCTCTCATCAAGGTATAGTCTCATCACATCCCTTTTCAATGTGTTCCTCGAAGGAACATTGAAAAGGGGCTGAAGATAGTAACAAAATCGCTTGAAATGTAGATGTTCAGCAATTGAAAGAGGGTACTCATGCATCAACACATCAATAGCAAGTTCTTTCCTAGACACATCAGCATTATAGGCAGTAGCAACTAACTCGATTTTGTCTTTGCTTAATAAATTGGGACCAAAAACCTTTTAAGATCCATCATGTATTCTCTTCTGAATACAAGATTTGATATAACTCCTTAAATGGGATGTACCATTGTTAGAATCACCACCTAAAAACTTCCTATAGTAGTTACACTTAGCCTTCCATATGTCATGAACCTTAACTCTCTCAAATTGAAGCCAAGCCGTGCTTTTACGCTTACTCTGTGTAGGAGGTGTCACAACCACAACATCTGCAGGAGGTTGCTTACTGATCGAGTTGTTGGTTGGTTCGGTTCCAGTTCTCACTCATTATCCCGGTTGTGTCAAATGATTCTCAACTTCTTTTAGATTCACTTGGTGCGATCTCTGATTTCACAAAATCTATGTTCCATGCATCAGAAAGAAGGAACTAAATGAGAATTCAGATACCATGCCAAGAAACTGAAATAGTAAGCCATTGAAGAAAATCCTGACATCGAAATGAGAAAATCCTAAAGGACTAAAATCGAAAAAATAGTAAGCAGTAAGCAATTAAGAAACAATTGAAACCCTAACTTGTGGTCATAAATCGACAAACTAAAGAGATATACTGACCATGGATGATTGAGTAGCAGAAGTAAAGAGGGAAGATCAACGAACAGCTGCATAACGCAATTTATAGCTGGAATCCTGCACACATGCTATGAACTAGGGTTAGGGTTTAGGGAAATATCGACGATCGAATTGAAGAACTTCATCGGGGAAGGAAGGAATAGGAGAAATCGAAGGGTCTATGTTGATTATTGGAGCATTGTAGTAGGAAATATTGATTGATCAGACTATTTCGGCGGTGAATGTCGACAAGCATCCTCAAGAACGAGGAGAGATTGTCGGCGATCAATGCTTCTGGAGAGTGGAGAGGAGAGAGTTTGAGAATGAAGGAGTCTATGCATGCATGCCTCATTCTCTAGGTTGAGTAATAATGGGATGATCGGGGGTAAATTAACTGTCGGGTCGGGTTCGGGGACGGGGACGGGGATGGTGCAGATACTGCTGAATCCATCCCCGTCCGTCACCGTTAATTGACGGCGTCGATTTTAATCGTCCCCGAACCAAAATCTGGTCAGCGCAATTTTCTGCCCATTTGACTGGTTCAATTTCGGGCGGTTACCCGATTTATCAGTTCAAATTGCCAAGCCTATTAAGGTGCTAACAATAGCTCAACAAGTGCTCGTTCTGTCAATAGCATGAAGAGACCATTGATTACTTTTTTATCCACTGCTCGTTAGTTCGAGACTTTTCATCTCGGGACCAGGGCCGGCCCTGAGGGTGTGCTGGCCGGCCCTCCGGCACAGGGCCTCAAAATATCGGGGGCCTCAAAATTTTCGGGTTAAGTAAAAACACCTAAAATATATTATAAACAAACTGTGCAAAAAGTAAACATAAATGTAGTTGTGGTCTAGTGGCTTAAGTCTTTGTTTTATTCCAAATGGTCATGGGTTCAATCCTCATCTTTGACAAAAATTAAACTAAGTTTTTTGTTTTATTCAACATTGTTTGTCTTTTTGAAGTGGTCTTTCTATTTATACTATCATTATTTTCAAAAAATTTATTATTAAATATATAAATATGATATGATATTAAGTTATACTTCATATATTATTTTACTTTTCAATTTTTTTTAGTTGTTAATAAATTTTTATATAATCTTGGAATGACATTGGGTAAGTCAAGGTGGGCACAAGGTCGGACGTGTATACCATTATAAATGAGTACTAGTTTTTTTACCCGCCCTGGGGCGGGTCGGAGTTATGTAAATGTGTTTTTGAGTGGTTGTTTGTATTGTATGATTTGTTTATGTATTATATGTTGTGTCTTGTTTTTTAGAATTAAGTACACAATGCATCAACCAAAGAACCCATCTTAGATGCAAGTCACTCTCGATGTCCATGTGCAGGTTCTAAAACGGGCACGTATAGTCTTGAGGGTAACATGGATAAGGAACACACCATATATTGCACGATGATTACCCTAAATCCTATCATTGTCTCTCATTTGTTCACCATAAGCTCACATTGGGTGGGTAGAAATGCTATCTGTTTTAAATTGGTGGATGAGCTTGTTTCCTTGTACAAAGAAGCAGCATTGAAAGTAGCTCGTGAAGAGATCAGGGCAAATATACTCGAAGTACTGTTCTTGCAGAAGCAGTAAGGACTTCATACTTGGCATGAATTTAGTGCATTCTTTTTCAGTCATTAACCCTACAGAGCTTGTTTGATATAATATGTATCTACTGACGTCTCTCTCTATCTATTAGATGTCCTGTAAATAATCCAAAGATGCAAGGGGCAGCAGTTCGAAACAGCTTAGGAAAAGCACACTGATGATTCAAATATAACAGCTCTGTGTACGTCTTTGACTGAGCTCACCATCAATGATGCAAGTTCCATCAGCAACGCGTTGAAGCGAGAAGAGATCCCACAACTCTGCCCTCAACTGGTTCTGAAATGCTAAGCTTCATGATAGTTATCATTATGTGTTACTATTTATACCGACGACATAGATTTTGCAATGTAGAAGATAGAGATGGAAAATCCATATAACTAGAACTGGAAGACTGAAATCTGAATAATAATTAACAACTAATTGTACGGGAATTGATGATTTGATTTTACAGTCTTCACTAAATGAATACGAAGACTCTTGTGGTTTTGTTTCTTACTGTTCTTTCCTTTTTACACCCTTTTCAATGTATTTGGCATTTGTTGCTGATACAAAATGGAAACCCTAACCCTTGAAGATGAAGAAGAAAACGTGTTGGTTTTAAATTTTAATAGAGGCGCCAAAATAGTGAGATACAACAATTGCACTGCACACTCATCCATAGCCCAAACCTGCCTCTAAAATAGGGTTGCTCTGCTCTCCTTGGCCTTTGTCAAAATGACAAAATACACAGAAGGCCATATTCAATATGCTTTCCTCAGAATGGATTACTAAGCTGCTGCTGATGTTGCTGCATCTCTCATCACTTGCTTCGTTTGTCGGCTTCACTGTACAGGATGACTCCAAATACTGTTAGATCATAACCAAGCATTCCTGTCACTGATACTGGGTTTCTGAATATCAGAATCGATATCACAACCGCTACGTCACCTTTTGCATTTCCAAAACCTGCATAATGCCAACAAAAAAGATTCTTCCTTGGTCATTTTATTGTCCTTTTGAACCATTACGTTCAGTTTTTCCTAGCCTATGGACGTTTAAAGGCAAACATTAGAAAGAAGTTAAAATGTGAAGCAAAACCTATATATATATCCCTTCAAAAAATCTCATAATTTACAGAACATCCTACTCTACAACTACAGGTTCATTTCTCAAGCACATTAAGTATTGAAAGAAGGGATGATGCAGTTGTTTTCAGCTCAGTATAACTAATACATCAGAGTTTGATATTTCACATTCATGAGCTTTCTATGTTTTCTCTTTACATGTCATTAAAATACTTTCATGTTTCTATCTATAGCTTCTAAATTAGTGAGAAGAAAAATATGTTAGTACTGAATGGACACTGTAAATATCATTAATCTCCCTCATAATGTAAAAAACTGGTTTCTAATATGTTGCTGAACTGGTTCAGTACACCAGTGTAGTACGTTCTTCTGACAAACGCTGAAAAGTGACGCAGGCGAGATTAGCCAACTATATAAAAGACAATAAGCAGAGGAGAAGCTATTGATGCAATTCAGTCTAGTTCATGACAGAGCATAGAATATTGCATAGATATTAGCCATTGAGAGTTCACATATGCTTAGTTACTTCAATGACCAATTCAAAGTTGATTTTTATATCAGATATATCAACAACAGATTATCCAAACTTATTTTGTTCATTTTGGGAAACGATGGGTTAGACTTACCTCAAAACATAGACATAAGTTGAACAACAAAGATTAAGCCATCTTTGAAGTATACCAACTGATCGAGAAAATCCTTTAGGTTTTTCGCTTCTGTCTCGATTTCCGAAGCTACATGCACCAAAATGCACAAATACGATCAGACACATATCTAATTAAATGGCTCGGCATCCACAAATAACAACTTGAAATAGCCAACTCGTCGTGACTGCAATTTCCAGGTAGATCTCGACTCTAATTTTCAGGAAAAAGTTGGCTGCAAGCATTGAATCCTTTATGAAAAAGTTAACGATGAACCCAATAGCTCAAAATGGAATTCAATTTCCAAAGAAGAACTAACTATCTTAATAGTCTAATTCATTCAAATTCATCCATCCAATGCAACATCATAAACGTTATCACTTTCAATTCACAGACACACAAATGGCAAAAGCCTGTCACTGAACCCATCCCCATTACAACACTTGGTAGCAACTTAGGGATTAAAAAACCCAGCAGATAAGAGGTCATTCACACTTTAATCTCAACGATCAGACGATGCCAATCCATGAGCACCAGAACTCCAATCTTAAAGAGTTAAAGTAAGGCATCTCAATTTAGAAGAACTAAAAGCAAAGCACGAAAAGTTGTGTCTTAATCGATACGGTAGTCAAATCTCCATGTAGAACCTAGCCCAGTTTCCAGTGAATGATCCAACGTTAATTAGCAAGAAAAGCATTTATATTAAAAGGGCAAAAAATGCAAGCAAGCAACCACATTTCCTTCGGGGAAAAAAACTACGATCAGCTATGGATAGAAGTTCGTAAATGAAAATCATAGAACGATAAGTAATACCCTTTCTAATCGCGAATTGGGTGAGGAGGGCAATCTTTGAAGAAACCAGCTATGGTTGAGTAGAGAGATGAATGGAGATGAAAATGGTTAGGGAAGAAATAGCTTGAGAAGCAGCAGATAAGACCAAAAATAACAACTTCAAATAGCCACATACCGCCTACTTCAAATTGAATTTCCAGGTAGTTCTCGACTCCAATTTTCAAGAAAAAGTTGGCTGAAAGAAGAACTAACTATCTTAATAGTCTAATTTATCCATCCAATACAACATCATAAACGTTATCAATTTCAATTCACAGACACACAACTGACAAAATCCTCGACAGTTCTAGCTTAACAACTATAAACCTCTTTTTCAATTCCTGGTTTCAGAGCTTAGCTGCTAAAGAAGAAGAAAACTTGAGGAGGGATACGAAGCAGAAGAAGATGAAGACGATTGAGAGTAGCTTACCCTAAAAACACTTAATTGGGAGTTCACACCTTCCCACAATTGCCAATCTGCCAATTCTCGACGCTGAGTGCTTAAATCATTCGGAAAAAAAACGAAACCACTCTTTGAAGGCTGCTCCCGAGCAAGTTGAGGAAGAAGAGGTGTTTGTGTTGGAGACGAAACCAAAACCAGCCCCGACGGTTGATCAATCAAATAGAAGGAACTGAAAAGATAGGAGCCAGTCACAAAAGCGGAACAGGCTATGGAAAGGAAAAAGAAGCCGACCGAGAAAGCTCCGGCGAAAGCAGCCAAGAGAGCCGAGAAGCAGAAGAAGATGATGACGATTGAGAGTAGCAGCTTCTTTTACGCAGCCGTTTTCAATTATGCAAGCCGTTTTCATAATAGCTGCTGTTTGTGGTCATAAACGCAGCCGTTTTCACTTAAGTGAGGTGACACTCCAAATTTCCTTCAAAGGCTGATGTGGCAACAACCAACCTCCAAACAGCCATAGTATATTTTAAGATTATTATTGTCTAAAACCAATCGATATACCCGCCCAAACAAGTCAAGTTAAGGTAACCCAAATAATTTGGGTTTAAATTATCATTTTATAGGGCCACATAATAAATTTTGAACAGGGCCTCCGAAATTCACGGGACGGCCCTGAATGCATTTGCCGGCTGGAGTGCAAGATCTCATTGGGATGGAAAGGGTTAAACTGTGGTGCCTTTTGAGGCAATTCATGAGGTGATTCTTTACAGTTTCTTTTGGAATGTTTGGCTCGAGAGGAACGAGGTGATATTCCGCGATGCTTGTGCGTCGGGTTTTAAGGTTCTGTCTGCCTGTTTTAGTTGGTTGAGAGTCTTTACTTCAATTTTGTAGCACGATTTCGAACTCTGGATGAGGCAACTCACCACCACCTAGAAGTGGTCACATATGTTTTGGGTTGTCTTTTTTTTTTTGGGGGGGGGGGGAGTTGGCCTTAAGTGGTTGGGTTTTGTTTGGACAGTGGGTCGGGTTCTGGCATTCTGGGATGTTTTTTTTTTGTGTGTATTGTACTTGTACAGAAGGTGTTGGGTTTTTACTTTTTATTCCCTTACCGTCGACTTTTTTTTTCCCAGGATATCTCCAGAAGAGATATCGTAGACCGTGAACCATCCTAGGAGCTAAAAAAGAAAAAGAAAAGGGGGGAGGGAGGCGGGGAGGCGGTAGGGGTTGGGGGCGAAAATTTATCCACCAACTATTTAATTAACCAATAGATCTTAAGTTAATCAGACCGAAAGAATTTGGGAGATAAGTCAATGCCTCTTTGACAAGATTATGTGCGATGATATTAGGAGTCCTTGGTATTATTTTGTATTTTACGTAATCAATCAAATTCCATTAATTATACTTTTTTTTATAGAGACTCACCAAAATTTTTATAAACTATTGTCTGTCCACAGCTAAAGTTTTGATGGGAAAAAAAATTATTCATATAAACTTGAAATGTAATGAAAGGAGGGAATCAAATGTAATGCAATGGCTCAATCAATGCAAATTACGCAATCAGTCTGTGTAAATTGAAAAAGGAAATTTGTACAAATTGAGTTTTAATTGGACGTAATATTCGGTAACAGAAAAAGGGGCTGTAATCGTGGAAACGTCCAAAATTTTTCCACTCAATACACATTTATTAATGAAATTAATTCTCATAGAACGAAACTTTCGCGTTTTAAAGAAAATTTTAATTAATAATTTAATATTCTTAATCGTGCTCTAACGGTTATGCTTTAACTAGAGTAATATCCGGCGGCCCAAATAAGGGAAACTGATAGGAGATTGACAGCACGACCAATCACAGGGGATAGTGGGGAATCTTTGGGAAACTAAAATTACGGTAACTGAAACGAAAATTGGTTGGCTGTAAATCCGGGATCAGTCCTAAATGTGGTTTCACCGGAGTTTTCGAGTCGCCGTCGGTGAGAAAAAACACTGACAGGGAGCCCGGCGAAAAACCAATGACAGTTTTCGAGTTGTCGTCGGTCAGAAACGAAGACAAGTGGTTTTTCGGTAGTTCCCGTAAATGATAATCTGAAAAAAAGTCTTCCACCCGTTTCAGTTTTCAAACCCAGCAAACTCGAAAACTTAACAATCGGATTACGACCCTAACAACGTGGCCGAGAGCATTCCAAGCAGCTGACCCTCCGTCTAATCTAAACAGTTTTGGTTTTTAAGGGAAGCAAATAGCGGACCAACCTTCCAGGGAGTCCAAGAGTCGATGTTTCGAATAATTTTAATTTATTCACTGAATATAATTATCCCTTTTCCGACATTCACACTGGTTAGACACAATCGGAAAGGTGACGAACGATTTTAATGTAATCAGGATGAAGATCCTTTTTGTTGTCACCGTCTACGACTAGGCAAGATTTCACAATACCGGAATCCACAATCACTTTTATATACCTCAGGAAGAGATCTTCCTCTATTATTAACCAGGGATTAAGATCCCTTACAAGCACCGTCAGAAGACGGGCTTGAAAAACTCAGGTTGGGAATGATCCCAACCTCTAGAATAAGATCTCAATAGCCGGGGACCGAGGAAACACAGACCCGGGGATAAACCACCAAGGAAAAAAAGCTCCCGGGATCAGAAGCCGGTGAGGACGGTAAGGTTAGGACGGCATACTCTTTTTTCTTCTTTTTCTTCCACTACAAAAAAAACGCGTTTTAGCGTCGGTCGTATGCGCGTAATGGCGTCGGTCACCGACCGATGCTAATTTGAATAGCGTCGGTCGACAAAACTGACGCTGAAAGTGGTGACGCTAGATTTTAGCGTCGGTTTTTGGTTGACCGACGCTAACTTGACCGGAAAATCACAAAAAAAAAACAGCTGCATCTGCAGCCGCTTCTTCTTCTTCTTCTCATCCGCCACTTCCTCCCACCGCCGCCGCTGGACCATCGACGAGACCTCCCACCGCCACCGCTGGACCATCGACGAGACCTCCCACCGCCGCCGCTGGACCATCGACGAGACCTCCCACCGCCGCCGCTGGACCATCGACGAGACCTCCCACCGCCGCCGCTGGACCATCGACGAGACCTCCCACCGCCGCCGCTGGACCATCGATGAGATCTAGCGGCGGATCTTGAATGGAGCAGATAGAGAAGAGAAGAGAAGGGAAAAGAGAAAGAGAAGAGAGAAGAGAAGAGGCGGCTGAATTAGGGTTAGTATTTAGCGTCGGTCGACCAAACGACCGACGCTAAAACGCGAGATTCCATTTAGCGTCGATCGAGTCGACCGACGCTATCCTCTTTCGTTTCAACCGACGCCAAAACGCTCTTTTTTTGTAGTGTTCCTTACCTTCAAGTTTCTCTCTCTCTCACTTCTCAACAGCAAGGTTAGGACACCGCTGACTCTTCTTTACTGTTAATATATTTATACTCAATTATTAAAAAAAAAAATATGGGATTGATTTCAAGTTTTGAGGTTGAATTTAAAAATATTCGGAACTAAAGTTAAAAATTCATGAGGCATAAATTTTAGTTTCGATTTTTTAGCTAAAATATATATATAAAAAATCCTAAGAGGTAATTAGAGTTAGAGAACCCAATTCTGTCAATTGGTGCAAAAATGTGCCAGGGCTAATAGATTTTTTTCGCATAAAACGCTCTCGTAGTAGATAAGGGGATGATAGTACATTAATAATTGTCAATTATTAAATGTCTACCCAAGTCGATACGTTTATCAAATTATAATTATAGACTAAGTCTAAGAGTATGTCGAGCCATATAGTGAGCTATCAATATGCTAACGTCAGCAACTGCAGGACTAAATCATAACACGATTCAAAGTTTCTGGACCAGTAACATTTTGAAATTTCGAGACCACTTTTTATAACCCGATCTAAAGTTTCAGGATGTATTAAGTATTTGACCCGAATAGATTTATTTCTCATAAAATGCAGATGATGTTTAGGTTAAAAGGTGATGTAAGATTTTATAGGCATAAACTTTTTAATAAATAGGTTTATGGACAAACTGACTAATATGATTTATTATGTTTCTTCATTATTTAATATCAATTTATAAACTTTTTACAAATTTAACCATAGCATTGAATAAGTTTATGTTTGATTAATTTATTAGACGGTAACATAACATAAATTTAATTCTTATTTTTTTAGATGATTGGATGTGGATTTTAATTTATGACCTCCTTCATAGAAGTATAATCAGTCTATTATAATATATATAGGAATATAAAAGACCCCCTCTTTTATTCCTTCCCTCCTTAAATGTAGGAAATTAGCCAATCAAATTTCTTCTTTTTTTTTTCTTTTTTCTTTCCTCACTTAACAATTAAATTATCTTAGAAAAAGTGGGAAACCCACGTTCTAAAGAAAACTTAGTTTTCATTTAATTATTTACCTGTAAAAAATAATATCAAAATTCAAAAAGTTATGGGTTTACATTAAATGAATTCCTATAACTATTTTTAATTAAAAAGAGTATATTAAGTTTATTTAATTTATCATCAGTCACATGAAATACTTAAAAAAAAAATTTACCATAATTTTTTCTTACCATATTGTTTCTAATATTTTTTATTTACAAATATTGAAGTAGTTTCATCAACTAAAATTGATTCATTTAAGAAACACTTTAACGAGCTTAGATGTGAATTATTTAATCAATAAAATAATAAATAAAAATAAGAGGATTAAATTTTACAATTATCTTCATCAATATCATGGTTTAAAACTGATTATTTTTTATTAAATAATATCATCTTTAGTTAGTTTGATAAAGATTCTCTAAAAGTTAATTATTATTCAACTAACTTAATCCTAAATTTTAATTCGTAGTTGAATGAGAGTCCAAAATAAGATGTGTTAGGATATGTTGAACAATAAAGATCTCCATGTCCATTACAAACTATTAGCCATCATAAGCACCTAAAAATAATCGGGCAAAATTGTTTCAAGAAAGTGTGGAAACATTTATGTAATTAATTGAATATTCTCTACCTCAATAATTTTTCTCCCGTTTTAACTCTATATACATATAAATTTTGGACTCAGTATTATAAGAAACTTTAATCATGTTCATTGTAAACTTTGTTTTTGTACTTTTATAATACATAATATTATGAACTTTGTTAGACCTATTAAAAATACAATATTTGTCATTGAAATTTATTATTTTGGGGTTACGCATAGTCTATATGAGTACACTAGGTAAAAGTTTACAACTTTTAAGTTGAACACTGTATATTCTTACTACAAAATTTGGTCGTTAGTGTTTTATTTATTATCATTGAATTTCTATTGAAATTATCCCAAATACATTTTTTTTGTTTATGAATCTCTTACGAAAAATTGTAATGCTTATATTATTAAATATTATCATAATTAATTCTTTTATTCTTAAATCACATTATCTTAAAGATAAAAAATAAAATTATATAATATAATCCTAAATAGATTAAAATAATCATTTCCATAATATGATTTTGAAATATTCACTAAAGCAATATTAAAATATAAATTAAATATTATTCATAAATAAATTTCTATTAATATCTTTATAAATTTCAATCTTAGTTCTTCATTTTTATATAGAATATTGGGCTTAAGAGAAAACTCACGGCAATTTATCAATTATAACAAGAATACACATTTATTAATTATAATTAAGTATCATATAATATATAAATTTATTTATTAATATTAAAAAAATATATGAAAAAATATAGTTAGCTAATCGATCAAACATACATCGGCCAACAGGTGAAACATCAATCTAGATTTCTCCTACTTCTCCCTAAAATTAGGACTTCAACCAATAATAAAATTATTTTAAAAATATTAGTATAATTTAAAGTCAATTTTTTTCCAACTTTGCCCAATATCAAACTTTTTTTTCATAAAAAATTTCGTTTATTATTTATTTGTCATTTATGGGTAGTTGTGTGTTAATCTTTTAAACTATGATCATCTATGTAAGTAGTGTTATTAATGAATAAAAATATTATGAAACTAATATATTCCTAAAAAAAAAAAGAAACTAATATACTTTTTACAACAAAAAATAAAATTAATATACAGTCAAGATAATTACCTAAAAGTATTCATTATATGTATAATATACAAAACATAAGTACATAAATTGTGATATATTTTATATTAGATATGTAAAAAATAATAAAATTTTAATTAGTATTATTTTCTAATTTTTTTCTCATAGCAGTAAATCCTGCTACGATCTGGCTGGTCGGTTTAGCAAATTAACAACTAATTAACTGAGCCAGATTGAGAATTAAAAACTATAAATTGGTTATCTAACTGCTCTAAAAGTGGTTCATGATGGTTTTTAATAGTTCGACCTAAATCAACCTTCCAACTCTTTAATTTTAATTAAAAAAAGGCAATTTAGGATGACTATTATCCAAACCAAAAAATACATTAAGTAGGAAAGGGATATCAACTATTTGGATCCAAATCAAACCATTGTCAAACCTGATCATTTATGTAAAAACTTTTATGACTATTCTTTTTCATTCAGATGGATTTTTTTATAACTGTTATCAATGTTATAGTTAATTTTACAAACTAGCACATCATACGATGTATATTTATTATAATTTTTATTATTATGTACACATGTGTAGGAAATGAAAAAAATAATGTGACTTCTAATCAATTTGAGATCAAAGAATTGAGATAAAAACAATAATTATGTGAATTTAACGAAGTAAGTGATATTGAAATAAAAGTGGTATAGATTATGAATAGGAGAGACCGCTTTTTAATAAAATGTTGTTTTGCTCAAGCCCGCCAACTAGGGGTGGGAATCGGGCCGGGCCGGGCTAAGCTCGGACCGGTCAACCGGGCTTCCGAGCCACCCGAATACAATTTAATCTACCCGAGCCCGGCCCGAGGGTAGTGACCGGGTAGCCCGGAGCCCGGTCAACGCAGGTCCGGGCCGGGCCCTGGTACCCAGTCAGTTTTCCGGACATATTGAGTAAACGTTATTTTTTTCTAATTGGGCCTAATTAGCGGCCCAAATTTCCCTTTTCTTCATCCTCACCTCACCTCTCATCCCCTCAATCTCATACAGAGGAAAACAGCATTCGAAGTGTAGCCGTCGTCTACCGTAGCCGCCGTCTAGGGTTGCCGCCGTCGCTCGCCCAACTCGCTCGGAGTGTACCCGTCGTCTAGCGTTGCCGCCGTCTAGGGATGCCACCGTCGCTCGTCCAACTCGCTCGGAGTGTAGCCGTCGTCTAGCGTTGTCGCCGTCTAGGGTTGCCGCCGTCGCTCGTCCAACTCGCTCATTCGGCCGCGCTTCTTCCTGCCTCTTGTTCTTATTTCTTCCCTATTTCCAGATTACTTCTCTGTTTCCATATTACCATGCAAGATGGATTTGAGATGGCTAGAATTGATAAAAGGTGGATTCTTTTTCTATTATTGATATGTTTTTGGGTTTCCTTGTCAAAGAATTGTAGAAGGGACTCTGAAGAAGACGAAAAATTAGAAGAAGAAAAGAAAAATTAGAAAGGCGGCAGCAAGAAGAAGAATAAGGATAAGAGAAAGAAACTAGGGTTTTGTTATGGGTTATGATAATTAGATTTGGGCCCAATTTATTATTACAAGCCCATAGATTAAATTAGTCTATGGTCTATTAGTTTAAAAGTTTAAAATATTTAGTTTTAAATATTCGGGCCGGTCCCGGGTCGGGCCGGGCTTTTACCGGGTTTTACCCGAAAAGCCCGAAGCCCGAAACTACCACATTTCAAGCCCGAGCCCGGCCATATGAATATTTGACCGGACTTTCGGGCTACTCGAAGCCCGGTTTAACCGAGTCGGACCGGGTAAAACCCGGTCAAACAGGCCGGGTTTCCCACCCCTACCGCCAACGGCGGGCAAAAAAGCTAGTTTACTAGTACACTACAAAATCTTCGAAAACATAAAATTTAATTCTAAAATAGTTTTCCATTAAAAATCTCTACAAAGGCTTAGGCAATGTAAAAGCAAGGCACAAATTCACAATAATATATAATTCCTTCCTTTAAGCCCAAAACAAAAACACCATAGTGGAAATTAATGTCTGATATCAGAACTGATAACGAATTAAGAGTCGTCAATGATCAGACAAACTTACCCACAACGGCTCCGTTGTAAATTCAACAGCGAAGAAAACATCGACAGCAACATCATTAGAAAATCTTCTCCCCATAGAACCATAGTCAGCGACACTTACTGCTTCAATCTCGAAAACTCGATTGAGCTCCTCGCCCTCATCAATTCTAAGGAACAACATTCTAATGACGGCAGATTCCTCAATGAAGTTGTCTTCTGGGAATGGACACTCCAGAATGAGATTTCTCCTTCTTCTCTGCTTTTTCTAACTTTGTACATCCACCAACTGGTTCCTTGCTTCATAGACTGGTCTACACTCAAGAACTGAATCCCTATCTTTTTGGCAAACTCCACTGCTTCAGTGTAGGCAGCAGGCGACCATGTACTCTGTTGAGGATCAAGCAGGAAGGATGCAGCATCTTCCTCTGTTACATCAGGAACAAGGATGATTTCCTTGGTCATGCTGCTTACCTGATTCCATCCAAATTAATAAATCCACTATGTCAAACTGGAGTGGAATTGTTTATTAAGGTACAAACTCAGAGTCAGAGATTTAACAAAATCATGGGTTAAAGTAAAGTTGTAAGCTTGTAATTCTGAAGTTGAGACCATTAATTAGTTAAATATGGTCACCTCAAAGAAGCCGAGTTGTGAGATGGCAAATGCGTACGGTATAGGAACCTCGAAAAGACTTGGAAGGTTGGGCTTCCTTGCATATTTGAACATGGTTTGATGGTTCATTGAATGCAGAGAGCGTAGCTTGAGATACGTCATTACACATACTCCTTTGCAAAGCTCAAGGCTGTAGCGTTCCATCTCTAATTCTTTGATATTCTTATGAACACTACTGCTGGTTCCTAGCTGCCGGAGTAGAGCTGCTTTGATAACAGGGACAATACATTCACGGTAGAGCTTGGTGTTCAGTACCACGTAAGTGAAACCCGATGCTCTTTGACTAGTCGGCATGAAGTGCCCCAAGTGCCCTGCGCGCCTATACACCATTGCAAACTTGCTGTTCCCAATCGGAACCCAATCTACAGATGATAAAATTAGCAACTAGCTGGTCTGCTATGTTAAATTATTAATTTGTTTAAGTAACGGAAAAAGATAATTAACTCTGTTACGCACCCTTCTTGAACAACCCTTCGTACCCTGCTCTTTTAACCAACTTGTGGATCATATTTCTGTCTGGATTATCTCCACCGATGGACACCCGGCCGAAATCGCCGTGAACCAGTAACCAGGGCTCTTTCTCATGGCCAGAGCGATGAGAAGCAACCCATTGAAGGGCGGTGAAGCAAACATCGTACGCAGTCTCAAAAGAGTAATGCTCTGCCGCCGGCTTGTAATTCACTGAAACGACGAGCGCGTGGGATTCTGCGGACAAGGATCTGGGGTGGCGCCGAAACGCGCCGCCGTGAACGTAGACTAAGATGGGGAATTTCTCGTTGGGTTTTGATTCCGGAAGGTAAAGATGTGCAGTGATTTTTGGGTCGTCGAAGACGGGGAGAAGTTTGGAGGAGACATTAGTGTTTTGTGGGTCAGAGGAACAGTTGTTTTTCGGTGTGGACTCCATTTCCTTCTCTTGTGAAGCTTATAATTTGGTAATAATTCGTCGACGATGGAGATGGTGCGGATTCTTGTATGAATATACGGTAGGATGCTCGTCGGAAACATTTATTAAGGATGATAATTAAATGAAGGGACTAATGGCGCTATTTTTCAAACAGTTACTTTGGAACTCACAATCTGTTTTGAGATAAATAACAGTTGATATTAGTTTCAATCCATTTTCCAATTGGTACATACAGATCTACTAATGAATTGTTCGTTGGAGAATCGTACTAGTCGGTCCCTGCCTATAGGAAGAGTTGAACAATATTAAACGAGAGTGAATAGGATTGTGGCTTTAGAGACAAAAAAAAATGAAAAATCAAGCAGGCGTGCATAAGATATTAAAAAAGAATGTTGGAGCTCGGGAAAGGAAATAAATGAAGGTTCATAAACGGGAACTGCATTACCCTTATGGATGACATTAGATGGCTGTGCAGTAGGGTGGATTGTCCGAGGTTGGCCTAACCTTTGTCCGAGTTGCCCAGCCCATTCATCCTTTCCTCGGAGGAATTTGATCGACTGCCTCATGGCCCATTAGTGACTAGCATGTTTGATGTTACCATAAAAGAGTTAGGACTACCAACAACACTCCTAGAAGATATCTAAGAGCCAGCAGTGCTTAAGTTATGATATGACACAAACGGAACATTGGTTCCAGATGGCAGGTTGTGATGTTAATGGAATTGGCATCAAGATATCGTTTGATAGTATAATTTTGTTCAATGAATGAAATGCTTTCGTGCAAGAAATCTTGACATGGTGCTACAACGGAAGATCTCCTTGAACGACAAAATGTTGCTCACAAGAGTTCACATACACACGTACATAACCATCACATACCCTGAAAAAAGAGCAATGATTACGAGGGAATGCATCCATTCTCCCACCCTTGAAGGAGAATCACGATACTTGCCACACTTTCAACTTTTGAGCTATGCGCCACAGCACTCTTTTATGAATGAATATATGTGAATCTGAGCCACCACGTTTATGACCACCATTTTTCCAAGGCTCGTCGTCAGCAAGAAGATCTTCCACTCTGTACAACTTATCTAGTTAGAAGAGATCACCCACCATCAACTGAGGACCACGGTACTCATCTACAGCCGCAAGTTATGTGGGTTAGGTTTCGTCAGTGTCTTCCCAAAGTAATTCCGTATGTCTGGTATTATCCGCTGGACCAAGTACGAGTGCCTGCCCAATTTCAGACCATATGAGCACGTATCATGACCAAAATTAAGTTCCCAAAGTTGACAATGAAACAAACCTGGGCTTGGCACTCAATTTATCAAAATGCTCCAAGATAAACAAAATGCACGTGTGCCGTAGTGATATGGCATGGAAGGATTCCGAGAGCTCGTACATGCTCGCAACATTGTCCAGAGATATGTCCTTCATCCAAAAAGCTAGTCAGAGAAACCTATTTGAATCCCCAATGTGGTGGAGATATAAAGATCAAAATGATTCATGAAACCTCACCTGTGCTATCGTATACTCGCAGAGTCGCTTAAGCGCTTCCAACAGATACTGATCAGCAGCCCTGAGGAGATCTTGGGCAACATCTAATGTAATATCAACTGATCCTGTGTATATAAATCTAGCATACACAGAACAGAAAGAATATGAATCCCCATCTAAGCTGATAACCACTGCTTTTCTTGAGAACTTGTGTAATCATAGTACCTCATCATCAACTCAAAAACTTCCCATCTGATGTTCGGAATTTCAATATCCCTAGCATCCTTCTCCTGTTTAAGATCACAACACAGCTGATTAGGAGAATATACTAACATCACTTTGAGATAAATGTTTCTAATCAGAGGCACAAGCCATAGATATCAAACATTACTAATGACAATCATGTTTTGAGAGCCAGGGTATAGAAAACGAGAAGTTGAAATTCAATGTGAAGTTAAAACTATTCAGCCAGCGACCATTACATGGTGCAGGGGGAAACAAAATTTATGGGTTCTTTAAATTGAAAAGAATTGCAAGAAGAAAATTGGCTTGGCAGTTCTACAATCTACAAAAGACCTGAACATCAGATTCTCTAATTCTTCCTTTAAAACCTGACTATGGAAGGAATAGCTGGAAGCCTGGAATATTTAAAGAATCAGTGACTTCGAACATACCCGGTAACCCCCATCAAACATTGCTCGAAACGCATCAGAGGAAGCCAGTAAGCAGATTCTGTGTGCATAGAACCGTCTCCCTGCAGATGGAACATATGGGAACTTCATATGTAAGTTACCACCCCAATACACAAAAGTAACATAATATGCCATTGCCTTCATAAGAACTTAATTACAACCTTCAACAAGAAATGTAACGTCAGATAGCGTAGCATTGTTCACATACTGCTCCCCCAAATAAACCTGACACGGGACGAAAAAACAAGAACACACTTATCATGTTATTTTTTGGGTGGGAGGCACAAATTTTTCAAACATAATATGTTTGCATTCTTCTACAATATAGACCCAATGCCAACTGCCAAGAAAGTTTCTGAAATCTGCTGTGATCACAACTACCACAACATGAACAGCAGAAGCTACCTGCGGAGTTGGAGAAGGTGGAGCTGCATCCACAGGAGAAAGTGTCATCGCTTTGTTAGCCAACTTGAACAAAGCAATCGCTCCATCAAGTTGTTGCTTCGTGTTTGTAGAACCTAGAAGCCCCAACAGTAACTCCAGTCCTGCATTGGAAAATCAAATCAGCTCAGACGAATTGAAGAGTATCAAATAGAGGCTAAAGTAAAAACATAATTAATCATCTCTTTCTAAATTTAACAGTGAAGATTACCCATGATGCCACTTACCACTGTTGTCTATGAAAATAAGTCTTTGATCGTCAGGAGCACAAAGATGAGCAAGAGCCAAAGCGTCACGTCGTTGAACAGCTTTTTCAGCTACTCGCATTTGATATAGCAAATGCTTCAAGACCTATGTAAGACGGTTAAAGGACAACATAGAAAGGTTAGCATGAGATGAAAAAAGGAAAAATCAAGTATATAAACAAAGTTAAAATCAGATTAGATACAAACGCACTGGTCCATTAATCTTCTCCTCTAATCTCTTCAATGTTTTTGCAACACAATCTTTTGTTGCCTGGAAGAATGTTTAGCATACCAATTATTAGTCAAATGAAAGAAATACTACGGAGGAAGAGAGCCAAGAATTTGCCCCAAGTCAAAAACATGTTTAACTATCAAGTGGTTATTAGATCACACAATCT
Source organism: Linum lewisii (assembly GCA_034768395.1). NCBI lineage: Eukaryota > Viridiplantae > Streptophyta > Magnoliopsida > Malpighiales > Linaceae > Linum > Linum lewisii. Next base: position 10,707,353 of record CM068299.1, read on the forward strand.
ACAAAATGCAACCAAAAAATTATATGAATGATGATTATCAATAAAGGCAAATAAGGAAGTATACAAGATGCAGAAAAATACAGAAAAAGGAAGAAAAGAGAAAGAAAATAAACAGAACCCAATGTTTGCAACAAAATGACTAATGAACATTACTTGAACAATGAACTCTCCATCCTGAAGCTTCTGAACGCCCCCCACTTTAATAAAATCAGCAACATTATCCTGTCAAAGACAAATGAGATTGTTTGTATTAACAGACAATAATGTGAAACCTACGTACCAAGGCATTGTTCTGAAGTAGTAATCAACCAAAAACATTTGATACCTCGTTATCTGCAAGACCATATAATGCAAATGCAGCATTGTGTTGTAGGGACCCATTTTTTGAATCCAGGAGCTTCAGTAATGGCACTAAACCACCATTGTGATTTATACCAGCTTGGTTGTGTGGGTCCTAGAAAGCAAGCAATTCTGTTAGAACAGAAATTGAATTACAAAATTTCCCCAAGTATTGTGAATAAGGTCGGTCCGCGTTTTGAGTGACAAAAGTTGAACCATGTACTTATGAACAAGAAGGGAATATTCAAATGAATTCAACAGGTTATGTATGGTGCATATTGATATCCACTTGACTTTGTTCGCTTAGTCTGTTTATCTGTAATTATAAAAATTTGACAGGTCAGTGGAATGAACTCTGAACTACAGTTTGCACACAAGTAACAACCTGAGCCAACCTCCCCAATGCAAAGGCAGACATTTCCCGCAGCTGCACATCAGAAGACTGGAGCATATCAATCAAAGGTCTCACCGCGCCTCTTTGTACAATGTGAACCTATCCAATCAGTAGAAGAATGAAAAAATTGTCATATAGAGACCAAATTCAAAGATGGGAGCACTATAAGCAGAGATAAAAGACAGGGAAAGTACAACAAAATGCTGCTCTTAGCAAAGAAATTAACAACAATCTTAAGTGAAAAAGCTTGAATTGAAGCTGAAAAGTTGACGAAAAGAAAGACATCAAGACCTGAATTCAACTTATATATCCAGAAAATCAAGTTCTAAACTACCTTGCAATCTGAATCTGTAGCAGCAAATTGGCCAAGTAACAAAGCAGCCTCTCTTTGGCTCTCTGAGCAGCAGGAGCTGTTCAAATGAAGTCATTTTAAAGTTTGAAAAAACATAAAACTGGGAAATAAAATACACGCAAATAGGTATTGGTCTAGGTGTGCCAGAGAGCAAAAGAAGGTAAGTCGGTTAAAGTTCAAATTACCATGCTATCAGTTACAAATAAGGCCTCGAAAAGATAACACACCTAAGTAAACCAATGACAGGTTGCAAGGCCCCAGCAGCAAGGACTTCTTTCTTTATGTTTGGGGATGAATGCACCAGATTCCCAATCACACCAACCTACAGCCAAATCATTTAGTATGAAAATGGAGAATTGTAATCCATTGTAAGTCTAGATTACATATATCCCGAGGAAGTTGCGAATAATATCATACCGCTTCATAATGTATAGCTGCATCCTCAGACCGTAGCATTAAAATCAGAGTAGGAAGTGCATTGCATTCAACAATCTGCACTGCCGGAATAAACATTACTAAAATTTCATTCACTCTAACCGAATTTTCTGCAGGGAAATGTTCATCACCTGATTTTTGTTCTCGTCATTTTTGAATGCTAAAGTTCGTAGAGCACCGGCAGCTGCCCGTTGCACCTTTGTGTCGGAAAATTCTAGCAACTCAACCAGGGGAGGGATTCCTCCTTCCATCCTGCACGTACACTCCTAATTATCACAAGAAGAACACAGCACCAAATTCCAAGCTCACTTTCATTGCCACAAAAACAAGCAAACCTAACACGAGTTTTAATGTTGCTGTTCTCATGCGCAAGGTTGGTTATCGCATCAGCTGCTCTTCTAATAACACTTGTCACAGCTCGAGTAGTTCCCTCAGTATGTCTCCTCAATAGGTCCACCAGACATGGTAAAGCTCCATTGTCAACTATTAGTTGTTGATGCTCTGGCTGTTAACAGAAGAAACATTTACATATGATGTGAGATTCTAAAGAATAATGAAAAAAGGAAGAAATTCTAGAAATATATATATATTTAACTAGAAGCTGTCTCATCATCAACGAGGTAGGCTAAAGATATAAGATTCTGCATTGGCATCTATCATAACATGGGTGTCTCTATCATCAGTATTTCAGCAATTGAACTGCACAACGACAGTATAAAAAAGCAATTCAGTTACAAGATAATATATGTCTAACACAGAAACCTCCAGAAATTTCCCTGTGTTCATCTAACTGTTCGTCTTACGAGGCCAAAAACTAGACTGGCTATATAACTTCAGAAACATAAAACTGTTCTCAGAACTTTCTTTTGTTTTGTATCGAGGACTAACTCAATGATTCATTATAAAACAGTCGTGGACAGATGGAAACTACTGCTAATTAGCAAGCTCAACCAATTCATCTTTATCAACGATCAGAAACTTAATGATTCATTAGAAAACAGTCGTGAACAGATGGAAACTACTGCTAATTAGCAAGCTCAACCAATTCATCTTATCAACGATCAGAAACTTAATGATTCATTAGACAGCAGCCGTAAACAGAGGGAAACTACTGCTAATTAGCGAGCTCAACCAATTCATCTTTATCAACGATCAGAAATATGACCCTTCGTAAAATTGTTTGATGAATTTTCTGGATTAGATTTGGATCTTCGAAACTAATATAGAATATTGATCATTAAAGGAACATCGATCTCAAAATTAGCAAAGAGAAAGAGCTTAACTAACCTTCACAGCTAGCAGTCCCAGCGCAAAAGCACTGCCCTTCTCAACCTCATGCTCGAAAGGCTTCGAGTTACCATCAACTTCTGTTGATGGCGGGGATTGAAGATGTTTAACAAGAGCCGGAACTGCACCTCCTTCAACTATAACGTTCACCACCTCATCTGAAAGAGAATAGGAAGGAACAAACTAACTAACTAAATCAACAAACACAAATTACACGCTCGTAGCAGGGCATGCAGAATCTGAAACCCTAGGACAAGGATCTGCAATTCACATAGCTGGAAAACTGAAGCAGAAAACAACAAAAAAAACGGAGCAAAGGAGAAGGCGGCGGAAGGAAACGGAATTACCGTTTTTAGCAAGGTCAGCAAGCACGTGAGTAGCGCGTTTAGCAGCGGATCGATCTGCTTCAAGCCAGGAGAAGGCGGAGTCGAGAATATTGACCTGAACAGCTACCTCAGAGAGGATAGCATGGCGAGCATCGGAGCAGGCGGCCGGCGACGTAGATCTCCGCGGCTGCTCCTCTTTGATATCCTCATCCAGTTTCCGCTTCTGCCCCTTCCTCTCCGGGAGGCCTTGATCTTTGCGCTTCTGCAGCTCCATCAACATGGAGACACAGACACACAAGTTGCGGAGGCGAAGCAGCAAAGAAGGAAAAGGGCTAATCGGAAATCGGTTTTTGGAGATTTTGAATGGATTGAAGGAGATCACGAGATGAGGAGGAGGGTGTTTTAGGAATCTTACGTGCAAAAAGGAAGAAAGCATTATACGTCATTTTTTTAAATTACATTTACACGGGCCTTTTCTTTTTTCCTCTTCTTCTGCGCATTCGTTGCTTTTCCGTAGCTTCGTCTTTAGTTTTTCTCTTTGTTGGCGTGGATGAATGGACTTCAGGGTAATGCAACGGATTTGGAGTTCGAGTTGGGGTTAATACTATTATCCTCACCCAAATGTGGGTTAAGTAACATATTAGTCACTCATTTTTTTATTTTAAACTATCTTTGACTCAATTTTTATTTCAGTAACAAATTAGTTTTTTATCCAATTTTGCCTCAAACTCCATCTAATTTTTTTTTTATAAACTTGTGGCTGACTAATCTTTAAAAATCTAATAAAAAACATCACCTCATTATATTTGGAACCTACCACTCATTAAATCTAAACACTTTGATACATTTTGGTTTGACCTCAAAACCAAAATTGTTCCACACACGCACATTTAGTCAAGCTTCTTTATTTTTGCTCGGTTACTCCTCACTATTTGTTTTATCTTTGTTTCGATGCATTAGACAGTTTCAGATATTGATGACACTAGATTTATCGTGATTATCAGCCCTAATTAAGCGACATTTCATTGCTTGTAACACGGTTTTAGAGGTAGTTTAGTGTATTTTCACTGATTAGCACTATTTCCTACCGATTTGGTTATTTTTACCCATTTCGGGTCTATTTGATGTGTTTTCTAGTGTCTCGTTGAGTACACAGGATTTTACCGTCAAATAGGTAGCCATAGGACGTGTTCGGGATGCGATGGAGTCTCAAGAAGTGACCCGAGATCAATCCAGAAATTGAACCAAGCAAGGAGACAAGAATCACTGCCCAGCTCAAGAATCCTCAGCGAGAAATTATACATTCTCGCCGAGAATGTATTCAACAAGTCAACAGAATTATCGTCGGAAATACCCAACAAATATTGAAGACTAGGACATTCAAAGTTCTCACCGAGAACTGGTGAAGAAACTAATGCACATTCTCGTCGACGTTCTCATATAATTTTACAAAGAGGCTCTCAGCGAGAACTTCAATGTTCTCGCCGAGAACATGACCCTTTTCCGGATCAGGTTTCGTAATCAGCTATATAAGGCAGCCGCTACCCACAATTCAGAGACCATTCAATAGACAATTCAGAGGGATAGATAGAGTTTAGAGAGCATCTTGGAGTTCTCGGAGAGATCTTGATACCGTCTTTCCACCTCAGAGTGCTCGGAGCTAGGAGTGAAGATTTCTCGAGTTTGAAGCTTCGTCAGAGTCGTCCGAATTAGGTTCTATGTTCTTCCTTTATATGATGAACTCCTTTGTTGTTTTCGATTCTCTAATTTCGAACATGAGTAGCTAAACTTGTTTAAACTTAGATTAGATGATCCCTAAGTGACCCGGGGCTTTAAAGCGATCACGGATCGACGGTAATTAGATTTTAATTCAGACAATTTCTCTTTCATAATTGATTTGTTCTTCGTGTTGTGTTTCTTTTCTAGCTTGATCACCTAGATTAGATTCTTGTTAAAATAAGGATAGTTGGCGAACATTCGCCTTGTTTTAGAACATCAAATCAATCAATTAACCTATTCAATGGAGTGTGCCTTTCGTATGAACCATTTAGGGTTAATCCGCTTCTAGAATAACTCATTAAACTCAATCAATTGCACCAGTTAGTTTTCCGTTGCAGAAGTGAACGCACGAACTGTTAATTAATCGTGGTAGTTAGATCTGATAGAGCGAACGTTCGTGGACTTAGACCTAAGGGTAAGGAGTTATGGTGGTGTTTGAGAATTGAATGAATTAGAATCGAAAGTCGTCGGTTTTGTGATCGCCAATGTCCTGGTGATCTTAGGGGGATTCGAGTCCAAGTTTTGTCTGTCAAATTGTTAGTCAACCTTATTCAATCAATCTGTCTTTCAATTCAATTTCAATTTTCCCTTTGCATTAATAGATTATAAGTCATGGAACTCACACCACGCACAACTTATTTAAACTCGAATAATTTGTCAATTTCTTTGAGTAAACGATTAGAAGAAACCCGTGGAATACGATCTATCTTACTTTTAGTAAGGTTGTATTTGATACCCTATTTTGCACGTTATCAGATATATGATATTATAACAGGTAAAAAATTAACGATAAATAATTTCAAAAAGAGCACTAAAGTTGATTTTGAGTAAAACGCCTCAAATGAAATCGATAATGTCCACATCTAACCTCTTTTTTTTATTTCTCTTTATGTCGATGTTTCTTCCTTTTGTAATTTTGAAGTTGATAACGTTGGAAGATTGACAAATTCCTTCTCCTACTAAGATTGTTAAGAAAGCTCGCACTCGATCTGAAACCGAGGAAGCCTCTCATGAAGTCAGATCCTCGTAGAATTTTCATGGGGAAGCTCTTCCTAAGACCCGTTAGGGTTTCTCTTTTCGAGACAAAGTTATGGGAGTTGGCAACCTTGGTATGTCTAATTATTTCTACATATTTGATGAATAAAATGTGGAATAAGATGGTGAGGAGGATTGCTTGACCATTCAAGTCGCACCAGAGATCAAACTTTGAACCCGAACCAAGTTCCAAAACTCGCTCATCTTTCATATTTTGGGGAAATCCTTCTCGTATGTTTTCATCAATCACAAGATACATCAAATCTTGAGGAAACGTGGAGGTGTTTATGATGTGGGTATGGGCCACTATGTGGTGAGATTCGAAACTGTATCTATATGTGAGAGAGCTTTATTTGAAAGGTCATGGCTTGGGGGGATCGCTGTGTGGTATCCCAACAATGGTATCCGTATTTCGAGCCAAAATTCTCTCCAGATGACATTGTTCACTATATGGTATCCCAACAAAGGATATTTTACTACAAGAAAAAGGAATCTAACAACGAATTTTTATTCAGTCTAACAGCGGACAGGCTGCTGTTAGCTTTCCTAACGGCGGATTCGTGACCGCTGTTAGGTTGATTAACGTAATCTTATCTAACAACGAATATGCGGCCGCCGTTAAACCTAACAGCAGACAGCTTTATATCTGTTGTTAAATCTAACAGCAGCTTAAACTTATAACAGCGGATTTTATCTTCTTCCTTCTTCCTTCTTCCTTTTTCTTCTTCCTTCTTCATCTTCGTCTCTCTTCCTTCTTCCTTCTTCTTCCATCTTTCTTCATCTTCTTTCTTTGTTTCTTTCTTCTTCTTCTTTCCTTTTGTATTCTATCTTCCTCTTCTTTTTTCTTTCTCCTTCTTCTAATTCGGACCCTTCTTCTACCTCTTTCTTCTTTCTTTCTTTCTTCTGTCTACTTCTTCCTTCTGTCTTCTATCTTCCTCTTCTTCTGCGTTCTCCTTTCTTCTTCTGTCCTCTCTTTCGTCTTATTTTTCCTTCCCCTTCCTTCTCCTTATTCTTCCTTCTCCTTTCTCCTTCCTTTTTCTTCTTCTTCTCCTCCTTCCAATTCTGCATTTTCCTGCATAAATTACGGAAAGAAAAATAAAATAAATAAATAAAATAACAAACCACACGGATTGGCTGGGGCGGGCACACGGATTGCCACATCAGCAATCTGTAACGGCGGATAGGCTAACAACGGATAATGTCCGCTGTTAGGTTCCCCCAAAATTTTGAATTCCGGCGAAGGCGGGATATTTTGGCGCCTGCTGAATTTTCATTCTAACAGAGGTTCCCTCCAAAATTTTGCCTTCCCACGATAACGAGATATTTTGGTACTAGCTGAATTTCCATTATAACAGTGAATACCTAACAGCGGATTTTCAAAAATCCGCTGTTAGATTGTATTATCTAACAGCGGATTCCTGTCTGCTGTTAGAGTTTCGATGTTAGGAGGTAATTTTCTTGTAGTGTTTTCTCTACCCCAACCTTTCAATCCATGCCCACTAAAATCCTTACACCAGGGTTTATTTGAGGAGGATTTCATAAAGTGGATGATTGTGAAGCTTAATAGGAGAAGGAGACAATAGAACATATCTCTAGCGGCAACCAAACCCCCGAACAAACCTAGCTCACCAATGATTGGATCACGTTTCTCAAGCCTCGCACAACCAGATTTGGAAATTGTAGTTCAAAAGGGAAGTCTTGATTTTGAGAATGTGTAGATCATCCCACTCTACCGATCTCATCGAATCAATAGATGGTAAGAAGGAAGGCACGGTGCCTAAGTCAAATGCCTATCAAATGGATAAGCTCACCTCTTCAAAAGTGGTAAACCAACAAGTGGATCAACCACCCAAAAGCCCAACAACATCATAACTTCAAGTGGCCCAATTGGAAGTCATGACCTCCATGACAAACCATGTCAACTACCAATAAACTCACTCGCAAGCAAGAGTTGGGGTGAGGACGGTCAATCTTTAACCTTAAAGCTTTATCAGCAGAAAATATAGCGATTCTAGGAGAGTCAAAATCCACAATTGCATACTCATGAAGGTCGTTGGATGAGAATGGTCGGAACGAAACTGATGCGTTCATGGAGGTTTATGCCTAAGGCTACATTTTACTCTCGATCCACAAGGTGTTTTCCTTCATCTTTATCTATTTACTTGTGTTAAGTATAATCTCTTGGAATTTTCGCGGTTTGAAAGAGGGGCTATGGGAGAATTAGGGTTCATAGTTCGCACTCAATAGTTGAACATTCCAGTGTGATCTTTTGCCTTCGCCCCAATTGAACTTTTTTTTTTGCTCGCACGCCCCAATTGAACTGACTACAAGAAATATTCAATACTTATAGGCTTCTAGTAGTAGTAGAGTACAATAACTCGTCACGTTCATCAGAATATCTTAGATAAGGCAAATTGGAGTCTGTTAGTTAGACGAGGATTGTATATATATTGAAGACTGAAAAGGGGGGAAAATAAACAAATTAGGTGAGTCACGACTCTTAGTGCTTCGATAGAGGAAATATATTGACTAATTAGTGGGGGGAGAAGTCTGATTTCCGTTAGAGAATCGAGAAGATTACGTCGGAGATGTCGTTTGAATAATGAAATTGAGAATGGTGACTAGTGAGTCGGTGATAGTCTTACCAAATATGGATGACATGAAACGACATATTTTTAGGTGGCAAGCCAGGTTCGGGTTTTTCATCGAGTCGAATAATATGATTACCGTCCCCGAGCTGAGCATCATTATACATCATTCGATTATTCTCCGACCCACCCCATGAATCGTTAAAACCCATGTTGACCATGTCGGTTTAGGCGAGTAACCAATATGATTACTGTACCTGAGCCGAGCATCATTTAGACATCATTTGGTTATTCCTCGACCCACCCCAGGAACCGTTAAAACCCATGTTAACCATGTCGGTTTGGGCGAGTAACCAGATTAGCGATTCACAATTGTCATGCTAGGTTTGGTGGGTTTTTTAGTTGGGTTTTTGGGTGTTGTGCTTGATAGAAAACCATGAAGGAAAAAAATGCATTCGATTCTCATCTTGTCAAATAGTTATTCTTGCAAGTGGGCATTTGGTCTAGTGGTATGATTCTCGCTTAGGGTGTGAGAGGTCCCGAGTTCAATTCTTGGAATGCCCCTACATGTTCTTCATTTTATTTATAAACAAAATAGTTGTTTATATTGAGATGGAAGATCAATTAAGGTAAATATTCAATGATAGTTTAATTTTGATTGAAAGATAAGTTTTTAGAATTGCATCAGACCGGTAGGCAGAATCGTAATTTTTTTAAATCATATGATAGTCTGGTATGAAACATGATCATTCTCCTCTATTTTGTTGCTATTAATGGCGCCCGGGTCAATTTGTGTTTTTTTTTTTGCCGTAGCAACTCCTGAGCGGGAGTGAGCTATAGATCGTGAACCAACTTAGGAGATTAAAAAAAAGGAGAAAGAGAAAAGAGGGAGAGGCTTAGAAGTGGAGATCATTGAGGAATGTTGATTCCTTAGGAGTTAACTAGTTTTTTGGCCGGCCCGTTGGCTGGGGTCAAGCCATTATTTTATTTTCTTGAAGTTTTATGATTGCAATTATTTAATATTATTGTTAATATATGTGAAGCAATGATAAATGAATTATGTAATGTTTTGAATAGTTGTTAATAAATAGGTCAAATGCACAAATTTAGTCCAACTTTTTCGGTTTATGTCAAATCTAGTCACTTCTTTTCGAAAACTCAATTTTGCCACTTTCAACTGTTCCATCCATTTTTTTCGTCATTTCGTCAATGCATTTTGACGGAATCTAATCTCATGGTTGATGTGGACCGATGTGGCGCATGTTTATTCAGATGGTCGTCCACGTGGAACGCCACATCATTTACTGAATAACCCAAACCCTAGGGTAATTAAGTCCATGTGGCATCATACGTAGCCCAGCGTGCCACGGGGATGACATGGCACTCCCGCTAACAGATGTAATGACTCCGTCGTTAATGGTCAACTGAATAGATTTGACACAATAATTAAAGGTTTGGCCTAATTCGTATCAGTAAAAAAGAAGTGGCTAGATTTGACATAAACCGAAAAGGTTTGGTTGGATTTGTGTATTTCGCCTAATAAATATGAATGATTGGAAGTTTGGACCTCTTTAAATTATTTGTGTCAACCTGGTTTATCACTACAGGTATGGTGATTACTAAATCAACATATTTTTATCAATTGTACTAATATCTCAATATTAATAAATTATATGATTGAGACGTCTTTAAATTACTTCCTTCAACCCGGTTTATCACTATACATATGATGATTAATAAATCATCAAATTTTATCAATTCTACTAATATCTTAATATTAAATAAATTATATGATTGAGATGTCTTTGAATGACTTCCTTCAACCCGATATATCATTATACATATAATGATTACTAAATCATCATATTTTATCAATTGTACTAATATCTTAAAATTAAATAAATTATATGATTGAGATGTATTTAAATTACTTTCTTCAACCCGGTTTATCACTATAAGTATGTTGATTACTAAATCATCATATATTTATCAATTTTACTAATATCTTAAAATTAAATAAATTATTTTGATGAAAATATCTTTGATGAAATAATGAAAATTTTAAGGAAAATAAGAAAAATCTAGTGATTTAAATGTTAAATTTAATAAAAGTTTGATAAATATTTAATCTAAATTATAAGTTATTAATCGTAATATAAATATTTTGTTAAGTGCATTTGTGCATGAAAATAAAAATTTAAACTTTACAAAAAATGAAGAAGAGTTGGAGTTGTCAAATTGACATAGAAAAATTAAAAATTATATGAAAAAATGAGAAATTTTATTTAAAAAAATTAGAGTCTTAAAGTCGTGGGAGAGAGCCCTATTTGAAAACCAATTCTTTTTACTATTAAAATAATTAATAAAAAAGAAAGAAAATTTTAATTGGATAGAAGCCTATAATTAAGGGGAAGTTTGGATTTGGGCACCTTCTTTTTAAAATCCTTAGTATATAGTGTAGATGAGACAATGAAAATTGGATTGTTTAAAACCACTCGACATAAGTAAACATCTTACTCAAGACAGAAAAAAAATTAAGTTTTGATTTTCAATTTTTCCTTGCGCAAATTGACAATGTGCCCCATTGGCAATAAACGGTTTTTTCTCAAGAAGAGGATAGCTAAATTGTGCCCCATTGGCAAGGAACGACTTGTTCTAGAGAAGAGGATAGCTAAATTGTGCCTCATTGGCAAGGAACAGCTTGTCCTCAAGAAGAGGATAGCTAAAATGTGCCCCATTGGCAAGGAACGACTTGTCCTCAAGAAGAGGATAGCTAAATTGTGCCTCATTGGCAAAGAACGGCTCGTCCTCAAAGAGGATAGCTATAAATAGTCATAAGGCACAAAGATGATTGTCCTTAACTTAAGGACAACTTATGATCTCATGAGAAGGCAGTGGCCGAACGTGACTTCTCTCTCCGTACTGTATAGCACTGTATAACAGAAAAAACGAATATGATTAGAATTTTTTAATCAAAACAAGCCTTTAATCTAGCATGTTAAGAGAAATAAAATTATTAAGTGAATCATTAATTTAGACCTTCGAAATTGATTTACACTATAATTGCGCAAATCACCAAATAATTGAAGGAAGTCCATTATTGAAAATTATTGACAAAGAAAAGTATTAAATTTACAACAAACAGTCCAAAAAGACTCGCTGAATTTACAGCAAATGTTAACACTGCAAATCCTGTCATCACCTTCCATAATTCACCGTTTTCATAAATTAACCATGATCGACTCAGATTCGAAAGAGAAAGCATCTCCGCTCCGACCAGAACGTCCATGAAAAGGTCACAAAACCAAACTGTCTGCGTGTAGAACAAGAACCAGAACAACAACAAACCTAAATTGAGTAACGAAGAAGCCCTTGGCACCTAAGATCCACCTGACGGGATAGTACTAGGTCCGAGGACTCCCTTTTCAAAATAAGATTGATTAATTAAGCAAATCCATGATGAAGCCAATTTGGCATCAAATGGAATTCGAAGGTTATTAGGTAAACAAGATTCCTCCAACTCCTCAGATCAACCAAAACAACCATAGAGGATTCCCTGGTTCTTGTAGCTTTAATCCTACACGAATTTACACATTTCTCAATTTCATGCTAATGAAAGAAATTTTTGTATTTGTAAATCTAGTTGTGATGCAAGGGACACATGCATTCATATCATTATACTTGATTCGTATGTTCATATAAAAAAAATTCACAATCTTGTGTCTGTGACAAATTTATACTTCATAAAAATAAATATTACAATATTCCTTTTACATATGAAGATATACTTACATGTTTCATTTACTAGATAATGTAGAATATAAAAACTTGATGATTATGTTCTAGGTATAAAAGTTGAACTTCAGTTTATTTGTTATTTGGTCGAATATCCATATCTAGAGCGGTATATGAGCCGATCCGAGCTTTGCCCAAGCTCAATTTCGGCTCAGCTCAGACTTGGCTCGTTTAAAAAATTAGAGATCGAGTTCGGTTCGAAATGAGCTGTAAGTTCAAACTCGATAAGCTTATCGAGCTCGGCCTCGGCCTCGGCTCGAAATGAGCGTTAACGAGCTCGGCTTGAGCTCGAATCGAGCCAAAATTCTAGGTCCGAGCTCGGCTCGACCTAAATTTTTTAAAATCAAGCTCAACTCGATATAAACTCTTAACGAACTCAACCCGAGCCGACTCGTTAAAAAACCTTAACAAGCTCAAGTTAGACTTAAAACCCATAATAATTTACTTAAAATGAGTTCAACCCAATACAAACTCATTGAGACTAAATGATCCATAGACGACCCAAGTTTGATTAATTGGTGTTTGATTTTGCTACCTTAAAGTTGATCAAACACAACTCTCATTGCTGCAATTCATGAATTCTAAATATTTTTTTTTTCAAAATTTGAACTGTTTGGATTGATAAGGGTACCTAGGGATGAAAATTTCGAACTTGGTTTTTGGCCAAACCAATTCACCGTTCCGAATTGAAATCAGTTTTGGTAATCAAATGATCGAATTCAAGGGTTCAAAATTGATCACAATTATATGATTTTGTTTGATTTGGTCAATAGTCAAATTCGGTCACTGACAGAAGTGACTGAATTGCAATTAAATATTTGGGCCCTGGGTTGTCTTCTTCTTCATTTTTCTACTCCCGATCTTCTGTTTCTTCTTTATTCCATATCTTCTTCTTATTCTCTATTCCCGATCAGCTTCTAGGTGCAACTCGTCAACTTATTAGAGATTTCGTGGAAGAAGGAGCTCTGCAACTTGGTGCATATCATCAACAAAGTTCGAGGTCCTGACGAGATTAAATACTTCTCTTTTGGGAAGGTCGTGACGTGGATGAGGCTCGTTCAAGAAGTTTGCCACCGAGTCTTCTTTCCAATTCTACTTTCCGGTCGTGGCATGGATCGATGTTTAGATCTCCCTTCATAATATGCTTTTAGGGAGATTACTTCCCAGATTTGTATTTTTCCGGGTTGGTTACTTAAATGGTCACTGAACTTTTGCCGAATAACCCAGTGATCATTAAACTTCAAAAAAATTCCTAGCCATGACTAAACTTTGACTGATTATCCTAGAGGTCACTATTAGCTACGGACATCCATATTTCCGTTTGTCCGCCTATATGGAATCACCACATGGGTTGCCACGTCATTTAAAAAATCCAAATCAAGTCTTATCAACCCAAACATCCAATTCGATTAACCAATCGATTCTGATCAATACTCAAACCCAACCCTCCGTCTCTCTCTTTCCTCCACCCTCCTCCTGCCTCCTTCTCCCATTCTCTCTCCACCACCCTCAAGTATGTAGCGTCGGTGGCAGCAACAACAGAGGCAGGGGAAGAAGAAGAGTCCTTGATCCTAGAATCATCGAGCAGGAAATCAGACTTGGAGCTGTAGAGTGCAGATTCATCGGCTGCAAAACAAGAGAGAAAGAGTGTCGACAAAATGAGAAGGGAGATGGAAGATGAGAGGAGAGGTGAATGAGTCAAATAATGGTAGTAATACAACATAGTAAGACTAATCATGTAACTGGGAAAGTTACGTGAAAGGCTATAGAGTGAAAGGAGGCAATGGGCGTAATTTTTTGGGGATCAATTTTTTTTTTGGAGTGAGATAATTATTTTTTTGTCGAGAGTTGAGTTTAGCGAGTCGGGTTTTTTTGGAGGTAGAGAGAGAGAGAGAGGAAGCTTGCGCATTGAATTTGAAAGGAAGACCACATGAGGAGGAGGAAGCAGGGGCAGTGGTGGGAGTGATTGGAGGCGGCTTGGGATTCTTCGTCATCATCATCTCCTTATTCGAGGAAGAATTTTGGTGGTGGATGTTCTTGTCTGGATGAGATTTCGTCATTGTTGATTGGATGGAGATTGGAGGGAATAGTGCTTTGATTAGGGGAAATTGGGAAATTTTGGGCTTGTTGATGATGATGATGATATGAAATCAGTTATTGTAGCATCGGTGGAGAGAGAAGGGAAGGAGTCAGGAGGGTAATGGAGAGAAGAAGGAGGGTGGAGGAAAGAGGGAGGAGGAGGATTGGATTTGGGTATTGAGAATCAATTGGTTAATTGAATTGAGTGTTTGAGTTTTGTTTTGGTAGATAAGACTTGATCTAGATTTTTTAAATGACGTGGCAACCCACGTGGCGAGTCCACATAGGCGGACAAACAGAATTATGGATGTCAGTAGCTAACAGTGACCTCTAGGATATTCGACCAAAGTTCAAGCATGGTTGGGAAATTTTTTGAAGTTTAATGATCACTAGGTTATTCGTCCAAAGTTCAGTGACCATTTAAGTACTCAACCCGTATTTCCCCCCAAATCTGCTTATAGGGAGATTTCTTCCCAGATCTGCTTCCCGATCTTGGCGTGGAACTATGACCGATCTCTATATTGAAGCCACTTAAATCGCCAAGGAAAGCTAATTTCTATTCTGAATGAAACTAGAATCAAAAGGAAGCCAAAAACGCGGTCGTCGATTCTGTAAGAATGTCCTCATAGAAGTAGGGCTCGAGAACATGGTTGGTTTGGTATCCTGACTGAAACTTTGAGTAGATAAGACTTGATGTGGATTTTTTAAATGACGTGGCGAGTCCACATCGGCGGACAAACAGAATTATGGATGTTCGTAGCTAACAGTGACCTCTAGGATAATCGGCCAAAGTTCAGGCATGGCTAGGATTGCTTTTGAAATTTAATGATCACTAGGTTATTCGTCCAAAGTTCAGTGACCATTTAAATAACCAACCCATAATTCCCCCTAAATCTGCTTATAGGGAGATTTCTTCCCATATCTACTTCCCTATCGTGGCGTGGAACTATGGCCGATCTCTGTTTTGAAGCCACATAAATCGCCAAGGAAAGCTATTTCTATTCTGAATGAAGCTAGAATCAAAAGGAAGCCAAAAACACGGTCGTCGATTCTGTAAGACTGTCCTCATAGGAGTAGGGCTCGAGAACATGGTTGGTTTGGTATCCTGACAAACCTAGCTCGTCGGTGATATGATCACGTATCTCAAGCCTCGCACAACCAAATTTGGAAATTGTAGTACAAAAGGAAAGCCTTCCCACTCTACTCCGATCTCATCGAATGAATCAGAACCTCCCATTAAGGGGATTTCGAAGAAAGTAACAACGACTACCACCTCATTCATAGATGGTAAGAAGGAAGGCACGGTTCCTAACTCAAATGCCAATCAAATGGATAAGCTCGTCTCTTCAAAAGTGGTAAACCAACAAGTGGATCAACCACCTAAAAGCCCAACAACATCAGAACTTCAAGTGGCTTAATTGAAAGTCATGACCTCCAAGGACAAACCACGTCAACTACCAATAAACTCACTCGCAAGCAAGAGTAGGACGATCAATCTTTAACCTTAAAGCTTTATCGGAATAAATATAGCGATTCCAAGAGAGTCAAAATCCACAATTGCATACTCATGAAGGTCGTTGGATGAGAATTGTCAAAACGGAACTGATGCGTTCATGGAGGTTGATGCCTAAGACTACATTTTACTCTCGATCCACAATGTGTTTTCCTTCCTCTTTATCTATTTACTTATGTTAGGTATAATCTCATGGAATTCTCGTCGTTTGAAAGAGGGGTTGGTTACCAAAATCATCACTGAACTTTGAGCAAATAACCCGTCAGTCACTGAACTCAGAAAAATATCCTAGTGAACACTGGACTTCGGCACATTAACCCAGCAGTGACTTCCGTCCATGGACGTCCAAACGGCCGTTAGTCAGCTTACATGGACAGTCCAATTGGGATTCCATGTCACCCACCTAGTCTATGTGGCAAATATTTGCCCAATCAACCCTACCCATGTAACCAATACCCAAACCAAAATACCCAAACCCAAACCCAATCTCACTTTCTCTCCCTTCTCTCCTCCTTCTCCTCCACCCTCTAACCTCCACTCTCGGCCGCCCACCTTCCCCCATCGGTGGAGCAGAGCAGAGAATTGAAGCGGGTTTCCAATCTCTATTCAATTAGGTTGTAGAATTTTTGAATTGTCCGATTAAGTCCCACTCCATTCTCAAGTCCCACCCTCGCACTTTTCTGCAACTCCATTTCCTCCTGCAATCTCTACATTTGTTTCTTCCCCCAGACGCTGCAATTGTCGTGAATCAATGAGCTCGCAGGCGGCCAAATCCTCGGCTAGAAATGCTAAACCTACGCCCCAAACCCAACAACCAATTAAACTCTCCACCGCCTTTAACCTCCACCGCTGTTGTCTTCAGCTCAACCGACGAAAAAACTCTCTTGCTCACCAAGACTATCAGATCTGTGCTTTGGAAGAGGAGCTGGAGCTCGAGGGTGGGCTAATGCCTCCACCGTCAAATCTGGTGTGAAAATCGGCGGCGGTGCCGCCACCACCTCACAGAACTTGCTCCACAGAACTTGCCGTACCCCAAGAGAGCGTTGCCGGCTCTCTCCTCTGTTTCACCATTGTTCGTCGGTGGTTTGGTGGGTAAGGCCGCCGGTGGTTTGGTGGGGATGGCCGCAGGTGGTCAGGAGGGGATGGTCGGCGGTGCTATGGTGGGTAATTGAGAGAAGAGAGGATGTAAAAGGTGGGTAATTGGGTTGGGTAATAGGGTTTGGGTTTAGGTTTAGGTTTGGGTTGCTTATGTGGCTTTTAAATGACGTGGTGACCTACGTGGCAGATCCACATAAGCTGACTAACGGAATTTTGGATGTCCGTAGACGGTAGTGACTGCTAGGATAATGGGTGGAAGTCCGGTGATGACTAGGATATTTTTCTGAGTTCAGTGACTGGCGGGTTATTTGCTCAAAGTTCAGTGATGATTTAGGTAACCAACCCTTTGAAAGAGGGGCTTTGGGAATTAGGGTTCATAGTTCGCTCTCAAATAGTTGAACAGTCAATTGTGATCTTTTGCCTACCCCCTTCAGTAGTTCAATTGAGTTGAATAAAATATCCAATACTTATAGGATCCTAGTAGGAGTAGAGTACAATACTCGTCAGATTCATCAGAATATTTTAGATAAGGCAAATTGGAGTCTATTAGTTACATGAGGATTGTAGATTGAATACTAAAAGGGAAAAAATTAGGTGATTCACGACTCTTAGGGATTTGATAGAGGAAATAGATTGACTGATTAGTTGGGTGGGGAAGGAAAGAAGTCTAATTGCGTAAGATTTCAACGGAGATGCAGTATGAATAATGAAATTGAGTATGGTGACTAGTGAGTCGGTGATAGTCTTACCAAATATAGATGAAATGATATATTTTTCGGTGCGAAGCTGGGTTCAGTTGTTTCATCGAGCTGGATATGATTACCGTCCCTGAGACTAACATCATTTAGACATGTTCGGTTATTCTTGATCCACCCGAGGAACCGTTAGAACCCATGTTGACCATGTCGGTCGAGCGAGTAACCAAATTAGCGATTCAGAATTGTCATGCCTTAGTTTGGTGGGTTTTTTTAGTTGGGTTCTGGGTGTTGTGCTTGATAGAAAACCATGAAGGAAAACAATGCATTCGATTCTCATCATGTCAAATAGTTATTTCTTGCAAGAGGGCATTTGGTCTAGTGGTATGATTCTCGCTTAGGGTGCGAGAGGTCTCAAGTTCAATTCTTGGAATGCCCCTAAAATTTTTTTATTTTGTTCATAAAAAAATAGTTGTTTAATTGAGATGGAAGATCGATTAAAGTAAATATTCAATGATAGTTTAATTTTGATTGAAAAATCTAGTTTTTATAATTGGATCAAACTGGTCGGCAGATTGGTAAATTTTTTAAATCATATGATAGTATGGTATGAAACATGATCGTGCTCCTCTATCTTGTTGCTATTAAGTATTAATGGTGCCCCGGGTAAATTTGTAGGTTTAATCCTACATGAATTTACACATTTCTCAATTTCAGGCTAATGAAAGAAATTTTTGCATTTGTAAATCTAGTTGTGATGCAAGGGACGCATGCATTCATATTATTATACTTGATTCGTATGTTCATATAAAAAAAATTCACATATTGTGTCTGTGACAGATTTCTACTTCATAAAAATAAATATTACAATAGTCCTTCTATATATGAAGATATACTTACATGTTTTTTTGGGTTGGTTACCTAAATAGTCACCGAATTATGACCCAAATAACCCAGACATCACCAAACTTAAAAAAATATTCCTCAAATAACTAAATTTTGGTCGATTATCCTAGAGGTCACAACCGTCTATGGACATCCAATTATCCGTCCATCCGCCTACGTGGAACTTCCAACTAAGTTGCCATGTCATTTTAAATCGCCACGTCAACTCCAGTCTACCCAAAATCAAACCCCTGCACCCAATCTGATTACCCAAATAATTTTCAAACTTGATTACCCAATTCACCTTCTCCATCCTCCTCCCAGATTTGTCTTCTCTCTCCTTCCTCCCTCCTTCAAAAACTCAGATCTATGCCGACGACTTATTCTGACGGGGAGGGCTGACGGTCAGAGGGTCTACGTAACCCTTCCCCACTTCCAAATTCTCTATTAAGGAAGGCGCTGGAAGCCAAGGTGAATCCAATCGAACAATGTAGTTATGTAAGAAGTGCCAAGGTGAATCCAATCCAACCTTGAGTCACAATAATCATCTTGGGAAAAAGGAAGGAAATAAAGAAACAATAATTAGTCATAATTTCCTCTCTGCCTCAGTTCTCACAATCTCTATATTCCAAGAATCTGGCAATATCATCGAGACCAGCCTCCTTATAGCACCCAACAATCAGCTCCAAGTAATCATCCCAAGTTCCATCAACAGAAGCAAAATCCATCAAGAAAGCTGCCTCGTCAACCGCTATCTGCAAATCTCTTCAATATCACATCATTTTCTTTCTTAATTAACACACAAAATGCTCTACAACAGCCGGCTCAACTTCGGCTTTCGGCGCCTTCTCCCCCTCCTCAAATTTGTTGCCGGCGTAGATCTGGATTCTCGATCCAGATATGGGAGGTGGAAGGAGGGAAGAGGGAGGGGGAGGCAGAGGGTGGTGCAGAGAGGAGGGAGGTGGAGGGTGTAGAAGGGTGGTGGAGGGAGGAGGAGGATTGGGTTGGGTTGAAAATTGGGTAGTTAATTGTATGAGTTTGGTTTTGGGTTTGGGTTAGGGTTAGGTTTAGGTGATGTGGATTTTTAAATGATGTGAATGTCTAGGTGGCGGCTTCACGTAAGCGGATGGACAGAAAATTAGATGTCCGTAGACGGTTGTGATTTCTAGGATAATCAGTCAAAGTTCAGTTTTGTGATGGATATTTTTTAAAGTTTGGTGATGGTTATTTGGCCAAAGTTTCACTACAACAAACCTGCTGTTTAGGAGGGGTTTGAAATGCCGTTTAACAGGGGTTTAAACCCCTGTTAAACCATTTACCAGCGGTTTGAAAACCGCTGTTATTTTGTCCGTTGTTAAACGGATGAACAGGGGTTTGAAAAACCGCTGGTAAATAGTCGTTTAACAGGGGTTTTAAACCCCTCCTAAACGGACCGTTTAACAAGGGTTTTAAACCCCTCTTAAACGGACCGTTTAGCATGGGTTTAGAACCCCTGTTAAACGGACCATTTAGTAGGGGTTTAAAACCCCTGTTAAACGGAAGCTATTTTACAAAAAAAAAAAACAGTGAACAGATTACAAAGTTCTTTACATTCACATTTGCTCAGAGGCAACAAACAAATTACCAGATCATATTCATTCTTGTTTTTTACATACAACATCTATTGAATTCACCAGAAGAATATTACATGATGTGGACAGAAGAATATTACATCTAGTGAATACCCATGCTTCCATCCGCTGTGGCCCTTCAGCTCCATCCAAATCATAGCCAACTAATGTTCCATCAACCAGAAGCTGCTTCAAAGCAATCATCAAGCAGCGGGCAACCAAGAAACAAATTATTTTCTTACCGTTGTATAAGTAGAAAATTCATTTTTAAGCCATGAGAACTTAAGAATACAGAAATAGAAGCATATTTGAAAACAAGTAAACTAAAAGTGCGCTAATTGTTACAAACTAAAATACCTAAAATAAATGCAGTCATATTCATAATTGAGAAACTTAATAGAGGAGGATATCTCACATTCTGGATAAACTAGTTGAACAATCAAATGTTAAGCCTTCTTTGAGAGCTCCATATTGTGTCGCTTCCCAGTTGCTGAATACCAGAAACAATGAACATAGAAAGGCTAAACCAAAGACCAACACAACACTGCAAATAAAAATGAAGGAAGCAAATTCTTCAGTGTATAATAGCATAAGAGCTCTAACAAAAGAGAGCTAGAGAAAACCAAAACTGAAATCATGAGATGGTACTAAGGAAACATGGAATATCCAATCAAAATACCAGAACTCAGATAGCACTATAACTTTCCATTTCCTTTTGCACATGATCGGCTGACCTACTTTGCTACCTTTTCAAGAATTCTCTTGGCCTCATCCTCTCCGATCATCTTTAGCTCCACTTGGATTCAAACACGCCTGTAATTACCAGTCAATCATGTTAGAAACACGCTGAAGTATTTTAATAGCTTCACATTATTTTCCAATTTGATCTTCAACAATCAAGAGAACACAACTCCAGAAATCCTACCTTCACTTTGTCAACAATGACAAGAGGTCCAACAACTCCAGAAACAGTCTTTTATTCTGCACAAAATCAGTTTAAAAGCAGCAACAAAATGAATCACCAAAAAATCTGGGCAACTGATTAACAAGAAACTGAAAAGGTTACCAAGACAAATAAGTGAAATCACCCATTCCGATCTCCAGAGTTCCCTCCTCCATGTCGTGACCGTTTTGAGCGATGCCCCTTTTTTCAACCTTTCATTACAGTACTCAATGAACAAAACAAATTAGAAAGGAACCCAATACATGATCCATTCTACATTCTCTAAAACAAATTCACAGAGAGAAGCAGAATTCCAAACCCTAGACATGAACCCCTTTCCACTTCTTCTTGTTAAGGTCAGCGAAAGCAATCGTGATCACATCCTTCAATTCATCTTCCCTCTCCTCCGCCAAAACCTAGAGATAATCATAGTAAATAAGTGAGAACAATAAAGACCAAACACAGAGCTGAATAATATGCACCGAATGGTGAGCGGCATACTTCTCTAAGCCATGTTTATCTTCACCTCCATCTTTATGTTCTTAACTCAATTCTTCAACTTTTTCAAGTACAAATTAATGCAAAGTGGCCGTGAATAAGGAAATAAGAGAAGAATGCCGTACTGCAAAGCCTTCTTCTCAGAAAATGTCCTTGCTCGCTTGCAGCATTCCTGTATACTTGGATGGAGCAGCCACATTTCTGTTGAGCAAAGCCCAGGATGTAGTAGGCTCCAGCTGAACCTGTAGATTAAGAACACATTCAAATTTTCAACTTCATTTTTCCTTGAACCATAGTAAATTTTTCCTATCTGCAATCCAACTTTTCCTTCAACTTCATTCAAGTTCCATAGTAAATTTCCTATCTGCAATCCAACTTTTCCCATTGCCATCCATCTCAGTGACACATATTCATTCCTGTTTAAGCTCCCACTAGTATCTCTTAAACACCACGATGAAGGAAGAACTAGAATAAGTAATTCTTCTGAAACAAGCACCCTATTAAAAATTGTTAACCCTAAGGACAATACGGAAGCAATCAATCCTTTCGCCAAACACCAAACAAATCCCTAAATTCAAGGTACCGCCCTTGTGTAAAGCAACGAAACCTAACTTCCCTCACAGTCACACACGCAAACACAGTTAAGCAATCAAACCACGCACTAATCGAAGCACACAGAAGAAGAAGAAGAAGACGGACCTGGAATCTGATTTTGATAACATCAAGTGGCGAAGTGACCGTACGTGATATCCCGTCGGCAATCGCCCCGGCAATTGCGTCTAACAAGGCCCGTTTCAACTGCCCCGGCTGCTCTTCCATTGCCGGAGAGAAAGGCTGAAGCCTCTCCCCCCCTCCCCCAACCTTCTCCTCTTCACTTCCCTTCCCTCGCGTCCCGACAACCTGACGCGGCAAAATAGAATAACTCCGGGGAGGCGGCGGAAGGAGGACGGAGGAACGGACGGCGAAGGCGAGAGATATTTTAATATTGATGGAAGAAAGCGTTGAGTAGCCTTTTTATTATTCTTATCGGTTTACCGGTGGGAAGAGGAAAAAGGAAGTCGCCGTCATTAGCTGGATATGCTTCTGATTAATCCATCGTCGTTCCTTATAAGTTCTTCGCAAAGCTTCACCACCGCGCCGCCTAAATCTATGTCAAGCGTTGCTTCCTACGAGGCGCATAAATACTCCAAAAAATCCAAATCCTCCATAGCCAAACAAGCTGAGGAGGAGGCCGACAAGACCATCACCTTCAATCTAAGGGATGTCGCCGCTCACATCCTCGAAGGTCTTTCATTAGATCTTCTGGGATTTAAGACCTCCGATCTTGAATCCATCGCCGTGGCTCTGTCGCCTCTATCCATCAAGTCGCTAAACAAAATGTTGATTAAGAGCTGGGATGGGTGAATGGAATAGGCGATCCAGGATCTTACTCAAGTGGTGGAGCTCTGTGAGTAGAAGGCCAAGGTGTTCAGGCTTCTAGGGGATGTAATGAGGCAAAAGACGATGGCGAATAAAGGACGTTTAATTATAGCATTTTGTTAGCAGCGCTTTAGCTCCAAACCCCTGTTAAACTCTACACATTTGACAGGGGGTTAACAAACCCCTGTTAATCGTGTAAAATTTAACAGCGGTTAAAAACTGCTGTTAAACTTTAGTTAGTTTAACAGGGGTTTGGTAAACCCCTGTTAAATTTCTGCTGGTAAACTGCAACTTTGTTGTAGTGTTTGGTGACTATTTGGGGGGCTTTTAACAAAAATAAATAAAAAAAATTAACTATTAACCTAAATAAATACGTTTCAAAACTATTTATTTCTGTAAATATAATCGCCCATGGTGTAGGCGATATCGCCCCAGGCCTAGGCGATATCGCCCCAGCACCGAGGATTGTCACCCGTGACTCGTGATTAGATTCGGATTAGATTCGGTTGAGTCACGGGTGTGAAAATAGCCAAGGATTAGGCGATATCGCCTAGGTCATGGGCGATATCGCCTTATGCATAGGCGATATCGCCTACATCTTGGATCACTAAGCACCCTATAAATTCCTTGTTAGTTTCGGGGGTTAGTCACCAAATCGAACGAACTAACATTCTAAAATGGCCGACTACACTTTGTCACGAGAATTCCGAATCCAAGTTTTCTGGGGGGGCCGTATCGTTCAGGATTGGACCGGCTTATCCTACGAAGGGGGAAATAATGTCCGTCTGAAGATGACCAAGCGAGCGACCTATGATAGTGTGGTTACCGTGTTTCGGCGGAAAATGGGTCTTGGAGCGGATCAGATAATCCAGTCATTTGTCTGGAGAATGCCGATATACAGTTCTGAGGGAAATCTGTCGCATTTCGTTTCTAGGCCGATATCGGACGACAACGCGTACAAGTCATATACGACTTAGTTCGCGTCAACCCATTTTTCGAAGTTGCTGAGTTGTACGCCTTGATGGAAGAGGAGCCGTCTCAGTTCGCCGATTTCTCGGGGGTCATTCCAAATCAGATGGCAGAGCAGAGCCAAACGTATGATGGGGAATACATGGCGACCAGTCATATCGGTCCGGAGGAGGAGGAGGTTGACCAAGAGGGGTTGGCGCGAGATGAATATGTCAGCACTGACGATTCTGGAGATGAAAGGAGCCATTGCTCGGCGGACGAAGGGAATCCAAACGTCGACGATGACATTGGCCAAACCGACGAGGAAGACGACGATGAAGAAGGGGGAGCCACAGCAAATAGCGTGGAAGTTCATGTGCCACTGGAACATGCCACGAGCGAGGGTGACGACTGTGACGACATTATGACAATCTCCAACACCTACTCCATGGACAGGCGCTTCCAGATCCCAGCGAAGGCGTACTGGTCGGTGGAGATGGAATTTTTCTTGGGTCAGACATTCTCTACCAAAGGTCAACTGGTGTCCCTAACGAAGAGCCAAGCAGTCATCCGCAACTATAAGTACAGGGTAATCACTTCCAACCCGAAGGAATGGGCCATCAAGTGCATCGACCCGACGTGTCCGTGGAGGATGCGTTCTACACTTAGCAACAGATATGGATTCTGGATAATACGACAACTCAACAACGGCCACAGTTGTGACCGGTCAACGATACTAGGGCCCCACCCACAGCTCGATGTCACGCTGATCTCAGATGCAATCATGCACATTGTGCGCAGAGAGCCGGGGTTGAAGGTTGAGACAGTTATTGATTGCATTCTGGAGAAGTACCACCGCAAAATATCGTACCGGAAGGCGTGGTTTGGCAAGCAACGTGCTGTCGAGAAGCTTACGGAGACTGGGTGGCATCATACAACAACATTGGGGCAGTGTGCATCATAAAACCCTCCCATCACCAGCTTCCAAACACACACCACTACTTTCAATTTTTCGAATTCAGTTTCCATCCACCTCGGTCACACTATGGTGTTCACACATGGGGAAAGAAGTAGAGCTCGCGATAAAGGTAAAAAACATGTCTTGTTTCCCCGTCTACTTCACGTTTTGCACTAATTACAATTGCTATTCTCGTGTAGTTTCAGAAGTTGATCGTATAATGTACAAGCTGAAGAAACCTCAGGAAGACCTGTTCGAGTATGAGCTAAGTGAGGTGAATTGCTGGTGTGATTTGAGGGCAACAAGATCCATTCAACTGAAGGATCTCGAACCCTATTTTGGGTGTCCGCTTGAGAGGGAGGTATAAAGAATGGAATGATTTTCTTAATTTGTCACCTATCCCATTAATATTTCCTAACCAGCATGTTTCGTTGCCATTTTGTAAAGAACAAGGGTTGTGGTTATTTTGAAACATTGGTGGTTCGGGAGGCTGTGGACAAGATCAGAAGGGAGAAGGACAATATAATTCGGGCGAAGGACAAAGAACTTGATCGAGCTAAGAGGGAGACCCAAAGGATCGTTAGGGAGAAGGACGAGATGATTCGACAACTGAACCAGAAAATCAAGGAACAACAAGAGCTTATGAATTTCATTATGAGAAACCCTCGGACCTGAACCGTGTTAGAACTGTTGTTTATGTAATTTTCGTAGTGAAGTTTGTTATAATAAAATGTGGCGCAGTGTTCCATCCACAACAAGATCGAAATGGTTGAATTTCATTGCAAAAACATTAACAGCGAAAATGACATGAAAGTGCAAATCGATCACAATAGTACGACATATGAATACACCAACAACCGAGACAAGTACAATCGATCACCATAGTACGACAAATACAAACAGTAAACCATAACATAAATCCAGAAACGAAAAACTACAAATGTGAGTGTCAATGCCTCCGACCCCTCTGGCGTCTCTGTCGCTGCTCGTCCGTGTAGCAATCCGGTGGACGCAATGTAGTCCGATCACGTAACATGTGAGTGTACGGTGGTGTCTGGGTGGACTGCGGTACGAAATCAGGTCGATGGGCCCAATCCTCGAACCCACTGTCCTCCGAGAAACCCTGGGAGCCGACCGGATGGCTCTGATCAACGTGCTGGCTGGTGGGCCCATACGGCTGGCTACTCGACGCACCTGGGTGTCCTGCATGCTGGTAATGAGGTGCCGTCGGCTGGTACTGAGGCGCCGAAGCCTGGTACTGAGGAGGGTCATCAAAACTGTACGTCCGCCCGTCAGCGAAATCCTCGTTCCACACATAGTAGGGTGGAGGTGCGTATCCCACATCATGGTGCGCGAGACCGCCGTAATCGACATCATCCAACCCTGTACTGTGACCTCTCTGTGGGATGGGATAGCCATCATAGGGAGTGTATGTCGGCAGGCGTGATGCTGCACGTGGGCGGTGTGGTCCTCGATCGGGAAGGCGCTCATATGCTCCGCTCATAGCCAATCCAGATCGGAGCACATGACTCATGTGAGAATCACTCGTACCACTCAAAAGGGTAGCCTGCTCCAACGAGGCGATCTGAAAGGCAAAACAAAAATAAAAGTTAGTGTACCCTAAGGGAATACTAAATTGCCTACAGTTACTCAAGTAGGTGGTCACTAACCATCCCCTGAAACTGTGCACCATCGTGTGATATGGCCAGGCGTGTCCGTCTCCTGTACCACTCGTCGTACTCATCATGGAAGTGGTGGATCAATGGATCTGCTCTCACCTCGCCCTCGGCAATGTGCTGATCCCGCTCCTCCCAGAGACGTAAGTACTGTAGGTACCTAGCACCCCAATCATGTACTGGTGCTCTGAAGTCCAGTCCCAGCAACTCCTCCACGCGAGCAGCAGGCTCGGCGTCCTGTGGGATACGCTGACCATGTCCGAACTGACGCATGCAACGATCAGGATGGTGCCATGAGACACAGTCTATGCACAGCATGGGGCAAACAGCTCGCCAGAACACATCGTCCTCCAACTGATAGTCCTCCTCTCGAAAGGCGTACGGCATCCACTGGAGAATTAATAAATATATTGTAAGGAAGAATTAAGAAAATCAGAGATAGTATGTACATGAGGTTAAGATTCCTAACCACGAACTCCGTGTTCCGATCAAGTGCGTAGCGTATTTCCTCCAGCTTCATAGCCACGCGATGCTGGTGGCGCCGGATGACAGACATCCAGCGCACACCACGAGGAACGGTGTCAGCATCTGGTGGGTCACCACCTGCTACGTAGCGCTCGGCTATGCTCGGGAATCTCTCCAACGCCCAAAGCTGGACCAGCAAGGTGAAGCCTCCGATATCACCTGTACCCCTCTGACTCCCAGCCGTGAAGAAGGCCGCCCTCCCCATGGCCTTATACAGCCATGCTAGTACCGCACTACCCCAACTGAATGTGGATGCAACCGCAGAGTCCCCAACAAGCCGGAGTAGATGAACCGGTATCAAGTCTCCAGTCCGGTCAGCTAGTAGAATGGCGCCAATAAGAACCCAAGTGTAGGCTCGTGCATAGCGGAGAACAACATCTGCTGGAGCACCAGCCGGTAGACGATCAAACATGCCCTTAACCCACGAGATCTTCACTGACTGTCCCGTACAACTCCCAGCTGGGGGTCGGGCACCCAACAACTCCTCACATATGAGACCCGGGTCACGTCTGTCCACTGCTACGGTAACAGGAACTCCATCGATAGGAAGACCTGTAAGTACCTCAACATCCTCCAAGGTGATCGTCGCCTCGCCCGGTACCAGGTGGAATGTGTTCGTCTCTGGCCGCCACCTCTCAATCAATGCTGTGACGAGCTCCTTACACGGTGTGAAACCGAGTAAACGAACAACAGGGAGGAGTCGACACTCTCGCAAGAATGCCTCGTACTCTGAACTCCACTCTAAGCAAGAACTACGCTGTCGCAGCTTCAGCGCCTTGCACGCATGTGGGTCACGCCACACTAAAGTAGCCCTATGCTTGTTCTCCCCCCACAGTAGAGAACAATCACCAGGTTGAGGCCTAACGCTCTCGGGAATCCGATCCACCAACGGTTCATCCCATCCATAGTTCGACATCTATTGTATACTAAATTGTTAGAAAAGCTATTTTATACTAATTCTCTTTGTCAAAAGTATACTAGTTCTCTAACCTCAAAATTATACTAATTGTCTAACCTCAAAATTATACTAATTGTCTAACCTCAATATTATACTAATTCGCTAACCTCAACATCATACTAATTCTCTAAACTATCCATAAATAATGACATGGTTCACAATGACATAAGAACAATAAATAATGTATGTACTACGTACCTTGTGTAATGGTGCGAGAAAAGGTCCTCTCCGTTTTATAAAAATCCTACAACGTCAATATGACAATGTTAATAAATCACTTTGGAAAAAAATATCTACCATAAAACCCTAAACTAATTCTCTAACCTAAAACCCTAAACTAATTCTCTAACCTAAAACCCTAAACTAATTCTCTAACCTAAAACCCTAACTAATTCTCTAACCTAAAACCTAAACTAATTCTCTAACCTAAAACCCTAAACTAAATAATGTAATTTAAAAAAAAGGAGAAATGAGACTTACCTTTGCCTTAGGGGTTACCGAGTACTGTGGGAGAATGAGTTGAAAAATGGGGTATTTATAGGGTTGGGGCGAGATTGCCCGGTCTCCAACCCTTGGGCGAGATCGCCCGTATCCTAGGCGATATCGCCTGGGGCTGGGGCGAGATCGCCTATGTCTGGGGCGAGATTGCCATGTGTCCAGCCAGACAGCATTTACTCGGTTGGTTGGGCAGTTTAGAATCGGTTTGACCAGCAATCCTCGGTGCTGGGGCGATATCGCCTAGGCCTGGGGCGATATCGCCTACACCATGGGCGATTATATTTACAGAAATAAATAGTTTTGAAACGTATTTATTTAGGTTAATAGTTAATTTTTTTTATTTATTTTTGTTAAAAGCCCCTATTTGGGTAACCAACCCATATTTTTTTATGAATTATACTTACATGTTTCATTTACTAGACAATGGAGAATATAAAAACTTGATGATAATGTTATAGGTAGGGCTGTTGACGAGCCAAGCCGCTCGCGAGCAGCTCGGAGCTCGGCTCGGAAAAATGGCTAAAAAGCTCGCTCGAAACTCGACTCATTTGTAAACGAGCCGGCTCGAGAGCTGGCTCGATATTAAATGAGTCGAGCCCGAGCCTACCCTGGCTCAACTCGGTAGGCTCGTGAGCTGGCTCGGCTCGTCGACTTGTTGAGCCTGGCTCGCGAGCCGACTCATTTTCTAGCTCGTTCACGACTCATGAGCTGACTCGAATAATATAGCTCACGAGTTGGCCCATTAAAGGCTCATTTAGGAGCTCGTGAACTAGGAATTAGAAAAATGGGTTTTGGTCTATGTACTAATTAATTAATAAATAGAGCCTCAAATTCTTGTAGAAAGGTTCCAATTTCTCTACGAGATTAAAACATAGAAGTGTGTTTTCAAGATCGGCTAGCATCAACGAGTTCAACACCTTGGAGGACTAAAGAAGACCAACTCAAAGACTTTGAGTGGGAAGCATGATAACTACGTAATTAGAGATGATGAACTTGGTACTATTGCAGCAACTGAAAGTGGATCATCATCAATTGATGGTAAGGTGTTGATCTCGGGTTCACAAAATGAGTCCAGCAGTGATTCAGTAAGTAGCGACTTCTGGGAATGGAGACCTAAGCTGAATGTGCACTATGAGAAGGCTGGTTGTGAGAATCTAGAGTCTCCACAGGTTCCTGAGAGATAACACATTCTCAATGAAACCAATCATTCAACCGTCATTTTGTAGCCAATCCTTTGGTTGCATACTTGCATTCACCTTCGAGGAACTACAGAAAATGTCTGGAAATTTCAGGCAAGACAGGGTGTTCGGGAGAGGAGGATTTGGTAATGTTTATAAAGGTCTGATAACTAATGTTCTCAAGGATGGCAGCATGCAACATATTTAATTATTGTCAAAGTTCGCAATGGCCACAATAATGGCTGGCACACAGTGCTCTGATGTTGGCACACAATGCATGAGAGGTTATGTTACAAGCAAACATCACAACTAACCTATCATCAATTTGGTTTAGTTTCATTATGCAGCATTAACATCAACATAATTGCATGAGAGGATTTGGCACACAGTGCATTGATTAAAGAGGGGAGTTTTTTCGGTGACAAAGTCTAAACTTTGTCACCTATACAAAGTTTAATCTGGACCCTTGATCTCATATCCACATCTTAATTAATAATTTAAATCAATTTAATAATGCTATTTAAAGAAAGTGTATAATTTAAATAAAAAACATTCCCTTGCAACCCTTTAATTCCATAACCGCCGCCCCTTTTAATTATTGTTTATTATTATATTTATTTTTCAATTATCTTCTCCTCAAAAAATGCTTGAAAATATTCTCTTAACAATTTTAGATAATCATAATCTTCTTCTTCATATGCTAATCACGCCATTAAAAAAAAACTTCTGCATAATTTTTTTTTAACAAATCAGTCCCTAATCATTAAAAAATCAATCCCCAAGTTCAAATTCAAGTTTTATAATGGATGAACCCGGTTCAAGTTCCCAAGTAAAAAAAACCTTCCAACGCACCTCTGTTTGATATAAATAATTCACCGATTGATCATTCCCCCGATGTTGATGATACATCTGAACCATATGAGGATGCGATTCCGACGTCAGATGAACAAGGAACCTTACGTGGCTACGGTATGTTTTCCCTCTTTTTTTAGCCAATCTTCTTTCATTATAATATTACTTTCATAGAATCTACATAATGAATTTTTCTATCCAATCAAACCATAATTATTTTCACTGTTCAGTTTGTGAGTTTCGATTTATGTTGTTCAGTTTGTGAGTTTCAGTTTTTGAATTAAGATTATATTCATTGAGATTGATGCGGCTGGTCAGTATGCACGTAGTACTAGTATGCATTCACCGATTGATCATTCCCCCGATGTTGATGATACATCTGAACCATATGAGGATGCGATTCCGACGTCAGATGAACAAGGAACCTTACGTGGCTACGGTATGTTTTCCCTCCTTTTTTAGCCAATCTTCTTTCATTATAATATTACTTTCATAGAATCTACATAATGAATTTTTCTATCCAATCAAACCATAATTATTTTCACTGTTCAGTTTGTGAGTTTCGATTTATGTTGTTCAGTTTGTGAGTTTCAGTTTTTGAATTAAGATTATATTCATTGAGATTGATGCGACTGGTCAGTATGCACGTAGTACTAGTATGCATGCAGTACTAGTATGAATGGATATAACTCTCCCGTGAGTGGAGCCTCCACCTCTCCCGTTTCTAGTGGAGCCTTCACTGTTTCTTCGCCCCTCTTTCAACCTAGCTGTGCTTTCTTTCTCTTCTTGTTTGAAGCCATTAATGGCCCTCCACCTAACTCCCCCTTTCTTCTTCCCGTTTTAACCAAAAACCCACACATTGTTTTCTTACTCTTCTTGATTAGATTCTCTTGAACCATTAATGGCCCTCCACCTAGCTCTCCCACTCTTTTTCCCGTCAACCAAAACCCACATATTTGCTTTCTTTCTCCTCTTGACTAGAATCATGAACATTTAATGGCCCTCCACCAAGCTCTCCCATTCCTTTTTTCCCGTTAACCATAACCCACTCTTTTCCCTTTTCTTTCCTCATTTTTTGAAGCATCCCTTATCCTTTCCCCCTCCCTTCTTTAATCCCAGATCTGATTCTCTCTCATACTTTCTTTTTCTCGCCACCTTAGATATCTTTCTTGAAAATGGATGACATATCTCAGTTGATTGAAAGAGCTGGCCAACTCACATGTGAAGATCCGGTCTTAAATCTTGATTCAAGCCCTGAAATCCAACAAAGGTTAACTGATAAATCTCTGGTAGGTCAGATCTTCTGTGAAAAGGCGGTCTCAGCTCACGCAATGCGAAACAGTGTGACTAGATTATGGAAGTTCAGAGGTGAAGTAAGAGTTCAGGAGCTCAGAAGGAACGTCTTTCTCTTCAATTTCTACTCAAAGGAAGATATGAAAAGGGCAGAGGAGAAGTCCCCCTGGCATGTTCTCCAACATTTCCTTGTTCTGAAAGACTGGAGGGGAGTCCGTAAGCCAGAGGAGGTGCAGATTAAGATAGCTAGTATATGGGTTCAGATTATGGGTCTCCACCCAATGCATAGAACCAAGAACAATTATGGAACCATTGGTAAGCTTTTCCCCCTCTTTCATAAGATTGATGAGAGCTTCCCTGAAACAGACGAATGGGATTCCCCGGTAAGAATGCTAGTTGAGATCGATCCCAGCAAACCCATCCCAACAGGGTTTAGGGGCCGAGACGGAGATTCCGATGACAAGATTGACTTTAAGTATGAGCATCTACCGGACTACTGCTATACTTGTGGGTGTTTGGGGCATACAATGATGTATTGCTCTGGAGTCTTGATCCGAAACAGTGATGGAAGTGAAAAGTATGGCCCTCATCTTAGAGCTAGGAGGGCTCATGCGAATGAAGATAGAAGAAAGGGAGAACCAGCAACACAAAAAACCCAACCAGCCTATCCACATGATGTCGAAGACTACCAAGTTACTGCCCCCTGTCCCCAAACAAACCCAGCCATTCTTGACACCAACCATCATCTTTCCCATGATTCAACCACTCCTCACAATTCTCATACTCAGTCCAAAATTGTAGGAAAGTCAATTTTAAATCAATCCTTTTCCTTGACTTCCCAATCAGTTGTGCTCCACCCTAATCACTCTTCTACATCTCAATTGAGCCTTCACCATAACCATGGATCCCATGAATACAACCCGACCCAGATGAGCTCAAGCCTCTCACACTCTATTCCAAATGCCCTCATAAACCAACTCATTTCCTATATCGACCCTGCTCAACTACGATCTCATTTTGACAAATCACCATTCATACAACCAGCCTCCCTACAGATGACCCCCACCCCTAACCTTTACCCCATGATCAAAATTGACTCCAATCCCCCCTCCCCATCTACCACACCCCCCACCAAGTCTTTGGGCTCCCCTAAAAGGAAAATTCAACCAGAGGTGGAAGTGTTGGAACAAAAGAAGCAATGTATAAGAGGAGACGTGATTGGTATTGAGGACAATGGCCAGACTTTTGCTATGGGAATGAATATCGACGAACCTCGAAGGAAAGTGAAACTCAAGAGGAGAGCTCGTGGGGCTAAGGAAGTGAATGGTATGACCAACTTGTCTTTGGAGATGAACAATAGAGTGAACGAGAGTGGTGTCGAGCAAGGAACTGTTACTATTGATCGAGCTGCAGATGAGGCTAAGGTGGCATGCCCAAGGCCACCACCATCTTTATGAGCACACTTAGTTGGAACTGTAGAGGGTTGGGGCAAACCTCTACAGTGAGTTACTTGAAGAGATTGATTCTTCAATATTGCCCCTCCATGGTCTTCTTGTCTGAAACAAAGCAGAAAAGACATGACCTGGAAAAAATAAGGAAAAAACAAAAATACCAAAATAGCTTCTATGTTGATCCTGTCCTTCGGTCAGGAGGATTGGCTCTTTGGTGGAATTCCGAAGTTCGGATCACTATTCTCCGAGCATCAAAAAATTTCATTGATTGTCAAGTTGGGGAAGGAGATCAAAACTTTGTTACCTTCGTCTATGGTGCTCCAAGGAGAGAAGATAGATTGGAGGTTTGGAACGAAATCGAAGGTTTTGCAAGACGAAGGGAGGACCATTGGTTGTTGATTGGAGACTTTCAATGCAATTACAGGACAGGATCAGAAAGAGGGTGGAAGAAGGGTTACAAATGCTACTACTAGAGATTTCAAGAACTTCATTTGCTCGTGTAATCTAATGGAAGTTGGATTCAAGGGACCCTCTTTTACCTGGTCCAATAACCATGAAGAGGAAGGAGAGATCCGACAAAGATTGGATCGTGCACTCGTCTCCATTCATTGGTTCGAAGCTCACTCGGAGGCTATTGTTATTCATGAAGTTCGGACCGCCTCCGATCATAATCCGATTATCCTCCAGCTAAAGCCTCCTTGTGAAAAAGGACCAAAGGTGTTTCGATTTGAAGCAAAGTGGATGGAACACCCAGATTATCGGGCAAAGGTGGAAGAAGTGTGGAAGGGGGAACAAAGCTCTTTGGCGGAGAGATTGGAAAGATGTAAAGCTGCCCTCTCCTCATGGGACGAAGCTGAATTTCGAAATAGCCCAAGAAAAATCATGACACTCCTCCACAAGATCAAAAGGCTTGAAGAAAGACCTCGAAGCACAAGTAACGATTCCATTCGAAGAAGCCTTGAGTCCCAACTTAACACCCTTTGGAGGCAAGAAGAAATGCACTGGGCTCAAAGAGCAAAGAAAAATTGGATGCGTTGGGGAGACAAAAATACTCGCTTCTTTCACATCACCACGAAACAAAGGAGGAAAAGGAATTCAATCACTAAACTGAAAACTCAGGGAGGTGAATGGATCCATGTACCTGAAGAATTGACGGAACATGCAACTTGTTTTTTCACTTCGCTCTTTCGGGAAACCGAAAGAGTGACTAACCTTGATCTTTTGCAGGATTTTCCGCCGGTCGTCACACAAGCTATGAATGATGATCTTACTAAAGAGGTTGATGATACGGAAATTCAAAAGGCAGTTTTTAGTTTGGGAGCTATCAAAAGTCCGGGACCTGATGGCTTCTCAGGGATATTTTTTTCAGAAAAGTTGGGTTTTGGTAGGACCTGATCTTTGTAAGGAAGTTAAAAGGTTTTTCAGCACAGGGAGGATTGAGAATGGCTGGAATGACACCTTCATTACATTGATTCCGAAAGTTGAAAATCCAGAGATGATACACCAATTTCGGCCTATCTCCATGTCGAACTTTAGATACAAAGTTATTGCGAAGGTCATGTCAACTAGGCTCGGAAAGTGGATGTCTCAGCTGATCTCAGAACTTCAGAGTGCCTTTACTGATTGCAGAGCTATTCAAGACAGCATTGTGGTTGTTCACGAAGCCATTCATTGCCTCAAAACGCGTAAGAAAACAAAAAACTTCAGCTTCCTTCTAAAACTTGACATGATGAAGGCCTTCGACCGAGTTTCTTGGGATGGTCTAGAATGTATCTTGTCTAAGATGGGTTTTGATCCTCTATGGGTTGGCTGGATTATGCAATGTGTGAGAACAGTTCGATTTTCATTGCTGATCAATGGTTCTCCGACTGAGTTTTTTGTTCCTGAGAAAGGAATCCGGCAAGGGGATCCTCTTTCCCCTTACCTATTTATCATGGTTGCAAACTTCCTCTCCTTTTTGTTGAATCAAAACCTGCATTCAGGGAGGCTTAATGGTCTCAAGATTAGCCCCAGATGTCCGCAGCTCTCCCATGTACTTTTCGCAGATGACACTGTCATATTTGGAAAAGCTACGGTTACGGAGGCTATGAGGTTAGTGAAGATATTTGAGGATTATTGTGGTATCACAGGGCAAGCTATTAATCCTAAAAAGTCGGCTCTCTTCTTCTCGACAAACTGCCCTGATTACATGTGTGATGCTATTTGTGATGTGTTTGATTGTCCAAGAAATAGTAGGATGGGCTCCTACCTTGGAGTTCCTGCTGAATGGGGGTCCTCCAAAGCAGCAACTTTCAGCTACCTGGTCACGCGAATGGAGAACAAGGCTCAATCATGGAAAGGCAATTTGCTCTCCATAGGAGGAAGAGAGATTCTTGTAAAAGCAGTTCTGCAAGCGGTACCAACTTACATCTTCTCCTGCTTTCTTTTGCCAAAAAAGATTCTGAATCGATTCACTAGCATTGCCAATCGATTCTGGTGTGGGGGGTTCTAAGGATAAACGCTGCATTCACTGGACTTCTAAAAGGGTCTTGGCGACGGGGAAAATGTGGGGAGGGCTTGGCTTCCGAAACTTTGAGTGTTTTAATCGTGCTATGTTGGCAAAAACGGCTTGGAGAGCCCTTACAAATCAATATTCTTTGTGGTTTAAGATTCTTCGAGGGCGTTACTTTCCGCACACAGACTTCATTCGATCAAAAAAAGGGTCTTCAACTTCGTGGATTTGGTCAAGTATCTGGGAAGGAAAAGAAGAGATGTTAAGAGGTTTACGTCAAAATATTGGGAATGGGGAAAATACTTGGATGACCGACCCTTGGGTCCCAGATGAAGAAGATTATCGTTGCAGAGGTCGAGATACAGCAGGGCTTAGAGTCAGGGACTTTATCAAAGATGATAGAACATGGGACTCTTCCCTACTCCGTGAGTTTTACCCTGAGGTTACGGTGCAGAATATCATGTGTATTCCGATAGGTCCGGTTGGCTTCCAAGATGAGTGGGTTTGGGATTACGACAAGAGAGGGAAGCTGACAGCAAAATCTGCCTATCACTCTATTGCTAATGCTCGTAGCTTCAACCACCTTCCCTCCTTACCATGTTCAGAGGCTTGGAAATGGCTTTGGAGCTTGACGCTTCCACCGAACGTCAAGATGTTCCTTTGGAGGTGTGCTAGAGGAACTTTGGCCACTAAACAAAACTTGTGGAGGAGACGATGTTCTGACTCTGATGATTGCCCATTCTGTCCAAGTGTTCCTGAAACCCTCAACCATCTCCTTTGCGACTGCCCAAAAGCTGCAGAATTGTGGAACTTGTTTCCTCGATCTCGTTCGATGTATGATCCTGGAATTGGTTCTTGGAACTTCTTTGATTGGATTCAGCATGGCTTTGCCAGCCTCTCTCCCCACGGAGCTGCAAGCCGAGTCTTTTGCGGGTGGCACATTTGGAAACGACGTAACAATTTCATTTTTAATGAAGATCTGGTTCATTCTTCGGCTGCTGCATATAGTATCCAGAAAGATGTCTTTGACTGGATCTCCATTCAAAATGAGATTCCTGAGAACCACTCGTCTCGACCTAGGGAACTCCCTCAACATTCTAGTCCACTGCCGAGAAATTACGACAAGTATATTCTGTGTGACGCTTCATTTAAAGGTGACGTCCAGAAGGCAGGAATCGATATCATTATCAAAAATGCCGATGGAGAGATCTTAGATGGACAGGTCGAGAAAATTCAGTGTCGTAACCCCATTTCAGCAGAGGCTACAGCGTTGCTGTTAGCCACGAGGATTGCTTCGTCCTCAGGGGATTCTGTTTGCATTCTCTCTGATTGCAAGACCATTGTGGATGCTTTGTTGCTTCCTTCCTCGGAGTGGCCCATTTCCTGTAAAGCCACCATTGCTGCCATTGTTGATTCTTTACACAACAACAATTGTCATGTTTACTTCAGAAGACATATGGAGCTGAAGGAGGCGGATTGGCTTGCAAGATGTTGTTGTAATGATGTGCTTCCAGAGGATTGGCGTATTTTGTTGGGCTGTTAAGCTGTTTCTTTTTCTTTTGCTTACATGCCTTTTTGTCTTCTGCTGTTAGAGTCATTGATTCATGAACTCTCTTTTGTCTGTACGACCTTGCTTGATTAATATATAATCAGCTTCTTCCAAAAAAAAACTAGTATGAATGCAGTACTAGTATGAATGATCGACCAGAGGTTCATCATCAAAGTCATCCTACAATTCCAACACAAAGCAGAATACCACTGTAAAGACTACCATATATAACACAAACTATGACAACATAGTACTATAAATCGGCTTCCATACACACATATGCCGAAAAACCTAAACACAATACATAAACATAGGATTAAACAAGTTAATTGATCCGATATCCACAAGAAACCATGAACAACATACTAGTACTGCTAATCTCCAAGTACGTTACAGATACTAGTATGTGCCGTGAAATAAATGACATGCTAATCTCCAAGAGAATATTTTAAAGCATTTTTTGAGGAGAAGATAATTGAAAAATAAATATAATAATAAACAATAATTAAAAGTGGCGACGGTTATGGAAGTAAAGGGTTGCAGGGAAA
Organism: Linum lewisii; assembly: GCA_034768395.1. Classification (NCBI taxonomy): domain Eukaryota; kingdom Viridiplantae; phylum Streptophyta; class Magnoliopsida; order Malpighiales; family Linaceae; genus Linum; species Linum lewisii. The sequence goes on from CM068299.1 coordinate 10,745,348, forward strand.
TGTTTTTTATTAAATTATACAATTTCTTTAAATAGCATTATTAAATTGATTTAAATTATTAATTAAGATGTGGATATGAGATCAAGGGTTCAAATTAAACTTTGTATAGGTGACAAAGTCTATACTTTGTCACCCACCGCGCTCCTAGAAATTTCTAGCTAAAAAGGTGTTATTGTAGTAGCTCTCAGCAATACCACATTGGTGGTTTAGGGGAAGGAAAGAAGTCATCAAGACTTATAAATAACAAGGCCTAGACATTTAGATAAATAGTCTCAATTTAGAGACTTGAATGGTCTATTGATCATTAAAGTAAATTATTATGGGCTTTGACCCTAACTTTAGCTTGAAAGGGCCTAGAATTTATGGTCCAATTTGAGCTCAAGTTAAGCTCGATAAGCTTTTATCGAGCTTTGGCTCGTTAACACTCATTTTGAGCCGAGCTTGAGCCGAGCCCGAGCTCTAATTTTTTCTAACGAGCCGAGATCGAGCTCACATCTTTGAGCTCGAATCGAGCTTGAGCCGAGCATGAGCCAGCTATATTCCTTATCGAGTCGAGCCTGAGCTTGGCCAAAGCTCGGCTTGGCTCATATACAGCCCTAGTTATAGGTATAAAAGTTGAACTTTGGTTTATTTGTTATTTGGTCGAATACCCATATCTAGGGTGGTATATAAGCCGAGCCGAGCTTTGCCAAAGCTCAATTTTGGCTCGGCTCGTTAAAAAAATTAGAGATCAAGCTCGGTTTGAAAAGAGCGTTACCAAGTTCAAACTCGATAAGCTTATCGAGCTCGGCTCGAAATGAGCGTTAACGAGCTCGGCTTGAGCTTGAATGGAACCATAAATTCTAGTCCCGAGCTCAGCTCGACCTAAATATTTTAAAATCAAACTCAACTAGAGCTCAATTCGAGTTCAACTCGATATAAACTCTTAACGAACTCAACCTGAGCCGACTCGTTAAAAAAATCTTTTTTTTAGCTCGAAGTTAAACTCAAAGCCCATAATAATTTACTTAAAATGAGTTCAACCCAATACAAACTCATTGAGACTAAATGATCAATAGACCACCCAAGCTTGATTGATTGGTGTTTGATTTTGCTACCTTAAAGTTGATCTAACACAACCCTCATTGCTGCAATTCATGAATTCTAAATATTATTTTTTCAAAATTTGAACTGTTTGGATTGATAAGGGTACCTAGGATGAAAATTTCGAACTTGGTTTTTGGCCAAACCAATTCACCGTCCCGAATTGAAATCAGTTTTGGTAATCAAATGATCAAATTCAAGGGTACAAAATCGATCATAGTTATATGATTTTGTCTGATTTGGTCAATAGTTAAATTCGGTCATTGACCGAAGTGACCGAATTGCAATTAAATGTTTGGGCCCTGGGTTGTCTTCTTCTTCGTTTTTCTACTCCCGATCTTTTGTTTCTTCTTTATTCCATATTTTCTTCTTATTCTATATTCCCGGTAAGCTTCTAGGTGCAACTCATCAACTTATTCAAGATTCCGTGGAGAAGGAGCTCTGCAACTAGATGCATATCATCAACAAAGTTCGAGGTCTGGACGAGATTAAATACTTCTATTTTGGGAAGGTCCTGGCGTGGATGAGGCTCGTTCAAGAAGTTTGCCACCGAGTCTTCTTTCCAATTCTACTTCCCGGTCGTGGCATGGATCGATGTTTAGATCTCCATTCATGATATGCTTTTAGGGAGATTACTTCCCAGATTTGTATTTTCCCTGGTTGGTTACTTAAACGGTCACTGAACTTTGGCAGAATAACCCAGTGATCATTAAATATCAAACAAATTCCTAGCCATGATTGAACTTTGACTGATTATCCTAGAGGTCACTGTTAGCTACAGACATCCATAATTTCGTTTGTCCGCCTACGTGGACTCGCCAAATGGGTTGCCACATCATTTAAAAAAACCCACATGAAGTCTTATCAACCCAAACATCCAATTCGATTAACCAATTGATTCTGATCAATACCCAAACCCCCTCCTTCTCTCTCTTTCCTCCACCCTCCTCCTGCCTCCTCCTCCCATTCTCTCTCCACCACCCTCAAATATGTAGCGTCGACGGCAACGACAACGGAGGCAGGGGAAGAAGAAGAGTCATCGATCCTAGAATCATCGAGCAGGAAATCAGACTTGGAGCTGTCAGAGTGCATATTCATCGGTTGCAAAACAAGAGAGAAGAATGTCGACAAAATGAGAAGGGAGATGGAAGATGAGACAGAGGTGAATGAGTCAAATAATGGTAGTAATACAACACAGTAAGACTAATCATGTAACTGGGCAAGCTACGTGAAAAGCTATAGAGTGAAAGGAGGCAATGGGCGCAATTTTCTCGGGATCGATTTTTATTTTTTGGAGTGAGATAATTATTTTTTGTCGAGAGTTGAATTTAGCGAGTTGGGGTTTTTTGGAGGTAGAGAGAGAGGAAGCTTGTGCATTTTATTTGAAAGGAAGACCACCTGAAGAGGAGGAAGCATGGACGATGGTGAGAGTGATCAGAGGCGGCTTGAGATTCTCCGTCATCATCATCTCCTTATTCGAGGAAGAAGTTTGGTGGTGGATGTTCTTGTTTGGATGGGATTGCGTCATTGTTGATTGGATGGAGATTGGAGGGAATAGTGCTTTGATTAGGGGAAATTGGGAAATCTAGGGCTTGTTGATGATGATGATAATATGAAACCAGTTATTGTAGCATCGGCGGAGAGAGAAGGAGGCAGGAGGGTGGTGGAGGGAAGGAGGAGGGTGGAGGAAAGAGGGAGGAGGAGGATTGGTTTGGGTATTGAGAATCAATTGGTTAATTGAATTGGGTGTTTGGGTTTTGTTTTGGGTAGATAAGACTTGATGTGGATTTTTTAAATGACGTGGCAACCCACGTGGCGAGTCCACATAGGCGGACAAACGGAATTATGGATGTCCGTAGCTAACAGTGACCTCTAGGATAATCGGCCAAAGTTTAGGCATGACTAGGAAATTTTTTGAAGTTTAATGATCACTGGGTTATTCGTCCAAATTACAGTGACCATTTAAGTAACCAACCCGTATTTTCCCCTAAATCTGCTTACAGGGAGATTTCATCCCAGATCTGCTTCCCGAGCGTGGCGTGAAACTATTGCCAATCTCTGTTTTGAAGCCAGATAAATCGCCAAGGAAAGCTAATTTCTATTCTGAATGAAGTTAGAATCAAAAGGAAGCAAAAAACGCGGTTGTGGATTCTGTAAGACTGTCCTCATAGAAGTAGGGCTCGAGAACATGGTTGGTTTGGTATCTTGACTCAAAATTTGGGTAGATAAGACTTTATGTGAATTTTTTAAATGACGCGGCGAGTCCATATCGGCAGACAAACGGAATTATGGATGTCCGTAGCTAACAGTGACCTCTAGGATAATCAGCCAAAGATCAGGCATGGCTAGGATTTTTTTTAAATTTATTGATCACTGGGTTATCCGTCCAAATTTCAGTGACCATTTAAATAACCAACCCACAATTCCCCCTAAATATGCTTATAGGAAGATTTTTTCCCATATCTGCTTCCCTATCGTGGTGTGGAACTATGACCGATCTCTGTTTTGAAGCCACATAAATTGCCAAGGACAGCTAATTTCTATTCTGAATGAAGCTAGAATCAAAAGGAAGCCAAAAACGCGGTCGTCGATACTGTAAGACTATCCTTATAGAAGTAGGGCTCGAGAACATGGTTGGTTTGGTATCCTGACAAACCTAGCTCGTCGGTGATTGGATCACGTTTCTCAAGCCTTGCACAACCAAATTTGGAAATTGTAGTTCAAAAGGAAAGCCTTCCCACTCTACCCCGATCTCATCGAATCAATAAGAACCTCCTACTAAGGGGATTTCGAAGAAAGTAAAACGACTACCACCTCATTCTAGATGGTAAGAAGGAAGGCACATCTAGTCAAATGTCAATCAAATGGATAAGCTCACCTTCAAAAGTGTAAACCAACAATGGATCAACACCAAAGCCCAACAAATCAGAACTCATGTGGCTCAATTGAAAGTCATGACTCCACTCAACTACCACACTACAAAAAATCTGCTATTTACGTCGGTCCACCGGGAAAGTTAAGCGTCGACGATAAAACCGACGCTAAACCCTTGACTCGCGTTTGACCAAGGGTTAGCAGTCGGTCGACAAGCGACCGACGCTAAAACTGACAAAAAACCCGACGCTAAATTTGGTTTTCGGTCAGAAACGAGCCGACCAGGTTTAGCGTCGGTTTACCGACATGTTTTAGCGTCGGCCAGCGACCGACGCTAAAACACTATATATTTAAACCTCTCAGCCGACCTAAACCCTAATTGCATCTTCTTCTTCCTCTTCTTCTTCTTACTCTTCTCAGCTCAAAATCTTCTCTTTTCTATCTTCCTCCTCTCCAAATCCAGATCCATTGTTCTTCTTCTTTTCTTCTCCAGATCCATTCTTCTCCTTCTTCTCTTCCTCTTCCTCTCCAAATTCCAAGCTTCTCTCTTCTTCTTCTTCCTCCTCCAATCCAATCTTCTTCTTTTTCTTCTCTCTTCCTCCTCTTCTCTCTCCAGCGGCCTCCTTCCTCCGCCGACGCCCTCCGCCCGCCGAAGCTCCACTCCAGCGGCCTCCTTCCTCCGCCAACGAAACCCTCCGCCCACCGAAGCTCCACTCCGCCGACGAAACCCTCCGCCCGCCGACAACCCCCCAACCTCTCAACCGCCGCCGCCACCATCACGTTGATCGGTCAAGTATTGACTGATTGGACAAGAAGTGACCAAAAGGGTGACCTAATAAATATAAATGACCAAATTGTATAACTGGAAAATGGAGTGACTGATTGGACATTAATAGAAAATGGAGTGACAAAATAGAAAATGAATATTGAAAACAAATAAAAAACAGAAACAAAAAAAATTGGGTTGGTCAGCGACCGGTTCGGTCAAGGATTTAGCGTCGTTCGTTAAACGAATTTAGCGTCGGTCAGCAAGCGACCGACGCTAAAATTTAGCGTCGGAAGAATTGGCGTCGCTTTTGCCGAGCGACGCTAAATCCTTTAGCGTCGGTCAGCAGCCGACGCTAAACGACGTCGGTGACCGACGCTAAATAGCAGATTTTTTGTAGTGCAATAAACTCACTCGCAAGCAAGAGTAGGATGATCAATCTTTAACCTTAAAGTTTTATTGGCAGAAACATAGCGATTCCAAGAGAGTCAAAATCCACAATTGCATACTCATGAAGGTCGTTGGATGAGAATTGTCAAAACGGAACTGATGCGTTCATGGAGGTTGATGCCTAAGACTACATTTTACTCTTGATCCACAATGTGTTTTCCTTCCTCTTATCTATTTACTTATGTTAGGTATAATCTCTTGTAATTTCGTGGTTTGAAAGAGGGGCTTTGGGAGAATTAGGGTTCATAGTTCGCTCTCAAATAGTTGAACAGTCAATTGTGATCTTTTGCCTACCCCTTCAGTAGTTCAATTGAGTTGACTAAAATATCCAATACTTATAGGATCCTAGTAGGAGTAGAGTATAATAACTCGTCAGATTCATCAGAATATTTTAGATAAGGCAAATTGGAGTCTATCAGTTACATGAGGATTGTAGATTGAATACTAAAACGGAAAAAACTAGGTGATTCACGACTTTTAGGGATTTGATAGAGGAAATAGATTGACTGATTAGTTGGGGGTAGGAGAGAAGTCTAATTTCCGTTAGGGAATCGATAAGATTTCAACGGAGATGCAGTATGAAAAATGAAATTAAGTATGGTGACTGGTGAGTCGGTGATAGTCTTACCGAATATAGATGAAACGACATATTTTTTCGGTGCCAACATGGGTTCAGGTTTTTCATCGAGCTGGATAATATGATTACCGTCCCCGAGACTAACATCATTTAGACACGTTCGGTTATTCCCCGACCCACCCCGGGAACTGTTAGAACCCATGTTGACCATGTCGGTTCGGGCGAGTAACCAGATTAGCGATTCAGAATTGTCATGCCTTAGTTTGGTGTGGGTTTTTTAGTTGGGTTTCTAGGTGTTGTGCTTGATAGAAAACCATGAAGGAAACAAATGCATTTGATTCTCATCATGTCAAATAGTTATTTTTTTACAAGAGGCCATTTGGTCTAGTGGTATGATTCTCGCTTAGGATGCGAGAGGTCCCGATTTCAATTCTCGGAATGCCCCTGAATATTTTTTATTTTGTTCATAAAAAAATAGTTGTTTATATTGAGATGGAAGATCGATTAAAGTAAATATTCAATGATAGTTTAATTTTGATTGAAAGATCTAGTTTTTAGAATTGGATTAGACCGGTTGGCAGATTGGTAAATTTTTTAAATCGTATGATAGTCTGGTATGAAACATGATCGTTCTCCTCTATCTTGTTGCTATAAATGGTGCCCCATATCAATTTGTAACTTTAATCCTACATGCATTTTCACATTTCTCAATTTGAGGCTAATGAAAGATATTTTTGTATTTGTAAATCTAGTTGTGATGCAAGGGACGCATGCATTCATATCATTATACTTGATTCGTATGTTCATATAAAAAAAAAATCACATATTATGTCTGTGACAAATTTATACTTCATAAAATAAATATTACAATAGTCCTTCTACCTATGAAGATATACTTACATGTTTTTTTTATGAATTATACTTACATGTTTCATTTACTAGACAATGGAGAATATAAAAACTATATGATAATGTTCTAGGTATAAAAGGTGAACTTTGGTTTATTTGTTATTTGGTCGGATACCCATATCTAGGGCGGGATATGAGCCGAACTGAGCTTTGCCCAAGCTCAATTTTGGCTCGGCTCGAACTTGGCTCGTTAAAAAAAATTAGAGATCGAGCTCGGTTCGAAATGAGCATTAACACGTTCAAACTCAATAAGCTTATCGAGCTCGGCTCGACATCGGCTCGAAATGAGCGTTAACAAGCTCGGCTTGAGCTCGAATCGAGCCATAAATTCTAGGCCCAAGCTTGGCTGAACCTAAAATTTTTAAAATCAAACTCAACTCGAGCTCGATTCGAGTTCAACTCGATATAAACTCTTAAAGAACTCAACCCGAGCCGGCTCGTTAAAAACCCTTAACAAACTCAAGTTAGACTCAAAACCCATAATAATTTACTTAAAATGATTTCAACCCAATACAAACTCATTGAGACTAGATGATCCATAGACCATCGAAGCTTGATTGATTGGTGTTTGATTTTGCTACCTTAAAGTTGATCAAACACAACTCTCATCCCTGCAATTCATGAATTCTAAATATTATTTTTTCAAAATTTGAACTGTTTGGATTGATAAGGGTACCTAGGGATGAAAATTTGAACTTGGTTTTTGGCCAAACCAATTCACCGTTCCGAATTGAAATCAGTTTTGGTAATCAAATAATCGAATTCAAGGGTTCAAAATCGGCCACAGCTATATGATTTTGTCTGATTTGGTCAATAGTCAAATTCGGTCATTGACCGAAGTGACCGAATTGCAATTAAATGTTTGGGCCCTGAGTTGTCTTCTTCTTCGTTTTTCTACTCCCGATCTTCTGTTTATTCTTTATTCCATATCTTCTTCTTTTCTATTCCCGATCATCTTCTAGGTGCAACTCGTCAACTTATTCGAGATTCCGTGGAAGAAGGAGTTCTGCAACTTGGTGCATATCATCAACAAAGTTCGAGGTCCGGACGAGATTAAATACTTCTCTTTTGGGAAGGTTGTGACGTGGATGAGGCTCGTTCAAGAAGTTTGCCACCAAGTCTTCTTTCCAATTCTACTTCCCGGTCGTGGCATGGATCGATGTTTAGATCTCCATTCCTGATATGCTTTTAGGTAGATTACTTCCCAGATTTGTATTTTCCCAGGTTGGTTACTTAAATGGTCACTGAATTTTGGTCGAATAACCCAGTGATCATTAAACTTCAAAAAAATTCCTAGGCAATTATCATAGAGGTCACTGTTAGCTACAGACATCCATAATTCTGTTTTTCCGCCTATGTGGACTCGCCACATGGGTTGCCACGTCATTTAAAAAATTCACATCAAATCTTATCTACCCAAAACAAAATCCAAACATCCAATTCGATTAACCAATCGATTCTGATCAATACCCAAACCCAACCTTCATTCTCCCTCTTTCCTCCACCCTCCTCCTCCCATTCTCTCTCCACCACCCTCAAATATGTAGCGTCGGCGGCATCGGCAACAGAGGCAAGGGAAGAAGAAGAGTCCTCGATCATCGAGCAGGAAATTGGACTTGGAGCTGTCAGAGTGCAGATTCATCGCTGCAAAACAAGAGAGAGAATGTCAACAAAATGAGAAGGGAGATGCAAGATGAGATGAGAGGTGAATGACTCAAATAATGGTAGTAATATAACACAGTAAGACTAATCATGTAACTGGGCAAGCTACGTGAAAGGCTATAGAGTGAATGGATGCAATGGGTGCAATTTTTCGGGGATCGGTTTTTTTTTTGGAGTGAGATAATTATTTTTTTGTCGAGAGTTGAGTTTAGCGAGTCGGGGTTTTTCGGAGGTAGAGAGAGAGGAAGCTTGTGCATTGAATTTGAAAGGAAGACCACCTGAAGAGGAGGAAGCAAGGGCGATGGTACGTGAGAGAGATCGGAGGCGGCTTGGGATTCTCCGTCATCATCGTCTCCTTATTAGAGGAAGAAGTTTGGTGGTGGATGTTCTTGTCTCGATGGGATTGCGCCATTGTTGATTGGATGGTGATTGGAGGGAATAGTGCTTTGATTAGGGTAAATTGGAAAATTTAGGGCTAGTTGATGATGATGACGATATGAAATCAGTTATTGTAGCATCGGTGGAGAGAGAAGGGAAGGAGGCATGAGGGTGGTGGAGGGAAGGAGGACGAAGAGGATTGGGTTTGGGTATTGAGAATCAATTGGTTAATTGAATTGGGTGTTTGGGTTTTGTTTTGGGTAGATAAGACTTGATGTGGATTTTTTAAATGAAGTGGCAATCCAGGTGGCGAGTCCACATAGGCGGACAAACAGAATTATAGATGTCTGTAGCTAACAGTGACCTCTAGGATAATCAGCCAAAGTTCAGGCACGGCTAGGAAATATTTTGAAGTTTAATCATTACTGGGTTATTCGTTCAAAGTTCAGTGACCATTTGAGTAACCAACCCGTATTTTCTCCCTAAATCTACTTATAGGGAGATTTCTTCCCAGATCTGCCTCCCGATCGTGGCGTGAGTGATCTCTATTTTGAAACTGTCCTCATGGAAGTAGGGCTCAAGAACATGGTTGGTTTGGTATCCTGACTCAAACTTTGCGATACTGTGACAGATTTATTTCTGAAATCACTACCGCAAATCATATCGTATCAGACAAATCTTGTACTAATTTTGTATATTATTTACAAGTTACTATGTTGGCATCATTGGTTAGATAATATTTATCAACTCATAAAATCTCTGAAGCACTGCGATCCTTCCATGTGTGCGCCGTCCGCCAGTTCTTGCAACTGGGAACTCCATTCCTAAACAAGATTTACAATTCCGAAAAAAGAAAGAAAACAATCACCAACAGCAATTAGTTGATTAACAATGAATTATTATTTTTGACTGAAATTAACAATGATTCAGTACTGGCACCACCACCAACCAAACCCAGTGACCACGGCAGCAGCGTCCACTCCTTAACCAAACCTCAACTGCCGCCGCTGACTCGGCCGCACCTCCCACCTCCACCACCACCACCGCTTCCTCTTTACTTGCATGACTCCCCCAACTGACCCATTCAATTTCACCTCCCTCTCCGCTTCAGCTTGCATGCTCCGCCGTCTCCGCCATGGCAGCTCTTCCCTTCGTCTTCCTCTCTCTTCTCCCCTTCCTTCTCTCCCTTTCCCTCGCTCAGACAGGTAAATTTCATCACCTTCTTTTTCCCTTACAAAACAGAATTCTTCTTTTTTCTTGCGATTATGTTGGTTGTTTGATTTTGGTAAAATTTTCCAGCTACTTTAATTGATTGTGGCGCAACCGCTCTCTCGACAATCGCCGGCCGCCAATGGCTTCCCGACGACGGCTACGTCTCCGCGGGAACCTCCAAGAGGCTTGATGTCACCGTTCAGTCACCGATCCTCTCCACCGTCCGATCCTTCCCTCTGGCCGGCAATCGCGGCCGCAAGTTCTGCTACTGGGCTCCCGTCATCCAGGGCGGTAAGTACATGGTCCGGAGCACCTACTTCTATGGGTGGATCAACGGCAGGGATGCGCAGCCGCCGATCTTCGACCAGATCGTGGACGGGACTCTGTGGAGCGTGGTTAACACGACTGCCGATTTCGCCAACGGGGTCCCCACTTTATACGAAGGGGTTTTCGTTGCTCGAGGGAAGACCATGAGCCTCTGTCTCGGGGCGAATTCGGATACACGATCCGACCCGTTCATTTCCGCCGTGGAGTTCGTTCCCCTGGGTGATTCCCTCTACAATTCCACTGATTTTGACAACTTCGCTCTCACCTTGGTCGCCAGGCACAGTTTTGGGCACAAAGAAATCGTCAGGTGAGTTGCTCAATTCGATTTCCTCCATGGTTTAGCATTAGAAAGTAGAATCAACTCAGTTTCGTAATTTTGTGTAATTCGATAGATATCCAGATGATCCTTATGATCGTATCTGGGAGCCATTTGGAGGGAAGGATTCCAACCGTTCCAGCAACAGAAACGTTTCTGTTTCGGGCATATGGAATCTTCCACCTTCTAAGGTATTCGAGACAGATATATCAGCAGCTGGACAATCAAGGCAAGTATTGGAGCTGCCATGGCCTCCAGCTCCACTTCCCATTCCCCGCCAGAATTACTCGATTGCTATGTACTTTGCCGATGATCGATCATCCGTTGAAGATCCTAGGGTGCTTGATGTTATCATAAATGGGGTGCCATATTTCAAGAACTTGAGTTTAACACAAATGGGCTCTCTTGTCTTTGCTAAGTTGTGGCCTCTTGGTGGGGACACAAATATAACATTGACTTCGGCTGCTGGCTCAACAACTGCTCCATTGATCAATGCTGGGGAGGTTTTCAGGTTGACGCCCGTTGGTAGAAGAACGCATACAAGAGACAGTACGTTGTTTGTCCTTAACCTGTTTCATGTTGGCATGGTAGCTCTTTAGTCTCAGTTATGGAAATGATTGGACTTCCTTTGTTTCAATTACATTTTCAGTAATAGCCCTGGAGGAACTGAAAGGAGGTTTCAACAACCCACCACAGGACTGGAATGGTGATCCATGCATGCCTCGTCAGTATCCTTGGACTGGAATTACTTGCTCAGAAGGACGGAGAATCCGTGTAGTTAGATTGTGAGTTGGGAAATAAACAGTAGTGATTCAACATTGCTTTATCAGAAGTTTTGCGGTCTGCCTTTATTTAGGTTTCTGAAGGATTTTGATAACTCTTGTCTTCATTTTCCCAGAAATTTGACAAGTATGGGTCTGTCTGGATCAATATCCCCGGGGGATTGCTAAGTTGACTGCACTTACGGACATGTAAGTTGTCGAAATTATACAGGTGGATTGAACTGTTACGATGTTCACTCACTTCACTGTAAATGTTGTATGTTGTGCGCAGCTGGCTTAGCAACAATAGGTTATCGGGGTCGATACCTGATTTGAGCTCGTTGAGATTGCTTCGAACTCTGTAAGACCCCATAAATTCTCAATTCTTCAAGAGTGATGATATATTTGAATCTGAATTCTTGGGATGAGACAATCTTTTTTTGTGTGGTTAACAGGCATTTGGAAAACAATACCTTATCTGGAGCAATTCCATCTTCACTTGGCAACATCAGTGATCTCCGCCAAATGTAAGGCTTCTTCACCTTTTTTCTGTTCTACTAAAAATGGTTTTCATGCGTCTTTGCTAATTTCATTGCCCTTTGCTTACCTTTGATGTGATGGTGCCTTTCGCTTGTACTACTTCTCATTGCACATGTATGTATCCAAGTGTGATTAAATAGTAGTCTTTGTGGTGTAGTTTGATGCTTTGTCTGCAGCATGTAACAGTTAGGGTAGACAATAACAGATTCCTCATGTGAGATCCAACAACAAATGTTATATAATAAATGAAGAGAACCCCTCCAAAAATCTATTGCCTTTCAGAATATTGTAGTATTGTCTCTCTTCTCTGTGATAGCATTCAGTGCATTCATAGTCTGATAAAGATAACAGACCTGCTGGATCTCCATTGTTGCACCCCATGTTCTTGATTCCACTGCACATGCTTTTCTTTCCTGAAAAGGTAGAACATAAGACCCCTACCAATACATTGTTAGTACAAATTCAGGATGAGAAATATTTAGCTGTTCTTGTTCAGTAGCGTTGCTTTCTATTGACAGTATGAGGCTGAAAGAACAGCTTCTAACCTCTTCCAACCTAGTAATGCTGATTGTACTGTTCTGTTATCTTCAGATACTTGCAGAACAACGAACTGAGTGGCGAAATTCCTACAAGCCTCACTGGAAACCCAAGAATAGACCTCAGGTAAAGTTGTCGAAAACACTTTGGTTCACAAGTCTTGTCAATTGAAAGGACTGCAAAATTGCTAGATTTGGTAGTAAAGCTATAGTAGGCTAATGGTGGGAGAGAAAAATGGTGCCATGTATTACAGGACGAATCCTGGGAATCATTTCTTGTCCGGGCCACCTTCTTGATGATGGAGAACACAAGACTAGAAAAAATGATTGACGACAAGAGGAAGAGAGGGTCCTACGTTATGAGGAAGCTCAGTTGGCTATTTGTCCCTATGCAGTTTGTAGTTTGTACCATACACAGTATAGTAGTAGTCTGATTTATTTATTAACATTTGAATGAGAGCACATGGAATCCAGTGGTTTAGGGTTTGTACGTTTGGCAATGTCGGCCACACCCTTTAACAGTAGTACACTTATCTACCATGGGAAGTGTACCATTTTTAACCGCATGCAGACTCTGTCAGTCGTTTCATTCTTTGTTGTAATTTCTTTAGCACTGAATCTTGACAATGCCGTTACCTCTTGTGAATTATTATTATTATTGTAAGTTGAATGAAAATGGATTCCCTCACAGCACACTTGCTTCCAATTTCCATGTGGTCTTCCTGATTGTGAGGCAGCGGAGTTCTGGGTCCACGAGGGGACAACAACAACTGTAAGTCTGTAATCTGAGCTTGCTTCATAACACCTCACTTTCCACTTCTTCCGCTTCCACCTACTGTCATTTTACTAGATCGATCTCTCAAACCCACGGTCAGGATTACAGATTTACAGGTTCCTTAACTTGATTTGCATGTTAGATTTTGATGGAGTTGGGTTGGAACTGAGCTCGTAATGCATCCTTTGCTATAGTGGTTTGTGATCATAAACGACAGCTTTACAGTAAAATGTGAGCAATTTACATTAGAATGCCATACATTTGACCTTAATCTATAACCCCAAACCCAACAAACACCATAATATTAATATCTGAAGAAGAAGAAGAAGAAGAAGAAGAAGAAATGGATCATACACCTCAAAAGAGTAATAATGACTGAACAAAATCCTAAGAAACATTAAGCAGCCAAATTAAACCCCCTCCCATTCCCCACCCACCACCAAGCTATAGTGCTATTGTTCTTCACCTCTCTAAAACTCTGCCTTTCTTCAGAGGAAAGAAGGGCGGCAATGCGCTGTGATGATGATGGCTGCTGCTCTTCATCTGGCTGCAAATTGGGACATTAATCATCGGCCTTATCCTAATGTTCGTCGATCTCGTCCTCTCCAGACCTTTCTTCGCTCTCTTCACCTGATTCCCTTTCTTGTTATTACTACTGTTATCCTTTTCTTTCCCTTCCTCCTTTGTGGCCACATCTCCAAGCGAGCTTGAAGACGACGAAGTCGAGGACGAAGACGAAGAAGGGGAAAGAGACGAAACCGGCCTCTGCTTCTTCAACCTCAGCAGTTCCTTCCACAGAACAGTACACTTAGGCGGCCGCGGCGACGGATCGTCGTCCACGAACCAGTTGACCTCTCTCATCGCCGCCGTGGTAGGCGTCGGCGGGAGCAGATCTTCCTTTCTCATCCTCGTCCCTCCACCTGCGGTGATCTCGTCTTCTTCTCCTCCGCCTTCCTTGCATTTGAGGGTGATCTTGTTCAGCCGCTCCGACTGCTGCATTTGCCAGAAGGGGAGCAGTTTCCCTTCGAAGAATAGCTCGTCTGCGGTCAGCATCCTGGCGTGGCCGGCCTTGGGCTCGCCGCCGCTAGAGAGGAACTCGAATTGGTTGTCTCCGGCGGCGGCGTGTCGAATGGGGGACTGAGTGGCTTGAGGAACTTAGTGTCTTTGTCATTGTGGTGGTTGGGGGTGATGGAGATGAAGTTGTTGTCGTCGAGGAATTCGGAGGAGAAGGAGATTCTAGGGCTGGAAATCTGATCTAATGTGGATCTGGTGGCTGCTGATTCAAGTGTTGTTTCGATAGAAACTACCGTTTCTTTCATCTTTGGGGAGAAGGAGAGAAGGAGAGAAGAGATTGAGCAGAGTGATTTAATTAGGAGGAAGAAGGTGCATGGGAGTTCAAAGGATTATATAAAACAAACAGAGAGAGAGAGGAGGGAGGGACAGAGTGCCTTTACTGATCATATATCATATCACTACTTTGGTGACAATTTTCATTACCCTAAATATCATATTTTCATCATTTTGACAATACTTGCATAATATTTAAAAATAATAATTCTTTCAAAATACTAAAATAGCACAAGTTATTTATGCTACTTAATAAGAACAAAATCTTGTGTTAATATATTCATGTAAAAACTAAAATTCAGCACATCCCTTCAGTTTTGTGTTTTTTTTTTTATGAAAAGTTTTGTGTTTATTATTAATTAGTTAGTTTTTTTTTTCACAATAGATCTAATGTGGCTCATATGTGTCAAATCACAATTCTCAATTTTGATATTAAAAGTAGGGCTAGAGAACTGGCGAGTTTGGGTACCCTAACTCTAACTATCACGGGTTATGGGTACCCTAATTCTCGAAACTCATTCCAAACCCAAACGGTTTATAGGCACCCTAAATCCTTACAAATTCAGGGCTAGCTCGGGTAGTTCCGGACCGTACGAGTTCACTTTCGGCCCTACTTAAAATTTTGCGAAGACAATATACAACTTTTTGTCACTTTTACTTTCTAAGAAAGATAATTCGTTTGTCTAATTCTACTTAGGTTAGAATTTAGAAAAAAAAAAACAATCAAATGTTGTTGGTTAATTTTGATTAACTTACTTTTAATAAAAAGCATAAAATTTTATCATTTTCTTTCACGAATGACTCGTCGAGGATCGATAATCACCTTATTTTCTTATCTTAACTTTTCATTAGTCATGCAGTCTTTTTTTTTTAATAAATCAAACACTAAAATTGTTATTTATTAATTTGTCAATTAATCAATAAATATGGAATTAGTTTATTATAGTATTTGCTAATTTATGTCTTAATGTTGAAGGAGTGAGTCGAAATTTACAATATGTATTGTCTTTTGAAGATTTTGTATGTTTAGTTTATCCACTAGTATTCGATTTCTGTAATTATTGTTATTTTGAAAGTTGACTAACAAGTGTCAAGAAAGTGATGTTATTCCTGTATGTAGTCAAAATTTTGGGTTGAGTCCTTATTAGTCAAAAATTGTGAGTATTGTGCTGATTAAGGTGTGATTTTGTTTGGGCGGTGATAAAAGTTAAAGAAAGAAGTGTGTCTGGTATGATATACCTAACAATGTGAATGAGTAACTATTGTAAAAGGTTTTAGAATGTGTGAACATCAATGGGCGGACTTTGTAGCACAAGATAAATTAGACAACCACTTGAATGTCTATGTAGGTATAAACCTTTACCAACCGTTGGCTGATAAATATTGTATATTTCTTAAATGTGGAAACTCACATGACACCTTGTACTCAGACAATTAGACAACCCCTCTAATTCAAATACTAGCTTGTCCCCAGCTTGGCGGAAATTGTATATTTCTTGAAATAGTTTACGTCAACTATAATCAATGAGCAATATAATGACACATCCCCTAGTTAACTAAACTCAAATTCAATCAAGTAAGGTAGCACAACATTTCTAAATGCATACCAAACTATGACAAAATCAACTAAATTTTTGCTACATGTGAATGGCCCTTAAAGTGGTTGATAAACCAATGAACATACAACATATATAACTTGTGGTCGAGTGAATTATACTATATGCAAACCAAAATACTCTAATGCTTAGAAAAATGGAATATAGTTTTTCTAAATAATCCAAATAGAAATCATAATTTTATGCAACATGACCCAACTTGATCAATGACTTAAATTAAAC
The DNA here is from genome assembly GCA_034768395.1 of Linum lewisii. Lineage (NCBI taxonomy): Eukaryota > Viridiplantae > Streptophyta > Magnoliopsida > Malpighiales > Linaceae > Linum > Linum lewisii. The sequence goes on from CM068299.1 coordinate 10,761,699, forward strand.
CAATTTCAACTAAAAAAAATCCCATCAATATAAAATATGATGAACCCGCAATTTGAATGGTATATAACTTCACTAATATATAACTCCAATCAGATAAATTCAAAATATATCAAAATTTCCACACTAACACTTCTGAGAATTTTTTTTAATTTTATAAATCATTTTGATACTTATTTATTCTTATTATCATCATCTCGTATAGTCGTATTAGTTTAATTATATTTAAAATTATAAATTTTTATTGTTTATTTCATAATATATTTAATGTTGAAGTACTTAAAAGTATGAGCATTTAATAATGTGGAAGAGAAAATAATTAAATTTTAATTAAAAAATTATGTGATGAGGTGGAATTTTGTAAAAAGAGTTCTATCATATGTGTCAAAACCAAATCTACCATACCACCATTAAGATTATTAAGATGTTTTCATATCGATCTACCTCCCTTAATCCTATGTATTATACACTTATAGTGGGTGTTGTTCATCATAAGAGAGTAAACCCCATCGAGTTATAGTAAGAATTTCTTCTATCTCTAATGGTACATAGAACCAAAAATGATGCATCTCATTTCATTGGAATGTTTAGTAGTATGATTGTCTGTCACATGACTCAACCTAATTTCTAAGCAATTTTAGTTTAGAAAATTTTTCGCAGCAATGAAAAAATAATTTAACCTTAATTGAAATGTGAAAAAATTCTCGTTGATTTTTTTTTTTTTTTTTTTTTTACAAATGTAAATGCATACTAAATGGTAAAGAGAAATTCTAACTAGGTTTTCATTTGCGGTTGTGTTGGAATTCTAATCTTTGCCAACTTAAGTAACACTTTCTACCACTATGGAAATTAAGGCCACTATCGAGAACCAATTTCGGAATTGGATATTAGAGTATGTAGTAAGTTCTATGTTCTATAACATGATTTACTTTGAGCTCTATGTTGGAATTTGTACCATGTTTATCTATAAGTTTGAGATTGAATAGAGTGGCTTGTAGAACACAATTACAAATGACAAATTTTGTACTAAAATGTAAGATTAATCATTCTTATATGTGCCATGTTAGTTCTCAATCTAGATTTCATATTATATTACATACATTTTCAAACCACAACCGGTCGCAAATAAGAAAGATGCAATTTTTTTTCTTTGGATGAACATTTTGATTCATTTCAACAACTACCAAGGAGAAGACGATATTAGAGACATAGGTCAGATACATAATTTTGAGTTAATAATTTTTGCTTAATTTAAAACTACAAGTTTGGTCAGCAAAAAATCAGAAGCTCTGCTGTTTTAAGATTGACAAAAAAGCTCTGTAATATTTATTGCATCTTTTGCATGAACATGGAAAGAGCCCTTAAGCCATGTGTGCACATGAGATTAAAATTTCCAAGCCATGTGGCTCCTTAATAAAACAATCTTTAATTAAGTTTCATCTGTCAAAGTACTAAGATGCCCCCCCCACCACTAGCTTGTCCTTTTCTCCATTTCAGCTTTGTTATTTCCCAGTTTCAAATAGGGCCATAGGGGTGTCTATGTCATTCCAATAGTAGATATCATTTATGTGATCTTAGGAAGGATTTTTGAAGATTAAATGAAATCCATCTCCCACTAATCATCTTTCCTTATTTATTTTTGGTTTTTGGTCCTGGGGTTTGGATTATTATCCTTAAAGTTGCTGTTTTGTGTTATTAAGTATTAATTAATCCTAATTTCTTATTAATTACTTGGATAAAAATAAAAGGCTGAAAAAGCCAGCACAGTGTTTGAGGGTATATTATCCAACCACCAATGGGCCTTTTATTTTTAACTCCAGTCCATATGTCATTGTATTATTGAGGACAATAATGTTACGTACAGCTTTAATACTGTATTTATCATCCCCTCTCACCTTCAGTACAATAAACAACAAAACCAAATGGTTATACCGAATTGATTTGACTTGACCGGTTCAATCCAAATATAATAGGTCGGTCCGGTCCGGTCAAATTACAATGATATAGGGGTCGTTCACTTTGTAAGTGATTTGGGGCACAAATCTCTACCCTGGAGATTTGGACGAAATCACTCGTTTACTTTGCAGTTGTAGTTAGAGAATTGGAGGAGATTTGAGATTTCGAGGTGGGCCCCTAGAGATTTGGGGGAGATTTTGAAATCTCTCCTAATACTAGAGATTTGAGAAAAATTTGAGGGTTTGTGTTACAGTTTTACATAAATGTCCATAAAATAAATTGTAGAAGATGAATAATGAGAGTATATTGGTGTTTGATGATATGCGTACTTTAATTCATTTTTTTTAGGTTTCAGAAACTCTACCACTAAATCTCTCCAAATCTCCCAAGTGAACATGACTATGACTCTTTCTCAAATAGTTAGGGAACTCAAATCTCTAGCTATTTGAAATCTCTAGAAATTTGAAATCACTTAAACTCAAGAAGCAAGGTTTTTTTCCGTTACTTTATATGATCTCCATTGTGGCTGTTTTGTGTTGATTAACAGTGATGGGGGATGATGATGAATGATGAATGATGAATGATGTTGGATATGAAGAAGAAAACATCATCGTCTACTACTTTGATTTATTGTTCCTTGTCCATGTGTCAGTTTGTCGTAGATACTAAATCAAGAAGACACAAGGCAAGTACATAATAATAATTAATTATATTGGTTGATATTGTTTTACTTTTTGTTAGTAGAAGATGAAAGATTAGCTTTAGCTTACAAGATAAGGATGTCAGAACTTATTTAAGCTTATGGAGTAAAAAATTGTAGAAAGCAATGGATCAATTATTGAATCAAACAATGAAAACAAATGAGGACTGTGTGTGTGAATGATTAATGATACAGTAAGATGTAATAAGTATTATTGGCTAACAGAGCTTTTGTTGTGTATCTTGTTGTTGTTGTTGTTGTTGTTGTTGAAGGAGGGGAGAGAGAGACAAAGAGACAGAGAACTTGATTGCGAAGCATGAATTTGTGGGGGGGGGTGAAAGCATTCAGCATCAGATGGATGGACCACAACAACCAAGTTTGTATTTCTCCTCATGAACAACTTCATTATCAGATAGGAAGCAGGCAACTACTTAGTTCAATTAATTAAATTAATTGCCGACAATTATCAATTCAGTAACAATCAAATTATATAACACAATAAAAGTTCATAACCCATTAGCACGAGACGGAGATGGAATCAGTTTCAGGAGCTCCAAGAGAAGGATTGGATGGTCCTTGTCAAACACACTTATAGAGAAGACAATCATGCGGTGGATTTTCTAGCTTCTTTGGGTTATGGATACCTCTTCGGGAGTCACACGATTTCGATTTCGATTTCGAACTGTAATCTTGAATTTTATCTTCGGTATAACTGTATGGACATTTCAAAACCCCAATAATTCATATTAATAATTAAGGAGTCGCTTTAAAAATAATAATAATAATAAAATCAGAGAGAGACATTGACCCACAAAAAAGAAATCTCTACTTTGCATTAGTTTAATTCGAAGACGACCTAGGCTTATTAGTCGAGCTAGCTTATTCTCTTGGTTTCATGCAAAACACAGGCTGTAACTTAGATGAATGAAATATATATCTTAGAACAATGAAGCCTAATATTAATTATGGATCATTCATTAATTATGTAACTCTCGCTCTTCCCGATTCCATGCCACCCATATCATATACTACTTATCATCAATTATATCATATAATATAGATATTAATAATGTTGTTTCCCTGTTTTGACCGACTGACCGCCTTGTTTCAACGTTAATTTATACCATAGTAGCTAGAGGGGAAATCTATTATACAAAGTAGGATGAGCTGGATTCGAAATCAACGAGTCACATTACTCATCAAAGGCCTCATTTAAAATTGTAACTTTAATATTTTTAGTGAAGATTGGAGGAGGTAGATGATATAAAATATGTGGAACAAAATATTTTAAATTATAACTTGAACGATAATATTATATTAGATTAGATTATTTTGTTTGATATGTATATTTGGGTTAAAATGATAATCAAAGAAAATGCAATTCACTACAAGTCAGAATTACAGGAGAAGGCAGGAGGTGTTAACTTTTTTTGTACTTAACGTTTCGGCGAATTTCATTTTGGTACACATCGTTCCAAAAATTTCATTTCAGTAATTAACGTTTCAGAAAATCTCGAAACGGTATTTTCGTCCAAATCCATCCAAATTTTCTGTTAAGTGCTGACGTGGCAGCTAAGTCACACATCCCAGTCAGCTAAAATATTAATAAAATAATAATTTTATTATTTTAATATTAAAAATAAAAAATTTATAAAAATAATTATTTTTTTAATTAATTTTTTTAGAAAAAAAAATTTCCCAAATTTTTTCTCTCCTCTCACCTCGAAAAATACATATCTAAACGTTTTCAGGGTTTCAGTACTCAACGTTTCACCACTTTTTCATTTTGGTAGTTTTTGTTGGTAGATCTAAACTTGTTGGTACTTTTTGTTTGTAGATCTAAGTTTTTTGGTATGTTTTTCACCTCCGACCCTCCTTCTCTATTCCTCCCTTCTTTCTTATACTTCCTCCTCCTTCTGTCTCTCCTCTCTCTCTTCTCTCCCATGCTTCCTCCTACTTCCTCCCTTCACCTCTCCTCTCTCCCTTCTCCCCTCTGTTTTCTCTTACCTCCTCCTCCCTCTTCTTCATTTCCTCTACTTCCACCTCTGCTTTCCTCCGCCTTTCCTCTATCTTCCCTTCCCCCTCCTCCTAAAAAAAAAGATCTGAGTTTCTGAGGAAAGGAGGAAGAGAGTAGAGAGGACATGCAGAGGAAGATAGAGGAAAATAGAGGGAAGGAGGAAGAGATCAGGAGAGCGGAGGGAGGATGTAGGAGGAAGCAGAGGAGAGACGAATGGAGAAAGTAGTAGGAAGTAGGAGGAAGCATAGGGGAGAAGGATGAGAGAAGAGATGGATGGAGGAGGAAGTATAGGAAAGAAGGGAAGAACAGAGAAGGAGGGTCGGAGGTGGAAAACATACTAAAAACTTAGATCTACAAACAAAAACTACCAAAATGAAAAAGTGGCGAAACGTTGAGTACTGAAACCCTGAAACGTATGGATATGTATTTTCTAGGTGAGAGGAGAGAGAAGAGGAGGAGAGAAAAATAATTGGGAAAAACATTTTTTTAAAATTTTTAATTTAAAAATTAATTATTTTAATAAAAACTTAAATTTTAATATTAAAATAATAAAATTATTATTTTATTAATATTTAAGATGACTGGGATGTGTGACTCAGCTGCCACGTCATCACTTAACAGAAAATTTGGACGGAAATACCATTTCGAGATTTTTTAAAACGTTAATGACTGACATGAAATTTTTGGAACGATGTGTACCAAAATGAGATTTCGTCCAAACGTTAAGTACCAATAAAGTTAACACCTCGAGAAGGCAGTGATCTAGCTACTTACAAACTTGAGGGTGCTTGCACCCCTTCACTGCCTCTCATAAAAATTATTCATATAATAGCATGATATATGCATGTAATTAAATTCATATATATTTTCAAACAAGAATTTGTTATATTTGATCAAGCATCGATGAATGTTTGTAATTTTTCTTATTTCCAAAATTCCCCCAAACTAATTGACTTATTAGTGAAATAATTTTTTCTTTGTCAAATTTCTAGTCTAAATATTTCAGTTCTAAAAGAAACAGTTTATACACATACTTGTTCATATAGATACCCGCGTCAACGCCACACTCACTGGGCTCCGCATTTGCCCCTACCCAGATATATTTTGCAAATGTGCCATTGGGGCTACATATTCCTCCAAAACTTCCCCCAAAACATCTATAATCTATAAATATATATATGCAGAAATGATATATAAAAGCTGCCACCTCAACAATTTTTTAAGTTTCCTCTTCTCTCCTTAATTGTAAGATTTTAACTAATTCAATTGATTAATTATTTAATTAATCAGCAAAACACGTGGTGGAAATTTAGCAGTTTTATTTAACCTAACTACAAAAAATAAAATAAAAACAAGTAACTACCGGATTTCGAAAAAAAAAATTTGAAGTATAAACTCCACGTTTCTAAAAAAAGTAACGGCTACTCCCACTAATTTTTTTTTTTAAATATAATTTCCTACCAAAGATCAAAATATTTATCATTTATAATACTTGGGTTAAATTTATTATATCAACACTCTATAATATGGATTTACGTTTTTTCTCTTTCGCCACATCAGCGTTTTAGCCAATTTCCTTTCTTCCCCACAATTATAGGGATTCAGCCAATGAAAACATTTCTTTTTTTTTTTCACTTCTAGCCACTTCTGTATTAATTAAAACTTTTATAAATAAATTTTTAATGAAAATAAGTTTGCATATATAAAAATATAAAAAACGTACTTCAACTATTAATTAATTATTTTATTTTTTTTCATTTAATCTGATGAAAGATTAAAAATTAATTAAATAGTAATTATTTTTTATTAAAAGCTAAAATTTAGGACAGTGGGGTAAAAAAGAGGAATGAAAAAATGAAAGAAAATATTAATTATTTAGGAGAGTGGGGTAATTATTTAATATTAATTTCTACATTCTTTATAACCCCTCATCATCGAGAAAAAACTAAAAAGTATTCTGAAAAAATACTCCAACTCCTTTTCATGATTAATGAAAAATAAAAAGAACTCCTCTTCTAATCTTCTTTGTATTGAAAATTGTATATGAATTTTTTATTGTAGGAAAATAACTAATAAAAGAATTTATTTTATTTTATTTTATTTTCTATGTTTATTTCAATATTCATACTCTTTATTAAGATAAAAAAAAAATAATATAATTTCATGTAAGACGTGAGAACCGAGTTCTACTAAGGTTCATCTAAATTTGAGAATCAATTTTCACTAACAATGTTCTTGATATATTAAAGTCCATATATGATATGAGAACCGGGTTCTACTAAGGTTCATATAAATTTGAGAACTGATTTATATTGACGATATTTTTTATCTATTAAATCCATGTATGAGAGAATGATATAATTTCATATAAGGTATGAGAATCGGGTTCTACTAAGGTTCATATAAATTTGAGAACTGATTTATGTTGACGATATTTTTTTTCTATTAAAATCCATGAATGAGAGAATGATATAATTTCATATAAGGTATGAGAATCGGGTTCTACTAAGGTTCATATAAATTTGAGAACTGATTTATATTGACGATATTTTTTATCTATTAAAATCCATGTATGCGAGAATGATATAATTTCATATAAGGTATGAGAATCGGGTTCTACTAAGGTTCATATAAATTTGAGAACTAATTTTTACTAACAATTTTCTTGATATATTAAAATCCATGTATGAGATAATTATATAATTTCATATAAGGTACCATGTTAAACTTCATGACCCCATTTATCATAATTCATAATTTTTTTATCATTATGGTCTCTGTTATACGGTAAAAATATTGATTATTATGATTTCTTAAATATATTTTAACTCAATAATAAAAAACAGTACGAAAACTGGGTTCTACTAAGGCTCATATGAGTTCTCGAAACCGTTGATTCATTAAAAAGAAAATGAAAAATGAAAAAAATTCCTTAATCAAATCTTTCTATTTTTCCTTTGAATTACTCATATATCATCTTAATTTCATTGCAATAAATATGAGAATTGAGACTAATAACAAATAAAAAAAGTGTGAGAATCGGGTTCTACTAACGTTCATATGAGTTCTCAAAACTGTATAAAAACATGATATAATTTCATATATAAGGTATGAGAACCGGGTTAAAATTCATAATCTCATTCATCATAATTCATAGTTTTTTTTATCATTATGTCTCTATTATTACTAAAAAAATATTGATTATTATGATTTCTTAATAGAGTTCAACTCAATAATAAAAAAATTATGAAAACCATGTTCTACTGAGGTTTATATGAGTTCTCGAAACGTCGGTTCATTAAAATGAAATTTCAGGAAAAAATTAAGATAATAAATATGAGAACCGGGACCAATAACAAATAAAAGAGTATGAGAATCATGTTGTACTAAGGTTTATATGAGTTCTTAAAATCGTGAAAAGACATGATATGATTTTATTAAGATTCACATGATTTATAAAACCGATCAATGACATGTATGATGCCCCTTTATGAGTATATATAGGCATGCACTTCACCTTTACACACAATATGCAATCATACACATCTAAACATGCATACAAGTTACAATTGATACTAACCTTCATACAAGATTTTTGAACTGTCATTCTAACGAGGACTAAAATTTTACACCGAATTAACTAGATCTACATAATCTTAACAATTAAATATTTTTTATAGTAAACTATTTAAACACAATAAATAAATTTATACTGAAACCGGCCAACGGGCCAGTTAGAAATAAGACATAAAGAGTTAAAAAAATTAGTTGGATATCAACCGGCCAACGGGCTGGTGATTAATCTAGTGTCTATAAATAAATGGTGAACACTCCGGTGCACCCACTAAAAGTGGGTGCACCGGGTACACCCACTAACATTTTGATAGATAAACATGTTTTTAATATCTTTTTTTTTTCAAGTATAATAATCTACATGTTGTTAAAGGATATATAAGACGATTTGAACAAAAAACTAATTTGGTAGAGATGATAATCTATCATATTGAGCAAAATGCAGTTGTAGAAAGAAACCTGAAGAACAATAGGTATAATCTTATACTATGGTGACTAAAAATTGTAATTAAGCTCAATTTAGACTTATTAAGATTAAATCTATTGATATAAACGATTAGTTCAATAGAAATATCACTTTAGATAGCAGAAACGTCAGTGGGTGTACCCGGTGCACCCACTTTTAGTGGGTGCACCGAAGCGTTTACCATAAATATATATATGCAGAAATGTGATATAGAAGCTGCCACATCATCATTTTTTCAACTTTTAACCCTTCTCCTTGATTCTCTCTCCTGATAATCCAGATCAGAAGGTTGCGTGTTCGATTCACGCAGGGTTCAACTTCAGCATTTTTTCAACTTTTAAGCCTTCTCCTTGATTCTCTCTCCTGCTATTCCAGATCAGAAGGTTGCGTGTTCGATTCACGCCGGGTTCAACTTCAGCATTTTTCAAGTTTTAAGCCTTCTCCTTGATTCTCTTTCGTACTACTCCAGATCAGAAGGTTGCGTGTTCGATTCACGTCGGGTTCAATTCCCATAACCACTATTTATTTTTTGTGGCGGATATGTAACTCGGATGTTACTCAAGTGTTATTTTTAGTAGCACTAATTCATGTGTTATTTGAGATGTTACTCCGGTGTTATTCATTTTCACGGATATAACACAAAAAATACATGAATGATACCACAATAATAGTCGAATAACACCCAAATAATCTTCAAATAACACCTAAATAACATCCCCAAATATTTTAGTTTTGATTATATACGTTGTTAAATTTATTGTGTCCAAAAAATTAAGTTGACACATTTATGTTGAATTCTATAATTTTTAAAATAACTGAGTACGGTAATACCAATACAAAACAATAAATTTATTTATCATTTTATGTTCAAATCGGCCAACGGGCCGCCACTATTCTAGTCTATTGATATAGTGTAATATTTGTTTCAAATAAATTGGTCAATGGGCCAATTAAAATCTAGTACTTGTACTTGTTCATATAGATACACTTGATTGTTTACGAAAAATAACATATTTTATAAAAGTCTTCAAATCATACAAAATTATTGTAGTTTATTGGTAACAAGTTGTCTTCATGTTCAACTCAAATTATATGGCATAAATTTGTAATATAATATTATAACTATATTATTATAAATTAATTTTATTTTATTCTCTAATGTGCACTCTCAACAATTTTTTTGGTTGTGCCACTAAGAAAACATATTTTTAAAATATATGAAACTCTTAATTTTTTTAAATATATAAACTCCAAGTAGAGATATCTTAGATTAAAATGTTACAACAAATACAACAAAAGTTTCTCCATACCAAATGGCACAAAAATTTTATTTATACAACCAGCCTAAAACATAATTCTGAGTAGATTGAGCCAACTTTCTTATTCTCATTAAGATTAACTCACTTAAATAGTACAGATTCATAAGTGATTGTATACTTGGAGGAAGTAATTATAAATAATTACAATTAATTATATATGATAGGCAGAATTAGGCAGAAATTATCTCTATCACCCTCCTGCAAGCTGAACTGTGGCAATGTTGAGTTCTGGAACAGTAATGTTGGTAAGTTGTACGAGTTAATGGTTTAGTAAGGACATTTGCGAGCTAATCGACAACAATGATGAATTTAACCCGAAGTTGGCGTTTTGCGACCCGGTCGCGTATGAAGTGAAACTCTATTTCCATGTGTTTGGATCGTGTATGGAAAGTTGGATTACGAGTAAGATATGTGGCGCCGAGATTATCACACCATAAAGTTGGTACCTAGATAAGAGGTTGGTGAAGTTCTGAGAGTAGAGATGTCATATAACTTCGGATCTGTCCGTTGCAAGTGCTCGATATTTTGCTTCTGTTGAGGAGCGGGCTACCGAACGCTGTTTTCGCGTAGACCAAGAGATGATATTTTGGCCCTAATTAAAACCCGCATAGCCTGCTTCTATCAAGTGTACTGGAAACCCAGGACGCATCAGTGTAGCCTTTGAGAGTGTGTGATGTCGTCGATGAATAAGAAGTCCTGTGTTTGAGGTGTTGCGTAGATATCGAGAATGCGCTTTACAACTATCCACTGACATCTTAGATTAGAACAAAGTAGAGATATCTTAGATTAGAACGTTACCACAAATAGAACAAAAGTTTATCGATATCAAATGACATAAAATTTTTATTGATACAAAAAACCTAGAAAAATATAATCCTACTCACAACAATAGTACCAGTGAATAAGGTGAAACAAACTGATAAACAACAACTCTCTTAATATGATACTATTCGAGAGAGCATTAAATTTAGAGCACACAACTAGCTAGATTAATGATCAAACATTTGTTGTATTCTGAAAATGGCAGTTATAGAATTTGAAAAAGAGACCCGCAACCAAATATGAATAATTAACACTAGCAATTTTTCGGCCCGTTGGCCGACTTTATTCGGTATAATTAGTAAATGATTAATAATTATGTAAATGAATAAATTCAGGATTATGTTTAGCCAGATAAAAATCAACTATTAAATTTGAATTAAAAGATTAAATCAAACTAAAAACTCAAGGGTCAAAATTTATATATTTTAGAAACATCTTCAAGTCATTTTCTATTTACTTAGCTTAATAGCTCTCACATAAGATAAATTTTTATTTTATATAGTAGAATGTGATGGAAAAAAATAAGTGGCCCTATAGAGAGCATTGTTAAAGAGTTTACCAAAATAAAAAAATAAAAGTTTTCGACTATGTGATGGTTGGTCGAGGCAAATGAAAATTGCATGTTTTGTAGGTGTATTATTATATATCTTATTCATAAAAAGTGTGTATTTATTTTCTATTTAAACAATATATTATTAATATGGGTACCCTATTTTTATTAAGTGTTCTATTCTATTTATTATTATTATTATTATTATAATATTTGGATATGTATGATATGCATAAATTAAATATTATAAAATGTGTAATAAATAGTAAGATAAATAATCATAATTAAAAAATATTATAAAAATAATTATCATTAAAATTCTCTGCTCAAAAAACAATTTATTTTAAGTTCAGAAATAAAAAATATTTTTCTTAAACTTCTCAGCCCTTCAAAGATATTGAAATTTTATTTATTAATTTCTAATTCTAATAGTTAATTTAAAATAAGGTTCCTATAAAATTAAGTTCAGAAATAAAATAATATTATAGGTTCCTATCTTTAATTTAAGGGAATACCCCCTCCTCTAATTATAAATGCTTATATAATATGTATATCATTATTGGCCCATTGGTTGAGTTAATACAATACCAAAATATATATATTATTAAATGGAATGTTATGATAAATTTAAGGATATTTTAAATATTAATTAAGTTTTATTACATACTAAAATAAAATAGGTCCACTTATGAGGGAGTGGATCAGCATCCAAGAGAATGCTGGTTTGGAAAGTTCCAAACCCATTCTCAACCATTAGATCTAGTTTGATCCTTTGACTAATCTAAAGGTCCAGATTTGTCAGGGGTATTTAGGACTTTACACAAATATTTTAATTATTATATTTAATTTAAATATTTAATTTAAAATTTTTAAATACTTTATTTGTATTACAGTATGCACCTAGCGGCTACTGTCGTCGGCCGCTGGTCGTCGGTCGCCGGCGCCGGCCGTCGGTCGCCGGCGACCGAGGACTTTTCCGATGACTTTTTTCAAACAACTTTTTTCGATGATTTTTTTTCGGTGACTTTTTCCGATGACTTTTCCGACGAAGACAAGTTAACTAGTTAACCTAGTTTTTACTATTAACTTATTAGCATGATTTTTTTATTCTTAACTAGTTAACTTGGATTTTTACAGTTAACATGTTTTCCGGTGACTTTTCCGACGAGGCTCCGGAGACCGACCAAACTCCGGTGATTTTTCCGGCGAGGACAAGTTAACTAGTTAACCTGATTTTTACTAATAACTTGTTAACAAGATTTTTTTTTTATAACTACTTAACTAGTAAACCTGAGTTTTTATAGTTAACTAGTTATCTAGTTAACATGTTATTATCTAATCGAGTTAACTAGTTACCTAGTTAAGTTGTTAACTAGTTAACCAATTGAGTTAACTATTTATCAAGTTGTTAACTAGTTAACAAAATTTTTAGTTGATAACTATTTATCAAAATTAGTTAACTAGTTAACATCATGATTTAGAAAATGAGTTAACTAGTTAATCAATCGAGTTAACTAGTTAACCAATCGAGTTAACTAGTTACCAAGTTGTTAACTAGTTATCTAATCGAGTTAACTAGTTAACTGATCATCCAAAATTTACTTAACTTGTTATCAACATTAGGTAACTAGTTAGCCAAGTTAGTTAACTAGTTATCAGATCGAGTTAACTAGTTATCAGATCGAGTTAACTAGTTATCCATCGAGTTAACTAGTTAACCAATTGAGTTAACTAGTTATCGAAATCGAGTTAACTAATTATCAAGTTGTTAACTAGTTAACCAATCGAGTTAACTAGTTAACCAATCGAGTTAACTAGTTAACCAATCGAGTTAACTAGTTAATCATTCGAGTTAACTAGTTAACCAACCGTATTAATTTAATTGTAACTTTCATTTTTACTAAATAATCATCATAGTTTTTTGTAACTACAAATCATCACTCAACTTCTAGCAGTAAGAACTCCAGACAGAGTTTCGAACTCGATCAAATCAGATTCCACCAATCCATCAGAGAACAAGGCGTGGGAGGCTGCCAACGTGGCATGCCCACAGAGATTAACTTGCAAAATTTCGAGTTGCAAAGGCCTAAGAGGCATTTTCACAAACACCAAGCGTGCAATCCAATCATCCCACTATCAGATTCACTACTACTTCAACAAAATTTCGAGTTGCAAAGGTCTGAGAGGCATTTTCAAACACCATGCGTGCAATCCAATTATCCCACTATCAGATTCACTACTACCTCAGCAAAAATTCGAAATGCAACGGTCTAAGAGGCATTTTCACAAACACCAAGTGTGCAATCAGATTCTCTGTATGTACCTCACCAACCGGAGTGAACCACCGGAGACGGAACCTGGGATTAGCGGAAGGAGTTACGGGAGTCAAGTAGCAGGTCTCGGAGATGTTGAACTCTGCAGCTAGGGATTGAAGCCATGACTCTTTTCTTTCGTCTCGCAGCAAGCACACGGCGGTCGGATTGCCAAAGAATGGAGTCTCAGTGAAAGCATCAACTTGTGGAGAGGAATCGGATCAATCTGAAGGAATACAATTAGCGAAGATTCAGAGAGACGGGAGTTACCAGGAAGAAATCAACGAGCTGATTTCCTTTCGCCATTTTTAGTGTGAACAGAGAAAGAGAGAAAGTCCAGCCCTCTTTTCTCCTCATTCGTACCCACACCGCAAGCCAACCCAACAACCCCTAACGGCAGCTTCCCACTTCCGGTCGATTGTTATGTTTACAGATCCGGGAATGGTAAAGGGGAAGGGGGAGGGGAGGGGATAGGATAGGTTTAATTTTTTGAAATTCCGAAATTGCCCCCCCTGTCAAATAGTTTGGAACCTTCCAAACTTAAAAGTTTGGACGCAGATCCTTTGCCCACTTATGACCATTTATTAAATAAAAAGTATCATTAAAATAGGTCCACTTATTGCATAAACAATCATACCTATTGTTCAAACAAATTTTCAAATGATTAATGTCTTCTAAACCAATGTGACTTCAAGAAATTTGTTACATAATATTTAATTAATCACAAAGGAGATGCATGCCTCATGGGGACTGGTCATTGATATCAGTTGCCTTTTGTGCTCTAATGGGGTGGATAATAGAGATCATATCTTCTGTCAAAGTAGGTTTGGTCGCAGTCTTTTCCAAAAAGCAGAGATTATGTTCTCTGAACCTACAGACTGGATAAATCAGACCCCTTTGATAAAAAAAAACCTACAGAGTGGATAGACCTCATGAACCAAATGCAGAACAGATGGAGAGGGAGTTCTTATGCAAGCAGGAAGGGGTGGTTGATGACCAGATCTATTATTAGTCATATATGGTACGAAAGATGCAAGCGGAAAGTAGGAGAGATTGCAGCTGGAGTTGATGTTGTTCATAATCGTATACTTGCAGAAGTAGAATGTTTGATTTAGGGAGGACTTGTGCGTGAGTTGGTTTTTCCTGGATTAGTGAGATTCGGCTTCTTGTTTTGATTAGGGTGTTTTGGTGGAGGAGTTGTTTGTTTGAACTATTGTGTGATCTTCCCTTTTGGGGTTATGTTGAATAAAATTCTGTAATCATTTATAAAAAAAATTAATTAATCTGAACCTCTTGCAAAAATAAGTCGATTCAACAAAAATAAAAAAATTTAATAACAACTCATTTGAAGCATTTGCAAACAAACAAAGTCAAGACTAAAGAAACCATCATCTGTAAAAAAAAGTATGTTCAGATGTAGTTCTACATAAAAAAAACCTCATTTGACACGTTAAAAGAATATAGAAGTAAAGATCACTAAATCCTAAACCATCAAATACTACATCATAAACTCTAATCTTAAATCGAACGTCAAACTCTAATTAAATAACCATAAACCCCAATAATAAACATGAAACCCCTAACATTATGTCATAATCCTTGAACACTAAACTACAACCCTCAAACTCTAACATTGAAACACAGATATGACGAAATTTTAGTGTTAGGGTACCGGTACCCCGTGTGTACTGGAGCGTTTTCCCGTTATATATATACTTAGATTTCATGAATATGCTCAAGTCAAACTAACTAAACTCGATCAATAATTTGAATTGGCAAAAGTTATTGACATGTAACCCGCTGTACTTAATATGTCATGACTCATACCCTTATACACTCATGACCTCACTTACCATTGCGCTTACTAAGGATTCTTGATAGTTTTTTGACCTGTTGGCCAATTCGAGATTCTTTCTCACTTCACTGTTGGCAACCTAAATAAATGAACTGAATAAATAATTGTCAATATGTTCCTTAGATATTCGAACCAAAGAACAATAGTGCAATTATATATCTAAGTATCATGTATTTTTAAATATATATGACGAACAAATTATTGTTCTTATGATTTTGAGGCACATGAACTCGCTTAATTCTTAAAATCTTTCTACATGTCTCGAGTTAGACGAATGTTCAAACTATATTCCAACCCATGTCATGAACAAAATCCACTATGGGTTATGGAACAATACATATTATTTACTTTAAAGGCCCGATGTTTCTTCAAACATTAACTTTAAAAAGCTGGAAAACAAACCATTCTAACTTAATCTGAATGGAACAATACATACATAATTTATTATTTACTTCAAAATCATGATGTATATTTAATTATTCATACCTTTAACATGAGAATGCTGAAAAATAAAATATTCTAACTAAATTTTATATTTGATGTATTATTACTTCAAATTCACTGTATCATCTTGATCATATTATATTAATATGAGAAATCAAATTTATAATGTTGATGATCCTCTTAGTTGATTGATTAACATCTTGATCATATTATTTTTATATGAATTATTTTATATTATAGAATTATAACACTCATAATATAAAATAATCTAGTTAAAATATGACTGAATATGCTTGGAAATCGAAACCGTTTTGGACAATTAAAATTTTAGATGAAATATCATATATTAGATCGATTTAGGATGGATTTAATTTTAAAATTTTCATTGATTTAATATGTTGATTGAATCGTATATTAGACCTGTTGACGATGTTAGAGAATAAATTTATTGAATGTGTTATGTAGATTGTAAAATTATGGAACAAATTTTAGTGTATAGTAGATTGTAAAATTATCAAAGTGTGTATTAATGGAGGTGATATCTGGTCCCTTAAGGGAAGGGTTTTGGGCGTGGAGAAGATTGTTGAAGATTCGTCCCACTCTAGCATTTTATATATCTGTTAACTCTACTTCACAATTGTGCTAGGATGGGATGGCTTATGAGAAGGTTTGGATTACCACTATCTGGGATTCTATACATGATAGTCGATTCAAAGTTAATTCCTTGGTATAGATTGGTGTTGGGTTCCTATCATATCCCTCGTGATAGCTTCCTGACTTGGCTAGTTATTCTTGACAGATTGACGACCTTGGATTGGCTTCAACATTGGGAAATTTCTCTGAATGAGCTCTGCTATCTTTTTCCATGTAATATTATGGAAAGTAGAAATCATTTATAATTTAGTTGCAGATATTATATAGAAGTTTTTGATAGAGTTTTTGTTGGCTATCTTGATACTCGCATATTGCAATATTCTTGGGGGGCTAATATGGAGCATTTTATTCTCCTTGCTAAAGAGAACAAAATCAATGACATTATCTGCAAAACTTTATGGTGTGGAGTTGTTGCAAAGATTCGGAGAGAGATGTTGAAGATATCATGGTAGAAAAGTTAGTAATCCTAACATCTTATATAGCTAAAAAAAATCATTCACAACTTCAATTTTTTAGTTACAGCTACGATTTCATTCCTGTGGTTGTTCATAAATAGTGTTATAGGTGACAGTCAGGTTTTGTTCCCTATAGGTTTTTCGAGTTGCTAGGTTGTACATAACTCTGACTTTTTTTGCTTCCTTTCGTTGAATGAATATTCATAATTCTATTTGTAATTTTTTTAATCAAAGTGAGGATATTAGTTAAACTCTTTTAAGTATCATTTAATATGTTATTTTAACTATATATTATATCGTTTTATGATGTATTTATTTGTGTATAAAATTTAAGCTTTTGGATGAATTATGTATTCATTCCATTAAAGCTACCAATGAACTACATGCTTGAATGTGTGAATTGTTTTAGGGGTCGTTTGGTTGGATGATATCTACATATCATGATATGTGAGATATATTGATATGTTAGTATATTGGTATTTGTAAAAGTGATTCTTTTATATCACTGTTTGGGATAGTGATATTTAAATGAGTGGTGAATTGTGAGTGCATGGATGAATGTACTAAAATACCCTCATTTGCTTGAACACAGTATAAAAGTAGTCCTAACATTTAATTAAAAAGCATGTGTGTTTATAAATTAAAATTTGTAATCTCTCTTTTTTAATTCGTGAATGTATTTATAAATTAATTACTCGAGTTAATTATACTTTTATAATAATAAATGCTCATTCATTAAGAAAATAATTAGTATTATATTTACTGCTAACACATCTTCCTCTTCTAGCAAAAATAAAATAAAAAAGTTAAAATAATTTTCATGGAGAATTCTAATTCTAACTAAAAAAATTCTAATTAAGTAATTAAAAACTAAATCATAATTATTTATCTTAATTAATAAATAAATATAAAAATACATAAACACGAGACAATATAGAAAGGAAAAAATAAATTGGGGTAATGGGGTTGATGACATTATAATTGTGAAGGTTGAGTGAGGATAGAATTGTCCAAAAACTGTGATATCAATATCACTCTGAAGATATTCACCTCCCCACATGAATATATGTTGAGTGATATTGATATCACTTTTGGCCCCAGATATCATGATATTCAGGACAGAAAAAACGATGATATCCTGAATATCATGATATCTGCAGTTATCAATATCAATATCCCTGCAACCAAACAACCCCTTAACAAAATCTAGATTTCAAGTTAATCAAAGCGCGGGTGTGAGTTGGACTGTTTTAGCATTTAGGGCCACTTATTGTGTCACTTGATCTATATGATAGATTTATGATGTCTTTATATATTTTATAACGATTAGATTTTGAATAAACAACATATTAGGCTCGTTTACATTGTAAGTGACAATATGACTGATTATGTTTGGAAATTTTTGGTGTCATGTGTAGGTGTAAGTAATGCTTGATAACGGTTTGATTATCCTCCACGTAGGTTTTAATAGAAAATTCATTTTTTACTAAAATATATCAAGATTGATGTCGTTGGATTCAAAAAATTAAAACGAACAATATTTGTGAAGGAAACAATATGTTTTGAGTAACACATAAAATGTTATGAAAAGAAAATTAATTAAAAGGAAAAAAAGAGGGGAGAGAAAGTTTGAAAAAATAAATAAATAATAAATAATATTAACCCTACATTTAAGGAGAAGCCTCCAAAAGCTTATGTGGCAAATAATTTTTGTCTAAAATGTATATATATATATATATGTTTTTAGATTTTAGATTTTAGAAGTAATAAGTCAAATTTAAGTTGAGTTGACAACTCAAAAGAATGTTAGGCGGGATGGAGGAGAATATATAGCCCGATTAGGATTAGTCATAAAGTTGTCTAGTAGTAGTGTTTGAAATTGATGTAGCTATTATCTAATCAACGTATGCAAGTCACATAATATGATAAATCTAATCTGAGGCGGCACTGCATTCGTCGATGGAGATATATATATATATATATGGGAGTGACGAATGAACAGAAAAACGAGGAAAAGGACGAGAGAACAGTTTGCTTATGCATATATGCATCTGAATCTGATCAGATCAGCTGAGTGTACATGTTTTTAATCTGTTTGTTTCCATATTTCAAATATATTCAACCTCTCTTTTTTAGTTTTCCTTTTCTTTCTTGCCCAATAAAACCAATGGAGATAGATACAAAGTTACAAACAAACAAACAAAAGGTGGAATGGGCTGCAGTAGGGGTGGAAACCTCAATCGACTACAGTGTACCTATATAATTGCCTCTGCATTATATCAGTATCGTCCATTCTCGTTTTATGTGTGCGTATGGATTTGTGTCCACGTACCTTCTTCGTCTCTAAGCTCACCTATCTACTGTCACTAATTGTCATCAATTCTTCTCTTCATCCTTGGTTATCTTGGCATTTCATTCACATGAAAAGGATGCACTACTCCTATCTTCATTTAATTTCCATGCACACCATTAATAGTAATAGTAATAATAATAATATAATAATAATAATAATAATAATAATATAATAATAATGCAGTGGTTTGGTGGAGCCAAAGGCTCCTGGGTGTTGCTCTGATGGGAGTTTTGTTCCCATGGAGTGGCTTTTGTTTTGGGTTTTGTTGTTTGGAGTTTTATTTATATATATATAATATATAGTACCATTTATAAATAATAATAATAATAATAATAATAATAATAATGCACTCCTAGCTTTCTTTCCTTCAAAGTTTTGAAAGATATTCGGTACCCTCTTCAATAATCTATAGAGGTGTTAACTTTTTTTCACTAAACATTTTACTATATTTTTATTTTGGTACATCACGTTTTAAATTTTTTATTTAAGTGAAAAACGTTTTAGAATATCTTGAATCAGTACTTTCGTCCAATGCTAACGTGACAGCTGAGTCATACGTCACAATCATCTAAATAATAATTTCATTATTTTATAATAACTAAATAAAATTTTAATTAAAATTAATATTTTTGAAAAAAAAATTCTTCTCCCCCCTCCTCCCCTTCTCATCCCACCGTCCTTCCTCCTCTGCTCCTCCCCTCACCCATCCTTCCCTCCTCTAGCCCATCTTCCCTATGCCTCCCTCCTCCCCTTCTCATCCCACCTAGTGGTACTGCAAAAAGCCCAAACTCATTTAAGCTTGTCATTAGGCCCGCTTAGGTAATGAGTAAAATGGGCCACTTTGCTTAGACAGGAAAATCGATTAGGATTACAACTGGCTCAAACGGCTAACTTCCACGTTGATAATTCTGTTGAAAAAAACCCTCAAATCTACAAGCACGATTCGAGATAAAGATGAAGGAGAATCATAACTGAACCGAGCAGTAACCTATGTGGAAGACCTTATAAAGGTACTGTTTGGTTTGTAGTAGAAATCATCTGATCTTCTTCTTCTTCATCATCTAAAATTCTGGTTCTTGATAAGTTTGCGAGTTCCCACCCTCTATTTCGTGTGCTCGAATGGAGGGATTGATGTGTTTACCTTTAGTCATAATTTAGCACGTTTATACGGAGGGAATTTGCATCAAAGGCAGTGGATTTATTCCATGTTCACAATCATCTTTATATTTTGCTGCAATCTTTATTTATCAAAGTTAGCTTATTCAATAGATTCTTCGTTGTTGTTTCTAACAGTTTGAAGCAAATCCCTTTTCTACTCACATGGCATTTCAAAATAGCAACATGAGTCTTTCTGATTTAAGCAACCTGGAGCCATTAGATGGTAACAATTATAGGCGATGGTCTTAATGGATGCTGACTTTCCTGGAACAAATCAAGGTGGATTACGTCCTGAGTTCAGACCCTCCAACAAATTCTGAAGTTGTTGTTTCCGACTCCACTGGAACGATCACGTCTCCAACTCCAACTCAAACTCCTACTTCTCCTCCAACGATGCAGAAAACCTCCACTAACAAGCACCAAAAGTTCGAAAAGGACAACAAATTGTGAGAGGACACTTGCTGAACGGGTTGGTTACATAATAAGTCACTGAACTTTGGCCAAATAACCCGGAAGTCACTAAACAAAAAAAAAATTGCTATTGACATTACCAAACTTTGAACCATTTTTCGAAGAGGTCACTGTTAGCTACGGACATCCATTTTTCCGTCCATCCGCCTATGTGGACTTGCCAACTAGGCTGCCACGTCATTTAAAGTGCCACATCAGCTCCTATCTACCCAAAATTAACCCAACAACTCAACCAATTACCCACTCTAACCGAAAACAGATCTGATTTGTAAAAAAACCAATTACCCACTCCTTCACTTTCTCTTTTCCATCACCGTCTTCCACACTCTCCTAAGCCGCCGCCACCGCCCCGCCGCCGCCGCCACTTCTCCCACCCTTCCTCCTCTGCGCCCAACCCATCGCCGAAGCCACTGCTTCCTCCGGTCTCACCATCCAAACCCACCCCCATCTCCAAACCCACCCCCGCCGCCATCTCCAAACCCACCCCCGCCGCTGCTCTCCAAACCCACCCACCCCCCGCCGCCATCTCCAAACCCACCCACCCCCCGCCGCCATCTCCAAACCCATCCCCCGCCGCCGCCATCTCCAAACCCACCCACCCCCCGCCGCCATCTCCAAACCCATCCCCCGCCGCCGCCATCTCCAAACCCACCCACCCCCCTCCGTTGCTCTCCAAACCCACCCCCGCCGCTGCTCTCCAAACCCACCCCCGACAGCCGTCTCCGGCGACAGATTAAGGGACGAGGTGGTGACCACATCCGACGCAACAATGGAAGAGTAGTGCTGAAAATGGCACGGTCGACGATTCTCTCCACTCCGATGCCTCCATCGTCTTCTCCTCCTTCGTCGCTGCTACCGAGCAACCTCCCGCTGCTTTTGGCCTTCCTCGCCTTCACCCTCGCTCAGTTCCTCAAGCTCTTCAGCAATTGGTCTGCAATTTTGCCCTATTTTTCGCTTCTTCAAACCTTAGAATGGATGTTAGATTTAATTAAGATTTGGGGGAAGGGAGGAAAGGGGAAGAGGAGGGAGGAGGGAGGAAGAAAGGGAAGAGGAGGGAGGAAGATCTGGGTTTTTGTGGAAGTTGGCGGAGGTTTGTTTGATGAAGCCGGCGGAGGGTGGTGGAGGATGACAGTGCCGGCGGTGAGGAAAAGGAAGTCGGAGAAGTGAGATCCAGGGGAAGGGAGGAAGGAGATTGGAGTGTGGTGGAGGATTGGGTTTGGTTTGAGAATCGGTTGGAATTTCGAATTGAATGTATCAGGTTTGGTTTGGGTTAGATAGGAGCTGATGTGGATTTTAACTTACATGGCAACCTAGTTGGCAAGTCCACATAGGCGGATGAACGGAAAAATGGATGTCCGTAGCTAACAGTGGCCTCTTCGAAAAATGGTTCAAAGTTTGGTAATGTCAATATCAATTTTTTTTGTTTAGTGACTTCCGGGTTATTTGGCCAAAGTTCAGTGACTTATTATGTAACCAACCCCTTCCTAAACAAAATGTCGAATCCAATATTTGACCTCATGGAAGTCAACAAGAATCAGTTGGGAGATGCTGGAAAGGAAGTATGGTGCAGATGATGGAGACAAAAGGAAGTACACGGTTGGAAACTGGTTGAAGTTCAAGATGGAGGAAAACAAAACTGAGTGGATTGTTGATTCTGGAGCAACCAAGCATTTCTGCTCACTCAAAGAAGCATTTGCTGAATTCGAAGAAGTTACCACGGGTGAACATATTCACATGGGTAATGAAAGCAGTGCCTCGATTCAAGGAAAGGGGAAGGTTAACCTTAGACTTACCTCTGGAAAAAAAATTTCTCTTTCTGATGTGTTTTTTGTTCATTCTCCAAGGAGAAATCTCATTTCAGTTGGGTTACTTAACAAAGCTGGGTTTAAATTAGTGTTAGAAGCAAATAAGTTGGTACTTACTAAGAATGGGGTCTTTGTTGGAAAGGTTTTCTATCTGGTGGACTGTTTGTTGTGGAAATTGTTGCATTGAAAAAAAAAGGTTGCATCTATTTCATCTTACTTGACTGAATCGTATGACATTTGGCATGCTAGATTAGGCCATATTAATAAAAATTCAGTGAAGCTCATGATGAAAAGAAACTTGTTGCCTCATATGTATGTAGATTCTGGTCACAACAAATGTGCTATTTGTGTGGAAGCTAACTTTTCAAAGAAACCTTTTAAACTTGTGACTAGTAGAGAAACCAATCTTCTTGAGTTGATCCATTCAGACTTAACAGATTTTAACGACATAGAAAGTAAGGGAGGAAAGAGGTATTACATTACTTTCATAGATGATTGCTTTAGATACACAAAAGTTTATCTTCTTAGATCAAAAGATGAAGCTGAACTGAAATTCTTGTCTTACAAAGCAGAAGTTGAAAACCAGCTTGATAGAAAAATTAAAAGGCTTAGATCTGATAGAGGAGGTGAGTATGGTTCCAATTTCTTAAAGAAATATGTGAGAAGAATGGTTTTGTGCATGAATCTACAGCTCCTTATGAGGAGAATGGTATTCTCCTCAACAGAATGACATTGTAGAGAGGAAGAATAGAACTCTTAAAAATATGAAAATGCTATATGCCTATTAGTTTTGGTCTTCCTAACAATTTTGGGGGGGGGGGGGGGAGCTGTTCTTTTTTGCTACTCTCATTCTAAATCGGGTGCCTCATAAGAAATTAGATAAAACTCCTTATGAGATTTGGAAGGGGCATGCTCCAAACCTTAATTACCTTAAAGTGTGGGGGTGTCTTGCCAAAGTGGGAATCTTGTCTCATAAACGAAACTATAGGACCAAAAACATTTGATTCTATGTTTATAGGTTATGCTACTAACTGCCTATCGATTTATGAGATTGGATGATAAGTCAATTTGTGAATACAGAGTTCTTTGAGAACATATTTTCTCTTAATAGGACATGAATGAGTCTTATTACTCAACCCATTCAGGCATCATCAAGCAACAACTCTGGTAACATCAATCTGGGTAACAACATTTATGTTCACTGTCATAACTATGTAAATTAGTTGATACATCTGAATCTGAGGAATTTGTTAGGAGTAAGAGGCAAAAAACCGTCGTTGATTTTGGACCGGATTTTCTTACTTCATTCTTATATGAATTAAATGACAACCAATTGATTAATGAACAATGTGTTAGCTTGTTTATGTTAGAAGATTATCCTGGATCAAATGATGAAGCAATGAGCTCCATAGATGCTAACCCAACACAGGGCGATGCCAAAGAAAAAGATTGATGAGCTAGCTCGTGAGTAATCTGGTTCCTATCCCTCCTAACTTTATTAACCAAGAATTGAGAGTGGCCAATCAGTAAGTTGCGATCAATAACAATGATACCTCCAAATTCTGTGTCATCGTTGGCATGGCCCTTCACAGCCACTGCCACCTCCTCTAAATCCACTTCGAACTGAATTGCCTCGTAACA
The DNA here is from genome assembly GCA_034768395.1 of Linum lewisii. Classification (NCBI taxonomy): domain Eukaryota; kingdom Viridiplantae; phylum Streptophyta; class Magnoliopsida; order Malpighiales; family Linaceae; genus Linum; species Linum lewisii. Next base: position 10,786,247 of record CM068299.1, read on the forward strand.
AATGTTTGCCACCCAACTAATAACATCAATTAACTCGTAGGACTCTCCCTCTCGTATCTTTAGGGTACCCCGCAACCACCTAGTTCTTAAGGCTAACAACGTTCCTTCATGATCCCTGAGCGCCATCCCCAACCCCACTTCCGTTGTGGCACCCAGACGTTGTGTCGACGTTGCATTTTAACATCGTGTTAGGCAGTGGATGCCATTCAACACAACCTCTTGGACCCGCATCAGACCTCACATTCTCCGTTACACCCTTCGTTCGAGTCGCTCTCCATTGCTGAAGAATTGACATTCCCCCCGATAATGAGTTGTGTTGGACGAGTTTCCTGTCCCCATACCCTTTGGTTACGTTCACCCCATAAACTCTACAATATAATCGAACACAAAGGAAACTTCTTTGTTGTCGGAAACCTAAAAGAACGCGTGAGGGATTTCTCAGATCGAGAGAGTTTCACGCACGCCACGCGCCAGTAGCTCCCAGAGTTGAATTTTCACACAAGAAAATTTAAGTCTTTTTTACGAAAGTGATAGCGATAATGTGAATAAAATGTTTTGAAAATATTGTCACCAACCTAGATAGTATTGAACCATAACACAACTCAAAGTTACAAAACTAATAAACAATATTTAAAAGATTTGAGACTAATATATAACCCACAAAAATTTACCGGATGAAGTAAGTATTTGACCCTCGTGTATTCCATTGTTATTTGTTGCATTTGTTCAAGTACTTTTGCAATCACCTAAGTTTTCATGTTGTATCAACTCGGTTATTTAACTTCGAACTCAGTCAAATTGGTAACTTATGTTTAAGTTTATCACAGTGTGGTCACTTGGACTAATTTTGTGATGATTTCGTTCAAAGTGACACGTAAACATTCTATTTCATCAATTATATTTGTTTTTAAGTCCATTCAAACCACAAAATCAATTGCCTAAACTAACAAGTTGATTCACTTCTCTCCTTTACCCGTGAATAAAACGTGATGGATAAAACTCTTTGGATTATTGGGCTTGTTTTCTAGTTTGATTTCAAATATAAAACGAATATAATGGATGACATGGATTCTCTATGTGGCACTCTGAACGAAAATCATTACAAAACCGGATCAAGTGACCACGCTGTAACAAATTTAAAACATAAATTACCAGTTCAACTGAGTTCAAAGTTAAGTAACCGAGTTGACACAACGTGCAAACATAGGTGACTACAAAAGTATTTCACCTTCACTTGTATCAATTCTCGCAAAGACACGGGATGGAAATTTACATTCCCACTTTTGCCCTCCCCCCCACCCCTTAGTTTAAACCCCTCCGGCCTCCCTACCTTTTTGTTTAGCCCATTGTCTAATCGTTTCTCCCAATTCACGCCCTAATCTTATTCTCAAATCTCGGAGCTCTCTTCTACCGATCGTTTCCATCCTGGTATTTTGATTTCTCGTTTCTCCCAATTCACGCCCTAATCTTATTCTCAAATCTCGGAGCTCTCTTCTACCGATCGTTTCCATCCTGGTATTTTGATTTCTTCTTCTTTTCCTCCTCTGTTCCTGAGATTAATTAGTTATTTGATTCTTTTTTTGTGTTTTAAAAACATTCTTGTCGCAATTCGCTCTACGGATTTCTGCTTGATGACGATGATCTTATTTATGCTGGATTTTCTGGAGAATTTAGCCTGAATTTCATGATCTGCGTTGTTTTTTAGATGGCAGTTGATTTTGTTTACAAGAAGCTGGCAGTTGATTGCTGCTTTATTTGGTGCGTTTCTGTTTCGATTCTTGGAGAACTTGTCCAATAAAAATTGATTGAGCTCCATCATATCACCAGTTATAACTTTTCGTTTATCTTCTTATCTTAATTTTGTCTGTCGATTTGGTCTGGGATGGTTTCCATTCAGTTTTTTAGTTGGCCGACGTTGCACCATGGTACCTATGGATTTCATCAGAAATGTGCATATGCGGTTTAGAAAAAGGGCATTGAAATTAGCTTGTGATTTGTGATTCTTAATGATAGGTTTGATTGATCAGGTGTAATGGTCAATTGTTGTCTGGTATTGTTTACTGGTACGAGCTTGTCACTGGAGTTGTTCATCTGGCCTTGTTCTTTGTTTCCTTCTTACTGCTTGCATCTGCTGATATACAAACATTTCAGGTCTCATGTCTTTCTTGAGGAACTACCGTTCACAGGGTGGAACTATGGTCGATGATCGTTCATCCATTTTTAGTAGGATCAGCTATGATTGGAGGACATATATGAATGTGGGTCAGAATGATAATCATGATCCTCGGCCAAGTTATCTTGATTTCAGTGATTTCTCTGCGAAGGTTAGGAACAATATTAGCGACACCGACAAGTACAATAACCTTCCTAGTGGTGCACCTTCTCTGAAAAGGAGAAAGTATAGCGCTAGTATGTGGGGAGATGGTGGCGGACAGTCCCTACAGCCTAGCACATTTGATATTGGTGGCAGACAGTACCTGCAGCCAAGCACATTTGAGGATGGTGGCGGAGACTATCTTCTTCATTCAAATTCTTATGGAATGTTGCTCGGTACCAAACCCAGTCTAACACTTATGGAGATTGTTGGAGACAACATGTGCAACCTAAGATGTACAGAGATGGTGGTAGATGCCTTCCAAGTTCTAGCTTGTATGGAGTTTTTGGACCATCAGCTCAACACAATTCACTCTCTGCTCCTTTGAGGTCGACCACTGAGGCAACTACATCTATTAGTTGCAAACGTGACCGTTCGAAACTTGAAGATGACAAACCAGTTTTTATGTCAAGGGGTGAGATTGAAAGATGCTCACCCTCAAGGAAAGATGGTATAGATGCTCAACATGAAACTCATTTGCGCTACTCTTATTGTGCCTTCATTCAGAATCTTGGATTGCGGCTTGATCTGTGAGTACTTTGGTCTGTGGTTTCATTTGTTATTTGTTAGTTCCAACTGTATGCTAGTCTTGTACCTGACATTCATTTTACCATTACAGGCCACAAACAACTACTGGAACAGCTATGGTCTTGTGTCACCGTTTTTTCATTCGGCGGTCACATGCTTGCCATGATAGATTTGTGAGTTGTTAACAATCTACATCCACAATGCAATTCGGTTTTGTTTTTATTCACCAGCCGTTTCACTTATTTGTCGTGCATTCTTATGAAGTGATGATAAAGTCCTCCTTATTGGTTTGCTAACAATCTGTCAAATTGCCAAAAATAGTTATTCTTCATGCATTTCCAATTTTGTCTTGTTAGCATTATTTTTTCCATCTATTGTTGCCCCTTTATTAAACATAAAGGCAATATGCGGTTTTCTTTTCTGCAGTTAATCGCTACTGCTGCCCTATTTCTTGCTGCAAAGTCGGAAGAGACACCTCGCCCTTTAAACGACGTGTGGAGAACATCCTGTGAAATTCTTCATAAGCAGGACATGAGTTTATTGTCATACGTACTCCCCATTGTAAGCACTATAATGACTCATTATTCTTTCTTTATCTCATTTGTTTGATCCTTTTCCTATTAAGGAGGGTTTCTTCATCAAATGGTGATCAACCATCAGTTGCCTATTATTTGAAGGGGGGATGGTTCTCTTGTCTTTCCAGAATATGGAAAATCTGGGAATTATCTTATCAAGTGTCATATTGGTGATTTTAATATTGATTTATTTTACAGGACTGGTTTGAGCAGTATCGGGAGCGAGTGCTTGAAGCTGAGCAAATGATATTGACTACCCTTAATTTTGAGCTGGGTGTGCAGCATCCTTATGCTCCCCTTACATCTGTCCTCGACAAGTTAGGTCTTGCACAGACTCTTTTGGTGAATGTGGCCCTAAACTTGGTTAATGAAGGGTGAGTTGTTTCTTTCATTTTCCACTACAAGGTTAGATTTTTCAGCAGGAAGCTTGTTTAATGGCTACTTTTGGTGAAATATGACCATGCCCTTGTTAAATGAACTTCGATACGATGTGGTCCTGCTCCTTCTGGAAGCAAGTTGGTGTCCTTTTCCCTCTCTGTGTGATGATCTCAGACTAGTTCTGTGTGAGACCTGGCCGTCCCAGAATAAATTTCTTCTTTCTAGAAACTACTGTGCTTAGTTTTCACGTATTCAGATATTGATGCATTTTGGAATGACAAATAATTGCAGGGTCTGCACAAGAATAGCCTGGTCACCTGTGTGATATTATTGTTAGCTGGCGGGTCAATATGCTATGCTTCGAAAGTTTATTTTTTAACTTATGAAGTTGAAGTGCTGGTGTGTTGTGGCCATATTACTGTGCTGATCCTGCCATCAATATGGTTTGTGCGATCAAATATAGCCTCAGAACCCTTGACATCTTTCCGGTAGTTGATTCTCACCCACTCTCTTCCCAGTTGCCCACCAATGTTAAGTTCAGAGACAAGGCTGGCAGTCGAGTAATGTCCACCACACTGTCCCTGGATTTGGTAGGGAGGAGGTTCCTTGAATTAGTGGTGTTTCTTTCACCACTCACCACTCACCACTGACCTTGTTTTTGTTTCTTCAATATGTTTACTCATTTGTCCCAAGTTTTAATTCTGATTATTTTTGTTTAAAATTTCTGGCCTTCCCTCAGTTGACCTTTATTTTCGATTTTAAGTCAAGTTTTTCAATATATTTTTAGCAATTTGTTTTCATCTTTGGTATATTGAAAGGTAAAAAGTATATTTTTTAAAAACTTTTTAGACTGTTTTTGCAGCTTGCTGTATGAGTTGATGGGTTTTGGTAAATGGTCTAGGAACCTAACTGGAGGTTTGTTGCTTTGAAAGATTCGTATGGTGTTACCTGAACATATGCCCTAAGCTGAGTCATCGGTAGTGATGTATCAACACCTCTGTAGTACATGAGATTAACTAAGTATGACTTAGTTTGAGTATATTCTCAAGAAAGAATATCATACAGCTGAGAGGGAATCATTGTCATCTTACCCATGTGTGATATGGAGATGTCTGTTTTTTGTCAATATCAACTTGAATTGAAACACCTGCCCCGTAATTTGGCCATCGGGAAAGGTTCTTGGATACTAGTTTTTGGCCTACCTTTGGTTTACTATTGCTCAGCCAGTAAGAATAACGTACAATGAGGACTTGTCAAATTGCTTTCTCTTGCATCAGACTCTTAGTAAGCAGATATTTCTCTGGCATTATGTTAGCAGTTTTTCACAATACTAAGTCAGTTATTTAAATGCACTTGATTTTTGTATGTACTAATACAGCTATTTCTTGTATCTTAAAAGTTTATAGATGCCATATAAGATGACTTATCAATGCTACAAGGTGTTTATCAATTGTATAGCATCCTTTCATTCTGGTGGATACTGACATGATGGTGTAGTGTACCCTTCACATTCCTGATCAAGTTGTTGAGCTGAGGAAACTGTATGAAATAGGCTCTTAGTGTCTGTTTCTTTTATCAAATCATGAATGTTTCTGGAGTAAAAAAGGCACTGCAGCAGAATTGGGCACGAAGTTGATGTGTTTCTAGATGAGTAGAACGTATGTCCTATAGTTATGATATCTTATCATCAATCTTTCAGAGGTTCTTGCAAATAACTCTTCCAGGGTTGCCGCTTATCTGTTTGGTAAGAACTAAGAAGAGATGACTTGCTTTATTTTGCTCCCATAATTCAATATGTGAATGAACTCTCTGATTTTATGCTGAACTGCTACTGTTGATGTTGATGTTGATGTGTACGTGTCAAGTGGCTTAGCTTGCAACAAAGGAACTACCATCTGCTGCATATTTTAGGAGCTTGGTAAAACTAAATTCGTTCTATTTTATTGTTTTGCAGGTTGAGGAGCTCACTGTGGCTTCAGTTCCAGCCGCATCAGATTGCTGGTGGTGCTGCATACCTTGCTGCTAAGTTTCTGAACCTGGATCTCACTTCTTATCAGAACGTCTGGCGGGAGTTTCAAACTCCACCTGCAGTTCTTCAAGGTCAGCGAATATCTGCCTCATGCATGCTCACCTTATAATATCTCGCCCCGACAGTCATTGTTGCTGCTGTATTCAAAATTTCAAACATGAAACTCCCTTCCTATAACTGCGCATGTGATTGTTTGATGCAGATGTGGCGCATCAGTTGATGGAGCTCTTCTAGAGTGACACGGCAGAGCTAATTATAAGTGGTGTTATAGTACTAGAGGCTATTGTGATATTCTGGCCCTCTCCATTTGTGTGTGTTAGGCGCTTCAGTTACAAACAAAAGGTAAAAAAAAAGAAAAGAAATGGAGCCGTGTAGTGCTGAGTGAAGCAGCTGTGATCGCTGCCATACGCAATATGCTTTGCTTTTGCTTGTAGAAAAGTCTGAAAGAGTTGTTGATGTTTGTTGAAGAGAATGATACGATGGTAATTACTAATTACATGTATGATTGAATCAGTTTACATTACTATTTCTATTTGATATGAATAGCCCTTCCATTTTTGTGTGTTCTGTTTCCTTTTTTTCCATTTCCATCCTTTTCCGTACTTTCCAGAAAATGACGAGGTTGGTAGTTAAATATCCATTTTGGTCATTTGCAATCTGATGCGGTTGTAACTGTAGCCACAGTGAGGTGGTATCCTTATCCATCTCTTTTCCCTCTTGATTGGGGTTCCAAGAATATTCTCTTTCTTTATGATTTTGCAGGAATTCTTGGACCAGAGGAGCCTTTGGAGACTAATGTTTTTTTTTTTTTTTTTTTTTTTTTTTTTTTTTTATGAATGTGTATCTAAATCTAAATCTAAAAACATATATATTCATCTTAGACAAAAACTCTTTGCCACATAAGCTTTTGGAGGCTTCTCCTTAAGTGTAGGTTAATATTATTATTATTCAAACTCTCTCTCCCTTTTTTTCCCTTTAATTAATTTTCTCTTCATAACATTTTATGTTACTCAAAACATATTATTTCCTTCACAAATGTTGTTGTTTTAATTTTTCGAATCCAACGACATCAATCTTTATATATTTTAGTAAAAAATTAATCTTCTGTTAAAACCTACGCGAGGATAATCAACCGTTATCAAGCATTAATTACCAAAATTTCCAAGCATAATCAGTCATATTGTCACTTACATGTAACGAGCTAATTGTTGTTTATTCAAATCTAATCGTTATAATATATAAAGAGATCATAAATCTATCTAATATATGGTTCAAGTGCCAAAATAAGTGCCCTAAATGCTAAAACTGTCCAACTCACACCCACGCTTTGATTAACTTGAAATCTAGATTTTGTTAAAATAATTCACACATTCAAGCATATAGTTCATTGGTAGCGTTAATAGAATGAATACATAATTCATCCAAAAGCTTAAATTTTATACACAAATAAATACATCATAAAGCGATATAATATATAGTTAAAATAACATATTAAATGATACTAAAAGAGTTTAACTAATATCCTCACTTTGATTAAAAAAATTATGAATAGAATTATGAATTTTCATTCAACGAAAGGAAGCAAAAAAAGTCAGAGTTATGTACAACCTAGCAACTCGAAAAACCTATAGGGAACAAAACCTGTACCAACTGTCACCTATAAAACTATTTATGAACAACCCCGGGAATGAAATCGTAGTTGTAACTAAAAAATTGAAGATGTGAATGATTTTTTTAGCTATATAAGATGTTAGGATTACTAACTTTTCTACCATGATATCTTCAACATCTCTCTCTTGAATATCTGAAACAACTCCACACCATAAAGTTTTGTAGATAATGTCATTGATTTTGTTCCCTTTAGTAAGGAGAATAAAATGCTCCATATTAGCCCCCCCAAGAATATTGCAATATGCGAGTATCAAGATAGCCAACAAAAACTCTATCCAAAACTGCTATAGAATATCTGCAAATAAATTATAAATGATTTCTACTTTCCATAATATTACATGGAAAAAGATAGCAGAGCTCATTCAAAGAAATTCCCCAATGCTGAAGCCAATCCAAGACCGTCAATCTGTCAAGAATAACCAGCCAAGTCAGGAAGCTATCACGAGGGGATATGGTAGGAACCCAACACCATTCTATACCAATGAATTAACTTTGAACCGACTATCATGTATAGAATCCCAGATAGTGGTAATCCAAACATTCTCATAAACCATCTCATCCTAGCACAATTGTGAAGTAGAGTTAACAGATATATAAAATGCTAGAGTAGGACGAATCTTCAACAATCTTCTCCACGCCCAAGACCCTTCCCTTAAGGGACCACATATCACCCCATTAATGCACACTTTGATAATTTTACAATCTACTATACACTAAAATTTGTTCCATAATTTTACAATCTACATAACACATTCAATAAATTTATTCTCTAACATCGTCAACAGATCTAATATATGATTCATTTAACATATTAAATCAATGAAAATTTAAAATTAAATTCATCCTAAATCGATTTAATATATGGTATTTCATCTAAAATTTTAATTGTCCAAAACAGTTTCGATTTCCAAGCATATTCAGTCATATTTTAACTAGATTATTTTATATTATGAGTGTTTTAATTCTATAATATAAAATAATTCATATAAAAATAATATGATCAAGATGTTAATCAATCAACTAATAGGATCATCAACATTATAAAATGGATTTCTCATATTAATATAATATGATCAAGATGGTACAGTGAATTTGAAGTAAATAATACATCAAATATGAAATTTAGTTAGAATATTTTATTTTCTAGCATTCTCATGTTAAAGGTATGAATAATTAAATATACATCATGATTTTGAAGTAAATAATAAATTATGTATGTATTGTTCCATTCAGATTAAGTTAGAATGGTTTGTTTTCCAGCTTTTTAAAGTTAATGTTTAAAGAAACATCGGGCCTTTAAAGTAAATAATATGTATTGTTCCATAACCCATAGTGGATTTTGTTCATGACATGGGTGGGATATAGTTTGAACATTCGTCTAACTCGAGACATGTAGAAAGATTTTAAGAATTAAGTGAGTTCATGTGCCTCAAAATCATAAAAACAATAATTTGTTCGTCATATATATTTAAAAATACACGATACTTAGATATATAATTGCGCTATTGTTCTTTGGTTCGAATATCTAAGGAACATATTGACAATTATTTATTCAGTTCATTTATTTAGGTTGTCAATAGTGAAGTGAGAAAGAATCTCGAATTGGCCAACAGGTCAAAAAAAATATCAAGAATCCTTAGTAAGAGCAATGGTAAGTGAGGTCATGAGTGTATGAGGGTATGAGTCATGACATATTAAGTATAGCGAGTTACATGTCAATAACTTTTGCCAATTCAGATTATTTATCGAGTTGAGTTAGTTTGACTTGAGCATATTCATGAAATCTAAGTATATATATAACGGGAAAACGCTCCAGTACACACGGGGTACCGGTACCGTAACACTAAAATTTCGTCATATCTGTGTTTCAATGTTAGAGTTTGAGGGTTGTAGTTTAGTGTTCAAGGATTATGACATAATGTTAGGGGTTTCAAGTTTATTATTGGGGTTTATGGTTATTTAATTTTATTTTGACGTTGATTTAAGATTAAAGTTTATGATGTAGTATTTGATGGTTAGGATTTAGTGATCTTTACTTCTATATTCTTTTAACGTGTCAAATGAGGTTTTTTTTATGTAGAACTACATCTGAACATACTTTTTTTTTAGATAGATGATGGTTTTTTTAGTCTTGACTTTGTTTGTTTGCAAATGCTTCAAATGAGTTGTTATTAATTTTTTTTATTTGTGTTCAATAGACTTATCTTTGCAAGAGTTTAGGATTAATTAATTTTTTATTATAAATGATTAGAGGATTTTATTCAATATAACCCCAAAGGGGAAGATCACACAATAGTTCAAACAAACAACTCCTCCACCAAAACACCCTAATCAAAACAAGAAGCCGAAGCTCACTAATCCAGGAAAAACCAACTCACGCACAAGTCCTCCCAAAATCGAACATCCTACTTCTGCAAGTATACGATTATGAACAACATCAACTCCAGCTGCAATCTGTCCTACTTTCCGCTTGCATCTTTCGTACCATATATGACTGCTAATAAATCTGGTCATCAACCTCGCCTTCCTGCTTGCATAAGAACTCCCTCTCCATATGTTATGCATTTAGTTCATGAGGTCTATCCAGTCTGTAGGTTCAGAGAACATAATCTCTACTTTTTGGAAAAGACTGCGACCAAACCTACATTGACAGAAGATATGATCTCTATTATCCACCCCATTAGAGCACAAAAGACAACTGATATCAATGGCCAGTCCCCATGAGGCATGCATCTCCTTTGTGATTAATTAAATATTATGTAACAAATTTTTTGAAGTCACATTGGTTTAGAAGACATTAATCATTTGAAAAAATTTGTTTGAACAATAGGTATGATTGTTTATGTAATAAGTGGACCTATTTTAATGATAATTTTTATTTAATAAATGGTCATATATTTTAGTATGTAATAAAACTTAATTAATATTTAAAATATCCTTAAATTTATCATAATATTCCATTTAATAATATATATTTTATAAACACTTATAATTAGAGGAGGGGGTATTCCCTTAAATTGAAGATAGGAACCTATAATATTATTTTATTTCATCTTATTTTAAATTAATTATTAGAATTATAAATTAATAAATAAAATTTCAATATCTTTGAAGGGCTGAGAAGTTTAAAAAATAAAATTCTAATATTTTTTATTTCTGAACTTAAAATAAATTGTTTTTTAGCAGATAATTTTAATGATAATTATTTTTATAAATATTTTTTAATTATGATTATTTATCTTACTATTTAGTACACATTTTATAATATTTAATTTATGCATATCATACATATCCAAATATTAATAATAATAATAATAAATAGACTAGAACACTTAATAAAAACAGGGTACCCATAGTAATAATATAATGTTTAAATAGAAAATAAATACACACTTTTTATGAATAAGATATATAATAATACACCTACAAAACATGCAATTTTCATTTGCCTCGACCAACCATCACATAGTCGAAAACTTTTTTATTTATTTTTGTAAACTCTTTAACAATGCTCTCTATAGGACCACTTATTTTTTTCCATCACATTCTATTATATTAAAATAAAAAATTATCTTATAGGAAAGCTATTAAGCTAAGTAAATAGAAAATGTTTCTAAAATATATAAATTTTGACCCTTGAGTTTTTAGTTTGATTTCAATCTTTTGATTCAAATTTTATAGTTGGGTTTTATTTGGCTACACATAATCCTGAATTTATTCATTTACATAATTATTATTCATTTACTAATTATACCGAATAAAGTCGGCCAACGGGCCGAAAAATTACTAGTATATATAAAAAGAAAAGGAAAACGGAAAGACCGTAACCTTAAGTTCAACAGCCAACCCAAGAAAACAAAGATCTCAGGGGGACTTTAATTACAACAAAGGGGAGGAAAAGGAGATAAAAACTTATATCTACGGCCCAACCCAACTGCCATCAGGTGGGAAAATCAACCATTCAGTTCTAAATCGAATGTAATTAACGCAGCCAAGCTTCAAACATATCCTGAGAGATGATCGAGAAGGACTTGAGCCACCTGCAAGATGACAACCAAATGCGGTATAGGATGCGATGAGGCGAGACACTCTCCTCCCTGAAAATTCGGTTGTTCCTTTCCAGCCAAATATTCCAAAGGAAGTAGTGCAGGACCACCTTCTGAAGTTCTCTGAAAGGGTTTCCAAAGTTCGTGACTTTCCAACCCTCAATAAGAGGTTGAACCTCACCCGGAAGAGGCCCTGGGATGGAAAGTTTGGAACTAACGAGCCCAAGAATATGAGAAGCAAAGGGGCAGCGGATGAAAAGATGATTCACAGATTCCTCCTGACTTAAACATAAAACACATCTATTTGGAAGTTGGAAGCCTCTAGCTTGAAGATTATCCAAGGTCAAGACTCTCCCCAAGAACACCATCCACACGAAACTCTGGATTTTAGAGGGCACGCACCTGATCCAGATTGGAGACTAATGTTTTCAAAAGCTACAAGCTTTCTGTCTCCCAAGAAGTATCAAATTCTCGCTCATTCTTTGAGAATTAGAATTCTCTCAAACAAACCATCCCTACAATCAGCCGGGGCTTAGATTTTTTAGCGTTTTCAACTTTCTACGTTATAACGTATTAACGTGTAATAGTATGGAATTGAGGTGCGTACTTCTACTAATAAGCAAACACTTATTTTGTTCACGAATTGATACCGAATATTGTCCTCAATCCTCAGAGCATGAACATGAGCTTGTTTCTGTTTTTTTGCTACCTTGTTTTCTCTAATCTATTATATTTGTGTTTTTGGTAGATAATCTGCAATTAAGAATATTTGTATTTCAATGATTCTGGAAATTTTTTTTTTTTTTTGAGCAATCATCAATGATTCTGAATTAGGAACAGGATTCCTTAAAATTCCATTTTTTTTTATAGTTGGTATGGAATGTTCATCCTCTCCTCTGTTCTAAACGGTATGTACAGCAAGTCTACGTGTGCCGAACCCCACATAAATACTATGATTTCTAAATTAAAAATCATAAATTTACAAGTTAGCTACCTTCAAGATTCCGTCTTGGTGAAGAAAGTAGATTTTTCGACGTAACAAATTGTAACACTCGCAAACAAAATAGGCAAATATGAAATATAGGGAAAATAACACTTTGCCCTCCTCCACTTTCTCAACTTAACAAATAGCCCCCTACACAATAAATCGCTCTTTTTACCTACTCCTACTTTGGCCACTTTTCCGTTTGGGTCCTTCCGTTCCACCTTTCATCTTCGTGACGTTAATTGATGTGCATCCTATACACCACGTTAGCTCCCAATAGCCATGTATATATATGGTTAGATAGGATGAAATTGACAAACAAAATGTGTAGTTTTAAAATCCTTCGTATATCACCATACTCTTCGTGATACCTACCCAATTTAACTCCCTAACCAACTCTTCATCTCCTACCTCCGATATCTCTCTTTGTTAGTGTGTGGATGCGTCCAAATTTAATGTTAAGAAGACGAAATTTGATACGGAATGACCAAAATGACAAAGTAATCGAAGTAGGAAGGGGTAAACAGAGCGATTTATAGTATATGGAGCTATTTGTTAAGTTGGCAAAGTAGCGGGGGCAAAATGCTATTTTACCTAAAATATAAATGAAAAATCTTAATTACAGAAGGATTTTGTGACATTTGTCTTAGACGGCTTTCCCTTTAAGATATAATTATTCCGGATAATCTTATTTATGTTTGTAATCATGAAGTTTAATTAAGAGGAAATGATCTCATTTTCAAATCGAATTTGTTTCACAGAAATGGGAAACAATCAGCAAAAAGATAAACAAGGAAACACAACAAACCATTAAACCAAACTTGGAATAATTATTGAAACGAAAGTTTCCCCCCGTCGCCGGCCCTCTGATCCTTTTATGCCGACTCGAATACTAGTTCGTCCGGATTAAGAAACAGACACACGGCAGCACCGTACGGAATGTTAATTTTCACCTAATTATTTACAGATCAACTCCATTCACACCCAGCCAACAATACTTCAAAAATCATTTTCCTACAGCTAACAAATAGTGGCCAAGCGAAGAAGATGAAGAATATGAGTTCAGTTGGATACTAAGCTCCCTTTTTACCATCCTGGATCATCACCCAAACCGCATGCTGCAGTGATTCTTGATTTCTTTTACCAATTCTCATTTGTAATCTCCCTCGAGAAGCGTGCCCAACTTTTTAACCCATACAAATACGATTGAAAAGGCTTTTCCTTCTTTCGTGTCTCGCTCTTTTGTGATTTCGGAGCCAAACAGAGAGCTGTGAGTGAAGGAAGATATGGAGGAGGAACCAAAAGGACTGATGACGACGACTGCCCAACGTCGTATGAGCGCCATTCACGATCACCTCACTGCCTCATCTGCCGAATCCTCCGCATCCAACCAGCTCTGTCAGAGTCCTACTGCTGGCGAGTTTTTCTCAGGTACTTGACCCTAACAAAAAGCTGTGTTCCTTTTTTCCCTTCTTCTACGTAGCTGTGAATCGTTTCTGGGTTTGAGAAAGCAATTGCTTTTGTTGCATTCACTATGAAAAAAGGGATCATCCTTTTTCCGATGTCGGATTCTGGGTTTGTTTCTTTTTTATTTGTTTATGGAAAGGTGGGTTTTGGTTCGAATCTTTGATGGTTTTTCATTGATCAATTGATACCCTTCCTCTCTGTTTTGCTAATTCTATACATTGATTCCTGGAGGCGCCTAGAGCTTTCTTGACTCTACTTTGAATTTTGCTGGCTGAATACCATCACCTGAAAATTACTAGTACTGTAGACAGTTTCTGTGGTTTGCCTTTGAGATAGCCGTTTCTTTTGTTCACTATAGGCTTGTTTAATACTACATTGGAGACCAATTTATGCTGTCCTCCCTTTTGTTACTTTTGATGCTCCTTTCATGAACATGGGTAATAATGGTGTTCGGTTATGAACAGAGCAAGGTTACAGTGTAGTGCTTCCTGAGAAACTGCAGACTGGGAAGTGGAACGTGTACAGGTAATCATCCATTCCATTAACTACCCAGTATGTTTGCCCGTTGTACTTCGACAATGTCTCTATTTGTTTATCTTGATTCACTTAGTGTTCTGTTATGGCAGATCAGTCCGATCTCCTTTGAAGCTCATGTCTCGGTTCCCTGATAATCCTGAAATTGGCACATTGCATGACAATTTTGTGTAAGAGCACTGTTATTTCCTTGTTCGTTAACTCATTCAATAGCTTCTTGGGGAAATGAAAATCGATGTTTTTGAAACTCACACTCATCCAATTCATGACTGCAGGCGAGCGGTTGATGCTTACCGTGACTACAAGTATCTTGGGACACGAATTCGAGTTGATGGAACAGTTGGAGAGTAAGCTCCCACTAAACTAATGAAGCTTGTAACTCATTCTTGAGCATAGGATCCTCATCCATTTCGAGCCCATGTTGTTAGGTACAAATGGATGACATTTGGAGAAGCAGGCACAGCAAGAACTGCGATTGGGTCTGGCCTAATGCATCATGGAATAGAGAAGGTGAATATGTTTGGTGAAGTCAAACCCATAATTGTTAATCTTTTTCACCTGTCATTTTGCACAATCGTTTCAAATTTCGACATCTTTGGCTGCCGTCTCATCTGAAATAGTCTGTTTACTTTCACAGGGTGCTAGTGTTGGATTGTACTTTATCAACAGACCAGAATGGCTTATTGTTGATCACGCCTGTTCTGCCTACTCTTATATATCAGTTCCTTTATACGACACCCTTGGTTCGTTTATGTTCAACACAAACTTTGTCATTAAATTCAACTTTACCCTCAAGATGGTGAAGTTCTACTCTCTTTTGCAGGCCCGGATGCCGTCAAGTACATTGTAAATCATGCTGTGGTACAAGCTATATTTTGTGTGCCTCAAACGCTGAATTCTGTGAGTTAGTTTCCTGTTTTCTGATTTGGCTAATGACTTGTCTAGAAACCACTCTCACACTAGATTTTTACCTGACAATGCTTACTTATCATTTGGAACTTACAGCTGTTGAGCTTTCTGTCTGAGATTCCATCAGTACGCGTCATTGTGGTAAGATTTTGTTCCTAGATTGTCATTTGGAGCAAGGAACCCAGGATTACCAAACTGTTATTCCTGTTCGTCTCTTTAGGCACATAAGACCAAATGAAACCCCTGTTTGGGATTTCCATTGATAGTGCATATATTTGTTTTTCTTATCGAGCAGGTTGTTGGGGGAATCGATGATCAAATACCATCTCTTCCATCATCAACTGGAGTTCAGGTTGTAACCTATTCGAAACTTCTCAGCCAGGTACCACTGTATACTTTCTTTATCCTTTTCTCCTTGATATATGAGTTTCATTTTAACGTACTCATTAACAGTTCAGAGAAAGGCCACATCTGCTTGCTTGGTTGTTGTTGGCTTGCTGCAGCCTGAAAATCTTATTTCATCTAAGCTGATCGTTGTTTTTTTGAATGAGTCTATTTTTTTTTTTTTATGAATGAAAATGGCATTAACAAGGCGAGGCCAGAAACAGTTACTGTACATGACTACCTACCATCCGACAACCCAGCAAACAGAACATGCTGGTCGAACCAAAATCAAGGCTAAGCAAAGAGACGCTAAAGCCTTTCTAACTATCTAACTATATATCCAAAATACAGAGCTCTGCTAAACTGACAGGAGCTCGCAAAAGACCCCAAAACCAAGATCTATTGGTGGTACCACAATTATGTTCTCACGAATTGGTTCCTTGTAGGGCCGCAGTAATCTTCACCCGTTTTGCCCACCAAAACCCGAAGATGTAGCTACGATCTGCTATACAAGTGGCACCACGGGCACACCAAAGGTATACCATTTCTCATCCATTTTAATATTTCAGGCTTCTACTTCTACTAGAAAGGATGTTTGTGGTTATGTTGACTGTAAGTCTTATTGGCGGTGAACTTGATTTCAAGGGGGCTGTGTTGAGCCATGAAAATCTGATTGCTAATGTGGCCGGTGCAACATGCACTACTACGTTCTACCCGTCAGATGTGTAAGTACCATTCCCCCCCCCCCCCCCCCCCCCCCCCCCCCCACCAAGTACTGTTATTGTTGCTTTTGTACATTTCCTCATTTACTGAAATGACCTTTTATCATCAGTTACATATCATATCTTCCCTTGGCACACATTTATGAGCGGGCAAATCAGGTCATGACAGTTTATTTCGGAGTTGCTGTTGGATTTTACCAAGGGGTATGTGTCTGCACAAAACATTTTGTTTCACATATCGTAATATCCTTGTACCAACATTTGCTCCATTTCTTATTTTTATAAATGAAAGATGACATGTCACATTATCAAGGTCAAGTTCCACCTCAGATTCGGATGTGCATATGATTAGTAAACAATATTCTAACTGCTGTTTTTTTCAGGATAACATGAAACTGATAGATGATCTGGCTGCACTTAGACCTACTATATTCTGCAGTGTTCCTCGGCTGTATAATAGAATTTATGATGGGTGAAGTTACTGTTCCTTGATGCTGGACTTATTTTATTTGGTCTCAAGCTTTATGTTCATCTCATAATTGGATCAACTATATGGATTTGCAGTATTAACAACGCCGTGAAGAGTTCTGGTGGGCTAAGGGAGAGGTTATTCAATGCTGCGTACAATGCCAAAAAACAGGCCTTACAGAGTGGTGAGATGGATGAAGAAGGGCAGATGCATCTCTTTTGTGATATGGAAATAATAGCTTCATGCACAAGTAACTTTTTATTTACTCCAGATTCTTTCTACCGTTGCAGGTAAGAACGCATCCCCAATGTGGGACAGATTGGTGTTCAACAAGATTAGAGAAAAACTTGGAGGACGAGTCCGGTATCTTGTCTCGGGAGCTTCACCATTATCTCCTGATGTCATGGTGTTTATGAAGATGTAAGTTGGGTGGTCAGTAAAATTCATCAGGGTTTTCAGTTTCTGTTTCTGTTGACAAATTCCATGTATTTGTCTATGAATTTACAGCTGCTTTGGTGGGCAAGTCCTTGAAGGATATGGAATGACTGAAACTTCCTGTGTCATAAGTGCTATGGATGAAGGTGACAACCAAGTGGGTCATGTTGGGTCTCCTAATCCAGCTTGTGGTGAGCTATTATCATATCTTGTCATAGGTATCCTGTGTTCCTCTTTCGATATGAAAACTGAAGAGTTTCTGTTTGTAACTATTTTCAGAAGTGAAGCTTGAGGATGTTCCTGAAATGAACTACACCTCTGAGGATAAGCCTTATCCTCGTGGTGAAATATGTGTGAGGGGTCCCATTGTTTTCCAAGGCTACTATAAAGATGAAATTCAGACGTAGGCCCTGCTTCTTGTTGGCTATCAAGCTGTTGATATCAGAACTGATTTAGTTACTGATGATGTTGATGATGCAACGTTACCTTTCAGGAGAGAAGTAATTGATGGAGATGGTTGGCTTCACACTGGAGATATTGGATTATGGTTACCTGGAGGACGTCTAAAGATCATTGATAGGTGAACCTGAAACTCCTCAAAGCATTTTCTTTCGTGTACCTTTACAATGCTTTGATAATATGAGAACAACAAACAAGGGTATGGGTGCAGAAAGAAGAACATTTTCAAGCTTGCACAAGGAGAGTACATAGCCCCAGAGAAGATAGAGAATGTATATGCTAAATGCAGATTCGTCGCTCAATGCTTTGTGTATGGTGATAGCTTCAACTCATCTTTGGTAGCTGTTGTTGCTGTTGACCCAGATGTGTTAAGAGATTGGGCTGCCTCTCAACGCATCAAGGTGAGACTCTTAACTTCATTCCACGAGTCTCCAAAGTCCTGACCGCTGCATGTTTGCTCAAGTCTCCGATTTTAGCAAGACCTTGACACTTTTGATGTGGGGATGTTGTGAGTTAAGTATAAAACTTTCTTTTTTGAACAAGCAGTATAACAACTTGGAGCAACTGTGCAAAGACAGAAAAACACGAGCTGCTGTTTTGGCTGATATGGATGCTGTTGGAAGAGAAGCACAGGTAATGGGTTCATCAGCAATGCCATAAACTCTTGTTATATGCATTCTTGGGACGTTTCCAACTCTTAACAACTGCAACTCAATTATACTGCTTGGCAGCTACGAGGGTTCGAGTTTGCTAAAGCTGTGACGTTGGTGTTGGAACCATTTACATTAGAGAATGGACTTCTGACCCCAACTTTTAAGGTAAATTGCTTAGATTTGTATAAAGCTATGGATGAAGATTTATACTTTATGAAACAACCTCTTTACTTTGTTTTTTCTCAACTTGTTTGCAGATAAAGAGAGCTCAAGCGAAGGCATACTTCCAGACTGCAATATCAGAACTGTACAAAGAGCTTGCTGCATCTGAAACTCCTGCTAAGTCAGCATTATGACTCATAGATGAAACCAAGATTGATGAATTCTGGAAGGATGACAAAATATAAGAAGATATATTCATAAGAAACAATTTCATTGAAACAATAATGTAGTGTTTGATGTAGAATACAAGTGAAAAACATGGCAACTGCCTCAATAGTTTGTTCTCTAGCTCTTGCTTGAATAAAGTTTACATTCATCTGTGTTGTATTGGAAGATCTCATTCATCAGTTCATTAGAATCTCTATATGACGTGTTGATGTGTTATGTTTCATCAGCAAACAGGGCCGCCCATTCTGTGGCACGTATGACTCTTATATATCTCCCAGGGGTGTTGCCGGTAGTCCTCACACCCTGGGTAAATTGTAGTTAATTTACTGCTTACTACCTTGATTCTCCTCGCGGAGCTATCTAAGTAAAAAAAAAAAAAAGAGTGCAAAATTTGCGGAGCTGCCCGTTGTTTGAAGCGATATGGTGCACTTGCATGTGTTCATATAGCTTTTAGTTTTTTGTTTTGTTTTGGGTAGGAAGCTTTAATTTTTTGTTTACTGGTATAGTTACTATTTTCAAGTTAAATTTAAGGCTCAATACAAAAATAGCAAATATTTTTTAGAATATGTATGATATAGTCAATTACTATTTCAAAACTTAAATTAGCCATTTCTTTAATTTCGTTAACTTTATTGTCCAAACTAGCCAATACGAAGAAATTTTGCCCAGAACCTCCACGCCAGCTGGGGAGATCCAACTCTCGCAGAGCAGGATACGACAGGAAGGGGCATGACAGATACAGATGGGAGGATGGAGCCAGGGGAGGGGTACGGTGAAGAGGACTGAGGGAGCTCGAAGAGGGGCTACAATGGGATAGACAAAAAAGATTCATTATTTTAATTTATTTGTAATTTTATTTTCTATTTTTATTGTAACCCTAAGGTGGTGGTTGATATGTCACTCGTTTAACTAGTCAAATAGATGTCACGTCATCTCCATGTGTATAATCACTAATGATGTTAAATATCTAATGGACGCTAACTAGATTTGTCATCACATTCAAAAGTTTGGTCTATAAAAAGTCATCAAAAAAGAAGTGACTAATATGACATATTTCCGAAAAGTTTGACTTAGGCCAAAATTTAATACGGCACGAGTCAAATATGATCATAATAACTTATTTCATTTGGTTTTAGCCTCAAAGAATATACATTTTAGTTCGTCAATAAGCTTACATAGTATATTGAATTGTTGATCAGTCATAATGTTGGGTTTAGATTTTAGGCCAATGCAGAAAATAATATGATGTCGGTCTCCTTTCAAAGTAGATGAGTTCTTGTAAAGAGTTCTTTCAAAGACATGGGCTAACGCGTTAAAAGATCTAAAGCAAAAAACATTTGATATGAAAGATGTACAATAATAATTTTTCTTGTAATGTATAAATATTAAATACCAAAATAGAAGGTCTTAATTCTACTTATTATCTAGGGGTTGTTTGTAAGTTAGGATTTTTAGGATTTTATTTCCCACTAATCTGATATTTTTAGATTGTTGTGGTCTTTTATTATCTTGTGATTATAAAATGTTGTTTTGAGATTGTTTGAGATTGTGCAATGTTAATCTCAATTAATAGTTGAAATAAATTTTATTTCTTCGCAATTTTTTGTAATTCCAAATCCATGGATTCTCTAAAATTATATAGATTCTACTTTCAAAACGTGAAAAAAAAAACCTTCCAAATTATTACTTCAAAATTGATTCTTTTAGCGTGCTTGTTTAAAGGTATATACTTTCAAAAAATTACTTTTTAGTTGAGGATGAAAAATCATAATCCTAATTAAATGCGAATATTTGATTTGAGATCTCTCAAATCTCTCCACTAACCCTATAAATAGTGGAGCTACCTAACCCTAGAAATACACAACAAAAATTGAGCAAACAGAGTTAGATAGCGTTTCCTTAGATCTTCGGTTTTCGTAAGAATCAGAGAATTTGAAGTGGCTGTTTTATCCTGAAGGCGACCGGTTGATAGTCTGATGTGCACAATACGAGGCACTGCCGCAAACGTCTTAAAAAAAGTGACCTAGTCCGCGACTCAGCCAGATCATAACCTTGTTTCTTTGATTGTTCGGTTTCTAACATTGCCCACCAATCATCACTTACTCATAGGCTAGTACTTATATAATCAACGCTAGGATAATTAAGTCTCATTCTAACGTTCACATAGGTGTTTATCTTGGATGAAACAATGGCACACGAAACAATGGCACACACCTATGGCGGAAGGGCTCACCCTACTTCGGTTCAAGCATCAGAATCAAGCATATATTTATGATCATTTATAATTCGGTTCAATGCATTTTTAAATCCGACTCATTGCTATATTAGTTTGACTTTGTCAGTAGGATAATTTCAAACTTAAAAATCATATTCATTTTTAAGAGACACATTAAAAAAGTCTAATAATTAACATACTAAATCCTATTAGTCATATCCTTCTCTAATATCAATAACCATCAATTAATCAGTGTTAGGGTTTTCTCGGTTTCTCTTGAGAAAAGTATGGAGAGGAAGAGGAAAAGGATGAATAGCTATATTGTTATTATCTCAACCAAATGACAGGGGAAGTACAAAACATATAAATATCAAATGTTGGGATAACCAGTGGCGTCCAATAAATTTTGGAGATCCTGTTCCAAATTTATGGTATGATCATATTAGAAAATGATAATATATACTCGGTTTGCTTGTATTAATATGATCTAAGATGAATACCTTAGCAACAAGTCGAACCTATGAAAACCTAGGTGGAAAGTACTTGGACCCGCTAGCTATAAAGAGCTAGGAACCCTAAGTGTCCAGTCGAAGGTGCCACACCAAGGGGTGAATACCCTAGATGATAAACCAAACATTAAGCTAAGCAACAACGAGAATAAGCTTGAAGGGAAACAAGAACTTGTGTTCTGTGATTAAAATTTATTCAAAGTCTGCTTATAATCGTAGGCCAAGGGCCTTTATTTATAGTTGAGGATTCAGGAACAACCTCTCTGAATCCTACTCCTATTCTACTTCTAAAAAGTTTAAAATATTCCTAAACAATCAGCACTACTAAGGAAAATCCGAATCAAACACTAAAATAGACTAAAAAGGCAGAAAACCCTAAACCGGCAAAAGCGGAGTGCTCACGCCGTGTCCGTGCTCACGCCAGATTAGGATTCCTAATCGGACAAGGACTCCATGTTTTTGGGGAATCCTTCTCCAAATCCAATAAGGATTTGGGGATATTTGTCCTGACAGCATACAAAGTACTTGGGCATGAGAAAATCCTGAAAGGCACGAGCATTTTGTTGCCTCGGCCAAATTCGTCCATGTGTGGCACCCGGGTGTCGGCTCGGTGCCTGTGCCTGGCTCTGCACAGGGCCCTTTTCTGATATGGCCAAGCCTTCAGTCTTGAGTCTTTGGCTGGCATTCAGGAAGGTCTCTAGGGTGTCTTCAGGCTGTAGCTTGGCCTCGGGGCTCATGGGTGCTGGCCTGCGCCCGTGGCCTGGTGCTAGGCTCGGCCCGGGGATCATGTCTCGGCCCGACATCAACATCAGTTCTCGGCTCGGCATCACTTCCTTGGCTCGATCCGACATCAGTTCCTGGGGTGGCTCCTTAGTTTCCAAGAGTGTTTAGTCTTCTCTGGTGAACCTCTCTGCATCCTCTTCATGGCCACCTTTGCTCCAAGCCTTCATGTATAGGGGTAGCAATTTGGCCCGCGAGTAGTGGGTATTCCCGAATCCGAACTGTACCTGTTCGGGTAATGGGTACCCACTACCCGAACGAGTTCGGGCTTCGGGATTGAGTAAGGTAATATCTTAGCCCGGTGGGTATCCCGAGCCCGAACATTTAAAAGCCCGATACCCACTAAAGGCCCGAACGCAACACCCTCAAATATTAATTCAAGCTGAAAATATATGGCCCAGCCGAATATCCATTGTGTCACATTCATTAACAATTCACACTTTACATTGCTGAAATTATTTGAATTGGTGATTTGAATATTTTGGCAGAAATTGTTACTGTTTGGAGTTTGGTGTTTATTTACTGTTCACAGTTCACAGTTCACAGTTCACACTTTACATTGCTGTTTGGGGTTTGACGTTTATTAGATAGAAATTACATTGATGTTTGGGGATTGATCATTAGAATTTGAATATATTTGGCGTTTGCTGAATGCAGTTGAAAGCATGTTTTGTTGTTTGATGTTTCATTGTTTGGACTTTGGTCTTGGGCAACTGGGCAGTGAGTTTGTAAGTGCCGGACACCGGCCGCTGGTCAGTAAATCCATTAATCTAAATATTGAGCTAATAAAAAATTAAAAATTGGGGTTGAATGTGTGAATATTAAATTTTGTTATTTATTATTGGGCTTAGTGGGTATCCCGTACCGAACCCGCTAACACCCGGTCGGGTTAGTGGGTACCCACTACCCGTTCGGGTTCGGGCTTCGGGATTGATTTCACGTGTTATGGGTACCCACTGAAGCTTAGTGGGTACGGGTACCCGAGCCCGTACCATTAGCCAGCCCTATTCATGTAGTAATTGAGATGATCCTTGAAGGCTCTCACTTGGCTCCTAGTTAGGGGCAACTCTGGTCGAGTCCATGGTCCAGGTGGCTCATCATCCCCCTTTTCTTGAGAAGGATTCGGCCTCAAATTTGGATATGCATACACATCATCATAATAGGGAGTTAAGTCAGAAACATTGAAGGTAGCACTAACTGTTGGAAACTTAAATTCGCTTAGCTGCATAATTACACAACATGTTTTATGTTCTCTCTACACTTGATCTTGTTTATTCTTGTGTTCAGGTCAGAATACAAAAGCGGTGAAGATTGGTTCGGGATTCAACATTCAAGACTGAATCCTTAAAGATTGAAGGCTGGTCAGAAAACAGAAGCTGTGAAGCTTGGTTCGGGATTCAGCATTCAAGACTGAATCCTTGAAGATTGAAGGTTGCAATTTTTTTAAAGGAAATAAATCCCGCTGAATCAATGACAGTAGCAATGATCGACTTCAGCAAATGGCCCTGAAGATTGAAGAACTGAACATAAGGAAAGTGAATCAACTGATTCACCTTGATCAAAGCCCGTCCATCAAGCAGCTGCAAATTAGCAACAACTACATTTCAAATAGCTCATCAAAGGATCCTGAAGAAACTATTTAACCTGGCCATCGAAAGTAGATAGAATTTGAGACTTTCTAATACACTCATCGGAGGGATAGTTGAATTACAAAGAAAGAACCGTGAGAGCTATAGCTAGTATCAATCAGTCGGGAACTAGGGTAGATATAGTTGTTTTGATTTCGGGGAGAAATCAAGGGTGTACATCACAAGTTCAAGGTTCTCATCAATTCGTTCAATCGAATCAACAAGTCTCAAGGGAAGAATTCCCTTGGGACGTGGAGTAGGCTTCATTAGCCAAACCACGTTAAAAATTTGGTGTCTTTGTTCGTTTACTTTCTGTTCAATTGACTGCTCCCATTTGGAGTTGAAAGCTCCTTCATCGTCGGCAACTGTAGTGGCTCTGTTGCATACAGATTAGAGCTCTCCTAGTTCAAAATACGTCTGACGACTACAATCTGTATTCCATCTCATAAGACTTAAGCCCACTCAAGTTTGAAGGCCCAAACATAGCTTGCTGAGCGATTCTCATCAAGCTTCCCATTGCTTTGAGTAACTGTCTTCACTCAAACCAATGACATAGATTCAGAGGGATACATCACTAACTCCATAAGAATTTGGCAAATCAAAGACATAGGCATTATTATGATCCTTTGAAGAACCGTATAGGGTCCATCCCCTCTTGGTAGTAGCTTGGATTTCCTTTGCTCAGGAAATCTGTCCTTCCTAAAGTGGATCCACACTTGATCTCCAACTTCAAAGATCTTCTCCTTCCTTCCTCTGTTAGGATTGTGAATGTATTGGGCAGTCCTTCTCTCAATGTTGGCTTTGGCCTTCTCATGTAGCTTCCGAACATACTCAGCTTTTTCTTGGCCATCTGCATCTAAGAACTCATGTATCGGCAGTGGTGATAAATCCAAAGGGGTTAAGGAGTTAAATCCATAAACAAGTTCAAAAGGGGAGTATTGAGTGGCTGAGTGAACACCCTATTGTATGCAAACTCTATGTGTGGCAAACAATCTTCCCATGTTTTTATGTTGGTTTGGATGATAGCCCTAGCATTTGAGATAAGGATCTATTCACTACTTCAGTTTGTGGGTGGCAAGTGGTTGAGAACATCAATCTAGTGCCTAACTTAGCCCACAAAGTTTTCCAAAAGTAGCTTAGGAATTTTGAATCCCTATCCGAGACTATAGTTTTGGGGACTCCATGCAACCTAACTACTTCTCTAAAGAATAAGTCAACTATGTGGGATGCATCATTAGCCTTGTGGCATGCAATAAAATGAGCCATCTTAGAAAACCTATCAACTACCACAAAGATGGAATCTATACCCTTCCTAGTTTTAGGTAACCCTAGTATGAAATCCATAGATAAATCAACCCAAGGGTGTTCAGGAATAGGCCACTCCAAAATATCCCATAAGTCCTCCTCCATGAGCTTCTCTAGCTTGGACAGTCCTGCATGAGTGGTTAGGTAAACAGAGCTTGGATTCCTTAAACAAGTAACCATCTTGTTTGTAGAACTTCCCAAATCCTCCATGTGGACAAGCTTCATACACGCCTTTAAAATCAAGGTCAGTGGCATAGAGGTCTTTGATATGTTCAAAACCAATGAATTTTGAACTCAAAATAGTGATTAGGGTATACCTCCGAGATAGAGCATCGGCTACCACATTTTCCTTACCTTGCTTGTACTAAATGATGAAGGGAAATGGTTCAATAAACTCCACCCACCGTGCATTTCTCTTGTTGAGCTTATGATCCCTCAAGTAAGGGATTCATGATCCATATGGATGATGAATTCCTTTGGCCATAAGTAATGTTTCTGATGACACTCGAATTGACGTGATTATCAGCCTCATTTAAGCGACATTTCCTTGCTTAAGACATGATTTTTAGGGTAGAATAACGAATATTCAATCGATTGCCCTATTCCGTGCCATTTGTGTTACCTTGGCCCGTTCGGGTCTATTTTGATGGTTTTCTAGTATTTTCATGTTAGCACAGGTGTTCGCCATCAAATGTGGTAGTCAAGGACGTGTCTAAGGCATTGGAACCCCGAGGAGTCACACCCGCATCAACCAGAAAAGTCATTCAACCCAAAAGAATTCCTGCCTCATTTACACATATATTTTTGGCGAAAATACCCTTGGGTTTTCGCCGAAAATGGAAGAAGAAATCCACTGTCCCGAGCAAGAAGAAATTTTCGGCGAAAAGATTGTGATTTTCGGTCGAAAACCCTAAGCCAAATCAACCAGGAGAAACAAACGGGATGGAGCCACATTTGAACAGATATTTTCGCCGAAAATATCCTTGGATTTTCAGCGAAAATCCCAGTGGAAAAGCAGAAATCGCCGGTTAGGTATAAATACTGAAACGCGCGGCTAAATAAGGGGGAGGAGATTTTACACAAAAAACACACACATGGGACGAAGAATCCCAAGACTGAGAAATAGAGAGAACGAGTGGATAGAGTTCGAGGAGCCAGGAACGGATCGTGACGCCATCCATCCATCTCGGAGAGTCGGTGCTAGGAGTTGAAGATCCAGTAGATTGAAGCTGCAAGGAGTCGTCAAAATTAGGTTTTACAGTTCTTCTTTGTCTTCCCTACCTGAGATGTATTCTTTGTTGGTTTTCGATTCTTCTGTATTGAAAATGAGTAGCTAAACTCGTGTAGCTTAGATTAGATGAACCCTAAGTGACCCAGGGCATTAAAGCGGTCACGGATCGTCGGTGATTAGATTCGAAATTCATTCAGTTCTTCTTCATGTTTGACTTGTTCTTTGTTCTTTGTGTTTCTTGTCTGGTTTGGCCACCTAGATTAGATTCTTGTTAAGCTAAGGATAGAAGCGAACGCTCGCCTTACTTTAGAACATCAAGTTAAACAATTAACCTTATAATTGGAGTGTGCCTTTCGTAGGAACCGATTAGGGCTAATCCACTGCAAGAGTAACTCACAAATCGTTAGAATTTGCACCAGTTAAGTTAAGTCGTTGCGAGAGGCGACCGTACCCGGGCGACTAATTAATCGTGGTAGCTAGATCGGATAGAGCGAACGTTCGCCAGTCTTAAACCTAAGGGTCAGGAGTTATGGTGGTGTCTGAGAACTGAATGAACTAGAATTGAAAATTGCTGATCTATTGATTGCCTAAGCCTTGGTGATCTAAGGGGGATTCGAAATCTAAGCTTGTCTGTCTTCTGTCTTAGTCAATCAATCAATCATTAATTCGCGTTAATTTCATTTCAACCTGTCTTTGTTCTTTTAGTATAGAAGTCGTGGAACCCACACCACGCACTAAGTGTTTACTCTCAAATTTAAATTGCCAACGCATTTGAGTAAGGAAGTAGAGGAGACCCGTGGAATACGATCTACCCTATCTTCATAGCTTGGTAGTTATTTGATTGACCGCTATTCTGCAGTACATCAAATTGGCGCCGTTGCCGGGGACTCTTCTATTTCATTGAAAGAAGAGTTGGCATTTTTAATTCTTCTACCTTTCCATATTTCATTTCCATCACACTTCGATTTTACACCGGTTGTGTTTGTTTTTGTCTCTTACAGATCATAGCAGGTACAGAAACGGATCACTTCCGTTCCATCTTCCTTTACCGCAATGGCTGCTACTAAGAGTATTGCGGACTACAGTAAGCCGCGTGCTTCCAACTTTCAATCTTCCATCACCGTGCTTTCTAATGACGATGATCCTGATTATGAGATTAAGATTCCTCTCCTAAAACTAATCTCTAGGGACATACAGTTCGAAGGAAGACCAGATGATAACCCCTGCACATACATAGATGACTTTCTGGCTGTCTGTGACACTTTCAAGTCTGGGAACCTCAACAAGAACACTTTATATCTCCGGGCTTTTCCGTTCTCTCTCCAAGGTGCAGCTAAGCTTTGGCTTGGAAGCAAACCACCAGGTCATTACACTAACTGGGAGGCATTAGCTCAAGATTTTGTTGAGGAATACTTTCCTCCCGCTAGGACAACTGCTTATAAAGACCGCATCTCCAGATTCACTCAGAGAGAAGATGCAAGCCTGTATGACACTTGGAATGAATTCCAATCTCTTCTCTTCAACTGTCCTCACCATGGGTATGAACAAAGATAGCTTTATGAATTCTTTGCTCGTGGTATGCGCGAAGAATCCGTAAATTGGGTCAACTCCCTAGCTGGTGGAGATTGCACCGCCCTTACTCCTCAGGATGCTCTTCTGCATTTCGCTAGCTTTGCTTCAAAATCTAGAAACTGGGAGAGGCAAAGAGAAGGAACCAAGAGTCAGAGTCAGATGAGTGTTGCAGAACAGATCAAAATAGAGGTTCAGAAACATCTACAAGCAGATGGTATTCCTCTCGATCCCCCGTCAGCTACCATCTTTTCGGTTGACTGTGGATGGTGTGGATCCTGTGCTCATAACGGTGGAAGCTGCCTCAACTTCGGCACAACAGAAGTCTGGTCTACAGAAGAGATAAACTTCATTGATCAGGGCTTCGCTAACAATCAGAAAGGCTATGCCGGTTACAGAAACTACGTGCCATGGAACCAGAGTAACTGGTTAGTAGATCCTTATTATAGACCTCCGGGATTCATCGGAGGACAACACCAGTTTCAAGCAAAGCCCTACTACAATAGAGACATAGACTATGAGAAGAAGTTCGATCAGATTATGAGCAGACTTGACGACCACGACATTCAATTAAAAGCTCAAGCTGCACTCAATCAAGGACAGAGAGCTCAAAGCCAGAGGATAGAGGATGCTATAAGCAATATGACTAAACTCTTTACTAACAATCCTCTCCTTAATCCAGCAGCATTTCAAGCAGACTCTGGTGCAAAGAGCGAACATGCTCAAGCTATTACCACCAGGAGCGGCAAGCAAACAACTGATCCAAAGGTTCCAGAACCTGACGTAATACCAGATACCAGTGCTGCCATGGATATGCCAGAAATTGAGGATATCACAGAATAGAAAGAAGAAGCATCTGCCCCTCCTCCTCCTCCTCCCAAGACAGCTCCTGAGCCTGTCTTGGCGCCATATGTACCTCAGATCCCTTTCCCAAAGGCTGCAATGAGCAGAGCCAAGGATCATGACACTCAATATAAGAAGTGGTACAATGTTCTTAAGATTGCAGAGATCAAGATACCAGTGACAGAAGCTGTAGAGATTATACCACCACTAGGGAAGTTCTTTAAAGACCTAGTGAAAAAAGTGAAGAACGGAGAGGCATACTCTGTCACGCTTACTAATGAATGCGCTTCTATTCTCGGTGCGCCATCTCCCATACGACAGCCGCCACCACCCCCAGTTAAGTGTTCTGATCCCGGTTCTTTTACATTACCGTGCATTATTAATGGCATTAAAATTGATCGCAGTCTGGCTGATTCTGGTGCTTCTATTAATGTTATGCCTATTTATCTATATGAGAAGCTGAATCTAGGGCAGTTAAAACCGATTACTCTGCATCTAGTGTTAGCCGATAGGTCTGTTAAACTACCTAGGGGAATAATAGAAGATGTAGCTGTCTGCTGTGGTCCGTTTACTATAATTGCAGATTTTGTTGTTTTAGATACTCGCGAGTCAGACGGAACACTTATCCTAGGTCGACCTTTCTTAGCAACTGCTGGTGCAAATATTAACTGCAAACAAGGCCTGTTAACTTTGAGTGTAGGACAGGAGAGTGTTGCATTCCGCATTAAAGATAGCATGATATACTCTGTTGTTTAAGATGATAGCTGTTATACTGTTGATCCCTTAGAGTTGGCCTTGGCCAACTTCGTTACTAATGCCTTATCTAGTGATCCGCTAGAGTTGTGTTTGATTTCAGGGATTGACAATGCATTAGAAGATCTAGAGCAGCGCCTATGGCAGGATGAGTTAGACGAGCAGAAGGCGACATTCACACCCATCACTGCGCCTGCACACATCGAGCTAGCATCGAGTCGGATTACTACCTCATACGAGAATCCGCCAGAACTCACTTTGAAGGAGCTACCTGACCACCTAGAGTATGCATTTCTGGGGAAGGACTGCTAGTTACCAGTTATCATCAATTCGAATCTATCTCTCGAGCAGAAAGAGCAACTAATCAGGCTACTCAAGAAGCATGTCAGAGCTATTGCCTGGTAGTTAGCAGACATCAGAGGCATCTCTGAAACCTTCTGCAAACATCGGATAGTCGTTGATGAAGAATTCAAACCAGTCAGACAACCACAATGCCGACTTAACCCTCTGATGCAGGAAGTTGTAAAGAAGGAAGTACTCAAGCTTCTAGATGCCGGTATCATCTGTCCTATTGCCGACAGTCCATGGGTCAGTCTGACTCAAGTCGTTCCAAAGAAAGGAGGAATCACCATCATCCCTAATCCGAAGGGTGAACTAATCCCGACTCGCACAGTTACCGGATGGAGAGTCTGTATCGATTATCGACGGCTCAATGATGCCACAAAGAAGGATCACTTCCCACTGCCGTTCATTGATCAGATGCTTGAACGATTGGCTGGTCATGAATATTACTATTTTTTAGACGGGATGTCCGGTTACTTCCAGATCCCCATCGAGCTTGATGATCAAGAGAAGACGACTTTCACATGCCCGTTTGGTACGTTTGCTTATCGTCGTATTCCTTTTGGTTTATGTAATGCTCCCGCTACCTTTCAGAGATGCATGCTTGCTATATTTGGAGATCTGGTAGAGAATGTGGTGGAGGTTTTCATGGACGATTTCTCCGTCTATGGAGATTCATTTTCAAAGTGCCTAGCTAATCTGGACAAGGTGCTAACTCGTTGTGAGGAAGCCAACCTAGCTCTTAGTTGGGAGAAATGTCACTTCATGGTTACCGAAGGTATTGTTCTAGGCCATAGGATCTCTAAGACCGGTATAGAAGTTGATCGCGCCAAGCTTGAGACCATCGCTAGCTTACCACCGCCGACCTCAGTTAAGACAGTGCGAAGTTTCCTTGGTCATGCTGGATTCTACCGAAGATTCATCAGAGACTTCTCCAAGATCACTCTTCCAATGACGAAGCTTCTTGAGAAAGATGTTCCTTTCGTATTTGATAAAGCTTGTCTTGAAGCCTTTGAGACTTTGAAGACTCAACTCACCACCGCACCGATCCTTACAGCACCAGATTGGAATCTTCCATTCGAGATTATGTGCGATGCTAGTGACTTCGCCGTTGGCGCGGTTCTTGGTCAGAGAAAGGAGAAGAGATTCCATCCTATCTACTTTGCTAGCAAGACACTCAATGATGCTCAGAGAAACTACACTACCACGGAGAAAGAGCTTCTGGCCATCGTTTTCTCCTTTGACAAGTTCAGACAATACCTGGTTCTTTCACATACCATTGTCTACACAGATCATGCTGCCTTGCGCCATCTATTAGCCAAGCAGGACTCAAAGCCACGTCTCATCCGATGGATCCTTCTCCTCCAAGAGTTTGACATAGAAATTAAAGATAAGAAAGGGGCAGAGAACTTAGCGGCGGATCATCTTTCCCGACTGGAGGAATCCCAAACAGGTAAGTCTACTACCCCTATCAATGATTCCTTCCCTGACGAGCTGTTGCGTGTTGAAACGTATGAACAGGTTAACAACATAGCTATTGAGCCTGGGCAATCCCTCACGCTCAAGATCTGAGTAATGCTACCGACTCGAAAAAACCATGGTATGCAACCCTGGCTAATTACCTCTCTCACGGCATTGTACCTCCTGAGCTGGATTTTAATGCACGCAAGAAGCTCTTTAAAGAAGCCAAGTCATACTTCTGGGATGAGCCCTTCTCATACCACATCAGTATTGACAGAATGATCCGGAGATGTGTCTCTTACATCGAAGCAGCTGACATTATGCGTAAATGCCATGAAGGACAGTTTGGAGGACACTTCAGAGGCAACCGCACTGCGAGAAAGGTACTCGAAACAGGTTTTTATTGGCCTTCAATCTTTAGTGATTGTGATGCTTTTGCTCGACGTTGTGATGCGTGCCAGCGATCAGGTAACATCTCTAACCGTAATGAGATGCCCCAAATTGTTTCTTTAACTGTTGAAATTTTTGATGTTTGGGGAATTGATTTTATGGGTCCGTTCACACCCTCCAACGGAAACAAGTACATTCTTGTAGCCGTTGATTATGTTTCTAAGTGGGCCGAAGCTGAAGCTCTACCCACTAATGATTCAAGAGTGGTGGGTCGGTTCCTTACCCGTCTTTTCACGCGTTTTGGTTCACCGCGCTTCATCATAAGCGATAGGGGTACCCACTTCCATGGACAATTCGACCGAGTGTGCAAACGCTTTGGCGTCACCCACCGTATGTCCACAGCTTATCATCCTCAAGCGAATGGTCAAGCGGAAGTGACGAACCGTGAGCTCAAGCGGATTCTTGATAGGACAGTTGGCCGGTCCCGCAAGGACTGGTCATCTAAGCTCAATGATGCCTTATGGGCTTATCGAACTGCCTACAAGACTCCCATTGGTACCTCACCGTATCAGCTGGTCTATGGCAAGGCATGCCATTTGCCAGTTGAGCTTGAGCACAAGGCATTCTGGACTAACAAAGAGTTGAACATGAGCTATGCAGTAGCAAGTAATATGCGTCACGACCAGATGGCTGAGCTTGAGGAGCACCGACTCCACGCATATGAGAGCACGAAGTTATACAAAGAGCGCACAAAGAAAATTCATGACTCTCAATTAAAGACGATCAAGCAGTTCTACCCCGGAGATGAAGTCCTCTTATATAACTCTCGATTGAAGCTCTTCCCGGGTAAACTGAAGTCCCGTTGGTCCGGCCCTTATACCATGGTGCGGCAGACATCGTTAGGCAGTGTCCTCATCAAATTGCATGATCAGAAGCCGTTTATGGTCACCCGTCATAGGCTTAAGAAGTATCTGCAAGGACTAGCTGTTTCCTCCATCGACGTGCACTACTTTGCTTTAGAATCATGACGCAAATCCAGGTATCGTCTGGCTCACGGACGTTAAACAAGAGCACTTCGTGGGAGGCAACCCACAGCTGGAGTCAATTGTTTTCATTTTGAGTCGTTCTGTTTTAAAACCCTTCTAAAAAAAAAAACTGCCGCCTGATTTGAAGTGTTATTTTCGGCGAAAATTCCCCATTATTTTCGCCGAAAATCCATATGTATTTTCAACCTGTTCTCCTGTTCCTACTTTTCGACCGAAAGCTCCCTCACTTTTCGCCGAACGGATTTTGATTTTACTAGAAATTTTCGCCGAAATTTTCAATTATTTTTGCCGAAAATCTTGTGTTTTGAACCTTCTATTTATACCGGTTTCGAGAACTGATTTTCGCCCCCCCATCCGAAAATTTCACACAACACCAAACGACTCTCTCCGTTCGCCAATCGCCGTCCAACCGCCGCCGCCTCCTTGCTCGCCGACCGGCCGCCGCCGCCTCATTGCCAACCGCCGCCGCCCTTCTCCCTTGCCTAGCCCGCGGTTCAAACCCTAGAATCGGAGCTCCATAGCTCCGGTTCCTCCCGACCTAGTTTTCAAGCTCTTTTCGTCATTTTCCCGGATTTCCAATCGTTTTCTCGAGTCATGTCTTCACGGTTAGTTGTTCAGCCCTTGATTGTGAATCTTTTGGCTTTTTGACTTTCGGTTTTCGGCATGGTTGACTTGGGTTGATTTTTGGTTCTCCCTCAATTTTCATGATTACTATGTCGGTGTCAATTGGCTAGGTTCTGACATTTCTTTGTGACCCTTTTAAGGCTCGTGTCTTGTTGTCTGTGCGATCATGTTAATGAATCATTCCATTCCACATGCTTGCTTAATTGATTGACAGTCCTTCACTGCAATATCTCGATTCGGTGATCTCTTGATTTTATTTGCTTGCCCCCGCTTGTCAACCTAAGTGTGGGGTAGGATTCTTGTCTTCTGATGCTGGTCTTTCCTGAGTTGTGTTTTACAGGGCTCCCAAACGTTTTAAGACCACCAGTGTGGATAGAGCGCAGCGATCCTCAGCTCGCCAGAACAGGACACCACCCTCCCGACCAACCGCACCAGCTGCGCAAACATCGAGAGCCGTGGCCATCATCCCCGAGGATGCACCAACCCCTGTGACTCCCATCTCATCTATTCCTGCACCTGCCAATGGGGCCTTACATCCTTTCATCGCTGCCTTGGAGCCGCACCAGCTAGAGGTCTTTCAGAAGATCAAAGACATTCCTCCGGCTAGGGTGGCAGTTCTTTCTCTAGACAGTCTCAAGGCGCACAATCCAGCCTATCACTCCACCGTCGACACCGCCCTTCATAAAGCCGGTTTATGCGTGCTGACCGCTCATGGCTCCCCCTACCCGCTTGTTGCTCTTCAAGAGTTCTGGAGTTCGTTCCGGCGCCTCACCCCGAAGCCCATACGTGAGCAGAAATTCGTATCCTTCCGCCCCGGTGGTGTTCTCCACGAGAAATCCATTCAAGAGTTCGGCCGCCTGCTGGATCCGCACGTCAACCTTGATACAACATTGGCTGGCTTCAAGGACACATACTCCATCACGAGTGCTCCTTACCCAGACGTGTGGAGATGGGCCTCCTGCGAAGATGAGATTTCACCTATCGTCAACCCCACGGTCGGTGACATCTTTCACCCTATTCTTAAATTCTTGCATTATGTTTGGGTGCAATCTCTGTGTTATTGCAGCAAGACGAGCCGTCACCATGTTTCTTTGGAGGAGCTCGTATTATTCCGTGCGGTAGACGAGGATCCAACCTGCATCCCGGATGGTGGCTTGCGCGATTCTTTCACAAGCGCACTACCGCCAAGAAGCTTCCTTCTGAGCTTCCAGGAGGACCTTTCATTTCAATTCTGATCGACAATCTCCGGCTTGGTGACAAATGGGGCCCCGACATCCCTCGTGTCCCGGTTGAGCATTTAGGTGCTGAACTCGCCAAAGCACGGGGCATCGACCTTTCAGCGGATTTTGAGCATTGCACGTCGCTCCCTCACCGCATTCCCCAGTCAGTTGAACGCCCGCCATCGTGAGCGCAAGTCACCCCGGAGATGAATGAGAGGCTGGCGCGTATTGAGAAGTGGCAGCTAGACTACTCGGCTGGTTCGCTTCAATGGCAGAAGGACCGAGTAGCACATGAAGAGACTCAGAACGAGCGTTGCTCCATTCTCCAGCAATTCATGTCCGACCAGTCTGTCAGACACACGGATGATATCGTATGGCGACAGCAGCTGGAGCAGCGGCTTGGCATTTCACCTCTCCCGACCCCGCCTCCACCCCCACCCTCCGAACAGTGATCAGGTTGTTTCTATCCTTTCAATTTCTTTTCTTTCTTCTTTTCGGATCTCGATCCACTTTTATTCTGTGTGGATCCGGGGCACTTGTCCCGGTATCCTTTTGTTCCTTTTTGTTGTTTGTGTTTTGTAGGATTTTGAGTAACTGCTCTGCTCCACCCCGGACTCTTCGTGCTCAACCACTACACCGCCCATCACCTTTCAGGTTCCTCTATCTCTCTCCTTTAGTTTGGTCCTGTGAGGACACAGAACAGTCTAAGTGTGGGGTAGGATGTTAGAGAACCATGCATGATCTTGATTGCCTATATCTTTGTATGCCTCGTGATTCCATTTCAGTCTCTCTAGCATTATAATGGCTCAGTTCTTGATTATTGATGTTAAGTTGTTGTTCAAACTTTCATAATGATGCTTAGACTGCTTAACCTAGAACTCGAGAACCAACTTGTATACTTTGATGCTAAATTGCCTGGTCAGAACAGAATTTTTGAAATCACACTTGTAGTTTGTAGCCTTGATTGCATGAAAATGACCGAATCCGACTAGCGAACCAACTGTGAGCTTTTGATTCATTGCACGTAACTTGCAATTTTAATTCTTTTTGAGTGGTTTTCTGTTTGCTTGAATGAGTTAGAATTTGCATGATACCTACTCGAGACCACACGATGACACGAGTTCTAGAATGATAGGGGCACCTAGATTCAGCTACTAAGCCAGATAGCCTACCTAACGATAAAATCCATTAGGTGTAGACCCTTGAGCTTGGCCTGTTCTTTCGGTTCGATATACATTACAGCCATTTCTCATTCTTTCATTCCCCGTTGATCCCGTGTGGTTGTAGTTCTAGATTGACCTACCGGAAGTCGGTTTGTGGTAACCTGCCTATAGCCATTAAACAGGTGGTCTTAGCTATTATGTCCAGACGTGTAAACCCCTCTAGCAACTAAAAGAAAAATCAGCACAAAAAAAAAGAAGAAACGAAGCAAGTTTCGGAAAAAAAAATGAAAAGAAGAAAAATCAGAAAAGCCAAAAAAAAGTTTCAAAGTTTTAGTTCAATAAAACGTTCTTCTCCCTACAAATGGAAGAACGAAGTCAAAAGAAAAGTCAGAAAAAGTGTGTAAAGAAAAAAATAAAAAATGCTAGGTTGCTTGAGGGTAGCATAGGATGAACGTTCATTATTCCACCAGTGTCTGGTTAGACGGTAGGAAGCCATAGGCTAGATTCGAGGGAAGTTAGTCGAAAGCTACACCGCACAAAGCCATCATCATACATTCCCATCATCCATCGCATCATAAACCCAAGTAGTGTAGAATTCGCTACAGTCCTAGCAGGGAAGTCCTTCTTGACTAGTTACTCGTGTTATCACAGTGGTGGAGATGTGGTTGAATTGCAAACTTATGACAGAATTCAGGAACAGAAAATGATTGAGAGCAGAAACACGTCCTTAAACACAGAGAGTGAGAGTCCCCCATTTACTAAATATATCCTGTGTGAGGAGTCTGGTCGGTCAGGTCAAAATTCGTGCATAATTGGTTGCTACTACTTGTCGTGTGCAGTTTATTAGTGAGACCAGGTTGTTTGGCTGATCAGAATGCATGTTAGGTTTCTTGTTCTAGGATCTATCTGTCTAATGATTCATTGTGATTGATTGAACTCCGATTTAATTGATCTTATCATTTGTGAACATGAGCGTTTCTATTCAGTTTGCTTGAGGACAAACAAAAGCTTAAGTGTGGGGTATTTTGATGACACTCGAATTGACGTGATTATCAGCCTCATTTAAGCGACATTTCCTTGCTTAAGACATGGTTTTTAGGGTAGAATAACGAATATTCAATCGATTGCCCTATTCCGTGCCATTTGTGTTACTGATGAACCCCCGGTGCCCTGGACCCGACCAGACCTGCCCTTGACTCGGAGCCAAGTCAAAGCCTTCAAGACACGGGTCGCCGCCTATGTAGGTGATTGGAGTCGAGCCAAGCATGAGGAGTTAGACCAGAGGTTCATCAGAGAAGGATGCACGGTGCCGACCCTTGATGACCGACATCAATCTAGTGAGAGAGACAAATTTCCTAAGGACACTGCCCCGGCCCTGGCGGATACGGACAACCAGCCCCTGACCCCGGATAACCCTGCTCAACACTCAGAATCTGGAGGACAAGTTAATGCCAGAAGGTTCAGGAGGACAGAAGACTTGGAGAGAACCCCACTTGTCCGAGGAAATGACAGGCAGAAGGCCAGAACAGCCCGCATCATCAAAACCCTAGCACACAAATTTGTTTGTTGGTGCGCAAATTAATGCACACAAAGTTTTACTCGCTAGATCGCTCTAGCGAGATCGTTACTTCCCAAGGGTCTTCCTTTCTCTATTACTCAGAACAGTGTGTCAAAGCTATTCAGGGTTTCGTTTTGGGTTTGAATTGGTTGTGAATGAAATTAACTAAGAATGCAATTGAAATCAAACAAAGCAATTAAAGCAGACTAGGGTTTTTCAGAGATAGACTAAGGCGGTTGTTCAGACTCGAATCCACGCTAGTTCGGTTTAGATGGATGAAACTATGCAGACGACGAAATTCAACAGACTAGACGACTCGGCAATTCCTTTTGTAATCTCTACTCCATGGTCAGGCCGTAGAGATTCAATTCTTTCAAACCTACAAGCTCCTATGGTCAAGCTAACTTGCAAGAAATCAAGAACGATCAAGAACAGTGAAATGCCACAAATTCATGCAAAGAGATTAGGTTCTGACAATCCTATGGTCAAGCTATTGGAGAACCTAACGACCTCCTAAACTCTAGAATGAATTGCGTTCATGGTCAGACCCGCAATTCAAAGATAAACTCAGAAACTAACAATTGATCAAGTTGCCAGAGTCAAACAGTTTAAATTAGGGTTTAGGAGAAATCGCATCTAAGTCTGAAAGATCATCGATTAACATAAACGGGTTAGAAACCCGAAATCATCCATACAAAATCCTATCTAACGCTTCATCTAATCTAAACAATCCTAGAGGTTTAGCCAGACATCGTTACAGAAGAAATCGCAGAAACAAAGAAGAAGAAAACCGGAGAAGAAGACATCTTACTCCGAATAGACCTAATCTCGATCAATCCTTCAAACTCCTGAGTTAATCCTCGCTAATCCTCGCTCAATCGCGTCTCCAAAGCTCCGTCTTCACCTCCGAGAGTGTCTGGTTCGTCAGAGAAAAGTAGAGAATTTGCCAAAAATGATGTGTGTCTTCTCTCTCCTCGAAATTGGGTTAAAAACCCAATTTCCGTCGAAGTGCTGAAAAATGGCCAAATGTGCGCCTGGCGGGGTCAAAAAGTGCGCCGGCGCACATCTTGAATATTCCGCCGAAACTTTTGAAAATAAATTGCAAAGTGCGCCTGGCACTTCGAAAAGTGCGCCGGCGCACATTTGCCTCTGAAAACCGCACTTTTCGATGCTGCTTCTTGCTCCGAACTTCTTTCGGCAATTCCAACCTCATTTGTGCTCCGAATTGATCCCCGTTTGAACCGCCAAGCTCGTAGAAAAGTCTTCTACGATGTGAAATCCTGAAATCTCATCAAAATAACTTGAAAACACGTCAAACGACCCAAAAGAGGGCCAACGGGGAATCAAACATAATTTACAATAAAATCATTCAAGTTCATCACAATTCAGGGTCAAACAAGAGGAATGTCGTTCAAATGTGGCGAGATAAATGCGGTAAATCTAACGTCATCAAATCACCCCACACTTAAACTTTTGTTTGTCCTCAAACAAGAACTTTACCACAACAATGCACCAACTTGAATGAGCAAACCGAAAACCTCTTGGTTCCTAGAAAGATGTATACGGTGCTTCTACCAAACAAGAGGATTACCCAACTAACCACACAATTAGGAACCAAACTTTTGCCAGAGTGAAAGAGGAACAAGACTTTAACGAGCTAGTGAACAACCTGACTTGATAAAGGCAAGACAATACTTACTTCCGCAACACTTACTCTAGGACGCAACCTGACACTTGCTAGACAAGGGGACACGACTTGAACAAAATTAAAGAACATTTTTTTTTCTCTTTTTTTCTATTTTTTTTTCTTTTTTTTTTTAGGTCTTATTTTCGAATGGTCGGTACAGTGTGGATACTACTAGGTATGGAGCAGCCAGAAACCTTTGGAATTCCGCGTTATCCTAGACCCCAGCCACGATCGGGAGTAGGTTAGAAAAAGAACGCCACATTGAGACTTCCCTTTGGGACTACAGCAATGGGCAGGCACGTATGCCAGCTCGTGAATCGACCCACAACTTCAATACCGAACCACTCATTTTTCAGATTTTCTCTGATTGGAACATTAACAACACTTTAAAGACACGAAATTATAAGATCCCTTATCTAGACTCGATCATGGCATTGAACTAGAGAATTCGAGCATCAGACAGACCAAGTCGTACACATTAACAAGTCAATTGTTCACTAACACGATAAGGGCAAGTTCCTAGAATACTCCAAGCAAGAAGAGTGGGAGATGGTCATAATTCAGGTTCTCACACACATTTGGTTAAAGCCAAAGCACCACATCAATCTCACCATATGGAAGACAGTAGGCAATTCAAGAAGTTATTAAGCAATGAGGAAAATTACTTGCTACCGAGAATGGGAACCTGTGAAAGAGTGACAAAACAAGGCACAATCACCGCCCATTACTAGGCAAAACATGCAAATGAACACCCCACCCCACACTTAAATTTGGACATTGTCCTCAATGTTCACACCAAACAATTAGTATGAAAAACAAAAGTGTTTAGGGGTACCAGGAAGTAGATCATAAGGTTTCCATAGAAAGCATCAGTGAAGTACCGGCGGACAGTCATGGCGGGAGCTGAGGATAGCCTGAAACTGGAGAGAACCTC
Source organism: Linum lewisii (assembly GCA_034768395.1). Lineage (NCBI taxonomy): Eukaryota > Viridiplantae > Streptophyta > Magnoliopsida > Malpighiales > Linaceae > Linum > Linum lewisii. Next base: position 10,826,513 of record CM068299.1, read on the forward strand.
ACAACACGATTAAAGCATTCAAAGTACATAATAGACTACTGACTCAAGAACAAGATAGACTGACTCAATAAAATAAAATAAAAGTGTGTGCGATCAGCCAAGAGTGCACTTTTAAAATTTCCAAATTTTCTGATTTTTTTTTAGGTCTCAAAAGTGCGCCCGGAGCCTTCGAAAAGTGCGCCGGCGCACTTTTTACCCCCAAAAACAGCACTTTTTGACCTGCTACTCGGAAAAATCAATTAAATCATGAAAAATTTGCCAAAAATCCGAGGTTTTAAAGCGACCAAATCACGAAATTGACTCTCATGGACTGACACACACACAAAACTGACACCACGACTCTACCACGGACTCGACTCAACAAATTTAAAGACTCCAGACTCGGGTTGCCTCCCGAGAAGCGCTCTTTATTTTACGTCTTTGAGCTAGACGATACCTGGTCTAACGTGCGGCATCCCAGCTCAGAACTTCTTTCAGACTGGCATCTGTGTCCTGAAAGAATACCTTCATCGCTCCACTCTGAAGCACAAATTTCTTCCCGCTAGCATGGAACAACTCCAATGAACCGTCCCCTTGCAATCCTGCTACCTCAAAGGGTCCAAATAGCTCCACTTTGTCCAGGACCACGTCTGGGGGTTTGGTAGGAGTACTTTCATGGGGCGGCGCCTTAGCTTTCTTAGGGGCTTGTTCTTCTTCTTAACTCCACCTGTATCTTGGATAGATACCATCGCCGCTACCTGATCCTGCAAAGATGAAGTTGAATCAGGAGGATCCATATCGGTAAACACCGTATATACTGAAGCATTCTCAAATACTAACGACATGGATTTCTTAGCGGAAGAGTGCACATTAGGATCAGGTGGAGGAATTTCAAATATAATAACTTTTTCCTTATCCCGAAAGGTTAACCTCCCAGCCTTTGCATCTATGAGTGCACTAGAAGTGGCTAGGAAGGGTCGTCCCAAGATAAGGGGAATATTAACACTCTCCATGCAATCAATAACCACAAAATCAGTCATGAAGTAGCTATCATGCACTCTAACTACAACATTTTCAGCAATTCCCCAAGGACGTCTAACAGTTTGATCAGCTAGGTTGATATTCATGTTGGTAGGGGTTAGCGTAGGCAGGCCTAGACGCTCAAACAACGAGTAAGGCATAACACTGATGCTAGCCCCTAAATCCGCAAGAGCTCTATTAATTAAATATGAGCCAATAGAACAAGGAAAAGAAAAACTCCTGGATCAGGTAGCTTTGGCACCACGTGGCTTAGCTTCGGTTCAGACTCGCCAGCTTCATCGAGGGTAACTGAGGCTATCTCCTCTATCTTGTATGCTCTCGTCTTTTGAGAGGAGTTCTTTGGAAGATGATTGACAGCTTTGTCTTTCTTCTTGTCAGGAATCACACTTCTCAGCTCTTCCACCACAGCAGCAGCTTCTGCATTTTTCAGCTTCTTCTTCTTGGAGAGAATTTCCTTCATATGCCTCGCATAATCGGGTTTGCAAGAAGTTCTTCCACTAAAGCCACTCCCATCTTCTGGTTATCAATAGTCACCAGAGTCTTCCCCAAATTCTCTTTGTTTAGCACAGGTCTGTTCAAGGCTGCAGGATAAGGTGCTTTTGGTCGGTAAGGATCGACTGGTGGAGTAGCTTCTTTTCTTTGCTGCTCCTTCTGACACAACTGCTCCATTGGCTTCTCCAAATCCTCTGTGCCGTCCTGAAGAGAAACTGCTCCACAAAATTCTTCCTTAGTTTTGCTTCCTCCGACATTGTTAGATGAAGAGGAGGGAGCTGTGCTAGGAAGAAGACCAACTACCTTCTCCTGCAGAAAGTTGGTTATTACCGTCACCCGATCGTCTAGCTTCTTGAGAGAAGAGTCGGTGTGTGAGATGTCCTTCTTGTTTGATTGGGTTTCAGCAAAAATCTTGTCCAACATGATCTCGGAATAGGTCTTGGACGCAGAAGAGCTCAAACCACCGTTGTTGTTCTGATTCTGGTTCTGGTTCTGGTTCTGGTTGTTATTCCAGCCTCCTCTGTTCTGCCATTGGGAATTCTGATTTTGATTCCCATTATACCTTTGGTAACCCCCTTGATTTCCTCCCTGAAACTGATTCTGATTCTGATTCTGGTTATTGTTCCAGTTCCCTCTGCTCTGCCATTGGGAGTTTTGATTCTGGTAACCATTGGAATTTCTGAAATTGTTGTTCTGGTTCTGGTAATTCCCCTAGTTCTGTCCACCAACATAATCAACCTCCTCTTGTTGTTGGTCTGGGTTACCCTCAAACTTCCAATTACAACTCTCTGCTGTATGATCTGGACCACCACAGTTTGAACACGGGGCGGTGACTGCTGCTACAGTCTCTGGCGTAGAAGCAGAGGAAGGAGTGGTTCTAGAAAGCATCTTGAACCCTGGCGGTGGAGCTGTAGGAACACCCTGTGAAGGAGCTATCTTAGCCCTTTCCAGCTCATGTTTCAACCTCTGCACTTCCATCTCCAATTTTGAGTTATCCAACTCCAACTGACTTTGAACAAGGTTTACTGGTGCAGGAACTGTGGGAACAGGGTATTGGGCATCAGCAGAAAATCTCCTTTGCCCCAGACTCCTGTCGTCCACCTTTAAGGGATTAGCTTGCATTAGAGACTTGATCCTCATGGCAAAGGCCTTGCAAGCAGCCAAAGCCGCGGCTGCGGTCATATCATCCAAGTCCGTATTCAGCTGTAAAGAGAAATCCTTCCTCTTCTCATAATCCAAGCCACAGAGGAATATAGAGAACTTGTTATAGTCATCCCATCCACGGTGAGGACAGGCTCGGAGAAGCCCTTGAAATCTTTGCCAAGCCTCATAGAAGTTCTCCTCCGGACCACTTGTGAAACCTGTTATCTGTGCCCTGAGTGCATCGGTTCTGGAAGGGGAGAAGAACTCTTCTAGGAACGCTTTAGCCAGACCATCCCACGTAGTGAAGTGATTCGCAGGATGATCATACAACCACAGTTCTGCTTGACCCTTCAGAGTGAAAGGAAAAAGCTGAAGCTTGACTGCATTATGATCCGCTTCATTGTTAGAGACTGTATGAGCCAGCCTCAAGAAGTTCCTCACATGAGCATTCGGGTCCTCATTAACACCTCCAGAGAAAGTGTTCCCGTTTGCTTGAATCATATTGATCAAGTGAGATGGAATGTGCAGATTCCGAGTTCCCGTGTTGGGAATCTGGATGCTCGAAGACGTCCCATCTATGGTTGGTCGGTCGTAATCCTTCAATGTCCTTTCCGCCGCCATAACTTCAATCTCAGGTGTGATAGGAGGATCTGTGGAAGGATCTATGAGAGGATCCGCAGTAGCAATGGTAGATGGTGAAGGCGAAGATGTAGATGAAGATGTGAAAAGGTTCTTCCTTGTTTTAGGTGTCTTGGCGGGAGGAGGAGGTACCGGAGTAGTGCCGAAGTGAATGTAGAAGACTCTACCCTTTTCAGCTATACGCTTACTAGCCCGTTTTTCCTCCGAACCTGCAATCTTGCCTGAAACAACAAAAACAAGGGATACCAAGTAGTATAAAAATGTGGGAGATAAGAAATGATAAAAGAGTGAATGAAAAGCTTAAACGCACAATGCCTTTCCTAGAAAAAGAAAAGTTCCCCAGCAACGGCGCCAAAAACTTGGTGCGCAAATTAATGCACACAAAGTTTTACTCGCTAGATCGCTCTAGCGAGATCGTTACTTCCCAAGGGTCTTCCTTTCTCTATTACTCAGAACAGTGTGTCAAAGCTATTCAGGGTTTCGTTTTGGGTTTGAATTGGTTGTGAATGAAATTAACTAAGAATGCAATTGAAATCAAACAAAGCAATTAAAGCAGACTGGGGTTTTTCAGAGATAGACTAAGGCGGTTGTTCAGACTCGAATCCATGCTAGTTCGGTTTAGATGGATGAAACTATGCAGACGACGAAATTCAACAGACTAGACGACTCGGCAATTCCTTTTGTAATCTCTACTCCATGGTCAGGCCGTAGAGATTCAATTCTTTCAAACCTACAAGCTCCTATGGTCAAGCTAACTTGCAAGAAATCAAGAACGATCAAGAACAGTGAAATGCCACAAATTCATGCAAAGAGATTAGGTTCTGACAATCCTATGGTCAAGCTATTGGAGAACCTAACGACCTCCTAAACTCTAGAATGAATTGCGTTCATGGTCAGACCCGCAATTCAAAGATAAACTCAGAAACTAACAATTGATCAAGTTGCCAGAGTCAAACAGTTTAAATTAGGGTTTAGGAGAAATCGCATCTAAGTCTGAAAGATCATCGATTAACATAAACGAGTTAGAAACCCTAAATCATCCATACAAAATCCTATCTAACGCTTCATCTAATCTAAACAATCCTAGAGGTTTAGCCAGACATCGTTACAGAAGAAATCGCAGAAACAAAGAATAAGAAAACCGGAGAAGAAGACATCTTACTCTGAATAGACCTAATCTCGATCAATCCTTCAAACTCCTGAGTTAATCCTCGCTAATCCTCGCTCAATCGCGTCTCCAAAGCTCCGTCTTCACCTCCGAGAGTGTCTGGTTCGTCAGAGAAAAGTAGAGAATTTGCCGAAAATGATGTGTGTCTTCTCTCTCCTCGAAATTGGGTTAAAAACCCAATTTCCGTCGAAGTGCTGAAAAATGGCCAAATGTGCGCCTGGCGGGGTCAAAAAGTGCGCCGGCGCACATTGACCCCTAAAAGGCGCACATCTTGAATATTCCGCCGAAACTTTTGAAAATAAATTGCAAAGTGCGCCTGGCACTTCGAAAAGTGCGCCGGCGCACATTTGCCTCTGAAAACCGCACTTTTCGATGCTGCTTCTTGCTCCGAACTTCTTTCGGCAATTCCAACCTCATTTGTGCTCCGAATTGATCCCGTTTGAACCGCCAAGCTCGTAGAAAAGTCTTCTACGATGTGAAATCCTGAAATCTCATCAAAATAACTTGAAAACACGTCAAACGACCCAAAAGAGGGCTAACGGGGAATCAAACATAATTTACAATAAAATCATTCAAGTTCATCACAATTCAGGGTCAAACAAGAGGAATGTCGTTCAAATGTGGCGAGATAAATGCGGTAAATCTAACGTCATCATTTGTCTTGTCATCCCGCGACCTAGCATCAAGATTCTGGCCCCTAGAAATCTGAAAAACCCTAGGTATAAGGTCTTGTTTTGTGTCATTGGTAGACTTAGACTTCAAAGCTTCGAAGAAACTTGCAACTACTTGAATTGGAATTGTCTTTGTTTTGAAATTTTCAAAAGAAAACCCTAATTTGAGTGATCTTGAAAACCTAAACACGAGTGGTAAGAAAAAGAGCGTGTGAGGATTTCTTAGAGTGATTTTTGTGAGGTCTTTTGTTCGTGTAGCTAATCATGGCAGATGAGAGGTTAGCTGCTGTGGAGGCTCAAGTGACTGCCATGGCTCAAAACTTTGCCCGGTTCACCGAGCAGTTTGGAGCCCCGGATGGAGATGGCCCCCGGCGGCCAAGGAGGAATGAGCAGGAGGTTGATGATGATGTGAGCAGTCTGAAGCTCAACATACCCAAGTTTGCTGGCAAGGCAAACCCTGATGAGTACATCGATTGGGAGAGGAGCATGGAAGACTTCTTTGAGTGCCATAACTACTCCGAGCGGAAAAAGGTAACCCTAGCCACACTAGAGTTTATTGACTTTGCTGCTTTATGGTGGGCACAACTCAGAAATCAGATCAGGAGAGAAGAAGAAGACCCCATTCCTAGTTGGAGGAGTCTTAAGAGGAAGATGAGAAGAAAGTTTGTCCCGAGCAGTTACAATAGAGATTTACACGACAAGCTTCAACTTCTGAGGCAAGGGAACATGTCAGTTGAGGAGTACAGTCAGGAGATGGAGATCTTGATCACAAGACTTGATCTAAGTGAAGATGTGGATGCCAAGATAGCCAGGTTCACTGGAGGGCTACGAAAAGAGATCCTACACCAAGTCAACATCCTAAACTTTGTTGACTATGATGACTTGGTAATCACGACTATTAGGGTTGAGAAAGAATTGAATAATGGGCTTGGAAGAAGGGCTGCTACCCCGCCACCAATCAGTGCCTCTGTGAGAGGAGACAGGAGTGCCGGACACACTCCTTATAGGCCAAACCCTAGCAGGAATTCTGGACCGAGGCCAAACCCTAACCAAGGGTCGGCATCACGGGTAACACCTAACCCTAGCTCTAAAATTCCTACTACTAATGCCCGGCCTAGTGCCATTGTGTGTTTCAAGTGTCAAGGAAGGGGTCACATGGCAAGGGAATGCCCTAACACCCGAGCCATGGTGCTTAGAGAAGGAGAAGTTGTGACGGACGATGAGGAGGAGCCAATTAATAAAGAAATTGAGGAAGAGTCCAGTGAAGGAGAAGAAGTTGATGTGGAAGGCTTAGAAAAATTTTCAGCCTTCAACAGCCGAGTGATCGCCCCGGTCACCCTGACTGATGCCGAACAGGCCTGCCCCGGACCAGCGCCGGACCTGCCCCGGCCCAGCATCACGACTGCCCCGGACATCCTGTCCGAGCCGAATGATGCCAGTCGGCCTACCCCGTGATTTTTGAACAATCCCTCGGCCAATTTTGGCCTGAAGACAGCAGGAGGACTCTTTGACGACCTGAAGCAGAGCGCCGGCCCCGACGGTCATGGAACCAACGGCCACCCGTCCCCGGATTCAATTTTCAGCCGTCTCCCGACGGATCCTTAGTGCACAGCCTAAAGAAGATGGATGGGAACAGAGGGATAATCTATTCCATACAAGGTGTGTGATTTTAAATAAACTTTGCACTTTGGTTATTGACGGTGGAAGTTGTACCAATGCAGTGAGCTTGGAACTTGTCAAGGGCTTGGGAATTCCTACTCACACACACCCTAAACCCTACCGGCTGCATTGGTTGAGTAATAGTGGAGATTTGAAGGTCAACAAGCAAGCACACATCCCTTTGAGCATCGGGAGATACAAGGATGTGGTGCTTTGTGATGTAGTGCCCATGGAGGCTGCCCATGTATTACTTGGAAGACCTTGGCAGTTTGATCAGTACTCACAACATGATGGGAGGACGAACAAGTACCAATCATACATGGAGACACTACATTTAAGTTGAAGCCATTGTCACCTACGGAGGTACTCAAGGATCAACTAGAGAGAAAGGTGAACCGAAAGAAAAAAGAGAGAGAGCTCAAGAAACGAGAGATGAGAGAAGAAAAGAGTGAGCCCTCAAAAGAAAAAGATACAAAAACAGAGCTAAGTCAAAAACAGAATCTCATGATCTTAAGGATCAAAGAGCTCAAAAGAGTCAGGACGAGAGGAGAGAAAACCTGTTAGCTAAACCTAGTGAGATCAAACAAACCTAGTATCTAGGAAATCCCTTGTGGTCATTCTTTACAAGGAATGTTTGATTTCTAACCCTAACACTTCTCTTCCCAGTGCTATGACTTCACTTTTGCAGGATTTCGAAGATGTTTTTCCCAAAGACATCCCTAGTGGACTACCTCCAATTCGAGGCATTGAGCATCAAATTGATCTTGTACCGGGAGCATCACTTCCTAACAAGGCTGCCTATCGGACAAATCCGGAGGAAACCAAGGAAATCCAGCAACAAGTAGAAGAATTAATGGACAAGGGTTATGTGAGGGAAAGCATGAGTCCATGTGCCGTACCGTCATCCTTGTGCCAAAGAAGGAAGGAACTTGGAGGATGTGTGTCGACTGCCGGGCCATCAATAACATCACAATTAAGTACCGACACCCCATCCCTAGGTTAGATGATATGCTTGATGAATTGCATGGTGCAACAATCTTCTCTAAGATAGATTTAAGATCAGGCTATCACCAAATCCGAATGAAGGAAGGTGATGAATGGAAAACTGCCTTTAAAACTAAACTAGGATTGTATGAATGGATGGTCATGCCTTTTGGCTTGACTAATGCACCTAGTACCTTCATGAGGTTAATGAATCAAGTCCTTAGGCCTTTCATAGGAAAATTTGTAGTAGTTTATTTCGATGACATTCTCATCTACTCAAAAACCCTAGAAGATCACCTAGGCCACTTGAAATCCGTCCTAGAAACCCTAAGACAAGAACAACTATATGCAAATATGGAAAAGTGCATCTTTTGCACCGATCATCTTGTGTTTCTTGGGTTTGTTGTTAGCTCTACAGGAATTAGGGTTGATGAGGACAAGATCGAAGCAATCAAGTCATGGCCAACCCCAAAAAACATCACTGATGTCCGAAGCTTCCATGGACTTGCAAGCTTCTATAGAAGATTTGTGAGGGACTTTAGCACCATAGCTGCCCCTCTCACGGCTGTCATAAAGAAGAATGTGCCCTTCCATTGGGGAGCACCTCAAGAGGCAGCCTTTGAAGCACTCAAGAAGAAACTCACCGAAGCCCCCTTGCTCAAGCTACCCGATTTCTCAAAACCTTTTGAAATCGAGTGTGATGCTTCGGGAGTAGGAATTGGAGCCGTGTTGATGCAAGAAGGAAGACCTATAGCCTATTTCAGTGAGAAATTGAGTGGTGCAACTCTCAATTACCCCACCTATGACCAGGAATTGTACGCCCTAGTTCGAGCCCTGAAGACTTGGCAACATTACTTATGGCCCAATGAGTTCATTATCCGCACCGACCATGAGTCCCTCAAATATTTGAAGGCTCAACATAAATTGAACAAAAGGCATGCAAGGTGGGTGGAGTTCATTGAATCCTTCCCTTATGTCATCCACTACAAACAAGGTAAGGAAAATGTGGTAGCCGATGCCCTTTCTCGAAGGTATGCCCTAATCACCACCTTAAGTTCCAAATTCATTGGTTTTGAGCATATCAAGGAGTTATATGTGACTGACCCGACTTTAAGGATATATTTGAGTCTTGCACACATGTAGGGTTTGAGGACTATTATAGGCAGAATGGGTACCTGTTCAAAGGATCTAGGCTATGCTACCCGAGCCATTCAAGCCGAACCCTAGTCATAAGAGAAGCTCATGGAGGAGGTCTCATGGGTCACTTTGGAGTTGCCAAAACCGTAGCTTGCCTTAAAGAACACTTCTACTGGCCTAGAATGAGGAAAGAAGTAGAGAAGATCATCAACCAATGTGCCAAATGCCAACGAGCTAAGTCACACCTTCAACCCTTTGGTTTATACACCCCTTTACCTATTCCCGAACACCCTTGGGTAGACATATCTATGGATTTTGTTCTAGGATTACCTAAGTCTAGGAAAGGCAAAGATTCAATTTTTGTGGTTGTAGATAGGTTTTCAAAAATGGCTCATTTCATTGCATGTCATAAGGTTGATGATGCATCCCACATAGCTGACTTATTCTTTGGAGAAATAGTTAGGCTTCATGGCATTCCTAAGACTATAGTTTCTGACCGAGACTCAAAATTCCTTAGCTACTTTTGGAAAACCTTGTGGGCTAAATTAGGAACCAAGCTTATGTTTTCCACCACCTGCCACCCTCAAACAGATGGCCAAACAGAGGTTGTCAATCGGTCCCTATCCCAAATGCTTAGAGCCATCATTAAGTCCAACCTGAGGACTTGGGAAGACTGCCTGCCCCATGTAGAGTTTGCCTACAACCGAGTTGTCCACTCCGCCACCCAATACTCCCCTTTTGAATTAGTTTATGGTTTTAACCCCCTAACCCCATTGGATTTATCACCATTGCCTATACATGAGTTTTTGGATGCAGATGGACACACCAAGGCTGAGTACGTTCGTAAGCTTCATGAGAAAGCCAAGGCCAACATTGAGAAAAGAACAGCTCAATACCTAAGGAATGCAAACCGTGGGAGAAAAGAGAAAATCTTCCAACCTGGGGACCAAATGTGGATTCACTTCAGAAAGGATAGATTTCCTGAGCAGAGGAGATCTAAATTGCTGCCAAGAGGAGATGGGCCTTACACTGTCCTTGAAAGGATAAACAATAATGCTTATGTGTTAGATTTGCCTAACACCTATGGTGTAAGTGCCACTTTCAACGTTGCTGACTTAACTCCCTTCTATGATGATGATTTTGTAGAAACAGATTCGAGGACGAATCCTCCTCAAGAAGAGGGGAATGATGAACCCCCGGTGCCCTGGACCCGACCAGACCTGCCCTTGACTCGGAGCCAAGTCAAAGCCTTCAAGACACGGGTCGCCGCCTATGTAGGTGATTGGAGTCGAGCCAAGCATGAGGAGTTAGACCAGAGGTTCATCAGAGAAGGATGCACGGTGCTGACCCTTGATGACCGACATAAATCTAGTGAGAGAGACAAATTTCCTAAGGACACTGCCCCGGCCCCGGCGGATACGGACAACCAGCCCCTGCCCCGGATAACCCTGCTCAACACTCAGAATCTGGCGGACAAGTTAATGCCAGAAGGTTCAAGAGGACAGAAGACTTGAGAGAACCCCACTTGTCCGAGGAAATGACAGGCAGAAGGCCAGAACAGCCCGGCATCATCAAAACCCTAGCACCGGGTCCGGAGCGAATGATGCTAGGCCGGTCATCAGAGCCGAAGGACGTCACCCGACCACCCGGTCACCCGAAACCCGCGGTAATTATAGAAATGCCACCACGCGCGTTCCGGGCACTTTTCCTAGCCGCGTCCGGATTCCTGCCCGCGCCCGGAGGTTTCCCAATCCCACCCGGACAAGGAAAGCCGGATTTGCCCTAATCCGCCCGGATTAGGGTTTTGCTCGATTTTGCCGGTTTAGGAGTTTTAATTTCGGACAACTTTGATTATTTTAATAGTTTCCTCGGCCTATCTTTTAGGATTATTTTAGTTTTTCCTTGTTAGAGTTGGAACCGGCCTTGGCCACCCTTGAGCTATAAATAGAGGCCTCGGCCACCATTGTAAGACAGATTATTGATTATTGAAATTTCAGAACTTAGTTCTTTTCCTTCAAGTCTTTGCTCGTTGTTGCTTAGCTTAAGGTTTGGTTTATCATCAAAGGCTATCATCCTTTGTTTGTGGCACCAATTCGACCGAATACCTTGGGTTCCTAAGTCAATACTTAGTGGATTTCAAGGGTTCTCCGCGGTTTCATTAGTTAGGTTCTCGTGGGGCTGATAATATAGTTTTGGGTGTGGAGTCGATCCCTTCCTAGAGGAGGCGGTTCGCATCAGTTACCCTGGCCCGTTCGAGTCTATTTTGATGGTTTTCTAGTATTTTCATGTTAGCACAGGTGTTCGCCATCAAATGTGGTAGCCAAGGATGTGTCTAAGGCACTGGAACCCCGAGGAGTCAAACCCGCATCAACCAGAAAAGTCATTCAACCCAAAAGAATTTCTACCTCATTTACACATATATTTTCGGCAAAAATACCCTTGGGTTTTCGCCGAAAATGGAAGAAGAAATCCACTGTCCCGAGCAAGAAGAAATTTTCGGCGAAAAGATTGTGATTTTCGGTCGAAAACCCTAAGCCAAATCAACCAGGAGAAACAGACGGGATGGAGCCACATTTGAACAGATATTTTCGCCGAAAATATCCTTGGATTTTCGGCGAAAATCCAGTGGAAAAGCAGAAATCGCCGGTTAGGTATAAATACTGAAACGCGCGGCTAAATAAGGGGGAGGAGATTTTACACAAAAAACACACACACGGGACGAAGAATCCCAAGACTGAGAAATAGAGAGAACGAGTGGATAGAGTTCGAGGAGCCAGGAACGGATCGTGACACCATCCATCCATCTCGGAGAGCCGGTGCTAGGAGTTGAAGATCCAGTAGATTGAAGCTGCAAGGAGTCGTCGAAATTAGGTTTTACAGTTCTTCTCTGTCTTCCCTACCTGAGATGTATTCTTTGTTGGTTTTCGATTCTTCTGTATTGAAAATGAGTAGCTAAACTCGTGTAGCTTAGATTAGATGAACCCTAAGTGACCCAGGGCTTTAAAGCGGTCACGGATCGCCGGTGATTAGATTCGAAATTCATTCAGTTCTTCTTCATGTTTGACTTGTTCTTTGTTCTTTGTGTTTCTTGTCTGGTTTGGCCACCTAGATTAGATTCTTGTTAAGCTAAGGATAGAAGCGAACGCTCGCCTTACTTTAGAACATCAAGTTAAACAATTAACCTTATAATTGGAGTGTGCCTTTCGTAGGAACCGATTAGGGCTAATCCACTGCAAGAGTAACTCACAAATCGTTAGAATTTGCACCAGTTAAGTTAAGTCGTTGCGAGAGGCGACCGTACCCGGGCGACTAATTAATCATGGTAGCTAGATCGGATAGAGCGAACGTTCGTCAGTCTTAAACCTAAGGGTCAGGAGTTATGGCGGTGTCTGAGAACTGAATGAACTAGAATTAAAAATTGCTGATCTGTTGATTGCCTAAGCCTTGGTGATCTAAGGGGGATTCAAAATCTAAGCTTGTCTGTCTTCTGTCTTAGTCAATCAATCAATCATTAATTCGCGTTAATTTCATTTCAACCTGTCTTTATTCTTTTAGTATAGAAGTCGTGGAACCCACACCACGCACTAAGTGTTTACTCTCGAATTTAAATTGCCAACGCATTTGAGTAAGGAAGTAGAGGAGACCCGTGGAATACGATCTACCCTAGCTTCATAGCTTGGTAGTTATTTGATTGACCGCTATTCTGCAGCACATCAGTTTCCAAGTCTTCAAGGCCCTCACCAATGCATACAGTTCCTTGTCGTAGGTGGGGTAATTGAGTGTGGCTCCACTCAATTTCTCACTGTAATGCTTTGGGCCTCCTTTCTTGCATAAGGACAACTCCAATTCCCACTCTAAGGCATCACACTCGATTTCAAAGGGTTTGGTGAAATCAGGTAGCATGAGTAGTGGGGCTTCAGTTAGCTTCTTCTTCAAGGCTTCAAAGGCCTCTTGTTGTAGTGTACCCCAATGGAAGGGAACATTCTTCTTGATCACGGCCGTGAGCTGGGATGCAACGGTACTGAAGTCCCTCATGAACCTCCTATAAAAGTTGGCCAGTCCATCAAAGCTCCTAACATCCGTGACGTTTTGTGGGGTTGGCCAGGACTTTATAGCTTCGATCTTGTCTTCATCAACCCTTATACCTGCTGAATTAACAACAAAGCCAAGAAAGACAAGGTGATCTGTGCAAAAGGTGCACTTAGCCATGTTAGCAAATAACTATTCTTTCCTTAGAGTTTCTAAGACAGATTTTAGGTGTCCTAGGTGACCGTCTAAGTTTTTGGAATAAATATGATGTCATCAAAATAAACCATGAATTTTTTTTCCAATGTATGACCTAAGAACCTGATTCATTAACCGCATGAAGGTCCTAGGTGCATTAGTTAATCCAAACGGCATAACCATCCATTCATACAAACCTAGCTTAGTTTTAAAGGAAGTTTTCCATTCATCACCTTCCTTCATTCGGATTTGGTGATAGCCTGACTGAAGATCAATTTTAGAGAAAATAGTAGATCCATGCAACTCATCAAGCATATCATCTAACCTAGGGATGGGGTGTCGATACTTAACTGTGATGTTATTGATGGCCTGACAGTCAACACACATCCTCCAAGTTCCTTCCTTCTTTGGTACAAGGATGATTGTACAGCACAAGGGCTCATGCTTTCCCTCACATATCACTTGTCCATCATCTCCTCCACTTGTTTCTAGATCTCATTGGTTTCCTCCGGATTAGTTCTATAGGTTGCCTTGTTTGGCAAGGCTGATCTAGGCACCAAGTTGATTTGGTGTTCAATTCCTCTAAGTGGTGGCAGTCCACTTGGGATCTCTTCGGGGAATACATCTTCAAATTCATGTAAGAGTGAAACAACAACACTAGGCAAAGAGGTGTTAGGGTTAGAAATTAAACATTCTTTGTAAAGAATGACCACGAGAGATTTTCTAGAAACTAGGGTTTGTTTGATCTCACTGTGTGTGGCTAACATGTTTTCTCTCCTCTCAACCTCACTCTTTTGAGCTTTAGGACCTTTGTGGTTTGGTAATTATGTATTTACACTCAAAGGTGTACTCATTTGTTCTCTCTTCTCTCTATTTTAAGCTCTCTCTATATCTTCTCTCGGCTCACTTTCCTATCTAATTGATCTTTGTGGATCTCAGTTGGTGATAGGGGTCTGAGTTTGTACTTCGTATCTCCATGTATGGGACTTTATTTGTTGGAACTCCCATCATGCTTTGAAAACCTATCAAACTGCCAAGGCCTTCCAAGTAATATATGAGCAGCTTCCATGGGAACAACATCACAAAGGATTAGGTCCGTGTACCTTGCATTGCTAAAAGGCACGTGAGCTCGTCGTGTCACCCTCAATTCTCCACAATTGCTGAGCCTATGTAGTTTGTATGGCTTGGGGTGCTTCTAGTTGGAAGGCCAAGGCCTTCCACCAAGTCAATGCTCACGGCATTGGTGCAGCTTCCTCCATCAATCACCATGTTGCAAATTTTGTCGTTGATCACGCACCGGGTGTGAAAAAGGTTGTCCCTCTGCTCCCATCCTTCTTCTACCACTTAAGCACTCAAAATTCTCCGTGAAACTGCGGAAAATCGTCGTGTGTATTCGGGCAAAAAGACGGTTGATGACGAGGTTTTTAAGCCCCAACACCAAATAAACCTGAGAGATCTTAGAGTCGTATTCCCACGGGTCTATTCGAGCTACTTTACTCAGTTTAGTTCTGTTAGTCAGTGAAATCGTTTTGTTCGAAGATTTGATTAATTTAGAAAAATGTAAAAACTAACTAATAACTAAAACACAAATAAAAAGTAGGATCAACTGTGAGGGAGAGGTCTTGCTTGGGTTTGTATCCTTCTAAGAAATTATGAGAAAATGCAGCTACAGAACTGGCAGGACATGGATGACAATCAGTTTCAGGTTCTAAAAGTTGGGTCGGTCAACTCTACAACCAAGAACCACCTGCAACACACCCTAACTCGCGTTCAACCGACAATCCAATAGCAAATTGAACAGAAACCCTAAAACAGGTAAACTGCAGAAAACCTCGAATTACAGGAAAGTCTAAGAACGGGGCGACAAGATAATAAAATAGATCATCAATCATCATTAATCCATAATCAAATTCAACGTATCAACTCATAATCTCAAAGAAATCAACAAAACCCAAGCAAGAAAAGAAAACTTAGCTACTCATGAGATTAATCAGGAAGAACGCTGGAAACCGCGATTCATCAAGATTGGCCTTGATTCCTCTGCTATTAACGAGCTGATCTTCAAACAATTAACTCTCTCGCTTGTATCCATCGTCGTCTTCAATTCCAAGTTGTGGAACTGGGAATTAAATCCCAGCTCCTTTCACTTTTCCTTCCTCTCCTGCGTACAGCTCGCTGCCGTCCCCCTTTCTTCTATTGGCCGACTCTCTGCTGTTCCTAATGGCCGAAGCCAATTTCCCGTCTGCTTCTCTACGCCGTACACTCTGCTCTCTTTCTCCTTTCTTAATTTCGTCCTCTCCTTCCCCAATAGTGGCTGCATTCTCCAGCTCCAAAATGATGATAATGGGCTTCCATTCATTAAACCCAAAAGTCAGACGCCTCTTTCTTTTCTTCCCCATTTCATAAACTTAAATTCTTTTGATGATGGGCCCATGATGAGTCTAAAATGATGATGATGATGGGATTAAGGAGATGGTTTTCATTCCCACCAACAACATAACTTCAAATTCTTCTGCCCCTTCTTAATTTGATGGCTCAAGTAGTTATTTGGCCCACTTCATTAATCGGGTGAAATGGGTTTTCACACTCGAGTTCGATCTCCAATATTGTATATATCCTGAAATGTATCAAAAACATACAAAACGACATAAAACGACCCAAAGGCCAAAAGGTTCGAAATTCACGCAAAATCATGCAAAATGGTCAAGTAGAGTACGAAAAATATCGTCTAATGAGGGATTGAATACACCAATATTTGGGTGCATCAACGGTGCTGGGCACTGGGCCCGCTCCGGGGCTAGGCGCTGTATCGGCACTAGGCGTTGGGGCCGCTTCGGGTGCTGGGCCCGCTCCAGGGCTAGGCGCTGTATCGGCACTAGGAGTTGGGGCCACTTCGGCGCTGGGGCTCATGCAAGGGCTCGGGTGGTGAACTCGCGCGGGGCTGTGCTTGGGCACGAGCCTGGTGCCAGTGCTTGGCGCTGAGTTTGGGCTGGTGCCTGGTGCTCTACCGGTGCTGGTGCCTGGCTCTGTGCCGGGACGGGGGTATGGGCCGGAGCTTGGTGCTGAGGCACGATGCTGGGCGCGGTGCCGGGCACGGTGCTGGGCCGGTGCTCTTCCAGCTCCAGTTGTCCCTGCTCTTCCTGGGACTCTTCCAGCTTTTGCTCTTCTCTCCATCCTGTCCACCATAGCTTGTATGTGGGCTAGGGTTTGAGCCATGGTAGTCACAATGGCCTCCAAAGTAGCTAGCCTCTCGTCTGCATGATTAGTAATAGAACAAAAGACCTCACAAATCACTCTAATGAACCTCACTCACTCTGATTTTACTTCTCGTGTTTGCAATTTAAAGTATCACTCAAAAGGAAATAAGAACACAATCAAGATCAGGTCAAGTAGTTGCAAGTTTCTTCGAAGCTACCTAGCTTGGAAATATCAACTTGTGAAACACAAAAGACCTTAACCTAGGATTATTTCTCTAGCCAGCATGTACTTCCTAACACAACAAGATGGTGAAGAAATTTTAGGGTTTTGGTGGTTCGAAGTTTTCTAATAGAACGAAAGCTAACTTCTACCCCTCTTCTTAAAACTCAACCTAACAACTTACAAACACTTGGTGATGGTGGCATTGCTTTGATTGGGTCGTGAGTTTTCTGTTTTTAGACCTCTTTTCTTTTTCTTGAATGATTCGTGGCCACCAAGCTTTTTCCACCTTACAAGAAAAATAAAACAAGAACACACAAATCAGTACACATGATGAAACTATTTAGGGGTTTTTAAAATTTTTTTGAAAGCAAGAAAGTAAAGGATAGAGTTGGTCCTAGTATTGAACCGTGCTCTGATACCAAATGATGTGAACCTTTGCAATCGTGGCAGAAGACCCTAACCACCGCTAACTGAATACCTTAGCAACGAGTCGAACCTATGAAAACCTACGTGGAAAGTACTTGGAACCGTTATGTAGAAAGAGCTAGGAACCCTAAGTGTCCAGTCGAAGGTGCCACACCAAGGGGTGAATACCCTAGATGATAAACCTAACCTTAAGCTAAGCAACAACGAGCAAAAGCTTGAAGAGAAACAAAAAACTTATGTTCTGTGATTAAAATTTATTCAAAGTCTGCTTATAATCGTAGGCCAAAGGCCTTTATTTATAGTTGAGGATTCAGGAACAAGCACTCGGAATCCTACTCTTATTCTACTTCTAAAAAGCTTAAAATATTCCTAAACAATCGACACTACTAAGGAAAATCTGAATCAAACACTAAAATAGACTAAAAAGGCAGAAAACCCACCGACAAAAGCGGCGTGCTCACGCCGTGTCCGTGCTCGTGCCGGATTAGGATTCCTAATCGGGCAAGGACTCCATGTTTTTGGGAAATCCTTCTCCAAATCCAATAAGGATTGGGGGAGGTTTGTCCTGGCAGCATACGAAATCCTTGGGCATGAGAAAATCCTTGAAGGCACGAGCATTTTATTGGCTCGGCCAAATTCGTCCCTGTGTGGCGTCCGGGTGTCGGCCTGGTGCCTGTGCCTGGCTCAACTCAGGGCCCTTTTCTGATATGGCCAAGTCTTCAGTCTTCTATCTTTGGTTGGCCTTCAGGAAGGTCTCTAGGGTGTCTTCAAGTTGTAGCTTGGCCTTGGGGATCATGGGTGCTGGCCTGCGCCCGTGGCCTGGTGCTAGGCTCGGTCCGGGGCTCATGTCTTGACCCGTCATCAGCGTCAGTGCTCAGCTTGGCATCACTTCCTTGGCTAGATCCGGCGTCAGTTCCTAGGGTGACTCCTTAATTTCCAAGAGTGTAGCCTTCTCCGGTGAACCTCTCTGCATCCTCTTCATGGTCATCCTTGCTCCAAGCCTTAATGTAGGAATTGAGCCGATCCTTAAAGGCTCTCACTTGGCTTCTGGTTAGGGTCAGCTCTGGTAGAGTCCAGGGTCCAGGTGGCTGATGGATCGCGAAACGCGTGTCATCAAATAACTATCGAGCACAAAGTAAGATAGATCGTATTCCAAGGGTTTCTGCTAACTGCTACTCAAATGAGTCGGCAAATTACTCAAGTTTAAACAAGTTTGCGTGGTGTGAGTTCCACGACTTCTAAGCTATAAAGCAGGAAATAAGAAATGAAAACAAAAAACAAATTGAACGATTGATTGACTTGACAAGACGACAGACAAACTTAGATTTCGAATCCCCCTAAGATCACCAGAACATTGGCGATCACAAGACCATCGGTTTTCAATCCCGATTCATTCAGTTCTCAGACACCACCATAACTCCTGACCCTTAGGTTTAAGACTGTCGAACATTCGCTCTATCCGATCTAACTCCCAAGATTAATTACCGCCCGTGTGTTCGCTTCTGCGAACTAACTGGCGTGATGACTACTGTTTAATGAGTTACTCTAGCAGTGGATTAACCCTAACTGGTTCCTACGGAAGGCATACTCCATTGAATAGGTTAATTGTTGATTTGGTGTTTTAAAGTGAGGCGAACGTTCGCTACTATCCTAGCTTAACAAGAATCCTAACTAGGTGATCAAACTAGAAAAGAAACACTAGCAACGAAGAACAAATCAAACATGCAAGAGAAACTGACTGAATTTGAATTTAATTACCGCCGATCCGTTACCACTTGGTGCGCAAATTAACGCGCACTAGTTTTACTCGAAGGATTGCTCCTAAGAGATCATTATTTCCCAAGGGGTCTTCCTTTCTCTATTACTCAACGATGCGGGTTGAAGCTAATCGAGTTTAAACGTTGGGTTTGGAATTGGTGGTGAATGAACTAAATATCTAAAAATGCAAATTAAACCAATCAAAGCAGGCAAACAAGTTGGAGCTTCAAGTATTGACTAAGGCGCTTGTCCAGACTCAAATCCGCTCTAGCTCGATTAAGACGGATGATGCAATGCAACTAAGGTTTCAACAGACTCAAAGACTCGACATTTCCTTTGGCAATCTCTACTCCATGGTCAGGACGCAGAGAAACTATCCTATCAAACCTATGAGTTCCTATGGTCAAGATAACTCACAAATCGCCAAGAATGCACGAAGAACAATGAAATGCCACACAGATATGCAAAGAGATTAATTTCACCGGCCCTATGGTCAAGACACCGACGAATCTTAATGACCTCCTAAACTCTAGAATGACTCACGTCCATGGTCAGAACCGCGAATCAAAGACGAAGCAAATTCTACGATATGGTCAATCTGTGAATTCTAGAGTTTCAAATTCGGGTTTAAGAAAAATCTCAATTAAGTCTGAATTAACCTCAATTAACATTAACGGGTTAAAAACCCGACATCATCCATACAAAATCTTACTAAAACTTCATCTAATCTAAACAAACTTAAGAGTTTAGCTAGACATAGCGAAAGAAGAAATCAAAGATACAAGAGAAAAGAAAACTGGAGAAGAAGACATCTTACTCCGAGAAATCCTAATCATGACGACTCTAAGAAATCTCCGAGCTAATCCTCGCTTCCTCTCGCTCAATCGCATCTTCAAAGCTTCATCTTCACCCCCAAGAGTGTCTGGTTTGTCGGGGAAGAAGAGAAAAAATTGAAGTAAAAAGTCTCCCCCTAAAACTCCTTAAAATTGGGTTAAAAACCCTTTTTTCGTCAAAAAGCTGAAAATTGTCAAAAGTGCGCCTGGAGCCTTCGAAAAGTGCGCCTGCGCACGTTTACCCCCTAAAGTAGCACTTTTTCAGCTGAAGAAAAATTCCGTCGAATGTAATTGCAAAAGTGCGTCTGGCAACACTTAAAAAGTGTGCCGGCGCACATCTTACCACAAAATGGGCAATTTTTGAGCTGGGACAAGAAACATTTCCAACTCCTTACTTCTTTCGATGCTCCCCGCCTCGTTTGTACTCCGAATTGGTCCCTGTTTGAAGCGCCAAGCTCGTAGAAAGGTCATCCACAATATGGTAACCTAATATCTCATCAAAAACAACTTGAAAACACATCAACGACCCAAAAGAGGGCCAACGGGGAATAAAACACATTTTTTCACAAAACTCACTCGAAAACATCACAATAAGGTGTCAAACAAGGGGAATTTTGCTAAAATGTGGCGAGATAAACGCGGTAAATCTAACTTCATCACCGCTTTAAAGCCCTGGGTCACTTAGGGTTCATCTAATCTAAGCTCTATGAGTTTAGCTACTCATATTCAAAGCAGGAGAAACGAAAACAATCAAGGAATACATCTCAAGTAGGAAGAACAGAGAAGAACTGTAAAACCTAATTTCTGATGAATTCGTGAAGCTTCAATCTCCTGGATCTTCAACTCCTAGCATCGAGCTCTCCGAGATGAAAGGATGGCGTCATGATGTCTTCCCGGCTCTTCGAACTCTCTAAACTCTCTCTCAAACTCTGAAGTCTGGAAATTAATCCAAGGAATTAAGTGTATTTGAAAAGTGGCCACCAATTTGTATTTATAGGGTTTGCAAAATCCCAGCCGGAAAAGGATAGACTTCTCGGCGAGAACCTTGAGAGTTCTCGCCGAGAACTTCAGTTCAAAGCTCACTGTCCGTGCTGTGGCCATACTTCTCGGCGAGAACTTCGAGGTTCTCGCCGAGGTCTTCAGTTGGAAGCTCCTGTGTGTTCTTGCCCAAAACATCTCGGCGAGAACCTTGTTCTTCTCGCCGAGTGGCGTGTGAATTTCAACTCACAATATTCAAGGTCGTATTTCCACGAGGTCCTCTCATAAACTAATACTCACACTGGTCATGAACGGTCTAAACATTTGAGTTGAGTTCGGTTTAAACAAGAACAATTCAAAAGCTTAAACAATCTAAGTCATACAATGAAAAACTAACAAGTAAAGTTGAGGATCAAACAAAGAGAAGTAGGTTAGCTTAGCAAGGGGTTTCTTCAAGCTGAAGGATCATGAAAGTTGAATTGAATCTCAAGCAAAGATGTGCAAATGAATGACCATGCAAAACACTTAATTAGAGTCAATGAACTCTCGCACAATTGACTCTCTACTCCTAAACCAAATGGACCATGCTCTCGCTATGTGAACAAAGGAATTGAGTGCTTTATCGGATTTTCCCCCAAAGTGGGGTAATTTGTAATTTCAATTCTCAAAAGGGGTGAATATGAAAATTAATTCCCAATCTAGGGTAGTTTTGACTGGTAGTTTGACATTATTGTGTACATCGCCAATCATGATGGCGATTTTGTTGCCAAGTCATCCTTACATATTGAACGTCAATTATATTGGCGACCTAGTCTTCGAAATAAACTAAAGTAGAATCAATGTTTAGATAATTGCATATAGCCACTGGCCAGATAAGTTTTCTAGTTTAGATATTTCATTTGTTAATATTCTACTTTTTTATTATTTCATTGTTTATTTGTCATAACTTGTATTTATCGGATTATGAGATTATTAGGTTACGGGTTCGTCGAGTTACAAGTTTTTCGGGTTTATGAGTTGGACGAGTTTCTAAGTGAGTTACAAGGTTTTCGGGTTTACGAGGGGTTTCTAACTGGGTTGCGGGTTCGTCGAGTTACGAGTTTTTCGGGTTCACGAGTTGAACAAGTTCCTAACTGAGTTGCGGGTTCGTCGGGTTACGAGTTTGATCAGTTTAATCGTCCATGATTGATTGCGGGTTCGTCGAATTACTAATTTGATCAGTTTAATCGTCTTGACCAACCCAATGAAACTCGTAACCCGAGAAACCCGCAATTAATTATGGACAATTAAATCAATCAAACTCGTAACCCGACGAACCCGCAACCCAATCCATAACTCGTCCAACTCGTAAATCGATCAAAATTGCTCTATTAAATTGGGCTACAGGTCGTGGTGAGTTGGACGGTTAGAATGACATCGGTTATATATCATATTTAGTGTCCGCCCAATTCTTGACTCTATAAACCAGTAACCTGATAAACCCGAAAAACTCGGAACCAACGAACCGCAACCAGACAATTTCTTAATCCGATAAATACAAGTTATTACAAATAAACGATGAAACATTAAAAGAAACAATAGATTAACAAATGAAATATTTAAACTGAAAAACTTATCTGGCTAGTGGCTATAGCCTATATGCAATTATCTTAACAAATGAAATATTTAAACTGTAAGGATGACTTGGCAGTAAAATCGCCTTCAGGATTGGCGATGTACACAATAATGTCAGACTGTTGGTCAAAACTACCCTAAACTGGGAATTAATTTTCATATTCACCTCTTTTCAGAATTGAAATTATATATTGCCCTACTTTGGGAAAAATTCAAACAATGAAAAACTAACAAGTAAAGTTGAGGATCAAACAAGAGAGAAGTAGGTTAGCTTAGCAAGGGGTTTCTTCAAGCTCAAGGATCATGAAAGTTGAATTGAATCTCAAGCAAAGATGTGCTAATGAATGACCATGCAAAACACTTAATTAGAGTCAATGAACTCTCGCACAATTGACTCTCTACTCCTAAACCAAATGGACCATGCTCTCGCTATGATGCAAAACATTCTCATGCCAATCATAGAACACTAGTCTAACAATCAATGAGTCTTTCAACCTCCAAATAACTGAAAACTAAGTGCACACCAAGTGTTCGACAAAATGTCAACAAGGAAAACAAGCTTAAAATGGTTGCAATTGGAAAGTTTAATCTCTCAAACAATCAATTACAATCCTACAACCTTTGATCAACATCAATCAATCACTTTCATGTATTGAAAGACATAGATAATGTACCATAAGAACAAATCATGTTCACATGGAACCTAAGCACAAGGTCTAGGATCATCATCTTACACAAAGGCTATAAGAAACTCAATCCACACAATCAATCATCTATCCTAGCTTGATCCGTCCCCCACTAAACTAAACCCTAGGTCTAGCCTAGCATAACTATGGAAGAAACCTGAAATTGAGAGGAGGAGATCATCCTAGCTTCCATGGAGGAATCTTCACTCTTACACTTCAAGATGCCAATCCAAGGTGAGAAGCTTCAATCCTTAGCTCCAATTGCTCCAATTTGGGTCTTCAAATGGCCTCCTAGGGTTCCAGAGGTGTTGGGGACGAAGTGGGGTGTTCTTGGGTCGTGGGTGATGAAAGAGAAGTGATAGAACCCCCCTTTGGACTCCAAAAATCGTCAATATATAGAAATCTGTTGGGAATACATGTCGTGTATAACTACACGTCATGTATGACTACACGTCGTGTGCCCTAAAATCTGCACAAACCGCAATTTTTGCTTCACTCGTTTCTCCCTCGTCCAAGCTCTGATTTGGCCTCCGTTTGGTCATATAGACTCCTTGTCATCTCTACTACAACTTCCTGGCCTGAAATGTACACAAAAGATACTACAAAGCACGTCAAATGGGGCCACAAGTGACCCCCGGGAAACAATAACTCAACTTGTGCAAAAGGGCTCGAAATGCATGCAAACTAGGACTGATGAGGATCAAATCACGGAGAAAACAAGGGCAGAACGTAGGATAAATATGTATGAAATAAGGTCACATCAAACTCCCTTTGACTAAGCTATTGCTTGTCCTCAAGCAAATGAATTAGAAGGCATCCAGGTTCACAAATGACAAGATCGGACAAATTGAGATTCAAACATTAACAATTTGGCTTAGACTGTTCCACGAACAAACTTAACCTACACATGCAAGAACGTCAACCAAACAAGTCTAGACCTCACTGTTTTCTGCACACTTCAAGTAGTAGTTAATTAGGACACATTTCTTTCCAAAAACAAATTGATCACAAATTATCCGACCACGACAACACTACTATAATCAAAAGGTCTTAAACTTGGGATATGAAATGGATTAGGTGGGGGTAGGAAATATTTGGGAAATGGTGAGTGATCGTGACGTGGCTTTCAACTCGACTTCATCCTTCCTTAGAACTGCACTTCATACGCCCGAGCTAGGATCGCTTCATCAAAGACATCTTGCAAAACTTTTCTTCCACCATTTGTTTACTGCATACTAGTGCTCGGTCCAAACACTCCACTTAGGTGTTGGCCGGCCTAGCTCACAGTCTTTGCCTTTGCTAGTGCTCAACCCGACACTTCACTTAGGTGCCGAGCTTGCCTAGTTTTACTTTAGGCACTTCAAGGATTTTGAGCAATTTGAACATTTTCTACACACTTTGAACAATTTCTTCAAAACTTGGCTCCTTGAATTGTCACTTTAGCCACTTCTTGATCCTTAGCAAATTATAACTTTCACATACGACTTCAAATTGGATTTCCGTCTACTCTCAAGCCACAATCACGAGGGATTAAAAAGGGAATGAAGAACATGGATAAGGGCTAAAAATGGGTGTACACCAACAAACAGGCCAATGCACAACGGGTTATCCTGCAGGATAATGATTCGGGTAGGCTTTTTGGCTGAATGTGGTGAAATCTAAGTGCCTTTATCATCTTAGAACGGTGTTACGAGCGGTTTTAAAAACAAGAATCAAACCAATCAATTCAAATTACAAGAGTGATAAAATCTATGTTCTGGCCTAGACTCATTTGATATTGGTGCCGACATGCTGGTTATAGGTTCTAAGTGGAACAACCTAAACGTCATTGTGAAAGCTTGAAGTCAATTAAACACCAAAAGTCAAGAACTGAACGATTCTACGCTAGAGGAATTTGGAATTCAATCAAGAACATGCACACTATCAAAGCATAACATTCTACTTCTACCGGCACACAATCATACCAAAACTCAATACCCCCTACGACTATAACGAGCATTGCCCTCAATGGATGAGAGAGAGTGGGAGAGTAAGGTAGAACGAGAATACCGCGCGGTGAAGAAGAGAAGCCGAATATGAAACACCGGGTCAAGTAGCCTGTTCAGGACGAGGACCTGAATCAGGGGTACCCGTGGAGAAACAAGAGGAAACAAGCCACAACCACATACATCCATAGTGTCATAAGTCAAGCACAATGTAGTCCACGAGAGCACTGATTAATCCATAGTACAAATCAAAAAACAAAATAGAAAAGAGCACAAAGCATCCACACACAATCACAATCAAACAGAAATAACGAAAACAAGAGTCATGAGATAAAGTTGTGGCCCTGAAAAGCTCACTGGGAAGGACGAAACAACAAACATTGATCAAACATCCCTCAAGTCCAAAATTATGAAGAATCGGAGCAAAGATCAAACAATTAAACAACCACAGCTCAACGATCACATCAAATGGAAATATCACTTAGCACGAATCAAGATCATCAAAGTCAAGAATAACAACCTATGCTAGCCCCGATCATTTCCTTAAAACCCACACTAAGTAATAGGCATGCATCACGGACCAGAAACACGAATCAATACAAATAAGCATGAGTCCACACAATGCAAGGGGAGTATACAAAAATAAACCAATGAGTGGTGATCAACCACACCCCTCCATACACAAAGAATGGAATTCAGTCCTGAATTCAGAACCTGCAACGCAAACTACAAACCACAAGGCAACTCACAAGGCAGTTATCAAGCAATACATGTTCCACTTATCTAGCATCCAACGTAGAAGAAGAACAATTAAGCACATGCAAACCCCACTGTCCAAAATTTGCCCATCAAGCAAACTAACCAACAATGCACAAGTCAATGATCAATAAATGAAGCACAAATGAAACTAAACTCTTAAACACCTAAGCACAAACTGCACATCAAACTACACTCCAACAGAAAACACAAACCCAAAACCAAGCCAATCAACTACAATTCACACCCCAAACCAAGCAATTGATACAAACCAATCCCATACAAATTATGAAACAGATCAATCAATGAAAGCACAGCAAAGCAATTACAATCTTCCCTCCTGCACTCAGCTACTGAACCTAACCAAACACTCTACTAAATAAATCAGCAAAGAAATCAAGCACTGAAACAAGCAATCACAACCTAACTGAACAGCCCCTGCCCTCCCAAAATTAATCACTCTCCAAAGCAAAACAACTCCAATCATACGAGCATGTCGAAGAGTCAAGAAGAGTGGGAGGTTGGATCTGGCTTCAGCTAGGAGGGAGAGCAGGGGAAGCTGGGCAGTGGAGGCGCGGGTTTGGGTCGGCGGTGGGATTTAGGTGGAGTAGTGGTCGGCGGCGGCTGGATGCGTCGACTGGAGTTGGCGGTGGCTGGAAAATGGCAGCGGAGGCGCGGCGGAGGACGGCAGCCGATGGAAGAGCCGGCATCGGGGTGAGGAAGGACGCTGGGCCGGCCGACGGTCAGAGCGAGGAGAATGGGTGGGTGCTGGTTGGGTGGGCGGAGTCATCTAGGAATGGGGTTTGGGTGGGCGGTTGGGTCGGTTAAGTTGGGGGTTGGTTCGGTTGGGTTTGGGTAGAAGTGGCTGGGTCAGGCGGTTGGATCGGGTTGGGTCGGAGAGTGGGTGGAGTGGTCAGTGGGTTGGGTGATGGATTGGTGAGCTCAAAACCAAATCAAACCGAAACAAGATAAAACCAATAATCAACCATGACTCAACCGAAAATTGACTCAAAAAGGTTTTACACGTCGTGTAGTTTTACACGACATGTGACAACCAAATCAAAACTAACTAAGTTTGGGAGACAGGGAGATTGGCTGAGAAAGTACACGTCGTGTACTAGTACACGACGTGTATGACTACACGACGTGTAGTCCCCTTCACAAAAAATGCACTTTTTTCCAAACTTCCCAAACAACTCCAAACACCAAAGGGTCCTAGACCCGAACAAAATCACTTTCCACAACATCACAGACCAAGAACCACCTCTAAACCTCAACGACTCAAAAGAAAACAACAACACACACAAACACACACAAAAACAAAGCAAAAACAACGAGAAAACACTCGGGTTGCCTCCCGAGAAGCGCTTGTTTAACGTCGTAAGTTCGACGAAGCACAAGGACAAGCTAAGTAGAACCATCCCATCTCATTACCTCCTTGAAGTCGATTTCGTTACCTTCGTTGGCAAAAGGAACTTGAATTGGATCTTACTAATTTCAGAAGGTATGAGCTCGGGTCTCCCGGATGATGAAGTGTGAGCAATGGAGAAGGGGCCAAGCCACTTGGAGTGGACCCTTTCATCGGGTGGTTTCTTAGTCTTGCTCGTCTCACCCATCGGGGCGGCTTCCTCCTTCTCGGGTGACTTCTTCACACCTTTCTTCTTAGCCTTAGGTGGTGTCTTTGGGAGCACGAAAGGTGGAGCCTCCTTAACGTCATCGATTTCCTCCTGCACATCACTAAGAGCAAACAACTCCGCAAGACTATGACGGACAAAGGTTAGTGCTATTAGTAGCCGAAGTAAGCTCATGTGGATTCTTAGGATCATGATGAGTAGCATATGACAATGTGAACTCCATGCCATTGGAGTGGTCAAAGATCATGCATTCATTATCGACCCTAAGAGTAAGTCTACCACCATAGACATCAATCAAAGCACGAGAGGTCGCTAAGAAGGCTCGTCCTAGAATCAAAGGCACATCGTACCACCCATAACATCTAGAATAACAAAATCCACAAGGAATTCAAAAGCAGCAACCTTAACCAACACATCTTCGACAATACCACGAGGGATTCCACAGATTTATCCGCTGATTGAACATTCATTTGAGTTGGTTTTAGTTTCCCTAGGACTAACTTCTTAAACATGCAATATGGCATAACATTGATACTAGCACCCAAATCGGCTAAGCCTCTACTTATTGCATGCTCACCAATAGTGCAAGGGATAGTAAAGCTACCTGGATCCTTAAGCTTTTCTGGTGGCCCCTTAGAGAGAATGGCGGAGCATTGTTCGTTGAGCTTTGCCAAAGTCACATCCGTTAACTTGCGTTATTGGTGAAGACCTCTTTCACGAACTTCACATATTGAGGCATCTTGGTGATTGCTTCCCCAAAAGACATCGTGAATTGAACTTTGTCAAGAAGCTCAACAAACCATTTGAAATCCTTCTCCATGGAATCCGGTTTCAAACGAGAAGGGTAAGGTGGCTTAGGCTTGTACGGAGGCACAACCGGTGCGGGAGGAGAGACCGGAGTAGCACTCGTCGTTGCCTCTTGAGAACCAACCTTATTGGTAGTCTTAGAAACTTCTTTAGCTTTGGCTCCTTTATCTATGACTTCAACCTTGTCCATGTCATCATTGGAGTCAACATCTTCAACCAAAACAAAATCGTCATCTTGAGCACTTACCACCTTAGGTGTGGCATCTTGGATTTGCTTATCACTCCTCAATGTTACCATCATAAGCTCCTCGGGCCCTTGGGATTGACCTCGGTGTTGGCGGGTAGACTACCTTTAGGTCTTTCCGAGAGTACCTTGGCAACATGTCCTAATTGAGTCTCTAGGTTGGAGATGGAAGCTTGTTGATTCTTGAAGAGTTGAAGAAATAGTCGCATTAGTGTCTTCTTGAGAGATCACCTTCTTTGTTTGGAGGAGGTTTGTTGAAACCGGGTGGTCTATTGCCCTTATGGTTATACATACCCGGTGGGTTAGCTTGATTTCCACCTTGAACACCACCTTGGTTCCATTGATTTCCTCCTTGATTCCATTGGTTACCACCTTGATGGCCTTGACTTTGGTTACCACCTTGATTCCATGGGGAGCCTTGATTATACCCCTTGTATCCTTGGAATCCACCTTGATTAGGCTTGTTGTAATTACCTCCTTGGTTCCAAGGACAGTTGTAGTTACCACCTTGGTAATCCCCTTGAGGGTTGAAATTTCCATAGAACCCTTGGCCTTGCACAAAGCTTACTTCCTCAATGCTTTCACCTTGGTTAGGCTCGGAGGTAGCGGAAGGGCAAACGTTGACATCATGACCTTGGCCTCCACAACACTCACAACAAAACACCGAAGCAACCGGTGGATTACCCAAATGAGATGATGAAGCTTTAGAGGGATGCTTAGACATACTAAGATTGCTTACTTGAGAGGCCATGACATCAATCTTGGACATAAGGAGAGCGATCATGGGATCATCTTCATCTCGGTGCCCCGGTAACTTAGGCTTCTTCCCATAGCTAGACGAATCCTTTGGTGCATCAACACTTACGGCCCGAGAATCATAGTGCGTGTCACTTCCATACTTAGACTTAGGAGGTTGTTGTCGAGACCAACTCCTTGTCTTGTTGGCCATCTCCACGAAGAGTTCTAGAGCATCTCCGGGAGTGAGCATCCTTAAATCACCTCCGACGGCTTGGTTGATCATCCTTATATTCTAAAATTCAAGGGATCTAGCAAAGATTTCCGTCAAGCTCCATTCGGCGGTGTTGTGATGACGACAAGACCGAAGAAGGGCTTGGAACCGATTCCAAGTCTCATGAAAGAGCTCTCCCTTGTGTTGTGTGAAGTGGTTGATGCAGTCTCGGATTGCATCCGTCATATAGGGAGGGAAGAATTCTTCGAGAAAAGCTTTGGCTAAGCCCTCCCATGTGGTGAAAGCTCTACTCGCACTACAAAAAAAAAACTCCTTTTAGCGTCGGTTGAAACGAAGGAGTTTAGCGTCAGTCAGTCAACAACCGACGCTAAGCAGTTGACTTCGCGTTTTAGCGTCGGTTGTTGACCGACCGACCCTAAAATGGGCCTGCCAACCGACGCTATAACTCATCCCTGGTTCGATTTTTGGTTGACCGGACGGGTAGATCGGCGTCGGTCAGCAGAAACAGTTTAGGGTCGGTCATTGACTGACGCTAAAACGCGTGTGTATACCGATCGGTTGATTCTTCAACCATGACTTAGCTCTACCTTTGAGTGAGAAAGGAAAGAGCCGGAGTCTCACACAATCCGGGTAAACTTGGTCATTCTTAACCATGTCACATATCTCCAAGAAGTCCTTGAGATGCCTAGATGGACATTCACCATCAATGTCATTGAACACCACTCCATTTTGAACCATTTGGATCATATTAGGCTTGAGCTCAAAGTTCCTAGCATTGACGGGTCTTCGAACAATGCTAGAGGCGGCCCCTTCGAGAGTAGGGAGAGCATAGTCCGCTAAGGTGCGTCTTTCATCTCTTTGTGAGTGGTCATCTTCATTAGTATGTTGAGAGTGCTCCGAACAATTGACTTCATCGTCATGATGAGACATGTTGTTGTGTGGGGGGCTATGAACTTCTTCTTCAATAACTAAGGTAGGAGGAGAGGTTGGATGCTCAAGAACTTGCTCAAGGCCTTGAAGTCGTGCTTGGAGTTGAGTGAGTCGACTCATACACTACTACAAGGTACCTACACACAAACACAACAAGCACACCAAAGTAACACGACAATGTGGAATAACAAAAATAAGCAAACAAGAACAAGGAAGCAAAACTAAATTGGAAGGAAGTGAAAAGATCGGTCCACTACTAAGTGCTTTCAAAGGAATGAGAGAGATCCCCGGCAACGGCGCCAAAAACTTGACGTGTGAATTTCAACTCACAACATTCAAGGTCGTATTTCCACGAGGTCCTCTCATAAACTAATACTCACACTGGTCATGAACGGTCTAAAAATTTGAGTTGAGTTCGGTTTAAATAAGAACAATTCAAAAGTTTAAACAATCTAAGTCAAACAAGGCAAAACTAACAAGTAAAGTTGAGGATCAAACAAGAGAGAAGTAGGTTAGCTTAGCAAGGGGGTTTCTTCAAGCTCAAGGATCATGAAAGTTGAATTGAATCTCAAGCAAAGATGTGCAAATGAATGACCATGCAAAACACTTAATTAGAATCAATGAACTCTCGCACAATTGACTCTCTACTCCTAAACCAAATGGACCATGCTCTCGCTATGTGAACAAAGGAATGGAGTGCTTTATCTAGCTCAATGAAATGTTCAAACACTTAATCTCTTAGCTAACATCCATCTAACACAAGGCAATGATGCAAAACATTCTCATGCCAATCATAGAACACTAGTCTAACAATCAATGAGTCTTTCAACCTCCAAATAACTGAAAACTAAGTGCACACCAAGTGTTCGACAAAATGTCAACAAGGAAAACAAGCTTAAAATGGTTGCAATTGGAAAGTTTAATCTCTCAAACAATCAATTACAATCCTACAACCTTTGATCAACATCAATCAATCACTTTCATGTATTGAAAGACATAAAAAATGTACCATAAGAACAAATCATGTTCACATGGAACCTAAGCACAAGGTCTAGGATCATCATCTTACACAAAGGCTATGAGAAACTCAATCCACACAATCAATCATCTATCCTAGCTTGATCCATCCCCCACTAAACTAAACCCTAGGTCTAGCCTAGCATAACTATGGAAGAAACCTGAAATTGAGAGGAGGAGATCATCCTAGCTTCCATGGAGGAATCTTCACTCTTACACTTCAAGATGCCAATCCAAGGTGAGAAGCTTCAATCCTTAGCTCCAATTGCTCCAATTTGGGTCTTCAAATGGCCTCCTAGGGTTCCAGAGGTGTTGGGGACGAAGTGGGGTGTTCTTGGGTCGTGGGTGATGAAAGAGAAGTGATAGAATCCCCCTTTGAACTCCAAAAATCGTCAATATATAGAAATCTGCTGGGAATACACGTCATGTATAACTACATGTCGTGTATGACTACACGCCGTGTGCCCTAAAATCTGCACAAACCGCAATTTTTGCTTCACTCGTTTCCCCCTCATTCAAGCTCCGATTTGGCCTCCGTTTGGTCATATGGACTCCTTGTCATCTCTACTACAACTTCCTGGCATGAAATGTACACAAAAGAGACTACAAAGCACGTCAAATGGGGCCACAAGTGACCCCCATGCAACAATAACTCAACTTGTGCAAAAGCGCTCGAAATGCATGCAACTAGGACGGATGAGGATCAAATCACGGAGAAAACAAGGGCAGAACGTAGGATAAATATGTATGAAATAAGGTCACATCACTGAGAACTTCAGTTTAAACAGGGGAGGATTTCGGTTTTGACTTGTATGTCTTCTAGATTGATTTGGGCTATCCTTCGGGGTTCTTTTGCTTTCTGAGCATGTCCGTGGCTACGTTATTGACGGCAAAAACCTGTGCTTTTACAAAAACACTAGAAAACCATCAAATAGACCCATAAGGGGCCAAAGTAACCAACACGGTAAGAATTAAGGCAACCGAGTGAAAACACCCTAAACTACCCTGAAACCGTAACTCAAACAGAGAAATGTAGCTTAAATGAGGCTGATAAACACGTAAAATCGAGTGTCATCAGTACTCATCTCTTTCCCCTTGGAGGATGCGACAGACGTGGATGCTGAGGTTTCTGCATCCTCCTCTTCTTGTTCTCCACGTCCTCCTCTTCATCCTTATTCTTTCAAACATGAGGTTTCTGCACGGACGAAAACAAAGTTAAGAGAAATTGAATCCAAAGAAGCACAATGATGAATGGATGAACACATATATAAAACTCTCTATATATTTATTTAGGATTATGTATAAATAATAACAGAGAATGATAAACCAATAAGAAAAACTGAATCCAAACGAATAAGTAATAACAAAGAACGATGACATTGATGAGAAGATGTTAAGGTATAAACGGTCCATGAAAGATTTTACGGAAGACATGAGTTAACATTTCACAAAATCAATTAATGAGAAGGTGTTAAAGTATAAAAGATTTATGAAAGATCTTCTTTCCTGAGTTCCAAAGTCAAAGAAGACCCGAAAAAACCAAACCCGACATTGCAGGCTCGAATGCTGCTGCGAAGGCTCCATACCCTTCTAAGAGAATACTGTAAGTCCGCAATCATCTTCCTAACATCACCAAAGAATCATACCTTCAAGATTAGTGAATTGCAAGACTCACTAGCTAGTAGTTCACTTGAATGATTTTGGAAAGGGCATAGGGGTAGTTAACACCATTTTGGCCGAAGAAGAAGGAAAATAAGAGAGTGTGAGGAAAAACCCAAATCGACTACTTTTTAAAGACTTATAGGGCGGTTAGTCCCTGACAACGGTTGGAAACTCGCTTAGAAAACCACTCAAAATTGTAGAATGATATGCTAATCAAGAATCGTTGGAACAAGAAGATAAGATTATGGAAGTGGAACCGTTTTCAGTGAAGAAACAGGGGGAGCGGAGAGGTTGGCCGAAGTAACCGCCTCAAAAGATTTTTAATTTTGAATAATACCCATTGTTTTGTAAAAATTTATTACTTTCTATCATCTCGTCTTTGTTACCTGATGTTATAAGTAGGGCTGGCAGTCGGTTGCCGGTTTTTTGGTTTAAACCAAAAACCGGACCGAAATGGAGGTGACCGAACCGAAAATTAACCGAGGCGGTCCGGTCGTCGGTTGATCAATTTACCAATTTTCGGTTTCTGCCGGTTTTCGGTCAAAACCGAAAAACCGAGGCAGAACCGAATTTCAATACAACTCACCACACACTCTCTCTCTCTCACACACATTCTGAAACCTAATTTCAATTAAACGCCACTCTCTCTCTCAGTTTCTCTGAAACCGTAAGAAAAAATCGGCGGTTGGTGACTCAAGCTTCGACGCCGCGTACCATTGGCCCTCGACGGCGTAGCTTCGGCGGGCTCCACTCCATCTCCCGAAGCTTCGGCGACCTCCACTCCATCTCCCGATGCTTCGACGCCGGCTTCCATCTCCCGAAGCTTCGACGCCGGCCTCCATCTCTGAAGCTTCGACGCCGGCGACGCCTCAGCTCTCGACGGTGGACTATAGTTGGTAGGTACCCTTAGTCCTTACTATCGCCTCTACTTCCAGCTTCAATTCCTCTTCACAGCCCTCTAATTCATCTTTTGCCTTTGGCTCGATTTCAGATTCGAAGAAGACAGAATCATTAATTGATTCATCTACGTAGTTAGATTAGCTCCTTGGACCTAGTGTACTCCATTGAGGTAAACTGAAATGTTAGTACCATGAACAATTAATTTCTAAGCGAGTTTGCAGGAAGTTTTGTCCTTGTTGTATCTTGTTATGAGTTGAACTTAGT
Source organism: Linum lewisii (assembly GCA_034768395.1). Classification (NCBI taxonomy): domain Eukaryota; kingdom Viridiplantae; phylum Streptophyta; class Magnoliopsida; order Malpighiales; family Linaceae; genus Linum; species Linum lewisii. The sequence goes on from CM068299.1 coordinate 10,860,534, forward strand.
CTAGCAAGTTGGTAGTAGCTTATTCTCTCGGTTGTTGTTATTTGTGAGGTCACTTGTTCTTGGAGTAGGAAGAGTGCTTTGGATCTCAGAAACTCTTTTCATAGCCTGCTTCCTCAGAGCTGTGATGTTTTCTACAAATTGCAGAGATTCATTACTGGTGTATGTATAAAGCTACCCGTGGTTGTGATCCTCTTTTCATTCTATTGATCTTTTTAATGTTTATATGTATGTGTGTTGTAGTTTGGAATAGCTTTCGTATTTGTTCAATGCTGTTTACTCTGTTAACTCATTAAGCTGACCCGTTATTTGATTTCAGAAAAAGCTTGAATTGTGGACCATTTTCTTCTTGATAAACAAATTTTGTTCTGCCATCTCTGGTAGTATTGTCTAAAGTATTATATTGTGCTTATTGAGTCGACTCGGCTTTGGCACAATTCTATTGTGCTTATGTAGCATTTCTTTTTATGACATTTGTTTGAATACAATGAAAGCTTAGTTATACACTATCAGCATGAATTCTGGTTATAAATTGTTAATATCTCATATACAGTGTTCCCATTGGTTTTTAGTTTGCCAAGAACTAATGAACGTTGCAAAGGATGATGGACTAATATGTCCTGATGTTTGCATGTAAAAGATCTGTAAGCTCAAAACGGCAGAGCGCTCCCTTACCCGACCCAGGGTATGGGGAGAGGTTGGTGGTTCGAATCCACCCAGGTTTATTTCCACCCTTTCTGCTCAATTCTAATCCGGCCTGAAACTGATTTGTTTGTATTCTAGCTTGTGCATGAAGTCGAAGGTTGTCCATTTACAGACTTAAGAGTCGGATCCAGAGGTATGTGATTCTTGGATATGTATCAAACATGCAGCTGCGGGAACACAGTTCAGGGTTTTTCGGCTCGGTTCTAGGTCGGTTCATGGTGGGTTTCGGTCAAATCAAGTCTAAACCGGTTCTCGGTCATGGTTCGACTCCGGACCAAAACCGACCAGCTAAAAAACCGAGTAAAATCGGTTCGGTCGCCGGTCCCATGTTTGACAGAATTTCGGTCCCGGTCAACCGAAAATTCGGTCCGGTTTTTGACTAAACCGGGCCGAATGTCAGCCCTAGTTATAAGTACTTATTTTACCCAAGCTTACGTATAAGATTATATATAATTCATATTATCTATTTGGGTAACATGAATAGATACTCATAATTCATGATTGGAAGAGTTTGACGATTCGGGGAACAACAAGGTAAGTGGACCGATGGGCAAGAGTGAGAAATGACAAAACAAATAATTTTGGACAATTGTGGAGATTTTGATATGGGATGATGGCGAACAAATTGATATACAAGCGGAGGATGGTTCAAGAGGAGAATGTCATTTTGGCCATAGTGCGTATCAGTTTTCCATCTCAAACTAATTTTATTCATTAGTCTTACCAATGCAATCGATTATAACAGTCTAGGCTCACAATATATATATAATTAATCAACGACCACCACCTGCGCAGGTGATTTTGGATGGTGAATCGGGTCCGGCCCACCTGGCACTTCTCTAGAAGGATCAACTCCATTAATATGGCCGCCGATTTGGCTAACTAGCGCAGGTGGTGGCGCTTTCGGATGGTGAATCGGGTCCGGCCCACCTGGCACTTCTCTAGAAGGATCAACTCCATTAATATGGCCGTCGATTTGGCTAACTAGCGCAGGTGGTGGCGCTTTCGGATGGTGAATTGGGTCCAGCCCACCTGGCACTTCTCTAGAAGGGTCAACTCCATTAATATGGCCGCTGATTTGGCTATCTAGCGCAGGTGGTGGCGCTTTCGGATGGTGAATCGGGTCCGGCCCACCTGGCACTTGTCTAGAAGGATCAACTCCATTAATATGGCCGCCGATTTGGCTAACTAGCGCAGGTGGTGGCGCTTTCGGATGGTGAATCGGGTCCGGCCCACCTGGTACTTGTCTAGAAGGATCAACTCCATTAATATGGCCGCCGATTTGGCTAACTAGCCCCTCAGATTGTACACCAAATATACCTTTGTCGTTGATTTGATCAACAGTCTGTTGAGTTGATCCACCATTTATACCTCTGCTGCTACAGCTTGACAGTAAGACCATCAGATGAAGTACAATCAGTATGAGTGGCAATTGAGTTTTCATGTTGTTTGTGTTGTGGGAACTTATAATCAAAGAACGGGAAAATATACGTTTGGAAATTGGAAGTGGGAATGAAATTCTTATTGTTTGTCTGTTTATACATAGTCGAGTTCAACAAAATTATATAAGCTAAAATTATGGAAATCCAAAATGAATATCCTACTGATACCCTCAAATCTCAATTAATTAATTTAAGAGATATTGATATTATGGATTTTCTTTTTATATTATATTCTATCTGGAAGATTATTCTTACAATTATTTTCCATATGTATACATATATTACTCATATTTGGATTCTTTTTCATATATGGTAGCAAAAAAAATTGTACTTCGAAATTGGGATGGATTCTTTTTATATTATATCATGTCTATTTCGAAGATTATTCTTACAATTATTTTCCATATGTATACATATAATACTCATACTTCGAGGTCACGTTTGTTGGAGGCACAACAATTCAAAGTTAAAACAACGACAAACGTGATATTGGGGATCCGTAACTCAAGAGATTTTGACGGCTAATATAATTTTTTTAATTAATTCTAGCTTATATATATTATCATTTTATCAAGGTTGACTTATATTATCAAATTAATAATATTAATAGTAATAATAACTCATTTGTAAAATAGGTAAAGAAAGTGACTAAATTGCTATTTGTCAATATTTGATATTTGCCTGCAAATTCCAAAAGGGAATCTACGCTAGCTAGCCAGCGCTGCGCTGGCTGCCAGCTATGCGCTGGCTGTCTGGCTACGCGCTGGCTGCCAGTCAGATTGTGCTAGTTTTGGACATAGTTACGCAATTGGCTACTAACGGTACATAAAATTTTAAATTAGGCTACAAAATTCCAATTTCCCCCCAAAATCACATTCTCCTCTTGAACCATCCTTCGCTTGTATATCAATTTGTTCGCCATCATCCCATATCGAAATCTCCACAATTGTCCAAAATAGTTTGTTTTGTCATTTCTCACTCTTGGCCATCGGTCCACTTACCTTGTTGTTCCCCAAAGGGTCAAACTCTTCCAATCATAAATTATGAGTATCCATTCATGTTATCCAAATAGATAATATGAATTATATACAATCTTATACGTAAGCTTGGGTAAAATAAGTACTTATAACATCAGGTAACAAAGACGACATGATAGAAAGTAATACAAAATTTACAAAACAATGGGTATATTCAAAACAAAAAATAGTTTGAGGAGGTTACTGAGCCAACCTCTTTGCCCCCCTGTTTCTTCATCGATAATCACTCCTCTTTCATAATCTTATCTTCTCGTTCCAATGATTCTGGATTAGCATATCATCCTACGATTTCAAGTGTTTTTTCTATGCGGTTTCCAGCCGTTGTCAGGGACTAATTGCCCTATAAGGCTTTAAAGAGTTGCCAATTTGGAAATTTTCTCATTATACTCTCTTATTTAATTTTTCTTCTTCTTCGGGCAAAATGGTGTTAACTACCCCTACCCCTTTTCCATATTTCTTCAAGTGAACCAATGAACAGCGAGTCTCGTAATTCACTAAGCTTGAAGGTTTGATTCTTCGGTGATGTTAGGAAGACGACTGTGGGCTTACAATCTTCTCTATGGAGGACATGGAGCTTTCGCGGCCGCATATATTAGACTAGTGAAATACACAATTTCACATATGTGGCTTTCCTCTTGTATATAAACCACACTTGTTGACTCTGTCAATTCAACACTTGCGATAATATTCTTTCTTTCGTTTTACTGATTGTCATGGTATCAGAGCAAAACTCTTAAAATTATTTCTTTCGTTCTTTCTATACGATTCTTTTGTCTTCTTTGATGGCGACTATTCTTGCAAGTGATAACGTGCAAAATAGGGTATCAAATACTACCCCACTAAGGTAGGATAAATCATATTCCACGGGTCTCTTCTAATTGTTTACTCAATGGAACTAACAATTATTCAGGTTTAATCAAGTTGCATGGTGTGAGTTCCACGACTTCTTAGCTATAATGCAAAGGAAATGAAATTAAATTAAAAGACATATTGATTGATTGGGTTTGAAATGATTGATAGACAAAAGCTTAGACTCGAATCCCCCTAAGAGTACCAGGACATTGGCGATCACAAAACCAGTTACTTTCAATCCTAATTCATTCAGTTCTTAGACACTGTCACAACTCCTTACCCTTAGGTCTAAGTCCGCGAACGTTCGCTCTATCGAGACTAGCTACCAAGATTAATTTACCGTCCGTGCGTTCACTTATGTAACGGATAACTAACTGATGCACCTGATTGATTTTAATGAGTTGCTCTAGAAACGGATTAACCCTAAACGATTCCTTCGAAATACATAATCCATTGAATATGTTAATTAATTGATTTCATGTCCTAAAACAAGGCGGATGTTCGCCAACTATCCTTATTTGAACAGGAAACTAATCTATGTGATCAAGCTAGAAAAAGAAACACAGATTAAGAACAAGCAAATTATGAACAAGAAACTGTCTGAATTAGAATCTAAATCCTTGACTGCTTTAAGCCCCATATCACTTTGGGTTCATCTAATATAAGCTTAAAAAGTTTAGCTACTCATGTTTGAAATAAGAGAATCAAAGACAACAAGAGAATTCATCATACAAAGGAAGAACAGAAGGAATCTGAAAAACCAAATTCTGATAATTCTACGAAGCTTCAATCTCGAGAAATCTTCACTCCTATCTCCGAGCTACTCCGGGATGGAAAGACTTTGTCAGAATCTCTCAGGGAACTCCAAGAAACACTCTAAACTCTCTCCTAACGTTGTGGAAGTCTGAAATTCGGTCCTCTTGAATCAAGGGCTGAAGGGTTGCTTAAATAGGGCTGAAACTCATCCGTTTCTACGTTGGATATGGAAAAGGGCAAGTTATCGGCGAGAATATTGAAGTTCTCGCTGAGAACTTTTTCACAAATGGCTCAAGAATGTCGACTAGGGTTTGTGCTCTTTTAAAATACGTTTTCGGTGAAAATGGCCAAGTTCTCGCCGAGAACTTGTGACCTGGGCAAAATTCCTTCTTGTTTCGATGATTTCCGCTCCGTTTAAACTCCGATTTGGTCCCTGTTAGAAGCGCTGGACTCATGAGAGAGCCTCTAAAATATGGTAACCTGGAGGCTCAACAATAAAACTAAAAAACAAGGTGAAAATAGTCAAAATATGGACAATGTATGCACTTGGAGTGGAGCTGAGAATCACATAGTTAACACATTTACGCCAAATACTCATTATAATTGCATCAATGGGTGTGAAATATCACTTAAACAGGGATGATAGTCACGATAATTCTAGTGTCATCAGCAAGCGATTCTAACACTTCTGCTTTTTCATTTTCTATTGTTTTTGGATCCTTCTCATCCTTATTATCTGATTTCCATCGAAAATCAAGCGGTCATTCTTGTCTCTGCTCTTCTGAATGGTTCGAATTACCACTCATGGGCTCGTTCGATGCATCTTTCACCATTTTGAAGAACAAACTAACATTTATTGATGGATCGGCTATGGCGTTGCCAACGACGGATCCATTTTTTTGCGGTTTGACAACGGGCTAACATCATGGTTCTTGGCTGGATCTATCGCACGCTTGATCCAGGTATCGCACAAAGAATTCTCTAGTATGATTCTGCTTATGAAGTCTGGTTAGATCTTCAAGAACGTTTCGGTCAAGCTAATTTGACTCGTGTTTCTGATCTAATTGAAAATATATATGGTTTGGGTTAATATTTCCAAAAACTCTAAACTTTGCCATTATATAATAAAAATGCACTAAGTTTAAAAAATCCATATCTATCCTGGACTTAACGCCGTTAGTCCTTATTTGTAAATTTTTTAACTTTTTGAACCAAGTGACTAACGAATTAACTTTTAAGTTTTTTGTCTTCAAGAATCAGTAACCCAGGTTTTCCCGAATTGCATTTTGACCCGAATCTGACTCGGAATCGAGAATCAAGTATTCGGTTCTCCAAACCGAGTCATCGAATCGATGAGAGAGCAAGCAATAGGAGAATTTAGCGACACCGAGTTGACTCGTCAACGACGATTTCCCCCTGCCGAGTCCGGCGATTCCAGCGGGCTGCTTCGACGAGTAAATAGAGCATCCGATGAGGAAATTCGAGATCGTGACGTTCCGCAGCTGGAGAGCGGATGCCGCCAGTGGTGGTGCCAGAGCCGTAGCAGATGAGGTACGCAGGCATATCTGGGAGCAATACCGGCGGGGGCTATTCCGGTAGCCACAATCGGCGCCGCAGGGGTCAAATCGGCCGTGGATCCAGGAACATTTAGGGTTTCTACATCCAACAATCTTCGACGAGGAGGAGAGCACGGGGAGAAAGGAAGGGATTGCGGTGGTCGGAGAAGGGAAAGAGAGGCAGTTCTTGCAGCGGAAGTGGGTTGTGCAAGGAGACCAGACGAAGCTGCTGGAAGTGTCGACAACGAAGGGGAGAGTCTGGGGTGGGGTACCGAAGCTGAGGGATATTGAGTATCCGCCATAGCTGTGAGGGGTGAGCTGGGTTTTGGCGGTGAAATTGGGATTAGGTTTTGTTGGGTGTTTGATGTGGTGGGATCTGGAGATGGAGGAGTTGGCGAGGAGATTGAGGTGGAATTGTGGTGGTGGGTTTGGATGGTGGTGGAGGTTGAGGGAGATTTGGGAGGAAGAAGTGAAGAAAAGGAGGAGGAAGAAGAGGAAGATGAGGACCACGCAGAGCCATCGCATCGTGTCCTTCACGGCTGCCGCGAATATCACCCACACTGCAGATTTGCAGATTCCGGCAGCAGTGGCGGTGGTATTGTGGAGGAGACTTTGGTTCCGTCAACCACCGTTTGTAACGAGAGTTTCAGTTAGTCCTTTGGGTGTTTTTGTAAGGGATGGAATTGAGAAGGGTCAAAATGCAATTTGGGAAAACCTGGGTTACTGATTCTTGAAGACAAAAAACTTAAAAGTTAATTCCGTTAGCCACTTGGTTCAAAAAGTTAAAAATTTTACAAATAAGGACTAACGGTGTTAAATCCGGGATAGATATGGGGTTTTTTAAACTTAGTGCATTTTTATTATTATATTGGCAAAGTTTAGGGTTTTGGAAATATTAACCCATATGGTTTTAAACAAGAAGATCTGACTGTTTATGCTTATTACACCAAATTTAAGGTGCTTTGGGATGAATATTCTACTTTTTAACCTTTACCAATTTGCTTGTGTGCGATCAAGTGCTCTTGTGATGCTCTGCCGAAGATTCGAAGATATTTTGATAACGATCAAATTACCCGATTCTTGAGAGGTCTTCGTGATTGTTATGCTGGTACTCATTCACAAATTCTTCTTATGGATCCTTTGCCACCTATGAATCGTGTTTTCAATTTAGCTCTTCAACAAGAGTGTGAGTTTGGCCTTATTGTTAGTGCTCCTCTGATGGCTTTTGCTACTCAAACGCATCCAAGACCTTCATTTTTACCTGGAACATGTCCTGTTTACCGTCCTCCCATGAAGAATAAAGACGGGAAGCCTCGTCTCCTCTGCACTCATTATGGAGGTTCCAGTCATACGTTTGACAGATTCTACTTCAAGCATGGTTTCCCCCTTGTTATAGGGCTGCACGACCTCGATCGGTTAATGCAGTCACTTTTGATGGTGCTTCATGGCCAGTATCAAATTTTCATGATAATGATTCAGTAGGAGTTTTGTATTATTGGGAAGATGGAATGTCTAACGTTTTTTTACCCGGAGAACAAAAAGAAACTGGAAGTTTGATCGGTGGTCCCATCGTCTGTAAAAAATTACGACATAGTCAAAATTAAGTGAATACCTAAAATTGTTGTCAATTTATTTCTATCTTTCCATACATAACCAAAAAAAGGCTATTAATCAAGTTTCTTTAGGTCCAGTTGATGCTACGTCATCTCAGGAGATTGTTGGGACTATTGCTCCCACTTCTAGTTTGTCAGTTCAGACTCAGTCTTCACCGTCTCATTTTGAGATGGGTGGTAAGTTGATTTCTCCTCACAATCTGTTTCATCTGTTCAAAATCATTGGATTGTTGATACTGGTGCGACAGATCATGTTATTTGTCATTTTGATAGTCTCTTAGAGCCACGATTGTTGCATATTACCTTATTAGCTTACCTAATGGTGCTAGGGCTCAGGTGACGCATGTTGGACGTATTGTGTTAATTGACTCTTTGTTTCTTGATGATGTCTTGTTTATTACAACATTTTGCTTCAATCTTATTTTGGTTAGCAAGCTAACCAAACAACTTACATGTGAATTGGTTTTTCGTGATGATTTGTGTTTTATCCCGGATCAAGCTCGTATGCTGATTGGTACATTTAAGTAGGCTACTGGACTTTATCATTTACAGCTTGAATCCTCTTTAAATGTTCCTCTGAATATTCATTGTAATAGTTTTAGCACTCAAAAGCATAAAATATAATCTTTAGCACTATAGATTGGGTCATGCTTCGACTCCTCCAACTTCTAGTTTGATTACAAACGATAAGGCTGTTCTTGTTAACAATGATTTTCATTGTACTGTTTGCCCTGTTGCTAAACAAAAACGTTTGCCTTCTATTTCTAGTACTTCTATTGCTTCTCAAGCTTTTGATCTTGTTCATTGTGATGTTCGGGGTCCTTACCGGGAAGTTCTTGTTGGTGGTTATAGGTATTTTATAGTTTTTGTGGATGATTTTTTTTTGCATGCCTTGCGTTTATCTCATGACAGCAAAATCTGAAACTCGGTCTATTATTACTAGTTTTTTCAACTATGTTTTCACCCAGTTTGCTTCTCTGTTGTTAAGGTCTTTCGAACAGATAATGCACAAGAGTTTAATATGCCAGTTTTTTTTATCATGATCGTGGTATTATACATAAAAAATCTTGCGTCCAGACTTCTTAGCAGAATGAACACGATGAAAGGAAACTACAACATATCATAGTTGTAGCCAGGTCTATTTTAAGCTTTCTTACCTCTGAAGTTTTGGGACCATGTTGTTTTACATGCCATGCATTTGGTTAATCGTTTGCCATCCACAATTATTCATGATTGTTTTCCTTATCAATTGATTCATAAAACTGAGATAGATATTGGTTATCTACGGGGTTGTTTGGTAAGGGTGCTATTGATATTAATAGCACCCAATACCATGCTAATCACCAATAGCTTTGTTTTTCTTGTCCTAATTAGATAGCTAATGAGTGATAAGTTAGGTGTGTTTGACATCCACCTCAAGAGGAGGATTTCTCAAATGCTAGATGGCTATTGGATTTTGTGGATAAAATTGTCCTTGCTTACTTTCTCTTATTACATGCCATTAATGAGTGGTTTCACACTCTCCTCTCCTAACTACCTTCCATCGTTCGTTCCCGAACTCTTCACGCTGCACTTCTCTTCTTCTCTCTTGTCTGCATTGCAATTCTCTATCCTTCGCCCACCTAACTCTTTCTAAAAACACCTGCTTCACAAGGTGTGAGTTTCGCCTCATCTTGAAGTGAATATTGCGGATAGAGACTTACTGCTCCTTGATTCCTATTTTGCATCTCAACCTTCAATTTTACTCAATTTCTGTCCTTTAATCGTTCTATTTCCATAAATAAACGGAGTTTCCTATTACATTCAATATGGCCCTAGCTCTCCAAGTCATACATGGACATGTTTATTGAGTCATGTTTTCTCCTTGTAATTGGCTTGAGCTTTAGGTTTGCATCATCTTATGATGTGCTATGGGTCATCATTTATGATAATGTTTCCAGTAAGATGGATTATATTATGGAAACTAGTTCACTGAACGTTTTATTGACTTGAAGCACTTAACTCTAATCTGGAATTGAGTTGTGATCTTGCTCTTAAGACTTGTTAACTTGTACACAAGTCAATTTTAAGTTACCATTCTAACTTTTTGTTTACTTTTTTTTTAATCACTCTCCCAAACAGTACTATTTAAATGGCTATTAATCAATTATCAGGTAGGCCAGGTGTTGTACTCCTCTTAGGTCAATCGTTCATGATTCATAATTGTCACATTTGTTGAATCAGTTGCTCAGTCGTTCACGCTGCAATTGAATGGGTCAAGATTCGTCATCTGTTATCTGTTAATCATGGATATGATACTGTGCGACAGATCTGGTTATTGTCTATTCTTGTAGCTCTGACACGTGTTGCTTACTTAAGCTTACTATGTCTGCTCAGGACAGTTGGAGTATTGGTAATTGATATCTCTGCCTTCCATTGACAAAGTCTGGATTCAAAAACACAATCTTTGCTTAATCTTAATGCTTGTTTACCTGTAACGCCATACCTTACATGTGAGGGTTTTACTAGAGTTATACTTGGTTTATACTAAATGATCGATCCCATGATACATAAATGCGAGCTGAGAGAGGACACTGAAATAGTAAAATGACTTTGAAGCTTTACAGCTTGAATCCCTTAAATGTTGAGCTTGAAATTATTGCTAATGTTTTCAGGCACTCAAAGACCTAAAATTTTTAGACATAGCGTTCAATGCGCATCCTCAACTTCTGTTTATTGCCAACGTAAGGCTGTTCTGTTAACAAGATTTTCATTCTAACTGTTGCACCTTGAAACAAAAACTTGCTGCATATTTTGTATTTTATGCTCTCAAGCTTTGACTGTCATTGTGATGTGGGGTTACCAAGGTAGTTGATGGTGGATGCTATTGATTTATAGTTTTGTATGATCTTGTTTGTGCATGCATTGCGTTATGTTCGATGAATGGGATTTTATTCAAAGATGTTTAATTTGTTGTTGAGGATTCTCCTTAATTTTTTCACCATTTTGTTTTTTGTTAAGTCTTTCGCAGATAATGCACAATTTTATATGCAGTTTTTTTACTTGATTTGAAGTGGATTAACATTTAAAAAATCTTGCGTCTAGACTTCTTATAGATATGAACAGATGAAGGAGACAAAACATAGTCATAGTTGTAAGTGCTATTTGATTTCACCTTTGAAGTTTACCACTTGTTTACAATGCCATATGCAATTGTAATCTTTAAACCTACCCAAATATTCATATTGTATTCCTATCATATTGGATTCATAACAAAGATATCCTTACGTTTGTGTTTTTGGTTGTTTGTCCTATGCTAGTACTTTAGCTCACGGAAGATCCAATGTTTTCTCTAGAGCACTGCTTGTGTTTTCTTAGGATATCATGTTGGTACCAAAGGGTATACTCTTTATGATCTTCACTCCAAGACTATTTTCCAGTCGCGAGATGTGTTTTTTCATGAAGATATTTTCCTCTTTCAAACTAATAGTGATATTGAAATGCAAATCCCTATTTTTTCTGGTTCTGAACTTGCTTGTTTCTAATGATTTGGATTTACCAATGAATATATCAAATGATTCTACTAATCTTGTTGTTTGAAGTGTTGATCCTGTAATAGTTAGTATTCCAGTTAAGACTTTACAACCACGAAGTTCAGAAGCTTTCCACTACAACTTAACCACCTCTACCAATATGGTTCCTCAATATCCTTTAGAATCTGTTTTGAATTATGATAAACTTGTTCCTTCATACAAGAAATTTGTCATGATTGTACTAAAGAAACTGAACCTAGCTCTTATAAGGCAGCTTCTCAAGATCCTCGTTGGATTCAGGCTATGGGTTCTCAGCTGCTAGCTCTTGCAGATACTAAAATCTGGATTTTAACTGAGTTACCTCCTCGGAAACAAGCTATTGGGTATAAGTGGGTTTACAGAATAAAGTACAAGTCGGATGGGTCTATAGAACGATATAAAGCTAGGCTTGTTGCTAAGGGGTATACACAGACGCATGGAATTGATTACCTTGAAAAATTTTCTCCTGTTGCTAAGATGTCTACTGTCAGGATTTTACTTGATGTGGCTTCTGCTAAGGGCTAGATTTCATATCAATTAGATGTAAATACTGCTTTCTTGCACAGTGATTTAATTGAGGAAGTTTACATGCGTTTGCCTCAAGGTTTGATTGTTCCTAAGAGTTCTAAGAAATTGGTTTGCAAGCTCACAAAATCTTTGTATGGCCTTAAACATGCTAGTCGACATGGAACATCAAGTGGCGGATTTTCTTATCAGATTTTATCCAATCTCAAGCTGATCATACTTTGTTCACAAAGAGAACTGGAACTAAATTTCCGCTTTATTATTTTATGTTGATGATGTGATCTTAGCAGGTAACGACTACGATTCTATGGTATTAATTGTTGGAATTTTTTATTCCATGATATAAGTCACATGGATGACTCGTTTGGTTAAGAAGACTTAGGTTGTTAATATAAATTCATTGTAACACTATTATTATTAGTGAAGGATTGAATGGTCAATTATATTAATAAACTAAAGTTTTTGAATTTTGAATTTTCTGCGGTTTGGAAATTTGGTTAGCTTCGAAATCCAAATGAACTGATTCTTGGTTCGGTTTTTAACCAATTTTGTTGCTGATTTTTTGAACAAAAATCATACCCGAAAGCCCTTTGTTTTTCCGTGAGTGTATATGAAAGAAAAGGAGGGAAAATCAAATTAATAAGTTTGTTTTATATTTGATTTGAATGAAGGGTTGTGTTGATTCATGGTTGAATCAACACAACTCTTCACCCCTCACACCCTTCCATGTACTATAAAAAGAAGTCTCCTCCTCATTTCTCAATACACCAATCTACACAAATTCATCTCCTCTCAAAAAGGTCTCAATGGTTCTTCTTTTTCATAAGCCTTGATTTTGAATGTGTTAGTAGTTTTATCTCATAAAGGAATTCCTTGTAACCATAGGCTTTGGAAAAGGGTAGGAATGTTCTTTACGGAAAGTGAGTTCATTCACGACTGTACTATATAATCCGAGTCACAACTTGTTTCGAGTTGATTACAATTAGCCAAAGCCTCTACTTTTCGACTAGAGTGTCGTATGAGAGCGAATTTTAAGGTTGAAGGGACTTAAGTGATCATGTGATCTCCCTTTCCAATCTGGGTACACGAACTCACGTCGTGTATTGTCAACAATAATTCGTTCTTAGGAAAGTCCTCACTTTCCGTACTCGGTAAATCGAAGCGTAGGTACAACATTAATCAAGTCAAAATTGGATGAGGCTTTCAAGATCAAAGATCTTGGAAACCTTCGGTACTTCATTGTCTTAGAGATTGCACGTAATGACAAAGGTATAACGCTTTGCCAACGTAAGTACGCACTGGACATCATTAATGATGCGAGTTTGCTAGCTGCAAAAGCATCTATCAATCCCTCAGATCACGATCAGAAACTTTCCTCTACTACTGGTGAGATCCTTCCTGATCCTTCTCCTGATAGAAAACTGGTTGGTAGGTCAATGTATTTATGCATAACTCGGCCAGGCATATGTTATTTTGTTCATCATTTAACTCAATTTGTTCATACTCCTATAGATGCTCATATGTTTGTTGCTACCAGATTGGTTAAATATATTAAAAGTAATCCTGGTAGAGGTTTGTTTATGTAAGGTGAGAAAGTGATGAGATTTCTTATATAGAAATGGTTATAATACCATTCATTGTTAAATTGTACCAATCATTTCTTTTATGAATGGTACAATTTAACAACAAATGGTATCACACACAATAACATTGTGATCATGCCACCTATAGAATATGCAAAGACTATAATTTCAATAATCAAAATAATACAATCTTTATTAATGCATGACGAATATGAATGGTAGAATCTCAATGTATATTGTAATTGTACCATTTGTTGTTAAATTGTACAATTCATAAAAATATATGAATGATACAATTTCACAATGAATGGTACCAACAAATAATATACTGAAGTACAATATACGATGAATGGTACAACTGCGTGATGCATGGTACCATCATCACATTGAAAAATTTTTAATAAAAGAAAAGATAAAAAGTTAAAAATACAAAATAAATAAAAGAAACCATAGAAATCTTGAAACGTGGGAGGTGAGGAGGTGGGTGATTTTTTATTATTATTATACATTTACTAATATATCATTTAGTACATTTAGTGCCGTTTGATTAAAGATACAAATCCAACGATCCTGATTCGAGTTCTTAAATAAGAAATTTAGTGATTTCTCACCTCAAAATCTCTCGTTTTCCCTATGATTAGTGAACTTCAATTGAAATCCTTTTTTATTCTGACTGGGCTGGATGTCCGGATACTAGACTATCCACCACTGGTTATTGTATTTTCTTAGGTTCTTCCTTAGTTTCCTGGAAATTGAAGAAACATGCCACTGTTTCTCGATCTTCAGCTAAAACTGAATACAGAGCCATGGCTGATCTTACTTGTGAATTGCAATGGTTGTCATATATTTTTGTTGATTTAGGAGTTTGTTTTGTTGCTCCTTTTACTTTGATTTAGGAGTACATATCCCCAAAGAAGATAGAGAAAATATATGCTAAATGCAGAATTGTAGCTCAATGCTTTGTGTATGGTGATAGCTTCAACTCGTTATTGGTAGCTGTTGTTGCTGTTGACCCAGAGATTGGGCTGCTTCTCTCGCATGAAGGCGAGACTCTTAACTTCATTCCGCGAATCTCCAAAGTCCTGAGCACTACATGTTTTCTCGAGTTTCCAATTTGAGCAAGACCTTGACACTTATGATGTGGGAATGTTGTGAGTTCAGTATAACAACTTGGAGCAACTGTGTTATCTGATATGGATGTTATTGGAAGAGAAGCACATGTAATGGGTTCATCAGCAATACCATAAACTCTTGTTAAATGCATTCTTGGGGACGTTTCCAATTCTTAACAACTACAACTCAATTCTGTTGCTTGGCAGCTACGAGGATTCGAGTTTGCGAAAGCTGCGGCATTGGTGTTGGAACCATTTACATTAGAGAATGGACTTCTGACCCCAACTTTTAAGGTAAATTTCTTAGATTTGGATAAAGCTATAGATGAGGATTGAGACTTTATGACAACAACCTCTTTACTTGATTTTTTTCAACTTGTTTACAGATAAAGAGAGCTCAAGCGAAGGCATACTTCCAGACTGCAATATCAGAACTGTACAAAGAGCTTGCTGCGTCTGAAACTCCTGCTAAGTCAGCATTTTGACTAATAGATGAAACCAAGATTGATGAATTCAGGAAGGATGACAAAATATAAGAAGATATATTCATAAGAAACAATTTCACTGAAACTGTTAGAAATCGACAAGCAATAAGCGGAAATAGAAATAAGATCGAGAGAGACGACACAACGATTTAACGTGGAAAACCCTTGCGGGAAAAAAACCACGGACGCACGGCGGCGACGAAAGCTCCACTAAGATGAGAGAATACAAGATGTAGGGATTTTACAAAGTGCCGCTTGAGTTTCTCTACAGCTAACAAGGGGTATATATAGGATGGAGATACAAAACCTAATAGGGTTAATAACCTAATGGGCCTAAAAGAGGCTAGGCCTATAAGTTAGGGAATTTAGATTACCTAACTTCAACACTCCACCTTGAGACGAATTCCCTCTTGTAGCAAACTTCAAATCTCCTCCAAAAATGAGCAATCACCGTCGTACGCCAAAGTCCCTCCTGGACTAGAGAGTGATACGTACTAAGCTCGAGCATAGCTCAAACTTAGCAGCAGGAACTGCCTTCGTCATCATATCAGCTGGATTGTCATGAGTGCTGATCTTGGTCACCTTAACCTTTCCTTCAGCAATGACCCGTCCATTGTAGTGATACCTGACGTCAATATGCTTCGATCTCTCATGATACATTTGATCCTTTGTAAGACAAATCGCACTCTGACTATCACATAATATAGTAATGCACGAACTATCTCCAAGAAACTCAGCATACAGTCCCTTCAACCAAACAGCTTCCTTACACGCTTCACAAACAGCCATGTACTCTGCTTCTGTAGTAGACAAGGCAGGAGAACTCTGCAAACTAGCTTTCCAACTCATAGCACAACCACCGATGGTGAATACAAAACCTGTGAGTGATCTTCTACTATCCAAGTCTCCACCATAATCTACATCAACATAGCCAACAAGTGCATTTCTGGACTTTCCAAACTGCAAGCAAGCTTTAGAAGTACCACGCAAATATCTGAAAATCCACTGCACAGCTTGCCAATGCTCTCTACCAGGATTAGCCATATATCTACTAACCACGCTCAAAGCAAGTGATAAATCAGGACGAAAGCAAACCATAGCATACATTAGGGAACCAACAGCACTAGAATATGGACATGTATGCAATATCATCATCAGACTGCGGACAACCAAGTGATGACAATCTGAAATGTGCAGCTAAAGGAGTACTCACTGGTTTTGCTTCATGCTTGTTGAAGCGACGGAGAACTTTCTCAATATACCTTTGTTGACTAAGGTATAGATAACCAGCTTTCTTGTCTCTAATGATCTCAACTCCAAGAATCTTCTTTGCTTCACCCAAATCCTTCATCTCAAATTCACTGCTCAACTGCTTCTTCAGCTTAGAAATTTCTGTTTTGTCTTTTGCAGCAATCAACATATCATCAACATAAAGCAGCAAATATATGGGTGAACCGTTAACAAACTTCAAGTAAACACAACTATCATAATCAGATCTCTTGAAGTTTTGAGAGATCATAAAGGAATCAAACCTTTTGTACCACTGCCTAGGAGATTGCTTCAAACCATAAAGAGACTTCTTCAATCTGCAAACAAGGTTTTCTTTTCCAGGAGCAATGAACCCTTCAGGTTGGTCCATATAAATATCTTATTCCAAGTCACCATGTAAAAATGTAGTTTTGACATCTAACTGCTCAAGCTCATAATCATGCATTGCCACAATGCTAAGAGGAGTACGAATAGAGCTATGTTTCACGATTGGAGAGAAAACATCAGTAAAATCGATACCTGGAATATGACTGTAACCTTTAGCGACTAGCCTCGCCTTATACCTCGCCTCCTCGGTAGGTGAGATACCTTCTTTTCTCTTGAATATCCACTTACAGCGGATAGGCTTCTTCTCCTTAGGCAACTTGACAAGTTCCCAAGTACCATTCTTGTCAAGTGACTCCATTTCTTCATGCATTGCAGTCATCCACTTATTGCAGTCAGGAGATTTAACAGCTTCAGAATATGAGGCAGGTTCTGCTCCACCTTCAATCTCCTGAGCTATACTCAATGCATAAGCAGCAACATTCACTTCTTGTATTAATCGCTTAGGAGGACAAATTTGCCGCCTAGACCTATCAGCTGCAATAGACTGTGGTGGTGGAGGGTCAACAATATTAGGAAAATGTTCAACAATAGATGTATCAACAGTATCCATAACATCCACAACAATATTTTCTGATTCTTCATCAAAATCCATAGATTTCTCCACCTGCACTGTTGATTCCTGCTCAATCTCAACAGGATCATTAGTAGACTTCTTGTCAAGTAACATCAAAGATTCATTGAAGACAACATTCCTACTAATCACCACCTTTCTTGTTTATGGATTCCACAACTTGTAACCTTTGACACCAGATTTAAAACCAAGAAAGATGCACTTAACTGCTCTAGGCTCTAACTTTCCATTATCAACGTGAGCATAAGCAGTGCAACCAAATACTCTCAAAATAGTATAATCAGCCGGAGAACTAGACCATACCTCAATAGGAGTCTTCTTGTCAATTGCAATAGAGGGAGAACGATTAATTAGATAACAAGCTGTCGAAGCAGCTTCTGCCCAGAAACGTCTAGGCAACCCAGCATTGGATAACATGCAGCGAGCTTTAGAAATGATGGTCATGTTCATTCGCTCTGCTACACCATTCTGTTGAGGGTATGAGGAACAGTGTAGTGTCGCACAATACCTTCAGATTTGCAATAAGATTGGAATTCGTCAGAACAGAACTCCATCCCATTATCAGTGCGAAGCTTCTTCACCTTCTTCTCAGTTTGCCTCTCACCCATAGTTTTCCACTCCTTGAAAGCTGAGAATGCATTTGATTTGTGTTTCAAGAAATAAGACCACACTTATCGAGAGTAGTCATCAATAATTGTTAGCATATATCGAGCACCACCTAAAGATGGTTCTCGAGACGGACCCCACAAATCAGAATGCACATAATCAAGAATACCTTCAGTAGTATGAACTGAAGTATTAAATTTCACCCTCTTATGCTTACCAAACACGCAATGCTCACAGAACTCCTGATTACTAGCATTGCATCCAGCAAGAAGTCCTCTCTTGCTCAACTCTGTCATACCAGCTTCACTCATATGCCCAAGATGCATATGCCAAATATTAGTAGCATCAGAATCAGATAAGGAATTTGAAACTATAACAGCTTTACCTGCAACTGTGCTACCTCTTAGATGATACAGATTTGCAGCTTTCATGACCACAAGAGACCCCTTGGAAACCTTCAGAACTCCAACTTCACCGGTGTACTTATACCCTTTTGCATCAAGAGTACTCAATGAAATTAGGTTCCTCTTCAGATCTGGTATTTGTCTGACATCTGTCAAAGTTCTAACTGCACCATCAAACATCTTAATCTGAACAGATCCAATCCCTGCAACCTTACAGGATGAGTTATCACCCATCAAAACAGTTCCACCAGCATTAACAGATTCATAACTGGAAAACCAATCCCTGTTAGAGCACATATGAAAGGTGCAGGCAGAATCAAGAATCCATTCATCATCAGTTCTAGTACAGCCAGCAAACACCACCAGCATTTCACCATCAGAACTATCATTAGCAACAACAGAGGCCTTACCTCCATCTTCTGATTTACCTTGGTCTCTCCTTTCTTTATATTGAAGGCGACGACATTCAGATATGTCGTGACCGTCTTTCTTGCAATATCTACATGACTTAGACTTTGGTCTGGATTTCGAGCGACCTTTCTAATTGCTCGAACTTTGGCCTCTAGATCCATGGCTAGAACTTTTCTCCTTTTGTCTTCCGCGAGTATATAAGCCCTCTCCATGAGAGCTAGAACTCTCACCAACCATCTGTCTCATTGTTTCCTTAGACTTTAAAACATCATAAACTTTATCAAGGGTGAGAGTATCTCTACTATACAAAATTGTATCTCAAAAATTTGTATAAGAACTCGGTAGAGAACACAAAAGAATAAGAGCCAAATCTTCTGTGTCATATTATACCTCCATGGATTCTAGGTCAGCCACAATTTCCTTGAATTCAGAAATATACTCATGCACTCGTCCTCCATCCTGCAGTTTGTGTGAAAATAACTTTTGCTTGAGATTCATCTTGCTGGTAAGAGTTTTCGTCATACACAGCTTTTCAAGTTGCTGCCACAATCCAGCAGCAGTCTTTTCCTTCATAACCTCCTGCAAAATAGTATTAGATAAGTGAAGTTGGATCTGTGAGAGGGCTTTTCGTTCCTTCTTCTTCTCTTCCGTTGTCCACTCCGTGGAAGCTTTGCTAAATCCATCCAGCGCCTCCTCCAGATCTGTATTTGATAGAACAGCTCGCATCTTCACTTGCCATAGAGAAAATCGTGTGTTTGTCTCCAAAAGGGGAAGATCGTATTTCAGAGAAGCCATGTCGATGAAACCCTGATTTCAAGAAACCAAGAGCTCTGATACCACTTGTTAGAAATCTACAAGCAATAAGCGGAAATAGAAATAAGATCGAGAGAGACGACACAACGATTTAACGTGGAAAACCCTTGCGGGAAAAAAACCACGGACGCACGGCGGCGACGAAAGCTCCACTAAGATGAGAGAATACAAGATGTAGGGATTTTATAAAGTGCGGCTTGAGTTTCCCTACAGCTAACAAGGGGTAAATATAGGATGGAGATACAAAACCTAATAGGGTTAATAACCTAATGGGCCTAAAAGAGACTAGACCCATAAGTTAGGGAATTTGGATCACCTAACTTCAACAGAAACAATAATGTAGTGTTTGATGTAGAATACAAGTGAAAAACATGGCAACTGCCTCAATGGTTTGTTCTCTAGCTCTTGCTTGAATAAAGTTTACATTCATCTGTGTTGTATTGGAAGATCTCATTCATCAATTCATTAGAATCTCTATATGATGGGTTATGTTACTTTTCCTGTGGTTAAAGGTGCAAAATTTGCGGAGCTGCCCCGTTGTTTGAAGCGATATGGTGCACTTGCACTTCCAGAAAGTGATATCAATGAGCTGTGTTCATATATCTTTTTAGTTTTTTTTTTTTTTGTTTTGGGCAGGAAGCTTTAATTTTTTGTTTACTGGTATAGTTACTACTAGCTTTTTTACCTATCGCCGTATGGGCGGTGCTGTTTCACCCGTTTGTTTGATCATAATAAGAACACAAAATTTTAAATACAATTAATTAGTATTTTTTATTCTTAAATTTCTAGTCATTGTATTATTACTCACAATTTCAACACAAAATATTGTATTATTACTCACAATTTTAACACAAAATTTCAATGAGTGTTTTTTTACCTTATTTTTAAAAAAACTTGTATATGTTAAATCATGTATTGAGTTAGAGATTAGTTTGATTATGATTATTTTATTACGTATTTTTATATCAAAAACAATATATAAGCATTTTGGATAAAACTTAACGGCCACATCAGCCTTTGGCGTCCTCTCCTTGAGTTTACTAAATCCATCAAAAAGTTAGCCGTACTTTGGCACTGCCACTAATTTTTTGTAATTTAGGTAGACCAACCCATTGGTCAATCACAAACCTTTTGTGACTCTTGGTTGATTATGTGATAGTCACAAAATCGACTATGCTTCGAACCAAAATTTTGTCTTTTGTATTCGTTGAGTACGACCAAAACGAACTTATGGACCCCTAAGATCCACCCTTGCTATCCAGTGCAATAATAGGTCCATAGTCTACTTTGGCAGAAAAGGCCTAGTTCTTATAAAGGCATTACAAGTCTTGTTATGGTAAAGCATTGCCTCACTTTTACTTTGGGGACATTTTAGGTGATATATTTTTATCTACGTTTGCTACTGAACTAATCGCGCAAGAGACATACACAACAACCTAAAATATGGTTCTAAGCATTAAGACAATTAATGCTTGTAGGTGATCGGATCTTGGCCCCCTTTAATCTTGGAAAAGCGCTTCATGTTCATCATCGAAGGATCTCCTATCCTTGAGTCTTTGACTAGCTTTCATCCCTCCTTTTGTTGTAATTACATAGTTTTGTAAACTAAATACAAGATTCCTAGTCTATCTTGTTAATTTACAAATAATAAAATTACAACAAAATAAACGGTACGTAGACTGTATTTCCCAAAATTAAATAATAATAAAATTAAATTGGGGGTGGGGCCTTTTATCCGATCACTAAGAACCTGCACGCTCTGCCACAAAACGCATAATATACACAATAACACATGTTTATAAAACATACATTCATTCACTATCGTATGAGTGAATGACCTTAAATCTAGCATGCTTGGTAGATTTAATTTAACCCTAATTAACCAATTTTAATTAAGGTGGTAATTAATTATTAATAAAAAAATTTATTCTAATTAAACCCTAATAATAAACTCCTTTATTATAATTGCTTCAACAATAAAATTCATTCAATTATAAGACTATCGTTAATATTTAAAAGTTTCATGGATATAGATTTCAAAACTTGCCCATAAATTCCATCAATTAAAACTCCCACTCAATTTAATAACTCATTATTAAAATTAAATAGGAAATTAATTATGAATTAAATATTTTCAATACTCAATCAAACATATGATTAAAATTGAAAATTGCCCAAAAATTCGGTTCGAAAATCATTCCGTTTGATAGCCAAGTGACTTGGTCAAACCAAAGTCAAAGCTGGTCAATCCAGATCAAACCTGATCCAAACAGAAAATAAATAAAAAAAAATCTTTAATTTCGAACTAAAATCGGTCAGACCATACTGGTTAAATCAAAACCGATCAAATTGGATTGATTTAATTAAATCTGGTCCAACCAGACAACCCAACCAACAAAAGCCTTAGGCCTAGCCCAAGTCAAGCCTGTCAGCACAGGGGTTTGGTGTGTGGGCCGAAATAAGCTTGGACTATCCAAGAGGTGAGCGTGGGCCGAAAATAGTCTGGTCCAGCACAATTAACCAAATAATAATAATAATGACAAAAGGCTGGTGGGCTCTAAGCCTAGTGAACTAAGGGTTTGAACCCTCTTATTTCCAGCGCCTGTGTGGCTGTGTCAACCGACGGTGGCGGCGGTCAAACAGTATTATTATTATTTTTTCAAAATCAGTTTATACAATAAACTCAGAAATATCCATGAACACTTTAAAAACACGTCTTTCAACAAAAATATTAACATGAGATAATCTCCTCCTTTAATTGAATCATTTTATTAAGAACGCAATTCGTTTTGTTATGAAAAATATGCAAAAATGAGGGGCTCTGATACCACTCTAGGAAATCGTTAGATGCATAAACCAGAATCGCAGCGGAAGTACGAATCAAACATCTAACAACCTAAATCAGCCCGATATGCATATAAATCAATAACAAAAGGGTTATCGTAACTCACCTTCTTGAAGTGTGATACTAGCTCGAAAATCAGTACCTCCCATAGCCTTTATGTCGATCCAGAGAGCTCCAAATGTAGCTCCTCTACTTAGTGCACGCTAGCTGGGATCCGGATCTTCCTCACTAAAGCTTGCTAGAACTTCTGGTCGAAGAACGGCTTTTAGGGTTATGGCGGCTAGGGTTTTCTCCGAGAGAAAGTGTGTTTGGCTTAGGATTGACTGCTACCCTAGCAGTCTTATTTATAGGATTAGGGCAGAAACCCTAATCCCTTCCTAACCCTAATGGGCCGCCAGCCCAGTAGTCTCAATCCACCATGGATTGGGCCTATTAATGATCCGGTCCATACTATAGGCGTGTGACTTTGTAGGACCGGGTCCGATTAGCCGTGGCCCAAACCACTAATTAATATTGGTCTCTAGCAAGACATATTAATCCCTAATCGGCCCGAATTAATTCTATTAATCAGGTCCAACACTTAACTAGTTCATATGCCGATTTGGACCGATAGACATAAATCCTTCCATAACGGCTCCAGTAATTCCTGCCCGCATAATCAAACACTTTCCAAGATTAGCTGTAAATGCATCTAGCACTCTACCATCCCAATTTCTAAGTACAAATTTTTCTTCTACCATATATAGAAAAGAATCTAAATAGCAATATATGTATACATATGTAAAATAATTGTAAGGAGAATCTTCAGGATAGACACAATATAATATATAAGGCAATCTATCATATCAATATCTTTTAAATTAGTTAACTGAGATTTGAGGATATTAGCGAGATATTAATTTTGAATTTCCATAATTTTAGCTTATATGATTTTTGTTGAACTAGAAATGTATAAATAGACAAACAATAAGAATTTCTTCCCCATTTCCGATTTCCAAACATATATTTGCCCATTCATTAGTTATAAGTTACTGTAACAGAATGAACATGAGAACTCATTTGCCACTCATACTGCTCGTACTTCTACTGATGGTCTTACTATCAAGCTGCAGCAGCAGAGATATAAATGGTGGATCAACTCAACAGACTGTTGATCAAATCAACGACAAAGGTGTATTTGGTGTACAATCTCAGGGGCGAGTTAACCAAATCAACGACCATATTAATGAAGTTGATCCTTCTAGACAAGTGCCAGGTGGGTCGAACCCGATTCGCCGCCCGAAACGGCCTCCACCTTCGGGAGGTTGTGGTGGTTTGATTCATTGTATGTATATTGCGAGTCTCCGTTATTATAATTTGTTGCGTTGGTAAGACTAATGAATAAAATGAAAATAAAATTAGTTTGGGATGGAAAACTGATACACACTAACCCAAAATCCTATTCTTCTCTCGTACCAACTTTCACTTTTATATAAATTTGCTCGCCATCATCCCCTATCAAAATCTCCATGATTGTCCAAAACCATTTATTTTGTCATTGCTCACTCTCGACCATCAATCCACTTACCTTGTTGTTAGCCAAAGCGTCAAACTTTCCAATCATTAATTATGCGCCCCCATGCATGTCACCCAAAATAGGTAATATGAATTATCTACAATTTTATATATAAGCTTGGGTAAAATGAGTACTTATACCATCAGGTAACAAAATGACAAGATATCAAGTAATAAAAAAATTACCAAACAATGGGTATATTCAAAACAAAAAATCTTTTGAGGCGGTTACTTGGGCGAACTTTTCTGCTCCCCCCGTTTCTTTGTCGAAAATGGTTTCTCTTTCATAATCTTATCTTCTCGTCCATTGATTCTGGATTAGCGTATCATCCTACGATTTTGAGTGTTTTACTATGCGTTTTCCAACCATTGTCAGGGACTAACCGCCCTATAAGGCTTTAAAAAGTAGTCAATTTTGGTTTTCCTCAATACACTCTCTTATTTGACTTATTCGGCCAAAATGGTGTTAACTACCTTCTACCCCTTTCCAGATTCCTTCAAGTGAACTAGTGGCTAGTGCGTCTCGCAATTTACTAAGGTTGAAGGTCTGATTCTCCAGTGATGTTAGAAAGATGATTACGGGCCTACAGTCTTTTCTTGGGAGGATATGGAGCCTTCACAGCCGCATTCGAGCATGCAATGCCGAATTCAATTTGTTTTGGGTCTTCTTTGAATTTGGAACTCAGAAACGAAGATCTTCCATGAACCTTTTATACCTTAACACCTTCTCACCTACTGATTTTTTGAAATGATAACTCACGTCCTCCCTTAAGATCTTTCATGAACCATTTATACCTCAACATCTTCTCATCAGTTTCATCATTCTCTATTATTACTTATTGTTTCGGATTCTATTTCTCTTATTGGTTCATCGTTCTCTATTATTATTTATACATAAACCTAAACAAATATATAGAGAGTTTGATATATGTGTTCATCCATCCATCATTGTGCTTTGGATTCAATTTCTCTTAATTTTTGTTTTTGTCCTTTGTAATACCCCTCATGTTTGGAAATATAACGATGAAGAGGAGGATGGTTGATCACATGTAAATTTATCACCTAACACAAGTTTTTCCTATTAAGGTAATCATAAATGGACCGGATCGGCCAGTTCACTCGGTTCGACAATGATCCGGCCATCTGCCTGAAACTATTTGGCAGTTTTGAGTTCAACAGTCAAACCAATAAACGATCTAGTTCAACCGCGATAATTGGACGGTTTGATCAGTTCAAAGTATTCCCAGTCATACCATCAAAGAAGAAACAGTGTCGCTTTAATAAGTGTCCGAAAAATAAAAATTAAATAAAAAATGAAAAATCATGCAAAAAAACATATCTTTTTCAATTATTCTCTTCTTTCCTAATTCCTCTATGAAATTACTTTTTCTTGACTCTTTCTCTCCTTCCTCTTTCTCCCCAAATTTTCACTTGCGTTCTCTTAGGGATGGCATTTGATACCCTACCCTAGGGTATCCTACCCTACGCTACCCGGTCAACGAGGATAATACCCTATGTTGACTGGGTAAGGGTAGGGTAAGAGTATTCTCTTAGTTGAAAAAGTAGGGTAAGGGTAGGGTAAGGATATGACCAAACCCCTACCCGCAAAATACCCTACCCTTAACCTCACTATAAATCTAAGTATTTTTTTATGTAAAATTACCAAACAAACTATTATCGACGGTTGATTCGTGAGATGATTCACCATTAACTAATATAAAAGCACATTATAACCATTAATTATTTGCTTACACATGATTCAAGTTTTGATTTAAAATGTATAATGATGATAGTAGAAATTGATCGTAATAACATTACTTTATTGACTAATTTATATATATCTAGTGCTTATATAATATTTTTTTATTTTATTTATGTGGTTGAGAACGATGTGTTTTGGTATAATCATTATTGATAAAATTGTGTTATAAGAATATATTAAAATATCTAGGGTACCCACGAACCCTATGAATATTTGTAGGGTATGATAAGGGTAGGATAGTTGAAAACCCGTAGGGTAAATGGTCGGGTATTTTCCAAAGTTATACCCTGAGGGTAAAGGTACGGTTGACCCCATACCCTGACCCTACCCTACCCATTGCCATGCCTACGTTCTCTTCACGTGGCACGTCTTTGTGTTACTAAATCTCTCTCTCCTTTTCAGAGCTGCAACCCTCATCATATCTTAACTAGGGTCTCTAGCTTTTACCCATGTATGTATCTTGAGTCTCCTTCGTTCTAAGCTTCAAACTAGAAATGGGTACAATAGAAAAATAAACGTGTTTGTTTTGGCACAAAATGAAGAAGTAGAAGCTGAAAAAATAATGATGAAGAAGAATAGAAGAAAGAAATCTTAATCTTAAGTATATATCCATGAATATATTAAGGGTTTGTAACCCAAATATGGAATTTGTATATTGTCTAGCCAAACATGGCATCGGATCCACGTCCAACCCTTTGTGGGTTGGACCGGTCCAACTCAATACCCGGAGGGGTAAAATTGGAATATAAAAAATAACTAACCTATCCCCTTCTTCCCTAGTTCTGTAAATCAATCTCTGTGGCCATCGTACACCATCGAACTCTTACGATGACGACGAAGAGAGCTATCCCAACTCCACGCTCACGGCGTCCTCCATCTCCTTCCTCCCGCCGACCACGGACACGGATCACACGATGATATCCTGGTCATCACGGAATTCAATCTCTCCCCATTGCCAGAATCTCTCGCCGACAACCCTCGAGTCCCTCCGTCCAGAGCTAGATGCAGAGGATCCAGAGCTTCCTTCCTCCTCGCAACTTGATGATGGTGTCTCCGGTGAAGACGGAGGTGGGAGATCCGGATCCAGAAGGAAGGAGGTAGAGTACGACATTTTTGTCGTATTCCAAGGTTGAAGAAGAATGACATATTTATCATTTAGTTAAGTTAGATGACTGGTTTGTTATTTAGTTAAGTTAGGTGATTGATTTATCACTTAGTTAATCTGGGTGACTGATTTGGGATGTTTTAACAACTATTGAAAGTTACATTCTCAGTCACTAAAAATTATATTGCTGACTATTTGAGAACTTTGACCATTTTGTAAACATTTAAATGCAAACATTGTTAGATAAATTTATAACTATATAATATGTCATTGATAACGTGTTAACTAGTTTTGCTAACTAGTTAATTAGTTTTGATAAATAGTTTTCAAAATTAATTAACTAGTTAACTCGATTGGTTAACTAGTTAACTCAATTAGATAACTAGTTAACAACTTGATAAGTTAACTAATTAACTCAGTTGGTTAACTAGTTAACAACTTGATAACTAGTTAACTCGGTTGGTTAACTAGTTAACAACTTGATAACTAGTTAACTCGAGTTGTTAACTAGTTTACAAAAATAACTGTTATCGAGTAAAAAATCTGTTAACAAGTTATCAAACAAAAAACGTTGTTAACTAGTTATCAGATAAAAATCATGTTAACTAGTTATCAGTTAAAAAACATTGTTAACTAGTTAACAACAAAAAAATGTGTTAACTAGTTAACTAATTTTGATAACTAGTAATCAACTAAATTTTTTGTTAACTAGTTATCTAAATCATGATGTTAACTAGTTATCAAACAAAAAACGATGTAACTAGTTATCAGGTAAAAACCATGCTAACTTGTTATCAGTTAAAAAATCACTGTTAACTAGTTAACAACACAAAAAAGTGTTAACTAGTTAACAGCAAAAAAAGTGTTAACTAGTTTTTTTTAAGAAAAAAAAATGTTAAAAATTTTAAAAACAAAAAAAAATTCATCTCGCCGGAAAAGTCACCGGCAACAGTGGCCGGCCGCCGGTGGTCCCCTGGGAATTAAATTATTTATTTTAAATATAATAATTAAATTATGTGTGTAAAGTCCTAAATACCCCTAATAATCTAGACCATTAGATTGGTCAAATGGTCAAAGGATGATCTAATGGTTGAGATGAAGATTGGAAGTTTCCAACCCTTGGAAATGGTTGGATGGTGATCAGCTACCGCCAAACATTCCGGAGGAGTACTATAATAGGCAGGGATAGAGCTACCTTTTTATGGTCAACGCTCTGGTACCCACAGGGTACCGATACCCTATCACTAAAATTTCATTACAGTTATGTTTGAATTTTAAAGTTTGAGAGTCTTAGTTTAGTGTTCAAGGTTTAGGATATAGTGTTTGAGGTTTTGAGTTTATTTTGGGGGTTTATGATATTTTAATTTGAACTTTTGGTCAAAAGTTAGAGTTTTACATACGATTTAGGATTTGAGCTTATGAAGTAGTATTTGAGGGTCAGAATTCAGTGTTTATGGAGTAAGCATTATTCACTAGTGCTCATGATTTATTACAATGGATTTAGGACTCATTATTTAAATTTTAATCATTTAAAAATGTGAATTTAGAGTGCTAGGGGTACCGATACCCTGTGGGTACCAGAGCACTTGCCTTTTATATAGGGTGCATGGCCCTATGATGACAAAATATTGTAGTAGTCTGGTGGTAAGTGTATTATATTAATATCTTGATGTCTCAAGTTTAAATCACAATCTTGCAATTTGTTTTCACTTCATTTCTTTCTTTTAAATGTAATATTAGTAAACTGATTTTTTTCTATTAAATGTAATATTAGTGAACTGATTTTTTTATTAGATATAATATTAATAAATTGATTGTTAACCGGGATGATCAGCGTCCAGGCATTTTTGGGTTTGAAAGTTCCAAACCCATTTCCAACCATTAGATCTAGTTTGACCCTTTGACTAATTTAATGGTCCAGATTTGATAGGGGCATTTAGGACTTTACACAAACAATTTAATTATTATATTTAATTTAATATTTTATTATTATTTATTATTTAAATATTTTATGTTTTTATTACCGTTGGCAACAACTTGTCGCCGTCCAATGTTGCCGGCTGCCATCATCGGCCGCAGTCTCCGGTCGCCGGTCGCCGTCTCCGGTCGCTGGCCGCCGTCCACCGGTTACTTTTCCGGTGACTTTTTCGGTGATTTTTCGGTGACTTTTCCAATCACATTTCCGGCGACTTTTCTCCGGCGACTTTTCTCCGGTGACTTTTTACTGCGACTTTTTCTACGAGGACAAGTAACTAGTTAACCTGATTTTTTTACTATTAACTTATTAGCATAATTTTTTTATTCGTAACTAGTTAACTAGTTAACTTGGATTTTTATAGTTAACTAGTTAGTTAACATGTTTTCCGGTGAGGCTCCGGAGACCGACCAAACTCCGGTGACTTTTTCGACGAGGACAAGTTAACTAGTTAACCTGTTTTTACTAGTTAACTTATCGAGTTAACTAAGTTAACATCATGATTTATATAACGAGTTAACTAGTTATCTAATCGAGTTAACTAGTTAACCAATCGAGTTAATCTAGTGAATCAGTCGAGCTAACTAGGTAACTCGATAAGGTAACTAGTTAACCAATCGAGTTAACAAGTTACCAAGTTGTTAACTAGTTATCTAATCGAGTTAACTAATTAACATCATGATTTAGATAACGAGTTAACTAGTTAACCAATCGAGTTAACTAGTTATCTAATCGATTTAACTAATTACCAAGTTGTTAACTAGTTAACCAATCGTGTTAACTAGTTAACTTATCGAATTTAGTTATCCAATCGAGTTAACTAGTTATCCACTCGAGTTAACTAGTTAACTAGTCGAGTTAACTAGTTAACCAATCGAGTTAACTAGTTATTCAATCGAGTTAACTAGTTAACCTATCGAGTTAACTAGTTAACTTGGTAGTTATCAGGTTGTTAACTAGTTAACCAATCGAGTTAACTAGTTAACTTGGTAGTTATCAAGTTGTTAACTAGTTAACCAATCGAGTTAACTAATTAACTTGGTATTTATCAAGTTGTTAACTAGTTAACCAATCGAGTTAACTAATTAACCATCCAATTAACTAGTTAACCAATCACTACAAGAAAAAGGGGTATTTGTCACGGTTTTTTAGTCACGGTTTTGGAAATCGTGACTAACTGGTCACGGTTTCATACGAACCATGACTAATTAGTCACGGTTCCCAAAACCGTGACTAAATTAGTCACGGCTTCATGTAAAACCATGACTAATTTAGTCACGGTTCCCAAAACCGTGACTAATTCGTCACGGTTTTACATGAAACCGTGACTAATTTAGTCACGGTTCCCAACCTTTCCTTCTTCTTTCCTTCTTCTTCTTCTTCCTCTGCCACACATCTTCCTCTGCCTTCTTCTTCTACTTCTCTTCATCTACTAATCTCCAGCCACACCTCTTCCTCTCCCTTCTTCTTCTTCTTCCCTTCAATCAGCCACATCTCCCTTCTTCTTCCCTTTAATCAGCCACATCTCCCATGAAACACAACCTGATGGCTTGAAGGGCGGTGACGGATCGCGGGGTGTTGAGTCGCCGGGTGGATTGGACTCGGCGGCGGTGATTGGAGCTCGGCGGCGGCGGTGGGGATCTGGAGCTCGGCGGCGGTGATGGAGCTCGCGGGGCGCGATCGAAGGCGGGCGGTGGGGATCTGGATCTCGGCGGCGGTGATGGAGCTCGCGGGGCGACGAAATCGAAGGCGGCGCGGCGGGGTTGGCGGCCAAAATACAAGGCGGCGGCGGCGGCGGGAGCTCGCCGTTTTTTTTATTTTTTTATTAATTAAAATTTGTATTTTATTATTTTTTAATTAATTAAAATTGTAATTTCTGTTATTTCATTATTTGAAACCAATGAATAAATTAATGACTTATTAGAAACTTTGTAAAATGGAGTGACTAGTTTGCATACGGAAGGAGTTTAATTCGGACATTTTGTGAACTTTTTAAGTTTATGGATCACTTTGTATAAGGGAAGAAGTTGAGGGTCTAGTTTTGTACTTTGAGGAAATGATAACTTGGGTCACTAAAATTTGTTATTTTACGATTTGATCACTACACTTTGTCACGGTTTCTAAAGGAACCGTGACTAATATTAGTCACGGTTCATATTGAAACCGTGACTAATATTAGTCACGGTTCCTTTAGAAACCGTGACAAAACAATTTTGTCACGGTTCATGTTAAAACCGTGACAAAAATTGATCCATATAGTCACGGTTATCAAAACCGTGACTAATTTTTTTAGTCACGGTAAAAACCGTGACTAATAGTGCCCAAAATCGTGACAAATACCCATTTTCTTGTAGTAAATCCAGCTAACTACCACACTACAAAAACAAGAATAAATCAAATACTTCTAAAATTATTCCAACAATGTTTTTCTTTTATGGCCAAAAACCCCAAATTGTCAACATCATAAAACACAAGTGAGTAAAATTGCAACTACACATAAGACAAATGACTAAAATTGCAACTTCTACATAAAACAAGTGACTAAAATTGCAATCACAAGAACTAGACTATAACTACAGAAGTACGCCGGCTGGGCTATTAGCTTCGGCAGCGGCACCACCGGCGGCAAGGACGACAACTACTATCTCGTCACCGATGCCTCCGATTTCGAAGCTGTCAAACCTAAACCCGGAACCCTTCGCCACGTCGTCATTTAGAATCGCCCTCGTTGGACCACTTTGGACAGCACTCCCGTTCCGATAACGACGACATCTCCTTCTTCGGCGCCACCAATGTTTGTGCCCACCTTTGGCGTTCAGTCACTTTGGGCGTGGATTGGTCCAGAGGATGCCCAGGCTCCGATTAGGGTTGAGCACAAGAGGTTTCGGGTGAAGAAGGTGGCGGCCAAGTCATTGACGAGCCACATGGCGACGCCATCGATCTTGCTGCAATCGGAAGCCGATGTGGGAGATCCGGCGTGGGTGCCGACTTTGGGTGAGGTAGAGGAATTGGAGTGGAAGTTCAAGAAATCGGCAGAGGTATGCGACAAGGAAGAAGATAGGGACGGCGGCTGAGATATCATTTAGGGATAGGGCTTTGGATTTTTTTTAAATGACCAAAATACCCCTCCGGATTTGGGTTTGGACGCTGATCTCGTCCCATTGTTAACCCAAACATTTTTATTAAATGTATTCTTTTTTTATTGTAATTAAAACCCTAGCCTCTTTTAAGTATTTAATTATCATTAATTAATTTTTATTCATTCATGTTTTTTTTCAATGTCTCGCCCTGATACACTAAGCCACTATTGCAATCTCCTTGCAGTTATTCAATAATAAATTCAAAATCCAATTCGGTATAAATCTGCAATGTCTTCTAGTGATAGGTTGTCAGAAACTTCTGCCTCTATCAATAATTTGTTAACTCCCGATTCTATGCCTACTAGACGACAAATTCTACCATGAAAACACCCCTTAGTGTTTTGATATCAAAACACTCATCATAATCATTCATTTTTTAAGGGGAGATCTAATGGTTCATATTCAAAGGATAGAAGTGTAATTGTATATCTTTAATTTTTTAGATTTTCATTTTTCAAGGTCATTAATTATAATTAAGTTAAATTATTTTAATTTTCCATCTCGTCCTACGGTTCTATTTTTCCGCCGTCTGCACGTTATTTTTGCTTCTCCGGCCATATTTTTTTCCGGTCATCTTCTCCGGCCTTAGTTTATAGTCGTTCGTTGTTCCGTTTTCATATTTAGGAACAAGCATATACGGAGCCGTTTTATAATATCTTTGGTCATTGTTCCGTTTTCATATTTATGAACGATCTTCTTAAAATATATCTTTGTTCATTGTTCCGTTTTCATATTTATGAACAATCTTCTTGAAATATATCTTTGTTCATTGTTCCGATTTCATATTTAGGTACAATCTCCTTAAAATATATGTTTATTCATTGTTCCATTTTCATATTTAGTAACAATTTTCATAAAATATATGTTCCTAAATCGTCAATCGGAACAACTTTTATTTTTAAACCCTAAAGATAAACACGTTCCTAAAAAAAAATCGGAACAAAATTGAGAAGATGAAAAAGAAGAAACAATAGCCTCCTCTCTGGTTTCCTCCTTGAACACTCCGATTTCAACCCCTGGATCTCGACCCTGACTTTAATCACTAACAAACAATACCTTTTAGAAATAGAGTCCCTAAGAACAGAGCACTACAAAGTTCCACCTTTCTTTATCGGGCGTTAATCACAAACAAACAACACCTTATCCCTAAAGAAAAATCTAATAACAGACCTTGAGCTCTCTTCCATGTTTCTCTCGATCATGACCCCTACTGAACTTTGCCCCTAAGATTGATTATTCTAGCCATTGCGTCCGTACATCAGTTGCAACTCCTGCTTCTCATAAATCTCCAGTGAAAAGTCACGTAGCATTCGAACTTTCCCTCCTTCTCCGCCGGAACTCACGCTCGGCGCCATCGTCGACGATCTCTTCGCCACCAATTTCGACCCCACAGTCGAGCTCGCTGGCACTTCGGGAGGCGGCAGAGATCTGTTACTACCGCGGCGGCGACGGTCGGGGTGGAGCAAGGCGGTGGCGATTGGGTTGGATCAACGCGGCGGCGGCTGTTGGGTTGGAACAACGCGGCGGCGGCTGTTGGGTTGAAGCAAATCGGCGGCGGCTGTTGGGTTGAAGCAAAGCGGCGGCGGCAATGAGATTCGAGCAAATAGGGTTGAGAGGGAGAGAAGTTTTTTGGCTGATTGTAAAGAGAATTAGGGTTTGTGGTGAAACCCTAATATGATTTACTATATTATTAGTTCCAAATGTCTATTTTATCATTTTTTTTAGTCCATTATATCTCCTCTCTAATCCTACGGCTCTAAGAGGTGTTTTGATATTAAAACACTAAGGGGTATTTTCATGGTAGTAGATCCCCTACTAGACAATGTATAATCCAGTTTCTTACTTTCTTCAAATTATTATATGATTATACTCTCCTCTTTTATAGCCTATATATTGAAGTTATTATATGATGTATCTTCTCCGCGTCACCCTTTTTTTGGAGAAGTTATAATCTCTTGTTAAAATTTATCATGGTTCATGGATGGAGCCACACAAATAAAGCTAATTTATCGTGTCGACTGACTTATTCGTTTGTTTTGAGTCTTCCCGTCTCTACTGCTCCAGATGAATACGTATTTTTGGTGATGAAGATAGTGAAGACTAGGATACACTATAATTTTCTAGCTGACACTTTAATCATATATGTTGAACATGATATACCAGAAAATTTTTTGTTTACATTTGAAAGAACGTCGTGTACTATTAAAATAATAATATATTTTTGGTCGGCCCCTAGAATGAAGGAATCCTGGCTTGGTCACTGATAATAGGAAACATGCGGTTGCGAGGAATGTATTTGAGAAGATCTTCGGAGTCTTGAAAATGAGATGGACCATTTTGCGGGATACTTGTTGGTTTTCACCTAGAGTAATTGATGACACAAATTGTAAATGGTAGTTGCTTGCTTCACAATTTCATAAAACGGGAACAAGGGTGAGATCCCTATGAGCAATATGTTAACGGGTTACAGATGGATGGTGTAAATGAAAAACTCCAACCTACGTACCAAATGAACAAGAGTTTGGTAATGTAGATGGATGAGGAATCTTTGGCCAGGTACATGAACAATACGATCATCAACGAAGTCGCTGAATGTGTCTTTGGTGATTTTTTTTTTATTTGCCTGATTTATCATCAAATATTGTATTCTTACTTATTCAAAGTCAATATAAAATGATATTAGACTCACTCAACCATCTACACGAGTAGGTGACTGAGGCGAGTTCATATAACATTGAGCGAAACTAAAATTTGCATTGAGTCGGATTCCAGATAAAAAAATAAATTTATAACCTCAGGACCGAAAGTGGGGTGAGCCGGGGATCGACAAGGCTCCCCTTGTCTCCGCCCTTGGAACCAAATCACCAATCCAAACGCCCTCCAAATACGATATAAAAATCCAATATGGAAATAATGTAAGGCTAAAGATAATTACCACAAAATATGGTAATGAAATTTATATGAATTTCATATATTATTATATTTATAAATAATAAATCCAAATTTTTATATTCAAGACAATTATTTCAATAAAAAAAGTACAATTTTTGTAGAAAATAAACAAATAATTGCTTACATCTCAGCGATCGCCTATAAACATGCTATATCAGTTAGACAATCCGCCAAATGATTTCCTTGCCTTTAAACATGAGTAATCCTCACATTCCAATTTCTGCCCAACAAATTCTGGAACCTTTGCACAACTACGCTGTGTTGGTGCTCAGTTCTGTCTCATGCTGTTCTACAGCTGAATCACATAATCGAGTCGATATGGACTTCCAACTTTTTTTATCCCTGCATCCCACGCTCTCTCCAGCCTCATAATGGCTCCAGTAATTCCTGCCCGCATAATCGAACACTTTCCAAGATTAGCTGTGTTGAAAAGTGCTTCAGAACACTTAATATTTTAAGTCCTAAGTGTTATGTTAGTAGCTGTCATAGCAGTTTAGTTTTATGATGTTTACGGTGCTTAGAGCAGTTATTAGTGGCAGTTACATTAGCAAGTTTGAAGTTTCATATGTAAGTTGTGGGATAATTCTCTGTTTTTTTTTAGATAAGTTTGTATGCATAAAGTATTAAAGAGCTGATAACTTCTCAGCACTAAACCCTGATTTCTTTGTGCTACATTCATCAATCTCACAATTAACAAACATCAACATCTGGTATCAGAGCGTTCTTCTTGTTGGGATCTGTGTTATGGATAGTGAACCAGGTTTTTCAGCAATTTAGCTCCACCTGTGTTTAATGGTGATGATTATCAGTTTTGGGCCGTAAGAATGGAGGCTTACTTGGAGGCTCTAGATCTGTGGGAAGCAGTGGAGGATGACTATGAAATCCCCCCACTACCAAACAACCCGACGATGGCTCAGATCAAAAGCCATAAGGAGAAGAAAACAAGGAAAGCTAAGGCCAAAGCTGTTCTGTTTGCTGGTGTCTCTCAGATGATTTTCACCAGGGTTGCTGCGATCAAAACAGCAAGAGAAATCTGGGAATATTTGAGAGAGAATATGCAGGTGATGAGCGAATACGTGGAATGAAAGTTCTCAATCTTATTAGAGGTTTTGAATTGCAAAAGATGAAGGTGATGAAACAGCAAAGGAGTATTCTGAAAGGCTCCTTGATATAGCAAACAAGTGAAACTCTTAGGTACAGATTTTCCAGATACTAGGATTGTTGAGAAGATTCTAGTTACTGTGCCAGAGAAGTATGAGGCTTCGATTACCACATTGGAGAACACAAAAGATCTGTCCAAAATAACCCTGTCAGAATTGCTGAATTCACTGCAGGCTCAAGAACAACGAAGACTGATGCGACATGAAACTACCATTGAAGGGCACTGATGGTCAAACATCAACAAGGTCCAAAGATACAGAAGGAGAATGTGAGGAATCAAGTTCTCAGTTTTCCACTGGTTCAAGTAGCATTGCACAAGGTAGAAGGGGAGGAGGTCATCGAAAGGGATTTCCCCGTGCAAGCATTGTGGAAAATATGGTCACCCATCTGCAAGATGTTGGAAGAGACCAGATGCCAAATGCATTATCTGCAATACAATGGGCCATGAAGCTCCAGTTTGCAGGAGCAGATTTCAGAAGCAAGATGCAGAAGCCAAAGTTGCAGAACTGAGATGGAGGAAGAAGATCTTTTTATGGCTAGTTGCCTACCATCTAAGGTATCTTCAGAAATCATGGCTAATAGATAGTGGATGCACTCATCATATGTCCCATGATAAAGCTTTGTTTAGAGATTTAATTCCCACTGATATGTTGAAAGTAAGAATTGGCAATGGCACTTATCTAGAAGTAAAAGGGAAAGGTTACTATTGCCTTGACAACTGGATCTGGAACAAGGACCAATTTCTGATGTCTTGTTTGTTCCTGATATTGATCAAAATCTCTTGAGTGTCACTCAATTGATGTGCAAAGGCTACAAGCTTTACTTTGAGGACAAGTTCTGTCACATCTACGATCAAGCAGGAAAGGAAATTTTGCGTGTGAAAATGCAAGGAAAAAGCTTTTCGTTTGATCCGGGTGAAGAGAACCATGTAGCTTATCCAAGTCAAGTGGATACAACTGAGATTTGGCACAGAAGGCTCGGACATTGTCACTTGAGACGCATGCTGAATATCAAAAGGACTGAAGCAGCTAAGGGTTTACCCGATTTGGCTGAAGAACTCCCAAATTGTCCAGCTTGTCAATTTGGTAAACTTAATAGGAAATCTTTTCCTACATCAACCTGGAGAGCTACTCAGAAGCTTCAACTGATTCATACTGATGTGGGCGGACCTCAAGGAACTCCTTCACTCAATCAAAGTCTATATTATATTCTTTTTATAGATGACTTCACTGAATGGGTTGGATCTACTTCATGAAGTTCAAGTCAGAAGTAGCTGGGGTGTTCTGGAGGTTTAAGAAGCTTGTTGAGAATCAAAGTGGCTGCAAAATCCAAACTTTGAGGTCAGACAATGGGACAGAATACACCTCAAGAGAATTTAATAGATTCTGTGACGAATCAGGCATTGAGCATCAATTTACTACTCCTTACACACCACAACAGAATGGTGTAAGTGAGCGAAGGAATCGTTATGTTATGGAGATGACAAGGTGCATGTTACATCAGAAAAATTTGCCCAAGTCTTTTTGGGCTGAAGCTGCAAACACTGCAGTGTTCATTCAAAATCAGTTGCCAAGTGTTTCCATTGGCGACAAAACTCCATATGAAGCCTGGTTTGGTTCATCACCCTCTTTAAAATTCTTGAAGGTTTTTGGTGTCTATGCTTTGTTCATATTCCTCGTGTCAAACGAGATAAACTTGATAAAAAGGCCTCTCCTGGAATCTTTGTTGGGTATAGTACTTTGTCTAAAGGTTATAAAGTATATTTTCCCCAAACTGGGAAAGTGGAGATTTCAAGAGACGTGCATTTTGTGGAGGAGGAGCAATTGGAGCTGGAGTTCCTCCCAAGTGGAAGACTCCTCCCAAGTGGAAGACTCCCCATTACCTATTCTGTTTCTTGATCACTGGAATAGTGATGACGAGCTGATAGATGATCAGCCTGTGGAGGGGTACAAGGTCGCTGTCTGACATCTATCAACGGTGTCATGTTGCTGTGTGTGAGCCTGAAAATTTTACAGAAGCTTGCAAGGATACTAAGTGGCGAGCAGCAATGGAAGAGGAAATGGCTATGATCGAAAAGAACAATACTTGGATTCTCGTTAACAGACCTGCTGATAGGAAGATAATTGGCTTGAAGTGGGTTTTCAGAACAAAGTTGA
Organism: Linum lewisii; assembly: GCA_034768395.1. NCBI lineage: Eukaryota > Viridiplantae > Streptophyta > Magnoliopsida > Malpighiales > Linaceae > Linum > Linum lewisii. The sequence continues at coordinate 10,898,859 of CM068299.1, forward strand.
ATGCTGACAATTCAGTAAACAAGTTTAAAGCTAGACTTGTTGTTAAGGGTATGCTCAAGTGTTCGGAGTTGATTATTCAGAGACCTTCGCTCCTGTAGCTAGACTCGATACTATCAGGTTGTTGTTGGCTCTGGTAGCTCAGAAAGGCTGGATAGTGTATCAGTTGGACGTCAAGTCTGCTTTCTTAAATGGTCTGTTGCAGGAGGAAATTTTTGTGGAACAACCAGATGGATTTGCAGTAGCTGGAAAAGAAGATAAGGTATATCTGCTTAAGAAAGCTTATATGGACTAAAACAAGCACCAAAAGCTTGGTATAATAGGATTGATGAGCATCTGATGAGTTTGGGTTTCACAAGGAGTTTGTCAGAGGTCACTTGTATACTAAGCAGGAAAATAATCATATTCTGATTATATCTCTTTATGTGGATGATCTACTTGTAACAGGAGATGACATTGCAATGGTGGAAGTGTTTAAAAGGGAAATGATGAAGGAATTTGAGATGACAGATCTTGGACAAATGGCCTACTTCCTAGGAATGGAGATTAAGCAAAAACCATATGAAGTGACTGTGAGTCAAAAGAAGTATGCAAAGGAGATACTAAAGAAGTTTCAGTTAGAGGATTGCAAACCCTATAACACACCTATGGCAGTAAAGAAAAACTCAGCAAGGAAGATGGAGCAGAAAAGGCTGATGAGTGTCATTACAGAAGCTTGATTGGTTGTCTAATGTATTTGACTGCAACAAGGCCAGATATCTTATATCCAGTAAGTCTTCTATCTCGATTCATGCATTAGTCCAAGTGAGATACATTTAAGAGCTGCCAAGAGAGTTCTGAGATATATCAAAGGAACTGTAAACTATGGAGTGAAGTTTGAAAGGGTGTGAAAAGCTCCAACTAAAAGGTTTCTCAGATAGTGATTGGGCTGGTTCGGTGGATGACATGAGGAGCACCCTCGGGATATTGTTTCACTTTTGGATCGGGTTATATTCTCATGGAGTTCTAAGAAACAAGAGGTGATAGCTCAGTCAAATGCTGAAGCTGAGTTTGTTGCTGCCACAGCAGCAACTAATCAAGCTTTGTGGCTGAGGAAAACTACTCACTGATTTGAGTTTGGAGGTCAACGACAGCACAAAGATATATGTGGATAATCAGGCTGCAATTGCTATCTCAAAGAATGCAGTGTTCCATGGGAGAACCAAGCATTTCAACATCAAACTGTTCTTTCTTCGAGAGGTTGCAGCATTCAGGCCAAGTGAAGCTGATGTTTTGCAAAACAGAAGATCAACTAGCTGACCTGTTTACAAAGCCACTTTCAGCTGACAAGTTGGGGTTATTGAGGAAACTAATTGGAGTTGACAGTGTTTGAAGCAAGGAGGAGTGTTGAAAAGTGCTTCAGAAACACTTAATATTTAAGTCTAAGTGTTATGTTAGTAGCTGTCATAGCAGTTTAGTTTTATGATGGTCTACGGCTGCTTAGAGCAGTTATTAGTGGCAGTTACATTAGCAAGTTTGAAGTTTCATATGTAAGTTGTGGATAATTCTCTGTTTTTTTTTTAGATAAGTTTGTATGCATAAAGTATTAACAGAGCTGATAACTTCTCAGCACTAAACCCTGATTTCTTTGTGCTACATTCATCAATCTCACAATTAACAAACTTTAACAAGCTGTAAATGCATCTAGCACTCTACCATCCCAATTTCTAAGTACAAATTTTCCTGCTACAATATATGAAAAGAATCCAAATATGAGTAATATATATTATATACATATGGAAAATAATTATAAGAATAATCTTCAAGATAGAATATAATATAAAAAGAAAATCCATCATATCAATATTCTTAAATTAATTAACTGGGATTTGAGGATATCAGTAGGATATTCATTTTGGATTTCCATAATTTTTGCCTATATAATTTTTGTTGAACTCGACTATGTATAAAATAAACAAACAACAATAATTTCATCCCCATTTCCAATTTTCAAACGTATATTTTCTCATTCTTTAATTATAAGTTCTCACAACACAAACAACATGAAAACTCAGTTGCCACTCATACTGATTGTACTTCATCTAATGCTCTTACTGTCAAGCTGCAGCAGCAGAGATATAAATGGTGGATCAACTCAACAGACTGTTGATCAAATCAATGACAAAGGTGTATTTGGTGTAAAATCTCAGGGGCGAGTTAACCAAATTGACGACCATATTAATGGAGTTGATCCTTCTAGACAAGTGTCGGGTGGGCCGAACCCGATTCGCCGTCCAAAACGGCCTCCACCTTCGGAAGGTTCTGGTGGTTTCATTCATTATATGTATATTGCGAGTCTCCGTTATTATAATATGTTGCGTTGGTAATACTAATGAATAAAATGAAAATAAAATTAGTTTGGGATGGAAAACAGATACACACTATACCCGAAATCCTATTCTTCTCTCGAACCATCCTTCTTTTTTATATCAATTTGCTCGCCATCATCCCCTATCAAAATCTCCACGATTGTCCAAAACCATTTGGTTTGTCATTGCTCACTCTCGGCCATCGATCCACTTACCTTGTTGTTAGCCAAAGCGTCAAACTTTCTAATCATGAATTATGCGTCCCCATGCATGTTACCCAAAATAGGTAATATGAATCATCTACAATTTTATATATAAGCTTGGGTAAAATGAGTACTTATACCCAATGTTCAAGTAGGCGCTAGGCGCTAGGCGAGCGGTGAGCCTCCAACTAGAGCTTTTTAAACTTAAGCGAGACTAAGCGTTAATACAAAAATTGTAACAAATAATTTAAAATAGTGTATGTAATACTTAATAACAAACATAATAGTGAAAGAAGAGGAAGGAAGTGGAAGAAGATCGGTGGAGGAAGGATTTCGAGAGAGAGGTAGAGGGGACTGGAGTTTGAGTTTATGATTTTATTGGCTCAACTCCAGCCTTTGAGGGTTTTTACCAATCAAAGCTCAATAGCTGGTTGAGCAAAACAGTAAGTTTAGTTTAAGTTTTTTAAAAAAATAATAATATCAAACCTTAAGTGGCGCTTAATTGCTGCTTAACAACTTCAAGCGCTTAGTGTCTAAGCGAGGCGCTAGGCCACCACTCAGCGGTTAATTGTACTTAAGCGGACGTTTTTTCCTCTTTTTTGAACACTGCTTATACCATCAAGTAACAAGATGACAAGATATAAAGTAATAAAAAAATTTACAAAACAATGGGTATATTCAAAACAAAAAATCTTTTGAAGCGATTACCTGGGCGAACCTTTCTGCTCCCCCCATTTCTTTGCCGAAAATGGTTCCTCTTTCATAATCTTATCTTCTCGTTCCTTTGATTCTAGATTAGCGTATCATCCTACGATTTTGAGTGTTTTACTATGCGTTTTCCAACCATTGTCAGGGAGTAACCGCCCTATAAGGCTTTAAAAAGTAGTCAATTTTGATTTTCCTCAATACACTCTCTTATTTGCCTTATTCGGCCAAAATGGTGTTAACTACCCCTACCCCTTTCCAGATTCCTTCAAGTGAACTAGTGGCTAGTGAGTCTCGCAATTCACTAAGGTTGAAGGTCTGATTCTTCAGTGATGTTAGAAAGATGATTACGAGCTTACGGTCTTTTATTGGGAGGATATAGAGCCTTCACGGCCGCATTCGAGCATGCAATGCCGAATTCAATTTCTTTTTTGAATTTGAAATATCATCCTTGATTCTTTAGTGAATATTTAAAGGATTCTATTAATATTCAATACAACGTCCAATAGCTAGCTATTCAGAGTAACAAAAGCGATATATTTCAAATAGTTAGTTATTGTGTGCTATTAATATCAATAGCACACATATATACCAGACAACCGCTTAATCATCAAAACACACTACTCATGTGTTGTAAGGAAGCTCAAAAAATATTTGCATATTCTATTACCCATGTAGATACGGGACCGTGAGTATATAATTTATTGTATTATATAATATAAAATAGAATTATTAGTTTTTTAACACATCATATTTCACCTGTCAAAACAACATCATAATCAATCATTTTAACTATAATATTGTAGTTTCATATATTATAAATAAGTAGTGATAATGTGTAAAGTGCAGAATATATGTGAAGAAGAGAACGTAAACTAGCAATGTTGTCAAGACCAGACCGAACATCGAACCGATCCAGCGAGAGGTTCAAGGGTTTGAGATCCGATCGGGATCAAGTCGTAAAAACCAGTATAAAGAACCGGTCAAACTAATTTTAAAAAGTTATGTATTTATTAGTTATTAATCAATAGTTTGGTATCACTTAACAAAAAAATAGTTTGGTATCAAAATGTAATATTCCTAACTATATATATCCCATTTATCAAAACCCTAACTCCAAGTTACATCTGCCCGTCTTCATCTCTTCTTTTTTTCAATCTCTTCTTCTTTCTCATTCTCTTTCCCTTAAATATTTTCAATGAATATTAAATCAAACCTAAGCTTTTTGAAATCGATACTTGATGAGTGCGCCGACTGGCGAGAAAAATGCCGCTGAAGCAAAGGAAGGTGGATAAATGCCGCTGGCGAGAAGATGGATGACGTTGGCATCAACCTCTCACGCTTCCTCTCCCCTGTGCATAATCAATAAAATTAAATTAATCAGATGAACAATGGCAGCAACCTCCTTCTTCTTCTACTTCATCTGCGTTTCTGCAGTCTCTCCGTCTTTTTCGATTCTAAAGAAAACTCACGATATTTTTTTTTTATTTGCTGCATGTCTAAAACAACACTAGTGTTGAAACCGTTCAGAACGGGTCGGCCGGGTTCACCGATTTTCTCGGTTCGGCCCACTCACAAGGCACAATTGGACGGTGGCTCTTAACACACAGACCAGACCCGGCTGAGCCCCAGTTCCCAAGTTTTCTGGTTGGACCGGTCGGTTCGATCCGGTTCTAACAACATGGTAAACTAGAGATGTTACAAAAGTGATCACTAAATTAAAAAAAATTATGGAAATGGTATACTGAATGAAATTTAATTGTGTAAGATATTTGTATATTTATTAATATTATTATGTTAATACACATATACTATAAGTAGTTCATATGAATAGTGATAAACTGTCATGTTTTGCCTGTGATATGCAGGGGCAGACCTATTGTTACACCCCGAATCTCTGAGCTAGAAATTTTTTTTGAATTTTATTCCATACGGTTGAGAAATGACCGTAAATTGATGATTAAATTATTTCGATGCAAGTTAGGTTCATTCGCGGTAGTCAAAAATTATTTTTGGCCGAGTTGGTTGAGGAATCGAACCAACAACCCAAAAATCTCAGGTTCGAATCCCTATTTTTTTCAGATGATGACGTCATAGTGACGTCATCACTATTCATCATCTTCTTCCTTGGCTCTTCAGTGCAAATGGCCAGCCATTTTCCGGTGACCTTTTCCAACATCCAAGAGGCATGTTTCTAGTCTATTCGGGACAAGAAACCCGTGGGAATCAAGATGGGAGCTTGAGTCCAATTAGAAACGGACAAAACGGACAAGAGTTGATACCACTCCGGCGGAAATCCCGGGAAAATTGACGACTTTTCCATAATGATATTCAACCGTGAACCTTATCTTTTTGGCTCTATACGACTCTCTGAAGCTTATAAAACCCGGCTCTTCCTTCGAATGAAAGCGTACCTCTTCCTAAAGCCATTTCTCCGCCACTCCGTCACCATCTCCGACCAAAATAATGGGTTAAGGTTCCGGGCATCGTCGGTCTAAACTGAAACCCTCTATCAACTCGTCTTAAGCCTGGGAATCTTTTCCAACCTTCGAAAGGTAGTTTCGTGCGAGAAATAGGGAAATCCGAGCTTCACCGGAGCTTCACCATTTGTCTCCTGCAAATTGGAGAAGGAGATGGTAAGTTACCTGTGCAGTCCCTCCTTCTTTTTCCTTTGTTATTTCGGCTCTTGAAGTTTTCCCTTGTGACAGTTTGATCCTTAACTGTCAACTTTTGGCATTTAACTTCTTTCAATTAGTACAATTTGGCCCGGAAGTTACGAAAGTCCGTTAACTCCTTATTTCCATCCGATTCAAGCTACGGAACCGATTTCCAAGTTAACTGACTCGATTTATAGGTGGGTTGGTTTAAGGGGGTAAATTTCCTTGGATTAATTAATTCCTCAATTTAAATAGCTACTTGGTTAAACTTTGCCATTAACCAAATATTGTGATTATTTCTGAATTAATCGTTTGACGGGAACCGGATCAACGAGTGAAGTACTCGGGCCTTATTTTGGACTCGTATATGCTTAAACTAAGGTCCTTATAAGTCTCGTGGTTATTTTACTGCTAATCGAGTATTAACCCATCTGGGTTGGTTAAGGGGGTAAATTCCTAACATTCTTGCTGGTCAATTTATATTCTATTAACCAAAATCAGTTAAATAAGTATATCCATTCCAATTGTTTTGGAAATGAGCTCCGGTAATTACTTTTTCACGGAACGATGAATTTATCGGATGAATCGAATTGCTGGAATACCCGGTAAAGTGTTATACTCTTTATGGAATATTAATTCCTTAGTATGACGTAATAATTGTTATGATATTATTACAAGGACTTATATATCACCCATAACTCCTATTCATATCTTCCAAGGGTTAGATTTAACTCGGAATAAAACCGCATGATAAACGATGGAGCTCGATTGCTCTGGGTGGTTAGTCAAACTAATGGATGACATGATGGATTGTTAAATCCATATAGATTATAATCTATTACTTGCAGGTACTATAATAACTTGATGATTTGGATGACTAACTGTTGTTTGTTGGTTGTTCAGAGTTAATGAGTGACGCGGATCCTCATTAATTCCGGTTTATAAAGTTATGATGCCTAAGGTTAGAGGGACTTAAGTAGTCCGAGTGACTCCCTACTTACCTGGAAATTAAGACGTAAAGTCTTGGTTTTGACAACAAGGTGTCGTTTCTACGGAAAGTTTCACCTTTCCAGAACCATCGGTTTTATACCTAATTATGTTTGATTTGACTACGGTTAAATCGTGATGTTATCTGATGATGTTTTGGCACCTAGTGTATACAGGTGGAAAGTAAAGTCTCGCTAGCTAGTCCTCCGCCGGGAACATCGATGGATACGGGTTCCTACCGGGTGATGGGAGTTGGGTATTGTTAGCCCCAATCGATTCACGGTAGATGCGTACGGATAACCCTACCGGATGATAAGAGTTGGGTGGAATTAGTCTCGACCAGATGATGGGAGTTGGGTATTGATAGCCCCAATCGATTCATGATAGTCGGGAAGAATAGTGACTCTTGCGAAGTCCCTATTACAGGCTCAGAAGTAAGCCTTAACGATGATGGCGTAGAGGTTAGCTAAGCGGGAAGAGGGGACGCCCTATTGTTTAATGGAAGTTGATCGAGTTGATCTCGATGTGGTGTGGTACTATTGGAATAGTTCATGTGATGTCTTATTGACTTGTGATTATGTGTGTTAATGTTTCACCTATAGGTTGTGATTGGAATATTGGATTAATATTCCTTGTGACAAGTCATTTGATAAACAGTAACGGTAATCTCCGTTACGGAAGGATGAGTATGGAATTACTGGTTTGCGTTGTTAATTCCATTAAATGTGTTTATTCATGTTTATACGGAATAATCATGATAATGGACTGACCCGAGCCACCCACCAGTTTTGCAGGAATTTCCTGGACAAGCAACGGACCACCAGAGTTTCTTAAGGCGTGCCGGAGCAGTGGATCATGAGACGGTGTAATGGCGACTTGGAGGGTTGCTCTAAAGTCGTTGGGCCCACTTCCGTTGTAAATGATTTGACGTTTAATACCCTGATTTTATGGTTAGTTTAAAAGTAGTAGGTCAAAGTTGTATTTTTCAACCTTTGAGTCATCGTCTGTCCCGGGACAAGTTGTCGTTTTTCGTGTCATAAAATTGGGGTGTTACACCTATTGGTACCGTAAACTGCAAAACAAGATCAACAAGCAAGCATGCAAACAGAAGGACAAATCTGAGTCGATCGACTTTACGATTTGTCCTTAAGAATTGTTATTCCCCTCTACGTTACCCAAGGTTAACGGAATCAATTCTCCCAGGATAAAACGGATACTCACATGCGTCGTGGTGATGCAAACGCAGGTGATCGGCGAACTCAACGAACGGCGCAATCACACGACTCAATAACTTTGAGAGAATGAATGCAAAAAAGCCTTTTTCGTGCAAAGAATAAGTTTAGAGAGGGGAAAAATCTGTAGGAGAAAGTGTAGGGACTGATCTGCTATTTATAGTAAATGAAGGGGTGTCTTCTGAAAAGACACAACTGTTGGCCGGTTTTGAACCGAACAGACATGTTTAAAACCTAATTCTGGTTTGGATTTAAACCACAGATTCTGGATGACTTTTCGGTCAAACCAAATCGGCCGGGTAGCAAAAGAATTGAATCAAACCAAATCTTTTGACCAAACCCGAATCTGAGGCCGAGACGAGGCGACGACGATGGCGCGAGGGCCCATCACCACCTCAAGCCTTTTACCAATCTTAGTGGGCTTGATTTTTTATATCTAGCTCCACTTTCCCATCAATTAGCAATGTGGTATTCAACACCACTTAGCTCATTCCTTCATTCACACATCAAATCCCCAACAAGACCTGGGGGTGGGGTTCCCCAGGCCGCGACCCACCCCACTCCCTGGTCTAGAGCTACGAAACTATGTATATTTTATGTATGTGTAAGTAGATTGACCCAATGATTTTATGGATTGAGCACAATACATATGAAATGGCCCATTGTCATGATCCATCTTGGATCCACCCCTAGTGATATGTTAAGTTCATTAGGCACTACAAAAAAGTTTACCTTTAGCTACTGCAAGCTATTACAAAATTACAACGGCATGAAAAATGCAGTAGCAAATAGTTGATTTTATTTTATTGTTCATATAATTATAAATTACTAATTTTTTGTCAATTCAAGATCATAATAGGATCACTAATCGACTTGCATACAATTTAAATTATTGTAATGATTTTATGAAAAAATACTTGTATTTGTATAATATTTGGTTCATTTGAGTTAGATGGGTTATGTCCACAAAGTTGGGGGTTAATCAGGCTACGATCAATCATATCACATGTCAAACATGTTTTGATTTATCGAATCATGAGTTGGTGTCATAGGGATCAATAATTTGCTTGCATGCATTTTTTTTATATTCAAATGAGTTTGTGAAAGAAATGTATAACTATTCATAACATTCAAGTCAATCAAGTTAGATGGGTCGGATTAATCAAGTTGCAGACTAATTAAGCATCAATCAATCATATAATAGGTCAACCATTGTGATTCATCGAGTCCTGAGTTGGACATAGCATAGTCAAGTTTCATCACGAGTGGTGATGGTTGGGATAGATTGAGCAGGTTCATAAGCTCGGATCTTAGCATGATGCATTGATCATTTTTGGATAACTTATATTTATGAGTTATGTTTTTAACGAGTAATAGATAGAGTGATTTGATAATCAAGAAAAAATACAAATTAAATTAACAGTTAAAAATATATCAAAATACAGTTCATTGCATATTTATTTAGATATTTGTACTCTTCAAAATTAAAGATAACGAATAAATTTGGTAAAATAATATTACTTATAAGAAAGTGAGGTATGCAATTAAAAATTAATTATAATAAAACAAATTAATATTTATATATTATAAGGTATTTTTATCACTTTTTACTTGCCATGGTATAATTACTAAAAAGGAAATACAAGTCAATATTTTATAATTTATTAAGAAATTTATAATGTTGTACGATTAATAAATAATATAGAACTAATAATAGGTCTACTATTAATTTTATTAATAATTAAATTAATAATTCATAAATATGATATATAAACATAAGCTTGGCAATGGGTACCCATAGGTCCGGATACCACATATCTACTACCCACCCGTTTATTAGATGGGTATTACTCGTACCCGCCCGCCGAGACTAAATGGGTAAAAAATTCAAACCATACCCGCCCCGACATGGGTATCGGGTTTACCTGATACCTATTGGGTGAACCCCAAATCTCTCTGCATCTTGATTGCAAAGATATTTTCAATATGGAACTACGATTTTTAGAGCATTATGGTTTCGAGAGGAACGAAAGACTGCTCGATCTATGAGTTGAAGTGAAGAACTGAATGATTGAAGGAGAAATTGGGTCTGATCCGTTAAACATAGATGATATATTATGGCTAATACATCGTTGTTTCATATTGGGTACCCATCGGGTTGGGTATGTGGCGGATACATTGAAATCTGTCCCCACCCGTTACCCGCTCTAACTGGGTACCGGGTTTGCCCATTCTCGTCAACTTTACCCAGTCAACGGGTAATCCCCACCCAATTTGGTCGAATTTCGGGTGGGTACCAATTTTCAGATACCCATTGCCAAGCCTATATAAATATGCTAAAGTAACACATCACACATAGGGCGGTAGGTAAAAAACTAGTGAAGAAATTAGGGCTGTTGACGAGCCAAGCCGCTCGGCTCGAAAATATGGCTAAAAAGCTCGCTCGAAACTCAGCTCGTATGTAAATGAGCTGGCTCGCGAGCCGGCTAGAAAGTAAATGAGCCGAACCCGAGCCTACCCTAGCTCAGCTCGGTAGGCTCGTGAGCTGGCTCGACCCGTCGACTCGTTGAGTCTAGCTCGCGAGCTATCTCGTTTATGGCTCCTCAGCAATACCACATTAGTGGTTTAGGTAAAGGAATACCACATTGGTAGTTTTAAGGGAAGGAAGGAATCCATCAAGACTTATAAATAACAAGGTCTTGACATTTAAAATGAATAGTCTCACATAATGTAGAGACTTGGATGGTCCATGGAGCATCTAGTCTTAATCAGTTTGTATTGGGTTGAACTCATTTTAAGTAAATTATTATGAGCTTTGAGCCTAACTTGGGCTTGTTAAGGATTTTTAACGAGTCGACTTGAGATGGTTAAGAGTTTATATCGAGCTAAACTCGAATTGAGCTTGGGTTGAGCTTGATCTTAAATTTTTTAGATCTTGCTGAGCTCGAACTAGAATTTATGGCTCGATTCGTGCTCAAGTTGTCGAGCTCGACAAGCTTATCGAGCTTGGACCGAGCTCGAGCTCGAGCTTGAATCAAGCCCGTATCGAGCTCGAGTTGAGCTTAGGCTCGTTAACGCTCATTTCGAGCCGAGCCTGAGCCGAGCCCGAGCCGAGCTCGAGCTCTAAAATCTTCTAATGAGTCGAGCTCGAGTTCAAATCTTCGAGCTCGAATCGAGCCTGAGCCGAGCTTGAGCCAGCCATAAACCTTATCTAGTCGAGCCCGAGCCTGAGCAAAGCTCGGCTCGGCTCGGCTGATATACAGCCCTAGAAGAAATAGAAGAAGAGGGAGGTAGGCCGCTGAAGTTAGGGAGGAAAGAGTGGGTATTAGGGTTTTTAAATATATATGGTACTTTGCCCCCCTCTACTTTGCCAAGTTAACAAACAACCCCCCTATACTATGAAATGATCAATTTACCCCCTCCTACTATGCCAACCAAACAAACAGCCCCTTCCGTCCAATTTTCCATCCAAATTTTCATTACGTGATGGCTCACCAACATGACTTATCCACAATTAATGACAGTAAATTGTCACATCATCGTCTTTCATCCATCTCAACTAAACTAAAAAGAGAAAAACAAAAATTATAAAAAGAATTAAATTTAATTCATAAATGAAATATAAAACATAATTTTTTAAAATATTTCGTTTATGAATTTTAATATTAAAAAAATTCTAAAATAAATATACCATTTTTTCTAAAAATAACTTTGAACTTTTAAAATACAAAATATTTATTAAATTTAATTGAAAAATAAAAATCCACGAAAAATTATATATATTTTTTAATTTATAAATTTAAAATTACTATTTTTATTTTGTTTTTAATTTTTTAATTTAGTTGAGTAACTAACAACATGGATGAAAGTCGATGATTTGACATATACTATCATTAATTGTGGATGAGTCATACTGGTGAGTTATTACTTAATGAAATTTTGGATGGAAGGGGTTGTTTGTTAGGTTAGCATAGTAGGAGGGGGTAAATTGATCATTTCATAGTATAGGGGGCTGTTTGTTAACTTGACAAAGCAGAGGGGAGCAAATTACCATTTTCCCTTAACAAACAAACTCATATACTATGAAATGATCGATTTACCCCCTCTATTATAACCAACCTAACAATTAAGCCCTTTCATCCCAATTTTCATCCAAAATTTTGTTAAGCGTGACTCACCAATATGACTCAATCATTAATGATGATATTACATTGCCATATCATCAACTTTCATCTAGGCTTGACATTTCAAACAGGAAAACCAGGTAACCACCCGAACCCGACCGATTAAACCGATGATTAACCCATATCAGCCGGTTTCTGGGCAGTGCCGAGTAAACCTGACAAGAATACTAGATGGGTATTTTCCGTGGACTGATATCATACTATTCGCCCTGACCCCCGACCCGTATGCCTAAACAACGTCATTTTATGATGTTAAGGAGACTTCAATCTCTCAAATTCTCCATATGACATAGCACTCTTTCGAATTCTCTGAATCTCTCCAAATTTTCCAAACGTCGCTCCCAATCTCTCTTGTCGTTCTTAGTTTCAATTACCCATGCGTAATCAATGTTTCTTGCATCGAAATCTTGAAAGCTTGCCCTCAATTACCCCATGTCTTCACTCCTCAATTCTCCCCGCAATTCCCTAACCTTCATACTATAGCCAGTTTCATATTTCCATTTTCCATGGCCATTTATTGACGAACTCTTCATTTTTTGTAGGCAATGTATCAGCCTCGATTATTATATTTTTTTATTACAAAAATAAAATACAGTTTTCTAAAAATAACTTTTAACTCTTAAAAAACAAACTATTTATTAAAATTAATTTGAAAATATTAAATATTAAAAATAATTATTTTAAAAATTTAAAATTTTTTAATTTATTATTTTTATTTAGTGCTTTTTGTTTTTCAATTTTTAGTTTAGTTAAGTCACTAACAAATTTGGATAAAAGTTGATTATGTGGCAAGGTTCTATCATTAATTACGAATGAGTCATATTAGTGAGTCATCGCTTAACAGAATCTTGAATGAAATGGTCTGATTGTTAGGTTGGTTATAGTAGGAGGGGGTAAATCAATCATTTCGTAGTATAAGGGGGTTGTCTGTTAACTTGCTAAAGTAGAGGGAGGAATATCATTTTTCCTTTTTTTGTCAAATAGTTATAAGAATTAATTTTTGTCAAAATAAGAAGTTCGTATATTAATTATTTATCCTATTATTATTTACTAGACAAAATAACTAGCTTTTATAATTTTTTTGGATAAAACTATTTCTTTTAAATAGTTATAAAATTATTTGAATATATAGTGTACGAATGATTCTGTTTGAATGAAATTAGTTCCCACCATATTATTCTAGTCCAATTCAGGTGCAATTTCATAATGGAATTAAAATATAACAAAGCAAAACCTCTTACAATAAATAAACAAAGGAAAACAACATTTTGGCCCCTCTTTGCTTTGTCAACTTAACAAATAGTAAATACTATAAATTGCTTATTTTATAGGCCCTTCCGCTTCAACTACTTTGCCATTTGAGTCCTTCCGTTACAACTAACGTCTTTTAAACATTACATCTAGACACATCCGCACACCGACAGAAAGAGATATCAGAGGTAGGAGATGAAGGGTTGGTTAGGAAGGTAAATTGAGAAGGTATCACGAAGAGTATGGTGAAATAAGAAGGGTTTTAAAACCACACGTTTTATTCGTCGATGTCATCTTATCCAATTATATATATTTTTATTATAATTAAAAAATACTTAATAAGCTAATATATGAATATTGGTGCTAACATGATGTATTGAATATAGGGCTGCAAACGAGCCGAATCAAGCCGAACTCCCCTAGGCTCGAGTTCGGTTCGTTTAATTTTTGCTCGGCTCGAGTTCGGCTCGGATTCGAATCGAGCTTCGATAATTGAGTTTGAGCTCGGTTCGTTTAGAATTTGCTCGATTTGGGTTCGGCTCGAGCTCGATTCGAGCTCGTTCGTTAAGGTCAGTAAACGAACCTTGAAATGAGCCAGAGTTCAAGATCGATTCGAGTTCGTTCGTTAAGATTCGTAAACGAACCTTTAAACGAGACGACCCGTTTCATGTGCTAATTCGAGCTCGTTTAAAAAAAGTAGGCTCTTTTATAGTTCGACTCGACTCGTTTAACATAAACATTAAATTAACATCCAAAAGTTCACAAGCCAATCTAAAGTTCTCAAACATCCAAAATCAAGTGTTTACAAAGACTTTAAATCAATGATTCCGAGTTTACGAAATGCACTAATGTTCCAGCCTCGTCGCCTGGCCCAATAAAGGAAGCTCAAGCATGTTGGTCTTCAGAGGGTGGTGTATCTGCGATAATGGGGGGTAGTTAGTTCAAGGGAGAGTGAGGCGATCAGCTTAAGTAATGAGAAGGAGGGTGAGTAACATACCGCGGAGCGTTTGTCCGCTGGGTCGAATTGTTGTCCTTCGGTTTATGGAGTGTACGAGGGGTATTTATTGTACCCTTGTCTTGGTCGCCAAGGTTGAATCTTGGCCACTCGTTTGTAGTCTCCCTAGGATGTCGACACGTGTCCGCTTTGTCTTGGAACCCTAAGAGCCGCCACGTTGGGCCGTCGCCTTGGGCCTTCTTTTACTTCTTGGGCTTGTTTGTCTTGATCTGCCCAAACTGTCGCCTAGGTCCAACCCATCAGCGCCGATCGCTGCATGTGGGCCGCTGCCTGGGCCTTCAGGACGCTGACGGGTCAGGCCCATCAATTGCCCCCAAGCCCTTAGCCGAGCTTCGCTTGGGTGAGGGCTTACTCACAGTCCGGATCGCCTATCCTGTGATCGCCGTAAGAGGGTCCATCAATTGCCCCCAAGCCCTTAGCCGAGCTTCACTTGGGTGGGGGCTTCTGATCGCTTGTGTCATGTCGCTTTGTCGCCTCTGTTCTTCTTCATCGCCTTGGCTTCTTGGTCTTCTTCTGACCTTTTATGCTTTTCCCATTTTAATTCAGTCTATGAATGAGGTCGCCTCTGTCTTCACGCTTTATGTCGCCTCGAACCTTTATTGCTGCCGCTGCCTGTGCCTATTTTTCATTGCATGTGCGTCTCTTTATCTCCCAGGGTATCACGGTCTTTTACTTTCTAACTTGCTGGAGAAGCTGGGGAAATTGGGGCATTTTGGTAATTGCCTAGAAGTCATCATTACCCTAGTTTTCCAAACGTCTCCTCAGCCGCGCGTGCCTCCAATCAGCTGTCGCGACGGTTCATTCCCCCATACTTGCCGATACGTCCTCTCAACCACGCGCTCCGCCAATCATCTGTCATGACGGTTACCTTCCTCTCTTAAACCCTAGCCTTTATAAACCCCCACTTCTCTACGTTCTTCCATTTTCCACGCCCCCTTCTGCTCTCTGCTTCTTCTGCTGAGCCGGCGCACTCTGCTTCCTGTTTCAACCTCTCCTTGAACGGAAAACTACTCCTATTGTCCACTTCCCATTCTCAGGATGTCCGGAGCTCCTCGTCGACCTCCCGGTACGTAACCTCCTTCCACATTTTCTGCTTCTATAAACGCTTTTCCTTCTTGTCGTGGCCTCTTCCTTTTCTTTCTTTCGTCAATATGAGTTCTTCAAATGATAGTCAGAACCAGAGTTACTCTTACCCTCTGAGTTCTGATTCTTCCGCCTCTACCAGTAGTTCGTCTCCTGGTCCTGCTCTTTACAATGATTCACCTGCTCCTTCAAACCCTCAATCTCCTACTGAGAACTCTTACTTTCCTTCCTTAGCTGATGTGGAAGACTACACTAATGACTCTCCCGCTCTTCCTTTCTGGGGCTCCCACCAAGTCGACTTCCAAGTGCCCCTCAACCACTTCGAGATTGACCCCGAGGAGACCATTGATGAAGGCCCTTACGCCATAGGCAACTGGCGATCCATGTGGCAAGGATCACCCTGTGACGAACGAAAGGTCGTTGGTCCTGGGTACTTTCCCTCGGGCACTACTCAGAGAATCGCCCGAGTTCTGCCTTTGTCTATGCTTCCCTCGTCCTGGAAGTTCGACGTGGCATCCCGGCTTTCCACCATTGGCAACTGTCCCCCCGGATGGCATGGCATATGGACCGAGGCGTTCACTAACGGTCTTCGCCTTCCACCATCTCCATTCGTAGTGTTGCTTCTCGAGTGTTTCGGCGCGTCCCTTGGAGCTTTCAACGTGGGATGTTGGGCGACCGCGTCGGCTTTTGAGTGTTCCTGTACGGCCAAAGCTATCGCCCCGACCCTTCGCCTTTTCCAGCTTATCCATTCTGCCAAGATGACTATGAATGGCATAAGCTTCTGTCTCCACTCCGAGTTCACTGAGAAGGGAACCTACTCCTCTCCTAAACCTCGCCCCACCTGGTACCACTCCTTTTTATACTTCCAAGCCAGCGACTCGGACCGCCCTTGGACCAACTTCCTTCCCTCCTCGTGGTCTACTGGCGACCTAAGTCGCTTCAATAACGATCTCGATCCTACTCCCGCCGAGGTCCTTGCCCGGAGTCAAGTTCTTCGTGACTGCCATCATTTGTCCACTCAAGCGGGGCTACAGGCTTCTCAGGGGGAATTCGCGGAGGTATAAATATCATATGCTCAAAGATTGTCACTCTCCTGCTCCAGGCCTTAAGGAAAAAAATATTTTCTGTTCTTTAAAAAAAACTATCTCACTCTTAGGATTTGTTGTCGCCGTTGTTCAATGATTGTCGGTGTCTCACTTCTCTCTTTTGCAGAAGTCTCCCGCGCTAATCCTCCTGTCCCTCCTCCTCATGCTACTTCGCCTTCTGCGCCTTCTCGCTCAGCTGGGAAGGGTAAAGGAAAGAGGAAGGCGACTGAGGGCGACGAGGACCCTGCTCCCTTAAAGAATAAGAAGCTTGGGGCCTCTAAACCCAAGAAGAAAGTTGGAGAGTCGTCGGGCCATCAGCCCAGGCTCAGCCAGCCTCGGTCGAGTTGTAGGGTCAACAACCCCTGGCTCAGCCATCCTCGATCGACCTAGATGAAGAGGAGGGTGAGCCTCTGATTCGCCGCTCCTGCCGTGCTTCCCTTCAGGACGAGAATCAGTCATCTCTCAAGAGGCCATACAACAAGAAGCCGAGGGCGACCTGACTCCTACTGTTGTAGTCGCCGATAGTCCCAATGATGTGCCAATCTCTTCTCCGCATGCCTCCGATCTTGCTGCTGACGAGTCAGAGTCATCGCCCGACTATGACCCTCGCCCCAGAGAACAGCCGCGAGATCAATCCCAGCCGCCCTCCATTGCCACCGATCGCCCCCGTCGCGCTTCGTGGTCCGAGCGGGCGAATACTATCTTTGACCGACCTGCCCCTCCAGGGCGACGAGAGGATGAGGGACCCTTCCGTTTGCCATACTTTGCTATCGTCCACCCCATGACTTCCCACATATCGCCCAGGATGGCGAGTGATGTAGCAGAGGAGTTTTGCCGCGGAGTCTACCAGGGTGTGACCGATCCTGGGGTGGGCTCGGAGGTGACAGATCTCCATGGGGCGACATCGATCCGAATGCTGCAGGTGAGCAAACCCACAACTACCCTTGATACATATTAATCATAATATCGCAGTGTTGCCTAACTGGGGAATGTGTAAACCTTGTAACCAGGGTTTTGCTGAGCTTGGCGATTTGTCATTCGCCTGCAAAAATCTTCAAGGGGAGAACTCGAAGCTGAAGGAAGATGTTGAGAATCTCCGTTCGCTTCGTATGAGCCTTACTCGGCTTCATAATGAGGAGACGGTATGGGTCCTTGGTCTCTGCCTTTCTGTTGTGCTTGGCGTGGTGATTTATCGCTGATCCACCTTTGTTTTTTTTACATAGAGCCGTGCCAACGTGGCGAGCATCGCTCTCTGCAACTTGAAGGGGAGTCTAGATGACCGAACTGCCCAAGTTGCCCGTCTTGAAGCTCAGCAACAAGTCCTACAGTAGGAGTTTGATCGCCTGAGAGAGAGCTTGGAAGCCTCCCGCGAACAACTCTCTCGTCTCGAAACTGAGCTGACGGAGGCAAAGGGGAAGGCTGCCAGCGTGGATGCGATTACCGAGGAGCGCGATAACGCGGAGGAACTGTTAATTGATTCCTTGGCGGCCCAGGCAGCGACTGATTCCGAGCTAGTTGCCCAGAAGGCACTGTACACTGAATCTGTTGAGTACTTCACCCAAACTCTTGGTGAGAGTATTCGCGTGGTTATGCGTAGCTGCCAGAACAAATTTTTCAGAGTTTTTCCATCCAAGAGCTGGCCTGGCCGCAAGATGGTTCGCACTGTGCTGAAGGGTCTCAATCGCTACAACGCTGGAGTGCCTGACCCTGTCGACAATGACGAAGAGATCGCTTTCCGGGACGCCGGTCGCTTGGAGCGGGAGGTGTCTACTGAGGATGCGGAGTACGTAGCGACTGAACGTCGAAAGCGTGGCCTTTCTGCTTTGAACCCTGATGGTTCAGAAGTTCAGCCCCAATCTTCTGAGGCGGCACCACCCTCGGCAAACCGGGCTCCAGTTCTCAGCTCGCCAGACCTGTTGACAAGGGAAAAGTGGTTCCCCTTGAAAATGTTATCCACTGTTGTTATCGTCCGTCATTTTTCTCTTTCTTCTCCCCCCCCTTTTTACGCTGAAACGTTATATTTTCGCCGGCACCATGAATATTTATCGCTTCCCTACTTCTTACTGTTTGTGGCGATTGTTTTCTCGCGTGCTCCTCTTTTAACTTTCTCGGATAGTCCATCATTTGTGGCTAAGACTTCTTCCTTTGGCGATCGTCGCGCCCATGGGTTCTATATAGTGATTTCAATGCCCTTAGGTCTTATATGATGATTTCGAGGCCTGTAGGTCTTACATGGCGACTTTTAATGCCCGTAGGTCTTACATAACGATTTCAATGCCCTTAGGTCTTATATGATGATTTCGAGGCCCGTAGGTCTTACACGGTGACTTTTAATGCCCGTAGGTCTTACATAGCGATTTCAATGCCCTTAGGTCTTATATGATGATTTTGAGGCCCGTAGGTCTTACACGGTGACTTTTAATGCCCGTAGGTCTTACATAGCGATTTCAATGCTCTTAGGTCTTATATGATGATTTTGAGGCCGGTAGGTCTTACACGGTGACTTTTAATGCCTGTAGGTCTTACATGATAACCTTTTAACTATGCAAAGCACTTTTGAGACTAAATATTTTGACACTTGGTCATTTCATTAAAACTGGCATCGCTTACAGGGCCTTTTTAATCGTAATACCGCCTAAGATGCATGGAGTTCCATGTTTTGGGGATCTTTGTACCGTCTAACTCTGCCAGCTTGAAGGTATTGGCCCCCACCACTCGACGTACTCTGTACGGACCTTCCCAACCGGGATTGAGCTTGGCTGCCCCGATCGCTGGTCTGAAGATTTTTCGCAGCATTAAATCATTGAGCGTGATGTGATGCGGCCGGAGTTTCAGATTGTACCTCCTATCCAGCTATTCCTTTTCCGCGACCAGTCGCATCTGCGCCTTTTCTCTTCTTTCCTCAATCATGTCCACATTGAGCATTAATTCTTGTTCATTTACTTCGTCCCTATATTCCTGGATTCGTATGGATGTGATTGAAATTTCCACTGGGAGGACCGCCTCGGTTCCGTATGTCAATGTATAGGGAGTCTCGCCTGTCGCCGTTTTGTAAGCCGTTCGGTGAGCCCATAGTACGTGGTCAAGCTCTTCGACCCACACACCTTTACATCCATCTACTCTTTTCTTTAACCCTTGTAAGATAAGTTTGTTGGCCGCCTCTGCCTGTCCATTGGCTTGTGGTTAAGCGACCGAGGCGAATCTTAAATTGATCCTTAGGTCGTCACAGAATTCCTTGAAGACCTGTGAGTCGAACTGAGTACCATGATCACAAATGATACTTTCTGGTATTCCGAATCTGGTGACGATACTTTTGAACGTGAATTTTTGTATCTGCTTAGCAGTGATGCTCGCCACCGCCTCTGCTTCAACCCACTTGGTAAAGTAATCCACTGCCACGATGAGGAACTTCCTTTTTTCCTGAGGCTTCTGGAAATGGGCCCAGGATGTCCATTCCCCATTTTGCGAATGGCCATGGGCTGACGTTCGCTTGAAGCGTTGTTGCTAGCAACTTGTGGTAGCTTGTAAATTCCTGGCACTTGTGGCACTTTTTCACCAAGTCGCCTGCTTCCTTTCTCATTGTTGGCCAATAAAAGCCTTGGTATATTAAGTTCCTTTTTAGACTTCTTGTCCCCAAGTGAGTGCCACACACCCCTGAATGTACCTCATCTAGAGCCCAAGCTGCATCATCTTCTCCCAAACACCGTAGATACGGGCCCATAGCTGATTTTCGGTATAATTCGCCCCCTATTATGGTGCATCTTCTTGCTTTTCGCTGGAGTTTGGTCGCCTCTAACAGGTCGCTTGGTACTGTGTCATTATCCAAGTATTGGATAATAGGTGTTCGCCAGTCGCTTTTTCCAACCCCGTTGATCATATGGAAGCATTGCTTCACCTTTGTTTCTTTCTCCACTGTGACCATTCGTCCCTCCTCAAAATCTGTCGCTGTTGCTAGCTTTGATAGTGCATCCGCATGGCAGTTTTCTTCTCTAGCGATTTGTGATATGGCCACCTTTTTAAATTCTGATAGAAGCAGCTTCACTTCATAAAAATAAGGGAGAAGTGATGTGCAAGATTTTACCTCACAACTATCAAGGTCGTATTCCACGAGGGCTCTCTCAAAAGCTAATACTCACACGGTTCATGGATGGTCTACTCATTTAAAATAAGTTTTGGTTTGAAATAGGAACAAATGAAAACATAAAGAAAACTAAACAAACAAACAAAGCGGTGCAAAACAAAGATAAAGGAGGTTCACTTGGAAAGATAGCTTCATCATGCTCAAGAGGTACAAATGCACAAACAAGCCAAACATGATCGAGGTTGCAATCGGATGACCACGCAAATCACTTTTATAGACTCAATGCACTCTCATCGCACTAAATCCCTATCCTAGAACCACTCAACCTAGGCTCTCGCTCTCAAGCTAAGTGACTAAGGATGCATTAAAGGTGTTTGATGAAATGCCAAGCTACAAAACCCTCTCCTATGACTCTATGACCACTAGGCTAGACACCACACTCTCATGTCAATGTCCTAACACTAAGGGAATCATCAAAAGACTAATCAAAGTTCAATTGAATGAAAACCTAATGCACACCAAGTGTTCGATAAAATGCACATGAGAGAAATTATGCAACTATGGTTGAATTGAGATGATCTAATCTCTTAGAACACACTTCCTTCAATCCCTAGACCTACAATCCATGTAATCTAAGCACTCTCATGCATTACATCACAAAGGATAGACCAAATCAAGCACATAACACAATTTGAAATTAACAACAAGTCTAGAGATCATCTTCTTACAATCCAAGATCAATCATGGCATGTTTGTACAATCCACCTCTATCCTAGCACAACTATCTATCAATCCAAGGAAACCTAGGAAATCAGCCACACATGGCCAAGGAAATAAAGGAAAGAGAAAGAAAGATGATCACCAAGAACACCATGGAAATCCTCCTCTTGCAAGCTCCTCTTCCAAGGTTGTGGGCTTCAATCCAAGCTCCTCACTCCAATTTGCACCTTGCTCTAGGGTTGATGATGGATTGGTGATGGACAAAGAGAAAGAGGGTTGAGAGAGAGTGATGATCGGCGATGGAGAGGTTTCTGAAATTAATGAATTCCTTTTCAAAATTCCCATCTCTCTCTCTTTATATAGTACACTGAAATTGCCCTGAATTTTCGGCGAAAACTTGTATAAGTTTTCGCCGAAAATCTCTTTGAAAATCCCTGAGCTGGCCTTGCATTTCTTCATAAGTTTTCGGCGAAAACTCTGGAAGTTTTTGCCGAAAACTTCTTCATAAATCGAACGCCCGCCTTCTGGAAATCCGCCGAATGAAAATGTCAAAGGTTTTCGGCGAGAACTTAGAGTTCTCGCCGAAAACTTCTTCAGTGGAAGGGTGCATTTTTCTCGCTTTTGCAACGGCCATATCTCCTCCGTCCTAGCTCTGATTGACCTCCCGTTTGATCCTACGTGCTCCTTGTCACCAGTACTTCAATGTCAAATCCTGTTGGTCTTCAGAGGGTGGTGTATCTCGTAAGCGATAATGGGGGGTAGTTAGTTCAAGGGAGAGTGAGGCGATCAGCTTAAGGAATGAGAAGGAGGGTGAGTAACATACCGCGGAGCGTTTGTCCGCTGGGTCGAAGTGTTGTCCTCCGGTTTATGGAGTGTACGAGGGGTATTTATAGTACCCCTGTCTTAGTCGCCAAGGTTGAATCCTGGCCACTCGTTTGTAGTCTCCCTAGGATGTCGACACGTGTCCGCTTTGTCTTGGAACCCTAAGAGCCGCCGCGATGGGCCGTCGCCTTGGGCCTTCTTTTACTTCTTGGGCTTGTTTGTCCGATCTGCCGAAACTGTCGCCTAGGTCCAACCCATCAGCGCCGATCGCTGCGTGTGGGCCACTGCCTGGGCCTTCAGGACGCTGACGGGCTGGGCCCATTAACTACAATCACAAAAGTCACAAGGTAAGTTCGAAGAGTAATCAAAAGTAGCCAACACATTATCCGATTGATGTGAAACCACTGGAGCATCTGCTTCTCCCATCCCTCTGAGAATGATGATGATTATAAGCCCTGAGAATGATGATGATTATAAGCAGCAGGAAGCAGCAGAGGAAGACACAAGTGAAAACAATCAAGGAAAAAGAAGATGAAGATGAGGTGATCATGAGTACAGAGTTTATCAACATGTATGATCTATTTGATTAGTGAGGCATGTTGAGGTTTAGTTTATAATTTATAATTGATTAGTACAGAATGATGATGACTATCTGTACAATGAACAAGCAAGCAAGCTTGTCCAATATCAAATCATTCATTACATCTCTAGCACAATTTCTGAATTCCAGTTTACTATCTTATACATGAATAAGATGCTCTCTTCACAGAGATTGACACGATTCAGTCCAATGTTCGATAGATAAACATAGTTATGAACTGTGTTAATGGACCCTAAATCGATATTTACATCCTAACAATCAACATTATTAAGTTATAACGTCAATTCATATCCACATAATCCTAAACTCTAAACCCGAAACCCTAAAATTAGTAAGATGTAATGCCAATTCATATCAACATAATACTAAGTTCATATACACTAAGTCTATAACATGGAGTTGTTAACTTAAATGGTACCGAACGTTTGGCCGAAATACCATTTTGGTACACGACCTTCAAAAAATTTCATCATGGTCATTATCGTTGTCGGAAATTTCAGAAAGGTTTTTCCGTCCTATTCCGTCCGTTTGGCCGTTAAATGTGACACACTGGCGGTCCAGTCAGAAAGTCCACGTCGGATTGAGATCCACTCAGCACTTTACACGTCAACAAAACTGGGCCGAGTAAAAACCGGGTTCTTACTTAGATGGTTGGGTTGCAAACCGGTCTCCCCACCCCAAAAAGCCATCGACACCACCTTTCGTCTTACTTACACCACAACTCACTTTTTCTCTCTCTCTCTATTCTGGAACATTCTCAATCGATTCACCACCACACACCGATTCCCAAAAAACGAACGACTCCTCTTTGATTTTGCTTCGAACCATCTCAATCGTAGCCGGCGGCGGGAGGTTCCTTTCGCCGGCGCCCCGAATCGGTAGCGTACCGACGGTGAAGGGTGCGGTTGTGTGTACGAACGACGGACGAAGGGGTTAAGTCTTCCACGAACGAAATGGGTAGATGGGTAATGAGGCCACTGCACTATGAACGACCAAATTACGATGCAGGTACGATTCTTGTTCTGGCATTGTGACCTTGGTTGAAAAATGTTAGGGTTTGGATGTTTTGCATGAAGCTGGATTTGGTATGAAATGCAAGATGTTGTTTAGGTATGTACACAGAGTTGTATATGTGCAGAGTTGAATGGAGTGTTTTTGTTGTAAATGCTTGTCATGGTTGGTGCATTTTAGTAGGTGAAATTAGTAAATGCTTCCAATGTGCAGCTTGTATTTGTCTGTATATGTGTGTGGTGGTCCTTGTATATGTACTTTGTGCTTTCTTGTGTTGCAGACCCCACAGGCAAGATATTCACCATAGAACTACACTATGGTGGAGTCCTGATTGGTAATGCATACCGCTACGGGCATGTTTCCTACATGGACATGGTAGATCCAGACAAACTTTCGCTGCATGAGTTGAATAGGATGGTAGAATTTGTAGGTATGTATGGGGGAATATTCGAGTACCTGTGGATGGTGCCAGGTGAGGAAATCCCTGCTGGGTTGAAGGCCCTACATTGTGATGCTGATGTCAGGTCTTTAATCAAAGGTGTGACAGCCCTGAAGACTATTTGTGTGTATGTGAACAAACTCACTGAGTTTCAAGCTCGAAGGAGATTAGCACAAATACAACTACGGATGTTTGAAGAAGTGAGACAAAGAAGAGATGTAGTGATTGAAGAAGTAGATGAGGGTGGTCATGCTAACAATCACCTACTGGCATTAGAATACAATATTGACCAAGCTCCCGTGCACTCCCCCACACCAGTCCACCCAACACCCCCTCCCAGTCCACATACAAAGGGCCCAACCCCCCCTCCCAGCCCACCTGCAAAGGGCCCAACCCCCCCTCCAAGTCCACCTGTAAAGGGCCCTACTCCCCCTCTTAGCCCAAATGTGAGGGACACACAACACCCTTCCAACCCGACTGAATATACCACTCCCAACCAGCACATGAACTTCTCATCCGACGATGAGTCTTACAGGTTGGAAGACTACTCATCAGATGATGAATCTTTCCGAGCCAATGAACGTGAACTCGGGGATTGGAGCTCAGACGATGAATCATTAAACTATGATGAAGAACTGGTTGATGAGGCCATCGACAACGTCTTCAGTCGGAGGGGCAAGGCACATAGTGAAAGGAGTGGGGGCAATGCATATAGGGCAAAGAGGACACCTAGCCCTGAACCAGTATCGAATGATGTCAGTGACAATGATATGCCATACGATGAAGGTGACCTACTTGATCAAGTAGGTTGGGGTTCAGAAGAAGATGACACGGAGCCGATTCAGTTTCCCTCTTTCAATCCAGAAAGAGATATGGATGACTCTGAACTCAGGCTTGGAACGGTTTTCGAGAACTTGACACAGTTCAAGCAACTCTGCAAAGCAAATGCAGTGAAACAACGTCGTGGAATTCGGTTCACAACCAATGACAAGAGAAGATGTCGGTGTGAGTGCATGAAGCGTTGTGGGTTTTGGTTGTACGCTTCGGTGGAATCGGATACCAGGGATGTGAAACTCCGTTCAGGGCACTTTTCCCATGAGTGTTGTGCAGATGATGATATTCGGGCAGCCACATGTGAGTTCTTAGCGACCAAATACCTAGGAAGGTTTAGAGTTGACCCGACGTGGTCACTGAGGAATATAATCCACACAGTCCTAACCGATTTATCTTTAAAGATAAATCGAACCAAGGCTTACCGGATGAAGCAGGCTGCCTTGCTCATGATACATGGAGAGGAAGGTGAGCAGTGGGGTAAACTTTGGGACTACAAAGTGGAATTGGAGCGAACAAACCATGGTTCCACCGTCTCAATTGACTATGATGGGTTGACGTTCAAACGAATCTACATCTGCCTCGATGCACTCAAACAGGGGTTTCCTATCAGGCTGTAGGCGTTTTATCGGTGTAGACGGATGTTTTCTGAAGCAAGTGAGGGGGTGGCAGTTGTTATCTGCAGTTGGGGTCGATGGTAATGGAGGTATGTACCCCATTGCATGGGCTGTGGTCGAATCCGAAACTACTGAAAGCTGGGATTGGTTCATAGGATTGCTGGCTGCTGATTTGGGGATAACAGATAGCCGTGAGTGGACGTGGATGTCGGATAAACAGAAGGTTTGACATTGAAACCTTTGATTGCTTTTACTTTTAGTTTTTTGCTGTTTTTGTTCTTGCCACTAAATTAGGGGTTCTCATTCAAATTGTAGGGCCTGGTCAACGTATTGGAGAGGCGTTTCCCATTTGCTGAACACAGGTATTGTGTTCGTCACATGTGGAATAACATGGCTTCAAAATTCAAGCGATCAATGGCCCTGAAGAACATGATGTGGGATGCTGCTAGAGCAACATATCTCCAGGCGTACCAAGCTGCAATGGAGAAGATCCGCACACGCGGATTGAAGTATGCTAAAGATAATGTAACCCCAGAAGACTGGCTTATGCAGAGGGATGTCCAAACCTGGTCCAAGTGCTTCTTTAGAACACACACCCGATGTGACATGTCACTGAACAATCACTGCGAGGTGTTCAATCGGTGGATACTTGATGCAAGGGACATGCCAATTCTGTCTTGTCTCGAGACGATACGGTAAATTTATGTTTATGTGTATTTGACGTACTCTATGTATGTGTATGGTTGTATCTGTGTGTGAGTTTTGTTCTGTATTATACTGGCAGGTGCAAAATGATGTTCAGGCTACATAAGCAACGTGTACGCCTTGCACGCTTGCCTCATGATGCCATCTGCCCTAATCAGTCACTGAAATTAAGAATCAACAAAGGGAGGGCAGCATTTTGGTATCCAATTTACAATGGTGATGGGGAATTTGAAGTACAAGGGTCACGTAATTTCGTCGTCAAACTGCGGAAATTCGAATGTACCTGCGGATCGTGGCAGCTATCAGGGATCCCATGTGAACACGCCCTCGCATGCATCAGCTACAACGGTGGCAAGCTTGTGGACTATGTGCACGATGCACTCCTTGTGGGAACCTACAATCAGTCCTATTCAGTGTCTATTCACCCACTGAACGACTCCGCACAATGGCTACCTGGTGGGGGACCTGTATTGCGAGCGCCAACCTTTGATCCAAGAGCGTCTGGTCCGATCCAGAAAAAGAGGAAGGAGTCTGTAGGTGAGTTTGAGACTACCAAGAAGGATAAACGCGGCAGGACATATCAGTCCATTAAGAAAAGAGGACAAAAACAACATTGTAGTGTGTGCAACAAGGAGGGACACAACAAACGTGTACATGGGCAGGTATTGAATTCATTTTCAAAATTAGAATTAGTAAGATTATGTTATGCCCTCTATCCTTGTACGTTTTATAACTCTTGGGGTTTTCTTTTCCCATTATCAGCAGGCAAGCAATAACGGAGCTGGGCCTTGCACGGTTAACAGCTCTGGACAGGCATCGGTTAGCTCACCTCGGGTTGGAACACACGCATCGGTTCAACCTTCGTCCCAACTCCGACAGTTCGAGTTACTCGTAGTAAGATGGCAGCCCTTCGTGCCGGTCACCAGGTGTAATTTATCATGAAATGTGGAGTGGTAGAGCTCTTTTGTTGGTGGGTATAGTTTGGCATTATTTTGGTGGTGGGATTAGAGAAATATCCTTTTTTTTTGGGGGTTCAGATTGTTGTTATTTTTGGGGGTGGTAGCATGATCGATGTGTACCCCATCTGCTTTCTCGTGTATGTCTCATTGTAGGCTGAACGATGTACAGAGGGATACTGTATCGATGTTGCTAACCCGTACATGGGAAGGCACCTGTAAATTGTAATGTCATTCCTATCAGTTAGTGTTCCAGTCAGTATTTTACTTCAACCAATTGCTGTTTCACTTAAGAGAGTTACTCTTCCAAGCATGCACAATTGTGTCAACCACACAACATATCCAATCCATCACAGACTGGGCCCGTTTTGCAGCCCATTTCACAGTCCATTTGTAACCCTAGGTACCAATTGGAAACGCCGCCATATCGATAAGTACCTTTTTGTGACAACTTGCTTATCGGCACATGTCAGATCCGGAATGAATTTTTCTTCAATGTTACCCCAATTACATCCATTCCAACACAAAAGACAAAGATACATGTCCCTCACAATGAAACTTACAACATCACACGAAGATCCTACCACATACGATTCCAGATACCACGCCAACAACAACTGCCACACACATGATATACAACCCAGATTTGTCTTTCGACTTCAGCTCCTCTACTTTCCCAGATCCAACATCCCCGACGAATGAGGTGGCAGAATGCTCGCTTCCATTCATGGAGGTGCTCCCACCCCTCTGTTGTCTCAGCTGTCTCTCGTACTGATTGAGCTTCCGCAGTAACCCATTAATCACTTCTTTCGGTCGATCTTCAATCGGATCATCTGCCCACTTAAAGAAATCGCATTTGGCCTCACTTACCTGGTATCTACGAGAACATGTGAAGAATCTCCTCCCCGGGTTATCTTCCGTCCATGAAGTACGCAACACACTTGCAACATGACACCTGCACACTGGAGGATAAGCCATTGACGATAACTGAAGAGGAGGAAGGATGTGAGAGATGATTTTTCTCCAGATCAAAAAAGAGAGAGAGGTGAAAAAATATGTGCCCAAATTCAAATTCAGCCACACACGCCTTCAAAATAGGAATTTCATTTGATTGGTTTGGTTTTTTTTTCGGACCACGGGTTGGATTTGACCCTATTCGGGTCGAGTTCCTGGTTCGGCCGGCGTTGATGTGTAACAAGCTTAGTGGCACCCAATCCCACGTGGCATCTATGACTAGACCGCCAGCGTGTCAGATTTGACGGTAAAACAGACAGAATCGGACGGAAAAACCCTTTTGAAATTATCCTGAACGATGTGCACTGAAATGAAATTTTTTGAACGACGTGTACCAAAATGAAATCGGCTTAAACATTAGGTACCATTTAAGTTAACACCTCCTATAACATGTTATTGTCAAACTCTATATCACTATACCATATAACGTATTATTGTGATATTGTCAATTCATATCAACATAATCCTAAACCCTAAACCCTAAGCTTTAAACCCTACACCCTAAACCCTAAAATTAGTAAGATATAATGTCAATTCGAATCTACATAATACTAAGCCCATAACACTAAGTCTATAACGTGTTATTGTCAAACCCTAATTCACTATACTATATAACGTATTATTGTAAAACTCAATTCACTAAACTCTATCATTTGTTATAAACCTAATTCAATGAACTTTATAATATGTTAGCATGCCAAATATGCAATAGATAATTTAAATATATCAACAAACCAAAAGCCCAAGTTGGCCCAACTATATATTGATCACGTCTAATTGACTTGCTCGACAAAAAGTTATTTTCTACACATAATCCAAATTTAGTGGTAAAAGTGTGATTCGTTCAATTAACCTTTATAGTAGTTAAAGGATATTATTACAAATATGTCAATTAGCCTTAATTCTATCAATGCGTTCATGAATATATATACGTACAATCTTGTTCACAAACCTATATAAACGAATCACTTCACGAACTCTTATCAAACATGTTCGCGAATGTTACTAACGAGCTTGTTCGCGAACTCTTGTCGAATATGTTCGCGAATATAATTAACGAGCTTGTTCACGAACGTATAAACGAACCAGTTCACGAACTGTTACACGAATATGTTCGCGAATATCATTAACGAACTGTTCGCGAATAATAAACGAGCCTGTTCGCGAACAAGGCTCGTCGAGCTTCCGAGCCGAACATGTTCGCGAACTAGCCGAGCCGAACCTCCCTTGGCTTGGATTCGGCTCGTTTATAAACGAGCCTGTTCGCGAACATGTTCGCTTCGAACCGAATCGAGTCAAGAACACATTTTTTCGAGCCGAACGCCGAGCAAATCTCGAGCGGCTCTGTTCATTAACAGCCCTAATTGGATGTGCATCAATTAAGTGACCAAGCTAAAATTTGGAACAAAAGGATTCAAACGACAACCTCGTCAAAATATGAGGAGTAAAAAGAAAATGAGCTAGCAGCGGGGAAAATGCTATTTTCCCAATAAACAAATATAGAATCTATACAGTACCAAAATCATCCGTCAGATTCAGCTCCGAGACTTCACCAACAGTCAATTCGGATCCAACCAAATAAAGTAACGGCGGAGCTAAGCAACTTCAGCCAGCCGAAAAGGGTACCGGAAGAGCGGGGGGCAGAGTTAGAGACACTCCGACGGACGACTAAATCAAGTCCAACACGTTTCTGTGTTCCAGCCGTCTCGTAACTGATATAATTTCGGAGCTCGTATTTGGTGCTGTGATCTGCTTCACTGCCTCTCTGGATTCCCTGCGAAATTCCGGAGTTGCTTTTTCAGCTCCGGAGTTCCGTCTCCTCACTGCTTAGGGTTTTAGCTCCGGACAGGATTCTTGTGGCGATGTTGTCAAATCATTTGCAGAATGGAATTGAGACCGCTAATCAGCTATGGTCTCGGATACCTAACTCGGAGGACGGAGAACTCGACGGTGGCACACTACTGGGCACCAAAGATGGCGGGAATGTTGAGAGTCTTGATTATGAAGTAATTGAGAATTATGAATATCGAGAAGAACAGGTTGGTATTGATCACATGTTTCATTTTCGAGTTGGAGCTGCTGCTGTTTCTGTGGTCAATTGGTTTCTATTTACTTATTGTTGCTGTTGCTTTGGGAGCTGCAGGCGCAGAGGGGGAGGCTGTATGTTGGATACTTTGTAGTTGTGAAGTGGTTCTTTGCTTTGCTTATTGGAATTGGTAAGTGTGCATGTGTATTTCTTATATTGATTCACGTTTCCGCATATGTAGATTACTGATCATCCTCTTATATTCAATAGTCTATTCCTATGTTCCTTGCTGTTACACTGTTATTTCTTCCTCATTGGATTAATGACATTTCCAGAGTGCAGAACAAACCTATAACAGGCACGTGTTGTTCACCTGATAGGTGTGACGAAATATTACATCCCAATAACTCGAGTTGTTGGGAGACGGTTCAACATTAATTTTATATCATCCGCTAGCACGCCACCCCCAAAAACGAAAGCTCACGAAAGAGTATGAAGGTTGCACAACTTTGATAAGTCTTGTGCAACGGATTTGGGGCTACCAAGATTCGAAATTCAGACCCTTTGTCGGTCAGACTCTGATACCATGTAAAGAATCTTTACATCACAATAACTCGAGTTATTGGGGGAGGGTTCAATATTAGTTTTATATTATTCATTAACACTACATGTCTTAATTTGTGAATAGATTGGTTTTCAGATCTTGTTATGCAGTGTGTAAGTGTGAAGACATGTCACCGAGTATTCTAGGCACAATATGACATTATTGTGCGTGTGATGTATTTTTTTCTTCTAGGGTTATTGAACTTGGAATAGTTTCTGATAGTAGTTCCTAATTTATAGGTCTGTTTGCTTGTAGGTACTGGATTAGCAGCTGTTTTCATCAACATATCGGTTGAGAACTTTGCTGGCTGGAAGTTTTCATTGACGTTTGCATTGATACAGAAGTCATATTTTGCCGGCTTTGTACTTTATGTACTAATCAACCTGGTTTTAGTTTTCTCATCTGTATATATCATCACCCATTTCGCACCTGCTGCAGCAGGGTCTGGTATTCCTGAAATCAAAGGTTATTTAAATGGTGAGCCGCATTCCTCAGATCATAATGCATTGTACGTTTTTCGTATTCTTGAGAACATTCTCATGTATCCTGTGTTTGGTTGATGTACATTATTGTTTTGCAGGAGTTGATATCCATGGTATCCTTCTCTTCAGAACCTTGGTCGGAAAGGTTGATGGCATTTAGGTGCATTTTTTTTTCTTCACTGGCCATTTCTCTATTTGTTTTCTCACTTTTCAGCATCTTGCTATAGATATTTGGAAGCATTGGTTCTGTTGGAGGTGGTCTTGCTTTGGGCAAGGAAGGTCCTCTTGTTCACACTGGTGCTTGCATTGCTTCGTTGTTGGGACAAGTGAGAACTTACTGAGTTGACTCTTTGTGAAGTCACTGTACCATATTGGCTATCACTTTTCACTTAGGGTACAAAGACCAGCTTTTGTTGGTCTCTTGTTGAATAAGCAGTGTTTGCTCTTTTATTGTTTAACAGGGTGGTACTACAAAGTATCATTTAAGTTCCCGTTGGCTACAATTTTTCCAAAGTGACCGTGACCGTCGTGATCTGGTGAGTAACCCTTTTCTCCTCTTTCTTGTCAAAGGTTTGTGGATCCCAGTTGAAAATCATTTCAAACAGATTTTTCTTGCCTTCAATATGAATCAGTATACATTTGCATAGTTGCATCATAAATGGCTAATGTGCACTGGAACCCCTTTGATATCAATACACTATTGCCAACCTTTGAGGTTTGCTTGTATGCTTTTTTGCTCATGGTTTTGCTGGTTAATGTTTGAAAAGGTAACCTGTGGGTGTGCAGCTGGAGTAGCTGCTGCTTTTAGAGCTCCAGTTGGTGGTGTATTGTTTGCTTTGGAAGAAGTCACATCTTGGTAAGACATCTAAGATTAAGTGAATTGTAGTGGTTATACTCTATTGAGTAGCATGGGCATATGAAAAAATGGTTGCTTTAGTAATTTCCTTTCGTTATATAAATTTACATTATTGGACGTTGTGGGATTTTGAAGGTTACTTAGTGTATTTTGGTTGTATTCATGAAGGTGGCGTAGCCAACTTATGTGGCGTGTCTTTTTTACTTCTGCTATTGTGGCACTTGTGGTTGGTACTGCAATGGGATGGTGTAAGAGTGGGAAATGTGGGCACTTTGGCTCAGGAGGTTTTATCATATGGGATGTGTCAGAGTAAGATCTACACTTTTTGCATTCTTTTTCCCATGTCAGTTTCAGCTTTTGCTGGTTTCTTATTCTCTTCGTTTAAACCTTTCTTGGACAGTGGCCAAGATGATTACTCTTTTGAGGAGCTACTTCCGATGGCAGTTATTGGAGTGATAGGTGGTCTGCTTGGTATGTACCTAGAAGAAACTGTCATTTTACCCCCTTTTTGTTGATAACTTAATACACTGTTTACCAGTTTTGTATATTTTTGCCTTCCAGGTGCCTTATTTAACCAGCTTACTCTATATATAACGTACTGGCGTCGAAACTATTTACACAAGAAAGGAACTCGCGTTAAGGTGCGTTTGAAGTAAAGAAGTGGTTTTTCTGCTCATGTTGATTCTTGTAATGAGTTTTTGGCATCTCACTTTCTACTTTCAATTCCTCAACCTTGAAGATAATTGAAGCTTGCATCATCTCAGTCATAACTTCAGCTGTTTCTTTTGGACTTCCACTCCTAAGAAGGTGCAGTCCCTGTCCGGAATCTGATACGGACTCTAATATCGAGTGTCCACGTCCTCCGGGTATGTACGGGAACTATGTCAACGTAAGTTACTGCTTCAAAACTACTGTAATTATGATTTAATATTTGAATAACAAATTGCTTCATTTTTAATCATAAGCAATAATAATCTTTAACCATTGTTTCACTTAAAATTCCTTAGTTTTGTATGCCAAACACCTCTCTCATTTTTTCCGAATTCTTTTTGTACTTAGTGTGTAAATTCTCTCTAGACGTGGCTTTGGGGGAATCACTTGTGACTGTATTCTTTGTGCAGTTCTTCTGTGGCAAGGACAAAGAATACAATGACCTTGCAACAATTTTCTTCAATACTCAGGTTTTTAATTCAATAATACATATAATCCTTATCCTTCATTTCCATGCTATTTTCTAGTGTTTTTCTTATGCCATCTTTGTCACTTATCTCTGTGATTGTGACCTCTCTGTTACAGGATGATGCAATCAGGAATCTCTTTAGTGCAAAGACAATCCATGAATTTAGTGCTCAAAGTTTATTGACATTTCTGGTACTTTCTTCATTGCCTCATAGGAGTGCATTCATAGTAAATTAGTTATATTGAAGAATTCACTTCCTGAAATCTGATGTCCACAGCATTATGAATACCTTCTTACACTCTCTATTTGAAGGTTAAATACGCCGTAATAAAACCCCTCCTGCATAATGGCTTTGTTTGGGTTCAAATCAAAATAACATGGCCCGTTAGTTGAAAAAATTCACACTGAAGGAGAGTTTTACACATAGCAAATTTTCTGATACCTACAACTTCAGATATTGTGAAAAAGATTTGAAAAAGAAACTTCAGCCAACAAAATACTGGTACTTGCTGCTCGGTTTAAAAGATACCTTCTATTTTGAGCTTCAGAAATCTGCAGCAATATTCCTTAATCCATATTTTGTATTTCTTTGAGATGCGTTGTTGTTTCTCATGTTCTCAGCTTTTGCACACAAGTAAGCACCCTGAGTTGGATATGCAACCTCGGATTTCTAGCCAAATAAAAAAATCCGTCTTGAATCGTTGCAGGTTATGTTTTACACATTAGCAGTCGTGACTTTTGGTACAGCTGTTCCAGCTGGTCAGTTTGTTCCTGGAATATTGATCGGGTCAACATATGGACGCCTTGTTGGAATGTTTGTCGTTAACTTCTACAAGAAACTCAACATCGAGGAAGGAACGTAAGCTTCTTCGATCAGTTGTGGAAATTTTCCAATTTTATTATCCATTGTTTACTTGTTCAAAGTATATGCTGCAACAACTTGTTACCCTAGTCCTTTAGTATGGGTTAAACTTACTGTTTTCTTATTGATCTCTCAATTGGCTGCTCTGTTTCTTCCCCCATAGTTTTTCTGTTGATGTTTCATTTTGGGGTGTAATGAATTGTTTTTAGGTATGCTTTACTGGGAGCTGCTTCTTTCCTTGGAGGTTCAATGAGGATGACAGTGTCTTTATGCGTTATCATGGTTGAGATCACGAACAACTTGAAACTTCTGCCTCTTATAATGCTTGTGCTCCTTATCTCAAAGGTACCTTTTTGAACTGTTTTGCTGACATGTAATAGGATGAACAGTCTACCTAATAATTCACATCTCTCTCTCACTGGCCAGGCTGTTGGTGATGCTTTTAATGAAGGCTTGTATGAAGAGCAGGCAAGATTAAGGGGAATACCATTGCTGGAGGCTAAACCAAAATACCAGATGAGGACAATGAGTGCAAAGGAAGCTTGTGGTAATCAGAAGGTGATTTTTCAGTGAAGGCTTCAGATTTGTGTTACTGCTAACCATGTCAACATCGTCTAATTATTCTAAAATCAAGTGCTCGCCTGCTTGGCCTCGACAAGCAGTCACACTTATCCTATCCCAATGCCACATTTGTTTTCATGGTTATAATATGCGGTTAGGGTTTTGGGGTATGGTTGTAGTTATGTTGACTGATGGTTGTTACACTTGTCCATCTTGAAGGTCATTTCCCTTCCTCGTGTCGCCAAGGTCGCGGATATTGTTTCTATTTTACGGAGCAATAAGCACAATGGGTTTCCTGTACGTATCTTTTCCTCATCTCCTTGTTATTGCTCAATTATAATCAGACTGAAAGTATGTTATAACCCATACCTACTTATTAGGTAATTGATCATAAAAGAAACGGAGAAACACTTGTAGTTGGGCTTATGCTTCGCAGGTAATTACTTGCTTCAGTTCATCAGCATCTGAATTACTGAATAGTGGTAATATACTAGCTGAGGAAAATCACTTAATTTTTTTGTTTACTTTGCAGCCATTTGTTAGTACTTCTTCAGTCTACGGTGGATTTCCAGCACAGTCCTTTGCCCTTCGATGCTCTGGGAAGATCAAGACCAATCAGGTACTTATAGCTTGATATTAACTAATTTGGTTGTCTTCTCTCCTTGTTCTCCGTGTTGTGCAATGGCCTTTTTGTTTCCGGATCAGTGCTCCTTGTAGTGGCTAATTGTGGTTTATTCTTGCAATTTCAGGCACAATTTTAATGAGTTTGTGAAACCTGCTTCAACCAAGGGTATTTCTGTAGAGGATATTCATTTGAGTTCAGATGACTTGGAAATGTACATAGATCTAGCACCCTTTTTGAACCCCTCTCCATATGTCGTCCCAGAAGACATGTCTGTAACAAAAGTTAGTGCCTTCCTGCCCTCATGTTGTTCTCACGATAGTGATTGCTGGTTTCTTTACATGAAAGTTGTTGCATCCTCCTGTAACTGTTGTAGGTATATAATCTTTTTCGTCAACTTGGATTGCGGCATATATTCGTCGTCCCTCGGCCTTCTCGAATTATTGGCTTAATCACTAGAAAGGATCTACTGATAGAGGTATGGTCACTGTCACCGTCACTGTCTTCGTCGTGTTTTGTTTTTTATATACCAACTCAAATCTTTATCAGCTAGATGTTTTGGTTCTGTTATAGGATGCAGAGGATGATACGGCCAATGTGGAGCTCCAATCAACTAGTGTAAGGTCTCTCTGCTGCTTTACTCATAACATATCCGCTAAGAATAACATATAATGCCGATAGGTTTTATCACTGTTTCCCGTTCATTTGGTGACACTGGTAACTGATTTGGTTAACCTGGGGTGTGGGTGTCACGATGGAGATCTCTGATAGTGCTGCTCTGGTAGAGAAACTGGAAGCTAGTTATGCATCAGTTTAGGGTGGTGGGTTTGAGGCCATCCTATCATTACTCGAACTTAGCTCATTAGGCACCAGTTTTCACGTTTTGGTGCCCCACTGACATTACCACATACACTATCTCACATACTTAATATTGAAGGAATGGGTAATCAACTGGGTTTTATTTTCTGGTGGCAGATCTCGTCGTCGTGACCCAACCGCCTTTGTTAGGAGTATGGACGTGGAGCGCCCACTTTTGAATGGTCTTTTGGCTCAAGATCGGCTGCCAGTCCAATCTAATGACTGACATGGATACACGACTACCAGATACTGCTGCAATCAAGTCATAGTGTTCTTTCCTTGATGAGCACTTGCTCTTTTCTTCGCCTATTGTTCCGTTTTCGGGTTCATTGGATGGCAACTACTTGTTTACATGTGTTTAGGTTATAGAATGTAATTCATGGTGTTTAGTTTTCCCCACATCCAACATGAACTACACGGGACAGTCTAGACGGAGGAGTTGTACTGTATTCAGAGGTTTTGGGATTGGGGGACGGAAACCTTGAATCACCAAAAAACAATAAAAAAGTATACATATATTCTTTAAGATTTTTTTATGCTCATAAATTGATTTATTTCACCTTGGTAGTAATACGAATTTATTTAGCTCTCAGGGAAGCAGATCAGCGTCCAAACCATTTTGGGTTTGGAAAGTTCCAAACCCAACTCCAACCATTGGATCTAGTTTGACCCTTTGACCAATCTAATGGTCCAGATTTGATAGGGGCATTTAGGACTTTACACAAACAATTTAATTATTATATTTAATTTAAATATTTTATAATTATATTTTATATTAAATATTTTATTATTATTTTTATATGCCTGCTTTTATGTTGACAGTTGCAATTGTCGTCGG
The DNA here is from genome assembly GCA_034768395.1 of Linum lewisii. Lineage (NCBI taxonomy): Eukaryota > Viridiplantae > Streptophyta > Magnoliopsida > Malpighiales > Linaceae > Linum > Linum lewisii. Next base: position 10,936,292 of record CM068299.1, read on the forward strand.
CCACCGCCACCGCCGCTGACCACTGTCGCCGGCCACCGCCGCTGGTCACCGTCGCCGGTGACTTTTCCGGCGACCTTTCCGGCGACTTTTTCTATGACTTTTCGTACAATGTTTTGGTGACCTTTCCGGCGACTTTTTCGATGACTTTTCATACAATTTTTTGGTGACTTTTTTGGCGACCAATCCTCCGGTGACTTTTCCGACGACGTCTAGTTAACTAGTTAACTTGGATTTTTACAGTTAACTAGTTAATTAACATGTTTTCCGGTGATTTTTCGGCATGACTCCGGAGACCGAACAAACTCCGGTGACTTTTCCAGTAAAGACAAGTTAACTAGTTAACTTGATTTTTACTAATAACTTGTTAATTGATAACTAGTTAACTAGTTAACCTGAGTTTTAACATGTTATCCAATCGAGTTAACTAGTTACCAAGTTGTTAACTAGTTAACTTGTTTAACATCATGATTTATCAAGTTAACTAGTTAACCGATCAAATTAATTAGTTATCTTGTCGAGTTAACTAGTTATCTACTCGAGTTAACTAATTAACTTATCGAGTTAACTAGTTAACCAATCGAGTTAACCAGTTATCTAATCGAGTTAACCAGTTATCTAATCGAGTTAACTAGTTAACCAATCGAGTTAACTAGTTATCTAATCGAGTTAACTAGTTATCCAATCGAGTTAACTAGTTATCTTATAACTGAGTTAACTAGTTATCTTATTGAGTTAACTAGTTATCCGATCTAGTGCAAAGATTATTCCAACAATGTCAAAAACATAAAAAATAGTGACTGAAACTGTAATTATTAGATAACTAGTTAACGAGATTATTTGATAACCAGATAACTCTATTCAACGACCCAATTGTATAGTTATATGTTATTCCAACCATATTTACATTCTTTTTTTTTTTCAAAATAGCCCAAAATCTCAAATTGTTAACAACATAACTTTTAGTGACTGAAACTGTAAATTTGACATAGATAGTGACTGAAACTGTAAAATTGACATAGACAGTGACTGATTTGCAAATCTGTTTGAATTTGTAACTTTTCTTCAGCCCACTGGGCTACACTTCCCAAAACGAACTTCACCCTTTCCAAAAATTAATCGGAGCTGCCGTCTGACTCCTTCGGCCGCCTCACTTCGCCAGCCTCCACCTCACTCCGTAGCCAAGCTGCTCTGCCTCCACCGATCGTCGCATGTGATCTAGTGCTCCTCCTCCGCTACTCCGCGTGCGGCATCTGCTCTTCTTCCTCACCCATCCACCCTCCATCTTTGACAACAAGATTTCCTCCATCTCTGCCGCCGATAGCCGAGATTCCTGACGATTCTCCTTCATCCAGAGCATCAACAATTGGCCGACGATAGGCGTCTCTTTTGTTTCCATCTCCGATCTCATTCTGTTTTGGGTTGGCTTCCAAATCTGATCTTTGATTCGGATGGCAGAGGCGAGGAGGTTGAACAGGTGAGCTCAAGGTTGCAGTGGACGACGAAAGAGAGACGACGTTGGCAAGACGGCGGGGAGATTGCAGGGAGAGATTGAACGAAGAGGTGAGAGGGGTTGAATCCATGTTGCAGCGGACGGTGAATGCTTGAGATGTTCGGTGGAAATTATATTTGTTGAATTCCCAATTTACCCCTCCTGCAAATGGTTTGGAAACCTTCCAAACTTGAAAGTTTGGACGTGGATCCGTTGCCTAGCTCTCAGAACTTCCTAGATTAATTCTAATATTCCATTTAAATATTATATACGTTATTTTATCTAATTTAATATAGGATTTTGAATGAAAAATAAAAAAGAATTGTATATATCAACTGTTCCAGCTTAGCGCCTGATCCAATAATGGAAGCTCAAGAGTGTTGGCCTTCAAGTGGTCGTTGTACCTCGTAAGCAAGGGGTAGTAGTTAGTTCAGGTGGATGAGGCGATGGGAATATGAGAGAGAAGGGATGAAGATGACGTACTGCGGAGCGTTTGTTCGCTGGGTAAAAGTGTTGTCCTCCGGTCTTGTGGAGAGTGGGGGATATTTATAGTACCCTTGTCTTGGTAGCCAAGGCTGGATCTTGGCCGTCTATCGTAAACTCTCCAGGATGTTGACACGTGTCCGTATGTATTCGAAACCCTACGGATCGTTGTGCTTGGGCCGTTATGAAGGCCTTATGGATTGGGTTAGGCCTAGAATGACTGCCTGGATCCGCGCTTGGGCTGGGCTTATTTGCGAATCGTCGGCCCACTCTTAGTGATGTGCGTTGATGGCTGCTGGGGCCGAGGTCGCCGGGTCAGGGCCCATCAATTGCCTCCATGCCCCTTAGCTAAGCTTTGCTTAGGTAAGGGCTTCATGACCGTCTTTTATTGTTTCACTAACGATCGCTGGGGCTGGGGCCCATCAATTGCCCCCAAGCCCCTTAGCTAATCTTTGCTTAGGTAAGGGCTTATGATCACCTTACCAACTCTCTTGCACGTGCGTCTTTTCACCTTCTGGGATACTTTCGTATTTTGCCCCTTTGTCTTGCTGAGGAAGCTGGGGAAATAGAGTTATTTTTGTAAATCCCCCTCCAGTCATCATTACCTAGGCTGCCTAGCCTGTCTCTTCAACCGCTCTCTCCCCCAATCGACTCGAAGTGACGATTCGCCTTCCCTTTCTAGACTTTTCTTCTCTCCCTTTATAAACCCATTCCTTTCTCCTTTTTTTACTCTTTACGCTCCTTGCAATTTCTCCGACCTTCCCACTTTTGTTGCTCCGGTACTCCTTACTTTCTCTTCTTTCCCTCATTCCGGCACTCTTGAAACTCTTTTTCCTTCAGTTACATCACCAGAAGATGCCTGGAGCTCCCCGTTGTCCTCTGGGTATGTAACTTCCTCCATTCCCATTTCCATTTTGTGCCAAGATTTGCTCTCTTGTTCTATCGTTTTCCTATCTGTCTTCTTTCTTTTTTCTTTCATTTTGTTATGAGTTTCGGGTGACGACAGCCAAAACCAAAGTTACTCATATCCTCTAGGAACCGATTCCTCTCCTTCTTCCTCTTCTTCTACCTCCTCATCCTTCGATACTATGCCTCGCTCCTCTCGAAACAAAACTGGTGCATCCCCTTCCCGCCCTCTAATTGACGGGGAGGAATTTTTAGAAAATTTCCCTACTCTTCCTTTCTGGGGCTCTCACCAAGTTGGCTTTGTCTAGACACTTCATGGTGTTGAGATCGATCCCGAAGCCACCGACGTCAATGGTGACTATACTATTTACAACTGGAAGTACATGTGGGCGGGAACGCCATGTAACGAACGCTAATAATTGGTCCCGGCTACTTCCCTTCTGCCAAACGGATCGCTCGCGTTCTTCCCCACACTCTGTTGCCCTCTTCCTGGAAATTCGCTATAGCTTCTAGATTGTCAACCATCGGGAACTGCCCTCCCGGATGGCACGGTGTGTGGACTGAATCCTTCAGCTTCGTCTACCCCCTTCTCCCTTTGTTCGCTCGCTCTTCGAATGCTTCGGAGCTTCACTAGGTGCTTACAATAGTGCCTGCTGGTCCACTGTTGTCGCCTTCGAGTCTACATGTTCCACCATGGTAATCAGCCCCAGTCTGCGGCTATTTCGTCTCCTTTATGACGTTAAGGCGACCAGCAACGGCTTGAGCTTTTGTCAGAAAACGGAATATATCCGGAAGGGGACTCGCTACTCAGTCAAGCCCCACCCCACCTGGTATCATTCCTTCTTCTATTTTCATCCAAGCGATCTAGATCGCTCGTGGACTTCTCTGCTCCCCTCCTCTTGGACCCTTGGCGATGTGAGTCGCTTCCAAGCATCCTTCGAACCGACCGCCTAGGAAGAGTCTGAACTGAAACAGATCCTTCTTGACGACCATAGTTTGACTAGCCGCCTTGCCCTGAAAGCCTCTCAAGAGGGCATCCAAGGAGGTATTCCTCTTAAATCCTCCTCTCGCGCTTCCTAGAGTCTAAACTCTTTTTGTTTTTTTTGTTTTTACTATCTCGTGTTGCTTGAAACCCATGCTTTGCGCTATTATTGCCCTCGCCTGTTATTACTGGTTTATGTTTTCTAACTGTTGCTGCATATCCCTTCTTTTTTATCAGGCTATGTGAACCTTTCTGGGTGCCTGATTAGTACCACAGCTCGGGGACCTGTTGGTGAAACTCGGCCTCAGCTTGACGACACTCCTCCGATCGCTCCCCCTGTTCCTTCTAACAGAAGGAATACCCAAGATTCTGGTGTCAAAGCCAAGAAAACGTCTTCCTCACCTTCTGAGAAGAAGAGATCCAAGAGGAAGACTATTGATGGAGGCGAGGGCGATGATCGCCCTAAGAAAAAGAAGTCGGGTTCTTCCAAGGCAAAGAAGGCTCTTAGCGAATCTTTCTCTACTATCCCCAAATCGCCGCCCCTCATTCGTATTGAAGATGAGGAGGAGAAGGAGGAGGAGGAGACCCCGCTTCGTCGAGATCCCCGCTCTCGTTCAGAAGCGAACGAGGATGATATGTCCCTGCAGGAGCTTCTTGATCGGGCTGCTCAAGATGGTGCCAATGCCTCTCGTGCCAACATTTCCACCACCATCGAGCCCATGCCATCGCCTTCCCCCGCAAGTCCTGACAACCAAGAGCCCATTCCGGAAATCAACTTTCGACTTGTGAATCCGTCGCGTGACTCATCCCGGCCGCCATCTCCCTCGTCAGACCGCATGTGCCGTACCCGACTATCCATGTGGGTCAATAATTTCTTGCTCGTGCCAACTCCTCCAGGTCGTGAAGAAGAGGGCCCCTTCAGGCTTCCTTACTTTGCCATAGATCACCCTGTCTCAGCTCACATATCGCCTGGGATGGCTAGCGATATTGTGGCTGAGTACACCCGTGGAGTGTTTGACGGTCTTACCGCTCTTGGGACGAGCTCCAAGGTTATGGATATTCATGGGATCACTTACTTCCGTCTTCTTCAGGTATGCGCTTCTTTGCTATTTGTCATATCTTGACGAGTTTATGCCCTATACTTTGCATTTATAAAAAGAAATTTTGTTAGGCTGCTGCTGAGCTTGGCGATCTGTCGTTCGCCTGCAAGAATTTGGTGCATGAGAATGGACATCTCCAGCTCGAACTGGACAGTTTGCCTAAACTGCGCATGGACCTCACTCGCCTGGTTAACGAGGAGACGGTACTTCCTTTCTTCTGTTATTTCTTTTTCATAGCTGGGAAGCGGCCCATTGCTGTCTCCTACTGAATGTTATCCCTTATACTCATTTACGCATGTGTCAGCGGCGAGCAGGAGCAGCCACCATTAGGGCGGACAATCTTCAATTGGAGCTTGACAACTCCACTCGTGAGGTATTGCGTTTGGAGACTCTGCAAGCCGTTGCCCAGGGTGAGTCTCATCGCTGGAGGGGGGAGCTGGGTGCCACCAATGAGCGTATTGCTTTGAGTCTGAGTTAGCTCAGGCCCGGTCTCAAGCGATTGATGTGGAAGTGATAACCTGTGAGCGGGATAGCACCAAGGAGCTGCTAGTCGAATCCTTGGCTATTCAAGAGGCGGCTGATCACGATCTTCTTGCGAAGCAAAAAGCATATGATGAAGTTATGACTTATTTCAATCAGACGATCGGCGATAGCATGCGGGTGGTCATGCGTAGCTGCAAGAAGGAATACCACAAGATTTTCCCTTCAAGGCCATAGCCAACTCGCAAGCTATTACGTGTCGTGCTCAAGGGCCTCAATCGCTATAACGCCGGCATTCCCGACCCAGCTGAATCAGAAGAATACAATGCCTTTCAGGACATTGAGCGCCTCAAGGATGAGGTAATTGTCGAGGATGATGAGTATGTGGCGAGCGAGCGCAGGAATCGCGGGTTACCTGATGAAGATCCAACCGCCTCTGCTGCTCAGCCTCCTCCTCCTCCTGCCAACAAGGCTCCTGTCTCTAGCACGGCTCCTCAGAAGTCTGGTTCAGGCGATCGCGAAAGAGAGATCGTCCCCTCCCCCTCCTGACTCCAATGCTGTTCCGCCAAAGTCTGGCGATCGCGGGAAAGAGACCGTTCCTTGATGGCTTTATGATCCTGGCCCTGAACCTTGCTTTGATTTTTCTTATTTTGCTTTTACCCACTACTTGGACATATTATTTTGCCGCTCGGCTGGGTTTTGTGAATGTTTCATTATCCCCGTGATACTTTGCCAATGCAGTCTGATTTCGCTTGTTTTTTTTATATATCCCTGATCATGTCGTCTTACCTAGCGATTTTAATGCCTTTAGGCCTTATATGGCGATTTTAGTGCCCGTAGGTTTTCCCTTAACGATTTTAATGCCCTTAGGTCTTACATGGTGATTTCAATGCCCTTAGGTCCTACATGACGATTTTAATACCCGTAGGTCTTACTTAACTTGTTTCAATGCCTGTAGGTCTTACATGGTGATTTTTAATGCCCGTAGGTCTTACTTAACTTGTTTCAATGCCCGTAGGTCTTACATGGCAATTTTTAATGCCCGTAAGTCTTACTTAACTTGTTTCAATGCTCATAGGTCTTACATGGCGATTTTTAATGCCCGTAGGTCTTACTTAACTTGTTTCAATGCTCGTAGGTCTTACATGGCGATTTTTAATGCTCGTAGGTCTTACTTAACTTGTTTCAATGCCCAGAGGTCTTACATGGTGATTTTTAATGCCCGTAGGTCTTACTTAACTTGTTTCAATGCCCGTAGGTCTTACATGGCGATTTTTAATGCCTGTAGGTCTTACTTAACTTGTTTCAATGCCCGTAGGTCTTACATGCATGTATCATTTCATTTAAGTTTGAACCTTACAAGGGGTTTGTTGGTCGTAATATCTCCTTAGGTGTATGGAGTTCCATGTCTTTGGGATTTTTGTGCCGTCCATCACCGCCAGCTTGAAGGTGTTGGCTCCTACCACACTTCGAACCCTATACGGGCCTTCCCATCCTGGGTTAAGCTTAGCTGCGCCGATCGCCGACCTGAAGACTTTTCGCAGAACCAGATCACTGATCGCGATGTGATGGGGGTGAAATTTCAAGTGTATCGCCTAGCTAGCTGTTCTTTTTCTGCTATGAGCCTAAGTTGTGCCTTTTCTCTTCGCTCCTCAATAATGTCTACGTTGTGCATTAATTCCTGCTCATTTACCTCGTCCCTGTACTCGTGAATACGAATTGAAGGGATAGAGATTTCTACCGGAAGTACAGCCTCTGTGCCGTACATGAGTGTGTAAGGAGTCTCTCCCATTGTTGTTTTGTAAGCCGTTCTGTGAGCCCATAAGACATGGTCTAGCTCATCTACCCACGTGCCTTTGCATCCATCAACCCTCTTTTTTAACCCTTGAAGTATGAGCTTGTTTGCCTCTTCTGCTTGGCCATTGGCTTGTGGGTAGGCGACTGACGCGAATCTTAAATTTATCTTTAAGTCGTCACAAAATTCTTTAAAAGTTTGTGAATCAAACTGAGTACCGTGATCACAGATGATGCTTTGCGGGATTCCAAACCTTGTGACAATGTATTTGAATGTGAATTTTTGAATTTGTCTGGCTGTGATGCTGGCGACCGCCTCTGCTTCTACCCACTTGGTGAAATAATCCACCGCTACTATCAAATATTTTCTCTTTCTAGATGCTTCTGGAAATGACCCCAAAATGTCCATTCCCCGTCTCGCGAATGGCCATGGGCTGATTATCGCCTGGAGAGCCGCTGCCGGCTGTTTGTGATAATTTGCGAATTCTTGACACTTATGACATGTTTTGACCAGTTCGCCTGCCTCTTTCCTCATTGTTGGCCAATAAAAGCCTTGATAAATCAAATTCTTTTCCAGACTTTGTGCCCCCAGGTGGGTACCACAGACGCATGCATGGACTTCTTCTAGTGCCCAAGTCGCGTCCTCCCTACCGAGGCATCTTAAGTAGGGACCCATTGCTGATTTTCTATATAGCTCGCCGCCAAGCAGGATGCACCTTCTTGCCCGCCTTCACAGCTTAGTCTCTTTATTTTGGTCCTCAGGAACTGTGTCATTTTCTAGAAATTGGATGATGGGTGTCCTCCAATCGCTTTGCGCCGCACCTTGATCAATTTGTAGGAATTGCTTCACTTTTATCTCCTTTTCTACTGTGATCATCCGCCCCTCCTCAAAGTCTAGTGCTGTGGCAAGCTTCAAAAGCGCATCTGCATGACTGTTTTCCTCCCTGGCAATTTTCTTGAAATCAGACATGAGTAGTTTATTTTCATCAAAGTAGGAGATGAGTGACTCCTCTTTTACTTCAAAACTTCCATTCACCTGATTAACCACTACCACTGAATCTGAGAAAATTTTGATATTAGTGACTCCCATGCTTCTGGCGATTCGTAGTCCTACTTCCATGGCACCATATTCTGCTGCATTATTAGTTCTATTGGTCGCGAACAAGGCTACCTCATGCAGCACACCTCCTGGAGATTTTAGTACTATTTTGGCCCCGGATCCCCCTTTACTGGAAGCTCCATCCATAAATAATGTCCATTCTTCTCCTCCATCCGCATCTTCTTGTACTGCCCCTTCTACCACAAAGTCTGCTAGGACCTGGGCTACCACAAATTACTTGCACATTGTGTACCTCTCAAACACGATTGTTGTTTATCAACAAAGATACACTACTAAGTGTTAAAAGTTCGATATGAATATATATTGTCCATAACTATCTAGTAAGATCATTATATGTGAGCAGATTTCGATATATATCGATAAAGTAATGAAAAATCACTCTGTCATGAAGTACCGTATCTTAGTGCAATATTATACTCTACTCTCACTCAATGACATTGAGATCAAATTGAAACATATACAATGTTATGTTTAAATAACATAAGATTTCAAGTTATTTTATTTGAGCATATTGAAGACATTAACAATGAGTTACGTGATCTTTGAATATCGATATGATCCTTCGTGTTGGTCAATTATAAATTGGGTCAACTTGGCAATATATACAACTATTTGGTGGTTTGTGAAACAAACAATAAAAGACTTAATTACACCAAATACCATTAAACTTTCATTTTCATTCATACTCACCACTCAACTATTTTTCTTACATTAAATACCATCAAACTATACTTTAGTTTCACCGATTACCACTTTGTCCTTTTTTTTACCGGAATGATGACGTGGCTTTGACGGATCATGTCTAGTCAGCTAAACAAAGCTGAGTCAGATGCCAACTTGGATTTAGACAAAGCTAAACTCTAAGGTTTTTTTCTTCTGTTTTTATATCCTTTCTGCAACTCTCCTCCATTCACTCCTCCAGATTGCTCCACATTCCTTCTTCATATCTTTGTTGGCATTTGACTCAGCGTTATTCAGCTGACTACACATGCTCCGTCAAAGCCACGTCGTCATTCCGTCCAAAAAATGGACGGAGTGGTAATCGGTGAAACAAAATGTATAGTTCGATGGTATTTAATGTAAGAAAAATAGTTTAGTGGTGAGTATGAATTAAAATGAAAATTTAGTGGTATTTGGTGTAATTAAGTCACAATAAAACCACATCATAATTCATAAACATGATCATATAGATCATGCATAATGCATATATATATATATATATATATGACATCCTAGGAAAATCTCAAATCGACAAAGCATGAGGGAGATCTATGAGATATGTGGAATAGTTCAACCTTAACTGGCATGAAACGTGTTAGAGTGTAGTGGTGAGGGTTTGATCTTGAGAGGATGATGTCATGAGTTCGAATCTCATCAACACCCAAAAACAAATCCGCGAGGGGCCCAAAGCGGACAATATCTTATCAGAAAAGGTTGGGAGGGATGTTACAAGTGGTATTAGAGCCTCTCCCCGTCCCTCTTGAACGATGGTGGGTCAAACCTTAACGAGGATGTTGAGTCGCTGAGGGGGTGTATGTGACATCCTACTCCGGTGCTCCCACTGGCGTTTTGATAGATAATTAAAATCTTGTTTTTGCGAGGATAAGAATCTACATGTCGTTAAAAGATACATAGAGCGATTTGAACGAAAAACTAATTTGGTAGACCTGATGATCTATCATATTGGGAAAAAAATACAGTTATAGAAGGAAACCTAAAGAACATTAGGTATAATCTTATACTATGATGACTAATAATTTCAACTAAGCTCAATTTAGACTTATTAAGATTAAATATATTGATTTAAAAGTTCAGTTCAATGAAAATATCACTCTAGATAGCATAAACGCCAGTGGGAGTATCCGGTACTCCCACTTTTAGTGGGAGCACCGGAGTGTTCATTCCATATATATATATATATACAAGAATATGCATTTGACCAAGTTATTTTTCCAACACGGATTTCTAGATACTAGTGAATGATTATTGAAATTATGATCAAGTGACAATCTAGCATATTTGTTCACAAAAGATACTTCATACAACAAGATCATTCATAACATTGAAGTTCAAAGATTGAACGATTTTGAGTCATCCTATCATAAGGATCAATGTCTTTCATGTCTCATTCTTCTTCTCATTCATGTGTAATTATATGAGCCCATTCATGTGTCATTATTCTCTCTATTCATGTGTAATTACATTAGCCTATAGGAGTTATGTATTATGTGCCTATAAATAGAGCACATCATTGTATCTATTGGGATGAATAAGAAGAAGCAATTCTCTCATCTTTCTCTTGTGTTTTCTCTCTACTCCATAGTTCATAGTTCTCCGTAACTTTCATAACAGATAACTAGTTATCAACTAAATATTTTCCTTAACTAGTTATTTGGTAATGATGTTAACTAATTAACAATGAAAGATAACTAGTTATCCAATCATGATGTTAACTAGTTTACTCGATAAGTTAACTAGTTAACTAAATTTGATAACTAGATAACATTATTTCAATTTTATCTATTTATCTAATATAATCTTAACTAATGTTGATAACAAGTTATCAACTAAAAACTATTAACTAGTTAACTAGGTAAAAATAACATAACTAGTTAGATAACCTGTTAACAAAAAATCTCGTTAAAATTTTGATTATATAATTATTCGTTGACTAGTTATCAGACTAAAATCTGTTAACAAGTTATCAACAAAAAACGTTGTTAACTAGTTATCAGTTTAAAAACCATGTTAACTAGGTATCAGTAAAAAAACATCATTAACTAGTTAACAGCAAAAAAAAGGTGTTAACTAATTAACATGCCTTTGTCGGAAAAGTCACCGGAAATTGGCCGGTCGCCGGAAAAGTCACCGGTGCCGGCGGCCGATAGCCGAAAAAGTCGCCAGCGACGATGGCCGATCGCCTGAGAGTCACCAGCCGATCACCTGATTATATTAATTATTTAATTTAAATATAAAAAATAAATTATGTGTAAAATCCTAAATACCACTAACAATCTAAACCATTGAATTGGTCAAAAAGTCAAAGGGTAATCTAATGGTTGAGAAAAGATTGAAACACTTCCAACTCTTGGAAAAGGTTGGTGTCGAATCCAGCCCTTATGAGTCGGTAGTTTTCTGTTTTTCCAGATAAATATGCTTCTGGTCTGCTGCATTTTTTAGCTATGAAAAGTAAAATTTGTTTGGTATCTGTTGTCTGTAAAATAGCAGTCAAAACAGGTCATGCCTTTTCTACCTTTTTCACCCTGTTTAGTCTGTAAAAGTTTCTTGTACTCCCAACCCAAAAATATGTTTCTCTAGTTCTTCTTATATCAATAATAAAATATAGCAGATGATCTAATCTCCTCTCTGCCTGAACACCTTCATCAATCTGAATCTGAATCAAATTTCACAATCTCAAGCTTCCTGCAATCAGTTATTGAAGCAGTCTCAATCCACGTATCACAAGAATCGACTGTAAATGCAGTAACAACGTCAACTTGGCCTTCCATGATATGTTACAAATCTTTTCATTTGAAACAATCTAACTGGTATGTATATGTGTTAAGAACAGTGAATGATCAAACCTTTTCGGCTTCTTGTACCGACAAAATCTACTTCCACATAGACACTTGAATGCCTTGATCGGATGGTCATGATCATCAAAGTCAATTCCATAGTCCTGCATAAGACATGGTTAATGGCTTCATTTGTGTGGGATCAGGATTACAGAAGAATGAAAGTTGATTGGAGAAGAAGTCTGTTACCCAGGTTAATTCCTCCTGAGCCTTCACTTCTCTTACAGTGAATAGAGCAACCTGCAGAAGCAAGTCTTTGGACAATGTTGAGAAGTGTAATATACATCAATTATGAATGTCTCTCAATAACAAGAGTTATTGAGATGTAAGAATTCTCCTTATTTTATCATAACCTTTGACTGAAAGGTACAAGCATTGAATCATGTTAGCCCCCCAGTATAACTATTTCACTTGCACAAGGCTAAGTAAATCTATGCAAACTTCAATCACCTTTCATGGAATTTCATTCAAGGGGTCGAAATGTAATATAAACCAATTACGAACTTCTCCAAACAACTCAAATTATTTGGATATATCGGTTCCCTGCAGTTAAATGTACTGACTAAAACAGTTGATGTTAATGTGAAATAGAAGCATGGCATACATGGTAATAGTGTCGATCCGGGGTTTCCATTTCGACAGGAATGTTTGTTAAGTTCGCATCATGGCATCTGTACAAAGCACGACAACAGAAGCAGGCATCAAAATAGAATGATTTGAAATTACAGTTAGTACATATACAAACAAGTGACAGAAATCCAAGGAGTTGGACAAGTGGTATGAAGATGAAAGAAGAAGTTTAGAAGAAAAATAGCAGCACCTGTGATTTATGAATCTAGCTACATTTCCCCAGTTAGTAGCATCCAAACAAAGTGCATCATCATCACTCAAAGTCCTTTCTGAACCCCAGTCAGCATCAAGTGTAACAGGATATGTGTGCCTTCCATTGCCACCACCAGTATGCACATTTCGCTCGTATAGCTCCGTGTTGGTCAATATCTCCCCTGCATACTCACAAACAAAAGTTCCCCTAGGCAAGTCTTGGAGAGCTCGCACACCCCAGCCTTTGCCTTCATGGGTAGAAAAAACCTGTAACATTTCGAGATAAACAGCATGCTGATTATGACAGGGTACGCTTCAAAATTGGACACCGACATTAATGCTTTTGTAGCTTGTACGTGCAGAAACTAAGAAACCTGCAAGAGGCCACGCATATTGGAAGCTACATATTATTTATTACTATTAAGTTAAAATTCTGATTCCTTTTCTAGCTAGGACTCAATTCTACACCTATTCACAGACCCAGATTAAGAGTTTTTCCTAATATGGATCTCTGAACCACATTCTTTAAGAATATAAGCTATCATCTTTAGTATCTTTCCAGGATGATAACATGCCTTTGCAAGGTAGTTAAAATCGGGATTCCACGTGGAATTGAAAACATGAGTGAAATCGTAATCGTAGTTTTTAATCGTAAAATCGTAAAATTCTATAAACTACTGGCGAAAAATCTAAATTAAGGTTTTAACTATAAGTTGACAACATATTAAGCATAAGTATGTAATTAAATTAGATATCTCATGTTCCATATCTAAGTTATTTGAGTTGGTGAGATAAAAAAGAAAATCACTACCCGACTTTGAATAGTTTAGATAAGAAAATAAGAGTGAATGTCGGAAAAATCGTTAATTTTATAAGAGTCTAAAATTTTGATCGAGATTTTACTAGATTTCACGATCCATAGATTTTGGGTGGAATCAAGATCGTTAGAGACCTATGAAATCGTAAAACTGTAAGATTTTGACTACAATGTGCCTTTGTAAGAAGAGCGAGGGAGGGAGAGAGGCTGACCTGCAATTTGCATGTGATACCTCGTTGTACAACCCGATTGCCACAACTCATATAGCATCCACATTTTATCCAGCACTCCTTGATGAACTTCCTAATCAAGTGACCACTACACTTTGAAGGCATAGATTCATTTTTAATTCTCGCCAACGGACAGTCTTCACAAAAAACCAATTGGTGATTTTGAGGGTTGATCGTCATAGATAAACAGGCTTCAAGAAAATCATCAGTTAGGACGCCTTGTCTCGTATAAGCAAAGCCGCCACCAGTCTCAGAGGTACACGCACAAGGTACTGGTTGTGCAACACAATCGCCCACGCAACTTGAGCAGCAATCTGCATCAGAAATCCGTGCCAAGGAGATTTGCAACTTAGCATCTTGGTACACAGTGCTGCTGCGAATGTAGGAGAACTTTGGAAGCTCCTCTCGGCCATAGTCATCGACTAACGAAATCCTGACATTTTCAACTCCTTTCGTTATGTCATCTAGATAGCAATGATGGTCCTTCCGAACACCTTTGTTCCTAGTTTCATCTGCTAAATCAATCAGTTAAGCAGTTCTACCATTTAGCATTCACAATGACAAATCATCATATGGTTCATGTTCAATATTTCTAAGCATTTGTGTAGATTTACCAGCAACTTTCTGGACCAATGTAGTAGGTGTGGCAACAGCAGCTGACGAGGAGGATGCTGCAACAGAGGGAGCCTGAGCCTGACCCTTCGGCAGCTCAACCTGTTCCGTCTTGGCAAGTTTCCATAGCACAGGATCATCCTTAGAACCACTTCTCATGTCTGCAGCCACCTGAGGAAGTGAACAAGACAGCAGAAAACCATCCTTTAATGCAAAATTGACTTCAGACATCCAAACTTAGAAGAAGCTTTTGTGTATCCAACAAACATGACTACAAACCTTAGATTCCATAGCCTCAAAGTAAGTTTCCACGAGTATTTTATAATCTTCAACTTCTATAAAGTCCCAGTTGTAATCAGATGACTTTAACAACTCCAATAGAACTGGCTTCACCTCATTTTTAGGTAAACCCAAAGCCTTTGTGGCTTCAAACGCCCTTTGAGCTCTTTCCCTTCCCATTACTAACCAAACTTGAAAGAAACAGCTTCAGCCTGAGCTCATATTATGTACAGAATCAATTGACATGTTACAGTGTGTTTCCGCAATCTCACAGTTATTATATTGAGAAGGAGACAAAATCTGATGGGGACATCCGTGGGTCATCAACTGGTCCAATCACTACGAGTCAAACCAAGGCCTTGAGGAACAAGGTGGCAACATTCATGGAGGCTTGGAGTATGCCAAAGCATGAAGAATTGGAGCAAGGATGCTGGACATTACTTAGGATGGTTGACGAGACTGAATGATGATCCAACAGCAAGATTCAGACGTTTTGTGATCTTCAGTGACCATTCTGCCATATCGGAAAGTTGAGGGGTCTCATGAACGAAATTCATCTTCATTCATGCACTTGTTTTCATGTTCATTCACTTCCACATTGGAACCATGCACTTGCATTAATGTTCATTCACTTCCACTTTGGAACAAGGGGATGTACTTAGTTAAGTGTGAACAATTAATAGTGTAGTTTTTCTAGATGACTAGATTCATCAAATCTGGTGTAGGACACATTTTCTCCTACCCTATTTAAAGGGTTCTTTGTAGTTTGTTTCAAATTAGCTTGTTTGCTCACAATTAAAGAAATTCAGACTTCGGTTTACAGTATTTGTTCCTTTAAGCTTTTGCTCGTTGTTGCTTGGCTTAGGAAGTTTGGTTTATCGAGATAAGGGTATTCACCCCTTAGTTCGTGGTACCGCACACACTTGATACCTCGAGTTCTTAGCTCTATAGCTAAGGGTTCTGGTCCGATTTCCATCTTCTATCCTGATTGTGTTTTCGTTTGCAAATTGTTCAAACCGAGTTGTGTGGATTGAGCCAACCTTGGCTTTGGTTCATATCAGTTTGGTATCAGAGCTCGGTTCAACTCTTGGATCAAAGCTTCTGTTATTTTTCTTTCGATTATAAAAAAAAAACCTCAAAAAAAAAATAGTAGCATTTTTTGGCTGAATCGTGATTTGTGTGATTTCAGATTTATAGTTTTGTACTAACCATTTCTTGGTGGTAAAAGCTGGTGTGCAGGTTAAGAAGAAACAAAGTTTAAAAATCAAGAGGTCCAAAAGAATAATTTCGACCCAATCAAAGCAAAGCCACCTCACCGAGATTGTGTCTAGAAGTTATAGCGGAAATCTAAGAAAGGGGGGGTAAACAATTTATGTTCTTTCAAAGTCAAATTCGTTTTGAATAATTTGTTTTTCGAAAACCCAGCAAAGAAATCTAACTAGGGCTTAGAGTGAACTCAACTAGGGTTGTGTTTACTTGAATTTCGAATTACTTGACTTCTAAAGCTTTGAAGAAACTTGCAACTGCTCATAACGAACTTACTTATTGCCGATTTCTGTTTCATCCTTTTCTCACCAAAAACTTGTGTGAAACACGAGAGGCAAAAGAAAGAGTGTGTGAGGTTCATTAGAGAGAGTTGGTGAGGCCATTGTGACTAATCATTGTTCAAGATGACAGATCCAGCAGGGTTCGAAGCAGCAATGAATGCGACGAGGACGGAGTTCCATGAAGCACTCAGCACTATGGCTCAAACCCTCACCGCGGCCATCCAGAATAATCAGCCAAGGGTAGATGATTCTGATGTGGAGGATGACGCACCTCCATGAGGTGGAGCAAGGCCACATAGAGAAGCTTTAAGAGGAGTAATGCTGGACGATGATATCCGAGGAGTAAAAATTTCGGTGCCCAAATTCCAAGGGAAATCAGACCCGGATGCATATCTTGATTGGAGAGGGCGATGGAATTCTTCTTCCAATGCCATCAATTTTCTGATCGCAAGAAGGTAACCCTTGCTGTTATGGAATTTACTGACTACGCTTCTGTTTGGTGGAGTCAGCAAGTTAGACAAAGGGAGCGCGAAGGGAAGAGGCCTATTGGAACATGGGAGGATGTGAAACGTGTCATGAGAAGGAAGTATGTTCCAGCTTCCTATTGCCGAGATTTACACACTAAGTTACAAGCTCTAAAGCAAGGTGGTATGATTGTTGAAGACTACCATAAGGAGATCGAGATGATAGTGTCTCGATTGGATCTAATTGAAGATGAGGATGCCAAGATTGCAGGTTTCCTAGGAGGCTTACAGAGGGAAATCGCCTATCAAGTCAACTTGCAGAATTTCATCGACTATGATGAATTGGTGCGACTAGCGATACGAGTGGAGAAGCAACTCAAACTTGGCACTGGACGGAGATTCAATACGCCAACCACTACCACACCATCATGGAAGACGAATACCATGAAGAAAGAGGAAGGCACCTCGGGAGGCTTTAACAAACCTAAAACCACTCAAGGTACCTCAAATCCTAAATCTGGTTCTTCAAATACTACTAATCGGCCGAGTGGAATTCTTTGTTTCAAATGTCAAGGGCGTGGACATATGGCTAGGGACTGCCCTAATAAAGCCACTATGGTGATCCGAAATGGAGAGGTGTTCACGGATGATGAGGACGACCAGGAGGAGTTCCCAGAAGGTGAAATCAAAGAGGAGGAATCGGAGGAAGAGGAAGAAAAGGTTCCAGAAGGTTTGGTCAAGTTCAATAGAGTGGTCATTCGAGCATTGAGCACTCTAGTTAAAGACGAGTTGGATCAGCGGGAGAACCTATTCCATGTTCGTTGTGTCATCCACAACAAACTTTGTAATCTGGTTATCGATGGAGGAAGTTGTACGAATGTAGCAAGTCAAGATCTTGTGGAAGGCATGAAGCTCACCACCATTCGACATCCTAAGCCATACAGACGTCAATGGCTTAGCAAAGCAGGAGAGCTAAAAGTGACAAGGCAGGTATAAGTCCCTTTCAGTATTGGTCGATATACTGACGAAATTCTTTGTGACGTAGTACCTATGGAGGCTGCTCATATTCTGCTTGGGAGGCCATGGCAATTTGATCGATTTTCTCTTCATGATGGGAGGGCTAATCGATATTCCTTAACCCATAAGGGGCAAACCTACAAGCTCAAGCCTTTGTCACCAACCGAATTGTACCAAGATCAATTGGAGAAGCAACAACTTCGTGAGGCTAGAGAGAAGAAAGAGATGGAGCTCAAAATAAGAGAGAATAGCGAAAAGAAACCGAGTGACACCCATTCGAGTGCAAAAACAGAAATGGTATGTCATAAAGCTCAAAAAAGTGAGATCGAGAGGAGAGAAAACCTTTTAGCTACACGTGGTGAGATCAAACAAACCTTAACTTCTAGGATGCCACTCGTGGTTATCGTATACAAGGAGTGTTTGAATTCTGATTATGCTAATGTAACCGATTCTCTTCCTTGTGTTATCTCTTCATTATTACAGGAATTTGAAGATGTCTTTCCGGAGGAGACTCCTAAAGGACTACCACCTATTAGAGGAATTGAGCATCAAATCGACTTTGTTCCAGGAGCATCCATCCCTAACAAGGCCGCATATAGAACCAATCCGGAAGAGACCAAAGAGCTTCAAAGACAAGTGGATGAGTTAATGGACAAAGGGCACGTTCGAGAAAGCATGAGCCCTTGTGCCGTACCGGTTATCCTCGTGCCAAAGAAGGATAAATCATGGAGGATGTGCGTAGACTGTCGAGCGATCAATAACATCACGGTAAAGTATCGTCATCCTATTCCTAGACTTGATGATATGCTAGATGAGTTACATGGTGCTTCTATCTTTTCAAAGATTGATTTAAAATTTGGATATCACCAAATTCGAATGAAGGAAGGAGATGAATGGAAAACCGCATTTAAAACTAAACATGGTTTATATGAGTGGATGGTTATGCCATTTGGTTTGACAAATGCACCTAGTACATTCATGAGATTGATGAACCACGTGCTTAGGGCTTTCATAGGCAGATTTGTAGTCGTTTACTTTGATGATATTCTGGTTTACTCATCTAATTTAGAGGATCATGGTGGACACTTAAAATTGGTGTTAGAAACCCTTAGAAAGGAAAGACTGTTTGCCAACATGAAAAAGTGCGTCTTTTGCACCGATCACCTTGTGTTTCTTGGCTTTGTTGTTAGTTCTACAGGAATCAGGGTTGATGAGGAGAAAATAGAGGCAATCAAGTCTTGGCCAATTCCCACAAACATATCTGATGTTAGGAGCTTTCATGGTTTGGCTAGTTTCTATCGAAGATTTGTGAGGGATTTCAGTACTATTGCTGCACCACTCACGGCCGTAGTGAAAAAGGATGTACCCTTTCATTGGGGAACACCTCAACAAGAGGCATTTGAGCTATTGAAGGAGAGACTCACCAATGCACCAGTTCTGATGCTGCCCGATTTCAGCAAGGCATTTGAGATCGAGTGTGATGCTTCAGGAATTGGAATAGGAGCCGTGCTCATGCAAGAAAAGAAACCGATTGCATACTTCAGTGAAAAGTTGCATGGAGCTACTCTGAATTACCCAACTTACGATAAGGAATTATATGCACTTGTTCGCGCATTAGAGACTTGGCAACACTACTTATGGCCAAAGGAGTTTGTCATCCATTCTGATCACGAGTCATTGAAATATCTCAAAGCTCAACACAAGCTGAACAAGAGGCATGCACGATGGGTTGAGTTCATCGAGTCTTTTCCCTATGTTATCCGTTACAAGCAAGGTAAGGAGAACATAGTGGCTGATGCCCTATCTCGAAGGTACACTCTTATCTCTACTCTTGGTGTTAAGTTCATTGGTTTTGAATACATTAAAGACTTATATGACACCGATACTGACTTTGGAGATGTGTACAAGGCATGTGAACATTCGGCTCATGATAAATATTATAGGTTAGATGGATACTTGTTTCGAGAGAACAAGTTATGTTTGCCTAACTCTTCGTGTCGAGATGTTTTAGTCAGGGAAGCAAATGGAGGCGGGTTAATGGGGCACTTTGGAATTGCCAAAACGATGGCATGTCTTCAAGAGCACTTCTACTGGCCTAGAATGAGGCATGATGTGGAGAAACACCTAGCCAGATGTGTGGCTTGTCACCAAGCCAAGTCTAAATCACAACCACACGGGTTATACACTCCTCTCCCTATTCCTACTGCACCTTGGATTGATATATCTATGGACTTTGTGTTAGGCTTGCCTAGGACTAGGGGTGGTAGAGATTCAATTTTTGTGGTGGTCGATAGATTCTCAAAAATGGCACACTTCATTCCATGTCATAAAACTGATGATGCATCTCACATTGCTAATTTGTTTTTTAAGGAAGTTGTTAGATTGCATGGAATACCTCGTACTATTGTGTCGGATCGTGACTCTAAGTTTCTTAGCTATTTCTGGAAAACTCTTTGGGGTAAACTAGGAACGAAGCTACTATTCTCTACTACTTGTCATCCACAAACTGATGGTCAAACTGAAGTAGTCAATAGGTCATTATCACAATTGCTTAGAGCCATAATCAAGTCCAACATTAAAACTTGGGAAGATTGTTTGCCACATGTTGAGTTTGCATATAATAGGGCTGTGCATTCGGCTACTAAGTATACACCATTCGAACTTGTGTATGGATTTAATCCATTGACTCCCTTGGATCTATCACCTTTGCCTTTGCATGAGTTATCTAATACAGATGGGGAAGCAAAAGCAAAGTATGTTAAAGAGATGCACGAGAAAGCTAGATTAAACATTGAGCGTAGGACAAAGCAGTACGTTCAAAATGCCAACAAAGGACGCAAGGAAAAGGTGTATGAACCAGGAGATCTTGTTTGGATACATTTCAGAAAGGAGCGGTTTCCAGGACAGAGAAAGTCAAAGCTGCTACCTAGAGGGGAGGGTCCTTTTAAAGTTTTGCAACGCATAAATAACAATGCATATCGCATAGACTTACCAGGAGACTATGGCGTTAGTGCTACTTTTAATGTTGCCGACTTAACCCCTTTTTATGATGATTTTGCAGATTCAGATTCGAGGACGAATCCTTTTCAAGAAGGGGGGAATGATGGGGACATCCGTGGGTCATCAACTGGTCCAATCACTAGGAGTCAAACCAAGGCCTTGAGGAACAAGGTGGCAACATTCATGGAGGCTTGGAGTATGCCAAAGCATGAAGAATTGGAGCAAGGATGCTGGACATTACTTAGGATGGTTGACGAGACTGAATGATGATCCAACAGCAAGATTCAGACGTTTTGTGATCTTCAGTGACCATTCTGCCATATCGGAAAGTTGAGGGGTCTCATGAACGAAATTCATCTTCATTCATGCACTTGTTTTCATGTTCATTCACTTCCACATTGGAACCATGCACTTGCATTAATGTTCATTCACTTCCACTTTGGAACAAGGGGATGTACTTAGTTAAGTGTGAACAATTAATAGTGTAGTTTTTCTAGATGACTAGATTCATCAAATCTGGTGTAGGACACATTTTCTCCTACCCTATTTAAAGGCACTACAAAAAAAGAGGGGTTTAGCGTCGCTTACAACGAAAGACTTTAGCGTCGGTCGCTGAAATGACCGACGCTAAAGCATTGACTCGCGTTTGACCGGAGTTTAGCGTCGGTCGGTCATCGACCGACGCTAAATTCTACAAAAAACCGACGCTAAATCCGGTTTTGGGTCAGAAACGGAGCCCTTCCAGATTTAGCGTCGCTTGCCGACATGATTTAGCGTCGCTCATCGACCAACGCTAAATCTGGTTTTGGGTCAGAAACGGAGCCCTTACCCAAAACCAGATTTAGCGTCGCTTGCCGACATGATTTAGCGTCGCTCATCGACCGACGCTAAATTCCGGACCTATTTAAACCCCCCAAATGGACGGAAATTTCATTCTCTCAACCCTCTTGTCCCCCTCAATTCTCTCAGACCCTCCTCCACTCTCTCAACCCTCTCAAACCCTCCTCCCACCACCACCCTCCTCCTCCTCCTCAACTCTCCCAACCACCACCATCCTCCTCTCCTCCCACCCTCCTCCTCCTACTCAACTCTCCCAACCACCACCCTCCTCTTCAACTCTCCCAACCACCCCTCTCCTCCTCTTCAAACCCTCTTCCTTCTCCTCCTCAAACCCTCACTTCCTCCTCCTTAAACCCACCTCCGGCCTCCACATCCCAGCCGCCGCCAGCCGCTTTCACTTCCTCCTCCAGCCGCTTTCACTTCCTTCTCCAGCCATCCTCATCACAACCACCACCAGCCGCCTTCACTTCCTCCTCCAGCCATCCGCATCCCAGCTACCGCCAGCCGCCTTTGAAACCTCAAAACTGGATCCCAAACGACTTGGATGACAACAACTTGACAAAGCCTCGAAACTAGTTCCCAAACAAGATCTGGAAAAAACCCAGATCTAGAAAAAACCTAGATCTGAAAAAAATAAAAATAAAAATAAAATAAAAAAATGGAAGTAATAAACAAAAATAAAAAATGAAACTAAAAAACGAATATTAAAAATGAAAATAGAAAACAAAAACGAAAAATTGGGTTGGTCAGCTACCCATTCGGTCAACCCATTTTTAGCGTCGGTCGTGGTTTATTTAGCGTCGGTCGCATTACAATCGACGCTAAAATTTAGCGTCGCAAGATTTCGCGTCGCTTTTTTAACCGACGCTAAACTATTTAGCGTCGGTCGATGACCGACGCTAAAGCTCGGTTTCGACCGACGCTAAACGGTCAGATTTTTGTAGTGAGGGTTCTTTGTAGTTTGTTTCAAATTAGCTTGTTTGCTCACAATTAAAGAAATTCAGACTTCGGTTTACAGTATTTGTTCTTTTAAGCTTTTGCTCGTTGTTGCTTGGCTTAGCAAGTTTGGTTTATCGAGATAAGGGTATTCACCCCTTAGTTCGTGGTACCGCACACACTTGATACCTCGAGTTCTTAGCTCTATAGCTAAGGGTTATGGTCCGATTTCCATCTTCTATCCTGATTGTGTTTTCGTTTGCAAATTGTTCAAACCGAGTTGTGTGGATTGAGCCAACCTTGGCTTTGGTTCATATCAAAATCAAACCAATTTACTAATCCTTTTCAGTCAACTGTACTAAATACTATCAGACTCTGAACGTTAATCCTGACGCCGTTTTGGTATCTGATGAATTAAAAAAGGACATGAAGTCATTATAGCAAAGCCACCTACCATTGTAAACCCTAAACATGCAAAATCCACCATTGACTAAGAATCTAGTAATCTACCGACCAACAGAGAGTTTCGCAGCAACCAAGTCGCTAACCAAAGGCGAAATCCAAGAATAGTTCAGCAGACAAGAAAACAATGGATCTTGCGGCAGAAAACAAGGAAAACGAGATGAGTTCCATGATTATGAATGCAATTTGATTGGCCAAGTTAAACAATTCAAAGCTTGGCTATTAAGTATAAGAAATAGCTTTACAAGAAGTTGAAGGGCGAAGATTCTTACAATAATGAGTGTTTTCTCCTTTAATTTTCGTTGTTGATAAGAAAAGTAGTTGAAACACCAAGAAGGAGAATGAAGAAAAAAATGTGAGCACACTTGAGATCTAAGAGTCAAGAGTGTGCCTCACTTTTTTTCTTCATTCTCCTTTTAAATATAAATAAAAAAGATGAAAAGTTATATATTATAAAAAAGGTTGGGCTATTGGCCCAAAATTTAAAATTGAACTGTTGAAAAAACTCAAACATGCAAAAAGAAAAAAAATCTTTTTGCTTGCTGGCTTATATAATGAATGTGAGTCAGTATTTCAAAACCCGTGCCGATATCAGAGGAGCAATTGAGGGTTGACCCGTACTAGGGAAACGAGTTTCAGAAAAGTGATTTTACAATTGGATTCTAAGGCACCTATTTCACTTCTGACAAGAACACGACATTATTTCATCGTGCAGTTATACATCAACAAATTCATTACCTTATTCAAGCAATGGAAGATGAAATAAGATTGACCAAAACAAACCTAGACACAATCGGAGAAATAACAACTCATTTATACAAAAACCTTTTCACCTCCTTTCTTTTGGTGTAGAATATTTCAACACTCCTCCCCCTGCCAGAATACTGAAATGTCTCAATTGCGACAAATAAAGAATTGGTCTTCCGTTTTTACTCTCTTCTCCAATGGTCTCAACCAACCCCATATTTGATGGACTTTTGTGCTTTTCTTACAAACCTCATAGGAAATAATAAATAAGAACGTCTTAGAAGATGTATCAGATTTCTTTAGTTATAGTATACTTCTTACAATAATAAATCGCACATGGATTAGTATATATTGTCTAAATTACTCATTTTACTAATAATGAAACAAGTCTGACCTAACAGATTATGTTTAGTTATTTACATAAGTAAAAAGTTAAAAGACTTGATAACATCTTACCTCCATTAATTAGCCACACCCTAAATGGCATTGTACAAGTAATATCCTTGGTGTGCATGAGGTTATGAATTACTTAAGTTGTCACACTTCTAAGAAAAATCATTTCAGGACTCTTATATTAATTGGATATGAAAAAGGCTTATAATCAAATGAAACGGTCATTCATATTTGCAAAGTCTCAATTTTGGCTTCAAAGAAAGATGGATTGGATGGTTTGTCAAATGCCTACAAACCATATCAATGATTGTACTCAATAGAAAAAGTTGTGGATATTTCAAACCATCTAGGGGCCTTTTACAAGGAGATTTCATATCCCCATTGTTTTGGCAATAAACACTACAAAAAGAGAGCGTTTTTGGCGTCAGTTGAAACGAATCGACCGACGCTAAATAAAATCTCGCGTTTTGGCGTCGGTCGTTTGGTCGACCGACGCTAAATACTAACCCTAAATACGCTGAAACCCTAGGCAGCCGCCTCCATTCTTCTCTTCTTCTTCTTCCTTCTTCTTCTTCTTTCTTCTTCTTCTTCTTCTTCTTCTTCTTCTTCTTCTTCTTCTTCTTCTTCTTCTTCTTCTCTTCTTCTTCTTCTCTTCTTCTTCTTCTCCTTCTTCTCTTCTCTCTTCTCCTTCTTCTTCTTCTTCAATTTTTTTCTCTCAACTTTAATTTTTGTCTCTACCCTAACTCTTTCTTCTTTTTTCTGTGTCCAGATGAGAAGAAGAAGCAGCATATCAAGAAGAAGAAGCAACAGAGGAGAAGAAGAAGAAAAATAAAAGAGAAGAAGAAGAAGAAAGAAGAAGAAGGACGCAGAAGAATAGAAGAGAAGAAGAAAGAAGAACAGAGGAGAAGAAGAAGAAGAAGAAGGATGAAGAAGAACAGAGGAGAAGAAGAAAGAAGAAGAAGGAAGTAGCTGCTGCTGCAGCTACTTTTTTTTGTGATTTCCAAGTGGCTTTAGCGTCGGTCGACCGAAAAAACGACGCTAAATTTTAACGTCACCACATCTGGCGTCGGTTTTGTCGACCGACGTTATTGAATTTAGCGTCGGTCACGCGTCTGACCGACGCTAAACCCCTGTTTTTTGTAGTGAAACTATAAAATTCTACCTAGAATCCAACTCGACAAGCATTGTCCTCCATTGTCTCATATCACGTTTGCATATAATATTTATATATATTTTTAAGGCCTCATTCATTACTATTTCCGTGAAACCCTTCTTCAAGTTCTTCAAATCTATGGATCAACCAACGGTAAATAAATCTGCAATCTCCTTTAATAAGACAATTTCGAGTCTCATCCTGGAGCAATTTGCCAGGGGGTGGCTATTGGATCAGCTGGAGCCTACGATTAATACATGGGTCTCTTTTCGTTAATGCAACGAGAAAATATCGAAACTTTTAAGTTAACTAAAATCAACATCTCCAAAAAAAAAAATACAAAACTAGAATGACACATTTTTATCTTGGCAGGTATGGAAAGTCTTTTAACATTTATGGTATGTGCGTTATTGCTCTACCCGATATTTTTTTTTCTCATCGAAATCTCTAGGTCTCTCCAAATTAGTAAAATCTCAGTTTTGAGGAGAAACAAACATTCCAGTGAGCAAACAATTTATCTCAAGACACAAGTCTCAATTTAAAACCATGCACCTGGCTGGTTTGGCCAATTATCACTACTTTTCTCATGTATTCCATTAGGCACATAATCATGAAAACTACAATGTGTAATGGTAAGAAGAAATCTTCAAACTATGAAAAAGGTTCCTAATATTTCTATCTCAATCTGACGAGGAGTTAAGACAGTTTTCCTCTTTTTTTGTCTTAATACTCTCCAAATATTTTGTGGTATTCTCATTACGTTGCATCATATTATTGTAGATAGATGATTGTGCCTTCCCATCCCTCTCCCTTTCTCCTGTCTCTCCTATATTTGTTTAGGTGGTGTTCCATCTTTTTCCTCATTGTTGGAGTGATACAACAACAACAAAATTCTTGCAATAATGAGTGTTTTTTCTTCGCTCATACTTCTTGGTGAGTCGCTTTTTTAGATCTCTTGAGTGTTCTTCGACTTTTGTGTTTATTATAAAAATATATATTGTAAAAACAAAGTTGACCAAACTTGACAAGTAATATGTCAGAACTCCAGGTTATCCAAACTTGAAACCTACCCTCATAAAATATAATGCAGAGAGGAGAAATTCTTGTTTCAGCTACACTTCTTCCTCAGAAGTTCGTAATAGTACAACGACACATCTATGGTGTTCAATTAATCAGTTGCACTCAAGGTAGTCAAAATCGCGATTTTGATCGTAAAATCGTACGATTTTACGACTCTACTCATGGAGTGCGATCTTGATTCCACGTAAAATCGGAATCAAGTGGAATCGGGTGAAATCGGTCGTAAAATCGGTAAAATCGTAGAATCGGTCGATTTCACCGATTTTACCGATTCAATTATTTTGCTTCAATTTCTTGGCTCAACCAAATTGGGTTGAGTTTTTGTCAACTCAAAACGAAATATTGGTATAAGAAATAACATATTAATAATTTTTTACTTTATTTTTATTTCATAGAACCCTATACCGCTAAAGTTTTTCATCCTCTTTAATCATCTTCACATGTAAACATAAAAATTATGATATTGTATGCTTACACTAATTTTTTTTGTGATTTCATTAGTGTCTTGACTTGCTTAAATGAGTATAACATGTAAGTTCTAAGTAATTAATTTTTTTCATAAAGTAAACTACAAATATAGACCCAATTTATATGACATGTAGTTGATATCCAAGTTATAACATGCCAACTATATTTCTTATTCATGCTAGTGTAGTTTGTTATGGTAATTTATAAAGCCAAATGTGATTTTTTGTTTAAATCAAGTTACTCTTCATAATTTGCATACTTATACTTGTCTATGAGTTATGATAATATGTAAAATTGGATTTTTATCGATGCTTGAATGTGATGATGTTCCTTGGACAAATAATATATATTAGGGGTAATCGTAATTTGATAAACAATGTATATATATGTTAGTTGTTTCTATAAAAAGTACTCTCTTGATTTTATTTAGACTTTGGATAAGCAATTGGTTCATGTATTAATGCTCAATTTGTTGATTCTTTTGAATATATTTTTATTTTAGATAGTAGTTCGTAGAATCTTACGATTTTACGTTTCGATTCTACGATTACGATTTCACCTCACTTTTCGATTCCACGTGGAATCCCGATTTTGACTACATTGGTTGCACTCGCTTCATCGCTTTGTTCAATTTAAAAGGTTGACATTTGCAAAGTCTAGGAAAATGGATGATTTTCGTGGAAACTAAAGCGCGAAAGGGTATAAAGTCGATGACTGGTTTGGAGGGAAAAACACTGTTTTCTTTATTGATAGCTTGTTGTGCCATTAGTCACATTGCAAATATACTAGTCTAACATTGTCACTCCTAGTATTCATGTCATAGTCGTGTTGGATTATGACAAAACAAGTGGTTCCAACAATTCCACCAAATTGACTACAAACGTATATATAAGAAAAAACACATAAATAATTTCAGTTTCCTTTGGGATCCATTTGATAGAGTAATTTGAATTTGATAATTGAAATTCATGTATTTAAAATTCATGCAATTGAAGTTCATATGTTTGCATGTTAAGTTATTTTGTATTTTAAAAGCAACATATAATACACAACTTCAATAGTCTCAACAGAGATCTAAAAAAGGATATTCTTACTATAAATATCCGAGGATGAATTTTTTCGGAAAAATTTTAACGACAGAATCCTAAATCCTAAACAGTGAAATCTTGAGACATAAACCTAAATCCTAAATGGTGGAATCTAGCGACAAAACCTAAATCCTAAAGAGTGGAACCTAGCGGCAACCCTAAGCGATGGAATCTAGTAGCAAAATCCTAAAACCTAAAAGGTGGAGTTTGTTGGCAAAACCCTAAACCCGAAATGATTGAATCTTGCGCAAAAATATGGCAGCGGAATCCTAAACCATAAATGGTAGAATCTTACGGCAAAACATTTGGCGGAAAAATCCAAAACCCTAAAAGGTGGAATCTATCGACAAAACCTTAAACCCTAAATGATGGAATCTTGCGGCAAAAATATGATGGTGGAACCCTAAATGGTGGAATCTGGCGACAAAATCCTAAACCCTGAATCATGGAATCTGGCGACAAAAAATTGGCAGCGGAACCCTTAGCCATAAATGATGGAATCTAACAAAATAATATGGCGACAAAACCTAAAAAATGGAATATGGTGGAAAAAATTTGGCGGTAAAACCCTAACCCCTAAATGGTAAAATCTGGCGGCACAACCTTAAATCCTAAATGGTGGAATCTAATGACAAAGGTTTGGTTGCAGACTCTAAATCCTAAATGTTGGAATCTAATGACAAAGATTTTGTAACACCCGTCCCGAATCTCCATAGTTGAACTCATTGTTAGACCGAGAGGCGGTGCTACGATTTGACTAAAAACATAAATGAGGAATATAATAACTTAAATTACAATAACATCAACCAAAGGGAGTTCCTATTAATAAAAGTCAAAACTCACATTTAATCTCAATTACAAACCAAACATCAATGACATAAATAAATAACAAATTTCTCAAATGTCAGTTGTATATAAAATAATGAAACGGTCTCCAGTCCTCAGTCACAATATTCAGTCTTCTAGTTCAACTCTACGACCAACACCAATGATCCACAGCTCGCTAACTACTTCTAACAAATAGGGAGGAAAGATTGAGGGGTCATCTTTTTAATGAAACTAAGTATGGGCCCAACTATGCTCCGAAACAAAACCACAAGAAGTTGTCCCAACACTCCATAATCATAACTAGCAATGATACTCATTTAAGTATAGTTCTCTAGCTACATTCTCAATTCACAATATCATTACTATATAATCATCCATGCATCATATTTCATCATTACATCCAATCATCATACTAAAAAAATCTCGAACACAAACAAAATCAACACTCCACACTTCACAATTCACAATCAATCTCTATATGTGTTTATTAAAGCACTAATGAGTCTATCCTACACCACCACCCGTCGTTCCCCACATCCAAACACATCTATATAAGATCATTCCCCAAAAGAGTAACCATCAGACACACTTAGAGAGGATCCTTCCCTCTTCCCTGAAGGAATCACAACCAACCATGAACCCATATTATAGTGAACCACCCAGGTGGTTTGAACTCAATTACTTCACAAT
Source organism: Linum lewisii (assembly GCA_034768395.1). Lineage (NCBI taxonomy): Eukaryota > Viridiplantae > Streptophyta > Magnoliopsida > Malpighiales > Linaceae > Linum > Linum lewisii. The sequence goes on from CM068299.1 coordinate 10,965,694, forward strand.
ATCACAAGTGGGGTATTGTAGGCTTTTTCAAGTTATAGCATATTTTAATTAACACAACAAGGCATTGGTGGAGCCACCCATAACATTGGGGGTGCTCTGCAACCTCCTTGGGCAAATTAAAAAAAAAAACAATTCCCTTACAGTTCTAGAAGATAGAACATCTGACCTCTAAATTCAAGGCTGAGTTTTTCTATATATTGTTACCATCCGACTGCAATAATTTTTTGATTGATTCATGCAACCCTAATTAAAGATTTGATATATACCTTTGGTTAAAGAATTTTAAATGATATTTAACTTTCTTATTCAAGGCTGATATAAGCAATATAAAGAATTTTTGATAATCCTAATTTATATCCCCAAATCTTGGAATCTCTTTCGAAAACACTCAAACAGGCATCCCAAAACCAGAGAGACATCTTTGCCCAGTGCCCGCACAGACCAATAAATCTCGGGAGTGAATTTGATTCAAACAATTTTATAACTAGTTACAACAGTTAGTTTTTGTAAAAAAATATAATAACTAGTTATTTTGTCTCGTAAGTAGTTACAAGGTCTCGTAACTAGTTATAATTTTTTTTAATTATGTTTGAATGAGAAAATGTTTGAACATGATGAGCGGCCATAAAGCGCCTCTTCGACTCTTCATTTTGTGGGTCAATTATCACCCCCCACCACCCGTCTATCTTCTTCTACTGATATGTAGTGGTTGAACGACACAATGGTGACATATGTTGAACAAGATTGTGTCCTAGTTTGGAAAAGGGATATGTTCTACATGCTTATATTTTACAATGCTTTCAAAATATAAAATCTTATCGTGGTTCGTTATAACTGATGAATATTATTGGGTTATTGTACAAATCTTAAATATCTCTTTGGGGTCGTTCACTTGGGTGATTTGAGTTTAAGTAATTTGAAATCTCTAGAGATTTCAAATAACTACATATTTGAGTTTCCTAGCTATTTGAAAAAGAGTCGTGTTCACTTGGGGTGATTTGGAGAAATTTTGGGTAGAGATTTCTGAAACCTAAAAAAATAAATTAAAATATGCATATTGTCAAAGACCAACATATCCTCATTAATTTTCTCCCCCAAATTTATTTGGGGGCATTTATGTAGAATTGTAACACAAACCCCCAAATCTCTAGCCTTGTGAGAGATTTCAGAATCTCCCCCAAATCTCTAGGGGCCCACCTTCAAATCTCAAATCTCTAGCTACAATTGCAAAGTAAGCGGGTGATTTCGGCCAAATATCTAGGGTAGGAATTTGGGCCCCAAATCACCCAAGTGAACGACCCATTTGTTTTGTTTAGTGTTCTTTTCTTCTATGTAATTTTTTTTTCCGAACAAGACACCCCCTTGGCCAATTTCCTGGCTCCACCACTACAACAAGGTACAACAACAAGATCATTTCATCCCAATTCACAAGACTAATTCAACATTCCATTTTCACTTATCCCATACCAATTTCATTCCATCCACAATTCTCAATCATCCAATCCCACCATCAATTCACCACACAATACAAGGTGATAGATAGCCTCCATCAACCACCCCACCTGCATAAACAAAGGGATATGGGTAGTTTTCGATGAGTGTCTAAGATCACTCACCTATGCAGCCTTCACAGGGATCATCCTCGTGCAACCACAAGCGATAACAATACCATATGCATAATCCAATCAAAAGCTAGTTCTTTCCTAACTCTCATTTCTATCTATGTCTAAACAATTTCAATGATCAATCAATACATCACAATTCATCACAGACATCAATCAAACAACCAATAAAAAATCCTCATCAATTATTATTTCACCCAATTTTACTCTCACCAATTTCATGCAAACCCTAAATTTATGTAAGTTGAATTGAAAATCCTCACATTACTCATCATGTCCCATCAACGCTAAGCTCTTACCTATAATAAAAGATGAGGCTATAATCGTCTTCTAAAACCTCGGATGAAAGCGATTCCCATCTCCAAAAACGTGGCTCTTCCTCCACTGATTGACAGCACAAAACGGCTCTCTAACCCCAACCGAGATTGGCGATCTCTTCTCCTCGCTCTTAGGAAGCCGTAGGAAGAACCGACCCCTCGATCCAACCGATCCGAAGCTCCAAGAATCGAATATTGAAGTTGGGGATTTTTGGTTCATCAATGGAAAACTCGAGCTATTAGGATTTTCAGAAAGAACATAAAACCCGTCAAAACCTAAATTTTTATATGAGATGGGCACTTAAATGACGTATAAGTGATCAGAGTTGGAGTTGGTGCTTGTTGGAGTGTTCATCGAGATCATGAGGTAGAGCATTGGTGGCTTGGAGTTGACTTATTTTGATTATTTAGTTGACTACTGCACTTGGGGATTTTATACTCGTTTTGAATTTCTCTTTCAGATTTATCGTTATCAGTTTTATATAGGATTTTAACTATTGGTGGCCACCTCTTCGTTTTATCTATTTTGTTTGATCATTTGTATTGTATTTTATTTATCCTGTTTGTATGGTAACACTCATTTTCGGTCTAACCATGACTTTAACCATGTTGGTTCAGGGTGGGTGTTGCAAGTTTGGTGGCAAAACTCTAAACCCTAAATGGTGGAATCTCGTGACAAAAATTTGGTGGCGAAAACCCAAATGGTGGAATTTGGAGGTAAAACCCTAAATCCTAAACGGTCGAATCTGGCGACAAAATTGTGATGATAGAACCCAAAAAGATGGTATCTGTCGGCAAAAAATTGGCAACAGAACCTTAAAACCTAAAGGTGGAATCTACCGGTAAAAAATTGACGATAGAAATATAGTAGCAGAATCACGCAGTGAAAAGTCCATAATGGTAATCTAGCACCGGAACTCCGTCGACAATGTAACTGGAAATCAATGAGACTAGAGTTGGTAACGGGCGTTGTGAAGTTCACAACGTTCGTTGGAAGTTGGTTGGTAATGGGTGTCGTGAAGTTCACAATGGTCGTTGTAAGTTGGTTGGTAACGAGCATTGTGAAGTCCACAACGGTCGTAGTAATGAATTTGGCAACAGGCGTTGTTCAAGGCAGGTCACCACTCCATCCGGCCAACCATCGTCATTCGTGGTTCCCTACATGGGTTAAAAAATTAGGAGAGTATTTTATTGCTCTATTTCTTCTCATGTATGAACAAGAAGACCATTGGGTAGTCTCAATCCAATCGTGATCAACGCTCTCTCGTTCAAGAGTTGGGAAGGTAGGATATTGGATTTCAAAAAGGCGCTGAGAGGACTACAATCGTCGATAGGGAAACTCGATCTTCTTTGCTTATGTGGGTAGGGGCAGCGAATGTGGGTTACAATCGAAGAGGGTAGAGGCAATGGAGGTCTAATTATTTTGTTTAGATAAAATGGTACTTTGCTCCACTCTACTTTGCCAAGTTAACAAACAGCCTCCTATACTATGAAATGATCAATTTACCCCCTCCTACTATAGCCAACCTAATAAACAGCCTCTTCCATCCAAATTTCCATTAAGTGATGACTCACCAATATGACACACACGGTACATTGCTACATCATCGACTTTCATCCATATTTGTTAGTGACTCAACTGAATTAAAAATTTAAAAACACAAGGCGATAAAAACAATAATTTATAAAATTTATAAATTAAAAAAATACATATATTTAAATTTTATTTTTTATGTATTTTTGTTTTTAATTTTTTCAATTAAATTTAATAAATATTTTGTATTTAGAAAGTTCAAAGTAATTTTAGAAAAACAATTATTTTATTTTTAATATTAAAAACCAAAAAAAATATTTAAAAATATTTTATTAATCAATTTAATTTAATTCTTTTCATAATTTTCCATCTTTTTAGTTTAATTGAGATGAATGAAAGTCGATGATTTGGCAACGTACTGTCATTATTATGGATGAGTCATATTGGTGAGTCATCACTTAACGAAATTTTGGATGGAAGGGCTATTTGTTAGGTTGGCTGTAGTAGGAGGGGGTAAATTGATAATTTCATAGTATAGTGGGCTGTTTGTTACTTGACAAAATAGAGGGGGGCAAAGTATCCTTTTCCCTTTTAAAATCTAATAAATTTAAAGGACACATTCGCAGGAAATTAAAACATATGCGCATTTAATTGGTTAAAACCACTTTCGCTCTTTTACAAGATTTAGCATAAATTTTGAGAATTTCAATCATTCTTGTTTCGATGAATTATTGAGATGGAAAAGGATTTTCGGGTTTAAACTATTTTCAGCCAAGTTTATCGGTAGCATGCATGCAGTTTTAGAGATCAACCGAATTTCGGTTTTACTGACAAGTTTTCCTTAAAGAAAAGTATTAGTTCTGAATTTTAAACCCAATGTTTATGGAAATGAAATTAATGTTTCCAAAGGGCATTTTGGGGATTAAAAGGTTTAAAGACAATCTTAACGGTTTAAGATAGGTTTAAGGGTTTGGAGGTGATGGTCAATAAGCTGAACCAGAATTGTGGCATGGTATAGGGTGTCGGTATCTTACGAAATGGGGGTAGGCAATGTTTATGGTGTTCAGGCGGGTAGTCTCATGGTGTCACGAAGCGTAACTTTGGATCAAGGATAGCGGAAGAGGATGACAGAGGCAATGGGTGTTGCCAAATAGCAATGACCGTAGGTCGAGGAGTCCAACGGGCGTTGGTGATTCAGTAATGACCGTTGTGGTTGAGCAGCAACGGACGTTACAAGGTTTGCAACGACCGTTGTGAGAATCACAACGACCATTGTGAAGAGGCCGGAAGGAGATGGTTGGGCCGGTCAGGGAGTAGAGTTGTAACTTTGGACATCCGGTTCTTTCTAGGACCAGGGTCCATGTATCGATTTAAGGGAGAATTAGTGAAGTGTGGTTTCAGGTTAAGAAATTATTTGGGGCAAGGTCCTTCCGATAAGAGAACTAGAGCGGATTTCTAAAATGTGTTGGTAAGGGATTTTGTTGGTCAGGTTGTGCCGGTTTTTGGGGCCGAATTCTTAGGGATGCGTGATAGTTTGGCGGGAGCAGAGTTTTGGGTTGTCAGTTCATTGTGGTTTCGGTCTTCAGGTTGTTGTCATTTCAGTGTGGTTTTGGCTGTCGGGTCTGGTCTGTTGGTTCAGTTGTCAGGTTCGTCGTTGGTTCAGTTCAATTCAGTCTTGGTTTAAGGTTTGTTCGGGTAGGGGACAGAGAAGCGTCAGGTGCAGGCATTAACGTTTTACCGGTTAAACTAGTGTTTTGGTCATGGCGGTTAGTGTAGTGGGATGAAAGGTCACGTAAAGAAAGTCAAAGATATTAGTGTGTTTGAAACGGCATTACCCCGACTTGGTGAAATGCCTATCTTGCAGGTAAGGCTCTACTGCTCACTAGTGCATTCACTGGTTAGGGGGAGAGTGTTTCAGTTGGCTTCGGCATGAAGCCTGTTTCAAGGGGGGAGATTTGTAACGTCCCATGTTCGGTCCAACCCTTAAATCGGGTCAGTCTTCGAGTTGGGCCAAACATAGACACAACGATCGTCACAACTTCGTTAGAGCTCCGATTGACGAACCGTTAGGACCGGTGGAATCAAGAGGATGAGATGGATAACTTCATGTGGAGATCATAGGTGTCACATCAGTTCATGTGAGGGTTTTACGGTTATAGTTCCTCAAGCTCGAGGGTTATCAATAAAGGGTCAGGAATTGGTTTGGTTTTTTGTTGTTTGTCCATTCTTGCGACGGCTAATCGAGTCTAGCCACTAGATGGATAGACGGAATATAATAAGGATAAAGGTAACCAACATGTATTAATGGTTTTGGTCTGGTTAATGCCAGAGGATGGGTGTGACATAGTAGGGGATTACCGCCCCACCATTAATAAGTTAGTACATGATTTCAGTGTCGGTGGCCCACCATTGGATTGCGTAATCCCCTAGGTAACATAAATGGTAAAGGTTATGGTGGTTAGTATTTAACGACCATTCAGGAAGGTCGCTGGTGGCCGAGAGGTCCTTAGAGACCGGGATTTACTGGAACAATAAGTTAGGGGCTGCTGGCACTTCTAGGGTTGGTTACTTAAATGATCACTAAACTTTGATCAAATAACCCGGTGGTCACTGTTCTTCAAAAAATTTCCTAACACTCACACAACTTTGGCCGATTATCCTAGCAGTCACTACCGTCTACGGACATCCAATTTTCCATCCATTTGCATACGTGGCGATGCCATCAAGGCAGCCACATCATCCAGACAGCCACATCATCTAAACCAAACCCCAAACCCAATCCTGAACACCCACCCTAATTACCAAACCAAACCATCTAAACCAAATCAAACCCCTCCTTCTCTTTCCTCCTCCTTCCCCTTCCTCTTCCTCTTCCTCTTCTCCACCCTCACGCCCTACCACCGTCGATCACCCTTCACCGCCCCGCCCCGCCACCACCCTGCCACCTCACCTCCGCCCCGTCGTTCTGTAATCAGATCTGGAGATTAGAGAAAGTTGTAATCAGATCTGGAGATTACATAACATATATAATCTCAAAGTACCGGCGGCGGGGAATGGGGGGAGGGCAGAGTACCGCGGCGACGGCGTGGCGATAGGTTGGGGATGGCGATCTGGGTAAGTGTGAGGTGGAAGGCGCTGCATGTGTAGAAGACATAGGGAGGGATTTGAAGCTGAGCGGCAACCTGGAGGGAGTCTACACTGAGGAAATCAACGACGGCGGCCACCACTCGACCGCCGTTGCCTTGCTGGAGGTTAATTAAGGCGTCACGGATGGCGGGGAGGGAGCGAATCATGGTGGGTGGGAGGGATTTGAGGAGCTGGCATTGGGGTATCATGCCGGAGCCGTTGTCGGGGACAATAATGGTGATGTAGAAATTGTGGCAGAGGAGGAGGCGTTTGGATAGCTCGACGAATGGAATTAGGTGGCCGTGGCCAGGGGAAGGCACCATGACCACTCGTAGATTAGGTTTCGGGGATGCGGCGGGGCGGCGGTGAGGCGGCGGGGCGGTGGCGGTGAAGGGTGACCAACGGTGGTAGGGAGTGAGGGTGGAAAGAGGAACAGGAAGAGGAAGAGTAAGAGGAAGAGGAAGAGGAAGAAGGAGGAAAGAGAAGGAGGGGTTTGATGTGGTTTAGATGGTTTGGTTTGGTAATTAGGGTGGGTGTTCAAGATTGGGTTTGGGGTTTGGTTTAGATGATGTGGCTGCCTGGATGATGTGGCTGCCTTGATGGCATCGCCACATATGCAAATGGATGGAAAATTGGATGTCCGTAGACGGTAGTGACTACTAGGATAATCGGCCAAAGTTGTGTGAGTGCTAGGAAATTTTTTGAAGAACAGTGACCACCGGGTTATTTGATCAAAGTTTAGTGATCATTTAAGTAACCAACCCGGCACTTCTAACAGTTAACTTTGTGGAGGTGATCTTTTACCTTGTCATGGTAAGGATTTACAGGATTGTCTTTATGACGGGATTTATGTTTAGCAAGGTTGAGCTTGCGGGTTAGACACTCAGTGATTAGCACTGACCCTCTTCTTTCTACTTTATGTTTGTCGTTTCTGGATGGGTTTACATGTCTGTGGAGTTGGAGAGAGAGCTTGCAGGTGTTGTTGGGGTTCTTTACTGTTTTTTCTTGTATTTTAATGTAGCCTTGTACTAGCATAATGTAATGACATATGTATGGTTTGTTGGTTGTCGGCTTGGCCTTTGTAATGATTAATCAATTTCCATCTTTTAAGCTCAGTTGTCATTTACTTATCCACCTTCTTGGTTGATCTTGTGTGTTTGAACTGTTTGGTTTGAGTCAGTAACCCCGAGATCGAGTAATGCATGGGTTGAACTCAATGGCGTAACCAGGATTGGTATACGGGGGGAGCCGAATTGTATATTAAAAAATGGTGCCACAGGCAAAAAAAATTCTTCAAATTTGAATAATAGTATAAATTTTTCATTCATCTAATACTAAGTAAAAATACACAATAAATGTTTTGGTTATAGGTTGCTTAATTAGTAAAAAAATAATTATATGTGCCACCGGCAATTTTTTTTCAAATTTGGATAATTTATGATCAAATATTTAATTATTACACACTATAAGTGAATTATGAGTAACTATTACGTAAAATTTAAGACAACATTTTACCGAAACAACGTAGTGGGGGAGCCGAACTTCAAATACCCCGACGCCAAATTCCGAAAATACCAAAAAATACATGTAATATTAGACTCGATACCGGGGGAGGGGGCGCCGTGGCTCCCCCCAGCTCCCCCCTGGTACCGCCATTGGTTGAACTAGTGGTTCAGATGGGTCTTCTAGGGTGGGGTGTTACAGTAAGCAATAAAGTATAGGATGAATTATGTATCAAATTAAACGAATATAATTTCCTTGCCCTGGCGATGGGTACCCACGAGATGGGTACTCACTACTCAGTATTCAATCTTCAACCATTTAGGTGTAAGATTTTCTTCGTACCTGTCTCGTGAGGTTTAACGGGCGAGAAATCAAGATCACCTTGCCCATCACCGGATATCGAGTGAACTCATTTAATCCTCGAATAATACTACAATTCAACATTTAACATGAGAATAACATGAAGCTATCGTAATGTTTGAAACTTCATAACATGAAACTTTGTTACTAAAACAAAAATGCAAACCTTGTTACGCCTTAAGAACCAACATATGACATCAAACTATAAATTGATGGATACCAGTTATGACTTTGATAATTTTATTTTGGATTTTGGTTTGGTTTTCAATTCCAAACAATGGTTTAGGTATAAGGCGAATAACTCCAAATTCATGCTCACCTATTACTCACTCAAACCGAATTTTGAGGCTTTCCTACACTCGTCCATTGAACAATTTTTTTCCGCCCAAATCTATCGTGAATATCCGAATATTAAATGCAAATCCTAGAATTTCTTGCCATCCACACGGCAAATATTGTTCAATGTGTGGAAAGAATATTATTAGTCACTAAAAGGATACATGTCTTATTTGGTATTATTCTGTCTAAAAAGAGAATGCTGAGTCACTACTTACCCAGTCATAAAACTTAGCAACTTACAATACAAATCCAATTTCAGTTTCCTTAACAGATTAACAACAACAACCAACACAGAGCACTGCACCAAACAATCCCCAATTATAGCATCATCATGAGACCTCCTATACTTGGCAACAATTTCACTAACTTTACATTTTTCTCAGTCAGCTTTTTCACCCATGGATTGTGGATCATCCTTTTTTTACTATCTCCATTTTCCAAATTAATCCCTATTTAATCACAATCCAAATCCAATCCAAATCAAATCAAATCAAAAACACTTCACTTTCTCTGCTCTCTTTTCCCCCACACAACAAAATCCAATAATAATAATAATAATATTAATAAGACAAAAGATTCAATAACCAACCATGGATATGGAGAAACCCAACCCTGAACATTTCCCATCAAAGCTCACAATCTACGTTGTAATATGCTGGCTACTCGCTGCTTTCGGTGGTCTCATGTTCGGATACGACATTGGCATCTCCGGTGGTGTCTCCGCCATGGACGACTTCCTCATCAAGTTCTTCCCCAAAGTTTATCAAAAGAAGCTTCACGCCAAGGAGGACAACTACTGTAAATACGACGATCAGAACCTCCAACTATTCACTTCATCTCTCTACCTTGCTGCTCTTGCCTTCAGCTTTGTTGCATCCAAGGTCTGCGAGAAATTCGGAAGGAAGCCCACCATTCTCATTGCTTCCTTGTTCTTCCTTGGTGGTTCTGCTCTTAGTGCCCTCGCTGTCAACATGCCTATGCTCATCATCGGCAGAATCCTCCTCGGTGTTGGCGTCGGCTTCGGTAATGAGGTATGATTAATTCTTACAATTCCCAAATTCATTCATTTCACTGTAATGTTATTGATTAATTATTATGTGATAATGAATTGGATCCTGCAGGGAGTTCCCCTGTTCTTGTCAGAGATAGCACCAGTGAAGCACAGAGGAGCAGTGAACATTCTGTTCCAGCTGTTCGTCACAATCGGAATCCTGTTCGCTAATCTGGTCAACTACTTCACTCTCACTCTCCACCCCTACGGATGGAGGATCTCTCTCGCAATCGCAGCGATACCGGCACTAGGACTCTTCATTGGATCAATCGTAATCTCCGAGACACCAACCAGCCTGGTGGAGCGACAGAAGCTGGAACAAGGCCACAAGACTCTGAGAACCATAAGGGGAGTCGACAATGTGGACGCTGAGTTCAACCAAATCAAGATGGCCTGCGAAGAGGCACAGCGTGTTAAGAGTCCATTCAAGGAGCTCGGAAAGAAAGCCAGCTTCCCTCCATTGATCATCGGGATCTTGCTTCAGGTCTTCCAGCAGTTCACTGGAATCAACGCCATCATGTTCTACGCTCCTGTCCTTTTCCAGACTGTGGGGTTCAAGAACGACGGATCTCTCCTCTCCGCCGTCATCACCGGAGTCGTCAACGTCCTTAGTACCTTGGTCTCCGTCTTCGTCGTCGACAAGCTCGGCCGCAGGATACTTCTCCTTCAGGCTTGTGTTCAGATGTTCATCGCTCAGGTATAATCCATTTTTATTCAATTAGGTTAAAATCAAGTTCAAATTGGAAATTAGACAGTGACCAATTCCTTAATCCAAATAAGAAATGTACAAATTGTTGAGTAGTTGGTAGACTGAATTAGGGTTCCGAATGGTTGGTGCAGGTAGCAATTGGGATAATATTGCACATAAACCTGTCAGCAACAGGATCACTGACCAAGGCGGAAGCGTGGGTAGTGGTGGCGTTAGTGTGCTTATTCGTGATGTCATTCGCATGGTCATGGGGACCTCTAGGGTGGCTTATTCCAAGTGAGACATTCCCAGTTGAGACCAGAGCTGCTGGTTTCGCATTCGCAGTCAGCTCGAACATGCTCTTCACTTTCATCATTGCTCAGGCTTTCCTTTCCATGATGTGTCATTTGAAAGCCTACATCTTCTTCTTCTTTGCCGCATGGATCTTCGTCATGGGTCTCTTCGTCATCTTCTTCCTACCTGAGACCAAGGGTATCCCCATCGACGCCATGAATGAACGCGTCTGGAAGAAGCATCCCGTCTGGAGAAAATTCATGGACTGATCAGAAACACCAGCAGCAGCAGCATTACTTCAGTAGCTCTTGGAGAATTGGAAGATATCAAGAAACAACAAAGAAACCAAAAAAAAAAAAAAGAGGGACATTTCAACTGATTCAATTCATTCTAATGCTTCAACATTAGCATATGAATCAGTTTTTCTTTACTTTTTCCTGTCTTTTTTTTTTATTCGACATTGTCTAGTGATAAGGCTCAGAGCTATGATTTGTTTGTTTTCAGCAGCATAAGAATTTTCCCTAGGAAAATAACGCCCTTTTTGCTCTTTCTTCTCATAGAAACAGAAAAGGAATTTGTAGCAGATTTTAATCTCTAGATTGTTTTTCATTCCATCTTTACTGTGTCTCCCATTGCTCATTAATCATTATCGTCTCATCCAAGCCAAGTATACACCAGCATTTTAGGGGAAATGACCTTTTGCAGAAAGGCAAAACAGCTCAAACTCTGCTATTCTGCAGCCATTGTAGGATTTCAGACAATCTTTAATCCTCCCACAAGTTGCACAAATAGGTATTAAAATCGACATCAATGTAGCCCTTTGGCAAACAAATCGTGCAAGTGACGACGAACAATAATACCTAACTTGACACTCAATTTATATGTGCTTTATAATCTCGTGAAACACTGGATTCTCAGCAATGTGTATAGGCGCCATGTTGTCGCATTAAACACTTGTAAGATTAGGAATTAGAGCACCAATTCCTGCCAAGAGTCCCTTCAACCATTGTACCACATGAAATAAATACACCAAGGCCCTGTACTCAGCTCACAAGATGACCTTTGAGAGTTGAGACTGTACTCTGTTTCTAAGTCTTCCAAGTGAGTAAATAGTCACATATTTATGTAACCAAACATGTGACATGCCTCCTTGTCTATGGACATGCAAAATAGTACTTGCCCGGAAACCATCTTCAAGTACCTCCAAATCCTGTATATATCTTGCAATATGATTACTATATAGATTTGATTGAAATTGGCTCAGTTGTTGCAACGCATTATTAATAAGGCCGCATACTCCGCTTAAGAGGTTGTAAAAAACGAGGTTAGTAAGCAAGCTCATTGTCTAGTTGGCTCACGAGTTGACCAATCGAGGCCTCGTCAAGCTGGCTCACGAGCTACCTTTATCAATTTAGCTCACGAGTTATAAAGCAACCCCCCGTGAGGTCGACTGATCGAGCTTATGGGTTGAGCCAACTTGCTAGTTTGCCGAATCAATTCGGGGTTAGCTTGAGCTCGACTAATTTGCTTTCGAGCAGACACACAAGCTTGCTCGTTTAATATCGTGACAAGTTTTGAACAAGTTTTCAATAGTTTTTACTGGAGGAACGAAAGTTACTCACGAGTGTCTTTGTTCGTTATTCGTTAACAACCCTAGTTTTGATAAGCCGTTTGGTCTAGTCGAGCAATTTATAGGGCGACAAATGAATTTCTCGGTAGTTTGTACTAGTTAATATGAGCCGATCAATTTTTTTTTTTGGTTAAATAGGCTTTTTCACTACATGAATAACTATTAGAGGTGGCAGTTTTATCCAAATCCGCGAATATCCATCCAGTCCATCCGAGTGAATCCCATATAAGTGGATAGATCAATATCAAAATCCATTTGAACGGATCAAATTGGATTTGAACTTATTTAGATGGATATTATCCAATCATCCAATTAACTAATAGGTCATTTCGTTCATGAGCACGGACTGGTCTCCGTCACTATCGACCTTCCGCCCAATCACACTATCACAATTATTTCGGATTTCGCTGTCATATTTTCGTCAACGTTACCATAATTTCGCCGCCAAATTTCCGTCACCACCATCAAACTTTCGCCGTTGAACTTCCGTCGTCAAACTTCCACAAATGTCAACGAACTTCCATCGCGAGATTTTTGTCGACTCACCTGACTTCCGCCGCCAGATTTCCATCAACGTCACTGAACTTTCTCCGCCGCCAAATTTGCGTTACCATTGCCAAAATTTCGCTGCCAAATTTGGCGACGAAATTTAGCGGCAGAATCCTAATCCTTAAACCAAATTCAAAGATATAATTCTGACAATAGAACTGTGCTGATATAATTTATGGCACCGAATTTTTTTATTGAAACTTTACCGGCAAAAAGTTGGTCGATGAAAATCTAACGAAAAAAATATGTGATTTTCATTGGAGCACTAAAATTGTTGCTCATCATGATTCACGTTAATATGAAATTATGAATCATGATGATTTGTTAGGTTTTTCTAATATAGTGTAAATGGATTACCCAAATCCAACTTAAATTAAACTTAAAATCCATATCCAATCCGATCCATTTTAGTATTGATCCATATCCCTCCATTTAAATATGAATCAAATTAAATATGAACAAAATAAGCCGCAAATGGGTAACACCCCTAATAACTATAGCAAAATGCTACAGTTTAGCACAAACCAAGATTTATACCAAAAAATCAAACTAAACCCCAAAAAAATTCACAACCTATGGAAACAGCTTGATTTCCAGCACTATAAAGTCGAACCATACAGCCATAAGCAACACTCCACAGAACACCAAAAATGTCGTCAGAGTACTCCATCCATACAATCCATCTTCACTTTCAGTTATCTTTATTTCATCCGAAGTCAAAGTACACCCTAATTTTTTCAGCATTTATACACCACTATTGCAAACCTATAAAAGCATATGATAACTAGGCAAGGATTGCGAAGGCGAGGGCAATAGCCATAGCCTGAGAGAGAGCCATGGAAGTAAAGCAAGAAGAGGCTGAATTTGCAGAAGGACCAGGTGATTGTGAAGAAGGAAGAGTTGGGGCAGCCATGGAGGATGGCGCAGGTGCTGTGGATGAAGAACGGAAGACGTTGATGTCAACCTTCTGGCCTGACTGGCAATGGCCGTTGACTCCGCAGATGAAGTAGTGGTGGCCGCGGGTGGTTATGGAGACTGAATCGTTCCCTGTTGTGTATGTTGCCAATGGAGAAGAGGCATTGCATGCCCTGTACATGGCATGTGTAACTCTCATCACGTTGTGGAACTGAGGGTTGTACTCGAAATCTGGATCAAAATTGATAACATAAAGGTCGAGATTAGCGAAATAAAAATATCATCTTTATCCAAGTGAAACTGTATTTGGTTAATCAATCTACCAACTCTCATTGGGTTTAAAGTAAAGTTTCCTCCTGGGTTAAAAAATTTCCAGGAAAAGGTGAGAATAAGTGGAGAGTATAATCATGAGGCAAACGCACGGGACGAAGAGTGGTTGTTGACAGATAGATAGATAGATCCAAAACTCATACTCAATTGAGGCATGCGATGCTGAGTAACAACTTAGAGAGGATGCGTTACTGTCAGATAGATAGGGACATTCAGCAATGGAAGTACAGGTGTGTGGATGAAATGAATTGACTTTGCCCAGAAACAGTAATGCACACCCCTTTTCCACATCCTAAATCATCAATTAAGAAATGACAAATACACGCTACTCTGAGGAAACTAGAGACATCCATCCTTTAGCTCAGTTCACAATGCATAATACAAGAAGATCCAGGGAGCTTGTGGATCGATTATGGAAGCCATAAACAATGAAATTCTTGAACAAAAAGTTAAAGACTGTGAAGTGGGCAGTTCAGATGAATCATGCAACACTAAATTTTCATCTAACAGTGCTACCCAAGCGAAGGAGGGAGAATGAAAACAGAGAATCCAAAAATTTAACAGGCGAAAGTCTCTGTGAGGAAATTAAACAAACAGGTGGAGTGCGAGGCTAGAGGAAAACTGTGACTTACGGACTATGTCGCCAACTTGGAAGGATTTAGTAGCAGACCACTGCTTGTAATCGGGGCTGCCAATGGTGGTCCAACCGGCGGAGTCTCCAACCTTGTGGACGGCTCCATGGGCATGGATCACTTGCTGCAACGGCACAGCCATTGACAACACCACTGTTGCCAAACCAAGTGCCCTGGCAGCCATTTTCATATCTCCAAATGAAATACGAAACGAAAAGAAAGGGGAGAAGATTGAGAGACCTAAATTGACTAGGAATGTGGCTGACAGTGACAGAGTGAGTCTCTCTTCACGATTGAAAGAAGAAATCGAAGGGAAATCTTTTTTTTGATTTTTCACAAATGGAAAGAGAGAGGAGGAGGGTATTTATAAAGAGGAAGTGAATCGGTTGTAGATTTCAGCCACGTTTGCTGGTTAGTACCTTGTTTTTTTTTTGGTTGTCCACAAATTCCGAATGTCAGGTACGGGTGGGAAACCCGGTCTGACCCGGCCGGGCTTAACCCGACCTGAATCGATCAAATTGGGCTTCAATTATTCGAAACCCCGAACTAAAATAATTGGATCGAGCTCGGGTTGGGTGATTGAGGAGTTTCGGGATTATGATATTTTCGGGTAAAATCTGAAAAAGCTCAACCTGATCCGGTCGACCCGAAGAATTTAAAAATTAAGAAATAATACAATATATGACAACATTTGACAACTTATAACACCACTTGCAAAAACTTATGGTTGTCAAAATCGAGATTCCACACGATATTGAAAGCTAGTGTAAAATTATGATCATAAATTTAAATCGTAGAATCATAAGATTTTATGAACTAATGCCTAAAATATTTACGAGATACACATATTAACCATAATTATGTAAATAAATAGATGATCTCATGTTCTATCATCCAAGGAGTATAAGTTGATTAGATGATGAATAAGATTAACTACTCGACTCTTGCATAATTGAGAAAAGGGAATAAAGATAAATGTCGACTCTTGAGTAGTCAATCAAGGAATAAAATAATTATATTTTTGCATTTTTTTTTAATAATCAGTTTTAACTAAATTAATAAAAGTCTCTAGAAAAATAAAGAAAAAGGTAATATAATTTAATTATCTTGGTTTTGAGTTAGATCAATTGATCATTTTCACTTAGAAAGTGGAATTGAAAGATATAAAATAAATCGTTGATCCTATAAGATTCTAAGATTTTGATCGAGATTTTACCTGATTCCACGACACATAGATTTTGCTTGGAATCATGATCGCTAGACATCAAATAAAACGTAAAATCGTAAGATTTTAAGTTCAAAATCGGAATTTTGACTAAATTGTCACACAACACAAAACATTTTGACAACATTTGAAAGATTAGGGGTCGTTTGGTACAGGGGATTGAGAATAAGGGGAAATATGAAAATAGGAGAATTGTGGAAAAGTGTTTGTTAAAAGTTGGAGGATGTTACATTACATTGTTTGGTATGTATATTGAGTAAAGAAAATATTAGAGGAAGACAGTGGGACCATTATTCTATATGGGGAAGTCAGAATTTCTGATAAAAGTAGAAATTGTCAGAATACATATTCTGGGGGCAATCAAAAACTCTGGGTATTTGAAATACAAAAACCCAGCTACATTAGACAGTAAACAAACAAAGATATCTCAGAATACAGAGTTTTCAACAAACACAGTTGGATTTCCCCTATTCCAAACGACCCCTTACTCTATTTGACAGATTATTCCAACCTGCAAATACAAAACAAACACGGGACAACTCACTCTCTCCTAGGGTAGTAAACGTTCTGTTCCAGACAAGTCGTCTGGCCCAATAGATGTTTGGGAGCCCAGTCGCCTGGTCCTCAGTGGTGGAGGGTACCTCGTAAGTAAAAGGGGAAGTAGTAGTAAGTTCAAGGAGTAAACCGGGCGATTGTGAGGATTTAGGTAGGAAAACGGGAAATAACCTACCGCGGAGTTTGGTCTGCTATGTAAAAGAGTGTCCCCTCTGCAAAGGGGTCAGAGCTGTATTTATAGTCTGACTCCTGTCTTGTTCGCCAAGATTCATCCTAGCCGTCCGTAGTGTCCTCTGAGATGATGACACATGCCCCTGTTCCTTAGAAACCCTAGGATCGCTAGGTCATCCAAGAGTGGGCCTTATCCTTCTCTGATGGGCCGCCGCTCTTAGTCACCCGCAATCCTGAGTTGGGTCAACGGATCGCCTTGATCGTTGACCGTCTTCCTGTGGGCTTCTTTGGTAGTCCGAAATCACTAGAGGTTGGGGCATATCATTGTCCAATGTTTAGGGAAGGAATATATTGTTGTCAGAGTCTCGGAGTTGGAGGAACAGAGCTCTAGATAGTGGAGGTATGATATGAACCGTTGGCGACCGTGGGCTACGATCCTATATATAGGGGTTTTAACTTGTGGGCTACGCTTGCAAATCGTCCGGTTAAAACGGCCAGTTGTAGCGGTTACGAAACTGCTACAATGGAATCTCCCGCTGTAGCGGTTCCGCTGTAGGGGTTTTAACCTGTACTACCGATATTAGATCAACGGTCCAGATTTAACTACGTAAAATAGATATTTAATTGATTTAACTGTTGTAGGGGTTCTGAATAACTGCTACAACGGCATAAATTAAAATGAAAAAAAAATCTCCAAATTTTTATTTTCTCCGATCCAAATAAATTTTCATACGTCTAGAGCAAGATTATTGGACTGGGGATGAAATCGATGCCCCACTAGTTCACATATAACTCATTCAACAACTATCAATTTCTTAGTCCAAATTTCAATCTTTAAATAATAGCAACAAAACTCCAAAACTTTGTTGAAGACAAAAGTCCCAATAATTTAACATTCTGAAGCTTTCTTGTCATCGAGAAATATGTGTTAAATGGAACAAAATAATGAATTAAAGAATTAGATGAACAAATAATTAATTAACGATTCAGATTAATCATATTAAAAAGTAATTGACGTTGTGAAGCTTTCTTTATCATCCTGATGGGCCATCCTGGATCGGGTCAGCCCTATAGGCGAGACGATCCACCTAAAAAAGAGGGTCAACACCTCAGGCGAGGGTTGACCAGACAAGCACCAAAAGATGCCCTAAAAAGCAGTCCCAGATATGGCCTAGGAAACGGTCAACGCCTCAAGCGAGGGTTGACCAGCCAGGTACCCTAAAGATCGCTTGAGGGTTGGGCCCAAGCGCGGCCCAGAAAAAGCCCTGGGGCGACGCGCTTACCATCTGGGAAAACCCTAAAAGGACACGTGGAGCAATCCTGAGGGTTTCGTCTTCACCAAGCGACGGTCTGGATTCGGTGACACGTGGCGTGATTTGCTGGGCGCCGTACCATTGCCTAACGGTCTTGGCAGACCTGCCAGGCTATAAATACAGAGGGAATGGGCAGACTGCAGGACACGACCAAATTCTAGGAGCAATCCCTAGGTACATCCTGTTACATTATTGTCCATTTCATTCCCCACATTCTGTTCTGATTACTGCCCTGACTCTCTTATTGCGAGGCGATTCGGAGTCACTTAGGCGACCGGGTCGACCCCCTCATTGTTCCAGGCAACGAGAGCGGAACACATCCCTTCCTTCATCAGCCAGAAGCTCTCAGTCGGAAACGAAAAAACAGAGTCGAACTTCTCCGGCACCGGGATTGACATGGCGAGCAATGACAACGTCATCACCGACGTGGTTACTTCTCTGCGAAGATTGGGGCGCTTATGTTGAGATGTTAGGCTGAACCATCGAGCTTCTTAGATCTGGACCCAGAATCACCACCGAGGAGGAGGTTTCTTTGTCGCCAAGAAGAAGAAGGTGAAGCATGATGATGAAGGTGATGGTGTGGAGGTGGTGGAGGCGGTCGGCAGTGAGGAGGATGAAGAGGGAGGTGTGGTGTGGAATAGTGAAGAGGATGAAGAGGGAGTGCAGGAGAAAGGGTTTGAAGATTTAGGAGAAAGAGAAAAATGGAGGAAAGGGGTTTTCCAAATCTAAGGGCTAGTGTGTGTTTCTTTCATTTTAATCTAATGGCTAGTGTTTCTTTGATCCTCGTGAAACCATATGAACCAATAAAAGATGAGATATGGGTTGGAGTTATTTTATTGGTCATTCAATGAAAGAAATCTGAACCATAGATTTAAAAGTTCCGTTGTAGGGGTTCCATTGTCGGGGTTAAATGCCTCTACATCGGTTTCCGTTGTAGCGGTTTTTAATAACCCCTACAAATGGCCCGCTTTCAGATTCCGTTGTATCAGTTGCTAAACCCCTACAATGGAACTCCTACAACGAACCCTGTTTCTTGTAGTGATACCAAATGCTCAGCACAAGGCAATCAAATGTCAATCCTCAAAACCAAGATGAAAACGGACTTGGATCCACTAGCTATAAAGAGGTAGGAACCCGAAGTATCAAGGTGAATGGTGCCACGAAGGCAATGGTGATGACCTTGACCATGATAAACCAACCTAAAAGCTATGCAACAACGAGCAAAAACTAGAAGAAACAAAGAACAAAAGTTCTGAATCAATTTATTATCAAGGGGGTCTGTCTAAAAACGGTGTACAAGGGTACCTCCCCAATTTACCTCCCTGGCCAACTCTTAGTCTGCGACCTTCGATATCTCTCTTCATCAATGTGTGAACATGTCCAAATTAATTTAACGTTAAGAAGAATATAGTTAGAATGGAAGGACCCAAAATGCGAAGTGGTCAAAGTAGGATGGGGTAAAAAGAGTGATTTATAGTATAGGGGGTATTTGTTAAGTTGGCAAAGTAGAGGGAGGCGAAGTGCTACATTTTCCCTAAATCAAATGAACGAAATTTAAACTATTCATTTTGATGGGGCCACATAATAAATCTAGAATAGGGTCTCCGAAATCAGGGACGATCCTGGTCTGTCATGCACGTAATCTCTACCGATAACAAACAAAGATGATCTATAGTCCTATACCAGAATCACATACTGAAATGTAAACCAATAACTCTATAATTAGCTTTAAAGCAAGGCATGGATCATATCAGTTTAAGAAACTAATTTCAGAGAAAACCCCCTCACAATTTCCTTTGTCGATTCATTACCTGTACTGGCTGAGACAGCTTCCAAGCTTGAGAAAACGACACTACAAGCCTCCTACATGGGTTTCCCAACTACCACAACATCAGAACTAGCATGATTAGCGAAGAACACACAAAACCCCTAAACTGCAAAACTCTAACTAACAAATCTGAATATACTAAAATGGGGTGGGTTTACCTGAATCCGAGTTTGGACGATCATTCTAGATCAGACCCTTAATCTTCCTTTACGCTCTCTTGATGAACCGACGATCCAAGCTCCGAATCCTCTTCCCAAACCCTCCTTGTTCGTCAAAAATGATTTGAGAGAAATAATAATTATGAATGTCGATGCTGCTTCTGCTTGACATAACTATTTTATACTGGACAGGTGCAACGCCCGTTGCCATTACATGACAACGGCCATTGGAGCCCTGCAATGCCCGTTGCACAATCAAATATAACGGTCGTTGCACTGATCACAACGTCTGTTGTCATTGCATGACAACGATCGATGGACTTAGCACAACGCTTGTTGTGTTCATAATTCAGTAGCAACAGTTGCTGCAATTCCAACAGTCCAACACAATTCCAAATTAAATCGATCACGAATGCAGACGGCTAACCGGTAATGGGGGCGTTATATTGGTAACAGGGAGTTATTTATTCAAAGTTGAAACCCTTTGTGGATTCTACGACAACAACTGTCTAACTACTTGAGGAAGGTAACATCCAACACCACCATGGAGTTTCTCATCATCACATGTATAGAAAGGGCAATCACGCTGCTGACCACTTGGCAAGTAGAGATTTGACACTCGCTCCCACTTGGTTTTCATATGATTTTGATTTCAGATTGTAATCTCAGACATTTTTCTTATATGAATGTCTTGATCGGTATTCTCCAGACTATAAGTGTTTTGAATAACAACTAAGGTTGTTCCAGCCTTGTCGCCTGGCCCAATAACGGAAGCCCAAGCCTGTTGGTCTTCAGGGGGTGGTGTACCTCGTAAGCGATAGTGGGGGTAGTTAGTTCAAGGGAAAGGGAGGCGATCAGTTTAAGGAATGGGAAGTGAGGCGAGTTACGTACCGCGGAGCGTTTGTCCGCTGGGTAAAAGTGTTGTCCTCTGGTTTATGGGACGTATAGGGGGTATTTATAGTACCTCTGTCGTGGTCGCCAAGGCTGAATCCTGGCCACTCGTTCGTAGTCTCCATAAGATGTCGACACATGTCCGCTTTGTCTTGAAACCCGCTTTGTCTTGAAACCCTAAGAGTCGCTGTATTGGGCCGTCGTCTTGGGCTTTCTTTTCGTCTCTTGGGCCTGCTTAGTCCGGATTGCCCAAACTTTTCGCCTAGGTCCAAACCATCGACGGCGACCGCAGCGCTTGGGCCGCTGCCTGGGCTTTCGGAGTGCTGGCAGGCCGGGCCCATCAATTGCCCCCAAGCCCTTAGTCGAGCTTTGCTTGGATGAGGGCTTACTCATAGTCCGGATCGCCAAACCTATAATCGCCGTACGAGGGTCCATCAATTGGCCCCAAGCCCTTAGTCGAGCTTTGCTTGGGTGTGGGCTTCCAATCGCTTGTGTTACGACGTTTTGCCACTTTTGTTATGTCACTTTGTCGCTTTGCCGCTGCTGTTATGTCGTTTTGCATCCTACCACTGCTGTTGTTATGTCGCTTTGCATCCTACCGCCTCTGCCACTCGTGTTTATCTTTTCTTTCACACGTGTGTCTCTTCGTCTTTCCGGGGCAGTGCGGTTTTTTCCCTTCTAACTTGCTGGAGAAGTTGGGGAAATCGGGGTACGTTGGTATTTTCCCAAACAGTCATCATTGCCTAGGGGCTATTAGCGCATCCCATCAGCCGCGCGTGTCCCCCAATCATCCATCGCGACGGTTCCGTTTCCCGCCTGCTGGATTGCCTTTATAAACCCCACTCTTACCGTCTTCTTCTTTTTTTACGCTTTCTCTGCTGCTTCAATTCTCTGTTTTACTGCCCCTTTGTTTCAACCGTTTCCTTCTTTCTTCCGACGATCGGAAAAAACGACCTTCCCTCCTCCTTACTCCTTTTCAGATGTCTGGAGCTCCCCGACGCCCACCTGGTACGTGACTCCTCCTTTCTTTCTCACTCTCATTGTAGTCCTATCTCTTTGTCGTGTGTTCCTCCTCCGTTTCCGTTTCTTGCCTCCTTGTGCTCCGGCGACGATAGCCAGAACCAAAGTTATTCTTATTCGATGGGTACCGATCCTTCGCCCTCTCCTTCACCTTCTTATCCGTCCCCTGATCGGGTGCCCTTAAATCCCCCATCCCAAGCCGAAACCTCCTCTGCCCAGGTCCCCAACGCGGTGGAGGAGAATTTTAATGATTCTCCCGCCCTTCCTTTTTGGGGCCCCCACCAAGTAGGATTTGAACGGGCTCGCCATGGTGTCGAGATTGACCCTGAGATGAGCAAGGTTACTGGGTCTTACTCCATTGGTAACTGGCGGTCTATGTGGCAAGGAGCTGCTTGCGATGAGCGCACGGTCGTTGGCCCAGGCTATTTTCCTTCGGGGTCAATAGAGAGAGTCGCCCGTGTTCTTCCGTTCGCCATGCTGCCATCCTCCTGGGAGTTCGCCGTGGCCTCCCGACTTTCTACCATCGGCAATCGCCCGCCTGGGTGGCACGGCATCTGGACTGAGGCCTTCACCAACGGACTTCGCCTTCCACCATCGTCATTCATAGTCGATCTGCTTCAATGCTTTGGTGCCTCCCTTGGTGCCTTCAATGTCGGGTGTTGGGCCTCGGCCTCTGCTTTCGAATGCAGTTGTGTGGCCAAAAAGATTGCCCCCACTCTTCGGCTATTTCAGCTAATTCACTATGCCAAAAATACGTCAAATGGCATAAGTTTTGTTCGCCGTCCTGATCTCTCCCCAAAGGGTACTTATTCATCTCCGAAGCCTCGCCCTACCTGGTACCACTCTTTTTTCTACTTTCGCCCCAGCGACACGGACCGCCACTGGGCCTCGCTACTTCCACCCACATGCAACATCGAGCTCGATCCTACCCCCGAGGAAATACTCCTGCGTCGCCGAATCCTTCTTGACTGTCATCACCTATCAACCACATCTGGCCTAAGGACCGCTCAGGCGGGGATACGAGGAGGTATATTTTATGCGTAGGCTGCGTTGGTTACCTCCCCCTTCTTTAGTTAGTGTTGCTTAGCTTATACAATATAATTGTCGGAGCCACGTCCTGAGGAATACACAAACTTCATATCGCCGCCTACTTCCTCCCGCCTCTTATATTTATTATTATTATATATATATATATATTTTTAAATTTTTTGCTCGCCTCTTTTCAGGGTCTATAAGTCTCGCTGGATGCCTCCTTACCACCGCCGCGCGCGGGCCTGTTGGTGAGACTCGTCCTGGGCGTCCGGAGCCTGCTGCCACCCCTCCTGCCTCCAGCCAGCCTCCTCTTGAAAAATCTAAAGGGAAGAGGAAAGCGACCGAGACGGAAGAAGGCCTTTCTTCTTCCAAAAGGAAGAAAAAGGCTGGGGCTTCCAAGCCAAAGAAGAAGACGGGCGAGAGCTCCAATCGCCTGTCGCCTTCATCCCAGCCCGAGGCAGAAGTCGAGGATGAGGATAATGAACCCCCACTCCGCCGTTCACGTCGCCAATCACCCCGGGCGGACAGTGATCCACATATGAGGGAGCCTATCGACCAACCTGCTGATGAGGACATCCTTGCATACGACGACTCCTATCTTCCCACCGAGCCTATTCCCTCTCCTCTAGACCCAGCCTATCCTGAGTCAGAGCCTGTCGCGGAGCTTGATCCTCGCCCTACTGAGCCTGCTCGTGACCACTCTCGTCCGCCAGCGATCAACACCGATCGCGCCCGCCGAGCTGCCTGGACAGAGCGGGCTAACGCTGTTTTCGATCGCCCCGCTCCTGCCGGTCGAAAGGGTGAGGGGCGCTTTCGCCTGCCCTACTTTGCTGTTGTCCATCTGGTGGCATCCCACATATCGCCCCGGATGGCGAGTGATATTGCGGAGGAATTTTGCTGAGGTATTTATGAGGGGGTGACCGCCCCTGGGGAAGGCTCGGAGATCCCAGATCTGAGCGGGGCGACCTCTTGCTGGCTCCTTCAGGTATTGTGAAATGCCTTCGTCTATCTGTTTGTTCGTTTCGCTTTGTTGCCCCAGTTTTGCGTACTTCCTTTTACCCTTCCCATGCTTGCTCCGCCGCTTAGGCCACTGCCGAGCTCGGCGATTTGTCCTTTGCATGTAAGCACATGCAAGAGGAAAATCTGAAGCTGAAAGAGGAGGCAGAGAACTTACGCTGCGCATGGATCTCACCTGTTATCACAACGAGGAGAAGGTATTTATTTATTTGCTTCTTCTTTTTTATATTTCTCCGGCCTATCGCCTCGCGATTCTTTGCTGAAATCATTAACCATTATTTATTCTAGCGTCGAGCGGATGCAACAACTTCTGCCGCTGGATCCTTGAAGGAAAGCTTGGCTGAGGCGACTGCGCGGATTGCCCAAATGGAGGGTGTCCAGGAGGACTTGCAGGCTGCAAACGAGCGCATTGCCGCCCTTGAAGCCGAGCTAGAGGAGGCTCGCGATAAAGTCGCCCAGGTGGAGGAGATAACCGCTGAGAGGGATAGCGCTAAAGAGCTGCTCAATGACTCCCTGGCGGCACAATCGGCGGCGGATCGTGACCTCTTGGCTGCCAAGGCTCAATACGATGAGGCTGTGGCTTACTACACTCATTCTCTCGGCGAGAGTATGCGTGTGGTAATGCGTAGCTGTCGTAACGAGTTTTACCATCTTTTTCCCACCAAGAGTTGGCCTGGTCGAAAGATGGTTCGGGCTGTCCTCCGTGGCCTTAACCGCCACAGTTCCGGGGTTCCCGACCCAGTCGACTCCGAGGAAGAGGCTGCTTTCCGAGACGCCGATCGCTTGGAGCGTGAGGTGGTGGCGGCAGATGCTGAGTATGTGATGGCTACCCGCCGTAGTCGCGGCTTGCCCGATTTGAACCCTGATGGCTCGGAGGTTCAGCCGCCACCCTCTGAATCTATTCCTACGTCCAGCGGTAAGGAACTCGACCCCTCCATTGATCCTTCGAAGTCCGGTGGCTAAGACTCCAGCAACAAGGGCCAAGGAACCCACCCCTGATTTTCTGTAGCTGTAGCTGTTTAGAGAATCGATCCTATGTTGTTTTTTTTTAACACTTGCCACTTAACTTCTACTCGTGCATTTGGCCTTTGTCTTATATCTTTGACGCCTCTCTTTATTGCTTAGCGTTTTTCATCGTCGGTAGACGTTATATTGATAGTTTCGCTGCCCTTAGGTCTTACGCGGTGATTTGTTAGTGCTCGTAGGTCTTACATAGCGATTTCAATGCCCTTAGGTCTTATATGATAATTTTGATGCCCTTAGGTCTTACACAGTGATTTTTTAATGCCCGTAGGTCTTACAGAGCGATTTCTTAATGCCCATAGGTCGTATATGATAATTTTGATGCCCTTAGGTCTTATATGATAATTTTGATGCCCTTAGGTCTTACACAGTGATTTTTTAATGCCCGTAGGTCTTACATAGCGATTTCTTCATGCCCATAGGTCTTATATGATAATTTTGATGCCCTTAGGTCTTATACTGCGATTTGTTAATGCCCGTAGGTCTTACTTAGCGATTTCAATGCCCTTAGGTCTTATATGATAATTTTGATGCCCTTAGGTCTTACACAGCGATTTGTTAATGCATGTAGGTCTTACATAGCGATTCCAATGCCCTTAGGTCTTATATGATAATTTTGATGCCCTTAGGTCTTACACAGCGATTTGTTAATGCTCGTAGGTCTTACATAGCGATTTCTTAATGCCCATAGGTCGTATATAGCGATTTCAATGCCCTTAGGTCTTATATGATAATTTTGATGGTGCAAAGTACTTTTGGGATTAAATATCAGGACACTTGGTCACTTCATTAAAACTAGCATCGCTTACAAGTGCCTTTTTAATCGTAATACCGCCTGAGATGCATGAAATTCCATGTTTTGGGGATTTTTGTGCCATCCAACTCTACCAGTTTGAAGGTATTGGCCCCTACCACTCGTCGTACTCTATATGGGCCCTCCCATCCAGGATTAAGCTTGGCCGCCCCGACCGCTGGCCTGAAGATTTTTCGCAGTACTAAATCAATGAGCGCGATGTGATGTGGTCGGAGTTTTAGGTTGTACCGCCTGGCCAGCTGTTCCTTTTCCGCGATCAGTCGCATCTGCACCTTTTCTCTTCTTTCATCAATCATGTCTACATTAAGCATCAATTCTTGTACGTTGACCTCGTCCCTGTATTCCTGTATTCGTATGGACGGGATTGAAATCTCCATCGGAAGGACCGCCTCGGTCCCGTATGTTAATGTATAAGGAGTCTCACCTGTCGCCGTTTTATAAGCCGTACGATGAGCCCATAGTACGTGATCAAGCTCTTCGACCCACACACCCTTACATCCATCCACTCTTTTTTTAACCCTTGCAAGATAAGTTTGTTGGCCGCCTCCGCCTGTCCGTTAGCTTGTGGGTAGGCGACTGAGGCGAATCTTAGATTTATCTTTAGATCGTCGCAAAATTCTTTGAAGACTTGTGAGTCGAATTGAGTACCATGATCACAGATAATACTTTCCGGTATACCGAATCTGGTAATGATACTTTTAAACGCGAACTTTTGTATCTGTTTAGCGGTGATACTTGCCACCGCCTCTGCCTCAACCCACTTGGTGAAATAATCGAACGCCACGATGAGGAACTTCCTATTTCCTGAGGCTTCTGGAAATGGGCCCAAGATATCCATTCCCCATCTTGCGAACGGCCATGGGCTGATGTTCGCCTGGAGCGCCGCTGCTGGCAACTTGTGGTAGCTTGCAAATTCCTGACACTTGTGGCACTTTTTCACCAGGTCGCCCGCTTCCTTTCTCATTGTTGGCCAATAGAAGCCTTGGTATATTAAGTTCCTTTCTAAACTTCTTGTTCCCAAGTGAGTGCCGCACACTCCTGAATGTACCTCTTCCAGAGCCCAAACTGCATCATCCTCTCCTAAACATCGTAAGTACGGACCCATAGCTGATTTTCGGTATAACTCCCCCCTATTATGGTACATCCCCCTGCTTTTCGCCGGAGCTTGGTCGCCTCTGACGGGTCGCTTGGTACTATGTCGTTATCCAAGTATTGGATAATAGGTGTTCGCCAATCACTTTTCTCAATTCCGCTGATCATGTGGAAACACTGCTTCATCCTTGTTTCTTTCTCTACTATGACCATTCGCCCTTCCTCAAAATCTGTCGCTGTTGCTAATTTTGACAGCGCATCCGCATGGCAATTTTCCTACCTAACGATTTGTGATATGGCTACTCTTTTAAATTCTGATATAAGTAGCTTTACTTTGTCGAAATAGGGAAGGAGCGACTCCTCCTTCACCTCAAAACTTTAACTTGGTTGACTACTATCGCCGAGTTTGAGAAAACTTTGATGTTAGTAACCCCCATACTCTTAGCGATTCGTAGGCCAGCTTCCAATGCCCCATATTCCGCTATGTTGTTGGTTCGATTAGTTGCGAATCGCAGTGCCACCTCGTGGAGGACCCCCCGGGCGATTTTAGAACTATTCCCGCGCCCGATCCTCCCTTACTCGAGGCACCGTCCGCAAACAATATCCACTCATCACCTTCTTCAGTATCCTCTTGCACCGCACCCTCCACTACAAAGTCCGCCAGGACTTGGGCTTTGATCGCCGTTCGCGGCTCGTATCGAATGTCGTATTCGCTTAACTCAATCGCCCATTTAGCTAATCGCCCTGCTACACTCATAGATCTCAGCGCATTCTTTATCGGAAGGTTTGTGAGCACATGTATTGTATGTGCCTGAAAATATGGTCGCAATTTCCTGGCCGCGCAAACCACAACATACGCCATCTTTTCTATCGCCGGATACCTCGTTTCGGCGTCAACCAAAGTCTTACTTGTGTAAAAAACAGGATGTTCGGTTTTGTCCTCTCTTCGAACCAAGACCGCACTAACTACTTTTGGAGAGATTGCGATATAGAGAAATAGAGCTTCATTTAACTTTGGAGATGCAAGTACAGGAGGGGTAATTAAAAATTGCTTCAGCTCTTCAAAAGCCTTGTTACATTTGTCATTCCATGCAAACTTTGATGCATTCTTCAAGGTTGCAAAAAACGGAGCGCAGCGATCGGCGATCCTAGGAATGAATCGATTGATTGCCGTCATGTTGGGCAGAGGGTACGAGTCCTTGGGACAGGCATCATTCAGGCTGGTGAAGTCGACGCACATTCGCCATGCCCCTGACGATTTCTTCACAAGAAGAACATTAGCCAACCATTCGGGATACTGCACCTCCTTGATAAATCCTTCCTTCAGAAGCTTTTCTACTTTAACCGCCACCGCCTGCTGCCTTTCTCTGCAGATGTTTCACCGCTTTTGTTGACTGGACGACTCCCGGGCTCAATCGCCAGAGAGTGCTTGATGATGTCTGGAGTGATTCCCGGCATGTCGCTTGGTGACCATGCAAACAGGTGTGAAAACTCTCGGAGCAACTTAACCAACTCCTGCTTCTTTTCGTCGCTTAGATAGGACGATACTCGGACTGTCTTGCTTTCATCCTCTTCGAAGAGCGGTATTGGGACATCCAATTCTGCTGGTACGACTCTTTCTCCTTCATTTTCCGCCTCCAAGCTTATGGTGAGGCAGGTGTTTTTAGTTGTCGCCCTGTAACACCTTCTGGCAATGTCCGAGTGCCCCCAGGCGAACCCTATTCCTTCTTCGGTAGCAAACTTCAACACTTGGTGTACTGGGGACGAGATTTCCTGGAAGGCGCGAGTGCCGGTCGCCCTAGGATCATGTTGTACTTGGATTGACAATCCATGACACGGAAGTCAATGGACCGAGTGATCTGTAAGTCTCTGTCCCGATAGTTATCTTCATCGTGGCGATTCCTTTGATGGGGACTGTGTGTCCCGAAAACCCTGAGATGGTCATATTTGTCTGCCTGAGTAAGCTGGCCCGCAGGTTCATTTTCTTGTACAGCTCCCAGAAAATGATATCCGCTGAGCTCCCCTCATCAACAATCACTCGCTCCACTCGGCTATTGTGTGTGATTACTTGAATCACCATCACCTACAAACTTGGGCCTCCTACCCGAGTCATATCCTCGTCTGAAAACCCCAACATTGGGCGACTGACTCGATCTATCATCATTACTTCCTGTGTCTCCTCCTTTTTGACTTTCTTTGTTGGGCAGCTTTCTCCGCCGAAGATGGTTTGATAGACGTGATTCACCTCGAGACGGGGCTTCTTTTTGCTATCTTCACTGTCCTGAGGCTCCTTAAGCCGGGCGAAAACATCACCCTTCTTGTCTTGTGATTCTCCTTTACCGCGGCGATCCTCTTCTTGCGGCTTGTTCTTTCGCTTGGTGCTCATGATGAAATCCCTGAGTCTCCCTTCGCTTATCCATCTTTCAATTTCAATTTTTAGTTCCCTGCAATCTTCAGTGGTATGCCCATGAGAGTCATGGAAGTCGCAGAACTTCTGGCGACTTCGCTGGTCCGCTGGGGTGTACATTGGCCCTGGCCAGTTGATGGTATGCGTTTTATGCTGCATATACAGCAGGATCTTTCTTCGCGACTCTGAGAGAGGCGTGTAATCTGCTCTTTCTTCTTGGTATGCCCTCTCCTGGTATCCCCTTTGTTCTTCAGGGCGGCTTCTCCTGTATGGCGGTCTCTCGGAGGGCTGCAATTTGGCCTGCTTGTTCCCTGTAACAGGCTTTTCTTCCCTCTTCGCCGCTCCTTGTAGAGGTTCTGCTAACTGCTCCTCAATTAAAATAATCTTGTGTACTCTGGTTTCCAAGTCGGACAGCGACTTTGGAGCCACCTGTAGCAGCAACTCTCGCAGTCTGCCATTATGGGTCGACTGGAATAAACTTGCCGCATCAATTTTATGATCTACCCTTCTGATGGATTGGATGACCCCAGTCCACTCGTCGAAGAACTCCTTCAGCGACTGGTTCGGCTTTTGCCTCAGGCTCACCAGTGCTTACAACGGGATCGTCCTTGTTTTCTTGCACTCATACTTCTGCGAGAAGATCCTGGCGAAACCTTCCCACGACGTTATGATGCCTTCCGGTAGATTCATGTACCACTCCCTGGCTCGCCCCCCAAGTGTCGCTGGAAAAGCCCTGCAGTATGCGGCATCGCCGGCTTGCTGCATTTGCATGGCGATTTGGAAGGCTTGTAGGTGCTCGTCCGGGTCGCCCGTCCCCACATACCTATCCAGGTTGGGTGGTACCAACCCCTTGGGTAGCGATTCAGCGAGTATCGCCCTGGACAGAGGCTGGTGAACTGCCAACTGTGCGGGTGAGATTTGAGTAGCCAGGAAGAATTGTTGTAATACCTCAAGATGAGAGTCCTGCGGCGACTGCCTGACCTGAGTATTGGCCCCAAGGGTTTGAGCTTGATGGGCGATCACCGTTTTCAGCATTTGGGTGAGCTCAGCATTTTGTTGCTCGAGGGACCGGAATCGCTGCTCCAATAGTTCGTAGGCATCGCCGGCAGGGATAGTACTTCGAGACTCAGAGTCATCTTCGAATTCGCGTTCCATGTTCCTGGTGAGATTTGGGTCTGCTCGAGAACCTGGGTTGATGTGCTTGACGGGTGTTACTCCATCTCCTCCTTCACCACCCTCGCCCGCCAAAGCGGGAATCGCTGATGAAGCCATTCGCCTTGAAGAGTCGCCTGATCGCCCCCTATCTGGCGCACCAATTGTTCCAGCCTTGTCGCCTGGCCCAATAACGGAAGCCCAAGCCTGTTGGACTTCAGGGGGTGGTGTACCTCGTAAGCGATAGTGGGGGTAGTTAGTTCAAAGGAAAGGGAGGCGATCAGTTTAAGGAATGGGAAGTGAGGCGAGTTACGTACCGCGGAGCGTTTGTCCGCTGGGTAAAAGTGTTGTCCTCTGGTTTATGGGACGTACAGGGGGTATTTATAGTACCCCTGTCGTGGTCGCCAAGGCTGAATCCTGGCCACTCGTTTGTAGTCTCCATAAGATGTGGACACGTGTCCGCTTTGTCTTAAAACCCTAAGAGTCGCTGTATTGGGCCGTCGTCTTGGGCTTTCTTTTCGTCTCTTGGGCCTGCTTTGTCCGGATTGCCCAAACTGTCACCTAGGTCCAAACCATCGACGGCGACCGCAGCGCTTGGGCCGCTGCCTGGGCTTTCGGAGTGCTGGCAGGCCGGGCCCATCAAAGGCGCTTCGCGTCGTTCTCCCACAAAAATGTTGAAACCCATTACTCCGAGATGATTTTGTTATGGCCAAATCCACTCTTCTAGCCCAACCTTTGGGAGTTTTGACATTTCTAGCCCAGTTTGTCGTTATTACAATTTCTAGCCATTCCGTCATGTTCCGTTATGTTTTTCGTCTGTTCCGTCAGCCTATTTAACTATTAATCAAGTTCTTAGTACGTGAATAACGTCGTTTATGATGTGTCAACAAACGTGCCAATGTGGATGACAAGTGGATATTTTTCACGGAAGCTGAAAATTTGGATATTTTTTTACACCCATTTTTCCCCGAATCGTAAAAGAGAATTTCCCTTGGATTTACCCCGACGGTCGTTCCATTTTCTCAATCTCTCAACATACTCATTGTATCCCAAGACCAAACCCTGATGCAATCAGAGTTCGGTCATCGTACCCAACCGAGATCGGCAAATGCAACCCAGACCTGAGAGTCACAATTCAAGATATGGAACCGAATAGAAGAGTTCAGCGAGGGTTGATAATAGATTGTGTCGAAGGTAACGATTCTTCTATAGATGGCTTTGGTGTTTGGGTACTCGACTAGAAGATTCATATATATGTTCATTTTTTAAGGTTTCCTGGGTTGAGGTGAAGCGTTCAAAGTGTGGATGACGACACTTTTCGATAAGGGTGTTCAACAATTTAATAAGTCGGTGGGAGAGAAGTAAAGGTGATACTGTTAATTATAGTGACTAAACTGTAATTGGTTATATAGTATGGGGTCATTGTGTTATAAACCATTTACTATATAAACAGAGGAGTAGTGTTGTGTAGGGTTTTGGGGCAATTCTTTGCTTTCTTCTTCACCGTTTCTCTTCCGCCGTAATAAGAATCGGCTGCCTCCTTTTCCCGTGGATTAGCCGATACTCTATCGGTGAACCACGTTAATTCTTCGTGTTCCTCTCATTTAATTTCATGGTATCAGAGCCTCTATCGATCCGGTATTAGATTCGTTGTTGTAATCCTTCTCGATTCTCTGTCAGTTCATCGCAGCCTCCTCGTCAAGTTCGTGTTTGCTATCGTGACTACCAATATCTCCGATTTGCTGGCCGTCAAGTTCAATGGCAAAAACTATGATTTGTGGGCTTTTCAATTTCGCCTTCTTGTTCAAGGGAGATCCCTTTTAGCTTATTTGGATGGTACGATTTGTAAGCCGTCTTCCATGGCAGAGGATGTCACCACAGAATCCTCCGACAAAGCTACTACTTGTGGTAAATCGACTACACCCGTCATTGACCATGCTACGTGGGAAACTAATAATGCTAAGGTCTTCTCGTGGATCGTCGGATCTGTTGAGCCCGATATCGCTCTGACATTGCCAACCTTCACCACTGCAGCTGAGGTATGGTTCCATTTGAAAACCACATATTCGTAAATCAACGCTTCTCGAGTCTTTGAAGTGGAGTTTGAGCTTGCACGGTTGATGCAAGGCGACATGGACGTTCGAACCTTTCATTTGGATGCTAAATCTCTTTGGACTGAGCAAGATTTGCTGAGCTCATCCCTTCTTTCTTCTACTGCTAGTGCTGAAATCCGGGAGGAACGTCACCGTAACCGAGTTCTTCAATTCCTTATGAAACTTCGTCCGGAGTTTGAATCTGTTCGCTCTCAACTCATCCAAGCTAATACCATTGACATTGACACTGTGTTAGGGGATCTCGTTCGTGCAGAAACTCGTCTGAAAAACTCAAGCTCAAATCGACGGCCGCTCAATTAATGGAGGTTCTATTTTTGCAGCTCACTCTAGCCGAACTCAGCAGTCTATGTTCGACCGTCACCTCCTGGATTTACGACAACAACCTCTCGTCCTCAATTTGGTGGTGCATCTTCCACTGATCTCAAATGTCGTCATTGCAATGAAATTGGCCATGCTCAATCCACTTGTCGAAAGAGGAACTATTGCAACTATTACAAGAAACCCGGCCACATCATAACTGAATGTCGCAAGCGGGCTTATCGCAATAATGCTACTCCAACTTCTGGTTCATATTCATCTTCTTTTGGACATCAAATTGTTGCTGCCCCACGTGGAAGTGCTTATTCTGCTAGCTTTGGAGCTCCTTCTGATACGTCTTCGGTCTCTTCGGTAGGAGTACAAGTTTCTGATATTAATGTCATGGTTCAACAAGCCATCCAGCAATCTCTTCCGAACGCGTTAAATGCTGCATTTGCTACCTTTGGTACATCAGGTATCACTAATCCCTAGAATCTTGACTCGGCATGTTTTAATCATATGACTAGTTGTGCTACCAATCTTGTGAATTATCGTCCTCTACATAACTCAGCGGTGCAAGTTGCCAATGGGGAAAAGTTACCTATTGTTGGGATTGGGGATTTGTGCACTTCTCAACTCTCTCTTCGGGATACTTTACATGTTCCGTCATTGGTGCCAAATCTTGTCTCAGTTGGGCAGTTAATAGATAATGGTTGTGTGGTTACCTTCTCTCCATCTGGATGTGTTGTGCAGGATCAGAAGAGCGGGAAGCCGATCGGACTGGGTCGTAAGCTTGGACGCAGCTTCTACTTGAGTTCCTTGCCACATGGTGTTCAGGAGGCAACCTCAAGTGGAAGAAGCGGACATGAAGCGAGTGGGAGAATGAGTAGTAATAGTAGTAGTATTTCGGATTTTCATTGCTTTTCTAGTCAGCTTACTTCGGTGAACAAGTGGAACTTGTGGCATTCTCGTCTAGGTCATCCTCATTCTGCTAGACTCAAGTTTATGATTAAACATAATGTGTTACCAGTTCGACTGAACTTGAAAGTTATTGATGATTCTCTTCATTCCTGCACCTATTGTATTGAAGCTAAAGCAAGTAAGCAGCCATTCACTTCAAGCGAGACTATCATTTCTAACTCTTTTGATCTTGTGCATACAGACTTGTGGGGTCCTTCTCCGGTTACCTCTCGTATTGGATATCGCTACTTTGCTCTCTTTGTTGACCATGCTACTAGGTACACCTGGATTTATATGCTTCGGTCAAAAGCTGATCTTCTTCCTATTGCAACAGAATTCATTCAAATGGTGAAAACTCAATTTAATAAGACAATTAAGGTGTTCCGATCAGATCCGGGTGGTGAGTACAACTCTCATGCCCTTCGAGACTTGTATAAACAGAATGGTATCTTGTATCAACTGTCATGTCCAGGGGTTTCTGAGCAGAATGGTCTTGTAGAACGGAAAAATCACCATGTTCTTGAATTAGCACGGGCGCTTCTTCTTCAATCTCGGGTCCCACCGAGCTTTTGGCCTGAGGTTGTGCAAACAGTTGTTTATTTAATCAATCGTCAGGTTACATCTACTCTTCAGGATACTACTCCATACTTTTCCCTTTATCATCGGACTCCGTCTTATTCTATGCTCCGGGTGTTTGGTTGTGTGTGTTTCGTTCTCTTACCTCGAACGGAAAGAACCAAATTAACATCTAAGGTGGCTCGCTGTGTCTTTATGGGGTATTCGGATCATCATAAAGGGTATTTATGCTATGATCCTGCTCTTCGACGAATGCGTATTGCTTATCATGTCATATTTGCAGAACATCAGTTTTATTATTAAGGTAATACACAAACAATTGCTCCTGCCATTCCTCACCATACTCTCTTTGATCTTATTCCATCTCCGTTGGCTGAAGTACCAAACTCCACAATACCTACAAACCTTGAAAACTCCCCTACCACACCTTCACCCAATCTTCTGAACCTTTCTGCCACTTCTACTTCATCTCCATCAATACCCCAAATAACTCCTTCCAATGACCAGAATCATCCTCCTAATTCTCCAAACCTCCATTCTACTCCCCCACAACCTATACCTCCACCTATCACACGTCCTACAACTCCTAGCCGACCCTAACGCTTAACTCGTGGACAAAAACCCTCTCGTTACCAAGACTTTGTTGCCTTTCACACCGTGGACACTCCCCTCCCACCCACCATTCCTACCACGTTTCGCGATGCGAATGCTTCTTCTGATTGGCGGGCAGCTATGACTAATGAGTTAACCGCTCTGGCCGAGAATAATACCTGGAGTTTGGTTCCTCGACCGCCAAATGCATCAATTATTGGTAGTCATTGGGTGTACGCCCTTAAGTATCGACCAGATGGATCGATCGATCGTTACAAAGCTCGGTTGGTTGCGCAGGGTTTTCGCCAGGAATATGGAATTGATTATGATGAGACATTTGCACCGGTGGCTAAGATGTCGACGGTCCGCACCTTGCATGCAGTTGCCTCTCAACGAGGTTGGCCTCTCTTGCAGATGGATGTGAAGAACGCTTTCCTTCATGGAGATTTGAAAGAAACTGTATACATGGAGTGTCCGCCAGGCTTTGATAAGACATCTGTGGGTGATGTTGTTTGTCTTCTTCATCGGTCATTATATGGTCTCAAACAGGCTCCGAGGGCTTGGTTTGAAAAATTTCAGACCACCATTTTGCAGAGTGGTTTTTGTCAAAGCCTTAATGATCCGTCGATGTTCACAAAGAAGTCCAACAACAAGACTACAGTTTTGTTACTCTATGTGGATGATATGATACTTTTCGGAGATGATGCACACGAGATTGAGGCGGTTAAGAAGATCTTGCAGAGTCATTTCCATATGAAGGATCTGGGTAATCTCTCATATTTTCTGGGTCTTGAAATACACCGATCGGATAAGGGGATCTTTGTATTTCAACAAAAGTATATTGATGATATTCTTGAGACAGCACGACATGGTGACTGTAAACCGTGTAGCACACCTATGGATATGAATGGGAAGTTGAGCCGAGAAGAAGGCGAGATAGCGGCAGATGCAACCTTGTATCGTAAGTTAGTTGGAAGTTTAATTTATCTCACTACATGTACTCGTCCGGATTTGGCCTATTCCGTACAAGTTGTCAGCCAATTCATGTCAGAACCGCGTCATCCTTACTTGCAAGCTGTGTACCGAATCTTGCGTTATCTCCAAGGAAAACGACGGGTCGGCATGTTCTTTTCCTCATCTGGTAGTTCGGATATATCTGCCTTTGCCGATGCAGATTATGCAGGATGTGTTGACACGAGAAGGTCCACTTCAGGTTGGTGTGTGAAGTTTGGAAACGCCTGTATCACTTGGCGTTGTAAGAAACAGGACCGTGTTGCAAAATCCTCCACTGAAGCTGAATATTGGTCGATGTCAGATGTGTGCTCCGAGATTGTATGGCTTCATAGGTTATTGACAGAACTCGGTATAGTTGTCTCCTTACCGGCTACTCTGTTTGCTGATAACACAAGTGCGATTCAGATTGCATCCAATCCTGTACTACATAACAAGACCAAGCACATTCAAACTCATGTTCATTATATTCGAGAGCTTATCGGAGAAGGTGAAATCAGAGTGCAGTACCTGAATACAGACAACCAGATAGCCGACTTACTAACAAAGGCTGTCTGCACGAGCAGACATTGGTTCCTTGCTAGCAAATTGATGTGTCGAGATCTACATCAATTTGAGGGGGGTTGTTAATTATAGTGACTAAACTGTAACTGGTTATATAGTATGGGGTCATTGTGTTATAAACCCATCTACTATATAAACAGAGGAGTAGTGCTGTGTAGGGTTTTGGGGCAATTCTTTGCTTTCTTCTTCACCGTTTCTGTTCCGCCGTAATAAGAATCGGTTGCCTCCTTTCTCCCGTGGATTAGCCGATACTCTATCGGTGAACCACGTTAATTCTTCGTGTTCCTCTCATTTAATTTCAGATACCTGCAAGGAATTTTAAAGCTCTTCACAAGGAATCTTAGTAACCCCATAAAAAGTATGGCTAAACTCAGTCAACAAGAGTAAAAAGGGAATGCAACAGTTGGCTTTTATAATCTCATGGTCCAGATTTTTCCTTTTGTATCTAAGTATTAGGAACTGAATCTGAATTGTCTCTATTACTTCATGGAACTGCAAAATCTTGTCCAAACCTTATCCTTTTGCTTGCAATGATTTGAATGTGTTCTTGTTGTGATCTCTTCATGGAACTGCAAACTTGTAGATCACACTTGTTATTCTGCATCGGTAAAGAAAAGTGTTGTTAATTGATTTTGGAAGGGACTCCAACCGATAGAAGTCCGACAAAGCCTCCAACAAACACCAATGTGCTTTTTGGGCCCAGAGCTTTCTCATTGGCCCGTTAATAATGTTGAGTTCATGCATACCTCTAGTTTCATTATTTAGCTTGAAAAACACTTCAGAAGATATCAAATAATAGAATCGCAAGAGTCCTAGGGCGACAATATATACACAATAGCTGAAAATGGTACAAAAGATATTCAATACCAAGTAAATAAAATACGAAATAATGTAGATTAAAGAAGGTGAAAAGTACACCAAATTTAGTGGGGTCAAATACTTAAAACGTCCCAAAACTATAGGGTTTGTTACAAACTAATCCTAAAACTTTAATCCGTTACAGAGTGGTCATATTACTATGAAACGAGTTACAAAGTAGTCCTAATGATGTCATCACTGTACTTTTTTCAGACATTTTGCCACGTCACCACTGACATGTCATCAAAAACATAATTCAAATCTAAATCTAAACTCATCTAACTTATAAACTTTGGTTGAAAACTAAATCTAATGGGTTAAATTGATATAATTTTAGATTTGAATCAATTAAAGATGAATTTTAAAGTATATTTTCGATGACATGTCAATGATTACTTGGAAAAATGGCTGAAAAAGTGCATTGATGACGTCATTAGGACTACTCTGCAACCCGTTTCATAGTAATAGGACTACTCTGTAACGGATTAAGGTTTTAGGACGAGTTTGTAACCCACCCTATAGTTTCGGGACCGTTTAAGTATTTGACCCAAATTTAGTGATACACATAGGGGTGGAAATTGGGAGGGAATGGGAGGCCCATTCCCATATTTCCAAAATCCCAAATCCCAAATCCCAAATTAGAGTTCCCATTCCCAATCCCGAATTTAATTTGGGAATTTTTATTCGGGAACGGGAATTCTAATTTGGGAATCGGGATCCCAAAGTCCCAAATTCAAATTAACACATGGAATCTTTTCCAAATTTGGCCAAAACTTTGTAATCGGATTTTCATCTTCGGACTTCTGCATATGTCGCTGAACTTTTGCCGACGAATTTTCATCTAAGTCGCCGAAATTTCTCCGCCGCCGGATTACTGTCACTACCGCCAAACTTTTGCCAACAAATTTCTATTGTCGTACTTTCCAAAATGTTGCCAAACATCTGCCGCCAGATTTCGTCAACACCACTAAACTTTCGCCGCCGAATTTTTGTCGTCAGACATTCGCAGATGTCGTCGAACTTCCGCCGCTAAATTTTCATGAACGTATTGTCGCCAAAATTTCGCCGTCAAATTTCTATTGATGTCACCGTACTTTCCCCGCCGCCATATTTCCATCACCACCGCCAAAGTTTCGGCGCTGAATTTCCTTCGTTAGAATTTAATAATGTCGCCGAACATCCGCCGCCAAATTTATGTTGACGTCATCGAATTTTAGCTGTTGGAATTTTTTCACCACCGCCAAACTTTCGCCGCAGATTTTTGTCATTGGACTTCCGCACATGACGCCGAAATTTTGCTGACGAATTTTCAACGACGTCGCAGGAATTTTTCCGCCAAATTTCCATTGATGTCGCCGTACTTTCTCCGACGCCAGATTTTCATCACCACTGCTAAACTTCGCCGCCAAACTTCCTCAAATGTCGCCGAACTTCCGCCGAATAATTTTCATCGATGTCGCCGAAATTCCGTCGTCAAATTCCATCTAAGTTGCCGGACTTTCTCCGCCGCCAGATTTTTGTCGTCGGATTTTCACAGATGTCGCCGAATTTCCATCTATGTCACCAGAATTCTGCCGTCATATTTTTATCGACGTCATCAGAATTTCTTTGCCGCCAAATTTTTGTCGATATCGACAAAAATATAGCGATAATACCCTAACCCTAATTGGTGGAATTCAATAGCAAAATTTTGACGGCAGAATCCCAAATGTTAAAAGGATTTTGACGGTATAATCTTGACAATTGAATTATGCAAGTATAATTTATGGCAACATGTTTTTTTATTCAAACTTTACCAGCAAAAAGTTTGACGGGTTAAATCCCAAACAAAATGTTCTTACGGATTAGACTTTGTTTGATGGGTTAGTTTGGTATTTGGGTTTTCCTAGACCCAAACTTAATTTCTCATTCCCATTTCTTAAACCCAAACCCAATTTTCAATTTTAATTTTGTATATGGGTTCCCAATTCCCTAAATAATTTGGGAATTTTAATTTGGGAAGGGGAATTCCCCAATCCCTTCCACCCCTAGATACACAATAGATGGTCATCACTCATCACAATCATTGAACAACCCTAAGTTTGACTGGAAAATATTGCATGGCATAACCTAATTGAACCCCTAGAGTCCTCGTATAACTAAATTGTGAAATAAATTCCTGGCATATGGTATCACAGCCAAACTGAAAAATAGGTAGGGTAAATAAATATGCCATAAATAATCCTCTAAAAACATTAGTTTTCCCATTCCCTTTCTAGTCCAATAAATACATATATTTTGGGCGGGACTTTCCCATTTTCGATTATTCCAAAAACACCCTACATACATAACCACTTAACCACACCCAACAAACAAACTTAACATTTAATACATACAATTAATTAGGAAGAAGGATTATCAACCCCATTACTATAATTACTACCACTCTTCCCATTACCCTTGGCCCCACCATCAATCCTAGCTGGCACATCTTCCAACTCCACGTCATCC
Source organism: Linum lewisii (assembly GCA_034768395.1). Taxonomy (NCBI): domain Eukaryota; kingdom Viridiplantae; phylum Streptophyta; class Magnoliopsida; order Malpighiales; family Linaceae; genus Linum; species Linum lewisii. The sequence goes on from CM068299.1 coordinate 11,005,743, forward strand.
TCCATAAACCTCTTCCAGAACCAATGCCGTCCCCACACCTTCTCCGTCATCTCCTCAATCGGAATATTCTTCGTCTCCGGCACCAAAAAGAACACGAATACCGACATCACCGCCACCCATCCCGAGAAGAACAAGAATATCCCGAACTTGAAGTGACAAAGCATCGACAAGAATGCCTGCGCTATCACGAACGTGAACAACAAGTTCACGCACACGGTCACACTCTGCCCCGCCGACCTCGTCTCCAGCGGGAATGTCTCACTTGGGATCAACCAACCCAGTGGGCCCCATGACCACGCGAACGCCGACACGAATGTGCATACCATGATCACCACTAGGATTGCGAATCCCTTCCCGAGGTCGTCGGAGTGGTCGGTGACCTTGATGCCGAGGATGACGGCGATGATGACCTGTGAGAAGAACATCTGTACCCCAGCTTCGAGGAGGAGCATTCGTCGTCCCAGCTTGTCGACGGAGTAGATGGAGACGACTGTGGAGAGGACGTTGACTGCTCCGGTGATGACGGCGGAGTAGAGGGAGGCGTCGCTTTTGAATCCCAATGTGTTGAACAGGACAGGCGCGTAGAACATTATGGCGTTGATCCCCGTGCATTGTTGGAATATCTACGTGAAAAAAAAAATTGTAAATGTGAGTTCAAATCTAATGTTCTAAGTTCTAACACTTTCTATAAATAACTTTTGATTTGTCTTATTATAAGATGAAAATAAATAATAATAAATAAGGTTACAAATTGGTCCTCAAAATTTTAAAATGTTATAGATTGGTCCCAAAACTTTGAATCATTTTATGATCCAATCCTGCATTCGCCGGCAGTAGGATATTCCGGCCGCTTTGCCACGTCATACAAAATTTAATAAAAGATTACATTTTTAGGAGGTGTTAGTATCATTTTGCCACATCACCACTGACACATCAGGAAAAAAATTAATAAAATATTATATTTTGATGATGTGTTTGGAATATGCTGTTACCGTGACTGCAGGACCAGATTGTGACACAACTCAAATTTTTAGTACCAGTCTTTAACATTTTAAAGTTGCAGGACCGTTTGTAACCTGACTCAAAATTCAAGGATGTATTAAGTGGTTGACCTAATAATAATATAATATACCTGCAAGGCGATGGCAATGACTAATTGAGGGCGGTTGCGGCGCTTGAGGAGATTTCTAAAAGGGTGTTTGACAGATTTAGCAATGCGGCTGGCTTCGACAAGCTCCAAGAACTCCGGTTCCACCTTGTCTGTTCCTCTAATCCTTTTAAGGACAGCCTTTCCTTCATCTAAACGACCACGTTCTATCAGACTGTTTGGTGTCTCGGATACGATGAGTGCTCCCAATGTTAGAAGGACTGCTGGAACCCCCGCTAGACCTAGTGATAGTCTCCATCCCCATCCACCTTTGATCCTATATATTCATAATTATAGAGTTTAGAAACTATATATGATATTGGTTATAAGAATACACTGTTAATTAATAAGTTAATTAGCAAGCTCACTTGGCAGTGCCATAGTTGATCAAGTTGGCAAAAAGGATGCCTATTGTGACATTAAGCTGAAACAGTATGTTCAAAGCTCCACGGATTCTTGTCGGTGCTATCTCTGATAAAAACAACGGCACGGCCTACATAATTTGGACAGTATGATTAAAAACAAACCCATAATTATTCAGTAGAGGAAATCAAAAGACAACATATGGCCTACTCTACTAGTTAGTAATAGTATTCAGTTTGAGGTCATAATCAAATAGTTGTGACGTGGGGTGTACATAAGTTAGGTAATTGGTAGGGTAGATTCAGATATCTCAAGAGTTATGATAAATTGAATGACATGAGAAGTGAAAACATGTGATGATGATGAAGTATCTGAAAAATTGAAAACCACTTTCCCCTTTGCGTGTACTATTATTCTTTGATTCAAATGATTTCTTTCAAATTTAGAGTTGAAATAAAGGACCCAATTAAGTCATTACAAAAAAAGATAAGATATCTTAAGACTACTACTCAAAAAAAAATGAAATAAAGTGATCATAGGGTGTTAGAGTCAAAGTCGCCATAAAAGAAAAGTCAACAGTCTACATCACGCTATGGCCCAACTCGAAAAATTTAGTCTATTTTTTTCCTGTGGAAAATTTGTAGTCTTTATTAAGCAGCGGGGGGGGGGGGGGGGGGGGGGGAGATATTTTTGTTGACTGTGGACAGGTGAATGAATCTGAATCTCACAACAAGCTATGCATCTTGTAGGGTTGTAGATGATGATTTCAGGCCCTAATATATTACGTGTAGCTAATTACTGATAAAATAACAGAATTAGTTAATTAATTAGGTTTGATTTGTCATGATTTTTAGAGGATAATAAATAATGGTCACATGGAAATGCGTGCAATCACAACAAGTAATGTAAATGTGTAAGTTAGGGCAGAGGAAATAACATGTGAGACTGCCATAATAATAATATTCGACCCCTGAATTTATGTTTATCTGTCGATAAAATTAAACTGTCATTGTTTCGTTCGTGTTCATTGTTCAATTGGAACATTAAAAACTAAAGCAAAATAGGTTCCTCATTTCACTACCATAAAATCAGCATAGCAATTCTGACTGTTGACCTTATAGATCCAACATAATACCATAATGTTTTTTTTTTTTTTTTAAGTTCACCGGCAACGTGTCCACGGTTCCTTCAATTTAAAATTTTGATTATGAGTTGTTTATACTTTATAATTATATGATCAATTTTGATTAATTTTATTCAATTTAAAATTAAGAATGGAAGAGTGCAGATGCGATATATATAATTTAAAAACCTGATTAGCGAAGCCGACACCACAACCAAGCAAGATCCTGCCGACGATGAGCATGGCGAGGTTCTGAGCGGCGGCGTTGAGGACGACACCTGCGAGGAAGAATATACCGGCGATGAGCATGGTAGGACGCCGGCCGAGAGTCCTGGTGGTATAGGATGCGAAAAAGGTGGCCGTGAGTCCGGCCAGGTAGAGGGAGGATGTGAACAACTGCAAGCCTTGGTTGTCATACTTGCAGTAGTTACTGTTCGCTGTGACTGGTCCTGTGTCTTCCTGTGCACCACGGGGAAAAACTTTTCCAGGAACGGCGGCATCGACGTCACTCCCCCTGCATATCCGCAACAACCCACGTCATTAATTTAAGTTTAAGAAATAAAAATTACAACTTTACTAGCATAGCATTAGAGCACTCCATAATTCATAATTAAAGTTTAAGAAATTCATTGGTACCTGAGACACCAACATCATAGCCAAACATGAGACCGCCGGTGGCGGCCATGATACATGAGAGGATAACGATGGGAGTGATCTTGGCCTCGAACTCCGTTCCTCCGGCTGAAGAGGATGCAAATCCTCCGCCTGCCATGACTGAGATGAATATATGGTTATTCTCAGAACCTTACTATCTTATTAACTATGTAGATATCTGTAGTGAATGAAGATGGGAAGAAACAGTTAGAAGAAGTAAGTGGTATTGGAAATGGATCTATGGAGGAAATGGAGTTGGGTTTATATAGATAGAGTCGTAGAGAGATAGAGCCAAGTGGTGTAAAGAGTCAGAGAGAGAGAGAGAGAGGCGACGACTTTGAAAAATAATAAGTAAAGAAAAAGCACGAGGAGTGAAATTTGGATAATATTACGAAAAGGTAGGGGGGAGCCACCATCCGAATCTTACCACGTGTCAGTATATCACTGCCAGCTGGGTACGTTACGTTCTGTAACAAATCAAAATTAGACTTAGAACAAGGACGAGGAAGACGGCTGGTCGGCCGGAGAGGAATGGCATTGGCAAGTCAACCAACGGCTCTGAAAATGTTACCAAAACCACATTAACCAAACTGGATGATGATCATAGTTTGAGTCGATTGGATTAGCCTTTTGTTAATTCTTATCCGTTGTCTCCTTTTCCCAACACGCTAACTTCGTGATCAACCCAACTTTAATTTGTTTTTTAAGTTCCAACTTTGACATTACTCCTGTGGTCAGTACCTTTTTCTCTTTTATTTTTTTTCTAAAATAAATATATATAAAACATGTTAGATGTGACTTTATCCATTTCAAAAGTTGGCTGGTTTAATCTGTTTCACATGTTAAGCAGTACTAGTGATAATGAGGTTTAATCTACCAAGTTCCACGTACGTAGTGGGAACAAGTTTTTTGTATATGTTTGATTATTACGGTTACCTGATGACGTTGTTGGTTTTGATTCTATCGTATCGGCTGTCTATATTCAATTAATTCTAGATTTGTAATTTATATATATATATATATATATATATATATGTTGAGCATGTAGGAATGGAGATAATTGGAATTGGACTAAGAAAAATCAAAGTATAAGGAATATGAATTGGGTCCTATGTATGTATGTATGGTGTTGTTGTTGCTTCATGTATTTCCTGACGGCCATTACAATCAAAGAGAGTCTGATGATAATAAATACAAATACGATTTTGCTTCTTTGTTTCGTTATCTACCTGTTGGTTACCAACTTTGACAACCAATCAAACAAATTTATCAATGCCAAAAGTCAACCAACACAAACATTATTATTTATGTAAATAAGTGAGACATGCATACATGTAAATTTATTGCATAAATATGGATGTTTCCTTTGCCGCAATGGGGAAGAGATACATACATATATATATATATATATATACCAATTCTTTCTATGTGTGATACAGTTATGTTTGTAACTTTAGATCGAAAGTCACATTTCGGCTTCAATATTTCTGCATTCATGGCATCTCGGGTAATTAGTATTACAAGTCTTATTCGTTTAGAATTTGTACAAAACAATAACATACATTAAAGAATCGTACAAAATCATCCCATCCGACCACTTTTTCAGCTAAATTGTCTTGTCATCATGCCGAGTCAGCAAAAAAAATACACATGGATGGTCCAACTCGGCTCTACTAACCTAATCGGTCATATATTGAACCCTACACAAACCTAATCGACTGTTAGTCTGGTTTTTGGAGGATTTGGGTTGGCTTGGGTTAGCCCACCATCACTCTTGAGCCACTGAGTGTCATAAATACTATTTACTAAAGCAAATCACTATAGAAAATAGTGATTGTCGTTGGTAACATCAACTATTTGCTACTGCATTTTCATGTTATTGTAATTTTGTAGTAGGTAAAAACAAATTTTTTTGTACTGAATAGTTAAATTTAATGTATTCAATTTTTTTTCATTAATTTTTTTTTTTGAATTGATAATCTATAATAAAATTAGTATATTCTCATTATGTCCTGCATTTAATTTTAACCATCAAATGATAAGTGTTATCTGATGGTGTATATTAATTTAGTAAGGATTACTAAATTTGTTTGTCACCATAAGCGAAGCGGCAGGTTTGTTGGCATGCTTGTCGCTCATATCTTTTCACATAATTTAGTTACATGGTCATATTTTTTTTGTACTACATTTTGTCCCCATTAATAATGGACTATTTTTTATTTTATTATGAAAATGACTTGATGATTGTATTCAAATGCAAACATGGGAGTTAATGCATTGCTAATAGGATCAAGAAGCTTATGTCGGCTGTTACCCATCTGTCCCAAACAAGCTTTGTGCATGGAAGACACAGAACTGACAATATCCTTTTGGTTGGAAGAGAAAAAACTATTGTATGGTCATTACAATCGACTTGGCCAAGGCGTATGATACAATCGAATGGGATTTTGTGCGAGATACGATTACTCATGCAGGATTTCCGATGAACATGATCAAAGCTATTATGGCTTGTATTTGCTCGTCTTCATTACAAGTGCTCTAGAATGGCAACTTTTCAGAGGAATTCAAACCGAGTAGAGGGTTGAGGCAGGGTTGTCCACTCTCTCCTTATTTTGTTCACCTATGTATGGAAAGGCTCAGTAAGATGATATTGTTTGAAGTTGATTATGGTTATTGGAAACCTATTACTCTTATCAGGGGTGGTACTCCCCTATCTCGCTCTTTTTTTTGTGGATGATCCTGTGAAGCTTCATAGGATCAAGCCCGGGTGGTGGGTGTTGCTTGATGTCTTTGTTGGTTTTTGTGGGGCTTCAGTGCAAAGCGTTAATAAGGATAAGTCTAGGGTGTATTTTTCTAAAAATACTCCTAGCTCTAAGATCTCACACATCGCCGGTATTCTCGGGATGGGGATGACTATTGATCTTGGTAGATACCTTGGAGTACTGATCTTGCATGGGAGGGTTACTGAACATACGTATGATTTCCTTTTGGACAGGATTGGTAGTCATCTTGCAGGTTGGAAGGCTGATAACCTGTCTTTGGCCGACATAGTCACTTTGGCTTCTTCAGTGCTCAACTCATTGTCGTGTTATGTTATGCAGACAACTTCCCTCCCTCTCTATTTATCTGATAAAACTGATAGGAAAATCAGAAGTTTCATTTGGGGTTCTGTGGAAGGTGTCAAGAGAATCCATAATGTTAACTAGGATACAGTGTGTAAACCCAAAAGTTTGGGTTGGTTGGGGCTTCGTAGTGTGAGAGAGCTGAATAAATCTTTTTTAATGAATTAGATGGTTTTGGGGATCCTGACTAGGTCTGAGGAATTGAGGGCTAAGGTGCTTATGTCGAAGTATCTGCGTAGGACGGATGAGGGATTTACGCTTAATAGGAAGAGGGGTTTCTCGTCGGTTTATAAGGGTATGATGGGTGTGTGGAAAGATATTTTTTACTAGATCTAATGGAGTGTTCGCAATGGTCAGGTTACTAAATTTTGATCGGATTGCTAGCCTTATAGCGGAGAGACCCTGATTATCCACGCTCTCGACATTCAGGGAGTTGATCATTCCCTTCTTGTTTTTTATTTTTGTATTAAGGATGGTAAATGGGATCTTATTAAGATTGTGGAAATCTTACCTCGTAATTTGGTTTTGCAAGACGTGGGAATGTGTCCTTCAGACTCAACTTTGGGAAATGACGCCATTGCGTGGGGATTGGAGACTGACAGAAATTTTACTGTTAAATCCTCTTTTCTACTTGTTAAGGGCATGCATATGAAGCCTCATGGAGTCAACTGGCAGAGGGCATGAAAGTGGAAAGGCCCTAGCAAAGTTAACCATTTTTTATGGCTTGTGATGCAAGAAAAAATTATGACTAATGTTGAAAGGGCTAAGCGGCATCTCACAGCTGACAAGAGATGCCTGAGATGGCCTTGGGTGATGAGACAACAGAGCATGTGCTACGGACTTGTTGTTTTTCTGAAGATGTTTAGAAGAGGCTTACTTCGGATGTTCTATCTCCAGATAATTCTTAGCTTGGCTTCATGACTTAGTGGACTCACTGCATTGGAAATTCCCAAATTAATCCATGTTTGGTCTTGCAGCTTGTCTACTTTGGAAGGGTAGAAATACTCTCATTTTCCAAGATTGTCGTTGGCCAGTTGAGCCCAAGTCTGATTCTCATGTAACGCATCGATCTCATCCTGCATGGCCCTCATCCAATTGGGATCAGTACTGGCTTGCTTGAAGTTTGAAGGAACATGGACAGAAGTGGCGGAGTAGGTGAGGTAATCGGAAAATCTAGAGGGGAGAGTGCCACGTGTAGAGCGTTGGGAATGGCGAGGGTTTAGGGAAGGTGTAATGACATCGACAGGAGGGTTTGTGGGGGGAGCTGATGAAATATTTAATTGTGGGGTAAGGGAATTGTTCGGGGAGGAGTGATACGAAGGAGAGGTAGGTGAGGGAGGGGAGATTTGGGTGGTTGAATGTTGGGTGGGTGAAGTATGGGGAGTTGTAGGATTGGGAAGTAAAGTGATGTCGGGAGAGGCTTCGGAGGGTTCAGAGAAGTCGGGTAGGTCGGGAAAGTCGGGTAAATAGGTTTATCGAAGGGCGGAGAGGAGGAATTGGGTGATGAGTGGTAGTGGAATACCTGTTCGAGAAAGATAACATGATACGAAGTGTAGATGCGCTTGGCAACATGATCATAGCATAAATATCCTTTGTGATGATCAGTGTACCCAATAAAAACACACCGAACTGTTTTAGATGTTAACTTGTGGCGATCTTTCTTAGGCAGCAAGACAAAGCAGGTACAACCAAGAATTCGAAGACGAGAATAATCAGGAGTGTGCCCATGTAAACTTTCAAACGGAGAACTATGATTAAGCATAGGCGTCGGCTGAAAGTTAATCCAGCAGACAACCGTACGAACGGTCTCAACCCAAAATTGTGGAGGAGCCCGTGACTGAAAAAGAAGGGCTCGAGTGAGGTCGAGAACATGTTTGTGTTTCCTCTCAACCAAGCCATTTTGCTCAGAAACACCTGTGCAGGAGGAGGAGCTGCAGACGAGGAGAATTCAGGAAGCTAGCACGATCCATCGAGATACGAAAGTAATCCGCGACCCTTGATGAATGTTTGAAATGCGAACGACAAATAGCAAAGTTCTTGCCATTGAATCGAACTCTTGTAGAGTAGGAGAAGGATGAATGATTTGCAGGCTCTGATACCATGTTAGACATGATAAATAAAGAGCAAGGATAGAGTACGACACGAGGTTTAACGTGGTTTCTGATCAGAGTGATCGACTAGTCCACGGAGAGAACAAGAGCTCTTATTATCAAGAAAGAGGGAGAAGAGAAGGGAAGAGAGAGCTTACAGACGCCAAACCGAATACTCCAACTATATAACAGAAAGGCTGGCGGCTAGAGTTAGAAAGTTAGGGATTAAAGGCGAAAAGACATCAATACCCTAACCAACCAATCCTATCAATACATACATGCTAACAGTTTTAGCCTTCAATTTATTAGTCCAAGGTGTGAGGACATTATTTATTTTCTTTATTATCGATTTAATATCAAATTACAAATCTATAAACTTTAAAAAAAAAAGTTAACAATTACATTGAATATATTTATCGCTAGAGTAATTAAGAAGATTTTAAGTTTTTTTCTCTGTCCCTACAGTTAGGGTTTCTCCCTTGAATAAGGGTTTCTTTGGTTTCTTGCCTCGAAAACGCTGCTAGGGTTTTCAGCCGCCGCATCTTCTATTGACGTGGAGCGCTTGAAAACACCAAGGAAATTGATCGTAGACAAGTGAAGCACCTCGGAAAGTGATGGAAAACTACATAGCTCAACTGAGCTTGCAGGAGGAGGAGGAGGAGTTGGACCTTGGAGATGTCGAGGAGGTGCCGGCGCTGGAAGAGTTCAAACTATGCATCGTTGGGATGCTTGTAACAGATAAAAGTTACAACTTCCCAGCTTTCCAGAATAGAATGGCGATGCTCTGGCGACCAGGGAGGAGGATGTCGATTGAGGAGTTGGAAGGCAAGCTGATCTTGTTCCGTTTTAACCATCTGGTGGATCTTCGGCGGGTGATGGAAGGCAGTCCGTGGAGTTTTGATCAGAGCCTCCTTGTTATGAGAGAGATTGAAGAAGGAGAAACACCGTATGACGTCAAACTGCATTATGCGGACTTCTGGGTGCAGCTGCACCAGCTACCACGAGGGTTTTGTTCTGAAGCTGTTGGTAAGGCCCTTGGTAACTACGTGGTCAAATGTATCCAAGTCGACAACTCTTATGTTCCATCATCAGACGAGTATTTCATGAGGGTGAGAGTAACAATTGACATCAGGTTGCCACTTAAAAGAGAAAAGAAGGTCAAGCTGGCGGGGGGATGTACAGGCACGTGTAAATTTCGATACGAGCGGCTGCCGAACTTCTGCTACATCTGTGGCAAAATCGGACATATCGATAGATTCTGTGAAGTCTTATTCCATATTCCGGAGGAGAAGATAGTGCGGCTGTGGGATAAATCGCAGCGAGCGCCGCCGAAGAAGGAGAGAACGATGGAGGGGGAGCGGTGGTTGGAGAGGAGAGACGTGGTGGGTGGGAAGCATGGGGGGAGCAATCTATGCCGGAGGTGGGGAGGGGACGGGAAGCAGGAGGAGAATGGGGAGGAGGAGAATATGAAAGGAGAATACCCAAAGGGGTGCTGGCCTTGATGGGGAATCTTGGAGCATGCGAGTCCAATAAGCTACCCTATGTCCAACAGCCGGAGGTGATGGTCGAGGAGGAGCGAAGAGAATTAGCTATTCAAGAAGAGAAGAAAAGAAGGCGGGGGGAGGAGAAGAGAGATGATATGACGGGTGTGGAATACACTGGAGGTAAACCTACGAAGTCCCGAAGAAAGCAGGAGGTGGTGCGAAAAGTATACAAGCGGCGGGTTGCACTGAGGCAACCCATCGTTCAGAATGATTGTTATGTCGTGGAACTGCAGAGGATTGGGCCAACCTCGCGCGGCTTCCGTACTGAGTGATCTTATTAAAGTTCACAGGCCAGACGTGGTGTTTCTCTCAGAAACACTCGTCGGACAGCAGAAGATGGAGGAGATTAGAGTCTTGATTCGGTTTGAAGGATGTTTTGTTGTTGAGCCAAGGGGAAGGAGTGGTGGACTTGGAGTGTTGTGGAGAGAGAAGGAGCTGGTTCGTGTCACGGGATTTCATCAAAATTTCATAGACATGGAGGTGCAGATTGATAATGAAGCTAGCTGCCGACTGACCGGATTCTACGGTTACCCGGAACGAACACGCAGACAAGAAGCTTGGGATCTACTTCGGACTCTGGCTGCCAGAAGCAACTTAGCTTGGTGTGTCATTGGTGACTTCAATGATATACTTCACCAAAGAGAGCAGAAAGGCAGAAACGCTAAACCCAACTATTTGATTGAAGGCTTCCGAAGGGCGGTGGGAGACTGTAGCTTGGAAAATGTGAAGCTTGACGGATATCCATTCACATGGGCTCGAGCTAAGGGACAGCCACACGGCATTGAGTCCCAATTAGACCGAGCACTCGCGGACCAACAATGGATTATGAAATTTCCAAATCTGAAGCTTCGGAACGAGGTAGCACCTCTATCCGATCACTCTCCGATCGTGCTTCATACAAATGGCAGAGCGGCGAATGCACTCAATCGAATCTTCAGGTTTGAAAATAGGTGGAGGCTGGAGTCAGACCTGCGGCCAATTGTTGAAGGACAGTGGAGAGGTGCTCAGGCTGTCTCGGTGTTTGACAAACTGTTGAACTGTGCTGCGAGACTGAAGGAGTGGGGACGTGGCCTGACCATGCGTTTTAGAGATGAGATTAAATTGAAAAGGCAGAAGCTGGAGAGAGTAAGAGGGGGCAGTGGGGCGGAAGTTGCAAGAAGAGAGAGGGAGTGCCGAAATGAGTTGGTGAAGCTACTGCAGCAAGAAGAGGACCACTGGAGCCAAAGGGCGAAACAATTCTGGTACAAAGATGGTGACCTAAATACGCGATACTTCCATGCAGTAGCCAGTGGGCGAAAGAAGAGAAAGAAAATTAAGAAGTTGAAAAAAAGTGATGGGGGGTGGGTGGAGAGTCAAGAAGAGATGGAGCGAGTCGCGGAGAGATACTTCACTGATATCTTTACCGCAGGAGGCAGTAATCCCGAGTCTGTAACTAATGAAATTGACGGAATACTTACTGATGAGGATAATGCAATCTTGAGTTCACCTTTCACCAAAGATGAATTCCAGAGAGCTTTATTCTCAATGGATGCGGACAAAGCACCCGGACCTGATGGCTTTAACCCTGGTTTCTACCAGCATTTCTGGCATTTGATTGGCGATGATATTTTTCAAGCAGGTCGGCGGTGGCTCGAGGAGGGAGTGCTCCCGGTGGAGGTCAGAGAGACGAATGTAGTGCTCATCCCCAAAGTAGAAGAACCTGAGGCAATGAAGGACCTAAGACCCATTTCTCTTTGCAGTGTTCTTTACAGACTGGTTGCTAAAGTCCTTGCCAACCGGTTGCGGAAGGTGATGCCGAAGCTGATTTCTGAAGAGCAATCTGCGTTTCTGACAGGTAGATCTATTGTCGATAACATTATGATTGCCTTCGAGACGATGCACAGTATGAAGCGCAGGTACACGGCAAAAATGGGAGAGGCAGCAATAAAAATTGACATCTCTAAGGCATTTGACAGAGTTGAGTGGCGCTATCTGGAGGAGGTGATGAGGCGTTTTGGATTTGATGAAAGGTGGATAAACTGGATGATGATGTGCGTCACCTCAGTTTACTATACTATTCTGGTGAATGGAGAGAAAGTGGGACCGATCTTCCCGAGCCGGGGGTTGAGACAGGGATGCCCGCTCTCTCCTTTTCTCTTCATCTTGTGTGCGGAGGGGCTCTCAACCTTACTTAAGAAGGCGGCACAAAGGGAAGAGATCCATGGAGTGCAGGTGTGTACAGGAGCCCCGCGGATCACGCATCTGCTTTTTGCTGATGACAGCTTCTTCTTCGTGAGAGCAGAGATTGCAGAAGTCAGAGCTTTGAAGAAGATTCTTGATACCTATGCAGAAGCCTCCGGTCAGCTAATAAATTTTCAGAAATCAGGACTTACATGCAGCAAAAGTACTCACCCGATGTTGTGTGAAGCTGTCTCGGCTATTACAGGGATTTATAACCCTGTCGACACTGGTAGATACCTTGGAGTGCCGTCATGCGTGGGAAGGAACAAGAGACAGATTTTTGCACACATCAAAGAGCGCATGTGGACTCGAATGCAAGCTTGGCGGGGTAGGAAACTCTCTAAGGCGGGAAAGGAGATTCTACTCAAGGCGGTGGTACAAGCTATACCAACCTATTACATGAATGCCTTCCTGCTTACTAAAACGGTGGCGGAGGAGCTCGAGAGGATGATGAACAGTTTTTGGTGGGGTACGAAGGGTAGAGGCGGAGGCAGAATAGCCTGGATGAGGTGGGGAGGCTGAGTGTGCGTCGAGAACATGGGGGCATTGGGTTCCGTGACATCCTAGCCTTTAATATTGCCATGTTGGGAAAGCAAGGGTGGAAGCTCTTGACCGATCCAAACACTTTAGTGTCTAGAGTCTACAAAGTTAAATACTACCCGAAGGGGAATTTTTTGTCAGCTGAAGAGGGTTCGAACTCAAGCTATGTCTGGAAAAGTGTGTGGGCGGCTCAGCAGGTAATACGAACGGGGTACCGGTGGAGGCTTGGTAGCGGGCAGCAAGCAAAAGTTTGGGGAGAGCCATGGATCCGTGATGGCCAGGAGGTGAAAATCTTACCAAGGAGAGCTGATGAGCTCGACTCGATGGTTGTCAAAGACCTTCTTATACCAGGTCTGCATGAATGGGATGAGGAGCTTCTCGAGGAGCTATGTACGGGACCTGAGGCGGCTTGTATTCTGAAAATGATACCGCCGAGAGCTAAAGAGGAAGATGTTCGGATCTGGAGATATAGCTCGAGTGGACAGTATACAGTCCGCTCAGCCTACAAGGCACTTGTCGAGGAAAATGCTGATTTAGTTGGATGGAGGACAGATGGCGACTGGACGAAGCTTTGGCAGGTGGAAGTTCCGCCTAAATTCAAGCACCACGTCTGGAGGATAGCACGAGGCGTTCTACCGACACGAGTGGCAATTCGGGTCGAGGGATCGTTGTAGCTGACCTGTGTGGATGCTGCGGACAGGAGGAAGAGACATGAGAGCATATTTTCTTTAGCTGTGTGGTAGCAGGACGATGTTGGGCCGAAGCCGGAATCGCTTCACTCCTGCAGCTAAATCAGACGACTCCGGGGAATGCAGCTAGCTTACTCTTCGGCATCCTTGACAAAGCCACGCCGGAGCAAGCGAAGAAGGTTCTCTTGGTTCTTTGGTCCATTTGGAAGGAACGGAACGAGCGAGTCTGGAACAAGCGATCGAGACTACCGGAAGTCGTCATCCGACTGGGTTGGGAGCAGCTTGAAGAATGGGGTGGTGCACAGAACCTGCGGAGGCCGCAAACAGAGCAACTTCAACGTACCCCGTGCAGGAGGTGGCACAGGCCGCCGGATGGACAGGTGAAACTCAATGTTGACGCGACAACCTTTGGCATGCAGAGAAAGTTTGGTATCGGGATTGTAGTGAGGAACCATGAGGGACATCTTCTGCACTAGGACAACCTTCTCTGTCAAGGTGAACCGCCGCCAAAGGAAGCAGAGGCCCTTGCTCTTGCTGAAGCTCTGAAGTGGATACGAGACAAACAGCTGGGAGCAACGCTTGTGGAAACAGACTGCCAGCAACTTCACCAAGCTATGATGCACACAAGCCACGACGACACTGAGTTTGGCAGAATCACCGCGGAGTGTAAGCTTTTGTTGATGCATCAACCGCTTACAAAAGTTAGTTGGGTTAGGAGAGAATGTAATATAGTCGCTGACGCTATTGCGAAGCGTGCTATTCATATGGTCGACCCCGTTTACGGGACGACCTCTCCGGACTGGATGTTGACTTTGTTGGAGGACACTTGTCCGACTTTGGATCATTAATGAAATTGATTTTCCACTTCAAAAAAAAAAATTTATCGCTAGAGTAACAACATATTATTATTATTATTTTGTCGCGTCGTGATTCTGAAAGTTTTATTCATAAAAATATAGTAAACCGACGATTAGGCTGCCCCCACTTGCCAAAATTTGGCAGATTGTGTTAGATAGTGATCCATAAATCATTGTAATAATATATTAATTGCAAGTAATCATTGGAATAAGATATTAATCACCTTCGGTTAGTTTTAGCTGCCAACCATCACATAATAATAATTGGAAAAAAAAGATTGGGATTTGAGTCATCGATAGCTACTCATAACAAATATCTTCGCCCATGGAATCGAATTCCACATAAAAAATCCTTCGGAAGTTTTTCTATCTTGCTTATTGTCTTTGGTTAGGGTCCCAAAAAAGATACCATTATACGAATCAAACATATATACGTTGAAATAGTAAGTAATAGTATGAAAACTTTATGATCAAGTACTAGACTCCTATTCCGAAGATAATGGCCAATTTTTTTTTGGTTTGGTGACAACAGTAATCTTGTTCCTTGATTTTTTAAATGATTCAAAAATAAATTTAAGGGTTCAGATTAAACAAGAGTAAAATAGTAAAAAAAAAAATTAACCTTTCAACTCCATTCATCAGATCGTTGACTCTAATCATTGGACCACCTTTTCCGGTCACCGGAACACCATCTCCCATCATCAGAAAGTTCATCGACGAGTTTCCCGGTGACACGAATCTCATTGACAAAAATTTCTCCACCCATGTGATCAGCACCATCTAATTTACTAATCTGGGGAAAAATTATTTTTCTGGAAAAAAAAATTCTCCCATACAAAATTTTCGGCGTCTAGTCATACAGTTTGTATGCGGTCTGTATAAAGTGTACACAATCTGTATGATGGTGTACAGTCTGTATTTGTCGTATACTTTGAATTTAGTTTTTTACACTTTGTCTGAGGTATGTACAAAGTGTATACACTCTGTACGGGGTTGTACAATCTGTATTTGTCGTACACTTTGTATTTAGGTTTCACACTTTGTCTGAGGTATGTACAAAATGTATACACTCTGTACGAGGTTGTACACTATGTATTTGTCGTACATTTTGTTTTTATGTTTTTACATTTTGTATGAGGCATTTACAAAGTGTATACAAACTATATACACTCTATACGGATTGTACACATTGTATAATGGTGTAGAATCTTCTTTTTTCGTATACTTTGTATTTATGTTTTTCACTTTGTATGAGGTGCATACAAAGTGTATACAAACTATATACATCATGTATTGCGTTGTACGCTCCATATGATAATGCACAATCTGTATTTGTCATTGATGAATATGTACAGAGTGTATTTGTCATACACTTTAGTTTGTATATAGTGTATACAAATTGTACACACTTTGTACAAAGTTCATTTCTTTGTTTTTACCCTCTACTACACCACCAATCTTATCTTGTCTACTTAAAAAGTGAAAATATTTAAAGTAACCCCACCCAGATATCTTTGATCTAGTTCACAACTTGAATACCACATGGCCATGTCCTCTCCTCCTCCCTAATCAAATGTCTAAATCATATGGCTAGGATTCACTGTCTCAAAGACATCAGGGATTTCACTGTCTCCGGAATTGAGCTCTCAAGTAGTATATGAGATTTTACTTAATTTTACAAATTAACATAAAACATTATGACATTTCATAAATGTGTGCATAATTTAGTTCTGGGAAATACACACTCATGAGTCATGATGAAACTTTTCAACTCGTTGACAATTGTGATCAAATATATATAAAAAATTCTAAATAGCTAAAGAGTTAACGGAATAGTAAAAAAATTGTTAAACAGAACGGAAAAACGTAAGTTGGCAAGAGAGTTTAGATGGCATCGCAAAAGGAATAAAAATGCTCATGTGAAAAATCATAAAGACTAAATAAAAATAGAAAAAATTAAACTCTCCTTTCTTCCACCCTCTCTCTCCCGACCCACCGCCTTCGTCTCTGCCTCTCTCTCCCAGCCCCCTCCTCCCTTTCTCCCCACCTCGTCGCCCCCTCTCTCCTAGCTGAGAAGGAGGAGGGGGAGGAGCTTCAACGGCAGCAAGAGGGGTGAGAGATTATAGACTGGATAGAGTTGTAATTCACGGGAAAGAGGAATGTAAAACACTTTTTTATATAATGTTTTTAGTTTATGATAAATAAACATACAAAAAATTGTGTTGATGGTGAGTTGGCATTATAAAATCTAACTTGTCGATGTCAAAATTCTTCTTGTTAACTTAAACTTATTTTATTATCTTTAACGGAATTTTTACTATTTTGTTAACTTTTTGGCTATTTTTTGTTTTCAATATAGGTTTGATCATAATTATCAGCGAACTGGAAGGTTTGATCATGAGAGTGTATTTACCTTTATTTTTAACTATATGTTTCTTAAAGGATTTAAAACCTTTTGTACCAAGTAGAATGACAATGGGTTTAGGTTGGAGGGGTATACTCATACAGGAAAAAATTGATGATGGAGGGGGGTCAGGGCATGATTATTGTAATACCCAAACAGTGATTTGAGTATAGACCCACCCAAAATAGATTGAGTCGGGTCGATCCAGACACGTTGGGTCCAAATTGGCATTTCTAGTCTCAAGTCCTTATATAAACTAGTTAAGTGTTTATGAAAACTCAATTCGATCTGATTATGAGTTAATATATCATGCTAGAGATCGGTGTCAATGATTTGGGACACATCTTATCATATTGAGTCCTATAAAGTCACACACGTACATGAAGGAAAAAATAGTATTTAATAGTGTTATTATGAAGGAAAAAAAAAGTGTTATCACTAAGCAAAATAAAAAGTGAATAAAAATTTAATTAAAGTACACAAATGATGAAGTGGGCTTAGAAATGGGCTTTATCTTCAGCATTTGAGTGTGGCCCATATCACCAATTTATTCCATTTTCTGTTGAAACTTGAAAGATGGAGCCCAGTACCGTCTGGAATGGAGCTGCCTGAATTCATCCTCTTCATACTGGAATTCATCCTCTTCAAGATTTCGCTCGGAATTTCCCACTTCTTCTTCACTTTTCACGTCCAACAATCCATCCTCTCAAGAAGCCCTCTGATTGTTCTCGGATTCTTCTAGTTAGCATTCGATTTATCTCCTTCTATGAACAGAGTCTTGGGTTGAATCAAAGCCAGAATCACTCTGTCCTCTTTCTTCATTAGCGACCGTTTGAATCCCACCATTGTTTGAGCATGCTTGGTTTGTTTGGAAATCATGTGGAGTTTAGGTTCATATAGTATTTGATTGTTTGGCGCATGACAACAACATGTAGTCTTTTTAGCGAAAAATTGGACGAAATTCGATGAAAATATTGCTGCATCACAAAGTTGAAACAACAGTTACAACGTCAAATTTTAAAGTTGAGTAACTATGTTATTATAAATCTCAAACTTAGGTGACAATAGATACATTTGATCCCAAAATTATATCTACACCCTTAAGTTCATCACGCATTCCCGATTATGGAAAAATATTTGGGGATTTGTTGTCAATACTTGGATATTTGTGTGAATACTCGTGTATTTGGTCAATACATATGTATATAGTTAAATACTCGAGTATAGTGTGTTATACCTGGTTATAGACTCATCTAGTCGGTAATTAGGTTAATAATTCAATGCTATTAAAATAATACCAGACTGTCTGACTGGATAGATAAACCAAATGCTCGGCTTCCTTCCCGATCCGGTCCGTGATAAAAAAATCACTACAATTTAATTTGACCTATTTTCGAGTTCAACCCATAACTCATCTTAAACAATTTCATCCATTGATAACCAAATTAAAAAAAAAAAACAGTTTCTCCAAATTTAAATATGAAATTATAAGTTACATTCAATTAAGTTCGACGAACCATGATACCCTTTTCTTCGTCTTCTTTCAATAGTTGAGTAGTCTAAAAAGAAAATATTGGAATCTAGAGCTTTTGATTTACGAACCCTAATTCGTTTTCTTCTTCTAGAATTGGTCGACTCACTCTAGAATTGTACTGTATGAAGAGGTGTTTCTTCTTCTTAGGGTTATCATTATAGTGGTGATAGGAAAATGATTTGTTTTTAAAGATATAATGCTGCGAGAAGAAAACTAAATGTGACATTACAAGAAAATTGTACAACTATCACAGTTACTTTGATGGGATTTGAGCTTCCTATCAGGGCCCTGTTTTAAATTTATTATGTGGCCCTATTAAAATGATAATTTAAACCTGATTTGTTTGGGTTAATCTAAATTCAATTGGTTGGACGGGTATTGGTTTGAGACAATAATAATACCCCTTCATGACGGTATACACATCCGACTTTTTGCGCACCTTCACTTAGACCCATTGTCATTCCTAGATTATATAAATTTATTAACAATTAAAAAATATGAAAAGTAAAATAATATATGAAGTATAACTTAATATCATATCATATTTATATACTTAGTAATAAATTTAGAGGAAAAAAATGATGATCAAAATAGAAAGACCACTTAAAAACAAACAAACAATGTTGAACAAAAATTTGGCTCTATTTTGTCAAAGATGAGGATTGAACTAATGACCTACTAGAGCCAAACAAAGAGTTATACCACTAGACCACTACTTCATTTATGTTATGAATAATATTTTAGTGAATGTCCATGATTCACATAGGATGCTTCCTTAACATTGATCATAAGAATCAATGTCTTCCATGACCCATTCTTCTACCCATTCATGTGTAATTATATGAGCCCATTCATGACTCATTATTCTCTCTATTCATGTCTCATTACATTAGCCTATATGAGTTATGTATTATGTGCCTATAAAGAGCACATCATTGTATCTATTGGAATGAATAAGAAGAAGCAATTCTCTCATCTTTCTCTCTTGTCTTTCCTCACTACTTCATAGTTCATAGTTCTCCATCATTTTCATAACACGTTATCAGCACGACTCTGCCCACTTGGAGATTCACGAAGCTTTACTCCTTGGAGAACAAGATCGTCATTATAAGGTATGAACTCTGTATTATGAAGTTTCAATTAGTTATTGTTCATATGCGTTATTATTTTATTGTTTCTATTCGTGAAAGCTATTCGTTATGATGATTTGGAAACCATGATGGTTGGATGTTGGAATTATTCAATAGCAATAGTCTATAAGACTATATGTCATTTCTCAAAGAGAATGTATCCAACATATATGCTACAACATTTCTTCAATTCAAAGTAGCAAAACATGATTATGATTCATTTGAGAAAGATTGGTATTTGGACCAATACTTTGGAATATACAATTGCATTCCATGAGAATAAGTGTACCAAGATACACACGTTATCCAAAGGAAAAAGATTATCTTATATGTCTCAAATGTTGATGATCCATGAGACATAATATCAATTTCTTGATATGAATGATTATAATGATGTCCATAATGTGACAATATCTATGTTCCCACAAGTGAACAAAAGAAGACATTCATCTATGATTTTAATGGTCATAAGAATGAAATTTCAAGTGTCTTTCACAAACTTGAAAGAGAGAATGAATATATCACATAATAGTAATACAACTATCAAATTTGTTTGGATGATCATAGTCAAAGGCAAAGGAATGCATCAAATTACATATGTTATATCATTTCAAAGAGTGAATATGACATGAAATGATCATTATTTATATATGCAAACAATATTTTGTTTGGATGGTCATAATGTAAGGCGAATTACAAAGAAAGTATATTCCAAATGGAAGTTGAAAATTCTTGATGAATAAAATGATAAAATTCAACATTTAGTAAGGAGTACGCAATGATTCTAATGAAATAAGAATTGTTCATACATCGTATCAGTTGTACAATTACAAATGGTGGATCAAATTACTATCGATTATTCGAAAAATATTATCTTTACTGATTGTTAAGAGACCAATCACCACCTATTTGTGATATCGATAACTGAAAATTGTGATATTATATTTCTCAGTTTAAATGAGATTCTTTACAAGCACTATCAACATCAAGTAATATCGATGATGTATCGAGATATATCATCAATAAAGGAGAAATACTCATTTTATAATATGGCAAAGAAATGAGCCAAAACTAATACTAGAAAGAGCTCATGTATTATTCAATGAATGCAAATTTTGCATATTGATGAAATTTATAATCTATTACATCCTCAAAGTTGTTACATAGAGGAAAGAGATTCCTTATTGATGGTGTATTATATTCTACAAAATTGTGTATGAATATTTTAAGTTATAAAGATATCATATTAATGGATATCATATCGCAAAAACAAAGATAAGAATGATGAATATATTCATCATATTCACATATATAGATTATGATGACAAAAATATTGAAAGTATTTTAATTTGTCATCTCATTGAAGCTCTTACAAATGTAAACTAAAAGTTTACTTCTCCGGACAAAATTATTTGGCATAACCGGTTAGACCATCCCGGTTCTACAATTATGCGAATTGAGAATATACGTGGTTAATTTTGAAAGATTTCACACACATAAAAAACTTTTTGGTTGCTTGTTCTCACACTAAGTTGGTGGTTGGATAATCATTGACATAAGTAAGTAATGAATCACTTACATAAAGAATAAGGGTGATATTTGGATCCATAAGATACACCCAACATATGATCTATCTAGATATTTTAATTGATGCATCAACTAGATATTCACATGTGTCTAGAGTATATACTCGCAACATACAATTCGCGAGATTATTAGCTCAATCATCTTGATTATGAGCATATTTTCATGATTATCCAATGAGTGAAATACATCATTGAGAATATTATCCTATATGCATGTATCTTTAGATGAAGAACATGAATTCGCATCATACCAACGAGTTATAATGAGTTCCCCCGTTATAATTGGTTTTGGGTCAAAACCTCATACTTCCCATGTAAGAATATTATGATGTGATATATACATCCCAATTGCTCCACCACAATTCATTAATTCAAATCTCAATAGAGATTGGGAAATTATATATGTTGGGTACGAGTCTTCGTTGATAGTCAAATATTTACATTATTGTCGGGAGATTTATAGATGACTCGTTTAGATGATCACATTATTTTGTGATTTAAATTTCCCAACATTAGGGGGAGAAAATCAAAGGTTGGACAAAGAGATTCGTTGGAATGAATTATCATTTTGATCCTCGTACTAAACAATATGAACATGACGTTCACAAGGATAATTCATTAACATAGTTGAGTTGATCAACTGCCAGACGTTTTAACGACCCAAATATAGTGACATAAAAAATCTCTTATGCCAACTACATTTGCTCCAACATAAGTGTTTTCGTATTGGTCAAAACACAAATGAGTCTAAAGCACTCATGAAGTATGAAAAATCAATCGATTCCAAATATATAAATCCTCAAAAGGTGAAAGGGAGCTTTAAATTAAGATGGTCAAAATTGAGGGTAAGATAAAGATATCAGACAAATACATGTGCTCCTGAAGAGCATCAGGTACCTGATAATTATGAATGAAAGATATATCAATGTATTTGATGAAAAACTTTGGAATCATGATGAAGTCAACGTTGATGAAATTTTTCATTACAATGCAGCGCTAAATATGATAAGCGAAAATGAGGATCATGAGCAAATCATTATGCATGCAAAATTTGCAATGAATATAAATAGCCTAGAAAATGAAAGTAAAAATGAGTGAAGCAAATGAGAAATATATATATTGCATCATAAAGAAAATGTAAAATTGCGATAAAATTATGAATTTTGTAATTGACAAAAACCTAGAAATATGAAAAGTTTTTTTGATAATAATTTATAATGTCATTAACAATGGAAAAGTATGGTTGTTAAAAGACATAATGGTATAGAAATTAATATTATTTTGTCATCATTACGGACTATTAAAATTTTTGAAAATCGTATATAAATTATGCCAGAGTTATTTTTAAAAAGATATCTTATGTTTTGAAAGGATTTTTGTTTTTGTACAAATGGTCATAAAAAACTATCTTATAGTATTTGTTTATGATGGAAAACACTTTTAAAATTAATTGGTGGATGAAAAATAACATTTTCAATTATCTAATAGTTGGTTTTGTCAACGATAATACTGTTGATGTGAATGTGTTTACAAGATATGTATATTGTCATAATACCTTATGCGTATATGAAATTTATGGATAGAGCATATTTGCTAATCAACAATAAGTAAGTATCATACGTGAACAGAAATTACAAAAAATTATGAACTTGAGTCATACGAATTATGAGATTGAAAAATAGATATTTTCTAAGAATATTTCTTATTCAATATTGAGTATATTTTATATTATGCTTATTTTTATCATTAAAAATTTTTGGTTTTGAATATATCGTATCAAAATTTCTATGACTTTCTTTTGTTTTAAAAATGTGTTTTCTTTATTTCCAAAGGTTAAGAAGTCATCATCTTATTATCTATTTGATTAGCTATTGAGACTCGTGAAGAGTTTCTCAAAGAAATTAGCTATTTGATTAAAGAGTTTGAGATGAAAGATATGAAACAATATCATTGCAAATCACTTGCAGATTGAGCATCTCTCAAACATGATTGTTGTTTATCAACAAAGATACACTACCGAAATGTTGAAAATTTCGATACGGATATATATTGTCCATAACTACCTTGATGGTAGTAAGATAATTATATGTGAGTAGATGTCAATATACATCAGTAAAGTAAGAATCATTTTGACCTGAAGTATCGTATCTTAGTGCAACAAGGCACTCATGAATCTTGCTAGTCTGATAAGACTTGATTCATCTATCAATAGATATTTTGGCAAGATTATACTCTACTCTCACTCAATGACATGAAGATCAATTGAAGCATATGCTATGTTATGTTCAAATAATTTCAAGTTATTTTATTTAAGCATATTGAGAGACATGTCAATGAGTTACATGGTCTTTGAATATCGATACGATCTTTGTGTTGGTTAATTATAAATTGAGTTCACTTGGCAATATAACGATTTGATGGTTTGTGAAACAAACTATAAAGCCACATCATCATTCATAGGCATGATCATATAGATCACGCATAATGAGTACATACATCCTCAAGTTGTAAGAGGATTGTATTAGAAAAGCTAAAAGAATATGTGTTTAACGAAGTTTTTTTTTTCACCACGGATTTCTAGATACCAGTGGAATAACTAATGAAAATTATGATCAAGTGACAATTTAGCATATTTGTTCACAAAGTTACTTCATACATCAAGATCATTTGTATAAAATTGAAGTTCAAAGATTGAACGATTTTGAGTCATCCTATCATGAGGGGGAGTTAATACGCACTGCACTCTTTTTCCCTTAATCATGGGTTTTCCTGGTAAGGTTTTTAATGAGGCAGTATGTGATAGCGTATTATACGAATAATATATTATATCTCTATAGATGTATTGTCCTTCTATTGAATTTTCTCTTATAAAGTTGTAAGAGGCATATCATTAACCATTGGACATTCAAGGGGGAGTGTTATGAATAATATTGTAGTGAATGTCCATGATTCACATAGGATGCTTCCTTAACATTGATCATAAGAATCAATGTCTTCCATGACCCATTCTTCTACCCATTCATGTGTAATTATATGAGCCCATTCATGACTCATTATTCTCTCTATTCATGTCTCATTACATTAGCCTATAGGAGTTATGTATTATGTGCCTATAAAGAGCACATCATTGTATCTATTGGAATGAATAAGAAGAAGCAATTCTCTCATCTTTCTCTCTTGTCTTTCCTCACTACTTCATAGTTCATAGTTCTCCATCATTTTCATAACAATTTATGTATACTTTTTGCGGAGTTTAATTATGTACTTATTTTAGGTATTTCTACTTAACCCGAAAATTTTGAGGCCCTGTGCCGAAGGGCCGGCCAGCACACCCTCAGGGTCGGCCCTGCTTCCTATACTAATATTAGAAAAGCTTGTCACAGTTTAACAATATTGTGACTCTCATATTGGGCACAGTAATCTTATGTGACAAGGTTTTCTTGATAAAAAATATTAATACTTTAATTAAACTATGAGGGTCTTAGCGGAGTATTGTGACTAGCGAATTTGGTCACGATTATAACCGTGATGCACTCTATGGATAACCGTGGCAGGCTCAGCTGATTCTTGTAGTGAGAGTTGTTATTTTGTGGTCGAAGATGAAGAAGAAGAAACACAGAGAGGAGAGGATAAAGGAAGAGAGATAAGAAGAGAAGATGAAAGAAAGTGGGGATGTTGTTGAGATTATTAGATTAGGGTTTTCCAAAAGCATAAGTATTATTACCAAAATGGCTTCGGTGATGACACCAAAATTTATTTGTTTGGTGTTATTAAATTGTTATTTGTAGTTAATCATTATCCATGTATTATTTGAGTGTTACTTCATCCACAAATAATAAATAAATAGTATCATGTAATACTTGTATGTTATTCATGAATATTATTAACACATGTGTAACACATTAATAATATGTGAATAACACATGAATAACGATTAACCACAGAAAACACCCAAATAACACATGTTCGCTATGACAGAAAAATTTGAGTGTCAACACCGAAGCAAAATTATATTATTACAATTTGGTATTTAAGTTATATTTTTTTTGTCTAAGAATTATTTAAGTTATAAGTAATATGCAATAACTAACAATTCAAAAAAATAAATATTTATTACAATCCATTCTTAGAATTAGTGTTTACAGTTCAATCCCGCTTGAATTTTTAACTCTAAAATCTCTCACTCTTTAGGTTTGATGACTATTTCGATCTTGACAACACTGCAATAATCCGTTAGCTTTTTCAGGATTTTAGAACTCCTCTTTCATTCTATGAATGAGGGTATTTTGGATAAAAAATTATTTTAATAAACAAAATTTTTTAATTCTTTTCTTATAGATAAGGATCAAACTCTGATCAACCTTATAGTTAAGAGACAAAGTGAACAACCAACAATGTCACACCTAATGATTAAAATATTTTATTCTTTATTCAAAGAAAAGTGGCAGTGTTTTTAACGTAACATCAAGAAAGCATAGTTTTTTGTTTATCATATCCCCAACAATTGATTAAAAATTTATTTTTTTACCAACTTATTAATTAAATTATTTATATTTCTTTTTTATGTCCCCTCACCCAAGGATCATCTGGCCGCCTCATCCCTAGGGGGTCTACGTGGTGTCACATCGGCGTCAGGGCGCCTCGCCCTAACATTACGCCATCAATCGCCTCAAGACAGATCAGAGCTCGTCGCTGTCAGGCTATAGATGCCTCCCCTGACAACGACCATACCGCTGATGGGATGTGGCCCATCGTAGGGTCCCTCTTCCACCTCACCAGCGGTCTGCCAAGATGATCACACGTGGATCAACAGCCATGGCCACGAAGGCTGTATAAATAGACGGTTCCCCACATAGTAGAGGACACGACACACTTAGACCATACATCTGATACTGCACGCTAAAGGTTGTGGTCATCCACCCTATTATAGGGCGCACGCCCAGTGGCGGAGCCACTTGGCAGCTTGTGGGGACCCCCACTTGGAAAAAATGTTGATTTAATTACCAGGGCTTGTCATCACCTAGATTTGAACACTTGACCCCTCAAATGGGAGTCAAAGTCCACAACCATCAAACTACACATACATTATTGATTATATTATGCACGTACATATACTTCAACCCAAATAGAAACAGAAACAGAAATAGAAACATAATGTTCCCAGACAGAGAAACAGAAACTGCAACTGCAACCCTATATTCTTTCTTCGAAAGCTTCCTCTGTCCGCCGACTTCCTCGAGCCTCAAACCACAAGCTTCATTCTCCAACTCTTTCTTCTCAATCGACTCCTCCTTTTTCAACCTCCAACCCTCCATCATCGCTCTTTCTTCTCCATCTAAATCTTCCTTCTTCAACGATTCCAGGTTGTTAGCAAATTTCAGAAGAAATGTGAAATTCGAATCCCTAATCTCCAAGTTCTGACCTTTCAACCAATTAGCTAAAGATTAAAGAGTAAAGCCTAAAGGTAATTTCAATTCCAAGTTCCAACTAATAGATTTCAGATTTCATGCTTTCAATTTCATCATGAAAGTAGTTTGAATTGTGTTCATGTTTAATTGAAATTGAATTATCAGTTATGAAGATGTATTATTCAGCAATAAGAAGTTCAACTTGATACATTGCTTAAACTTCAGTCATTTAGTTTTGCTTTTATGTTGAACTTGATGATTAAAGTATTAGCGATCACAAATGAGTTCTCAATAACATTGCAAAGAAAAGATCAAGATATAGTTAATGTTATTCAACTTGTTCGTGTGGCCAAGTTAAGATTACAAGGCATGCGAGATCAAGGATGGGAGCTTCTTTTTCATGATGCAGTCTTATTCTGCAACAAGGAGAACATTCATATTCCTATTATGAATGATGTTTTTGTTCTTCTTGGAAGGTCAAGACGTAATTCTCAACAGGTCACAAACTTGCATCATTATCAGGTAGAAGTATTTTATACAGTCGTGGATATGCAGTTGCAGGAGTTAAATAGTCGTTTTGATGAAGTCAACACTCAATTGCTATGTTCTTTGGCTTGTTTAAGTCCCAATGATTCTTTTGCTACTTATGACAAGCAAATGGTGCTAAATCTTGCTAGATTTTATCCAACTGAGTTCTCAGATGTGCAAATCATATTTCTTGAGCATCAACTCGAGACTTATATATTTGATATGCAAGCTAATGATGATTTCAAAGGATTGAAAGGCATTGAGGAGTTGTCTATGAAAATGGTGAAGACAAAAAAGCATTTGGTGTATCCATTAGTTTATTTGCTTCTGAAGATGGCACTGATCTTATCGGTAGCAACTGCAAGTGTGGAAAGAGCTTTTTCTGCAATGACTTATGTGAAGAACAAGCTCCGAAATCGGATGGGTGATGAGTTCTTGTGTGATTGTTTAATATCGTTCATCGAGAAAGACGTGCTAGATACTTTGAGCAATGAATGTATTTTAGAGTACTTCCAAAATATGAAAACCCGACGTGGATCGCTATAAATAAATAATAATAGCTTATTTTTCAGATTTTTTTACATTATATTTTTTGTTTGCCTCTTTAGTTTTCTAACGGGACCCCACTTAGGTTAATTCATGGCTCCGCCAATGCGCACGCCCGATACTTCTCTATTACTTATATCTCTCTTCATACCATATTCACATACACCATCACTTTGCTCTAACCTCCGTTCCCGCCTTGCAAGGAACGCTCATCCGTGATGAAGGCGCATCAAGGACGTCCTCTGTCAACCCTCTTCGGTTGAACCTCTTTACTGACTAACCCCAATAGGGTAGATCACCTTTTTATCTTACTAAATTATAATTATGATAGATGTTAATTTCTATAACAAGTTATTGTATATTAAAAAATAGAAATAAAAAAGGTAAACAAAATTCAAGGACACGTCTAAGTCATCTAAATGAAATAAACGCAAAAAATATTTTTCACTAAAAAATCAACCAATGGTCAATGATTATCTAGTTAGTAATAAAGCATATACCTAGTTGGGTATTGAAGTTTATGCCTAGTTTATTATTTGAAAAAAGTTAAAAAAATATATAATATTTATTTTTTTCTCCTAGTCTTCGTCCTTTCTCACAAGCATTAGCCTATCTTTGAATTAAAGATTGCACATCGCCATTGACATATTAGTGTTGACCTCTCTCCTCCTTAGCGCTTTCTTTTATGTGTTAGGCCTCCCTCCGCATTGAGGTTTCGTTCTTCTCCGCACGACCAAATCTTGATTAGACGGCAACAAGATAAATCTAATTTTGACGATTCTCCAACGGTGACGTAATTATCACTAGATTTAATGAACTTCTACCATCGATGTGCCTTCACTGGCGACACTTAGGAATTGAAAAGGTAATTACTGAGATCAACCTTTTCTATAAGAACATCACAATCACGATTTTTCCAACAATAATACCGTCGATTGGAAGTGCTGAGAGAGTTTTAGTCGATGGTGGAATGTCGATGCCTAACTAGAGAAATCAGACCCACTCAAAACTTTGACGATTGTCCTAGATGGATTGTCGAGATTTTGACGATTGGAGATTGGAGGTTGAGAGCCTGTGGTGGAGATCGGGTGATTACGAGAGAGAGGATAGGGGAATGAAAATCCCTTCTCAATAAAAATCAACCAAAATGAAAAACGAAGTCGTTTCATTTTGTTGACATGTCAAATATGACAACCTACGAGCTGAGTTAGCATAAAGTGTCAGCAAAATCTCGTTATGGCGTTTATCAAAATTCTAACGTAAGGGCTTCTTTGTTAAGTATTATAAGTAGAGGGGTGTCTTCTGCACAAATAATTATAAGAGGACTTGTTTGTTATCTTTCGATAGTACAGTAGCCTCCTAAACTATTATCCTATAAATTATCATGTGAATAAACAAAGAAAAGTAGATACAATGAGAATAGATTAAACTAATCATAATGCCTTAAAGTATAAACTAAGAGGAGTGCTGTAGATGCTTTCATTTAAATATTAATTTTGTCATTTTTATATAATTTATTTGAATTGTACTTTGTCATCATTATGTTATGTATTGTTAAGAGAAGGATTAAAAAAATTAGGAAAATGAAATCGGTAATAAAAAAAACTCATTAAAACTGACAAATTAGATTTGATATAATAGAATATTGTAGGGATTTGGGTTTTATTTTATTGGTATAAAAGGTGAGGTGGATGCATAGATAAGATCGAGATGACTGAGTGGGAGCAAACTTAACAAAGTAAAGAAGAAGGAATAGCTAGCTTTGCCCTTTCAGTTTATTCATAGTTTGATTAATTGTTTAATGAGAAAATAGCACTTTGGCACTTTGGCCCCCTTACTTTGCTAACTTAACAGATAGTCCCTTATACTATAAATAGCTCTTTTTACCCCTCTTATTTTAACTACTTTACCATTTGGGTCCTTCCATTTCAACTTTCTTCTTAATAACGTTAAATCTTGGCACATCTGCACCCGACAGAGAGAGATATCAGAGGTATGAGACTAAGAGTTAGTCAGGCTGGTAAATTGGGGAGGTATCATGAAGAGTATGGTGAAATACGAAGGATTTTATCCTGTTTAATTAAATATATTTATATTCACAACTAGAAAATGCTTAGAAAGCTAACACATGACTATTGGAGCTAATATGGTAGACCGAATGCGAATCCATTAACGTTACAGAGACAGAAATTGGAACAGAAGAACTCAAATGGCAGAATGGTCAAAGTAGGAGAGGGTAAAAAGAGCAATTTATAGTATAGGGGGCTGCTTGTTAATTTGACAAAGTAGAGGGGGCCAAAGTGGTATTTTCCCATTGTTTAATTAAGTTGATACTGTTTTATTAATTATTATAATGTTAATAATTGTAATATATTGGAATTGAAAGAGAGAAAAAAAAAATGGGGAGGAGCGGAGGGGACTAACGAGTAAAGCTACAGTATTATACCGCACGTTCGGGGCATTCCACTTGGTGGACTTTTTTGTCATTACATCAAAATTGCTTTTTATTTTATCGTAATAATTCTTTTTGGATTACTTCTTTCTTTCTTTCTCATAATTCAAAGCTAAAATGCACCGTCAAATTTTCATTTATTTCATTTTTCTTATTTTTATATGAACGCACCGTCAAAATTTTGAAAGTGTCAATTTCTCTCAAAACCAGGAAAAGAAGAAATCCAAATTGGAATTTTCTTTTTCTACTATTAAACTTTCTTTTTAGAATTGAAGCAACCCAACTTATAAGTTATAATAGAGGCCTTTAGGTAAAAAGGTTCGGGCCCATAAAACCGGAAAGCCAAAATGTTGCAAACCTTTCCGTTAATCTCGCCCCTCGATCATCGTCGGCCGGCGTCATTGTCTTCGCCGCCGCTCCCTCCGAAATCCTCAGATCATCATAGCCTCCCTCCACTCATTGCTGAAGATAGGGAAGCACAAAGAGTTAACCAATGAGGATGATTATTAGATTACCATCCGAGACGGAAATTGAAGATGGGGGAGACGGAGGGAATTGGAGGTGGGATTTTCTGTTTATGCTTTTTTCGATTACATTCTAGATGAACATGGTTTTGGGTTTTTCATTTCAGAAAACTATACTAAAAAGGGTGGGGGAAAGGACGAATAGGAAGGAGGTGGTTAGAGTTAATTTTCACAAACCCAAATCAACCACTTCCGTAATCCCTAATCTGGACTCGGTCTCGAAATCTGTCTGAAATATACTCCTTAGTCATTCATCACTAGGTTTTCAAGATGGAGTTTGGATAGATGTGATGTGTTATCGGAGAAATATATAGGTTTTTGAGAGGCCATCGGCGAGGGACAGAGGACTTTAGTCAGGGGAGGGAGGAGAAGATGAAATCAGATGAGGGTTCTTTTAAAATTTTAGGTATATAATAATTACTTTTAAAGTCGATTTAAGTCATGTCATAATTTTTGTTTGTTAGATCAATACATAATTCTATTTTTTGTAACAAACAAGGGACAATGACGTTAAGAATTTGAAGAAAGTGAGTTAGATTTAACTTTTCAAAAGGCCTTAGCTCAACCTGTGCGGGTTTGGACGATTTTAGCCCAAATTGTTCGTATTACAATTTCTAGCCCGAACCTATACACAGTCGCGGGAAAATGTAGCCAATTAAAAATATTGACAGTTAAGTTTAACAAGTCAACAAATGATTTAGGTTCTAGGGGTTGAAAGTCAATGACTCAGTACAAAATGGTTGACTCGACTGACACGTAGGCATCCACGCATCAAGTAATATTCCACGTGGATTTAAACACGAAAAAAATTAATTTTTCAGGGTGATGGATGGATGGGATTACTTTATTTTTGCTATTACCCAACCCAAACGATGAACCCTAATCAGATCCATCATCGTGCTTCTTTCCATGCAGTTCCCCGTCATCTTATACTATCGTGGTCAGTCGGTAAGATTGGAAGGTGGGCAGGTATTCTGGTAAGGGATGTTCGTTGTTGAAGAGATTCGGGTTCTTAGATGCATAAGGAAGGCTTTTCTGGCATTGGTGTAACCCACAACGAATCAAGCGTTAGGTCTGGAGCTGGTGACTCCTCTTCTAAATCACGGGTGGGTGGACATCGTAAATACATCGGAGACATGGAGGAACCTCGAGAGGAAGTTCCACTGTTGTCGTATGTGGAAGGTGACCAATCGTTCCGCACCCCACTTCACTGTTTCGTCGTGCTTTTTCGGGTTTAGATGAATGTTATCAGTGTGAAGGACCCAAGGACGAGTTACGGGTACTTCAGGTGGGTGAAATGTAGCTACAACGACACTAGCATCCAACAAAGGTCGACGACGATCCTTATTGCCGAGAACAACGCCTTGAAGACGCAGTTGACAATAGTGACTGAGAAAATGGAGGTTGCTCGAGCCGAGGCAGCTAGGTTGATGATGCAGATCATGGAGCTGGAGGAGTTGCTCAACAAATTGAATGTCAGCGTTGGTGTTATAGATCGCAGAGTGCGATGGGTTGGGGTTGGTGTACTTGTGTTGATTCTATGCTCGATTACGAGAGTTGGGGAACTGTAGTTAGTATGTTTGTGGGGGTTTAGGGTTTAGGTTGTTACGGCTTGTAAGGTTCGGTTTAGGGTGTTGCATTATAAGCACACATACGAAGAACTTATAATTGACCACACAGTTTGTCGGAAACATTCGAACATGGCTCTATGATTAGAATTTTGTTGGAGATATTCGTGCATGGTTTCAAAATAGAGGTTTATTGGAAACACTCAGTAGATGGCACATAAGTTGGCAAGAGTACAACCTCGACTAACATAAGTTACGTCTTATAAAATAAAAAGATGGCGTTCTTCCCACCCCAAAACACTGGCTTCTCTAGCCAACTTTGTCACCCTTAAATATTTGGTGGTTGTGTCCCTGGTCCTTCAAAACATTGGCTTCTCTAGCCAACTTTGTCACCCTTGAATATTTGGTGGTTGTTTCCCTGGGCTTTCGCATATGTCCATCTCAGTCTGCAAACCACTAACACTCACGTTAGAAGGTCCTGCGAATGTTTCCCTTGTCACTCTGTTGATTTGTAATATCACAATGCACTTGTCGTTACGGGATGACCAATTTAATTGTACATGCACTAGGTTGTGCGAATTCGTCTAGCTTCTGGGAGTTTTTACTCATTTTTTAAATAGTTTTGAAACTAATTAAACTGGTACATATTTTTTTAATTATTATTACTTTGGTGAAATCACCCTGTTGACCTCTTTTCCTTATTATTGGCAGTGCATGTATTGTTCCTCCCTAGTAACCTTTGACACCTTTGACGGAAATGAGTTTTATAGGTAGTAACTTACCTTGGCCATAGAGGTTATTTTAATTTGACTATGTTTCCTAAGCTTTCTATAAACGATAATTCGCCAAGTTTTTTTATTATTATTTTATTTTGAGTTTTGTTGATTGTACTAAATTATGGAGCTCATTTTTTATGAACAAAATCTAACCTATTCATGGTGAGAAATCACATAAACAAGAACATGTATGGTAGAGACTGTAGGATCGTCCGCCACCAACAGGCCCACACTAGTATGATATTGTTCGCTTTGGGCCAAGCCCGCACGGATTTGTTTTTGGGTTCCTTCCCAAAATGCCTCATACTAGTGTAGTTGGTGGACTCTTTTATGTTAGGCAAACTTCTCCTAGTTTGCCAATGTGGTACTTGGGATGTTACCCCAACAATCCCTCCCTCAGACCAAGGACCACCTAATCCAGTGTCCTTCTGCTCCTGCGAAACACCTTTCTGTAGACATCTTGGCCGCCGTTAACTCCAACGGACCAGCTAGCCTGACCTCCACCAGCCAGGAAGACATTCGGCACAAGGAACCACCACAGAACCCTTTCGCTAGCAACTTGAGGGTCTCCACATATCCAGCTTCTGCGATCCATCTAGCCTCCTGGAATTCTGTGGCAGAAGTTAATCTCGATCTTCACAGCCCAGCTCTGATACCAATTGTAGGATCGTCCGCCACCAACAGGCCCACACTAGTATGATATAAGTCAATGCATTTCTTGATCTTGAAAGCCTTGTTGAGAACCTGAAATCCAGAATTTCTCGTCTAAAAGATAAAAATCAAGTTTTAAAACAAGAGAAGGAGATACTTCTTCTAGGTCAAATCAATGTCTCAAAATCTCATGAATTTTCCTCTAAACCTATTATCATTATCAAAGGAAAGTCTCCATCTTCTTTCATTCGTCCTATTTCTCTTGAACCAGGAATTCTAGGAGCCTATCCTAGGAAGCCTCATTATTCTACAAAAAATCTTGAAACTGAAAATGAAAAGCTAAAAAGAAAAATGGCCATCATAGAAAACTGGAACTTCTTATTGCATCTGAAACTGAATGAGTCTAACTGTCCACGGTGTGGAAAACGAAATTTTTTGTCAAACAAGCACAATAAGATTTCTTATTCAAGTCAAAGTTCCAAGGTACCCAAGAAAATCTGGGTACCAAAATCTCTAACCTCTGCTAATGCTTCAGATAACACAGGATCGTCAGAAGAAGATAAACCAGAAGAACGATGAGTGGCACATGGATAGTGGATGATCTCATCACATGACTGGGAATCCTGAACTCTTCAGTTCACTCACTTTGAAAAAGGGAGGTAAAGTTATTTTTGGTGATAATAGCTTTGGAAGAATTTTAGGTCATGGATCTGTTGGGAATCCACCACATCCAATTTTCACAAATATTTTACTTGTTGACTCACTAAAACATAATCTTCTTTCTATCAGTCAACTCTGTGACTCTGGCAACAGAGTTTCCTTTGAATCAAATTTCTGTTTTGTTGAAAGATCTGATACCAACAAACTCTTGTTTGTTGGGAACAGGAAGGAAAATATTTACTCTGTAAATCTCCTTAACACTGAAGCCTTTAGAGAAAAATGCTTTTCTGCAATCGAAAAGAATAATGAGTTTCTTTGGCATAGGCGACTAGGACACGCCAGTCTTGGTAGACTCGCAAAACTATCCAGACTTGATCTTGTTCGAGGACTTCCTAAGCTTAAAGAAACTAAAGAATTTTTCTGTCATGCCTGCTCGTCAGGAAAGCAAACTCGATCCTCCTTCAAAACTAAGGAGATTTCCTCAACTTCTCGTCCTCTTGAACTTCTTCATATTGACTTATTCGGGCCAAGCAATACTATGAGTATTGGTGGAAAATACTATACCTTAGTCATTGTAGATGACTTCAGTAGGTTCACTTGGGTCAAATTTCTTACATTGAAAAATGAAGCACTATCTTCTCTCACAAAACTTCTGTGTGAAGAAGAAAATCTACTCAATGTTAAGACCAAGACTATTAGAAGTGATCATGGTGGAGAATTTGAGTCCGGAGAGTTCAATCAATTCTGCTCATCCATGGGAATAAGACACGAATTCTCTACTCCTAGGACGCCTCAGCAAAATGGTATTGCTGAGAGAAAGAATCGTGCACTCTTGGATCTGGCTAGAACAATGCTTGCAGATCACGACACGCCTAAATAATTTTGGGCTGAAGCTGTGGCCACGGCATGCTATGTTCTTAACAGAACCTTGATCAGAAAAGATGTTTCTAAGACACCTTACGAGATTATCAAATTTCGAAAGCCTAAACTTTCATATTTTCATTCGTTTGGATGTAAATGTTTTGTTCTCAATACCAAAGATACCTTAAAAAAATTTGATCCTCGATCAATTCCAGCCACTTTTCTTGGTTATTCGACTCATAGTAAGGCTTTTAGGATCTTCAATCGGAAAACCTCTAAAGTTGAAGAATCCATCAATGTCATCTTTGATGAACAAACTCCTTCCAGCTCTCAATCTCGTTCTGATGAAGAAGAAAATACATCTTCGTTTCTTCCTCCCATTTCTGAAACCACCGCAACAGAAGAACCTGAACCTTCTGCCTCTTCTTCTGCACCCTCTCCTACTTCCTCAGAATCTGTTGATACAGTTCAAGCTCCACCTCACATTTTTAAGCGCCATCCAACAAGTCAGATCATTGGAAGTCCAAGTGATAAACTTGTCACCAGATCAAAGAAGCATCTTGACTTTGCAAATCAAGCTTTCCTCTCCACCGTTGAACCTAAGAATGTGAAAGATGCCCTTCAAAATGAATTTTGGATCAAAGCCATACAAGAAGAGCTTCTTCAATTTAAGCGATCTGATGTTTGGGAACTTGTTCCTCCTCCTCTAAATAAGAGCATCATTGGAACAAAGTGGGTCTTTCGTAACAAAATAAATGAAGATGGAACAGTGACCAGAAACAAGGCACGCCTGGTTGCTCAAGGTTATAATCAAGAAGAAGGAATTGATTTCGATGAAACATTTGCTCCAGTTGCTCGAATTGAGGCAATCCGAATTCTTTGTGCCTTTGCCTGTTTTAAAGGATTCACCCTACATCAAATGGATGTTAAAAGTGCCTTCTTGAACGGACATCTTAAAGAAGAAGTCTATGTCAAACAGCCACCTGGTTTTGAAGATCACTCTTTTCCTTCTCATGTCTGTCTCTTAAAGAAAGCTCTCTATGGCCTCAAGCAGGCTCCTAGGGCCTGGTATGAGAAACTAACTGAGTTTCTTCTCTCTGAGAATTTCATTCGAGGAAAAGCTGACACAACACTTTTTTCTTAAGTATGCTGAATCAGACATTCTTATCGTCCAAATTTATGTGGATGATATTGTGTTTGGATCAACAAATTCTCGTCTCTGCTCTGAGTTTTGTTCACTCATGACCAATACTTTTGAAATGAGTATGATGGGAGAACTCACCTACTTTCTTGGACTCCAAGTCACCCAAAAGGCCTCTGGCATCTTCATTCACCAAAGCAAGTACATTCATAATATGCTTGAAAAAATTGGTCTCTCTAACCTCAAATCCTCTCATACTCCTATGGCCACCACTCTCAAACTCGATAAAGATGAGCAAGGTACACCAGTCGATCCTAAACTCTACAGAGGTATGATTGGCTCACTGCTCTATCTTACAGCGAGCAGACCAGACATTCAATACAGCGTATGTCTGTATGCTCATTTTCAAGCCTTACCTAAGGAAAGCCATTTAAGTGTTGTCAAACGTATCTTTAGATATCTGAAAGGTACATCATCAATGGGGTTGTGGTATCCAAAAAATGATTCCTTTGATCTTCTTGCATATAGTGATTCTGATTACGCCGGAAGCATCGTGGATCGAAAGAGCACCACATGCACATGTCAATTCTTGGGAGACAAACTGATCTCCTGGGCAAGCAAAAAGTATAGCTATGTGGCACTCTCAACTGCTGAGGCTGAATACATTGCAGCAGGACATTGTTGCTTTCAAATTCTTTGGATCAAGTCACAATTAATTGATTACCTTCTTCAATTAACCACTGTCCCAATTCTTTGTGATAATACAAGTGCCATTTCAATATCTAAAACCCTGTTCAGCATTCCCGTACTAAACATATTGAGGTTCGGTTTCATTTCATCCGAGAACTTGTTCAAGATCAGATTGTTTCTTTATCCTTCATTTCCACAAATAATCAATTAGCTGATATCTTCACAAAACCACTCAAAGAAGATCGATTTTGTGAGATTCGGACAAATCTCGGTATGGTCAGTGAATCTGACTTACCAAATCTCTGACCCACCGCTGTTTCTGCCCAATCAAGCAGTTAATGCTTTGAAAAATCTTTTCCGCATGCACGTCCCTTCATATCAGGGATACTTATTGCAATTCTTTTCCCTCTGACGTTCCACTTACCATTTCTGCCTCCCTTTCTCTTGCTTTAAATTGGTGCCGTCTCTCTAGGATTTCTGCATGCTCACTCCTTCATCTTTGATCTACATTCCTCTACTTACCATGGCCTCCCAAATTCCCCCTGCCAACTACATTGACATTCAGCCCATGCCATCTTTTTCCACTACCTGCGACCACACTTTTCGTACCAAAGAAATACTGGATTTCTTCCAACTCGACCCAAATGAGCTCGTCAAGTATGGTGTCAGCCCAGCCCCACTGATTTTCAATCTTGGCTGGCACAACCTGCAGTTCTCCCTTCCACGCACTTTTTGTGCAGAAGCAGTAAGGCACTTTTACTGCAACCTCAGGGTCCATACCTTTGAGCCTCTCTCTGCCTCGACTGTCATTTTTGGAAAGCGCATTCCGATCACTCCTTCTGTCCTTTCATCCGTTCTTGCGGTTCCTGTGGAAGGTTCTACTGTCAACATAGTCGCAGGGCTGCGACGTGTCGGATGGAACATCGCTCTCCAGAATTAGCTGCTCTGTTTGGTTCCTCCAGACAACGCTCGACGGATCGAGGTGTTTCAGCTTCCTGAAATGGTTCGTGTCTTGCACTGGTATGTCACAAGGGTTTTTCTTCCTCGCTCTTTTGATCTTGATATCATCACTCCTCTTGATGGGTGGATTTTGTGGGGAGCGCTTCGCTCACATCGCCTGAGCCTCCCTCATCTTGTTCTCCCTTCGATCATTCAAGCCTCATCCCCTCAGTTCCAAGGCAAACTCTCGTTTGCCTCAGTCATCACTGCTCTCTTGCATGAAGCTGGCGTGGATCTCTCCGACCATGTGCTCCTGTACAACCGCCGTGCCCTTCGAGCACAACACATTCTGCGTCGGATTGGCTCCTTTCGTGCTCCGTTCGAGCCTGCAAACGGGGGAGAAGCTTCCAGCTGGAAGACAGGTATCTCTACCCAAATCGCCTTTGCCTCCTTTCCTTCTAACAAATATTGTTGTGAAGCCCATGCAGTAGCAAACAAGTTAAAAGTCTTCAAGGCTCTCATCAAGCGGAAAGACGGAAATGATCTGCTTGCAGATCTGGCTGATTTGGACACAAATGCATTCCGACTGAGAGCCAGAGACAAGATGGTCAAGAAGCTAGACAAAAGGATTGAAGAACTTGTGGAGCTGTTACAAGGAAGGATGGACTGGTTCATGGCTGACCTCGAAAAGGTGAACTTTGGAGATTCCGCACTGGCACGGGAGGTGAAGAAGAACCTGATTGCAAAGCTGGACAAACCACCAAGCCTAAGCGACATGTCAGACTTTGAGGAGGATCCCGCGTTTGAGTTTTAAGTTCTGAACTATTTTGATGTTTTGGTTTTCTTTCTCTCTGCATCATAACTCTAAAACTACTGCATCTGCATCCACATCAAACTATGGTTTATGTTAAATGCATGTTCTGTCTTTCTTCTCTCTTGACACTTATCTAAGGGGGAGACTCTGTCTTCCATCTGAAAGAATTGTGATTGCAGGGCTTGAACTTAGGGGGAGATTGTTGGAGGGAAAAAGTTCAAAAGCCTTCAATCAAGATTCTTCATCAAAGGGGTTTCTCTGATTTATCCTAATTGATTCGACTTTCCTTGTTTACTAACGTTTTCTGCAGATTCCATGGAAACAGAAAACGAAACTAATCAAGTCATCCTCTTCAAACCGATTTTCTCCAACGGCTACTTAACATCTTATATAAAGGAATGATACTACCAATGTAGATGCATCTGTGGGAAGTACAGTTGAGATTTTTGGTTTGCTCTGTTCTTCGGTGAAGTGAAAAACAGAGGGTGTAATACTCAAGTGGGATTAACTTGAGGGTTGTAAGGCTAATACTTAATAAAACTGTCTCTCCCAAACTTGCTTGGGCGTGGAGTAGGGTTTAACCCGAACCACGTAAAATCCTGTGTCTGATCTTCTCCTTCTCCTCTTTACTTTTTCCTCCGACCTCTCATCGCCGGCATCATCTTTTCACATCCACGTTTCGCGCTCATTCTTCATTCAAAGGAAGAACGGGCTTCTGTCTGCTACAGGCAGGCCCAGAAGTTTAACTCATTTGTTCAGCAAAAGTCCACTCAACAAAAGCCCGAAAGAAGAATCCGTCAACACTGATTCTTCCTCTTAACTCAACTCTGTCTTTCTCAATTCATTTCTCATCAATCTCTTATCTATCTATTCGATTTAGTTTACAGTCTTGTGTTTCAGTATGATGTATTGTGATGCCATGTATGATGTATTTTGATGCCATGTATGATGTATTTTGATGCCATGTATGATGTATTTTGATTACACATGGTTCTTAAGAATCTTACTAGTGATTTCTTGTATTTTTTTCTTCATATAATTAATAATTGTACAAGTACAACACTTATACCATTAAATAACATAAACACAAGAAAGCACAAAAACCAATAGTTGCAGCCTCAAAGAAGAACAAATCATAATAGCAATGTAGGCAATCTTCGAGTTCAAGCTTTAGAAGTTTACAGCAAATCACAAAGCACAACAATTCACAAGTTCAAACTTTATTAGTTCACAAATTAAAGAAATAATAATGACAAAAACGATAGCAACTATTATTTTTGGCATTAGTCACCAAATACAGAGAACATTCCGTATCCATTGATTGACTAGAATTATCATAACTCAATAGCTACCGAATAAGTTGGGTCATGTTGCATATATATATGAACTTTGTTTGGAATATTTGAAGAAATATTATATATATGAATATTTATAGTATTAGTGCTTTAGAAAAAGTAGAATTCACTAGATTACAAGTTATACATGTTGTGTGATCATTGATAAGTAGATTGATGAAAAAGAGCGAACAATGGAGTCTGACTAAAAAAGAAATGAGAACCTAATATTGCTGTAAGTTTTGATATACGAGATGACATCGAGAAAATTGACAGATGTTCATATGATGGTTCAGGATAAGGATAAGATTTTGGGTATAATGAAAACTCATTTTCCATCAAGAATTGGTTTGCGAGTTGCCATTTTACATTTTTTTTTTGGGAAAGATAGTTCCCACAATAGCAAAAAAGATAGTAAGCACACACGATAACAAGGAAATCAAGTCTCAACTCAAGAAGTGAAGTCCATCCTTATGAAAACTTAGAGATAATCCAGGGTCATATGTATCACATAATGGGTGACCCAATTACCTACAAGATGAGCCATGTTAAAGCACAAATTAAGTTGGGGCAACTATTCTTCATAAGGTTGATCTCTTCCGTCACGGCTCCACCTGGAACACTAGTGAATACAAATATATATTAGAATTTAAAATCAATATAAGTATTTATTTGAAATGAAAAAATTTACATACTCATTCTATTACTTACCCCTAATATAAAATTAAAAAAATTAAAATATTACATGATTAACAATTTTTTTTGTTAATCATGTAGTATTTGGAACAAAGCTTGTAGTATTCGACACTTGTTGCAACCCAACGAGTCATTATGGGTGACATGATTTTTTCAGTAGAGACTTAAAAATTGCTCC
Organism: Linum lewisii; assembly: GCA_034768395.1. Taxonomy (NCBI): domain Eukaryota; kingdom Viridiplantae; phylum Streptophyta; class Magnoliopsida; order Malpighiales; family Linaceae; genus Linum; species Linum lewisii. The sequence goes on from CM068299.1 coordinate 11,046,512, forward strand.
ACATGAGACTTGCGCGAGGGTGTTGGATCTTGGCTATGACGAAAGCTGCTCAAGCTTCGCGACATCGCTTCCAGATTTTACCAAAACTCTATGATGGGGCCTATTTGGAATGGTTAGCCGATGATTCGATATCAGAAAGCAGAGTTTGGAGAGACATTCGAGATGCAAAAACTGTTGTCCCTCGGAGCACTGTGATTTGGCCTTCTGCAACGATCCCTCACAATGCTTTGCTTCTCTCGTTGATCTACCTTAATCACATTCTGACCACAATTAAGATGGCTTCTTAGGGCATTGTTGTGACATGTGATGTAAGCTCTGTAGTAGAGGTGATGACTACAAAAATAATATTTTCTTCCTTTGTGATTATTGTTACACGGTTATCTCATAAATCTTTTATGGAGTTATGCATGTGTCACGTCTAAACTAGAAAAGTATGTGCAACTGATAGAGGAGGATCCATTGCAACAACATATCATTTGCTTTTGGGTGCAATTGTCAGTCACATGTGGAGAGAGCGTTGCATACAATTTTATGGTACTATAGGAGTTATCCTGGTTGCTTTTCTTTCGTAGTGAATCAAGTTAGAGCTTATTGTCTTTATCTTTTCAAAGCAAACTTCAGTTTTTTCCTTTTTGAATAGTTTCCTAATTGTTTGATTTTTTCTCCTCTTTCTCCATATAGCGGGTGCCATCCTATTTGTTTATTGTTTGTAGTTTTATGAATGGCCACATTGGTTGTGTCACCCTTTGATGAGATGAAATGAATGCTATTCATAAAAAAATAAATTTTTTAACTAATGAGTATATTAAAAAGCTAGCTAGACCAAAATATTAAGTACCGACGAGACATAAAATAAGGGACCGATTGTGGTGGGGTCATTGGGTCAAACCATTCAGGGCTCTCTGGGGCATATGAATGGCAATGGGGCTATCAGGGCGAGCACCTTAATAAACAAGCCCGCTTCATGGTGGGTCATGCACGAGGCAGAGCGGATATACCCATTGGGGTAAACGATTTAAAAAATGTATATATGAAAACTCAATTTTTGTACAAAGAATTAATAAAATAAATTATTTAAATTAAAAATATGTGGCAATAGTGAATAATTAATTTAAATTATTATCAAAAGAATATGAAATTTAACAATATATTAAGTACAGAATAAAAATTCTTACACATTTTGTATATAACGGGTCGAGAACGAGACATGTTAGGTCGAAGTGGGGCGTAATGAATACTGAACCCACCTCACAACTATGGATGATAATTCGGTTTAAGTTAATGGTTAAAACCGATTAATCAAACAAAAGTGATTAACCAATGGTTAACCAATTTGTCGATCGGTCAAGGAGCGATTAAACATTTTTTAGCAAGTCGATCAACACTTAAATCGCTACCTTGGGCGACTTTGAATGAAACAATAATGAGTTATTATGCTAGTGTTTATTTAGTATTTACTTGGTGTATAATTTATGATATTATGCAATTTACATGAAATTTCAAGGTTAAAAGTATGTTAAATCGGTAAATTTGGTAAAAAAATGGTCAAATTGGTTAAATCGGTTTAGTGGATCATAACTTGGCAAATTTATTCGGTTTAAAATAAGTCAGTTAAACTAGGAATTGTTTGGTCATGTTTAATTTTTGATTGCCCAAATTTTGGTAAGTTTTCGACCGATTTATTTTCGGTCAACCATCGGTTAAAGTTTCTTGAAAGTTAATTAAAACTTAACCATAAGTTAGCTTATTTTGATCGGTCTATGATCGAATTAACCAAATTCCAATTCTACCTCATACCCATCATGAATCATGTAATTATTTTCCCAAACAGATCGATCCAATCACCCAAATAAGTCGGGTCCAAATTAGCATTCTTGGTGGGCATTTTCGACCTGGCCACTTGAGTCTCCTCCAAACTATTAAATTAGTAATTAAAAAAAATAAATAAATTGTCCTTCCGATTTTAGGTTGTGATCTAGCGACCAAGTGGTGGGGACATTTACACACCAGGGGCTGCCACGTAAGGTTACCATTATCGGGATGGTGACGTTATCTTTTCTCTCCTATCTTTGAAGGAAAGATATTTTCTTTTTAGTTTTTACTGGCTGCCTGCATGGCTATCAATATCATTGAGGGTCGTTTGGTAACAGGATATTGATATTAATATCAGCAGATATCATGATATTCGAGTTATCATTTTTTTTTTCGTACCACATATCAGGATATTTGGGGGAAAAAGTAATATCAATATCACTCCACACATATTCTACTCCCCTAGAATATGTGAGGGGTGATATTGATATTACTTTTTCCAGACAATTTTGCCACACACTTTAATTTCAAATTACACTGCCATTAATTATTACTCTCAACACCAACTATTTTTCTCTCACCAACACTTGAAGGTATTTCTGTCATTTTCACAATTAAGTCACTTATCTCCACCTAGAACAATACCACTACACCAAACAATGATATCATGATAATTGGCTGAACATATCAATACTAATAACATCTCAATATCCCCAATCTCAATATCCCTACATATCATTTTTCCAAATGACCATGATTCATTTTGTGTGTGTATTTAGAATTTAGAACGCACTTAGAAAGGTCTTTCACCCGGGAATGACAAGATCCAATCGCCACGAATAAATAGGACGACGAATAGCGGTATACGTGGCAGTCTGCTGGGGTGGCCACATAGTGATAACGACTTTGCCACGCTGGATTCTTATTTCTCTTTTTTTCTTCATGTGAACGCTCCTGTAAGCGCGTGGGCGCTTTCGAGGAATCTGGTTCTTTTCCCAAACTGTTTCTCTGTTAAATACATTTATTTATTTATTACTTATTAGTTAAATGAAATCTCCTTTTTATTTATTTACTTCATCTGTTTTAAACAGCTGGCTTGGTAAAATTGACTGTAGCGAGTCGGAGTAGCTTTCCAAATTTTAAAAAAGTTCTTCTAAAAAGTAAATACAAAATAAAATAAAAAGTCGGGAGTAGCTTCGGAGTTTTACTTATTTAAATTAAATTTTATGGGGTGGTTGTAGGACCGGGAACACGTCAGCAGCAAGATGCCACCATCTCCCCGAGGAACGTGACAATAAGGCCAAAGCGCAGAAAATAATTTCCCACTCTCATTTCTATATGAGAGGTACTTTTTTGCTAATTGTAGAGGTGGGACCCACCATTCTCGCAAGTTCCGTGACCGTGACTCGAGTTACCTTTACGCACTGCCCTGCACTTCACTGCAAGCTGCTCCATCTCAGCCGTTAACACTCATGGGGACAGAAGCTGACGGTCCAGATTTGGGCGCACTCATCAAACATTTTATATCAACAAAGGGCGGGCAAGGCTTTAGGTTCGGTGCCAGCTCGGACTTTTAAGATTTTTTAAGTTATTCTATTTTAATAATTAAAATTTTGTCTCTCACCCGAGTGATTAGTGGTCCCTCAGCCACGTCGGATTGAGATCCAGCGGCTGAAAACCTACCTTTTATTAAAATTATGAGATCTCAGCCGTTGAGTTTCAGCATTTATTTTCTCCGCAAAGTGGGCCCTCGTTGGGCTCCACTATGGGGAAACGTACAGTGTATCAACTCACATTCCGTCATCTTTAAAAATTGTTATCCTCTTGTTTTTTTTTTATTATATATTTATATTTTCTGGGTTGGGATCCTATTACTTTAGGTAATATATTAAAATGAAATAAACAATAATGGGGATGGGTTTATTCGGAAAACAAAAAATGAAAAAGGAAACGTGGAACCAGGAAAAATGAATTTGACCGGTTGGAACGATATTTTCCGCCCTCAGATTCCTAGTTGCTTTTACCAAAAGGGTCCACATTAACAGGGTATAGCCGGTGAAAGGAGATGAAAAATTTAAGGCCACCTATTGCAATATTTTAATCGTGATTCGTGGGGGACAGCTTTTCTCTCTCCCGCTTTCTCTTTTCAATCCCCCGGGTGGGATTGGTACAAATGAATTTTAATTTATTATAGTTTATTCAATTGCCAATTGATTAATTTTTGTTTAGTAATTGATCAGATCAATAATAATAAATATATAAAACAACAAACAAAGGTTTTCTTTTTCCTCTCTTTTCTTTAATGAATTCCCCAATAAAATATTCCAAAATCGGTAGTGAGTAAACAAGGCTTGGGGGGGAAGTAATGACTGACACGTGTCGGTAGGAAAAAAAGGTGGAGAGTTCACAGGAGCTAAGCCTCCCTCTTTAGACGGCTTAGATTTTGCCATGTTGGTGGTAGCAATCGCGTCCGTCCATTTTGTCGGGCGATGGAGGGCTGAGATCTAAACATGTATGAAAGAGATGAATCTGGACCGTTCACTAGGGTTCTGGAGTGGGTTGCGCTGCCAGTGAAATAGGCTAAAATGAAAAGATGAGAAGATGAGAGAGCACGGAAAAAGGAGATAGATAGAAGGGAGAGAGTCAGGGGGAGAAAAGAGAGAATTTGAGAGAGAGAGCGAGAGAGGTGGAGAAGAAGAAAGAAGAAGGAGGGAAGGGTGAGAAGGGAGGACTGATAGAGATCTTCCCACTGTATAAAAAATTCCATCGTCGATTTTCTTTGAATCGGCGACTGATTTAGCTGTATCTCTGAATCTTTCCGGTTCCGGCCACCACAGCCACCTACTACCTACAAAAATGGACCGGAATAGAGAGCCTAGAAGAGTGGCCAGGGCCGTGACCAACGGCTTGAATAGACGACGACACAGAAGTGGAAGCCTCAGAGACTCTCCAGGTTTGAATTTCCTTATCAGATCTAACTCTTTCGTCCACGGTTCGACCTCTCTACCCCTCCTCTGTGTTAATTTTGCTCTTTGTTGTTGCAGAGGACGACGGACCTGTGGACTTGGCCGAGACGGTGAGGCTGCGAGATCGAGGGATTGGTAAAAAAGACCGAGATCGAGACCGAGACAGAGACCGGGACAGAGAACGGGAGAGGGAGCGAGATCGTGAACGGGACAGAGAGCGTGATAGGGATCGGATGAGCAGCCATAGCAAGAGGCGTCGAGGCGACCGGTTGATACACGGCAGCATCAGAGAAGACGGTGCTGATGACAGTACCGATGAGAGCGTCAACGATGACGAGGATGATGATGACGACGACGGAGGTGGAGGCGCGGCCAGCTCCTTGAGGATGTTACCTCCGAATCCATCTCTTTCCTCTTCTTCTACTTTCTCAAATCACCACCATCGGAAGAGTTTTCCGCCGCCGGCCAAGGTTTTTAGAGCCTCCCCGGTCGTGACAGCCGCTCCGTGGAAGGCTCCCGATGAGATGATTTGTGTGTCGGTGCCTAGAAAAGCTCGGTCAGGTAGGGAGGTGGAACATAATTTATCAATATTCGTTTAAGCGAAAACGGTCGGCGATTTTGGCTATCGAGCCTGCTGATTTGATATCTGATTTTACATTTTTTTAATTACTGTTGTTTTTGCAGCTTGCACGAAGAGGTCTCTTGATCCTTGGGCTTCAAGTGGCGGGGTTGGTGCCGATCAGATTCATCGGCAAACTTCACAATCTCCGGTGAGATCCGGTGGACCAGGGAGTTTAGCTTCAGCGTCTCCTTCCCCTGCCCCGCTCTCACCTTCTTCTTCTAATGCTTCAGCTAAGAAAAAGATGGTGGGTACTCGGAATTTCTCCTCATCCCGTGAACTGGTTTTAGTTAAGTTTCCAAAGTTTCGTGAAATTAACAAGTCTTTTCTTGGTGTTGTAGAAGGCTAATGGACCGAAGCAGAGACCGCCAAAATCTTCCTCGAAATCGACATCCTCAGCTCAAGAAGAAATCGAGATCGAGATAGCGGAAGTTCTGTACGGACTGATGAGGCAGCCGCAGGGACCATCCAAGCAAGAAATCATTCCCACAGATTTGAAAGAAGTAAACAAGTTCAGCTCAGATACGAAATCCAGAGTCTCATCACCCGTCTCCAACTCACCATCGGCCGCCCCGCAATCTTTTTCTGCTCCACCGCCGGCTAATTCTACCTCTTCTGTTACAGCCATGTCTGCAATTGGTGAGTCTCTTGAGCGAATTACAGTTCTGGAGACGGGTTGTTCTGTTTGGTTTGCTGCGGAATCGATAAAAGCTGGGCAGCATCTGGATCAAGAGTTGATTCGATGTTCCCCCTATTTTTCTTTGATTTCGTGGCTGCTTTTGCAGATCATACCGTCCTTGTTCAGACGTAGTGTTGTACGGGATTCTCTCATCTAACTCATTTCTTCTTCTTTTTTCTATTTTAATAAGCTCCCAAGAGGAAGAAACCTAGGCCGGTGAAGTACGAAGATGAAAGCCCGTCGATGTTTGCTGTTCGCGGCGGCTCCGTACCTAAGCCTAACAAAGTTGGCTCTGATGAGCCTGCGAAAATGGAGGCTTCAACTTCCATGCTCGATAAGATTCAATTTGCCGTAGCCGAAAATGGTGTTGTCGCATGCGATTCATCTGCGAACAATGCGACGACGGCCCTTCCGGATCCATTACCCGAGACGGCAAAGCCTATCAATAACACCACTTTGTCCGATTTGAAGCCGTTAACTGACGATTCTGTGGCTAGAGATTTGGGATTCACTAAAGAGGAGCCACAATCGCCGAGGAAGGAATCTGCTTCTTCTGGTCTCCGATTGGATAAAGATCGCGAGAATTCGGTGCCCGTGAAACAGTGAGCATCCAAGTCATTTGCAATTGTTGGATTTTGTTTTTCGTATTTTTCTCTTCATCCATCTTATCCTCTGTTTCTTTTGCGGTGTCCAGGAATTCGGCAGTTGCGGAGTGTGAAAATACACATGAAGAGAAGTTCCAAATAGATCTAATGGTAGGGAACCACTGCAACAATTTTGAAAACTGTATTTACGTAATTTGTTGAAAGAGTTCCTGGAGTTCTGAGATTTCTCTCGCTTCTTCATCTTCTTCCTCTTTAATGTTTTTTGGATGATTGTTACAGGCTCCTCCTCCGTCAAGATCATCTCCTGAAAGCGACAGTGTCAGTGAGCTTAATTCTGTGGCCGTAGATCCTAAACCGATGGTCACAGATGTGGAAACGGTGAGTGGGGTCAACCTTCTGTGTCTCTGCTGTCCTGTCTGTCAATCCATAAATCTCAGTGCTTGCTTGGTGTATTCTTTTGCTGTGCAAGAAATTAATGGTGTATAGTCTAATGATTTTTATGAAGGAAACGAAGCCTGCGGTCAAAGAAGACGACAAAGCGGTGAAAATTTTGGAGGAGGATGTAAATGCAGGAGGTCCGGAGGCTAAAAGGGCGAAAATTACAGCAGCAGGAGGAGGAGAAGAAGATTCCCAGAAACCAGAAAGAGATGGTAAAGAGAGGAATATTGATCTCCAGCTTGATTTGGAGAGGACAGAGAGGGATAATGGCAATTCTTCCTTCAGTGGAAGCAAGTTGCATTTTCATTCCCAGAAGCAGCAACAGCAGCAGCAGCCACAACCTAACCCAGATAAAGCTAGTAAGTAATTTGCTCTTTTTTAAAGAACACAATTTGAAACAGACGGCTGGAATTTTTTTGTGTGGATTTCTTCTTGACTTTGTGATAAGATTTCACATTTGCTTTTATACAATTTTTTAAATATATTTTAATTTCGTGTTCCTTTTTTCTTCCTCTCTCAGCCCAATCGTCTGCTGCTCTTCCTTTGCCAATGTCTATGGCCAGCTGGCCTGGTGGGCTTCCACACATGGGGTACGGTCGAACTGTTGTTTTCTGCCATCTACCATCTTCCATTTCCTTCCCTTCTTTATGTTGAAAAAATAAAGCTTCTCCAGTATCTTATCTGGGAAAATGACCTTTTTTTCTTTCTAATCCGCAGATATATGTCACCTTTGCAAGGCGTTGTATCCATGGATGGAAACGCCGTGACTCCAACCCCTATACAGGTACCGCGTCTCATCCTGCTCACATTTATTTCATTCTGTTCTTATTTGTTAAATTCTGACTTCCCTAGTGGCTTTCTGTTTTTCATAGCCTCCGCATTTACTTTATGGCCATAATCCACCACCGACCCGTCCAAAGAGGTGTGGAACACATTGCTACATTGCACGGACAATTCAGTATCATCAGCAATGTACGAGGTTGACGTCATTCTGGCCTGCTACTGCTGCTGCTGGATCTACTTTGCAGTATGGAGCTAAGGCTTGCAACATCAGTGCTTTGCCGACACCAGATCTACATGCTGGGAGGGGGTTGAATCCCGTGCAAGACAAAGGGCAGGGAATAGCCGTCTTTCCTGGTCACGCTGGGAAGGATAAGAACTCTCAAGCAGCTACTGTTGTGGATACTGCACAGAGAAAGCAGCAAATTTTGCTTCAGCAAACATTGCCACCCGGACCGCCTAGCAATATCCTGGTACGTTCCCCTTCTTTTTCTACACCCTCTCTTTCTGATGAAAAGGAACTGCTGTTCGTGGATATGTTTCTAAGGTGTTGACCCGTTTCTGTTTCTGCAGCATGGACCTGCTTTTATCTTTCCTCTGAGTCAGCAGCGGCCAGGATCTGCTCCAGCCTCTGTGCGTCCAGGCCCTGGATCTCTAAAGTCTGCTCCAGCACCAGGTTCTGCTTCTGCAACGAGTTCAGCTGCTACTCCTTCAGTCACTACTGCAGCCATGGCAATGGCGGGAGCAACAGCTATGAGTTTTAACTATCCCAATATGCCTGGCAATGAGACCCAGTACTTGGCTATTCTTCAGAATGGTGGATATCCAATTCCTATTCCAGCACATGTTGGGACTGCGCCGGGTTATAGAGGAACACCTCCTTTGCCATTCTTTAATGGGTCGTTCTACCCTTCCCAGATGCTTCATCCATCTCAGATCCAGCACCAACAACAACAGCAGCAGCAGCAACAAACAACTCATGCTCAGTCTCAACAAAAGCAGCAGGGCCACCAGAACCCTAGTATTTCTAGCGGGTCTTCATCATCCCAGAAACATTTGCAGAATCAACCGCAAAGGTCACACGGTCCTGCTGCAGCCAATGGTGGCAGTGGAAATTTGCAGAACTTCACTGTCCCAAAGAACCAACCATCACAGTCTCTCCAGCTTCACCAGAGGCAGCAGATCCAGAATCAAGGTTTCCCACCGCATCAAGGGCGTCATCTTGAGAGTGAAATGGGTGGGGAAGATAGCCCATCAACGGCTGACAGCCGGACCTCTCGGCCAAACATGAGTATTTATGGCCAGAGTTTCTCTATGCCCATGCACCCACCCAACTTTGCGTTGATGGGACCTGCATCAATGGGTGGGATCAGTAGTACAGGTGGTAATCCCAGTGAAAAGAAACTGCAGCAACAACATAATCAAGGGTCTAAGACTGGAGTTGAACCCTTGCAGTCTCAAGCTTTCGCCATGTCTTTTGGATCCATGAATGGAGCTACAGCTAATCCTGGCATTGACATTTCCTCTATTGCACATAATCACGCTCTTTTTCAGAGCCTCCCGGAAGCCACAAGACATGGCTATCAGTTCATGGCAGCTGCCCAAGCAGCACAGCAAAGTAAGAAGAACAGTTACCGTGTTTCTGAGGATGGGAAAAATGCAGGGAACAATGGATCACATATGGAGGAAGACAGAAAGAGCATGGCAGGAGGAAAAGCTCCGTCTTCTGGACAGTCAATAGCTTTCTCTCGGACAGATTTGTCTGATGCGTCTGTTTCAGGCATGCCAGCCAACAGTGTAATCGACAGCTCTGCAAGGACTCTTAACGTAGGATCGTCTAATGCTCGGGCACCAGGATCCATTCTTTCACCATCAAATAGCTCTGTAAATGGTGTCCAGCAGCAACTACACAGGAGTCAGCAGCAGCTCCAACAACAGCAACATCAGCAACATCAACAGCACCAACAACAGCAGCAGCAACAACATCAGCAGCAGCAGCAACATCAACAGCAACAGCAGCAGCAACAGCAACAGCAACATCAGCAGCAGATGATTCAACTTCATAAGCACCAGTTTGCAGCTGCATCTGCAGCCTCTGCAAGGAACAAGCCTCCTTCTAGCAATGGAAATCTCTTCCCGGACCATATGCCTCCGTCATCCATGACAACAAAGTTTCCAAATGCAATGATGTCTGCTTTTCCTCAGAATTTCCAGAGTGGTTCTAACCCTGCTCAAAGCCCTCAGTGGAAAAACTCTGTGAAGCCGGCTAACTCCCAAGTTCCGCCCTCGTCACTGAACCCAACTTCAGCATCACTTAAACCACTTCAACAACAGCAGAACCGATGCCAACCAGGTCACACACAAATATCTTTCGCAGCCAATCCAAAGCAGTCGTCGACCCCACAGGGCCAACCACCTCCCAGTGGCACTCAATCTCCATCTCCCTCGATGGGGGTTGGTTCTCCTACTACGTCGTCGGTATCCAAGAGTGCTGGTGGAAGTCCAAGGACAACTTCAACATCAAACAGTAATAAAGGTGGGCAATCTTCTGCACTATCTTCGCAGCAGGGGAAGAATTCCCCCACTGTAGCTATGCAAAAATCGTCTGGCGGGGGGAATATTCCATCAATTCTTGGTCATCCTCACAACACTCAAACCTCTAATACTGGATCAAAGAGTCAACTGCAGTCGCAGCAGCAACAACAGCAGCAACAACATATGCCGAAGCATACAGTGCAAGCTCAGATGCTGTATGCAAGTGCTTACATGCAGGCACAACAAGCTCAACATGCTGCAAATTCCAATAATAATGCTTCTGCTCCAAATGGGTTCTATCTCCAGAGACATCGTGGGGAACAGCAGCAGCAGCAACAGCAGAGCTCAACTCCTTCAACATCTACGGGGATGTTATCCTTGTGCCCTCCAGTGAGTGTGGGCAATTCACAGGCGACGGATCCTGCAAAGTTAGGTGCAGCTGGTAACAACATGAAGGGTGGTGGGGTGGTCCCAATGCATGGTCAGTTTGGACATGGACAATCTTCAGGGAAGGGGCATCATCAGCTTGCAGGCGGAGGGTTCTCATACTTACATGCGGTTCCTGGTGCAGTTCAGGTGAAACCGGCAGAGCAGAAACAGCATACTGGTGAGTGAAGTTAAATACTTAAGTAGTTTATTATATTTGAAACATATTAGTGGTGGTATATCTGACAACGATGTGGTTGCTGGCGCAGTTCAGGTGAAACCGGGAGAACAGAAACAACAACCTGCTGCCGGTGAGTAAAGTGGAATGGTGGCGGGGTTATATATTTATACATATATCCCTGTTTTGTTCCCCATCCCCTCTCTCCCTACCTGTTTCCAAATCCCATAAAAGAAACAAGGAAACGAGAGGGAGGAGGATAATGGGCAAAGAAGTCGGGGACAATGGCCGGTGGAAAGGGGAAGAAGATGTGGGGCATGTCATGGCTTGCTTGTGTAGGGATGGAGGAAGGAATAATAATAGAGAAGGAAGCTTCCCCACAAAATTTTGGGAAGAAAGAAAGCAAGCCGGGGGAGGGGAATTCTTTCTGGTATGTAAATTTTACAGGGTGGGGATTGCATATGAAGAAGAAGGAAATGAATTAGGAGTGGTGGTGGTGGCAAGTAGGTTAGTGAGATAAGCAGCAGCCCATCGGTGGTGGTGGTGGTGGCGGTGGCGGGTTTAGGGGTTTGTAAGGAAAAGATAGATTTTACTTTGTTTTAGTTTGTTTCTTATGGGAGGGAGGGTCTTTGTTAGATTATTCTGTGTTTGTTTTTGATTTATTTATTTGCAGATAGTTAACTAGGCAGGCAGTTTTTTTTTGTTTTTGTTTTGGGTTCCCCTTTATCATCATCATGTACAACAACACTTGCTCCTCTCCTCTCACTGCCTCTTGGAATCATTTTATTATAAGAAAATATATATATATATATATTATATATTATGGGGAGCAACATTAGTATGAAAACATAAAAAGAAAAAGAAAATAGAGAGCATATATAAATAGATGATAAAAAATGATGATGATATCTGTTTTTATGTTTGGACATGTAGTTTAGATGAATTGTGTAGTAGGTGGTACAGACGGAACTGTATAATGAGGGTCATAAAGCACAAGTTGTTATTAGTTATAGCATCCACACCAACACTTGCAAAGTGAATTGCAAGGTGACATGGCAACACTTTGTAATTGTAAAGTGAATTGCATTAGTGTGGGTGCAAGTGAATTGCAAGGTGACATGGCAACACTTTGTAATTGCAAAGTGAATTGCATTAGTGTGGGGAACTCCCAAAATTATGCAAGTTTGCAACATTTGCAATTTACTTTGCATTTGCAAGTGCGGGCCATGGTTGTGTAAATTAATATTTATAATGTATTTATTTAATGATTAATGATAATTTAGATGTAGTTGAGTGTGTGGTCCCACTAAATAAAATTGCAAAAAAATTGCATTGGTGTAGAGTGAATGAAATTAAAAGTGAGTAGATTGCAAAAATGAATGAGGTGACAGTGGTGATCATTTTTGCAATTGCAAGTAAATTGCTAAAATGTTGTGAGTTCCCAATGAACACTTCTTAACTGAAGGTAATGCTAATTCCCATTCACCAATGAGTTCCCTATAATAATAGTTGGATAAAGATAGCGAGAAATGGTACACTAGATGACAAATTAGTGCTACTGTAGTAAGGTTGTTTATTTGACTATTTGTTTTTTGAATAATAAAAACACAAAATGTTGAAAAGAAAAAAAAAAGGGTTCTGAAGCGGTTACAAACTTCATCCCTCTGCCATTGTTTTTTCTTCTGCCGGTCAACCTGTTTGTCCTTAAACTTCCATTCCCCAATAATGATTTCATTCAAGGAATCAGATTGAGGAGCGACAAATATCCCTCCCCTCTTTCATATCTTCTACGCCTACCGTTGCTTCTTCCATTCGATTACCCTGTTTAGGGGTGATATGATATGGCAATTATTTGCTATAATCTGGGCAACTGCCTTGATATATATATCTTGTATAGATATTGGAAATGGACTCGTGGTTCCATGCTTTCTAACAACAATTGTATTCAGTTGGAGCAAAAACTTGGTTTCATTTATTTTAAAACAAACATTCAAAGTTCATTGGTGGAAATCAGTAATGGGAGGATGTCTTCCCCGGCAACTCCCTTCAGCCATTGACGGCCTTTGAAGGTTGGTTTGGAGCAGCGGGTGAGACGTTGGAGGAAAAAGGATGAGGATCTTCACGTTGCGAAGTAGAAACTGTATGAGGAGGTCAAAGAGGCGTTCGTAGCGGCGAAAGCGCGGGTTGAACTCTGTTCTAAATTTTCATCGTCTATAATTAGGGCGCCACCATTGGAGGCAAGAAGACCCCTTTGTTTGCGATGTAGCGGCTTGGTGAATCCATTCATTTCCTTTCCATTCGACTTCGGGCTTTGTTGTCCATGGCTTTTTCGGTGGTCCTTTCTCCTCAAAAGGTATTTCTTTTTCTTTGATTATTTAACTCTTCTTTAGTTTTTTTGGTTGTTAGGGTTTTGTTCTTGTTTCCTTGTGAGAATTGACTCGGGCTAGAAGTGTCGGATGTTCTCCCGTAAGGGAGTGGTGACTCATTCGATCACGCGGGTGATCTCGAGCGGGCTTTACCTATCAAGGGATGGGGGTTCCCTCGTACCGGACATTTGCAGCTTGCTCGACTCTCTCCCTCAGATCCGGCTTCTTGCAGTGCCTCGGCAAGATAACATGACAGCCCATTATGTGGCTCGTCATGCGCTTCGTAGCCTCCCAAGTCGGGGAGTGGTTAACCTTACGGCTTGGGTGTGCCCTTAATTTTTTTTGAATGCTTGGTTATCTCCAACGCTCCCGCGGGAGTTATCTACGACAAAAAAAAAAAAAAGAGGAGATGACGATATAGCTAAGGCTAACTTCAGCCCCTGGGGCAAAATAGTAATGTCCAAACCCTATTTGCACATTTAGCCATCTCGAAAACAACAATTTCTCCAACCCTAAATATAGCCACTAATATAATTTTCTGTCTTGGTTTTGATAAATCTAACTTATGAATACCAAATTTAATTTTTTATTGTTTAAAATTTTTATGGTTGTTCATATTATTCGATACGAACAAACCGATAAAATTTGAGTCATTTCCGAGTTAAATTTTTGTAGCTTGTTTTTTTGTGTTCCATTTCAATTATGTCATTCATTATTGATAGATCACATCTTCTTTGAATTTTCTCACCACCTATATTTGTCATTATTGATAACAAGGAAGGCTATCGAAAGGATGTCGAGAGGGCTTTCGGCATTCTACTATCTCGATGGGCAATCGTTCGCAACCCTGCTCGTTCTTGGGATGTCCCTACCCTACGAACCATAATTCTGACATGCATTATTTTGCATAATATGATAATCGAGGATGAACAAGACAATGAGTTCGATGAGATGCGTCATGAATTGGACTATGAATTTGTTGCTGAACCAGACTTGAATCGAAACAGGCTGACTCTTGAACAATACTTGGCGAGGAATGTGATGATTCGAGATGGGAACGAACATCATCATCTGAAGAAAGATTTAGTGAAACATCTTTGGAACAAGGTCGGACGACATTAGTTGTGTGTGTCTTCAATTGTGTTTAAATTAAATATGTTTAATTTGTGTTTTAGTATGTTCAGTTTGTGTTTTAGTATGTTTATTTCATGCGAGTTGAAATGCTAATGCAAATTCAAATGATAGCACAAATTCAACATAAGTCCAAATTCAACATAAATCCAAATTCAAATGATAGCACAAATTCAACATAAATCCAAATTTAAATGATAGCTCAAATTCAACATAAATTCAAATTCAAATGCTAATACAAATCCAAATCTAGTCCAAATTTGGATGACAATATGTGTTTGGCCATTACGATTTTTTAACATATTTATGTCTATCTAGTAATCGTCAAATAATCGTTCAGTAGATTGAAACTCACTTAAAATCATATAGAAGAACAATTAAAGATGGACAAATAATTATGATAATGTGCATTTTTCATTTGTTTTATTCATTTAGTGGTGGGGCCCTTCCTTTTTTTATTCATTTAGTGGTAGGGTCCACTTTTGCATATGCATATGGCCAATGTGCATATTCTTTTTTATTTAGCCATCCAATTTTTAGCAAGTTGCTATTTTGGCCATTAGTTTGAAGGATGATTTTAGACTACCTCCAATCATGGTCTTATAACTCATAATTTAAAACTTTTAAGACCAAAACTCTTCCAATCATGAAATAATCTCAACCAAAAAAACTTAAATCTTATGGAAAAGTTCTATATTTAAGACTTTTCCATCCTTGGTCTTAAAAAGTGGGCCCCACTAATTTCCCTTCTACCAAGGCAATCATTACTCAATCACACTCATTTTAGCTACTTAATTAAACTTGGACAATAGATTTAAAGTCGGCTTATTGATCATTTTGGTCATAAACCTTTAAGGTTTATAACAAATTGGTCATAAAGCTTTAATTTGTAACCTAGTGGTCATTAACATATAGGGTTTGTAACAATTTGGTCAATCCGTTAAGTCTCCATCTAATTTCTCCGTTAAGTGCTGATATCAGCATGCCATATCACTCTTTTTTTGAATTCACCCCTTGCCATGTCACCTAATTCACCCTGATTCAACCCATTTAACTCAATCTAGGATAAACCAACCAAACCAAACCCTCTGCCCAATCTTCTTCTCCCCGCTAATGTCTGTTGACAAGTTGACAGGAGATTGCAGAGGCGGAGGCTGAGATTCGAATGTGATTGAGAAGAAAAAGACAATGGTGTCGGTTTCTATTTCCTGCCCTGGTTTATCTCCATTCGATTCAATTGATCTGGAAAACAGAGCTCCGGATCTAAAATCCTAAACCACACCCAAACACCATCGGAAAGCAACGCCAATGGCTTTCGCGATATCAAATGCCTTTACCTGCCCAAAACCTTGAATTCCACTAAGCAATCGGAACCTCAGAGCTCCAGTCCCATAAGATTGTTGTTTCCACTGTGATGCTGAAGTTTCAATCTTTGAGATGACCACATCCTCTCTTAAATAAGGAGAGTGGGAGGAAAGATGAAAGAAGTAGGAGTAGAGGGAGAGGAGTGTAGATGTTACTGTTGTTGTTTGGGATTAGCTGGAAGAACCAGACATGTCTGAATGATGATGATTATGAGATAAACAGAGAGAGTGGGGTGTTTAATGTAATGAAAGCCAAAAGCCACACCTGAGATGGAGGAGAAAGAAACATAGGAAGCAGATGCAGAGCAACGTCCACTATCACTGGGCACGGCGCCGCAGTCGCCGACTTCGTTCAATCCGTCGGTTGGGGTGACGACGTTAGGGAACCCAGGTCCGGTGCATGATTGGGTGGGATTCGTCGTTTGATATGGTTCGTCAATCAGAGTTTAGGGTTCTCAATTGGGAAGGATTGAGAGTTCTGTACATTCTTGAGATTGGATTTGATATGGTAAAGAGTTGTTTGGTTGGAGTTCAGGAAGAAGAAGAGGGGAAGATCAACGGACATTAGCGGGGAGAAGAAGATTGGGTAGTGGGTTTAGGTTGGCTTAGGTTGATTTATTTTGGGTTAGGTTGGGTTGGATGGGTTGGATCAGGGTGAGTCAAGGGGAGAATTGGAAAAAAGGCTGACATGGCATGCTGATATCAGCACTTAACGGAGAAATTGGATGAAAACTTAACGGATTGACTAAATTGTTACAAACCCTATACGTTAATGACCACTAGGTTACAAATCAAAGCTTTATGACCAGTTTGTTATAAACATCAAAGGTTTATGACCAAAATGATCAATAAGCCATTTAAAGTCACTTTGTCCACTTAATTAAACTTAGACATTAGATTTAAAGTACGAAAATGATAAAATATATTCTAAAATTTGGTGTTGTAGTGGGAATGGTAATCGGTTGGTTGGATTAATAATCGATGGATTTCGGTAGATCCAGCGGTTTAACAATTGCAAACTTCTTAACCGTTAACCAACCAATTTGGTGCCGACTTCACCGATTGACGAACCGAAGTCGGTCGGTTACATCAATTTTGTTTATAATAATTATAATTGTAACTACTGTCCGACCAAAGTCGATTGATTACTCAATTTTAACCTGTAACCGTAACCATATTTTGCAATCATCGAGCAATTTTTTCTTCTATCGAAAAAATATTTACATATTATTATTTTAATTTATTCAATAATAATCTAATAGCCTAGTGGAATTTGTCATCTTAATAATCTAACTATATTTCAAAAAAGGAAACAATTTTCTTAACAAAATGGAAATACATGAAAGTATGTGGTGTAAATGTAACTTAACATAATATGGGAAATACATAATATTCAAATATATAACATGAGAAATACATGAAAGAAATTTAAAATACATAATACAGAAAATACGTAATTTAAATACATAATTGGGACACGTTGTATTGTACTTTACGCCAACTCCCAATCCATGTGCTCACGGAGGATATGCCAAGCATGAATAAACTTAAATGATTTTCCTGCGTTTTCCGACTCAAATATTTGTCTTGCTTGATCGAGTACATTAGATCCACCCGCCGGAGCCGCATTTGCCTTCCGAACACATTCGTTCCATACATTACATTGATGGTTGATAATCTTGAATCGGGCTTGCAATGCCACCTTCGTACGATCCATCTCTGAAAGTTCACAATATCTAGTGTGAACACGTTCCAAAACCTGTCTAGTATTTGGCAATCATCAAAGCTCCCGGGCTGCGAAATTTCCATCCATGCCATGCATAAGGCTTCATCCTCGTTTATACTCCAACGAATGCCTCGAATTGCAGCAACCATTATAAATTTTAGAGAGGTTGAGACTAGATACACTTCTTTAATGTGGGAGTGATGACTTGAAATAACAACCAAATAACATATTTATAGATGTTTGGAACTAAAATTGGTGGGTAGATCTCACATGTGAATGATGGGTGAAGAAGTTAGTTGGACATGTGGTAGCTGAAGGTTGGTAGATGGATGTACCGGTAGTTTAAAAAAATTCACTTTTTTCAAGTTATTTGTAACCAAGTTATTTTATTTAAAAATTATTGTTCAAATTTAATTTTTTTATCGAAATGTTCGTTTTAATTAATTACAGTAGTGTATGCATAAATGACAATCAAGTTATAAATTTATAAAGGCCTAATACCCTCAGTTGTCACGAACTATAGCAATATTACTCGCGTATATAAGACCTATAGCTTATCTGGAGGGCGTCACGAACTATTGAATCCCAAGTTCCGCATAACATGCCGTCACATTTTTAGGATTTTCGGAACTTCCGTCTACTGACATGGCAAGGAGTGGTTATGTGGCAAGGCCAGCTACCGAGATCACTTGAGTCAAGCGCCATGTCAGCGCCTCTGCCGACCTGGAATAATTTTAATTGTTTAAACCACAACCATATCTTCTTGCAGACTTCCCAAGAAGTCTTTTACGATTCTCATATCCATTTTACTCTTCCCAAGCCAATCCAATGCAATCTCCAAAGCTTCTGTTCCTCTTCTCTCACCGGAGGTATCCTGTAGCCCTACGTTTTCTTCTTCTGTTCGTTCTCTTTTCGTCGTCGTTTCGTCCAGCTCTTCACCGTTCCTTCTTCTTCTTCGCCGTTACTTCTTTCTTCATCTGCTGTTCTTTCTCTTTTCACTTTATTCGCTTTCATTCATTCCTTTATTATTCTGGAGAGAGAGAAGTCATCGTCTTAGTGGGGTCGACGGCTCGCGAAAGTGAAAGGTTAGGAACATTCTATTTCTTGGCTAAATTCATGGCTGGGGACCAGGGGGTTTGTCTGTATTTGGCGATTTTGTTCTTGTCGTCTTTCTATTATGGAACTAGGGTTTGTACTTCACGTGGGTGTTTTGGAATTTTAGTCATGTTTAGGTTTATCCGGCTACCGCCGACTAATTTTGACTATGTCGTTTGCCTTTACAGTATGGATCTACGTGCGGAGCTGCTGGTATACCATGGAGGACGTATGAAAATAACACCAGGAAGTGCTGAGTATCGAGGTGGTCATGTGGCAGAAGTTGACGTCATGGACGATTATGTATGTTTCTTCCAGTTGAAGAAGATTGGGACTGAGACCCTAGGTTACGATTCTGTCGAATGGATGTGGTACGTAACTCCGGGTGGAACACTAGGAACTGATCTGAGGGAGATTAACGATGACGCCGACGCAAAGAGAGTTCGTGCAGCCGCTAAGAGTGGTGTCGTCAGCATTTACATTGAAGCAACTGGGGACCCAACTGTGGTGGTGGATAATGAAGATGCAGTCCCTGGCAATGAGCATGGATATGCTACAACTGACACAGAGGCAGAAGTATCTGGTATTAGGGCTCCTGAGGGTTTCAATCATTTGATTGATGATTCTGACCGGACTAGTGACCCAGAATTCCACGAAGCCATGGACAATCTTGGCATCTCGGGTTTGAGGAGGAGAGTAAGAGCTACTTACCAAGCCGACGGTGGTATTGAGGTGGACCAGCTGAATGATGCAGCCGGTAATGGGGTTCAACAAGAGGAAGTTTTTATCAATGTGGATGAACCGATGGAGATGGACTTCATGAATATGCATAGCTTGGAACATCAGAATCCAACCTCTGATGCTGATGATGAGGACTCGGATTTCGAGCCACCAGTTGGTAATTCCACTCCGACTCGTACCTCAACTGTATCACTGACTTGCATTCCAACGGGAAGTCCTACACCAACCCGTTTGTCCACTCCACATTCCAGTTACCGTGGCTCATCACAATCGGCGCACGACGTTCATGACAAGATCGATGACGACGAAGTAAACTCTTTGGCTGGGCAAGTGTACTACGATCCGACTTGTGATCATAGCAGGTTGGTATTTAAAGAGGGGATGCGCTTCACGGGCCCTAGCCAGTTCAAGGACGCTGTGGTGAACTTCACCATTGCTATGGGGGCAGAAATTCGATGGGTTAGGAGCAACAGGAAGAATAAAGAGGTGGTTTACATCAAAGAAGGCTGCAAATGGAGGGTTTACGCTTCTTGGTTCGGTACGAACGAGGCGTACATTGTGAAGGCAGTAGGACTGCCTCATAACTGTCCCCGGGCTCGAGGGAACCGGAGTGCTAATGCCAAATGGATAGTCAGCAAGTACTACAACAGGTTCAAGATCGACCCAGATTTGAACACGAAGCATTTAACTCGTGAGATTAATCTTACTCACGGGATCACTGTTTCTGTTCGGGTATGCTCCAACGCAAAGCTACTGGCGAAGAAAATGTTAGAAGGCACCCTTGTAGAAGCATACGCGAAGCTTAGACCCTACGTGCAACAACTACAGACGTCTGATCCGAGGGAAGGTTTCTTTTGGAGGTGGATCCAGTTCCAGGTGAAGAACATGTTCGATTCAAAAGGATTTTCATAGGTTTCAGTGCTTTACAAAGGGGATTCAAGGTTGGTTGTAGAAGAATGTTTGGCCTCGACGGTTGCTTCTTGAAAGGGGAGGTGAAAGGTATGTTGCTGAGTGCTGTTGGCAAGGACGGTAATAACCAGATGTATCCCATTGCTTGGGCAGTAGTAGAGGGAGAGAACCGTAGTTCTTGGACATGGTTTTTAGATAATATTCGAGAGCATCTGGATATGGCGGATGGTACTGGATGGTCAGTCATTTCTGACCAGCAAAAGGTTATATACTGACTCACTCTTTCAGGCCTATTCCATAATTTAAACTACTTTATTGATTGTCTAATTCAGTACTGAATCATGTGCAGGGACTTGTTAAGGCATTGGTTGATATACTACCGTTTGCTAAGCATAGGAAGTGTGCAAGACATGTCTCGGCCAATTGGAACATCAAGCATAAATCCAGCGTCGGTAGGAAGGCTTTCTGGGATGCTGTCTACAGCTGCAATGTTGCTGATTACAAATACCACTTGGCTGAATTGAAGGCTCTGTAGGACTCAGGTGATGACCCTGACTGTTACACTGACTTTCTCTAAAACATTCTCTAGGGCTTTTGTGTCAAGGGTTCCAAAGTGTGATTCAATTGAGAGTAACATATGTGAAACATTTAACGGGTGTATTGTCAAGTACTGCTGTTTGAGGATCATTAACATGTTAGAGGGCATACACACATATGTGATGTCTCGTGTGGTTGCCAAATCAAAACTGTTGAATTCTTCAGACTGTAGGATGTTGTGTCCAAGGATACAAGAGAAATTAGAAAGGTCTAAGGTGGTTTCTAGGCATTGTCATGTTCTCCAAACTCTAAACTTAGTATGTGAAGTAGATATCGGTGGGAAAGGGTTTGTGGTAGACTTAGATAAGAAAGTGTGGGAGCTCAGTGGTATCCCATGTGTGCATTCTTCGCTGCTGCAATTTATTTGAGGAAGGACATCGAGTATTGGACACACATAACATACACTACTTGCCATGCAAGAGAAGCATATGGTTTTGGGGGTATACCTGCTATTCCAGGGCAACAAGCATGGATGCCGGCTGAAGGATATGTCATCAGACCCCCTATGATTAGGCTCATGCCAGGAAGGCCCAAAAGAAATAGAAGGAAGGAGAGACAAGAGTTAGAAGTCAGACCTGCACGAAATGGAGTTGGTACTGTGATAGGTAGGAAATGTGTTATTATGCATTGCAGGAACTGTGGCGTTAGAGGCCACAATGCTCGACGGTGTCCGAACAAGGAAATGGAGAGGCCAGATGGGCAACCGCCAAGGCGTAGCCGAAGGGTCCAGGGTGCTGAGGCGGAGCATGAACTGGCAAGCCGCCAGCTGCAGTGTAGTAAGTGTCGTTTACCGGGCCATAATGCACGAACATGCCCTATGCTAAAAGGAGTGCAGGTATGCTACAGACTTCTATCTCTACTCGGTTAATCAATCTCAACAACAAATGTGCTTGAAATCTATCTACTACGCAGGCTATCGTCGATCCGAATACTTCTGCCAGAGTTAGGGATCACGAGATCCGAACTGTGATGCAAGGTGTAGGTGTGTACACGAACGAAGCGACTGGAAACTCTTACTACAGGGTATGTACAATTATACAAACTGAATTTATTTGTGATTGTGAAACTGTTCCTTCTATGTTACTTACTAGCATGAACAAATGATGTGTGTCAGGCTGGATTAGGACCCAGGGGATCAATGACCGGAGTTGCGGATGTGATACCAACCCGACCCTCACAGCCTGATCCAGCATTTGGTACCCAACCAACCGAAGGAGATATGTAAGCGGAAGGACAAAGCTGCAGTAGTATAGTTGTCTGGGGGTTGTCCATATGTTGGAACCCATCTTTATTTTGTTCACGAATGAGTCTGGGGGTTGTCCAGATTTGTTTCTAGACTTTTGCTTAGAAACCTGGTATGCGGATGGATTAGGTTTGGGACTTCACCCATCCTTTTGGGTTATGCACCAACTACGAATTCGGATAATTGGGATACTGCACTAGTGAATGTAATGAATCAGGTTCTAATTGGGATAATCAAGTACTATTGCTCAATATCTGGAATTTTTACTGCATTCAACAAAGCACATGCTACATCAAAATTAGTGAACAACGCTTACAAGTAAAATCCTACACTAAACCCATATGCGATACACAAACCCAGGAAGATGAGAATTAGCAGCACCATTCTAACTTCCCGCTGCACTTGTTGCAGTGTGACCCTAATGGAGCGGATTTCGTCCCACACACGCACCCAGATCTGAAAATGTTCCCCTAGTCGTCGACACCTTGATCGAGTTTCTCTTCGTCCATTTGAAGTACCCACAGTCGCTGGAACTGTCTTTCCAATACGGACAACAGTAAAAAGACCTACCGTTGTTCTTCGACGTCGAGCCACCAACAAAATTGCTTCCCGATTGTGAGAGCACCACCTTGGTGGATTTGTTGTACGGCCGGAACGAAATGTGCGGTAGCGCTGTTCGATCTGGAGCTTGAACGAGAGGGGGAAGAATCCATTGCTCAACAAAACGTCTCCGTCTTCAGTCGTTCAATAGGGAAAGCTATTACCGAGAGGGATGCTATACCGACGGATCTGCTGGAGGAGAGCTTCAAGCCTCCTGAAAATGGCGGCCACTCTTGTATTAGAAGAGAAGACCAAGGTGAGGAGAGAGAATAATGAATTGGAAGTACTCCCAATAGGGTTAGTGTTAGGATTATTTATTTTGTTATTTTTTTAAGTGTGCCGCCTTCATTTCCAATAGTGGGAATCTACTCAGCATGTGACGGGGCTATTCGGATGAGGTTAGCAAACTCCGTTTGCTGACTAGTCGACGGAAATCCTAAAAATGTTACGGGTGTTATGCGGAACTTGGGATTCAATAGTTCGTGACGCCCTCCAGATAAGCTATAGGTCATATTATACGCGAGTTAATATTGCTATAAGTTCGTGACAACTGAGGGTATTAGGCCATTTATAAACTAGATATCTACTCTAAAACAATTATAAGCACAACTTTATTATAAGATTTCAAATCATAAGACCTTATGATTGGAAGGAAACTTACTTTTAGTACTATTATTTACTTTTTGAGATCTTAAAATTTGGGTTTTAAGACCTTAGGATTGGAGTTGGTGTTAGGTACTAAATTGCTATTTTGCAATTTTGCCCAATGGCTGAAGACAGCCTAGGAGGAGGATGGCCCCATTCTCTTTTAGTGGTCTTTTCTTACACGTGGCATACGCCCACCCACCCTACATATTCTCCCTTTCTAATTAACAATTTTCCTACGCTATTTTGTTATTTGCCCCTTTACCCACATCCACATATTATATTCACACATCATCACTCTCTAAATTTTATTAATTTAATAACAAGTCATATTTTAGGGAAAATAGCATTCTGGCCCTCTCTACATTGCCAACTTAACATATAACCCACTATATATAAATTGCTCTTTTTTTATCCCTCATACTTTGATCACTTTGTCGTTTGAGTTCTTCTATTTCAACTTTTATCTTCGTAATATTAATTGATGCGCATTTAGTACACCATGATAGCTCTGATAGTCATGTATCAGCTCACGAAACATTTTACCTCCCCGATTTACCTATCTCTCTCGGTCGGGTGAAAATGTGTCCAGATTTAATGTTACGAAGACAAAATTTGTAACAGAATGAGTCAAACAGAAAAGTGGGCAAAGTAGTAGAGATAAAAAGAGTCATTTATAGTATATGAGACTATTTATTAAGTTGAAAAAATAGAGGGGCCAAAATGCTATTTTTCACTTTAAAATATCAGTGTTTATTTATATGTTATTTATTGCGTATCCCGCTCTACATTCCGAAACTACCCCGTCGACAATCTCTATGAGGGGGTGGGGACCATGGGTGAAAAATAGGAAATCCCGCTCTACAACATGTCTTTGCTGTTTGTGACATAGAAATTAGAAATAGATAAATAGATACTGTCGTCCACGTCGTAGCTGAGAAGATGCTGTTTGGATTAGGACATGTGTGCCTGCCTTCCTTCATATTTATATCAGCAGCAGCAGTAAACATCCATCCAATTCCAACCAACCTATCTATCTATCTATCTTACTATAATGGTGATGCTTCCTTCTTTACTTTTGGCATTCCATAGTCTTCCATTTTTGTACATCATCATCATGTTTATTTCTTCTGTTGCAGAATCACTATCCCTTGCAATTTATTATTGATTTCAATTCTACAAATACACCAAAAACAGACTGCTCATGCCTCCTCTTATCCTCTCTAGCTATCTGCTTCCTTCGTCTCTTCATTAGGTGTTACTGTGGGTGAGAGCTCTGTCGGTTGTGCATTTTCGTATCCATTCTCTTCTTCTTTTGTGGGTGAGATTTGATAGACAGGGTTATGTGGTGTTAGTATATGTAATCGGTTGAATTTTGTTATTTGTTGAATTCATTAGGTTACTCTAATTTTTCCAAATTTCACCACTATGGCTATGGTTTGGACCATTGGTTTGCTTTTCACCCTTATTATCGCATTAGAGCTTGAAAAATATATCTACAAACAACTCCAAGAGACATAAAAAATGACTACAAGTGGCCCAAGGACGAAATAGAACGGAAAATGGAAAACATTACAAAAGAACTCAAAACGCAACACAATTGGGTCAAATGAGGAGAAAACATAGATTAAATGTAGGCAATGACTACCTCATATAGCATCGCATAAAAAAGGTCTATGAGAGATTCACTAACTATCTTCGAGCTCTTCTCCACATTTGGATCAGATTTTAATCTAATGTTAGAAGGTTGAAAAGAACAAGGTGAAGAAAACTGTTTTGAAATCCGTAGTAAAAAAACTTTTAACATCCAAGACAGCCGAAACCACACTCCCATATGCCCTATTCATTTTTGAAGACTACACACAGATCAGTGAAAATATGACAAGGGATTTAAATCATTTTTTTTTTTCGGTGTTTGAACCTTCAAATATTGGGTCGTTAAATGAAGAGTTCACTATTTAACCAATCTAAGGGTTTAGATTTTTAGAAGTAGTTAGGTCTTTTATTAAAGAATTTCATTCAAAAGCTCAGTTTGTCCGTTGAGTCTCCAGTGACTGGCCTTTGATCTTCAACTTTTTTGGTGACCGAACGATGATTTTTTTGATGACTAGCCGACGAGTTATCTTTCTATTCACATAACAAGTTATCCAACGATCATATAACATATAATATGATGCCCATATAATATGTTATTATCTCTACTATAAGGATAATAATTTATCCCATGACCGGATAACATGTTATCGCTATTGTTGGATATTATTTGACGACCAGATAACATGTTATCTAAACTAGGTAACATGTTATTTGGTAACTTGTTATCCAAACTAGGTAACATGTTATCTCGAACATTATATTTCAACAAAGTAACAAGTTATCTACTAGTGATAACATGTTATCCGAACTAGATAACAAGTCATTTGGTAATATGTCATCCAACAACCAGATATTTTTCAAAATTACGTCACAAGTTATCTAAACTAGATAACATGTTACCATAACTAAATAAATAACTAGTGTATGTGGCCCATATTTCGAAAATGGAGTCGCCATCTTTGGTGACTCTCCCGTTCAAGTTGAATGGATCTCTCTCTCCCAATAATTTAGGAGTCCTCGGTTATAAAATTAAATGTTAAACATAAAAATTAACAAAGGTAAAATAAATCACAACCAAATTTAATATCCACACACAAATATGGAACTAACATAGAGAGACCTTGTCCGGCAAACCTGTAACCATTGGTAAACTAAACTGCCTCCTCTGCTTGATTTCTCTCTTTCTTCTTCTACAAACAAATCAATCAATCTCAACCTGTAACAGACATCTCTGCTTCCTCTGAACCTAAAAAAGAAACATCAGAACAGAAATTTGGACTCCTGAAGATGATGTTGACACTCTCCCCTACGTCTCTGTCTCTGAAGAAGAAGAAAATAGACAGAAACTAACACAGGGGAAACATGCTCACCCTTATCATATCACAAGGCAGTTTTTCTCCCTATTCTCTATACCTGGCTTTGCTTCTATTCTAAGTAGCAAATTCTTTAATTGGTCAATGACTAAACGTAGTTCTTCTGTGTTGACATGAGAAACATAAATATGCCCATATTCAACTACAACTTCCTTTCCCATACTAACTAAAACAAGGAAGAAAGGAAACAACCAGATCATATTGCATTGTTCAGCTTTCTTTTTCGGGATCATCAGGTTTCTTATTAGTCTGATTGTGTTACTGCTGTTTCTTGGTTCATCAACTCTGTGAACTCCTTCTCTTGCTTCCTTTTCAGATACGTCTGTGCCATTGAGCTCACTATCTTGAATGAGAAGTTGAGTAGCATGAGCCAGACTACAGTGTTCCAGACTGCGGCTAATGATAAATCCCACTTTTTAACCTGCGGGGTCGAAAAGATATTATGACTAAAGAGACAGTACAGTTGATGAAATACCTCTGCACTTTACGAAATACCTTCGTACTGGGGAGAGCAGGAGTTGGTGCTAGAAACTTTTCTCTCATTTCGTGGAGTTTAGTTATCAAGTTGGGGAGGATAGAAGCCAAGCCCGGTATGAAACTGAACATCCAGATCATCTCATTCTCTACCCAGTTAAGGAGTTGATTATTGCAAACACATATTATGAATACCGTCTGCATTGTCCAAAGAAACCATCAGACTAATTGTCATTTGTTTCACAATTGTAGGACTTTAACCTCCGCAACTCTCTCATAATTATTTCTAACGAACAAAACCTACATTGCTAACCCACCGAAGGCTATGAAGTACAAATGTGTTGTCAATTTGTAATTTAAGGAAAAGAAACTACTAAAAAATGGCGACGACAAACCTGTATGTGAGTCTTGATGACTGCCTTGCCGATCACTGTCGAAAAGAAAAACTTCCAAAATGGGATTCCAAATTGGCCACACATGATACCAGCAAGGTCAAATAAGGGGTTTGGTACCTGAAGACATTTTCAAATATGACAAGTTAATGAGGCTTTGACAATTAGTGACCACATCAGTTGAGAGTCAAAAGCATTGTTGAAATGGAAAACTAACTGAAGCAAGTGCCAAAATCGTGAAGAAATTCAAATGTTGTGCGTGTGACATAAGCCAGCGTTTAATCGTCTTCAGGCGTGTTGCAATGACACCATCACCTTCAGAAGAAATAACTTCCAATTCTTCCATTGCATCAATGTTGCTGCCCGATAAGCGTGCTACATGCAGTAAGTAGTTTACAGTTACTTGTCAGATGGGTGAGCAACAACAAAGGATTTACATTAGACAAGTGCATACCAGCTCTTGAGATGAAGTAAGGAGGCAACTCCCCCAGGGCAGTTCCAACTCCCCACAAGACAGCTTCAATCTGGACATTTGGCAATATACTACTAAGTGGCACCCGCAACAAGTTGTGTGACTGAAATATTGGGTCACCAAACTCATCACAATCTTTGTCAAGCCATGAAGGACCTCTATCTAGCTGTATGGTATCATATGGGGCACTCTTTAAATCAACGCGACCACATTGCATTGCTTTTATTGTGAACAAGGCAATATGAGGACCAAGATAAAGAACAAAAGTATGCAAACCAGATCCTGGAACAGAAAAAAATAGATGTCAGGGGTAACTTCAATATCTTCTTTCAATGTAAGCTCTATACCAGTTGCTAATTCAAGCATCCAGAATTCCTATAAAATAGTCACAGTTCATATTCTTCATAGGAACATATCCGGAGAACAGCAAAGCATTTTGTCTCTATAAAAAATTAAAAATGATGGTGGCAACAGCGAAAATAACATTTTCATGTCCACTATCCAGGAACTTTGAAGACAAAAGTGAGATTGCCAACATAGAATTTCAACCACATCACTAGAGACCCGGCAGACAGGGATGCCCATCCATCATTACAGCACTCAGATAGCTCTTAATAGTTAATACTTACTATCTTACCTAGACCAATTGATGATGCAACACCAAGAGCAATCCACCACAATCCAAATCGCAAATAAAGATATACTTCTTGAAGGTGCTGCACAAGAAAAGATTACTACTTATAAACTATCAACGAAGGGAATGGCAGCAACATATACCAATAATCCAGAAAACAAAATGGAAAATAGAAGCCATGGGTATCAGATATCACAAACCACAATACCTTTTCATGAGGACCATCGATAGTAGCCACCAGAAAAACAAAAGCCACCACCACGGCACTCAAAAGCATTAGCCAGACACCTTTTCCGAGAAGGTATAATACGCAGAGCTTAAAATATTGAAATATAGACAGAACGAAAAACTTCAACGTCTTGATGGGTTGTGTTGCTATTGTCAAATTCTCCAGCTCCTGTTGATGCTTCTCACGAAGTTCTGCAACATACAACGGTTCTCGCATTGAATAGAAAACTTCCATGCCTCATTTCTTCATTCAACATTAAGTAAGGGTCTGAACAGTAAGGAACCCGTCTACTCTACACGCAATTCTGTAGAGTGGCGTAGCCTAACAAACCACCTATTTGATATCTACATAGTGCAAAACCGAGAGTTCCAAATTTGGAAACAACCTTCATCGACTAAGGGTTATAGAAGATCCTAATATCTAGAAGATACAGCAGTGCAGCTATCCAATTAAACTAGATTCACTAACACTTAACCGCATATGGATGAATATACAAACTAAAATGAAGTGATTGCTTGCCTGTGATTGACGAAGGCATAGTTTCGGAAGAAGATGCCGTGGATCCTTTGCCAAATCCCATCCTCACAGCATACTAATCCAAAAGAGGGATGAAAATCTCACCTTTCCGCCTCAAATACGTTGATTGCCACTTGCCAGCCAGAGTATGAATGGGTAACGAGTAAATTTTCCCAAATAACAGGCTGATAGGTAAAGGGATTGAAACTCCTGAATTTCAAATCTCTTCGTTTTGGGGGGGTTTTGTTAGATGAGATTTAAACAAACAGAAGATGAAGCAGCGGCCAGCGAGGGAGGGATCTGTGGCAGGAGGATTTCCCTCGCTTCGCACTTTGGGGGGTTGCGTGATGGAGATCTGTTGCAACCGGCAGGAGGATTTCCTTCGCTTCTCACTCTGGTTTTCCAGACGGAGAAATCTTCTCTGTTCACTTTCTCCGAATATTTTACTTAATATCCATTTTGGTCACTAACGTATAGGTTGTGAAAGACTGGTCATTAATCTTTAATTTGTAACCTATTTGTCACTAACCAATAGAGTTTGTACCATTGTAATCATTCTGCCCACTCTCCTCTCCATCCAAAGACTTCTTCGTTAAGTACTAATATCATCATGCCAATTCAGTCAAAATTTTTTTTTGGTGGAACCCAGGTGCTACTGCACCTTAACTTTCATGCATAATCAAACGAGTTTCAGAAACACCAAGCTCGTAAAGCAACCAAGGAGAAAGAACAGGATCGGAAAGCTCGATACAGTGGAAACCAATAGGAAAAGAATGACCTCTATTAGCGAGATGGTCAGCAACGTGATTACTCTCACGAAAAACATGCCGGATATGAACCTCCCAGTCGCGGCGGAGAAGATCTCGAGCGCGCTGGATAGTGGTGGCATGAAGATGATCTGTACGGTCATCAGACTGGAGAAGAAGAACCGCACACTACGAATCAATCTGGAGCTGGACTTTACGATAGCCCCTGTCCCAAGCTAGCTGCAAACCTGACACGACACCCCTCAACTCAGCCCTGGTAATCGAGCAGATACCAAGGTTCTCAGAGAACACCGCTAAGCAGTGTCCCTGGTAATCCCGGATCAGGCCTCCTGCTGCTGCCTGACCGGACTCGGTGATGACGGAGCCGTCGGAGTTGAGGGTAACCCACTCTGGAGGTGCCTGCTCCCATGAGATACATACCTCCGTTCTGGCGGGTGGGACGATGTCTGTAATGGACCGATCCCTATCCAGTGTGTCACCCACTAACGCCACCCAAGCCTGGATGTGACGTGTCAGGGTAGCTGCAGTAGTGAGCTTGCCGTTGAACACCCAGTCATTGCGGTAACGACACAGGAACCAACAAGTGACCCCGAACAACAGACTAAGCTTAGGTATCCGGATGAAATCCTCGATCCAAGGCAGAAGTGGTGTCTGAAAAAATGCAAGATTGTCAAAAGGAAAGGCCAGAAGCTCCCAGGTGGCAGAAGCAAGAGGGCAATCCCGCAACACATGCAGGACAGTTTCCTCTTGCTCCGGGCAGGCTTGACAGGCGCCAATCTCTGTCAAGTGCCGGCGGCAGCGTTCACCATTGGTAAGAAGCCGTTGGTGCGCCACCAACCAAAGAAATTGACGAACTCGTTGAGGGCCTCTCCACCGCCAAATGGTCTTCCAAATTCCCTCCCTTGGTTCCTCGACATCCTCCGCTACCATAAAGTAAACTGAGCGAATCCTAAACCTTCCATCCCTTTCAAGACCCCAAGTAATTCGATCTTCCCCTTTTCCTGGCGGTGGTGGAGACATCCCTGCAACCTGCAATCTTGCGCCCAGAGTAAGTAAATGGGAAAATAAAGACCAGTTCCACTCACCCGTACTCGAGACAAAAGTGCTAGCAGGTTGCTCAGTATCAATGGCCGAACGATCTCCCAAGGTCGAATCAATGAGCCGTTCGCCAGAGTCTGTCCATCTGTCCTGCCAGAAGTTAGTCGACATACCATCTCGAAGACCCATCCGAAGCCCATGTTCCATATAAGGAGTTGCTCTTTTAATAGCTCTCCAGAGGGGTGAGATCCGGGAATTGTTTTTAGGGACCCAGCCGTTGCCACCTTCCCTGAAATATTTATTCTGAAAAACCTGCCCCCAAAGATCGTTAGGTGATTTAAAGAACATGAAGGCGAGTTTCATCATGTAGACGATATTAAGCTCTTTTGCCTTCCTCAGCCCCATGCCTCCAAGATCTTTTGGTTTGCAGATGGTATCCCGGGAAACCAAGTGAACTTTCCTGCAATCATCAGAAGAACCCCAAACAAATTTTCTAATTTTTTGATCAATTTTCTCACAGATATGGGAAGGAAGGACAACCGTCTGCATGGCGTAGGCATGAATGGCATTGAGAACAGAGAGAGCCAGCATTATCCTCCCTGCAAGAGATAGGGAATTCGCCTTCCAGCCTGAAAGTTTTGCATCAAGGCGCTCAATGATTGGTTGATAGGTTCGCCGGGCAATGCGACCATGGAGCACCGGAACTCCCAGGTAACGGCCAAGATCTTGAGTCATAGGGATTTCCAGGAGACGGGAGATCTGGCTACTCACTCCACGCCTGGTATTCAGGGAGAAGAAAATCACTGATTTATCCTTGCTAACTAGTTGACCTGAAGCATCACAGAAACTCTTCAAGCAATCCAAAATGACGCGTCCCTGTTTCTCTGACGCCTCCCCAAACAAGATTAGATCATATGCAAAAAAGAGATGAGACAGGTTTGGGCCAGCTTTCCCGATACAGATTGGTTTCCACTTGTTTCTCTGCACTGCATCAGTAATTATATGGCTTAAGCGTTCAATGCAAAGGGTAAAAAGATAAGGGGAAAAAGGACAACCTTGTCGAAGACCTCGAGTCGGATTGAAGCTGTCAGACGTGACCCCATTCCAAAGAACCTGAAAATGGGCCGTGGTGACGCAAGCCATGGTGACCGAGATAAATTCTGGAGGAAAACCCGCAGCCGCTAGAGTCTCTTCAAGGAAGCTCCATTCCACCCGATCATAGGCTTTAGCCAAGTCAATTTTCAAAATCATGCACCCTTTTTGACCTTTAATGCCCATCAGAGAGTGAACCACTTCTTGCAAGATTATAATATTGTCTGAGATATGACGGCCAGGCACAAAACTGGATTGAGTCGGATGAATAAGCTGTTTCATATAACCTTGAATCCTGTTCACCAGACAATTCGTAACAGTTTTATAAGCCACATTGCAGAGCCCTATAGGTCGAAATTGAGAGATTCTTTCCGGAGCTCGAACTTTAGGTAGAAGAACGAGCAGGGTATCGTTCGCAGCTTCCACATGAGAGAGGTTAAAAAAGCAATTCTGAACAAAGAGCACCAAATCCTGACCCACGGTATCCCAACATCGCTGAAAAAAGATAGGATGGAACCCATCTTTACCCGGAGACTTCATCGGACCCATCATTTTGATGCAGGTCATAACCTCATCACGAGAAATAAGCCGGCGCAATCTCTCTCTGGCCTCCTCCTAGATTGGATTGAAGTTAGCCAAGCAACCCGAGAGATGGGGGTTATCCGATGTATATAAGCCCTGAAAGAAAGACGTGGCCATAACCTTTAGGCGACTCTGATCATACACCCACCGACCCTCCTCGTCTTTCAAGTATAAAACTTTGTTGTGTTTACGGCGTTTCATAGTCGAGAGATGAAAGAACCTTGTGTTCCGATCAACATCTTGTTGCCATTGGTTACGAGATTTGGACTTCCAAAGCAGCTCTTCTTGCCAGAGAGTCTCTTCAAGACCCCTTCGGACATTGATTTCCAAAGCAAGAGCACCTGACGAGGCAAAAGTTTCATTCTGTTCCTCCAGAGTAGCAAGACGACGAACAAGCTGTCTTTTCCGCTCAAAAATATCCCTGAACACCCTTCGATTCCACTGCCGAAGCTGACTTTGCAGGTTAGACAGCTTTCCATTGACTGTTTCTCCCTCTCGCCAAAACCTTTTAAGGGTTGACTGAAAGTCGCTGTGAGCGAGCCAAGGAATTTGGAATCGGAAAGGACGAATGTTGACAGCAGGCGTCACTTCCGGCGGGGAATGGATGAGAATTGGCCGGTGATCAGATCTAATACGGGGAAGATGAAGAACTGCCGATCCCGGATAAGCAGACATCCAAGCTGCATTACAAACAGCTCTATCAAGTCGACGTTTCTTCTGCCCATGAAACCAAGTAAACTTAGGTCCTGAAAAGCCCAGATCAAGCAGCTCACAATCGTCCAGGCAATTGTTAAAATCCCGGCATCAAGAGGCATTAAAATCTGCTCCTCCCAGCCTATCATCCATGCACCGAATAGAATTAAAGTCGCCGCAGAGTAACCAAGGACCACTCATAGCTTGGTGCAAAGTTCGAATATACCCCCAAAGCTCCATACGGGTAAGAGGCTGGGGGCTGCCGTAAACACCTGAGATGAACACCGGAGCTGCAGTGCCTTCCACACATTTCAAGTGAAGAAGCTGCGTGGAGTGTTCCAAAATGGTGACCTGCACCTCATGCTCCCGCCAGAAGGCCCAAATACCACCCACAAAACCTACAACATCAACAATAAAATACGAATCAAAACCCAACGAACGAGCTACTTGGATAGCTCTATCCCCGCTAATGTGAGTCTCAAACACGAAGAAAATATTAGGCGAATTTTGCCCAACAATAAACTTAAAAGAAGCAGCAAAATCTCTATGGCCGGCCCCGCGACAATTCCAAGAAATTAACTTAATCATAAAGAGAGAGAAAGAAGATGACCTGATTAACCTCCTGATCATGAGTGGTCAGGAGGTTTCCTCGGAATAGAAGCAGCATTCTTAACCGCGCCAATCGGCCGAGAAGTCGCGCCTTGCATGATACTGGGTCCAAAGGGGTATTCTCGAAGCTTCGTTTCTTTTGTCAGCAGCTCAGTGCAGGTTTCCTTTTTGTGGCCATATCCACCACAGTCGAAGCAAACATTCTACAATCTCTCATACTCAATTTTAAAGACTCTATCTTCAATCATGTACTTGCCAAGTAGAGGCTTGGTAAGATCAATCTCAACACACACACGAGCCTTCTTTCGTGGCAAGATCCAAACGCACCGTCTTCCCAATAAAGTTACCAATACGGCTCACTGCCACTGAATTAAAATAGTGAATCGGCAGCTTCGGGAGCCTCACCCATGACAAAATTGACTTGATTTGTTCCTCTTCATTGAAAGCTGGAGACCATTGGGAACAGCGATGTAGTAATCGTATATTTTCCAGGGCCCTCGAAAGGCAGCCGTAGTATAATCCTCTTCATCAGAGAAACGCACGAGGAAAAAATCATTTGCCATATCTGCAACTTGGATTGAACCAACACGCGCCCACAAGAATTCGAGATGACGTTTCATAACGATAAACGAGAAGGATTTTTCGAGGACTTTAACCACGAGAGCCTTGGACCAGTGCTTGTAGAAAGCTTTAATTTCCTCATCATAAAAAGGGATCCGCGGACATCTCGGATTGGTGAACTGGTCGGCCATGGCTGCTTGCATCGGAATCGGGAAGCTCGCAATGTTCTCGTCGACCAGCCAATGCTGTGAACCCGCAACACGGCTGTAGGATTGGGGAGCTACTTGTTCCTGAACTGTCTTCGAACTTGGCGTCACGCCTACCGTGCTCTTCTCCACCGAAGGACGAACGAGGTCCGACATGTGACTCAACGGAGACGACGAATCACGAGCGCGTTTCTGTGGCATCGTGTCGGAGTCTATGTGTACTGCGTGCGGAAACCCCATCTCAGGCGAAGGAGATGAGAGAGGAGAGTCACCGGGAAACGAGTCCGGCGGCCGTGTTGATTCCGACGGCGCCGATGCTGGGTCTCTAGGGTTTTCCTCCGAAACTTCCATCTAGTTTAGTCATTTTTTTTATGTCATCCCTTGCCATGTTACTTAATCCACCCCTGACTAAATCTAACTAACCAATCCAACCTAAACCAACCAACTCAAGCTCACTACCAGCCCTTGATTTCAAGCATATGATTTTAACCCTTGATTTAGGAACCCCAAATTAGGATATGGATTTCAACTATTGATTTAGGAACCCTAAATTAGGAGATGAATTTCAACCATTGTTGCACAGGTGAATTCGCCGCGTCATCTCCAACCCCGACTATGTTCGGCCTGTCTCACTTGTATCTCTAAGCCGAACAAGTTGCAGTCCCACTTCATGAGCTACAAGGACGTTCTGATGGACCTGATGTCGTCACTTAAGGCAATTAATTTTAGTGTGGAAGTTGTCATGGCGGCGGTGGCAGCTTTTGTATCGATGAAGATGAACCTCAATGTTAATCCTTTGCTTGATGATGTTAATTGTCTCAATAACAATGTTAACGGAGAAGATTATTATCAATTGATAGCAGGATCAGTTCCTTATGTCGTTGATGACAACTCTGAACTACGCTGCTAATTCGCCTTCTAATGTAGGGTTCTATGGTTCATGAAAGATCAATGGTGGAGATCATCGTGAGTTTGTAAAAATGTTGAGAGGATGGTCAAGGTTGAAATCATATGCTTGAAATCAAGGGTTAGGTGGTCAGTTTGAGTTTGTTGAAATCATATGCTTGAAATCAAGGGTTAGGTGGTCAGTTTGAGTTAGTTGGTTTAGGGCGAGTTGGATTGGTTAGTTGGGGTGAGTTTCTGGTGGATCAGATGACCTCACAAGGGGTGACATTGACAAAATGGTTGGATTCACACGATGATATAAGCACTTAACGAAGATTTTGGGTAGAGAGTTGACAGACTGGCCACAATTTTACAAATCCTAAGGTTAATGACAACTAGGTTACAAATGAAATTAAAGGTTAAAGACTAGTTTGTTACAACCTTTGTAATGACCAAAATGGACATTAAGCCCCGAGTTTTATATCTTAGGTGCTGATTTTGTTCAACTTATGTGTCGTTTTTTAATTAGGCTACTTATATTTGTTATCTAAGGTACCATATTTATACCATATGCACTAATTTTGTTTATTTAATTACTTATTCTTTTATCATAGGTGCATTATTTGTTGATGTTAAGTACCACTTTCATGTTTATTGGGGAGTTTCACCATAATAAATACTAGTGTTTTTGCCCGCCCGATGGGCGGAATATTATGTTAATATGTATGAATTATTATTTATTTAAGAATTTAAAATATTATTTAATATATTAGTAATCTTATTAAGAAACCAAATTATTATTTTTGAGTGAAAATATCAAATTAATATTTAGCCATAGTGATCATTAATATCATTTTTTTAATATATAGAAGCTTTCTTAATTATTTTCTAAAATTTGAAATATTTTTTAGTTATAATTAGTGCGGTATATATAAAGAGAAAAATGAATTTTTAATTTAACATCATTTATTTTTTATATACTTAATGTTTATATAAATACATTACTTTCTTAATAGGTGTTGAATTTATTTTCTTTATTTTTAATAAAAACCATAGATTTTGAAAAATCAAACACAAATTTTTGACAAATCTAAACCATAATTTTTTTACAAATCTAATAATTTTTTTTAACAAATCTAACACAAAAGTTTTTACGAATCTAACCCATAATTTTGTACAAATATAATCCAAAAATTTTGAAAAATCTAGCACAAATTTTTCTTACAAATCTAACTCAAAATTTTTTAGAAATCTAACCCAATTTTTTTTTGACAAATCTATGCCAGAAATTGTTACAAATCTAGCCCAAAAGTTGTCACAAATCTAGCCCAAAATTTATGACAAATCTACCTTAGAAGTTGTAACAAATTTAGCCCAGAAGTTGTGACAAACCTTGCTCATGATTTGTGACAAACCTAGCCTAGAATTTGTGACAAATCTAGCCCATATATAATTTGTGACAAATCTAGCCTAGATCTTGTGACGAATCTAGGCAATGAATTGTGATAAATCCGGCGGGTTGATTACCCAAATCATCACCGAACTATGGCCGAATAACCCGCCAGTGACCGATGTTTGAAAAATTACCCAGTCATTACCTAACTTTGGACGTTTATCCCATCAGTCACTGCCGTCAACAGACATCCAAAATTATGTTAGTTTGCTTACGTGGCGATGACAAGTCAATTGCCACGTCATTTAAAGTTGCCACCTCAGATTCTATCTACCCAAAATTAATCCAAGCACTTGACCCAATTACCCACCCGACCTAATTAACCAAACCAGATGGGGTATTTTTTTGGTTTAGGGTTGTCTTCAACCCACTCCGAAACTCCATCCGGACACCAGACCCATCACCACGCCGCCGCCACAGCTCCATCGCCGCCGAACTCCATCTCCCGTCTGACCACCGCCCATTCTTCCTTCTTCGGACTGACCCCACCGACCTCCATCCCATCTTCAACCTTCGGCTTCTCTCACTCTCTCTGACCCCGACTCACCACAACCACACCTTCACCACAAGTTCTCTCACTCTCTACAGGTACAATCCAGTGGGTGCTACAAGCAGCAAGGCAGAGCAAGGGACATACCCACTTGCCGCCGGCGAGGAGGGAGTAGAGAGGGACAGCGGAGTCGAGAGCCTGGTCGACGAAATTGGCCTTCCGGAGCATGTAAGACTTGAAATCGAAGGAGAGCTTGGGATTGAGGTCGGGGTCTTGGATCTGGATCTGGATCTGGTGAAAAAGGTATTAAGGAGGGGAATGAACAAGGTATTAAGAGGAGGAGTTAGGGATTGGGATTTGGATCTGGATGTGGTGAAAAAGATTGATGATGAATGAACCCAACAACCTAGATAAACAGAGGATTTTGGCTTCTGATGTTGCTGGTACACAAACGGAAACGAGGGGTGGGGCGGCGGCGGCGAGGGGCGGCGGCGTTTGGGTGTGGTGGTGATGGGTTTGAGTGGCGGTTTGGGTGTGGTGGTGATGGGTTTGAGTGGAGGAGGTGGAGGGTGGAGGGAGGAGGGAGAAGAAAGAGGAGGATTGGGTTGAGTTTCAGAATCGATTGGGTAACCGAATTGGTTATATGGGTAATGATGATAGGGCGAAAATCTGCCACTTCAGCAAAGTGAGTGACATGGCAACCCATGTGGCATGTCCACGTCAGCCAACTAACGGAATTTTGGATGTCCGTTGACGGCAGTGACTGATGGGATAAACGTCCAAAGTTAGGTAATGACTAGGTAATTTTTCAAACATCGGTCACTAGCGGGTTATTCGGCCATAGTTCGGTGATGATTTAGGTAATCAACCCTAAATCCAGCCTAGAATTTATGTCAAATCCAGCCTAGAATTTGTGTCAAATCTAGCCCAGAAGTTGTGCCAAAATACCACCTCCACTAAGCACTCTAAATGGAGAAAATGTCACGTTTGAGGTCTAGCTGTCAAGCCACGTGCATGCGATTACACATGATGAATTCAAGGTTTCTAAAATTTTGGGACTTCTGCTCCATCGTGCTCAGTTGCTCGACCAGGTACCACAACCAATAGTGACAAAGATAATTTATAAAAAAAAACTTTTTCAAATAAATAATTAAACTATATGATAGGTACTATGCTACTCAATTATACTTGTGATAAAATTAACTCGAATGTGAATCATAAAAAATTATGCCATACTATGA
Organism: Linum lewisii; assembly: GCA_034768395.1. Classification (NCBI taxonomy): domain Eukaryota; kingdom Viridiplantae; phylum Streptophyta; class Magnoliopsida; order Malpighiales; family Linaceae; genus Linum; species Linum lewisii. The sequence continues at coordinate 11,085,270 of CM068299.1, forward strand.
CATGATTTGATGAACCCGCCCACAAAGCCCAATACAACAACATTCTTGACTTGAATTATCTAAATTCAACAACATGTGATGTCATGGCCCGATAAACCCTCTACTCATTTAACATGTGATCTTATTGACTCATAATTTGATTAACCCTACAACTCAATGGACCTCACATTTCTAACTCGAATAATATATGAATTGAAATATGTTTCTTTCACAAATTCATTTGTATGAAAGTTGATCATATAGATCAATCTGGCACGACCTAGCTTACTCGTGACATAAATTGAATAAAATCAACAACTCATAACTCGATATATTTGCACAATAATTTACCAAAACATGTGACTCAATAAGTGCATACTCGACTAACTTATCTAATGATAAAATTTTTTCCTTTTTCATATGGACTACTTCTAATTCTATGTATGAAATTAACCATTAATTATTTCAATTATGTTATTCGTATAGATTGTAACCATTTTAACCACCTAATATTTTATGAATGATTTACAGTTTGTAAGTTTTAACTATTAATTTGATTCATGAACTAAAAAAAAACTATTAATTTGATTCAGGTATAAACTTTTCAAAATCAAACAAATAGGGAATTATAATTTTAAATTTAGAGTAATGAAAAAATTATAATACCATAACTTTTACTTTTTTTTTTGGATGAATAGTTTGCATTCTCATTCCAAAGTAGCATCCCAAAGATGCAATGAAGTTCAACATCCTTAACTAAAAAACAGGGAAACCAAAAAAACCCCTATACAATCAACTATAAAGGAGTGTTAGAAAAATCTCTCCTTATCTCATAACTGCTTACTCTTAAAGCAGTAAAATCAAAAGCTATCCGCCTATAAAGGAAAGTAGGAGGAAGAGCTGCACCAGCGTGAAGCCTGTTGCAACGCTCCCGCCAAATCCCCGCAATAACCGTAGTCCATACCAGTTGAACAACTAGCCCCCTACCCTTTTTACTCGCAATCAAGCATAGCTTTTGGAGAGTAGCATCCCACGGAAAACTAGTCATATCTGTAACTTTGGCCAAGGAAAGTCTGCAGACCTCAGCAGAATATGTACAATCAAAAAATAAATGGTCTTTGCTTTTAAGCCCTCCAGCACATAGTAGACAGGATGTCGCTCCTTGACTCCAGCGAGAAGTCCTATCCCTAGTGCTAAGCCGGTTAAGAACAGCCAGCCAAGAGAGAAAACCATTACGAGGCAAGTACCGCCCCCAAACCAGCCTATACCAAGGGACTACACTTCTTTTGTCCCGGATATCATCATAGATAGTCACAATCCGCAGATGCGAAGAAGCAACAAAATTCCAGGCATGAGCCCCGTTACTAAAGCTATAGAATGTTTGGAAAACATTTCTATATTTCAAAACTTTGCGCCAGCACCAAGATCCTGTTCCTGTATTAACATCCCAGATTGTCTTACCCTTCAACCGATAATTCCGAAGCCAAGCAATCCAAATAGATCCCTCCCCAAGTAAAATAGTCCAAAGAAGCCTCATCACTGCAGCTTGATTCCAGAGTTTCAAATTCCAGAGATCTAGCCCACCCTCTTTTTTTGGGAAAACTAGACTGTCCCAAGCAACCTTTGCCTTCCTTCCCGAATCTTCATCTCCACCCCACAAGTAAGAGCAACAAAGCTGATTTATACGCTTAATAATTCTAGAAGGGAGAACAAAAATATTCATCCAGTATTGTCCCAAGGTTTGTATGACTGAATGAACCAACTGCAACCTCCCAGCAAAGCTCAAGGATTTAGCATTCCACCCTTTGATACGAGAGGTGATTTTACCAATGAGCACTTCACAGTCCTTAAAAGACAATTTAGAAGCAAGCAAAGGTAACCCAAAATACCTGACAGGGAGCTTACTCACAACAAAACCAGTGCTGGCAGTCATAAAATTCATAGCAAACAAAGGAATTCCAGCACAAAACAACTCACACTTGGCCGGATTAACCCGAAGACCAGACCAATTAAAAAAGTTATCAAGAATGGCTTTAACTACTATAAGCCCATGACAGCTCCCATTAGTAAATATCATCAAGTTGTCAGCAAAAGAGAGGTGCGTGAGTCCTAACCTTGCACACTGAGGATGATAAGGTATTACCTTTGCAGCACCAGCTATGTCAAGCAATCTAGAAAGACCTTCCATAGCGATAACAAACAAATACGGGGATAGGGGATCCCCTTGCCTCACTCCCCTTTTAGCACAAAAGAATCCCTGGAGACTACCATTAATCGAAACACTGTAAGAAGTAGTTTCAAGACAACTTTGAATCATACCAATAAAGGGAAGAGGGAATTTCATGGCAGCCAGCATATTAAAGACAAACCCCCAATGAACCGAGTCAAAAGCCTTCATTAGGTCAACTTTCAAGGCACTACGAGAGGAGATGTTAGTCTTGCCATAGTTCCTCATTAACTCCTGAGCAAGGAGAATGTTGTCAATAATCCTCCTTCCTTTAACAAAACCTGACTGAGAGGGCCCAATAACCTTACTCAACACCAACTGCATTCTCGCCACAATGATCTTAGCAACACATTTATAGATTATGTTGCAACAAGATATAGGACGAAACTCCTTTACCTTAGAAGGGCTAGGCACTTTAGGCATAAGAGTAATAGAAGTAGCATTAAGCTCTTTAAGAAAGGAACCTGTCTCAAAGAAATGCAGGACTCCAGCCACTATATCCTGTCCAACAATGCCCCAAGCAGCTTTATAGAACTCAGCTGAAAAGCCATCAGGGCCAGGAGCCCTTCGGTTATCCATATGCAACATAACTGAACTAACTTCTTTTGCTGTTACCTTCTTGTTAACCAAGATGATGTCTTCATCTGAGAGTTTTCCAGTCAGAATGTTAGACAAATCAGCAACAGAAGGAGGACAAACAGCCAAGTCAACAGTTCCTAATAGTTTCTTATAATACCCTACGAATTCAGAGTGAATAGCATCAGGATCTGATAACAATACATCATCATCAGTACGAATTTCCCTTATGGTGCTGTAAGCACGTTGCAGCTTAACCGGTTTTCTATGAACGAATACCCCGATTCAGGTACCTACTGATCTTCCAGTACTCTACTTTTTGCCAGAAAATTCCAGCTTTTAAGTTCGGTTTCTACCCATTTTCTCGTCAAACGGATGATAACGGACGAGAATAAGCACGAAATTGTATTCATAAGCTCTCTTTCATCTTTAACTCACGCGAATGGTTCAAAAACCTATTGATTTCTGCTGCTGACCTAATTTGTTTTCCATTCCCTGCTCTTCCCTCGTCTTACTCCCCCAACACAACTGGCATGTCTCGAATTTGGCGTAATGGCTGTGCGGCCGGAGTCAGAGTCGGAGTACTGGCTGTGTCTCTTCTTCAATCGCCAGCAGCACCCAGCAGCAGCACCTGCTTCATCTTCAAGCCTTCAACCCCTCTTCTTCAATTGCCAGCAGCACCCAGCAGCAGCACCTACTCTCAGCCTCTCAGTTCTCTCAGGCCTCAGCAGCAGCACAGCAGGCAGCAGCAGCACAGCAGGCAGCAGCAGCACAGCACTAGCCGCCAGTAGCCAGTAAGCCACTCTTCCAAAATGTAGGTTCACTGTGTTGTTTTATTGGTGAAAGATTTTATGCTCTTATCTATTGCATTGGTGTCGTTTCTAGCGATGAATTTGTGATGATGTTCTCTTTCTAGCTCAACTGTGTTGTGTGGATTTGGTCTCATTTCAGTTAACTGGTTTAGTATCATCCTACTTAGTCTTTGTTTGCAGAGTGATGTACAATAGCACCAGTGTTTGTTTGTGTGATTCTTGCTGGAAGTGTTGTACTGTACAATAGCACCAGAGTGATGTACAATAGCTTCACTTGCTTGGCATGCTTCAACTGCATCCTTTCCAGCTTCAATTGCTTCTTGAGAAGTTTCATCTTTGTGAGCTTGATATTATCTTTTTTCAGCTGGCAAAGTACCAGGTACTTCTGCAATATTTCGGTAGTGAAGAAACTGTTGCATCTGTTTCCGCAACTCCTCATTCTTGTGTTTATAAAGTTCTAGCTGGTAGGAAAGTTCTTATTTCTTCTTCTCCTTCAGAAACACGGTCTTTAAGAAGCATGTATTCTTTCTCCTTCTGCTGACCACCAGCACACTCTTTCTTCAAACAGGATATCTCAGATTGAAGAACAGATACCTCATTCTCCAAAGAGGTCATTATAGCCAAGTGTCTTTCTTTCTCTTCCTTCTCAGAAATTAGTAATGAATTTAAATCCCCAGCTTGTTTCTGAAGTGCCTCCAGTTGTACTGTTCTAAGGCTGGAAGTAATTGTATGCACAATCCTGTAGTCTTCTGTGATGGATTCATACTCAGGGTTACATTCTTGCTTTGAATCATGTTGAGATACTGCTCTCCTATCTGTGATTGACTGCAATCTATGAAATTGAATTTGTGCATTCGCTCTGCAAGAGGTTTGTTTGTCTTGGCTTTGTATTGTATATAATATATGTTAAATGGCAGTATATATGTTGTATGTATATAGGGAGTATGAATGGATATTTGTTAAATGGGTTGTTCTGTTTTTTCAATGGGTTCATATTGTATAATTGCATGTTTTGCATAATTTTAAAATGGGTTGTTATGGATGGATTGCAGGGATTCAGATCAAAGAAGAATGGAAGCGGGTGTGAATACGGGAAGTGGTAAGCGTAAAGGAATTCAGACTCAATCACCTGCACAGAAACGCACCAAGGGTAATTCACGACCTCCTATTCCAAAACAACCGAGTCGCAATCCGGCTCGCACTACTCCGGCTCCTGACCCTGAACCTGAGGTACCTGCTGCTGCTACTACTGGTACTCCTCCTACTCCTATCAGTGACAGTGCTAATAGTGCTAGTGCTAGTAATGCTCCCCAATCAACACATAAGTCATGGTCATCAGCGTGGACAGTTATGGTTAAGTTTGTCGATGAGGATGGGAATAAAAAAGCTAAGTGCAATATATGCCAGAAGGTTCTTGCTGCTGATCCTACCTTGAATGGTACTTCTACTTGTAAGAAGCATGCTTTAAAGTGTATTGCAAAGAGGGATGCAAGAAATGGACAAACTACTTTGATAATGAAGAAGAGTTCAACTGTTAGAGGGGAAGCAACTCCAGATGCCTGGCAATTCAGTCAAGTTGCTATAAGGTTGGCTCTAGCTGAAATGATAATAGTTGATGAGCTTCCTTTCAGCTTTGTGGAACATAGGGGGTTTAAACGTTTTATGGAAGTATGTTGCCCAGAGTTTGACATTCCTTCGAGGAGAGCAATACGAGAGGATTGTTTCAAACTCTTTATTGCTGAGCGTCAAAAGTTAAAGGATTACTTGAGGACAGCTTGTGCTGGTCGAGTGTCGATAACAACTGACACTTGGACATCTGTTCAAAATCTAAATTACATGTGCATAACAGCACATTTCATTGGACATGACTGGAAGTTGCATAAGAAGGTTATCAGTTTCTCTCGGATTACAAGTCACAAGGGTAGTGATATTGGGGCAGGGATTGCCAGATGCCTGGATGAATGGGGGTTGAAGAGGCTTTTCACTGTGACGGTTGATAATGCGAGTGCAAATGATTCCGCTATCAAGTACTTGCACGGGAAATTACATGGTTGGGGTACTCAGTTCTTGAGCGGAAACTACTTGCAAGTTCGTTGCGTTTGCCACATTATCAATCTAATAGTTCAAGATGGACTAAATAAGATTGGAATGTCAGTTAGGCGAGTTAGGGAGGCGGTGAGATGGTTCGTGCATCGCCAGCACGTGAAGAGTGTTTCTGGAATGCTGTGGCCATCAGGAAGATGAAGTGTAAGAAAATGCCCGTACTAGATGTACCAACTAGTGGAATTCCACATTCTCAATGTTGGATACGGCTTCAGCTTATGAAAAAGCATTCAAAGTTCTCGAAAATATGGAAAGTAACTTTGTGGAAGATCTGGGGGCGAAGACTTATCAAGGTGAGGTCATTGGTGTTCCAAGTTCTAGTGATTGGGATAGTGTGAGAGTCCTCTCTAGTCACCTGAAGTTCTTCAGTGACATGACTCGTGTGGCATCTGGTACCTCATATGTTACCATTAATCTCTCCTCAAAGAAGTGACAAAGTTGTTTTATCACATTAATAAGATGAAAAGAGACGAGGAAACAGTCATATCAACAATGGCAAGCTCAATGGAGGAGAAAGTTAAGAAGTATTGGTCTGAGGACGTTGCCAACGTCAAAGTTAACAGACTCGTCTACATCGGAGCTATACTCGATCCACGAAAGAAGATGGAAATCATTCCATATTCTTTCAAGCTGATTTATGATCCGACACAATGTGCTGAATTGGGAGAGATGGTGAGAAGTGAATTGCATGCTTTGTTTGACCTATACAAGGCAGAGTATGAGAAACGTGTCAACATTAGTCAAAGTGGATCTGTAGCTTCATCATCACAGACTACCGGTGTTAATGGAGTAGATGGTGGAGACGAAGATGACTTTGAGGAGGACCAAGAGATTGAAGATGATTGCTTCGCTGCGTTTGACGATGATAATCACACGGGTGATGACCCTAGAGCAGAGTTGGTAAAGTATCTAGCTGAGCACGAGAATTGAGTAGTTCAGATAAGAAGCAACGGTTTGATGTTTTGGCATATTGGAAAGCATCTGCACTCAGGTTTCCTATTCTCAGTGAGATGGCTAGGATGTACTTGCCGTCCCAATTTCATCTGTAGCTTCTGAGAGTGCTTTTAGTACTGGGGGACGAGTGCTGAGCAACTTCAGGAGCTCATTGACTCCTGCTATTGTGGAAGCTCTGATTTGTGCTGAGGATTGGTTGCGGTCAACATCTCCGGATATATTTGATCCCGAAGAAGAGGAAAATGAGAAAGAACAACTGGAGTTCGAGAAAGGTAATCTTTCGCATTTATACTGCTTATCTTCCATAGATAGTAGTTTATATTCCATATATCATTTATACTCATACCGAGTCTTGTTTTGTTTAGGTTTCGAAGAGACGGTTTTGAAGTTTGATGCTACTCCACCAGCAATTGGTTCTGATCCTCTTGTGCAACCCGTTCTACAATCATTCATCAACAAGAATGGCAATGACAATGCTATTGTTGATAGTGATGACGATGATGATAATGAAATGTTTGGTATGGCGGGCGCGTCAGATGATGATTAGCTTTTAGATGTTGCGAATTGGGATGGTTGAATTTGTTTATGTTTTAATGTTGACTTTGTGTGGTGTTTGAATTATGTTGTTGATGACTTTTGAATTATGATTATGCGTTATGACTCAGACTTATTATGATGGATGGTTGATTATGTATTTGTGGTATGATGTCTTCTTTTTCGTTTCAGGGAATATTGCGAAGAACTGAATTGCCTAGATTGTAGCGTTATGCTGCCAAAATTTTGACAAAATTTTTAGCAAAACATATCAGCAGCTTTCGGTTTTTTTGCCAAAATTCGGGTTTCGGTCCTCATTTCGGTTTCGGTGCGGTTTTCTGTTCGGTTCGGTTCGATTCTTACTGCTGGATTTCGGTCAAAATGGACTCAATCGGTTTTCGGTCACGGCTCGGTTATAAACCGAAACCGGCCGTTCGGCTCGGCTAAAAAACCGAACATTTTCGGTTCGGTCGCCGGTCATGCCTTCGGCCACAATTCGGCTTCGGTCAACCGACATTTCGGTTCGGTTTTTGACCGAACCGGGCCGACTGCCAGCCCTAGCTGTAAGCACGTTTCAGCTTAACCGTTCTATGAAAATACCCCGTATTCAGGTCACCCTCACTGATCTTCAGTACTCTAGCTTTTTGCCAGAGAAAACTTTCCTCAGCTTTTTTAAGCTCAGTCACTTTCATAACCCCAACTTTCTCCTCTTCCATAAGAGCATTAGAGGGAGAATTAAGCAACTGAAATTGTATTCTATGAAGCTTTAACTTAGTATCTTTAACTCTAGCAGAAATATCACTGTAGAAATCCTTATTGAATTTCTTTAGGGAAATCTTAAGTTCCTTCTGCTTCCTAAACAAGCTAAGCAAAGGATCATCACCCTGATGCACACTCCAAGCCCTTTCAACAACCCCCAAAAAACATGGATGATCAATCCAGAATTTGAAGAATCGGAAAGGTTTTGGGAAGGATTTAACCTTTTTATCAGTGTGCAGGAGAAGCCCGCAATGGTCTGAAAAATCCGAAGCAAGGCACCTTACTTGTGCATCCTTAAAGACTCTCATCCAACCATCATTGACCAAGAGACGATCTAATCTTCTAGCCACAGGCGGCGGGATTGCTTGTTAGACCAAGTAAAGAAAGAACCATCCGAAGGAAAGCTGAACAACCTTGCAGCATCTATCCAATCTGAAAAATCCGCCATGTGACTAGCATTCCCTTCTCCTCTAGAGTCTTCACAAGCAGAGGCTATGGCATTAAGTCACCAATAATCCCCCACGGAAGAATAGAAGAGAAAGAAAGTAGATCAGTATACAATTCCTTCCTTTCCTCATTACTATTCGAGCCATAAACAAAAGAGATGTTAAACCAGATCCCTTGTTCAATAACCTGACAAGTAATGTGCTGAGCAGAAGAAGCCACAATCGTAACTGAAAAAACCCTTCTTCCAAAATAACCAAATACGCCCCACATCATGCGAACCATAATTGTGAGCAAACTGAAACTAAGAGAACTTATCATTAATAATCTGAACCTCATTGCCTTTCCTCACCCGGGTTTCTAAAACAGCCATAAGGTCAAGACGATATCTACCAAAATATGATAAGAGAACATCTTGTCTAACAGCCTGATTTAGCCCCCTAACATTCCAGGTGAGAGCTATCATTTGCGACTTTAGGCACCTCTGGTGTAGGATCAACATCCTCCATACCTACCTCATCAACCATTTCCAGCGCTTCAAAAGCATTACCCACTGGAAGCACCGCCTCAGGGGGAGGAACCATAGAACTCTTTAGTGCTGACTTAACCAGTTGAAAAATCCCCTCATTCACCGTGGTTATCTGATCCTGAGAAAGAGGACCAGCAGATACAGCAGCCCCCGTCAGAGAACTCCTTGGACCATCAGAGGCCTTCGGAGTGCATTCTTTAGGGGTCTCCTGGACCACGATGGCAGAGGAGGCAGCATGGGGAGTCTCCTGAACCACGACGGTAGAGGAGGCAGCAGGGGGGGTCTGGGGAATAGCCCCCCTGCACCCTTCTTCTTCTTACCTTTCGTGTTACCACCATTTTGAGTATCCTTTTGCAAGGAGATACCACTGGATTTCGGATTCTCAGTTTCATCCTGAGATTTACCACTTTCCTACTGCTTCTCCTTCCAATTAATCGGGCAAGACCCTAGCAGGTGACCAAAGATTTTACACCCTTCACATACCATCGGGAGATTCAGATACTCCACCTTAACAGCACACTCACCATGTCCAACAACAGAGACAGAAAGCTCATCCGGAAAAGGCCTATTGGCCGCCATTAGGACACAAGCTTTAACCGCCTCTGTGCAAACAAACTGCTTAGCTGACATATCCATGTTAAGCGGCTTACCTAGTAAACTCGATATCAAACTAATACCTTCACTAGAACGAAGGTCAAGTGGAATGTTCCGAAGCTAATCCATATAGGCGCAAAACCAGAGACAGGGGGCAATGGTTTTATACCTGAGAACCAAGAGCGAAACACCACCGGAACATTTCCCAAGTGCCAAGGGCCACTGGAGAGAACCCATTTCGCAACTTCCTTTGAAGGAAATTGGAAGAGAAACAGTCCATCTCCATCAGAAGCAATGAAACCCTACAAGGGCCTTCGCGCCCCCAAAGCCTATTGGCCAAGACATAGAGGTTGATGTGACTTTATTTAGTGCATTTTGAGCTTATGATTGCCCTATGAAATGCCCGTGTTTATTCGTGAAATGACATGACTTATATGCTTTTTGATAGCTGCAGTATTAGCGGTATCAAATAACTAATCTACCAAGGCAGACTAGATCGTATTCAACTCGAGGTCTCTTCTTCTTGACTACTCAAAGAAGCTGGCAAATTATTCAGGTTTAAACACTTAGTGCGTGGTGTGAGTTCCACGACTTCTAATCTAATGAACAAAGGAAAATAAAAGATAGAAAGATTAAAAAGGTTGACTAACGAGAAGATAGACGAACTTAGATTTCGAATCCCCCTTCGTTCACCAGAGCATAGGCAATCAACAGATCAGCAGTTTTCAATTCTAATTCGATCAATTTCTATACACCACCATAACTCCTTACCCTTAGGTTTAAGACCGGCGAACGTTCGCTCTATCCGTTCTAACTACCAAGATTAACTAGCCGCCCGGGTACGGTCGCCTCTCGCAACGACTTAATTAACTGTGCAATTACTAATGATTAATGAGTTACTCTTGCAGTGAATTAATCCTAACCGGTTCCTACGAAAGGCACGCTCCAATTATAAGGTTAATTGTTCAATTCGATGTTCTAAAGTAAGGCGAGCGTTCGCTTCTATCCTTAGCTTAACCAGAATCTAATCTAGGTGATCAATCCAGACAAGAAACATGAACAATGAAGAACAAATCAAACATGGAAGAGAACTGATTGAACTTTGAATCTAATTACCGCCGATCCGTGACCGCTTTAAAGCCCTGGGTCACTTAGGGTTCATCTAATCTAAGTTCTACAAGTTCAGTTACTCATATCAGAAACAAGAGAATCAAAGGCAACAATGAAGATCATCATACAGAGGAAGAACAGATAAGAACTGAAAAACCTAATTCTGACGACTCCCGCGAAGCTTCAGTCTCCTGGATCTTCAACTTTAAGCTCCGAGTTCTCCGATGTGGAAGGATGGCGTCACGATCTCTCCACGGATCTTCAGTCTCCTGGATATTTTCGTAAATTCGGCCAACTTCAGAAAATCACAGTTAAATCTACAAAAATCGGAACGACCTCAATCAACTTGCAACTGACTCTATGACACACAAACTACACACGAAAAATATGAAATCAAACAAACTGACACTTTTGGCTCCCCTGAACCTGATTCGAACGACAAAAAAGACTGACTCAAAAATTCAAAAATGGACTCCAGCCGTGGGTTGCCTCCCACGAAGCGCTCTTGTTTAACGTCCGTGAGCCAGACGATACCTGTTAGGGTCCCCAACTTAGGAGTTCCTTGAAGTCAATCGTCTTCTTCAAGGTGTGCGGTTGAGTGCCATGTAGCACTCTAGCAAGGTGATGTAACCGGTAGTGTTCCAGTAGATCGTGGTTCTGGTTGGATGACCAGTTCTTCTTGAATTCTCCTTCTGGAGGAGGAAAGAGGTAGTACGGCGCGGCATGATCAATGAGCTCCATATTCTCCACCTGATGCTCATCAAGAGGTCTCTCGGGATCGAGTGTGTATACTTCCAAATCCTTGACGTCTTCGATTCCCACGTGCTCGTCTCTGGCTTGATCTATAGGTTGACTTGGTGGAAACTCAATTGAGGATATCTCCTCTATTTCTTCGTGCTCCTCTTCAGCTTCAACTTCAAGATGGATTGGCTCTATGTCTTCATCAACCACCACCGCCAAGGATTCTTCTAGCTCATAATAGTCATGGATAGGATCATCATCTTCTTCTTCGAACAGCTCTTGAGCGTCTTCTGTCATTAACTGCTTTGGTTGCTCGAGCTTGATGTCCGTCGCGAGATGAGCTTGTAGCATTGAAGAGATATTATCCAAGGCAAATTGGGTTCTCGACGAGCATTATTGATGTTCATGAAGCATCTCTTGGTTATCTCTAGCGCCTCTTCGATGCTCTTGTTGGTGTGTCTCTTGGTAACCTTGTAGCATTGAAGAGATTTTATCAAAGAGGGAGTCAAATCTCGTCGTTTGTTGTTGTTGTTGATGTAGCATCTCTTCGTAATTCTCAATATTCGGTGCTCCATTGACGCGCCACTCTTGGTACTGGTCATCCCACCTGTAATCCTACATAATCAAAACTCAAAAGCACTACCCAGGTAAATCATGGAAATATGGAGGAAAATTAAATGGTAAGGCGGAAAGGTAGAAGAATAATTTGCCAACTCTTCTTTCAAACAATTGGAAGAGTCCCCGGCAACGGCGCCAATTTGATAGCTGCAGTATTAGCGGTATCAAATAACTAATCTACCAAGGCAGACTAGATCGTATTCAACTCGAGGTCTCTTCTTCTTGACTACTCAAAGAAGCTGGCAAATTATTCAGGTTTAAACACTTAGTGCGTGGTGTGAGTTCCACGACTTCTAATCTAATGAACAAAGGAAAATAAAAGTCAGAAAGATTAAAAAGGTTGACTAACGAGAAGATAGACGAACTTAGATTTCGAATCCCTCTTCGTTCACCAGAGCATAGGCAATCAACAGATCAACGGTTTTCAATTCTAATTCGATCAATTTCTATACACCACCATAACTCCTTACCCTTAGGTTTAAGACCGGTGAACGTTCGCTCTATCCGTTCTAACTACCAAGATTAACTAGCCGCCCGGGTACGGTCGCCTCTCGCAACGACTTAATTAACTGGTGCAATTACTAATGATTAATGAGTTACTCTTGCAGTGAATTAATCCTAACCGGTTCCTACGAAAGGCACGCTCCAATTATAAGGTTAATTGTTCAATTCGATGTTCTAAAGTAAGGCGAGCGTTCGCTTCTATCCTTAGCTTAACCAGAATCTAATCTAGGTGATCAATCCAGACAAGAAACATGAACAATGAAGAACAAATCAAACATGGAAGAGAACTGATTGAACTTTGAATCTAATTACCGCCGATCCGTGACCGCTTTAAAGCCCTGGGTCACTTAGGGTTCATCTAATCTAAGCTCTACAAGTTCAGTTACTCATATCAGAACAAGAGAATCAAAGGCAACAATGAAGATCATCATACAGAGGAAGAACAGATAAGAACTGAAAAACCTAATTCTGACGACTCCCGCGAAGCTTCAGTCTCTTGGATTTTAACTTTAAGCTCCGAGTTCTCCGATGTGGAAGGATGGCGTCACGATCTCTCCACGGATCTTCGAACTCTCTAAACTCTATCTATCGACCCTAGAGTCGGCTGACTCTCAAAAGTCTGATTCGTGAAAATATGAATAATGATTTGATTTGTCGTCTGTCTGCCAGTTGCTTCTCTTTAAATAGGTACGATTAGGTTTCCAATACAGCGCCGGATTTGGAAGGGATTTTCGCCGAAAATATCAAGCTATTTTTGGCGAAAACTTTAGTTAAAATCCCCTGTGTCATTTCTTCTAGGATTTTCGGCGAAAACATAAGGAAGTTTTCGCCGAAGACTTCAGTGTAAATCAGCCTGTGAGTTCTGAAGGTATTTTCGCCGAAATCCTCATAGTATTTTCGGCGAAAACATTGTGCTGGGCACTTGGATCTTCGGTTCTGACTATGGTTTGATTTCTGGTTCGCTCCTTGAGGTCTTGAATACGTCCATGGCTACGTAAATGATGGCAAAAATCTGTGCTATCACAAAAACACTAGAAAACCATCAAATAGACCCAAAAAGGGCCAAAGTAACCAAATCGGTAGGAAATATGGCAGTTGAGTGAATATTCGCTATTTTACTCCTAAAACCACGTTTCAAGCAAGGGAATGTCGCTTAAACGAGGCCGATAATCACGTCAAATCGAGTGTCATCACTTTTATTGAAGTTTTGTGCAAAGTATCCATTTGTTGTCTGGTTGCCACTTTGGAGCCAAATTCGTGGTCTATTGGAGTTGCCTCTGTGCATTTTCAGGTTATGGCATCTAAGTACGGATGACAAGGAGCATATAGGAGCAAACAGGAGGTCATTTGGAGTCCGGACGAGGGAGATATGAGCATTACAAGATCGAGTTTTCCGCAGAGTGCAGGGGTGTGCACGCCGTGCACTTCCCCCTGCACTATAAATACTCTTGTTTTTGGCCATTTTGGGGCATCTTTGATCTCTCTTGAACCCCAAACACATACCACGAACCCTCAAACCCTAGAACACATTTTTGGAGCAATTTGAAGCCATTGGAGCTAGGATTGAAGCCAACAAACCTTGGGAGAAGTGCTTACAAGTGGAGAAGTGAAGATCATCTCAAGGATTCATCCATGGTGTTCTTCGTGACCATTCTTCCTTCTTTTCTCTTTACTCCCTTGGCCATGTGTGGCTGAGTTTCTAGGGTTCATCTTGGATGGGTAGATTAGTTGTGCTATGATAGAGGGATGATTGTATAGAACTTGCCATGATTGATCTTGGTTGTATGAGGATGATTCCTAGACTTGTTCTTAATGCCATTTTATGCCATGTTTGCTTGATTTGGTCCATTCAATGTGATTTGATGCATGAGAGTGCTTGGATTGCATAGATTGTAGGTCTAGGGATTGAAGTGAGTGTGTTCTAAGAGATTAGATCATCTTGTTTCAACCATTTTCACTTGATTTCTCTCTTGGGCATTTTATCGAACACTTGGTGTGCATGTGGATTTTCATTCAATTGATTTTGAAAAGTCTTTTTGGTGAATCTCTTAGTGTTAGAGCATTGATATGAGAGTGTTGTGCCTAGCCTTGTGGTCATAGAGTCTTAAGAGAGGGTCTTGTGTCTTGGCATTTCATCAAACACTTAGAATGCATCCTTTTTCACTTAGCTTGAGAGCGAGAGCCTAAGTTGAGTAGTATTTGGATAGGGATTAGGTGCTACGAGAGTGCATTGAGTCTATAGAAGTGAAATGCATGGTCATCCAAATGCAAACTCGATCTTGATTGGCTTGTTTGTTCAATTAGTCCTCTTGAGCATGATGAAACTACCCACCAAGAGAACCCTCTTTGTCTTTGATTTGAGCCACCTTTCTCTCTTGTTTAATATTTGTTAGTATTGCGAATCTTTGCTTTTGTTTCTGAATTTCTCAATCAAACCAAACCAATTTCAAATGTCTAGACCGTCTATGAGAAGTGTGAGTATTGGTTTATGAGAGGACCCCGTGGAATACGACCTTGGTAAAATCCTTTTATCAGAGGTCCCGTTCTTTCGGCGGCTTACCAGAAAATTGACCCACCAAGCAAGACCGAAGCCGCTCACGACCTGGCTTAAGAGCCGAAGCAGGGACTTGAAGAACCCCATCCACCACAACAGGCTCAATAAACCGAAGAGAAAGCTCCGAAGAAGCACCAAACAAATCAACCCAAGACTTGAGCTCGTCACCACTCTCAGAAGAAGGCGCCATTCAACCTAAGAAAAGAATAAGGAGGAAAACTGCTTATGAGAAAATCATTAGCAGCGACCAAAAGAAATCGACGGCCAGCCGGCCGGTGAAAGATCGGAGATCAGGAAGATCAACAATCGCAAATTAGGTTTTCCGCCGCTTCTTCAGACAAAACCTAACAACGTAACCTTTTACAATAAAAGTTTATGTCATGGCTTTACTCCATAACTTTTACTTTGAGAATAAATATTAAATTCTTATTATAACATGTGCTTATGAAGAATGAAATTTGTTAAACAACAAATTACATAACATTAGTAGAATTATTTTATATGAATGTATAAGTATATGGTGAACACTCCGGTGCACCCACTAAAAGTGGGTGCACCGGGTACCCACTAACATTTGATAGATAAACATGTTTTTAATATCTTTTTTTTCGAGTATAAGAATCTACATGTTGTTAAAGGATATATAGGACGATTTGAACAAAAAACTAATTTGGTAGAGATGATAATCTATCATATTGAGAAAAAATGCAGCTGTAAAAGAAACCTGAAGAACATTAGGTATAATCTTATACTATGATGACTAAAAATTGTAATTAAGCTCAATTTAGACTTATTAAGATTAAATCTATTGATATAAACAATTAGTTCAATAGAAATATCACTCTAGATAGCACAAACGTCATGGGTGTACCCGGTGCACCCACTTTTAGTGGGTGCACCGAAGCGTTTACCGTAAGTATGGTATATACACATTAAATGTGGATTTAAGGAGATGTATTTAATATGAAAGCATTTAATAGGATGAGAGAAGATAATTATATTTTGATTTAAAAATTGTTGATTATGTGGAAAATTGTGAGAAGAGTGCTAGCTTATGTGGCAAACTCAAACTCAAGAACTCCCATAGTATATTTTAAGATAAAAATAAAATTATTTACACAATTAAATACGTTCTCAAATTATTGACAATTTTAGTAATTTTCGCCCACACCCCAGGCGAATTCGCCCAGAATCCAGGCGAAAATGACCCGTGAGTTGGTCTGGCCGGAGTCCTGACTGGTCAGAACCAATAATGGGGCGCAACATATCCTTCCTGGGTGAATTCGACTAGAGATTGTGAAACTCATAGTTACGCAAGTTCAGTGGACAATCAACCTCATACAAGCTAACTCGCATACTATGGAATATTAGAAGACATAATTGAGCTTAATTACCATGAAGATTTCTGTGTGGTATTATTCAAGTGTAAATGAGATAATATACACAATTCTAGTTATGTGAAGAAAGATGGGTTGGGGTTCACACTGCTTAATTCTCACACTTGCTATATACTGGAAGTCGTTTAGACGATGAGCCATAAAGAATTTGAAGCAAATGATGCTCGAACGGTATACTATGTGGAAGATAAGGTGGAAAGGGGATGGTGTATTCCTATACATCAAACCTAGAGATGTGTATGACATGAGCGATCAGGAAGGGAGCATTGTTCATGAGAGTGAGATGCTTGTAAATCCAGAGTTCTCGGATTTTGATAATTCCACTGATCTACCCCTAACTAGGCCTGAAATTGTAGAGTTTGATGATTAATTAGGATTTGGTAATTACATATTGAGTCCATATGACTTATTGTTATTGAACTATATAAAATGGTTGGATGTTTGAAAATCATGATTGCTTTTTGTTATGCAGACATGCCTCATCGTAGAGACGCGTGGACGGTTGAGCTCATTGATCCAGCTGGATTTAGGACTCCTGGATATGTGGCCAGTAGCCGGATCTTGAGCATACGAGATGGCAAGAAGGTCATCATACCTTGGGCCCCTAGGACCTGAGGGAGCTGGTACGACCTCTCTGTTGGGCCAATTCACGAGCTTACTAGCTAATGACCACAACTACCTCCCGCTTCAGTATGAGTCGTGGGGAAACGTGACAGATGATGAGAAGCAGGACTTGATGACATGTGGGTAAGTGTACAACTATGAAATTATTTACCTTTGATCAGTTAGTTCGAGTAGGTTAATAATAATTTATAAACGTTGAATTTGGTGCATCGATGTATCATGATTGAGCCGCTAGAGATGAAATATAGGGTCACTAAGTACGTCTTGGAGGATATTGGAAAGAAGTGGTGGGACGCCAACACCCGAATATGGAACTGTTATGCGGTTAACAAACTTCGGGCAGAGAGGCGGAAGGCAGCTCAAGAAGCCGACTAGGAGTACAATGAGGAAGAGTTTGCGGTGCCCGTGAGGGCGTGGGCACTACAACACAAGCCGGACAAGATCCTTGCGCCTATGTGGGCACACTTCATGGATATCAGACTGAGGCCCAATATGGTGGTAAGTAGAGTTGAAATTGGATATTATTTTAATGTATTTTATGACAATGGATATATAATTCAGAACTATATATCCAAATTTACAAATGACAAGACCAGCCAAATCGAAGCTCCATCCATCCCTAATAATTCAATTTGCCCGGTTCAACTTAGAAAATGTAACCCACACATACTGAAACATTAACCAAACCAATCTAGATCTCACTGTTTTCTGCACACTTCAAGTAGCAATTCACAGAACATGCACAATGCCAAGTGAGTCAACTAGACTTCCTGACACAGAAATATTTAGTAAAAGGTAAAACTCTTACTCTCTCTGTTTAGGGCCGTGTTTATGCACTCATTCATTTTAAAAAATGAGTTACTTACCATATGCTTGCACATCAACCAAAATCTCCACCAATGTGATAACACCAACTTTAATCAAAAGGTCTTTAGATTGGGTTGTAATGGGGTTTAGGTGAAGGTAGAAAGAAATAAGGAAAATGGCGAGTGAAACGTGACGTGACCATTGACTCTACTTCATCCGCTTCCAGGCCTACAAATTACATGTGATCTAGCTAGGACTATTACAATTGAAAATTCTCAGAAACATTCCAACCCCTTCTATCCAAAAACTGCCTATACTAGTGCGCAACCCGGACACTTCGCTTAGGTGTCGGGCTTACTTAGCTTTCTTTACAGTTTATGTGCCTATACTAGTGCTCAACTTGGACACTTCACTTAGGTATCAAGCTTGCCTAAATTTCTTTACAACCAGGGGCGGAGATAGGGGGAGCCGGGCCGAGCCCCGGCTCACCCCATTTTCGGTCATGAGCGTTAAATCCGAGTGTAATTATGTGATTTTTTTGAATTCGGCTCAATGCAAATTTAAAATCTGAATCAGTATTATATTAATTCAACTCAGTTCATTGTTATTCAAACTTAAAAGTAAATATATTTTAAAACATTT
Organism: Linum lewisii; assembly: GCA_034768395.1. NCBI lineage: Eukaryota > Viridiplantae > Streptophyta > Magnoliopsida > Malpighiales > Linaceae > Linum > Linum lewisii. The sequence goes on from CM068299.1 coordinate 11,103,778, forward strand.
GTGATTTTAAGCTAATATAATTAATATACTCAATCATATTAACCATGCCCTTCTTTAATACTAATATTTGGTCAACTAGTGTAGAGGGTTGAGTAAGCCCAATATCATTTTATCTCGACTTATAGATGAGTAAGAATACAATATTTGATGATAAATCATTCAAATTAATAAAAAATCGCTGGTGGCACATTCCAATTTTCATTTGGTTAAGAGTAATACTAATAATCTTAAGAACAAATATATCAGGGACAATGATCTAATGGTGAATAACATTACATATTGAAAGTAAATAATATATTGGAGGCAAGCACTCCGGTACCCACAGGGTACCGGTACCCCTATTATGTGTCAACATTCTATTGGTTCTTATAATAGAGTATTTTTCGCTACATTGTAATGCTTCCAATTTTTTTTTTACAGAAACAACTTATACTTTCTTAGTCTACATTTTAGTCTTATTTTATATAATTTTATAGTGAGTGCATAAATAATATCATATGGCTATTTCAATCCCTCCATTTTGTTGTTTATTCAATCTACAATTAAACTAACAGACTGTCAGCTTAAAATTGATTAAACGACTCTATTTCAGTATTTCACCATTCATTTGAGTTATCTTTTCATTGATTTCTCTTCATAGTTCCTCATTTCTTTGTTCCATTTTCAAATTAATGAAGATGAATTGCATGTCGCTAACAATGATTCAGACGAACCGTCTACCGAGAGATGAGAGAGAAAAGAAAAGAGAGAGGCTTAGGCATTTTAGGTGGGGTGGGGGTCGTCGGACGTCCCTCCGGCAAGTCTTTGGTGTTGTCTCCTCTTCTTGAGGATCGGGTATTGCGTACGCTTAGAATTAGGGGTTTCGAACTTCGTATCTCGTCTTCTTGCCGGTTTGTAGATGCTCCTTTCTGAATCTCAGTTTTTGGTGCTGGAGCTGAGCACTTCGTGTATGCAGATAAGAGTCTTCTGCGTTGGGTGGCCTCTTCACTGCAACAGGCAATGAGTTTGGGTTGGAAGCTTCCAAGGAATTGCTTGAAACAGAGTGGAAGCAGAGCTCTCTTCTTGGGTTGTTTCACTAATAAAGACATCTCCTTCTTGAGAGTGATGGAACATTGTAGGGAAGGGAAACGATTTTACATTGCCATACCTATGGACAACAAGCAGGTTGGCTGGAGTTCTTGTCTTAAAACCATCCAAAGCCTTTTGTCTGAGTTTGAGGACTCAGTGGTTCAGACTGCTCTCCCCATCTCTTTTGCTGAGGCGGTTTTAGGCCACAAACTCAAAATGTCGACGACCAACAAGGTGGGGGATTCGATTCAGATCGTGGTGGAAAAGGAAGCAGTGAGGGATAGGATCAATAGGCTGACCAGTTGGCTGGTGGTCTCCTTCCGTTGGGGTTTGCATGACCCTCTGAATCTGGACATTTTTAGGGGTTGGTTGGCACGCTGGTGGGGCTTCAAGAATGGCATGGAGATTATTTCGTTAGGGGATGACTCATGGCTTATCGAATGTGGCTCTGCAAATGAAGTTCAACGAATTCTCGCAAAGGAAAGTGCTTGGCACTTCAAAGGAATGGAGATGGTGGTTGACAGATGGAGTTTCTCTGCTGGTCGTTCAAACTCTCTGCTCAAACATGGGTTTCAATGGATTCAAATCTTTGGAATACCAATTCATCTTAGATCTACAACCGTGTTCAAAAGCTTGGGAGATGCAGCAGGTGGTTTTTTGGATTGCCAAGAGACAGGCTTCTCTACTGTTAGGATCAAAGTGAAGACTTGGAAGGAGAGGCCTTCATCTCTATCTTGTCTTACAAGGGTAACGTGTTTGTGGTTCATCTATTGGAAGAACCTCTCTTTTTTCGGGATAGAGAATATCAATAAAGAGGGGGGGGGTTTACTCAGGGGCAGATCTCCGATCAATGTTGGCGACAACCTCGCCGGTGATGACGTCAGCTTTGGGGCAGGAGATAGCGGCGACGTCGGTTTCCATGTTGGAGGCGGCGATGACGAATGTTCAGATGTTTGAGGAGGAGGCGGCAACAGGAATGGCAACGATTGAGACGCCGGTGGCGAAGAGGGCAGCGACGGCGGTTTCGATGCCGGAGAAGGTAGAAACGACGGAGGTTGCGGCGTCGGAGGTGTCGACGGCAATGGCAAAGGTTGCGGTGCCGAAGGCGACGACGACGACGACTTTGGTTATTGTGCCGGAGGTGAGAGATGATACAAATCTTGAGGCAAAGAAAACGACAAGAAGATCAAAGGAGAGAGTGAGGAAACAAGGGTGGCGGCTAGGTTTTTGTTCCTAGGGAGACTGAGTTCATTAGCAGCTGGCGATATAAGCAATGTATTTCAAGGCCTTCTGATTAACGACATAGTGACCAGGCCTTTAGGGCTTTCTTCCCAGGCCGAATTTTATGAAAGGAAAAAGTGGGGGGCTTTGGGCTTGGAGCTGGAGGCTTCTTCCTCTGATGGGCCTAGTGTTGTGGAAGATTTGGATGTTTCTCATTTGCAGCAGCAACCATTTCTTTCTTCCGGAGCTGATCTTCTTTTGGAACCTTCTCATGAGCAAGAGGATGAACAGAGACGGTTGTCTGAAATATTTGAACAACAGTGTGATTTGATCACATCCAACGGAAGGAAAATGGCACAAATTTTGGACCTCCGTCTAAATGATTCACAAGAGGAGGCCTTGGAGAGAGTTTCAGAGGTGGCAAGAGAAGTTGTGCGGGGAAGGGCGAAAATGGTGCCGAAGACCAAAGAGGAATTGGAGCTCAAGCGGTTAAATTGGAACTTCATCTCGCATTCTCCAGAGTCTTCTCGTCGTACTAGGTATGTTAACCCAAAACTCGCTACCCATGTTGCCTAAAATTGTTTCTTGGAACGTTAGGGGTATAGGGGATACCTGTAAGCAATTTAGGATTAGGCAAAGGGTTAAAAATTTCCATGCAAATATCTGGTGTTTTCAAGAGACAAAGTTGGGGGTGGTGGACAGATTTACGATTGCTCGGCTTTTAGGAAATAGGGATTTAGGTTGGGAGTTTTGCAAAGCGGAAGGTACACGCGGTGGCATTTTAACCGCTTGGGATACGAATGTTGTTGAGTTAGAGAACCATTGGGAAGGAAGATTTTGTTTGGTTACTCTGTTTCAGAATAGTTTGGATGGTTTCAAATGGTTGTTGTGGGATAAAATGTGGCCCATGCCCTCATAGTTGTGTATTCTGCACGAAATGCCATCATAGAGTAGATTCTGTGTCGGGTGCCCTCAAAGTATTGATTAGCTGCACGAGTAGGGTTTTTTCCGGTTTCCCAGTAATCAGCCGGTTAACATCCAACTTGGCAGCCTTTTACTTTAAAATAATCAATTAATAATAATTAAGACAAAGAAAATTGAAAAGAAAAAAGTGATTAAATTCCTGTACGATTCTTCCCAATCGTCATAATCCACCGCTACTCATCCTTCACCAGCTCCGTCTTCCCCGCCTTGTCCACTCACTTCCGCCTCATCGACCCACTCAGCTCCGACGTCCCCCCTCGATTCTCTGATCCGCCATCGTGGTCCTCTGCGTGGGACCTCCGCGGCCAGTCGGCTGTTACGTCTGATTTCCTCGATCGCTTTCCCTCCCTCGGAATAAACACATAAATACAAGATGGAGCTGAACTGAAGGAAAGACGACGAACCCGTCTCAAATTCTCAATTGAGTTAATTAAACAGAGGTGGGCTTGTAATCGATGACAACAACTTTGTTGAGGTTTCACATTTGTCGAGGCTTTACAACGAGTAAAGAGGACAGCCAAGAACACATTGGCGAACTCAACGTGACCAGGATGAGGCACGTATACACTCGGCGATCCCTTGAGTGCTCACGAAGGTGGAGACGAAGACGTGAGTGAATCCCTGGTGCATATTCTCGATGCTCACATCTGTTCCCCTGCCGGTAATCGAAGAATAGATGAATGATCTTTACATATCGTGAATCGGGAGGAAGATATAAAGCCAAGAAAAAAGAAACAAGGAATGGAGAATGAATGAACTAGTGGAAAGCCTTCATAGGTTCGATCAGATTGACGTGATTGGCGTAATCCTTGAAGAGTCTGTCGATCTCCTCTGCCGAAATCTCTGGCTTGAACTTGGAGAGAAGAACGTGCTTCACTTCTCCCTTCCCTTTTCCCTCCCCTTCTTCCATTCTCTCAGATCGAATCTTCCAAATCTCGTACCTCAAGCTCTACAACTCTGCTTTTCGCCTTTGTTTCGATCTTTAGCGAAGACAAACAAGCAAGTGGAATATTTTAACAAACCCCACCCTATTTTAATCATTTTTTTTATTTTCAATTTTCTTTGTCTTAATTGTTATTAATTGATTATTTTAAAGTATACGGCTGTCAAGTTGGAATGTTAACCGGCTGATTATTGGGAAACCGGAAAAAACCCTACTCGTGCAGCTAAACAATACTTTAAGGGCACCCGATGCAGAATCTAATCTATGATGGCATATCGTGCAAAATAGCAAGACTATGAGGGCATGGGCCGCATTTTATCCGGTTGTTGTGTAATGTTTATGGGCCAATTTATGGGGATCAAAATGATGATTTCATTCTGGAATTAAGGGACAGTCTGGCTTGGTGGAACTTTCCGGTTTGCTTATTCGGTGATTTTAATATGGTTAGGTCGTTGGAAGAGATTTCAGGGAGGTTTAGAGCTTCTTCAGAGATGAATCTGTTCAATGAGTTCATTGCGGATTGGGGCTTACTAGATATGCCATTAAGTGGGGCGGTTTACACGTTTTCAAATTTTCAAGATAATGCTTCCCTCTCTAGAATCGATCGGGCTCTCGTCTCTTTGGATTGGGACAATCACTTTTCTTTTAGTACGCTCCAAGCAGAAATCAGGACCTGCTCAGATTATTGTCTGCTCATCCTGGATTGTCACAATGGTAGGATTTTCCGCCGGCCATGGAAATTCGAGTCGATGTTGTTGGAACATCATGACTTTGGGTCTGTGGTTGGAGCGTCCTGGGTCGGCAGGGTTGTAGGTTCTAATGGTATGTTCGTCTTGGCTGCTAAATTAAAGAAACTCAAGGAAGTTCTCGGAGTTTGGAATAAGTTGGAATTTAAGAGAAATGAGATCCTCATCCAAGAGACTCTTGATAAGATCAAAGACTTAGACATCTTGGAAGAAAACAATTCTCTTTCTCCATAAGATAGGTTGGAACGGGGCCTCCTCAAATGTGATCTGGACAAACTCTGGAGGAGAGAGGAAATATCTTGGAGACAGAAAGCTAGAGATACTTGGCTTTGGTTGGGGGACAAGAATACAAACTACTTTCACAAGATTGCCAACCATAATAGGCGTCGTAATCTAATTACCTCGATCAAAATTGGTGGAACAGTTTACTCAGATTTTGAAGAGTTGGCAAATGCGATGGTTAAGTTCTACGAGATCTTGTACTCGGACCCGGTCACATCTAGACCCTTTCCTTTTGGTTTGGTGTTCTCCAGGATTGATTCGAGGGGATCGATAGAGCTTACTATGGATTTTACCGAAAAGGAGCTTTGGGAGGTGGTGCGCGGATGTGACAACGAGAAAGCCCTCGGTCCTGATGGTTTCAATATGGGTTTCTACAAAACGTTTTGGGGTTTGCTGAAGGTTGATGATCTTAAAGCGATGAGAGACTTTGCCACTTTGGAGTCTCTTCCTAGGTCGATTAACTGCACTTTTTTGTGCCTAATCCCGAAGAAGGACACTATCGAGGATATTAAGGACCTTCGCCCTATAAGCTTGGTTAGCTCCTTCTATAAGATCCTTTCCAAGACTCTTGCCATGAGATTAAAGAAGGTTCTGCACTCTTGTATTTCTACTCAACAGTGTGCTTTCATTGAAGGTCGTCAGATTTTGGATGCGTCCCTCATTGCTAATGAGCTTATCGACGCTCGAAGACGCAACGGCCGTTCAGGGGTGATTCTCAAGTTGGACATTGAGAAAGCCTTTGATCACATCAATTGGGGTTGTCTTCTGAGAGCATGAACCACATGGGTTTCTCGGAAAAGTGAATTCGCTGGATTAGATGTTGCATTTCTTCAGCTCATTTCTCAGTCCTCGTCAATGGGGAGGCGAAAGGATTCTTTGGCAGCCAAAGGGGGTTAAGACAAGGGACTCTCTCTCCCCTTTCTTGTTCATCATAGTGATAAATTATTCTCACAAATGATGAATAAGGCCAAAGAAGCTGGCTTAATCGAAGGGTTCTTTATGAATGAGAGGAATAAAACCGGGAAGTAAATCACCTCTTGTATGCCGATGATGCTATGATCTTTTGTGATGCCACGATTGACCAAGTGCAACACGTGCTTTCGGTGCTCATATGCTTTGAAGCGGTTTTCGAACTTAAGATTAATGTGCACAAGTCAGTCCTCTACACAATCAGAGTTGTGGATAGTGAGGAGGAGTTGGCTAACATCTTTGGTTGTTCCCTCGGTGTCTACCACTTATCTAGGTTTGCCTTTGGGTTCTAAAGCGGCTAATAAGCATATTTGGGACCCGGTGATTGCGTGCACGCGAAACAGAATGGAGTCGTGGAAGGCAAAACTTCTTTCCTTTGGAGGAAGAATGACTCTTCTCAAGAGCGTCTTATCTAGCTTACCTATCTACTATCTGTCCTTGTTCAAAGCTCCAGTGTCAGTGGTGAAAGAACTAGAGAGGATGCAGAACCGGTTCCTTTGGGAGGGTCACAGGAGGAAAGGAAGCCGCATTTGGTTAGTTGGGACCTGGTCAAGACCCTTATGAGGAAAGGGGGTTTGGGCATTCTTGATCTTCGGGCCATGAATGATGCTTTACTAGGAAAGTGGGTGTGGCGGTTTGCAGTGGAGAGGAACGCTTGGTGGAGGAGACTCATTGTGTGCAAAACGGGGTGTGGAGTTTCAGAGTGGAAACCGATTTGGAGGCTACAAGGGGCAGGCTGGTCAATTTGGCGGGACATTGTTTCGTATAGCTCTAGATTTTGGCAATACGCTTTACTCGATCTGGGGGTGGGGATGTTTCTTTCTGGTTTGATTCTTGGGTGGGGGTGAGTGCTTAGCTGTGAGGTTTCTCAGGATTGCAGCAGCTGCGCAATCCCGGGAGGTGTCCCTCTTTGACTATGTTTCTGTGAGTGACAGGTATGACTGGCAGATTCCTCTATCCCTTGCGCTCAGAGGTGGAGCAGAGGAAGAAAGAGACGACTTCTGGAGTTTCTCGCGGACATTCCATTTGGTCGGATCACTCAGGGGCCTTCATCAATCATCTGGTCTCTTTCATGTTCATGGAACTTTTCGGTTAGATACGTGGTCGACTCACTTACGAGATCACAAGTTTCCAGGTTTGAATCACTATCCTTTTTCGGCTGTGTGGAGGAAACTCATCCCCTCCAAGATTAGTGGCTTCATATGGCAAGTGTTTCACAAGAACATTTCCACTTTCGATAATCTTGCCAAGAGAGGTTTTGTTGGCCCAAGCATTTGTGTGTTTGCAGAGCCGACCTTGAGTCGGTGTCACATTTGTTTTTAGGTTGTAGGTTCTCTTGTTCAATTTGGTCCACTTTCAGTTCCAAACTTGTCATGTTCGGTCCGACAGATAGTGATGTTAGTGGTTTCATTATGGGATGGCAAGTTAGGAACTGTGTTAGTGAGTTTGAGATCTTCAGTACAGGTTTGATGCAGTGTTGGTACATTTGGGGGGAAAGAATAGCAGAATTTTTAGAGAGGAAGTTTCGACAATCCCAATTCTGGTTTGGAGGATTGCCTTAGCGGTGGGAAGATGGTTTCGAGTCGCTGGAAAAGTCTCAGTTTCGGGGTTTCGAAACTGGTTGGCGCTCTGGCAACATGTTTTTGATCCAGGTTGAGGTTCAAAAACTCTTTCACTTTTTCGGCTCTGTTTGTTTTGTTGCAGAGCTTGTATATTTTGTCTGTTTGGGTGGGCTCTTGTTTGGTAGGTTTGGAGGATAGGCGTGGGATTCAAACCACGACCTATATTTTTTGGGTGTATAACGGATAGGGGGGTTGGCTTTTCTTTAGGGGTTTGGAGATGCTTAGCGATTACTGGTATCTCCCTTGTATATGCGCTTGCTGTTTGGACCTTACATATATATATATATATAATATATACAGGGCCGTCCAATGAATTTTGGAGGCCCTATTCCAAAATTTATAGTATAGTCATATTAAAAAATGATAACATATACTCGGTTTACTTGTATTAATATGACCTGAGATGATCTGGGGCACGTAAAACTTGACTCGCGATAGATTTATAACATATTTGGAAAATTCATGTCATTCCTAGCCTACATGAATTTTTATTAAAACAACAAAAATTTGAGAAAATTTAATATATTTATATATAAATCAATAAAATTAATACCATATTAAAAGACCAAATAATAATGATATATAAAAATTTAGAAAGAAGAAACAATGTTTGTTGAAATATAAATTTTATTTCATTTTGTCAAAGCAAGGAATTGAATTGAACCCTTGCCCTTCCAAAACAGAGTAACAAGCTAAGCCACTAGGCTAACACTGCATTAATCTCTTTTTTTGCATAGCATTTTATAATACATTTCTCAGGTATTTCTACTTAACCCGAAAATTTTGAGGCCCCCAAAATTTTGTGGCCCTTGTGCCGGAGGGCAGGCCAGCACACCCTAATGGCCGGCCCTGCATATATATATATTATATATTAGTAACTATCAATTATATAAAAAAAAACAATGATTCAGACGAAATCAGAACTAGTAGCTGCCAAAGGGCACAACTGAAAAAACGACGAGAAGGAAGTTGGAAAGGCGTGGCTCCGATCCGCTAGTCGATATCCATTAGCACTGCCTTGTGCTGATCAAGGAACCTTAGTTGAACGAGATGATGATCAACGACGAGAGGAAGTTGGTCATGGTGTTGTGATTGGAGATGGTGAAATTGAGGTTGAGGACTCGACGGAAAGAGAATGGATGTTCTGGTGGGAGTTCGTTCGGAAGAAATTTTGGCATTTTCACGAAACCCTAATCATCTTCATTCATGAGGACCGAATAGTAAACTCTCTATCTTCCTCTCTTTCCCCACTTGTATTGTTTCTCTATTTCTACATTGTTATCGTTCTATCTGCTTTTAACTTTCATTTCTCTGTTTCTTGGCTTTCTGAGTTTTGGTTTTGTTTTTGTAGAAATTACCTCTTTAAGCTTCTGCTAATCGATCGGAGACTCCATCGTGGGAAAATATTTCATGCTGCTCCGATTCGCTGTAATTTGAACTTGGCGTATTCACCCTCGTTGCAAAGGTATTGACCTCGTCGACGGCGAGTAAAGCAGAAGAAGGAGCTTGGAATGAAATTGGGCTCTACAAAAGGAGAGTTGCGACTTGCGACCAACAATGATGAATTGGTACGACGTGCTACAATGAAGAAAGTTGCAACGATCGGTATCAACAAAAAAAAAATCCAACCTTCAATTATTTGTCCATCCACACCCAAAAACTGGAAACTTGTATGAGTAAGGAGAAAGGAAACCGTGGTTAACTGATTTGTTGATTGAATTTTTTTTTTAAAATTATAATGATTGATTTGGAAATATGATTATATTAGTGTGCCTATCAAGAATTTATAGGACATGTGGATTGGGATGTACAAGTAAAATAGTTTAGGATCTTTTTTAAAATTAAAAGTATTTCAAGCATCAAAACTTAATACAAAATAATCCTATATAATCAGCCAATAAGATTCTGCCACATAATAGGGGTACTGGTACCCTCAGGGTATCGGAGCGTTTGCCATGTACTTTATTATATATATATTTGAGTAGTAATTGTATTATACTATATTAAAATTTATGAAAAAAATTGTTTTAATTCCGGTTCAGGGCATCTTTTAATCCTGGTTCCGCCCTTGTTTATAACACTTGATTTATTTGAAATAATTTGATTTGCATACGAAGAGATCATACATTTTTCTTTACAACTTCATGATTGCATGGGACAACTCTGAATGGGTTCTCGATGAGACAGAAAGAGATGTTGTAGCTAGGTCATATCTCTTTCGATGAGGGTTATTATCGCTCGTGGGGAGTAGATTAACGACGATGTCAGTGTAGATCCATAGATAAACATGAAAATTGGAGATGTTTCCGACAAAAATAGTTCTAGAAAAATACAGTGCACAGATATTAATTGTACAAGCTGCACAAAGAAGATCTATTCTCGACATACTGATTGCAATTCAAAGAGAGGTTGTTCAACGAGGTTTTCAAAACTAAGGTTTTGAAGTAGTCGTTAGTGGTGAAGTTTTTGTCAAAACTACGGGAGGAGTTAACAGACTAAGTAATGAAGATTTAACTTGGGTCAAATACTTAAAACCTCCCGAAATTATAGGACAAGTTACAAACTTATTTTAAAATTTTAATTCGATATGGTGGTCCTATTACTATGAAACGGGTTACAAAGTGGTCATAATGACGTCATCAGTGTGCTTTTTCAGCCATTTTCGCCATGTCACCATTGACAGTCATCAAAAATATAATTTAAAATTCAACAATATGATTCAAATCTAAATATAAACTTATCTACCTAATAATTTTTTATTCAAAGTTAAATTTAGTGAGTCAGATTGATATAATTTTGGATTTGAATCAATTTAAGATGAATTTTAAATTATATTTTTGATGACATGTCAATGATGATGTGGACAAATGGCTTGAAAAGTACACCGATGAAAGTCATTAGGACTACTCTATAACTCGTTTCATAGTAATATGATCACTCTGTAACGGATTAAAGTTTTAGGACGAGTTTGTAACCTACCATATAGTTCCGGGACGTGTTAAGTATTTGAACCTTTTAACTTTTAGCTAAAAGTTGTAGTATGCAAAATTTAGGTAAAATCTGTCATTTTTTAAAAGGTTTGAACTAAAAAGTGTATTAGGTGTTTCGAGGGAGAAACCTGGCGAGGTGGTAGGAAACAAGAAGCAAAACCGATTACCTCGGAGAAATTAATTAGAGAAGAATACTTTTTTTTTAGCATAGAAATTAGAGAAGAAGAATTTCCGTCTTGAAAACCATAGTGCGAAGCGAGGGAAATCCTCCTGCCACAGATCCCTCCCTCGCTGGCCGCTGCTTCATCTTCTGTTTGTTTAAATCTCATCTAACAAAACCCCCCCAAAACGAAGAGATTTGAAATTCAGGAGTTTCAATCCCTTTACCTATCAGCCTGTTATTTGGGAAAATTTACTCGTTACCCATTCATACTCTGGCTGGCAAGTGGCAATCAACGTATTTGAGGCGGAAAGGTGAGATTTTCATCCCTCTTTTGGATTAGTATGCTGTGAGGATGGGATTTGGCAAAGGATCCACGGCATCTTCTTCCGAAACTATGCCTTCGTCAATCACAGGCAAGCAATCACTTCATTTTAGTTTGTATATTCATCCATATGCGGTTAAGTGTTAGTGAATCTAGTTTAATTGGATAGCTGCACTGCTGTATCTTCTAGATATTAGGATCTTCTATAACCCTTAGTCGATGAAGGTTGTTTCCAAATTTGGAACTCTCGGTTTTGCACTATGTAGATATCAAATAGGTGGTTTGTTAGGCTACGCCACTCTACAGAATTGCGTGTAGAGTAGACGGGTTCCTTACTGTTCAGACCCTTACTTAATGTTGAATGAAGAAATGAGGCATGGAAGTTTTCTATTCAATGCGAGAACCGTTGTATGTTGCAGAACTTCGTGAGAAGCATCAACAGGAGCTGGAGAATTTGACAATAGCAACACAACCCATCAAGACGTTGAAGTTTTTCGTTCTGTCTATATTTCAATATTTTAAGCTCTGCGTATTATACCTTCTCGGAAAAGGTGTCTGGCTAATGCTTTTGAGTGCCGTGGTGGTGGCTTTTGTTTTTCTGGTGGCTACTATCGATGGTCCTCATGAAAAGGTATTGTGGTTCGTGATACCCACGACTTCTATTTTCAATTCTCCTTTGTTTTCTGGATTTGCTGACTGAAAATGCGTTAGCAGTATGACCAGTGTAGCAAGATATGCATACACGCTTTTCTACCTTGCTTGATTGAGAGTTTATAAATATTAAGATCTTTTCTTATGCAGCACCTTGAAGAAGTATATCATTATTTGCGATTTGGATTGTGGTGGATTGCTCTTGGTGTTGCATCATCAATTGGTCTAGGTAAGATACTAAGTATTAAGAGCTATCTGAATGCTATAATGATGAATGGGCAACCCTGTTTGCCAAGTGTCTAGTGATGTGGTTCAAGTTCTGTGTTGGCGATCTCAAATTTTTCTTCTAAGTTCCTCGATAGTGGACATGAAAATGTTCTTCAATTTTCTCTGTTGCTTTGCTGCTCTCTGGATCTGTTCCTACGAAGATTATGAACTCTAACTATTCAATCTATGATTTGCAGCCGTCTCTATATTAGAACCTCTTATTGCCCTATTTTATAGGAATTTATGGATGCTTGTTTTAGCAACTGTTATAAAGCCTACGTTGTTCTGACTGCATGGTAACATCGAAAGAAGATATTGAAGTTACCCCTGACAAGTGACATCTATCTTTTATCTTTCTTTATTTCTGTAACAGGATCTGGTTTGCATACTTTTGTTCTTTATCTGGGTCCTCATATTGCTTTGTTCACAATAAAAGCAATGCAATGTGGGCGCGTTGATTTAAAGAGGGCCCCATATGATACCATACAGCTAGATAGAGGTCCTTCATGGCTCGACAAAGATTGTGATGAGTTTGGTGACCCAATATTTCAGTCGCACAACTTGTTGCGGGTGCCACTTAGTAGTATATTACCACATGTCCAGATTGAAGCTGTCTTGTGGGGAATTGGAACTGCTCTGGGGGAGTTGCCTCCTTACTTCATCTCAAGAGCTGGTATGCACTTGTCTAATGCAAAACCCTTGTTGCTCGCCCATCTGACAAGTAACTGTAAACTATTTACTGCATGTAGCACGCTTATCGGGAAGCAACATTGATTCAATGGAAGAATTGGAAGTTGTTTCTTCTGAAGGCGATGGTGTCATTGCAACACGCCTGAAGACGATTAAACGCTGGCTTATGTCACACGCACAACATTTGAATTTCTTCACGATTTTGGCACTTGCTTCAGTTAGTTTTCCATTTCAACAATGCTTTTGACTCTCAACAGATGTGGTCACTAATTGTCAAAGCCTCATTAACTTGTCATATTTGAAAATGTCTTCAGGTACCAAACCCCCTATTTGACCTTGCTGGTATCATGTGTGGCCAATTTGGAATCCCATTTTGGAAGTTTTTCCTTTCGACAGTGATCGGCAAGGCAGTAATCAAGACTCACATACAGGTTTGTCGTCGCCATTTTTTTGAAGTTTCTTTTTTCTTAAATTACAAATTGACGACACATTCATACTTTATAGCCTTCAGTGGGTTAGCAATGTAGGTTTTGTTCGTTAGAAATAATTATGAGAGAGTTGCGGAGGTTAAAGTCCTACAATTGTGAAACAAATGACAATTAGTCTGATGGTTTCTTTGGACAATGCAGACGGTATTCATAATATGTGTTTGCAATAATCAACTCCTTAACTGGGTAGAGAATGAGATGATCTGGATGTTCAGTTTCATACCGGGCTTGGCTTCTATCCTCCCCAACTTGATAACTAAACTCCACGAAATGAGAGAAAAGTTTCTAGCACCAACTCCTGCTCTCCCAGTACGAAGGTATTTCGTAAAGTGCAGAGGTATTTCATCAACTGTACTGTCTCTTTAGTCATAATATCTTTTCGACCCCGCAGGTTAAAAAGTGGGATTTCTCATCAGCCGCAGTCTGGAACACTGTAGTCTGGCTCATGCTACTGAACTTCTCATTCAAGATAGTGAGCTCAATGGCACAGACGTATCTGAAAAGGAAGCAGGAGAAGGAGTTCACAGAGTTGATGAACCAAGAAACAGCATTAACACAATCAGACTAATAAGAAAGCTGACGATCTCCAAAAAGAAAGCTGAACAATGCATTATGATCTGCTTGTTTCCTTTCTTTCTTGTTTTAGTTAGTAAAGGAAGTTGTAGTTGGAATATGGGCGTATTTATGTTTCTCATGTCCTGTTATGACTAGCACTGTTATAGCTAAACCAACACATAAGAACAACTATTAGTCATTGACCATTTAAAGAATTTGCTATTTGGAAGCAAAGTCATGTATAAAAATTGCCTTGTGCAACCGGGGTACACGTAGACACTCTAAATTTTTTCCTTTCATCCCTCAAGAATTACTTGGAAATGAATGATGATTTCTAGGTCAACAAGAATCAATCTCTCTTTCGCCATAAATTTCACAATGGAAGAAACTAGAGGTACAGAGGGAAGAGCAGCTGACTGGAACAAATCACAGTAATGAAGTAACAAATGCACAATTTATTTATGGGACAATCAATTGTTTCATACATTCTCAAAGGGCCTAAGCCACAAGTTCTGAGGGTAATAGTAGTAATGTAAACACACTGAACAAATACAAATAAATTCATCTGATCCCAAACAAAACAAAGCAGCAACTATGTATTTTGCAGAGAGCTGTGTATACACATTCAGTACAGTTGCGAGATGCCAAATTTTTTGACTTGGATGTTCTTTACCCTACCGGAAAGGCGTAAATTCGGAACGAAACAGTGCTTCCAGCATATTTCACATACCAAGGTTCTTCCCCTTCTTCTTGTTCTTGTTCTTCTTCGGCTTCACCTAATAATAACTTATTGTCAAACCACAGAAGCACATAATCAGACCAGGCACCACTTACACCACCGTCAATCCTAAATGCTTTCGAGAAAGTAGAAACCGTGGTGTGCTCAACCAAGACGTCGCATTTCATCTCCTGTCCAACTTCTGTACCATCCGAAGAAAACACGACGCCAAATGCAATTCCTTTAGCCAATCCATTGTTGGCTGAAGGAGGAGGCAACTCCATTTCACAGTTCATGCTGCTGCACCACTCTGGAAGCTCACTCCCCGAGTAAAAGAGTTCGCCCTATTGACAGAGACACACCAACCAGCCTCCTCGTTCAGTTAACAGATTTCACAACATTAATTAAAGATCAATAGTTTTTCGAAGAAAAAAATTTAAAGATCAATAGTGACATTCATACATAGTTTTCTCAAATGAAGTGACTAATATTCAAAACCTTAGCTATATATGCATGTATACTATTTCAGAATTCAAAAAAAGAAACGGTATGTTTATTGTCACCTCAGTTCTTATGTTCATCTCAGATTCTGGACACATCGTTGTTGGAATACTGTGGAAATCTGCAGCAGTCTGATCCGCCAACTTGTAGTCCAATTGAGGACAATTTTCAAAATTCAGGATCCACAAGTTCAGGTTCCCATGTTGCTTGGCAGGGTTTGTAATGAACTGCACCCACCTAAATGTAAATACTTGAGCTCTGGTGGAAGAAGTTGAGGCAAAGATTTAATCATGGTACAACCAAGCAAAGTCAAGATTTCTAGCTTGGCAAGTTCATGAATATTATCCGGGATAAACTCCAGGCTTACGCAGTAAGACAAATCCAGCCAAACAAGCTTGTCCAGCAGGTGGATCGAGCTAGGTAGGGAAGCTATAGAAGTCGCGGAAAAATGGATGACTTGCACACATCTTAGATTGTGAATGCCAGATGGAAAACTTGTCAGCTTCCAGCATGCATATATATTGACCTCTGTTATGCTATCAATGGGATTTGAGATATCCGGCAAACTTTCAATCAACGGGCTACCCCAAACCTGAAGTTCATATCTGACCATATCCCAAATGTTGTTTGGCAAGCTCACGAGTTGGGAGTTTTCAACCAACTCTACTTTATCAAATTTCGGCAATGATGACTCGGAGAAAGTAGAATCATCATCTTGAATGTCCATGTTTGTGATCATGGTATGGCACAGCCGAAACAATTCCAAGCTTGTTGAAATTAGAGGGAAACTAGTGATGTGTTTGCCGCAGAGACGTAGGGTGCCACCTTGCTTGACCTTGTGTATTGCACTCGGAAGCTCCACGACTGGAGTTTCCTCTAAATCTAATACTTGCAGACCTACTTCTGAAGAATTGATCTCCGGACAAAGAGTGACCTTGGGACAGTGGGACAATAGAACATACTCCAGACATTTTGAGTTGAGTCTGATTGGAAGACGCTTCAGATTCAAACATTCACGGAGGTCCACCATAACCAGCTTGTCCAAATATTGAATATAGGATGGTAGCTCATCTAAGATTTTGCATCCCTTGAGAACGAGGAATGCGAGTTTCTTACACCCTGACAAATCTGGGACACTCCTTAGATTTAAGCACGAGGAGAGGTCAAGGTTAATAAGATGCACAAGCTTCGGCTGTCAAAAACACAGACGGGGGAGTTGAATGAAAACCATACAAATATGAGAAATACATACAATATAACATAAATTTAACTATTTACCTTATCGAACTAGGTAACTGACTACAAATTAGAAAGTGAGATAAATAGGAAAATTTAACTAGTATTTTCTACAATAACCTACATGTAAAAAAGTGGTGTTTTACATACATACCTGAACTCCTTTCCAGCAACATTTAATATGACTGTTCTTTAGATAAATTATAGCGATTTTTTCAGGAAGAAATTCCGAAGGATAACATGTCCACTCTAACCACCGTAACTCGTTAGGGAGGGTGTCAAGTCTGTCATCTATTAGGTGGATTTTGGGATCCCAAGGCTGTGCTCCTTCGTAGTAGAATCGAAGAAATCTAAGACAGTCCATCCCCTCAAATGCTTTGGCTCCCAACCTTAGCTCATTCTTGATCTTTGAAAGGTCCAAGGCCAGACTTTGGATTGATTTACCTCCTTCAAAGGCATTCTTAGTATGTTTGTATGTGGTTTTGGCTTTGAACCAACCGGACTCTTTCGATTCTTCAATTGCAAATAGTTTGGAAACATCATCAGCATTCTTTAACCTGCTCGGAACTGGTTGTGCTTTCACTATGTTCCAAGCCATTTCTGTCAACAAATCATGCACTGCAACCAACTGATAACAATTGTCGCTCTCGTCGGAGCGTACACTAATCAGTAAAGACTTGTCTATTAGATCATCTACTAGACTGTAGACCGAGTTATAACTAGATGCAAAAACTCTAATAAGGCCAGAATTATCACCGTAGAAAGGGAAACAAGCAATATCCATAAACAAGCTCTGCTCTTCACTTTTCAACGCACGGTAGCTTGTAAAAAGAACATCGTGAATTTCTGGCTCTGTCTCCATTTTCAATCCATTCAAGAAACTTTTCCAATACTGTTTGTCCTTATCAAACAAAGCACTTCCCAAAACCCTTATGGCTAAAGGGTTGCTCTTGCAGTACGATACAGCCACAAGTGACAGATCCATCAAATCATCGAAAGGAGAAAGTTGTCTGAATGCACGCAAGCTGAAGAGCGCAAGAGATTCGGAGAAATCCAAACCTTCAACATTGTATATTTTCGCCTTTGCATGCTTAAGCACTCCATGATTTCTTGAGGTTATAATGATTACACTCTTGGGACCAAAGAGGTTGGTGGGATCTGGAATCCCTCCCAAGAGTAACTTCTCCAATTGCTGCAGAGTCTCCACATTATCAAGAAGAAGAACCACCTTCAAGCGAGAGAGAAGCTCCCTTCTATGACCAACATCCAAATCTATGAGACTTGAGATATTCTGAGACAACAAATTTGAATAGAGTTTCAGCACTTGCTCCTCAACTTCACATTCTTTGACATTTACAACGAAATGATGTTTGATGTTGTTTGTTGGAGATGTCAACATCTTATAGAAAGCTGTGGCTAGCGTAGTTTTACCTACTCCGCCCATCCCCCAAATCCCAATAACGTGAGCATCATTTGATGTTTCGGCATCCATAGTTAGTAGTTGTTGAAGCTTCCAAATGCGGGGTTCCATACCAACCAAGGCATCACTTTTCCCACTTGCAGACATGTCTGCCAGGTTCTTCAAAACATTGTCCACGATCGCCTTACACAGTTCATGATCGTCGCTAAGAATCAATTTAGTGAAGGAAAAAAATTAGGAATTGTAATGCAAATCAGTAAGAGCAAAAAATACAGCACATGTCAGGATAGTCTAAAACCAATATACCAAATGAAAAAACTCTAGAGAGTAGAATGAAAACCAATGAATGACAGTAGTAAATTGGTACTCACATCATCTCATTTGAGGTAATCCCAGCACGCTCAGACACCACCTTTAAAGCGACTTTCCATTCATTCTTCACCCGAAGACTAGGTTCACGCATGGTGTCAATTATAGAGGCATAAGCGCCAGAGTCGTCTGACACGTCTTCTGGTGTTACTCTGTAGAAAATCGGTAGCACCCGATGTCCGAAATATATCATTCTTTCTTGAATGATAGCCACCTCTCTCAAACAATAGCTCGAATCTGCGAAATTCTCTGAGAAAATGACAACAGAAATTGCGGATTTCGCAAGAATAGAGAGCAGCTTAGCTATGTCCTCTGTTTTTTTTGAGATTGTCATCAATGAAGACTTTGATTCCATTTTCGCGTAAACGTCCTGCAATGTGGCTGGTAAAGAGACGGCGTGTGTCCTTTCCTCTGAAACAAACAAAAATGTCGTGCTCCCATTCCCCAAGGTATCCAGGCTCAAATGATGGAGGAGGTTCCTCCCATTGCCCAGAGTTTCCATGAGAAGATTGAGGAGGTTCCTCCCATTCCCTGTCGTACTCCAATTCCCCAGTGTATACAGGAGCAGATGATGAAGCGCCCTCCTTGTAAGACGAGCCAGTCATAATCAGTTTTACAAACAGGGACTGAACCAACTACATTAATTGCTCGTGCGCCTGCCAGCCTGAAAGATACGGAAAGGATGATTGAGTTAGACTCAGAAACCTGAATTGTAGGCATAGTACATGCAACTTCATACAACATCAACCAAACCATAGAAAAAGCTTCATTCAAGATGCACAAAAACTCAAACGTGACAACAGCATATTAGTCATCCCCAAAAATCAAAGATATCAAACCAAAGGCATGTCACAGCAACAAACAGCTCCTATTCTAGCACAAACACCCATAGCATGCAACCATTTTCTGTTTCAAATCCCCCCTCCCCAACCATGATTTCAGTTGACACTCCATTCTATTCCACAAGTCAACGAATGTTTTGTTTTTGGATGAATAGAAAAGAGAGAGAGAGAGTAGTTACTGGAAAATCTCAGACACTTTCATCCTAGCAGCAATCCGAAGCTTATAGAATACGGCTTGTCATTTTTTGCCTGGAAGGGAAGGAGATGTCTGGTCTCAGGTTTGGTAGTTGTATCATGTGTGGAGGAATACTGGAGAGGCAATTAATTGATTGATTCTCATTAGTCAGTATCATGAATATGATGTATACTATAATAATATAATAACTTAATAAGATGTATAGTTTGTTAGCTGTTACAAAAAAATTTAAAGAGAATTAGTCTGAGATAATTAAACTGCTGATCCTTAGATATTGTAAGAAGATATAATCCAATATTATCTCTACAAGGTCAACTGTTTTCTTTATGAATAAGAATAATATTATATGGTTTAACGTTCCGGTGACGCGGCGTAACTAATTACGCCTCTACGTGGCACTGTGTTATTGGTCAGGGAAATTAACGTGAAAAAATTATAGTTTTAGACCCCAGTTGAAACTACATTACATCATATCATCATATAATAAGTAAAACATAATTTAATGTGTTAACAAAAAATAATGAATTAGTTAATAATGTTATTTTGTTAATTTCCTCCGTCAACCCACCTTTCCGTTGTTGCTGGCCGCCATCATTCACTCCGCCAACCCACCTCCCTCAATCTTCTTCTTCTTTTTCTCAGTAGCCTTGGTGATGAGTATCAGTTGATGAACATAGTCTTTGCCAGGAAACAAAGGTTGTCATGTCATGATTTCACCAAGTATGCAACCCACTGACCATATATCAATTGCAGCAGTGTACTCCGTACAGTTAAGGAGTAACTGTGGTGCTCGATACCAACAAGTAACAACATACTCGGTCATGAAATCTGTTTCAGAAGTTGTCCCTACAAGCCCAAAGTCTGCAATCTTCAGGTCACAATTGGAATTCAATAGCAAGTTGATGGGCTTTAGGTCACGATGCAGGACATGTGCTGATTGAACATATTTGAGTCCTCTCAGCACTTGATACAGAAAAATACTACAAAAAGACAGAAACACACATCAGTGAAAGTTCAGGTCTTCGTGCATGTAAGATACTAGAGTTTCCATCTTAAAATCACATTGCACAACAACCAAAAGATTAACGGGTCGTTTGGATGGGTGATTTGGGAGGAGAAGATTTCAAATGTCTAGAGACTTGAAATAACATGAGAATTGAGGTCCTATGCTATTTGAAAAATAGATTGTTTGATTAAGTGATTTGAGAGATTATTGAGGGAAAAATTTAGAAAATTAAAAACTAAAAATTAAAGTCACATTACAAATGACAAAAATATCCTTCATTAAAATTGTGAATAGGGGAATTAGTTGAGGGCAACTAGTAAATTTGCCTCAAATCTCTCTCAAACTCCCCAAATCTCTACTTTTATGTGGTGATTTTAAAATCACTTTCAAATCTTATGGGCCCACCAAAGAGATTTAAAATCTCTTTCAATCTTCCTATACAATTTTGTAGCCCAAACAAGTGATTTTATTGAAATCTTTAGGGAACGGATTTTGGCTCCAAATCACCCCAAATCTCTAATCACTTAACCAAACAATCTATTTTTCAAATAGCAAGTGGACCTCAATTCTCATGCTATTTCAAGTCTCTAGACATTTGAAATCTTCTCATTCCAAATCACCCATCCAAACGACCCGTAAACTATCACAATTCTGCCGCAGAAGTATCACGACTGTAGTATTATGCCTTGAACAATTAGCCCACAAATTCAATGCATAATATATAGCAACTTAGAACAAACACTCTAGCTTTACGCTTGTATAACTTGAGATCTCAACTATGGCACAGCCACCCAAGCATAGCAATCAGAATCGAAATTGAAACAGACAAAGCATGAACGGAAACACCTAGGGAAGCAATTGACACAAACCAGCTATAGGAGATGCTTATTCCAGCAAAAATCGACGAAACTAGGGGGCTAATCAAAGAGCTAAATCAGGCAGCAGGTCTTGACTTCCAGTTGATATCCATCAATTTAAGAGTTCCAGAAACGTCAACAGTGAGTCAAATGGACAGTAGAAGAACCGAATTCAGAGAAACACGAAATAAGAAGAAGAGAGAAAGAGGCTCACCAGACAATCCTGTAACCACCTCGACGGATGGGGCGAATCGGAGAGACGTACTTCCTGGAGAGCTCGAAGAGGTTTCCATGACATTATACTGAACGTAGCGTCCAGCGTGAGTCTGCGTTCCTCTGATGTTGTTGTTGTTGTGCTGCTCGCCTCTTGAGCTCGTCTCCATCGACATACGCTGAGCTTTTTTTTCAAATTTTTCTTCCAAACTCCAAGCCACGAGTAAACAGCTAAATTAACAAGTAAGAAATGGTCCTAAAACTTTGGGTCAGGTTACAAATTAGTCCCGAAACTTCAATTTGTTACAAACTCATCCTGTTAGTACAAACTCTGTTACGTTGTGGTACTATTCACACAGACGATGAATTTTTCCTGCGGTTTTTCCACGTCAGCATGTCCACGTTAGTTAATAATAAAATAATAGATTTGACCCAATTCAAATTAATCTCTAATCAAACCGATCAATTTACCCTAAATCCGACTACCCCACTTTCTTCTTCTCCCTTCCCTTGACAAAGAAAGTTCTGGAAATTAAATCTTCTGCAACTCCAATCCAAGTGCATTGAGATGAATCATATAAGCAAACTTTCCTCCTATTATATTTTAAAGGGTTATTATTTCTAAAAAGCTCCAAGTATTGCGAATTATGGATATACTCTATCTTTAAAAAACTCAAATATATCCCAGATTTTGAAATCGTTAACGCAGTTAGTCCTTGTTTGTAAATTTTTAAATATTCTGAACCAAGTTACTAAAGAAATAATTTTTTAAAGTTTCCTGTCTTCTAAAAATAGTAACTCAGGTTTGTCCGAATTGCATTTTGGGCCCTGTTAAATTCCCTCCCTTTCAAATCCTCCCAAATTGTCTTCAACTCCCTCTCCCTCCTCTTCATCCTCCCCATCTCCATCTCGGCGACAACATCGCCACCGTCCACCATCGTGCCCAAGACTCTTCCTTAACTCCTTCTGAACTCCTGAACCCATATCTTCTACTTCCTTTCTTCCAAACCCTTTTGAACTCCTAAACCCACATCTTCTTCCTCTTTTTCTCATAGCAACAACAATCTTGTTCTCTAATAACCCATCTCTACCACTGGATTATCTCTAATAACCCCATCTCATCCAGTGATTCCAATCCCATCTGGATCCTGCAAAAGAGGGTTGTTCACAGGATTCAACACATCCAAATTTGATTTGAACATCATCTCTTCGCAAGAAATCCCCCTTCTTCTCAAACCAATCGCCCCATCCATCCCTCGAACTCTCTTCCCAATCTTCAAAAGCAGTGCATCCTCAATCCCCTACACCTCCGTCACTTTCCCTCTCAGCGAGGCGGTGTTATAAGCGTAGGTGGCGAAGCGAGGGTCTTACGTGACGTCGGCGACGGAGAGGGATTGGGACGGGAGGGAGCATGATTGGTTGGGGAAGAAGTTGGGGTCGACGTGTCGGTCATGGAAGATGCGGCGGACGAAGTAGGTGGAGGAGTGGAAGTGGAAGAGAGGGGTGGTGTTAGGGGTGTTGCCGAGCCGAGCCGAGCCGAGCTTTGCCCAGCTCGAGCTCGACTCGTTTGGTTTGAACTCTGGCTCGAGCTGAATCGAGCATCGGATCAATCGAGCTCGAGCTCGGCTCAGCTAATTTTTTTTTGGCTCGAGCTCGGCTCGGCTCGGTTCGAAACTGGCTCGTTAACAAGCCTAAACGAGCTCGAGCTCGATTGCAAGCTCGGCTCGGCTCGAAACTGGCTCGTTAACGAACCTAAACGAGCTCAAGCTCGAATTGAGCTCGTTTGCAAGCTTTCGAGCTCGGATCGAGCTCATTTACAAGGTTTCGAACTTACTCAATTTTCTAAATTATTACTTATCATTAATTTGTAGGCATACTCAAAATTAAAATGAATATTATTGTTTACCAGATCTATAATTTTTAAAAATAATCAAGCCAAAATCGAATCATTTCATGAGCCAAAATCGAGTCATTTCACGAGCCAATCGAGCCAGTTCGCAAACTCCGAAACCGAGCTAGTCGCGAGCTCCAAAATCGAGCTATCTCACGAGCTACTTAATCGAGCCAGCTCACGAGCCATTCTCGAGCTGATCGACGAGCTGTGTAACGAGCTCTAACGAGCCAGCTCGCGAGCTGCATTGTTCGAGCCAACGAACCGAGCTGGCTCGCGAGCCAGCCGAGCAGGCATGAGCTCGAGCTCGACTCGTTTATAAACGAGCCAGCTCGGTTCGTTTCCGAGCCGAACACGAGCAGCTTGGTTCGTCAACAGCCCTAGGTGGTGTTGTTTAGGCAGGAGATTTGTTAGTCGGAGTCGCCGCAAGTGGATGGGTCGGTGGTGAGTTGAAATGGGTATGTGATGTGGTGAGATGGCTGCAGGTGGAAGTGCAGAGTTTGGGGAGGGATCTAGGTTGAGATGGGTTGAGGATGAGGAGGTGGAGAAGGAGAAGGAGGAGAAGAGATGAAAGTGCTATCATGGCTGCTCTGGTTTCAGTGGACTGAGAGTGAGATTGGTTGCTTCTGCAATCAGCAATTTCTGTTATCGATCTGGAGAACAGAATTGGAATGAAATTGGCTTTTTATTTCGCCTCGAGAGATCAAATTGAGGAAGTTTTTGGTGGCCTGGCCAACTGCGCGAGAAGTCTTCTTTGCTGTTCCGACCACAACCGGTTGTAGTGAGATCTCGAGGAGATTGGCTCGCTCTTCAATCATCGTTGTATCATACATTAAGGGAAAGAACTATACTCGCTCTTCCCAATCTAGCTACCAATCGCCGCCTTGCTCTCGTCCTCCACGAAATCGTGAAAGTACTATAGTCGGAGTCGGAGAGCTGTGGGTTGACGCGGATGGGGGAATCGGCGTCGCTATGATGGTGGAGATTCGGCCGTCACCGTGGTGAATACGATGGTGGTGACGGTGGGTTGGGGGAGAGGTGGAAGAGAGGCGGTGTTGTCATCGGTGGGGAAGAAGATGATTGAGATGGAGATGGGGAGGATGAAGAGCAGTGAGAGGAAGTTGAAGACAATTTGGGAGGATTTGAAAGGGAGGGAATTTAACCGGGTCCAAAATGTAATTTGGACAAACCTAGGTTACTATTTTTAGAAGACATGAAATTTAAAAAATAATTCTGTTAGCCACTTGGTTTAGAATATTTAAAAATTTACAAATAAGGACTAACGGCGTTAACGATTTCAAAATTTGGGATAGATTTGAGGTTTTTTAAAGATAGAGTATATCCGAAAAAATTCGCAATATTTTGAGCTTTTTAGAAATAATAACCATTTTATTTTAAACTAGGTCATAACACTACAAGAAAATAGCACATTAGTCACGGTTTTTTTTACCTTTAGTCACGGTTTTTACCGTGACAAAAAAAATTAGTCACGGTTTTCAAAACCGTGACTAAATCGATCATATTTTGTCACGGTTTTTAAATAAACCGTGACTAAATTCGATCATATTTTGTCACGGTTTTTAAATAAACCGTGACTAATTTTTTTTGTCACGGTTTTTAAGTAAACCGTGACTAATTTTTTTGTCACGGTTTATATGTAAACCGTGACTAATATTAGTCACGGTTTACTTATAAACCGTGACAAAGTAGGGCCATTTTAGTCACGGTTTCAATACAAAAACCGTGACTAAATGTAGTGACCAAAGAGCAATTTTCAGTGACTAAATTTGTAATTTTCTGGAATTATAGAACCAAATCCTCAATTCCTTTCGTTATGCATACTGATCCAAAAACTTATAAAGTTAACAAAAGGTCCCAATAAAACTTCTTCCGTTTTGCAAACTAGTCAGTCCATTCTACCGTATTTCTAATAGGTCATTAATTTATTTATTGGTTTCAATTAACAAAAATTACAATTTTAATTAATTAAAAAATTAAATGATTACAATTTTTTATAACATAGACCCTCAAACTTTCCAAAATTTACATAGAGACCCCAAAACTTTACAAAAATTGCACAGACCCCCTTTTCTTCTCCGCCGCTATCGGGTGGTCTTCTCCGACTGTATCTCCACCGCTGTCAGACGTCTTCTCCGGCAAAGCTTGTCCCTGTATCCCCCCGCCGGAACCCATGGCGGCAACCGTTTCTGGATCTAGATTTCATTCTAGATCTGGGCACAGACCCCCTTCACCTCCGCCGCAATCGTCGTCGCCATCTCCAAACACACCAGAGAGCTTGAAGAGAGGATAGCTTCTCCTCAGCCGCAATCGATCGTTGGCTTTTGATGAGGAGGGCTGCAAACACACCAGAGGGCTTGAGGAGAGGATGGCTTGGAGGAGGCTGTGGGCCGGCGGAGGAGCTGTGTCGTCGGAGGAGGCTGTGGGCCGGCGGAGGAGCTGTGTCGTAGGAGGAGGCTGTGGGCCGGCGGAGGAGCTGTGTCGTCGGAGGAGCTGTGGCGGCTGGGAGGAGAGGAAAATGAAGAGATGAGAGATGAGAGGAAAATGGTGGAGGGTGAAGAGGGGTTGTGGCGGCTGATTTGGAGGAGGGTTGGGTTTAGTTTAGGGTTGGGAGGAGAGAGGAGATTAATAAAGAGAGAAGAGAAGAATGGGAGGGATTGGTTCACAAAAGAGGGGAAGGGATTGCCACGTTGGCACGCATTGATTAGTTCAGCTCCTACACTAATTTTGACACGGATTTTTATAAAACCGTGACTAATTTAGTCACGGTTTTTATAAAACCGTGACTAATTTAGTCACGGTCATAGAACGTGACTAATGTCACGTTCATTAGAAAACCGTGACAAATTAGTGACGGTTTATTAAAAACTGTGACAAATTAGTCACGGTTTTTGAAAACCGTGACTAATTTGTCACGGTTTCGAAAACCGTGACTAAAAAACGTGACTAATCCCCATTTTTCTTGTAGTGAAATAATATTAATGATAATGGTACTGCTAAGTTTGAGGATGCCACTGCTCGTGCTTTACCCACCTTGCCAACGTCTTAGCTCCGATAATCGACGAGAAAGTGGACCAGACGATAACCTCGAAGAAGGCGAAGAAAAACAAGAAGAGGAATGAGGTTTGGAGAGAGGCCACAGGTACTGGGAGTGAAGGCGGCGAACCCTCCGATGGCCAGGACCATAGATCTAAGCTGCTGGTGCCGCAACCGATGTTAGCCTAGAGGTAGGAGACGAAGAATTGGTCAGAGAGATAAATTAAGGAGGTATCGTGAAGAGTATGGTAAAATACGAAGGATTTTAAAATCACATGTTTTTATTCGTCAATTTCATCCTATATAATTATATATACTTATATTCTCAATTAGAAAACACCTTAGTAAGCTAATACATGACTATTGGAGCTAGCATGGTGTACTAAATGCGCATCAGTTAACGTTTTGGAGATGAAAGTTGAAACGGAAGGACTCAAAGTGCAAAGTGGCCAAAGTAGTAGGAGTAAAAAGAACGATTCATAGTATAGGTGGTATTTGTTAAGTTGGCAAAAAAAAACACCTTTTAAAAATACCTTACAAAGGTCAGGTTCAAACCAAGGTACTCACCTTAATCAAACAAAAATCTTACCACCAGAGTACACACTAATGATTGTCTTTGTACAGGTCATGGCCCATGTATATTATAACATCCACAATAGATTAAGTTTATTAAATGATCTGATCCATACTATATGTGTGTGACCTTGTATGACCCAATTCGATTAACCGTGTGTGAAAAGAAATGAATTGAATATTGCCAAAAAGTGATAGTAAAACGATCATGAAGTTCACTACAAGAAAAAGATGGTTTTGTAGCAGTGACGGGGTCGTCTGCGAGTAAATTACTCGCAGACGTTTGAGCTTACTCGCAGACGCCATCTGTCTGCCACTAGCTTGTGGCAGGCGGCCTGTCTGCCACTAAGCACAGCCTGCCACTACAGGTCTGTCTGCGAGGAAGCCCCACCTGCCACAAGCTAGTGGCAGGCTGCCTGCCACTAACGACATAGCCTGCCACAAAATTAGGAGATGACTACCTCAAATCTGTGGCTGAGGGCTCGCTCATTCTATTCTCTCATCTCTCTCTCGGAAGCCATTTTGTCATCGTCTTCTTCCCCAAACTCTAAAACAAAAAACCCACCACCCACTGAAGCTTTTCCCCGAAACTTGTTCATCTCTTCGGTCACTCGCTTTGTGTGGCAATAATCTTCTCTTCTGTTCTAGGTTTTTTTTTTTAGATTTGAGTCAAATGTATTATTGTTTGTTTTACAAACAATTTTGTTAGGATCAGAAAAAATTACTAATTACAGCAGAAGTACTAAGCTTGGACGCAAATTCTGATGGAATTAGTAATTCCGAACGAAATTGGACCTTAAGAAATAGAAAATATTGCCTTCTAGCAGGAATTAGAGCTACAATAAGAGTGGAACTAAACGCAATTTCGAACTCACATTTAATTCCACCAGATAAATTTTGATCACTTAATTCCCTTTTGACTCAGGCGAAATCACCCATTCCAGTAGAATTAACTTTGAATGCATATTTTGACGAAAATTGGTAATTCTGACCGAAATTGGACTGGCGGAACAGAGAATGTGAATTAGTGCTTAGTGGCAGCGCTGCCACTAATCGCTGGATAGCTAGGGCAGGCCCTGCCACTAACCTCCGCCTGTGAGTAGCTTAGTGGCAGGCAGCGCCTGCCACGTGTTGTGCTTCCTCGTAGGCCCACCCATGCTTAGTGGCAGGCCCCGCCTGCGAGTAAGCTCTGTCTTTAGTGGCAGGCTGCCTGCCACAAAGCTCCTCGAGGTCTGCCACCAAATCGCCTATTTGTTGTAGTGGTTGAGTTTTGAGATTTTTAATACCCTCATGATCATTACCTGTCATGATTATATCATCGACATATACAAGGACGACAAGAAAAAGATTATCAGCACGTTTGGTAAACAAGGAGTAATCGGCCTTGGATTGAATAAAACCAAGAGTTTGAAGAAACTCGGTAAGTTTAAAATTCCATTGTCGACTAGCTTGTTTGAGACCATATAAGGACTTATTTAACTTGCAAACCAAATTGGGTGAATGTAACTTTAACCCAAGAGGAGGTTTCATATAAACTTCTTCATTTAAATCACTATGAAGAAAAGCAGTGTTGACATCGAGTTGATGTAAACACCATCCTTTTATGGATGCTAAAGCGAGCAAGGCTCGGACCGTGGTTAACTTGGCAACGAGTGCAAAAGTATCCACATAATCAATCCCCGCGATTTGAGTATAACCCTTTGCTACAAGCCTAGCTTTATATCTCTCAACTGAACCATCGACCTTGTATTTTATTTTGTAAACCCATTTGCAACCGATTGGCTTTTTGGAAGGAGGAAGAGGTACTAATGACCAAGTATTAGTCTTGTGCAAAGAATAGAGTTCGGAGTCCATAGCCTCAACCCATTTGGGATTGGAAACCGCATCCTTAAAATGATTTGGTTCACTCTCGTTTGAAATGGCTAAGACGAACTTTTGATAACCAACCGATAAACGGGAAAGAGAAAGAGAATGTTGAACAGGATAACGAACATTGGAATCAATAGAATTGCAATAGTAATCAGCTAGATGAGTTGGTCGTTTCCTACAACGAACCGAAATCAAACCAGAATCTTTAACCAAACCAGAATTTGAACCCTTATCTTGATTAAAGGGGACTGAAACTAAACCAGGACTTTCACTCGGACTAGTACTCGAATTCTCATTCTGATCAGGAGAGGGATTTAAATCCCGGGAAGAAATATGAATAGGTAAACAAATGGAATTGTCATCCAAATGTGTACTACTTTCAAACAAAGATTGTAGTTGTCCAAAGGTTCCAGAATTTAGTTTGAAATTCTTTGGACAAGAATATGGAAAAATAGACTCGCGGATTGTAACATCACGAGAAATCATGATTTGATTATTGACCAAGTTGTAAAGATAATACCCTTTAGTTGAAGGTGGAAAACCCAAGAACACATGGAGCTTGAGACGGCCATGAGAAATAGTCGAGACATAAGCAAGACACCCGAAAACTTTGAGATGATCATAAGATGCTTTTTGATTGAAGAGTAATTCAAAGGGTGTTTTGTTCATCAAAATAGGAGATGACAATCTATTAATGATATGTACAGAATGCTGAATAGCATAACCCCAAAAAATAATGGGAAGACTAGATTGAAACATAATAGCACGAGTTATCGCAAGAATATGTTGATGCTTGCGTTCTACCCGACCGTTTTGTTGAGCCGTATATACACACGAAGTTTGGTGAATTATCCCTTTTGAAGAGTAAAATTGAGGCATAGAATATTCCAGCCCATTATCAGATTTTATAACCTGAATATGACTATCACATTGAACTTGCACCATGTTACAAAACTCAACAATAAGAGACCTAGCTTCAGCTTTAGACACCATCAAATGGACCCAAGTAAACCTAGAAAAATCATCGACAATCGTCAAGAAATACTTGTGACCTCCAAGAGATGGTTCAGAATATGGTCCCCAAAAATTCTAGAAACAGAAGATTCACTAATAGGGAACTGCAGCTTCTTCTGCTTTGCCACATGACAAATCTGACAATGAAATTTACATGACTTCTTAGTTTGAAAAGAATCAACAAAAGAGCTCATTGAACTATGGCCTAACCTATAGTGCCACAAATAAAAAAACACACTTGAGTCATCCTTGAAACTGGCTGCCAAAACACGAGCAGGTGACGGAGAAGCTTGCTCAAACATATACAATCCATCTATTAATCTAGTTGTACCAATCGTCAACAAAGTAGTTTGGTCCTGAAAAATACAGGAGTCAAAAGAAAACACAGCATTACAACCAAGCTGGGAAGTCATTTTGCTGATTGAAAGTAAATTGAATGAGAAGCTTGGGATAACAAGAATATCGTGAATAAGCACTTTGTCAGTCAATTTTGCAGACCCAATGTGGGTGACAGGAACTCGATTCCCATTAGGAAGAGTGACATTCATATGAGACACAGGTTTACAATAACATAACAAGGATGCAGAACACTCCACGTGATCTGAAGCTCCTGAATCGACTACCCAAGTAAGGCTAGAAGCAGACTTATGAACTAGGGAAGAAAGAATCATACCTTGGCTTGTGGAAGGAGTGTCATCAGTCTGAGAAGGACCTTGGGAGCTGCTAGGAACATATTGAGCATCAGGTGTAGGAGCTGCAGAAACTACCTCAGGAAGCTTGGCCACACAGCTAACAACACCGCCAGGAGCTGGCCCTAAAGCTGAGGATGCTGAACTATGTCCTTGAAACAAGGAATATAGAGTTTGATACTGCTGTTGAGATATAGTAACAACCCCAGAATCACCAGTAGGTGCACCTTTGTCCTCCAAAATATCCTTAGTACTATGCACCGCATTAACTGCCACAACTTTGCCTTTGTTGCGGTATACAGGGGGATACCCAATCTTTCGATAGCATTTCTCGATTGTGTGTCCTATCAGGTCGCAATATGTGCACACTGGACGTTTCGTGCCCCATCTAAAACCCTGAGATTGAGCTCCTATCGACGCTGTCGCCGAAGAATTACCAGTAGCAAGAATATGAGAAGGACCTATACCTGGATTAGCCTCTGCCTGAACACCTACTGCACCACCAAGTTCCTGCTCTTCTTGGACTACCATGGCAAACACCGTATTTATCGTCGGCAAAGGATCAGAACGCAAGATATGGGAACGAACAAATCCAAAGCCAGGGTTCAAGCCTCGCAAAAATCGAATGATTTGCTCGGTTCTAAAGTAATCACGAACCCGAATCAAAGCATCACACGAACACTTAGGGTTGCAATAACAAGAAGGAACTGGCATGTACATAGTGTATTCATCCCAATAGACTTTGAATCTTGTATAGTACGAAGAAACAGAAAGGGCACCTTGGCGAAAGGATGAAATCTGATCATGAAAATCATTAATACGAACCAGGCTTGATCGCGGAATCGCTCTTCTAGATCGAGCCACACGTCGCGAGCAGAGTCAATCCATAACACACTTTGAGCGATGTCTGGAGAAACTGCTCGATTGAGCCAGCCAAGTACCAAGCCATTAGCGTGCTGCCACGCCGGAAAGAGAGGGCTATCAAACTCTGGCGGAGATTCAACGCCATCAACAAATCCAGCTTTGTTCTTTGTCATTAGAGCACGACGCATGGAACGAGCCCAAGAGAAGTAGTCTACGACACCAGTCAAGATCGTTGAAACGAGCAAAGTCCTTAGGTTATCGCCGGAATTGATGAAATAAGGGTGATCGGCGTCGACGACCGGAACCGCCGGAGCCTGATTAGAGGAATTAGGCCTGACCATCTTGAAGATTTCCAGAGCAAGAAACTCCGTCGAGAGAGGAAAACACGAAGCGAGGAAGCTTCGGAAAGAAGAGAGAGAAAAGATGAAATAGAGAAAGAAACGCGTACAAGAGACGCTAGAATTTTTAAGAAGCGGAAACTAAAGAAACGACGCAGTATTGCGTGAGAAATCCATCTGATACCATGTGAAATTAAATGAATTGGATATTGCCAAAAAGTGAATACAAAAGGATCTCATACCTTCCTTATATAGAAAGTGTGGAAGATCAAAATTACCAGACTACACTTATAATTAATCCTCTATTCTGACACCGTGACCCAAACCACTAATTAATAATACTGGTCTCTAGCAAAACATATTAATTCATGATCGATCTGAATTAATTCTATTAATCAAATTCAATGCTTAACTAGTTACTATGCGAACATACATGAATCGGGAGTTTTTTCGGTGACAAAGTCTAAACTTTGTCACCTATACAAAGTTTAATCCTGGCCCTTGATCTCCTATCCACTTTTTAATTAATTATTTAAATGAATTTAATAATGTCTGCTCCTGGCCCTTGTTTCCATAACCGCCCACTTTGGGATTCCCTTCATTATTATATTTATTTTTGATTTATCTTTTCCTTAAAATTAGCTTGCAGATATTCTCTTAACAATTGTATAATCATAATCTTTCTTCTTCCTCTTCATAGGCTAACGCCATTAAAAAGGAACTTCTCTATCATTTTTTTTAACAAATCAGTCCTTAATCATTAACAATTGTATATAATCATAATCATAATCTTCTTCTTCATTTTTCTATCCAATCAAACCACAATTCTTTTCACTGTTCAGTTTGTGAGTTTCGTTTTATGTTGTTCAGTTTGTGAGTCTGTGAGTTTCAGTTGTTGAATTAAGATTATATTCATTTGAGATTGATGCGGTTGGTCATTATGCACGAAGTACTAGTATGCATGCAGTACTAGTATGTATGCAATACTAGTATGGTACATACTAGTATGCAATACTGTATCGGCTCGAGTCCCTTCTTCGTTGCTTGAATCAGAGCTTGGGTCTGGCTGTTTTTAAATCTGCGAAATCAGAGACAGAGGTGGTCAAACATACTAGTACATAACGCAAACTAGTACGGAATACATACTAGTACTAAGTATCGAAATCCAATCTTAATCACAAGCTCATAAAAACATGTATTTTTGCAGGAACACAATTCTACTGATTACTAACCTCTAACACAAAACAGTGGCAGGAACTGAATTGGGATTAGGGAATCCTCGTGAATCTTAGACAATAGGTGACCTTGAATGTGGCAGAGATCGAAACCTAAAAATCAGAATCGAAAGTGAAGATGAACCCTATAAAGTTTTCAATCTAAAGTTTTCGTCATAACAAGGGATAAATCTTCATTTTCGTGGTTTAAAATCCTGTAAGAAAAGAAAACGAAGGAACGAACATAAAGAGGTAGGGATCTTACCTTGCATGTTCGTCGGATGGCCGTCGGAGCAACTCGTGATCGCGACCCTTCGCGGAGATGGCCGGAGCTTGCCCCCGCCGACATCCTCCCTTCCGTCGGCGGAGGTAAGAGGTGTTGGTGTAGTCTTAGCCGACTTTTTCTTTGGTCGAATGTCGTCGGCGGCGGCTATTTGGTCAGGGTTTTGTCTTTTGGTTAGAAGAATCGAAAGAAGAAGGGAGATGGAAGTAGGGGGCGGCGGCGGCTGTTTGGTTTTTAGATTAGGGTTTTCGTTTTGGTGAGTGAAGAAGGAAGAAGAAGAGAGGAATTAGTTCCAGAAATTGTTGTGGTTGAGAGGATTTGGGGGGGGGGGGGGGGCGACGGGATTTACCTAGGTAGTGGGGGATAATGGTAAGAAATAAATTACCAAAACAGTAATTTTGCCCCCCTTTAATACTAGTACTTTTCAGCCATTAGATTAAAGTGAAGGAGATCTAACGGCTGGAACTAGACTTTGTATAGGATACAAAGTCCCTTATTTGTCACCAACGCGCTCCCACATGAATCCTTCCTAACCACCAAAACCAGGTTGATGAAAGAAGGATTAGGAACTTCAAAATCGGAAGGAAGGACATTTTGTTCGAACGAATCTTTTTTTTTTTTTTTTTAGGGAAGCGAATCTTTTTTTATTGTTATGATTAACGAGAATTTAGTTGTTGTAGTGGACTCGTATATATATACATATTAATTTCACATGCACATCGTGTACGTACTTTTGACATTATAATGAAAAAGTGTGCATTATCTCGATGGTCACCTTTTTCACTTTATAACTTTTGGTTTAGTTATTGTTGGAGTGGCCACTTAATTAAACTCAGCATGGATGGGATAGTCCAGGTTGTCGCACGTAAAGAATAAATTCATGCAAACCTAACTTAGTTCTGGATGAACATGGAGCTTTCCACCTCTACGTACTCTCTTTTTCATTTGATTAATTATTTGAAGTTAACGTGAAACCGGCCAAGGAGTTTCTAGAGACGGGAGATTGGGGCCACCAGATTAATTAAGTTCTTTGCATTGCCTTTTTGTACTATCTATCGATACCTTGCATGGCAAACAAGAAAACCAATTTGATGCAGTTTTAGTGGCTGCAAAATTATCATTTTTATTCAAACTAAATTATCTAAAGTTTCATTGATGGACTACTTTTTTACAATTAAGAAAAAATATGAAAAATTCAAGGTGGCAATAGAAAACAAATTAAAATAATTATATATTGTTAATTAATTGGGCCTTGTTATCATATATATATATATATTATATGTTGTTAATTAATAGGGTTTCAAGACTCTGAGAGATAAGTAAGGCATATTTTGTGACAGTTGATGGAACATCTTTCGTACATACAAATAAAAGCCCTAAAACAATACTACTCTAATATGTTCTGATGCAACTGGTGATAGTAGCAAATTTACTATTAAGTCGTATTTGGAGGTTCAAATACCGGTGAGTCCGGCTTGAGATCAAGGAACTCACTTCCTTGATCCCATCAAAGAAGGGTATTATAGGTATTTTCAAAAAAGTTGGTCAGCACCTTCCACTGTCGCTGGACCTCCGCCGCCCTACCGGACCTCCACCGCACCACCGCCGGACCTTGTTGCCGCCCCTAGTTAGATAATTTATATATTAAAAAAAATTTTGTGATGTGATTCGAAATCATGACCTCTCTCTTTAAATATTAAACTCCTACCACTATACTACTAAGCACTTATTGATATTATATAATAATAAAATTATCTTATTAAATAGATGCACATAGTTTGTAAAAAATGTGCACACGAGTACGAAATATGTGTACACTAGTATATTAAAATAGGTGTACGCGTTCACATGTACACACATTACATTATTAAGTAGTGTGCACATGATTTATACAAAATATGTACACACGAGTACGAGTATGTGTACTAGTAAAAAATAAGTGTGCACGTGTACGAATACGTGTACACATTTATATATGTGTACAAGATAAGTGTACGTGTGTAAAAAATGTAAGCACATAAATGTGTACGTGTATAAAACGTGTACACATGATGTATACAAAATATGTGTACACTAGTGTAAAAAATAAGTGTGCACGCGTACAAATAGGTGTACACGTGCATAAAATGTGTGTACACGTATACATAAACAAAATGTAAGATATAGTGTACAAAGAGTGTGTGCACGTGTGTACATATCTACAAGATAAGTGTACACATATACAAAAATATAAGTACATAAACGTGTGCGTGTACAAAACATGTACACATGTATAAACATGTATAGAAACATGTACACATGTGTACGAAAAATCTTTGCAAATGAGTACACAGTTTATGTACAAAAATGTGCACGTACACATGTACAAAAGTGTGTACATATTAAAAACGAGTACGAAGCGTCACCGAAAAAAAATTTCCAGAAAAATAGGCCTGACGACGGTGGTCTGGTGGCTGAAAAAATTATAGAAATCGGAGCTCCGATCGTCCAAAAAATTCATCGGAGAAGTCGTCGGAGCTCCGGTCGCCGGAGTTCTGGTCGCCGGAGCTCCAGTCGCCGGCTATTTTCACTTAAATTAAAAAAAAATTAAATTAAATAGGGAAATGACCCTTTTACCCTTTTCATTTAAACCTTTAGATCTGGAAAAATGAATCAATGGTTGAGATTGTTCCTTGACACTATCAAGGAAGCCAAATTTGTTTGATGGCAAGCTGGACTCAAATACCCGTGGAGTCAGAAATGTAGCTAAGTGGAATTTGACGGTGATTAATAACACTATATTACGAATTAAAACATATGAGTTATTAAAATTTGAAGCTCAATTATTTTGCTTATAAAAGACACAATCATCTATAATATAAAATGTTTGATCAACATCTAGTTTTATGGGTTGATTACTTAAATGGTCACTGAATTTTGGCTGAATCACCCAATGATCATTAAATTTCGGGTTTTAGAATTTTATAACACTTTATTCATTGATATATACCGTCAGTGATAAAACACATGAAAATGTCCAAAAATAGAACAATGTGACATGCAGCCAGCCATGCGCTGGTCAACCAGCGCTGCACTATCAGCGTTGCTAAAATGATAATGTCACAAGAATTGCGATTTGGAATTTGATCAAATATAGTCAAATATAATCAAATTTGATCAAATATGTGGGTATGTTACACACTGAATTTTTTCCGAATTTTAAAAAAAGGGGAACACAAATTCATTCGAGGCTTCAGGGTTAATTCGAGTTGGTCGTTGGTAGGATTCAATGTGAAAAGGTGAATCACCAATCAGACTGAGTTAAGAAATAGCTGGGTAATAATGATTGATGAAGGATTATTAGACCAGTTGGTTTTGAAACCAGACTAGCATTCAGCCGATCCAGGTTTGAATCCTAGTAATGACTTTTATTTATTTATTTATTTTCGACCAGCACCCAAAATGACTCCGTTTTGGTCGTCTCCTTCCTTGGATCCATTACTCCGGAAACCAAGATTTTCCGGCGACCCAAATTTGTTCCGGCGACTCTTCCCAACGGTCAAGGGCCATTTTTCTAGCGTTTTCGGAACGTGGGACCCCACCAGAACGTGGATTAGAGCCTGGAATCATGCTGCGAACATGAATCCATTAGGAAACGACCAAGATTGATGAGAAATCGTCCCTACTTCGACGACTTTAGAGAAAACAACGACGACCCCTCTAGATTACGAATCGGCTCGTAATCTTATCCTCTTTGGCGTTATTCGACACTTCCGAGCCTATATAAACCATCTGTTGCTTCAGTTCGAAGCTTGCACCACTCGAAATCCAACTAACTCGATTTCCTTCCTTCTCCGATGATGGTTCCGATGAAGCTTCGTTTGGTACA
Organism: Linum lewisii; assembly: GCA_034768395.1. Taxonomy (NCBI): domain Eukaryota; kingdom Viridiplantae; phylum Streptophyta; class Magnoliopsida; order Malpighiales; family Linaceae; genus Linum; species Linum lewisii. The sequence goes on from CM068299.1 coordinate 11,140,754, forward strand.
CTTCAAGCTTCGTCGAATCGATCCAAAGCCACCAATCGATCTATCTCGACCCTACAAAGTTTTCCCCTCTATTTAATCACGATTTCAAGCAACTGTCAAAGGGTTTCGATCGTCGTCGGCATCGGCAATGGCAGCTGGAGCGTTTCCAGAAATTTGGGGAAGAAGATGGCAAAGTTGCATTTTGGTCACCCAATTCTCTAGGTCACAGTTCAGTCCTCCAATATAATTTTAATTACCATCGTGGTCCTAAACTTTGAATCTTTGACAGTTTGGACCCTCAATTATTCTATTTTCTTAGTTTAATCCTAAACTCTAAATGGTGACAGATTTGGCCCAACTAACTTTTCAGTTAGTACAATTTGGCCAGGAAGTTACGGAAGTCCGTTAAGTTCTTATTTCGAACTGATTCGAGCTACGGAGTCGATCTTCAAGTCAACCGGCTCGTGTTATAGGTGGGTTGGTTCAAGGGGGTAAATTCCTAATATTTCTATTAGTTAATTTACATTCCATTAACTAAAATTGTTTAATTAAGTATTTCCATTCCAATTATTTTGGAAATGAGCTCCGGTAATCACCTTAATACGGAACATTGGATTTATCGGATGAAAAGAAGTGTTGGATTATTGGATAAGTGTTATACTCCTTAGGGAATATTAATTCCTTAGTATGACGTAATAATTGTTATGATATTATTACGAGGACTTATATATCACCCATAACTCCTATTCAAATCAGCTATCTTTTGAGGGTTAGATTTAACTCGGAATAAGATCGCATGTGAAACGATGTGGCTTCGATTACTTTGGTGGTTAGTTAAACCAATGGATGACGTGATGGATTGTTAAATCCATATAAACTATAAATCTATTACTTGTAGGTACTATTATACCTTGATGATTTGGATGACTAACTGTTGTTTGTTGGTTGTTCAGAGCAATGAGTGACGCAGATCCTCATTAATTCCGGTTTATAAAGTTATGATGCCTAAGGTTAGAGGGACTTAAGTAGTCCGAGTGACTCCCCTACTTACCTGGAAATTAAGACGGAAAGTCTTGGTTTTCACAACAAGGTGTCGTTTCTGCGGAAAGTTCTATCTTTCCGGAACCGTAGGTTATGTCTATATGATCACATGAGTTAGTTTCGGTTCTTGTCAAACCGTGATGTTATCTGATGATGTTTGGCACCTTGTGTATATAGGTGGAAAGTAAAGCCTCGCTAGCTAGTCCTCCGCCGGGAACATCGATGGATACGGGTTCCTACCGGGTGATGGGAGTTGGGTATTGTTAGCCCCAATCGATTCACGGTAGATGGGTACGGATAGCCCCAACCGGATAATAAGAGTTGGGTGGAATTAGCCTCGACCGGATGATGAGAGTTGGGTATTGATAGCCCCGATCGATTCATGATAGTCGGGAAGAATAGCGACTCTTGTGAAGTCCCTATTACAGGCTCAGGAGTAAGCCTTATCGATGATGGCGTAGAGGTTAGCTAGGCGGTAAGAGGGGACGCCCTATTGTTTAATGAAGGTTGATCGAGTTGATCTCGATGTTGTGTGGTACTATTGGAATAGCTCATGTGATGTCTTATTGACTTGTGATTATGTGTGTTAATGTTTCACATGTAGGTCGTGTTTGGAATATTGGATTAATATTCCTTGTGACAAGTCATTCGATAGATGGTAACGGTAATCTCCGTTACGGAAGGATGATTATGGAATTACTGGTTTGCGTTGTTAATTCCATTAAATATGTTTATTCATGTTTATATGGAATAATCATGATAATGGACTGACCCCGAGCCACCCACCAGTTTGCAGGAATTTCCTGGACAAGCAACGGACCACCAGAGTTTCTTAAGGCGTGCCGGAGCAGTGGATCATGAGACGGTGTAATGGCGACTTGGAGAATTGCTCTCAAGTCGTTGGGCCCAATTGCGCTGTAAATATTTTGACGGTTAATACCCTAGTTTTATGGTTGGTTTGAAAGCAGTTGGTCAAAGTTGTATTTTTCAACCTTTGAGTCATCGTCTGTCCCGGGACACGTTGTCGATTTACGTTTCATGAATTGGGGTGTTACATGTAGGGATAGGCTGCTGGTTCCTTTGGAAGGCAAGGAACGAAAGGCTCTTCGCAGGTAATAAACAATCTGCAGCTTCGCTTGCCTATCGTATCAAGAACTAGATTTTACAAGTGAATTCCGCCAAGCAGCAGCAAGACATTATTGGGGTTGAAAGACCGGAACGAGTGAGGAAGGACATTGCTTGGGAGCCGGGAGAAGCTGGATGGACAATATTGAACACAGACGGTTCAGTACTCCCTTGAAACAACAGTGCAGCAGCTGGGGGTCTATTCCGGACGGGCGATGGCCGATGTCTGCTGGCCTTCTGTGCAAATCTGGGCAAATGCACTATTATGAAAGCTGAATTAAGGGGGATGCTTGAAGGCCTCCAGTTAGCCTGGGAAAATCAGTTCCGTAAAGTGGCCTTTCGGGTTGATTCTCGCGCCATTATTTCACTTATCCTCGACGAGGACAACCCGACGCACCAACATGCCAGGGAAGTCAACTCTATCCGAGATCTCATCAAACGTGACTGGGAGGTCACTATTTCTCACATCTATAGGGAAGGGAACTTTGCAGCAGATTATCTGGCTAATCTAGGACATGAGGTTGCTCATGGCGTGCATTTGATCTCTCTACCTAATTGTAATCTTACCTATCTACTCCGTCGTGATTGCATGGGCATTTCTGAGCCTAGACTTATTCCTCGTTAATTAATGCGCTGTAAACGCACTTTTCTACCAAAAAAAACATAAAACCCGATGAGTATGTGTACAATCAACTAGAATTTGATTCTTTTGATTTATTTTTGAGTTGAAAAGTTTGTTTAGTCTTTTTTTTACCATTTCGTGTTTTAGTATTTCTTGTTTTAGTATTTCTTGTACAAATAATTTTTTTTTGACGAATCGATTTTTTCTTTCTTCTGCAAAATTCAATTCCATTATACACCATTGAGTTACAAAAACTTCGGGATAGCTATCCTCCATCTGAACGGAATTCTTTCGTGATTGGTCGATAAAAATGGATTTGAATGCTATTTTCTTTTGATTTTTTCTTAGTTTAGACAATTTTTTTATGAAAAGTAAAAAGGGGTAAAGTAATCCTATGTTGATTTTTTTTTAAATGTAAGCTCCCTGTTAGCCTATTAAAGCGGTACGTGAGCTGGGTTCAGAACGTCGTGAGACAGTTCGGTCCATATCCGGTGTGGGCGGTAGAGTATTGAGAGGACTTTTCCCTAGTACGAGAGGACCGAGAAGGACGCACCTCTGGTGTACCAGTTATCGTGCCCATGGTAGCAAGAGGTTAGTTTATTGTTGTTAAAGAGTAGAAGCACAAAAGAAATAACCCAATATTAAACAGTAGGGACAATCAATCCATAGTGACGGGAATGACGGACTGAATGGGAATCCCTGTCAATAAAAAAATAGAATATATAATATAATTAGTTACACTACCTTTCTCTCACTCAATAATGTATCTGGTCAGATACGGTACAGTACTTCGTTGTTCGAGACATGGGTGCATTAACTTATTCCCTGGGTATTGAGGTCGCGACAACGTCCACCGGCCTCCATCTTTCACAATGCAAGTACATTCAAGACCTCTTTTACAAAGCGCCACTTAAACTTCACACCCCGAGACAAAAGCGCAGCGCAAGCGGACGCTTGTATTAGTTAAAGACAGAGCGCAGCAGCAGGCACGTATGCATCAAGATAGAAGGCATGGAGTACTCACCAAGAGAACATGGCCAAGCTTGATCCTTGGGGGGCTTTAGAAAGCCCATTTTATGAAATCTCCGAGAGATAAAAAAACGGATGCTTTTTTTATCACCAAATAGAGACGAATACTCTATGGTAGCGATAGGAAATGCTTTGGCGATCAATCGAGATGCTCAAGAAGAGCAGGTTGTTCCGGCTCGATACCGTCAAGAATTCCTGACTATTTCGTGGGAACACTCGTGTGAGTAGGAAACATAAAATATCTATTCTAGTTCTATTAGCGGCTATGGGTTTGAATCTAAGAAAAATTATAGAGAATGTATACTACCCCGAAATTTTCTTATCTTTCCTGAACGAGAAAGATAAAAAAAATGGGTTCAAAAGAAACCGCCATTTTGTACTTTTATCAACAATTTATTGTGCGTTGAAAAAGTGGAGATGGATAGAGAGATTGCTTTTTTCAGTTCTCTCAAAATGGAATCTATTCAAAAAATATATGCCATGGTTCTTTACTTCGATAGGGTACAAATATCTAAAATGGATATTTTTAGATACGATTTAGTTCTGAATAATCAGGAATCCTACTTTCTTTTTTACCCGAAAGATTTGGACTAAAGTTTGAATTCTACTATTAGAATAAGTTATTGGCCAAAAACAAATTTGTAGCCAAACCTTTCCAAGAAATGTCAAACATAGCCAAAACTATTTGTGTCACATTATTTAGACCAAAATTTTAGTTTTTATGACAAATGTAGCCGACATCCGTTAAAAATTTAACACCGTTAGTGACAGTACAAACGGAGCTGACGTGGCATCCAATTGACCGGTCAACAAGATGACACATCAGATGCCATGTCATTATTTAAAAATAAATAAATTAATCTAGAAAAGAAAAAAAAAAGAAAATTTGAAAATGTAAAAAATAATTTTAATTTAATTACATCTAGGTGTGCACGTGAGATCCTTCCCAATGAAGACGACTCGTCCGCCTCCGCCGCAGAGCAGCTCCCTTCCGATGCTTCGTCTCCTTCAACCAAGGCTATAGATGTTTCGTCGCGGACAACGCCGATCCATTCAAACCTCTATTCCGTCGCGACATGGATTCTCACTACGGTGTCGGCGGTGGATTCTGAGACGGTGGATTTGCTCCGACGGGCTACCCTCCCTGAAGGCACATCCGACCCGATCGAGATCTCGATCTGGATCTACGGATTCTGAATCTCTCCCTCGACATCTCCTCTCCTTCCGATTTCCTGTCTTCCTCCTCCCTTGCTCGTACCCAGTAGCCTGAAATCGACCTCCATTGACTCCCAGCACCACCGACTCCACAGTTTTCTTCCTCCGGCCGTCCTCCATCAACATCCCAACCTCCACGCCGACTCTCATCTGACCTCCATCCTTCGATTTTCAATCTTCGCATTGACTCTGGCTTTCCATTCCTGATTCCCGATTCCATTCCTGATTTTCAATCGTCGGAGGTAGGATGTCGGAGATAGGAGGTCGGAGGTCGGGGGAACAGAGGTGGTCGGAGGATTTAGTGTGGCGGCGGAGCAAGCTACTGCAGATGAAGTAGGAGTTAGGGAAATTTGGGTTAGAAAATTAGTTTTAATTTGAATGTTATTTGTTTTTTTTTGTGAATTAATTTTAATTGAAAATACTTTTTTTTGCAAGAATAAAAATTAATTATGTGGCAAAAAGTTGGACACATCAGTTGACACATCACTTTGGGAGTTAAATTTCCGTTAACTTGGATGGAAAAGTTAACGGAAAACAAAACATTGTCATTTTTGGGATTACGAATAGTTTTGGCTATGTTTAACATTTCTCGGAAAGGTTTGGTTACAAATTTGTTTTTGGCCTAAGTTATTATCCAAACTCAAAAGTATAACAGGTATAAAATAGGATATTAACTTTTCAAAATGGAACTCAGTCGCTGCCAAGTGCAGGTATGATCCACTGTTTGGTATGCATAATTTGGTAATTATAATTTTTATGTTTTGCATGAACTTTTATTCATTTTTCTATTTTACCACAACTTTTTATCATAGATAAAGAAGATATTTTTAAATTATCTTCTTCCACCAATGAGTTGCGGGTTTATAAATTTTTTATAATAATGATATAAAAATAAAAGAAGACTCTCCGGAAGATTCTTTTGAGAATGGCCGCTCCGCAAGTTCAGGACCAAAACCCTAATGGTGATAGCGCAGCGCTGCCGGAACTCACACGGCCTCCGGAGCTTGGCCTCCATTCTGGTGCGTCAGGATCGTTCCCAGTCCTGTCACCTCCGCCTGAGCATCCGGATGTGGACTCTCTCCCCAGGAAGCGGGCGCGGGAGGCCCTTACCCCCATTACACATGTGTCGGATCTTGATCGTCCCTCCTTGGGGACGTCGCCGCAGTTGCCCCGCCCCCCGTCAGCACACGTCCAGAGACGAACGAAACCAGGTCCTGTAAAACTGCAGTCAGTGCACCGCAATGGTTCATGGCAGAGAACGTGGAGAGTCTCCCCCTTCCTCCACAACCCATGATTAAAGATCAGCTGATCAACCCAAGATGCCTGAAGATCCCGTTTACGGAGGCCGAGATCAAAAGCTTTTACAAGCCTTGGTCCAAGGCGCTGGTGGTAAAGGTTCTTGAAAAATCATTCTCCTTCCTCGCTATGAAACGCCGTCTCGGATACCTCTGGGTGAAGTCGGGGTCGATTCAGGTGTCTGACCTGTCGAACAACTTTTTCCTGGTCCGCTTCGCAAACCAGGAAGATTACTCACTGGCGGCTTTCAAGGGTCCGTGGAAGATCTACGACTACTACATTTCAGTCTCACAATGGTCATCATCCTTTAACGAGGAGGCACCTATTCAATCAATCCTTACGTGGGTCCGGCTCCCGAAGCTTCCAATCCACTATTTCAACGAGCTGGCAGTTAGTCGGATTGGAAACTGCATCGGAAGAACGATACGCCTCGACTTAGCTACTGCTGAGGGCACACGTGGGAGGTATGCACGTGTTTGCGTGGAGGTGGATCTTACAAAACCCCTGCTCGGAAAATATATGATCGAAGACAGGGTGTTTAAGGTTGAATACGAGAGTTTGGAAAATGTGTGTTTTGACTGTGGACTCTACGGGCATGAGAAAGAGAGCTGCTCCTTGTCTCCAGCTCAGCAGGATAAAGAGAATGGAAACACGGGCTCCCCAACAGTTGCACCGGAGTTGGAAGCGAAGGACCCCGATATAGGGGAGTGGATGACGGTTCAAAGACGTCACCACAAGAAATCGGCCCCACCCACTGCACCCGCTGCACATGTTAAAAAAGGCTCTAACTTCTCAGTATTACAAGTGGAGGAGCCTGAGGTCCCTCAGATTTTGAAGCCTGATCAGGAAGAGCTTCTTAAGAGACAAACTGAGAAACTCAGGAAAGTCCTCGAAGAAGCACTCATCGACCCAGTACGAGGACAAACGACGGCCCGCCAAGCGCCCCCACCAGTCTCTAGACCGGCCCTGAGCAACATTACTAATGTTGCAGTAGGTGACGGAGCGGAGCAGACGAGGCAGAAGGCGAATCCGAAAGCTCCACAAGTGTCAGATCCAAGCTCATCTGCTAGCGAGCTGGTGGCGGTGCCGATAATGTACCAAAATATTGCATTCCAGGCAGATCCAACGGAGCTCAAATCGGTGAAGTCTAAGCCGAATGTGCAACATAAAATTTTGGCGGCTAAGTCCAAGAAGCCAGTGGACACACCAAACCCGATTGCGGGCAAGAGGAGAACTGTTAAGAAGAAGACGCCGGCGCCGGAGCAGACCGCGACCGCAGAACCCATAGTTACGGACAATGGAGCCGATGCAATCAAGACTAGGAAGCCTCCTGACCGACCCTGATCAGGAGGCTAACCAGGTCGTAACCTTCCGTTGTCTTTAATGATTATTTTTTCATGGAATTGCAGAGGAGCGGGCCATGACGAGTTCATCCCGGCTCTTAATTATTATCTTGGTATTTATAAGCCTTTAATTGTGGTGATTTTGGAACCCAGGATCAGCGGCGAGATTGCGTCTAAAGTCATGGATAAGATTGGGTTTGATAGCCGGTTGGTGGAAGAAGCTCGTGGTTTTGCGGGAGGTATCTGGGTGTTGTGGAACAAGGCGAGTGTGAGTATTATTGAACGAGGCCGATCGGAGCAGGCGATCCATTTTGAATTAATGGGATCTGGCGATTCTTCTTGCCTTGTGTCGGCAATCTACGCGAGCACCTATGCCACGAGACGTACTCTTTTATGGGATGAGTTGAGAACCTGGAAGTCAAGGAATGATCTGCCTTGGTGTCTGATTGGCGACTTCAATTGTATGCTGTCGGCGGAGGATAAAAGAGGAGGAGCGCCCTTTGTCCCCTCTCGGGCAGCTTCTTTCCGCAAATGTGTTGAGAACTGCAACCTCTTGGAGCTGGACTTTGTTGGACCCAGATTCACCTGGTTTCGTGGTTCATTGGGGGAATGACTTGATTGGGGTCTTGTGTCACCCGACTGGAAATGCAGCTTCCCAAATGCAATGATTCGTCACTTGCCAAGGCTTCGTTCCGATCATAGGCCGATCTTGATCTGCTTCCACGGTCTTGAGGTGCCAAGGCGCCGCGATAGGCCTTTCCGATTCTTGGTCTCGTGGATGAATCACACCGACTTTCCAGACATTCTTGATGGGTCATGGGATAAGTGGGGGAATGCAGCATCCAACCTGCACCATCTTGCCGAGAAATTCAAAAAATGGAACAAAGAGGTTTTTGGTAACATATTCAGACGAAAGGCTATCTTGAGCCAACAGCTCTCTGAAATTGAGTTATCTAGATCGTTGAGGCCCTCGGCGGCCATGATTGCCAAAGAAGATCAAATCCGGAAAGAGCTCGAACGGACGTTATGGGAAGAGGCGATGTTGTGGAAACAGAAATCTTGCAGAGACTGGATTAGAGATGGAGATCGTAATACGCGCTTCTATCATCTTACCACGTTAAAGAGGAGGAGTTTCAATAAAATTGCAGCACTCAAAAGAGCTGACGGGTCCTGGAAGATGATGCAGAAGGTTTAAAGCAAATGGCAATGCTTTATTTCAGTGAGGTTTACAGGGAGGAGGCGTCGATCTCTGTGCAGCTGCCCCAAGGATTTTCCCAGATTTCGGCAAGCTAGGCTGACTCCATCCGACGGCTTCCTTCTATGGAAGAACTCCATTCGACTGTCAAGAGTATGGGTGGTTACAAGGCGCCGGGGAAGGATGGTTTCCACCCGACTTTCAGAAATACTGGTCTAAGGTGGGGCATTCTTTGGCTCACCTCATTCGGAGTTTCTTTCTTAATCCTGAATGTGTGAATCAAATCAATGATACCATTCTCGTGCTTATCCCAAAAAGAACTCAGCCGGAGACTATGCAACACTTCAGGCCGATCAGTCTTTGCAATGTCAGTTATAAGATCCTTACCAAATGTCTGGCTACAAGAATGAGGCCTCTGATGGCAAATCTGGTGGAGTCGACTCAAGCTAGTTTCATCCCTGGCAGACAAATTTCCGATAATATCATCATTTTGCAGGAGGTGGTTCATTCGATGGAACGGCTAGGGGGGAGAGATAAACGGATGGTGCTCAAAGTGGACTTAATGAAAGCCTATGACAGAATCAGATGGTCGTTCTTAGAGGAATCTTTACTGGCAACGGGTCTTGCGACAGAGTCAACCCGTTTAATCATGTCTTGCGTCAAGACTGCTCGTTTTGAGATCTTGTGGAATGGCGGTTTAACTGACCAATTCATACCCCAGAGAGGTATCCGGCAGGGCTGCCCTCTCTCTCCTCTCCTCTCCTCTTTACGTTATGTATGGAGCGCTTGAGCCATATCATTAATGAGGCGGTGACTTCCGGTGCTTGGCGGCCGATTTCTCTGAGCCCGGGGGGACCACAGCTCTCTCATCTCTTTTATGTTGACGACCTTATCCTATTCGCCGAAGCCTCAGAAGATCAAGCTAGGGTGATTCGATCCTATCTGGACAGGTTCTGTCTGGCATCAGGTCAAGCAGTTAGCAGGGAAAAGTCTGTTATATTCTGCTCCAAGAACACCAGAAGACGGAACAGTCTGCTAATTTCACTCATCCTGGGAATGCCGCTTACTCAGGACCTTGGTCGTTATCTTGGGGTGCCTATCCTCCATGAACGAGTTAACTCTCATACTTACCAAGATATTCTGGACCGCATTGATAAAAAACTGGATGGCTGGAAAGTTAAAACCCTATCTCTGGCGGGACGGGTCACCTTTGCACAATCGGTCCTGGCTGCTATTCCAGCCTATGCAATGCAAACCTCTGTGCTCCCCGTGAATACTTGTGAAGAAATTGATAGACGAATTAGAAATTTCGTTTGGGGAACGACTTCAGAGGAGAGAAAGGCCAGCCTTGTGGCATGGGATAAAATCTGCTTGCCCAAGGAAAAAGGAGGTTTAGGTCTGAAAATGGCTCGTCAACTTAATCGAGCTTATCTCACCAAATTAGCTTTCCTTTTCTTCAAAGAAAAAGACAAGCTCTGGGTTCGGACCATCCAGCACAAGTACTTCTCTGACTCTAGCACAGGTCTGGCAGCTCGGAATTTGAAGTCAACTTCGCCTTTGTGGAAGGGGATTTTGAGAGAGTGGGGAACCATGCTTGAGGGAGCTAAATCAGCAATCAGAAACGGACTTGAGACTCTTTTCTGGACCAACTGTTGGGTTGATGCTGGCTTGCGGTTGATTGATTTTGCAGACACTTCGAGGCCGGAGTTTGATGCCAACTGTACTATGGCGGAGATGACGCTGGAGGATGGAAGCTGGAACTTTGATACCCTCGACAACCTGCTTCAACCTGAGATGGTGGACGTTATTGCTGGTATGCACCCGCCGCGCCGAGATAGTGGTGACGATGACTGGATTTGGGGTCGTGAGAAGTCTGGAGAGTTCACGATCAAATCGGCTTACAGCCTAATTTGCCAGATCGACGAGATCCCTGAATCAACAATCTGGAAAACTATTTGGAAATGGGGTGGTCCGAACCGCATACGCCACTTCCTTTGGCTGGCGGCTAAAGATCGACTCCTAACCAATGCAACCAGGAAACGCAGAGGTATGTGCCAAGAAGCGAGGTGCGAGTTCTGTCTCGTTGGAGAGGAGACTGCTTCCCATGTTCTCCGTGATTGCCTATTTGCCAGAGAGGTTTGGATCAGAACGAGGAGGGAGTTTCTCAGTGAGCTCGATTGGCAACTCCCTTTGTCAGATTGGATTGAGACTTATATTAAATCTGATAATGGACTCCAATTTGGGATTGTGTGCTGGTTCCTTTGGCGAGCTCGGAATGAACGGCTCTTTGCTGACAGTCGGGACGGACCTGCAGGGGTGGCGATTAAGGCTTCAAATTGGCTGCATACAGTACGAACTGCTATGTGCAGGGAAACGGGCCTAGAGCCCGAGAACGAGAGAGGCAGAAGGATTGATGTCAGCTGGAAGGCGGGACCTGAGGACTGGTTCACTTTAAACTCCGATGGCTCAGTTCTGGGTCATCGAGACAGGGCGGCAGCTGGAGGTTTAATCAGGGATTCCTCTGGCAATTGTCTCCCTGCTTTCACCATGAACCTGGGAGTGTGCACCATAACCCGAGCCGAAATATGTGGAGTCCTTGAGGGAGTGCGTAGAGCCTGGGAGGCTGGGTATCGGAAACTTGAAATCCAAATGGATTCCAAAGTGGCAATGGAGATTCTGCTTAATGCTAGCTTAGCAACGTCCCCACAATTCACCCTTGAAGCATTGGAGTTCCGAGATTGGCTTCAGCGGGATTGGATGGTGAAAGTGAAACATGTTTATCGAGAGGCAAATCACGCGGCAGACTATCTGGCAAATCACGCGGCAGACTATCTGGCAAATCTTGGGCATAACACTACTCGTGGATCTCATGAGGTTGATTGTTCTGATTGTAATCTGGCTTATTTTATTCACTACGACTGTATGGGGATCTCTGAACCCAGGGTGATTAAGTAATTGTTTTGGCGTTGACGCCTACCCACCAAAAAAAAAAGATATAAAAAGAAAAAGAAAAATTATAATAGAAGAAGGAAAGGAGAAGAAGGAGAAAAAGAGGATGAAGAAAGGAGAAGAAGGAGAGGAAGAAAAAAAATGTAAAGAAGAGAAAGGAGTATATATTGTGGCTTGTGGGATTGAGAAGTAATTTTTTTTAAAAAGTAATTAATCTAATCTCATTAATCAATCAATGTGTATTGCTCTCACAAACATTAGACAAATAATTAGCCAACCAGGAAGGAGAACATAAAAAAAAAACTGTCTAGCTAAAGCGTGCGCTGCCACGTTAAAGTAAATTTCAAATTTTCATTGAGGAAATAAATTTGTTTACCTATAGTTTGAATAATTATATATTTCCTTAATGGAGATCAATAACGAATTTGTATTTTTTTTATTTTAATGGACCATTAAAAACGTATGATACTTAACAAACCTAAATTTTTAACAATTCTTCTGAACGATCACCCCATACCAAATGGGTGTTCAAAAATTGTGAGGTCAAACGATAACAAAGCAACTAAAGAAAATAAAATTGATATATTTGGGAAACGTATGTTCATAAAATAAAATATAATTGAAAAATAGTACATTGGTCCACCTGGTCCAAGAACCAGAAGGGGCCTTCATAAGTATGGACAAATAAATAATCATCAGATGATTCAGATCTATATCTCTGTTTCTCTCACACAACACAACACAAGAGTCAAGACAAGTCAGGAAGGAAAGCAATGACAACAAATGAGCACCACGACACGAGGGCTCAATTCTTTACCTTTAACAAATTAATAAACAACACAGCAATCCCCAGTAAGTAATCCTGCTTTATGCTTTCTGCGCTTTATGCTTTCGCGTTCACTCCTCTATAAATACCGCATCGAGCCATCAACACCTCCGCCTTCCTTCACTCACTCTTCGAATCTTCCTTCCTTCCTTCCATCTCTTCTGTCTTCTTTCCTTCTTCTCTGTCTGGGAAAACTGAAAACAGGAACAAGATATGATTCAGAATGTGATCGGAAGTTGCTGTCTCCTCCCCAAATTCACTCCCAAAGGCGCAGCACCACCAACATCCCAGGATGGAAGCAGCAGCAGAAAGAAGATCCTTGGAACTGTTGTGTTGATGAAGAAGAACGTCTTGGACTTACACGACGCCAAAGCTTCCTTTCTCGATCGAATTCACGAACTACTGGGCAAAGGCGTTTCTCTTCAACTCATTAGCTCTCTTCCAGACCCAGGTCACCTCCTTTCTCTTCTTCCTCTCCCTGTTTTCATCTATTGGCTTATTCTGTAAGCTGACAGTGGGAAATTTCCTCCCCTGTACTATGTTTTTCCAGCGAATGGCTTTAGAGGGAAGATTGGAAAAACAGCTTACTTGGAGAAATGGGTTCAAAAGACCACACCTTTAACAGCTAAAGATACTGCTTTCACCATTACCTTCGACTGGGATCACACCACCATGGGTGTTCCTGGCGCTTTCATTATTAGAAACCATCACCACAGTCAGTTTTACCTCAAGACCCTAACTTTGGAAGATGTCCCTGGCCATGGCCGCCTCCATTTCGTCTGCAATTCATGGGTTTATCCTGTGCATAGATACAAGTATCACCGCGTTTTCTTCTCAAACAAGGTAATATGATTTCTCAAGTAAATACTGAAGTAAATATAATCCTCATCATGCATGCATTACCACCTTTGCATTGCCCAATAAGATGCAATAGTTCATAAATCCCACTTGCAAGTTCTTTTTACCACTGATCGCATCATGATTCCTTTTCCTACTTTTCTTTTTCAATTCTCAATCTTGCTTTTGGGGTTGGGACTAACTTTAGCATTTGTGCATGCCTCTTTCCTCAAATATGGGATTAGAATAATACCAGTGGAGGTGTTAATCTTACTTTTAGCATCAAAACTCTGGTTTAAAAATTCAGATTCTTATCTTAACAACTTTTGACATGCTTCTGTTCAGACCTACCTACCATGTCAAACACCAGAACCATTGCGCAAGTGCAGAGAAGAAGAGCTTGTCAATCTCCGAGGAGATGGGAAAGGGGAGCTCAAGGAGTGGGATAGAGTTTATGACTATGCTTACTACAATGATTTGGGAAGTCCTGAAAAGGGTGAAGCATATGGACGCCCAGTTATTGGCGGATCCAAGGACTATCCATATCCCAGAAGAGGAAGAACAGGCCGAAAGCCTAACAAAAAAGGTGACAAATCTATGTTCTACTTCTGGACACCTTCAATATATATATATATATATATATATGTCTTGGTTTCATGTATTAAAAGAGTCACTACACTACAAAGAGAAATTCAGTGCGGACGGGGATTATTTGTTTATTGTCTTAGCTCTAGAGCCAGACCAGACGAGGAAACAAAAATTTGATGACAGTTTCTTTTTAATGGTCACAACAGATTCTAACTCAGAGAGCAGATTGCCTCTACTAAGCCTAGATATCTATGTGCCAAGGGATGAGCGGTTTGGACCTGTGAAATTCTCAGATTTTCTGGCATATGGTCTCAAGTCCATCGTCAAAGTATTAGTCCCAGAGATTTCGTCTTTGTGTGACAAGACAATCAATGAGTTCGACTCTTTTGAGGATGTTTTCGACCTCTATGAACGGGGCATCGAGTTGCCAAGTAAGGCGAAGATCAGCAAAATAAGAAATAACATACCATGGGAGCTGCTAAAAGAACTTGTTCGCACTGATGGTGAGAGATTTCTCAAGTTCCCTACGCCTGATGTTATCAAAGGTACGCAAAGAAAATTGTCTATTTTTAGATGCAGCATCAATAGCTTACAATAATGCATGTAATTCCACAGTAGAGATGTTAAGTATGAGGTTATTACCATGGTGTGGTTTCCAGAGGATAAGTCTGCTTGGAGGACTGATGAAGAGTTTGCTCGAGAGATGCTCGCTGGAGTCAACCCTGTCATCATTAGTCGATTACGAGTACAAATCTGAACTAGTCAATCTAACAGCTCATTTCTGCTCTGCAATCAAATTGCACTCATTATATATTATATATGACTTGTGCAGGAGTTTCCACCAGCCAGCCAGCTAGACCCTAAAGAATATGGAAACCAGCATAGTAATATAAAGAAGGAGGACATAGAGCTTAATATGGATGGTCTCACTGTTGATGAAGTACTCCAGCCATGCTTCAATTCTAATTTTTCATATTCAAATATGAGTTCCAACTTTGAACAAAGTTTCCTAATAAAGAGTTTGGTTCTTCCCTGTCACAGGCAATTGCAAGCAATAGACTGTTTATATTGGATCATCATGATGCATTGATGCTATACTTGAGGAAAATAAACTCGACCACCACAAAGACGTATGCTACCAGAACAGTTCTATTTCTTGCAGATGATGGAACACTGAAGCCGTTGGCAATTGAACTAAGCCTCCCTCATCCGCAGGGGGATCGTCATGGTGCTGTAAGCAAGGTATTCACTCCAGCAGAAGCTGGAGTTGAGGGCTCGGTTTGGCAACTTGCTAAAGCCTATGTTGCAGTAAATGATTCTGGTTACCATCAACTCATCAGTCACTGGTATGGTTTTATAAATATAATTACAAAATAATGAGTTAAAAGAATCACAACACAGTTAATCAATCATGCATACCTGATTGCAGGTTGAACACTCATGCTGCGATAGAACCTTTCATAATCGCCACAAACAGGCAGCTGAGTGTCGTTCACCCAATACACAAGCTTCTGCAACCGCACTTCCGTGACACAATGAATATAAATGCATTGGCCAGGCAGATACTAATCAATGCAGGTGGTATACTGGAGATTACAGTCTTCCCAGCCAGATATGCCATGGAAATGTCATCTGTCGTGTACAAGAACTGGATATTCACTGAGCAGGGACTCCCTGCTGATCTCATAAAGAGGTAAACCATGAATCATTTGTCTCAGTGGTCTTTTATCCACTAAAAGTGAAGAGATTTCTTATTTACAAACTGAATCAACTTTCAGAGGAGTAGCAGTTCCTGATCAAAACCAGCCACATGGCTTAAAACTTCTGATAGAGGACTACCCTTATGCCAACGATGGTCTAGAAATATGGTCAGCGATCGAAACATGGGTCCAGGAGTACTGCATTTTCTACTACCCTACAGATGAGTTGATCCAGAATGACGAGGAGCTCCAATCCTGGTGGTCAGAACTGCGAAACGAAGGCCATGGAGACAAGAAAGACGAACCATGGTGGCCCGAAATGCAAACATTTGAGGACCTCACACAAACATGCACAATCATCATATGGGTAGCTTCAGCACTCCACGCAGCAGTGAATTTCGGGCAATACCCTTATGCTGGATACCTCCCAAACCGTCCAACCATTAGCAGGCGTTTCATGCCAGAGCCAGGGACTCCAGAGTATGTGGAATTAGCGGAAGACCCGGACTTGGCCTACTTGAAAACAATCACAGCACAGCTACAAACTCTACTTGGTATATCGCTCATAGAATCGCTATCAAGGCATTCCACAGACGAGGTATACCTTGGGCAGAGAGAAACACCAGAGTGGACTACAGACGATGAAGCATTAGCAGCATTCAAAAGATTTGGGGATAAGCTAATGGAAATTGAGAGGAAAATAATGGAAATGAACAATAACCCTAGACTGAAAAACAGAGCTGGGCCGGTGAAAGTGCCGTACACATTGCTGTTCCCGAATACATCAGATTACTCCAGAGAAGGGGGGCTAACTGGGAAAGGAATTCCAAACAGCATCTCAATCTGAAAACAAACAAACAGATAGTTGATTCTTTTGGTTATCACAACAAGATAGCCCGATTCTTTGTATAAACCAAACAATAAATGACTGATATCGTGTTTGTTGAGGAGAGTATATGGTATGAATAATTGTTTGTAATTACATAATGGAAGGTGTAGCTGGGTAGAAGTGCAAGTGAAAGGAAAAGGGATTGTAATCTGATGTAATGGGAGAAAGCAAATCTTACCGGCGGCGATGCACCGTAAACAAACCAGTTTGACAGACAGCCAAAACATCTTTCCGTCTAATGAAGTGAAGGTCTGAGTCTGTGGAGGAGTGTTCCTGAATACGTTTTTACCGTCGGCGTCCAACAAACAGGACTACACTACGAAAGGGGTCATTGACTTAAGTTTCAAAAAAGGCCTAATAACCTAAAATGACACCAACTATACGGTTAATATAAGAATATACACCATCTATTTGAATTATATTATGCGTCACCATCTATTTCATTTTTTTCCCAACCTAACACGCCATTACTCTCCGTTATCTAGTCAGCATAATTAGACACAGTGGGCTATTGAAAATGTTGTGTGGCGACTAGTCATTTGCCACACCGGACCGGTCAATGGAAGACGTGGAGAGTAACTAAGGAGTAAAAAATCTTATCACTAACCTTATCTGTTCATCTTCTCTCTCCACTCTTTCTCTTCCTCATCTTCTCCAAGTCCGACAACGGACAACTGAACCGGTTGCTCCACTTCTCTTTTCTCCATAAATCTTTCTTTCCCCTTTCCCTTTTACTCCCACAGCCATAGCCACCGCCCTGCTACACCTACACCTTCTTGTTTTACCTTTTCTTCACACATTTGATTTTATCATGACCATCCCTTGTGCTCCATTCATGTCCTCCCAAATCTATCTCCATCAACTTCCAATCCCCCATATCCCCGTCATCCTCACTCAAGAAGAGCTCAAAAAAATCGGTTACTCTCTAGTCTCCACCGCTACAAGGCCCTCGACTTCGTCCAATCTGACATGGTGGTTGGCTTCGGAATAGGCTCCACCGCCAAGAACGTCGTCGACCGCATCGCCGAACTACTCCAGCAGGGCAAGCTGAAGGACATCATCGACACCCCGACCTCCAAATAGACTCACCTCCAGGCCTCCTCTCTCGGCATCCCCGCTCTTTGATCTCGACTCCCATCCTACCGTCGATCTTGCAATTGACGGTACCGACGAAGCCGACCCAAATCTCAATCTCGTGAAGGGATGGGTGGGTCCTCACATTGGAGCAAGTGGGGCGATGCCTATGGAGATTGTGCCCTTCTGCTGTAAGTTCACGCAAGACAGGCTACATAATTAGGTTTCGGAGGTGGGGGTAACAAGATGAGATCGGGCTTGGTTAAAGGCTTAATACCCTAGAATTTTCTCAATTTTGATGGATGTTTTGTTGAAGCACGACGGTGAATTTCCGGCGGAGTTTCGGTCGCTGGACTCGAAAATTGACGACCATGTTTTCATGAAGCGGTTAAACGTCATCCCATCGATGGTTGCGTGATTGTAGGCGCACACGATGGAGAATCTGAAGTTAGGGAACATAGTGATCTTCATGGCGAGGAGGGGCGAAAACACGACCGCGACGGGATTGAGGAAGAGGGCAGGGGAAGAGTTTTTCTTTATATGTTAATTTTGTATTTATTTGATTTTTTTGATGAGTTATAATAACAAAAATGCCTAGTAGGTTGTTATGTACAATCATCTAACACCGTCATGCCACATAAGCAAACCGTCATGCCACATAAGCTCTGGAATAGTAAAAACTAACGGCGTGCTAGTCTCGAAAAAAAGAGGCAAAGTTGGTGACGCACAATGTAATTCAAGTAGGTGGTGTATATTCTTATATTAACCGTATAGTTGGTGTCATTTTAGGGTATTAGGCCTTCAAAAAATAACGCGTCGGTCACGCATGTATAAAAGCCTTTATTTTGGTACCTCCTCCGACTTCCGTCCACTTCCGTCCTCATTTTCCGTCTATTTAAGTCATGGAGGACGCCTCGCTGGACATCCACGTCAGTTAATCGACTCCGGACAGACCCTCTCAGGTTTGGTTTCCCTTGAGTCGAACCGGTCCGAACGCCCATCTCCCGATATAACCTTTCATTTCGACGTTTGACATGCCAACTGATCAGACATTCATCTCCCTCTTCGCTCTGTCTCTCTCTTCCTTTCGGTGATTTTGAAATCCATCTATCTGTTCTGTTCGCCGGTCGTCAGAGGGAGTAGGGTTTTGTTTCAACATCGCAGACGGTAAGCATTGTAGAAGTAGTTGTAGGGTTCGTTTTAATGGCTATGAAGGTTTATCCCCTGTTATCGCTTACGCTGTGGATGTTTTCCAGGTAGGGTTTTGGGGAACGGAGGGATATGGTGAAGTGGGTTCTTCGAACACCTGGGGAGCCAGTCCCACAATACGATTCAGGTGAGTAATCTGTGGGTTTAGGGTTATTGTTAGATCCTTCAAGGTTTCGTATTCTATTTGGTTGGAAATCCGGCTTTGAAGTGTTTGGCTCCGTTTAAATGTCGTTTTCTCACTATGACGGTCTTCGATTCGTTGTATATTGGCTTTTTTGGGGTGTTGGTTTCTCACTTGTATGTCTACGTTTCGTCTTCTCCCTACAGGTAGACTTGATCTCTTCACCATAGAGATGCATTTCAACGGGCTTCTCACCGCCAACGAATATCTGTACGGGTCCGTTACATGCTTCGATCGGGTGGACCCAGACTTCTTGTCAATGATCGAGCTGAATGTTATGCCTGACTTGGTTAATGTAGAAGGGGACTTCTACCAGTTTCTCTAGCCCCATCCAGGGAGGGTATTGCGGACGGTCTTGAGAGTATTGAGTGTGAGGACCATGTCCTTGCGTTCATCAAGGCTAGGCAGAATATTGTCGACAACGGTATTTCCATGGGGGCACCGTTTGGTGTAATGACGTTATATGTGAAGAAACTGTCGAAGTTCGAGGCACGGAAGCGAATGGGTGAGATAAAGATGGAATCGACCGGCAATTGAAAGGAGAATGCAGTTTAGGTTAGAAGAAATGAATGATGACGGGGATGTAGAAGATGTGTCTACGACTTGTACTGGAACCGCCATGGGTTCAGGGAGTGTCCTTATGTTAACGTTGTCCTGGTCAGACCATGCTCAAGTAGTTCATTCTTCCGTAGAAGGCAACAGCGAGATTGGTGTTACTGCATCTGATGTGGTTCCTCTGAAGGAAGGCCACGACATAGTGTCTGCATTGGCGGTTAACAGGATAACAATTGATGCCACTGAAGACAACGTGTCATCCAATGACACTACTGATGCAAAGGTCAACGAATCCCAAGTGCCACCTCTCACTAACCATGTGGAAAATAATTCCCAAGTGCCACCTGTGACAACTGTCGTGGAGGTCAACGACATCGAAGTGCCACCTCAGACGACTGCCGTAGAGGTCAACGACACCGAAGAGCTACATATTACTACTGCTGCGGAGGTCAACAATTCCCAGGTGCCACCTGGCAGTACCGATGTGGAGGTCAACGACACCGAAGTGCCAACTATAACTGCTGATGCGGAGGTCAACTTGGAGGGTGTCCCACATGTTTCAAACTGGCTGGCGTGGACGAAGTAATGGCAGAAATGGAACGGGAGGAGGCTATAAACGAGCCTCTGCAGGACCTGGATGAGTATTGGTCGTCCCCCACAATTCCCAGCTCGCCGGACACTCCGGGCGAATTCTGAGATGGCCGGTACAATCCATTATCGTCTGAAGATGACACCGACCCTGCGTACGAGGCCTATCGGAGTTGTCCCTCCAACAACGATGATGTGGAGGTCAACGAGGCCTATCTGAGTTCCCCCTCAAGCACCGACTACGCGCCGTCCTACCACGACAACTCATTAAGTGACTCCGAGTCATTAGACTCCGAAGTTCGTGCTCAGGAACTTTGGTCTGAAGCCGGGTCTAATGGGGAGGCTGGAACTGATGCCAGGAACGAAGACGATGAATGTGACCAAGTCCGCGATGAAGAAGACATGATAGAGGAACGGGGATGGGGATCTAAAGAGGATGTCGACCCTGCACCAGACTGATACCCTATTTTCTGCTCAGCAAGAGACCTTCAAGCCGTTGAGATCGTGATAGGTCGTGAGTACGAGTCATTTGCGCAGTTCAAACAATTCTGCAAGGTAAATGCCGTCAAGAACCGTCGTGGCGTGAAGTTCCCCGTTAACGATAAAGTGCGTTGCAAATGCGTCTGTGTGAAGGAGTGTGGTTTCTGGTTGTCAGCACGGAAACGCGGTTCCTCCGACTCCGTCGTTCTGATCTCTGGGCAGCCTGAGCACGACTGTCTCGTAGAAGAAGACATCCGAGCAGCCAACCCTGCATTCCTGGCGGACCATTACGTGGCGAGGTTTAGAATAGATCCGTCGTGGTCACTACGGAACTTCATTCACACTGTCATCAGTGATTTCGGTCTGAAGATTAATATGATGAAGGCTTACAGAGCAAAGAGGGTGGCACTAAGCTTGATTCATGGAGAGGAGAACGAGCAGTTCTCCAAGCTGTGGGACTACGGTGCTGAGTTGTAAAGGACAAATCCGGGCACGACAGTTGACATCCGCTACGACGGTTTAACCTTCGAATCTATCTACATATGTTTGGATGCTCTGAAGAAGGGTTTCATAGCCAGTTGCAGGTGATTCATCAGACTCGACGGTTGCCACCTAAAAAATATTCCGGGGTGGCAACTACTGGCCGCGTAGGAGTTGATGGCAACGATGGCATGTTCCCCATCGCGTGGGCAGTGGTTGAAAGGGAGTGTGAAGACAGTTGGGGTTGGTTCATGGATCGATTGAAGGCAGACCTAGGGATTCCAAACGCACCTGGATGGACTTTCATGTCAGATAGACAGAAGGTACGTTCTAACATATTGGTCCCTTACGTACATTTAGTTGTATGGGATGGTGCCTCAATACATTGATGACTGCATGGTTAGCTTATGCAATTGCTCTGTTTGTAGGGGCTGCTAAATATTCTGGAACGGAGGTTTCCATACGCTGAGCACCGATACTGTGCTCGACATTTGTACGTGAACTATGGCGATAAGTTCAATAGGGGTCGTGCCTTACGGAGTATGTTCTGGGCTGCATGCAAAGCGACTAACAAAGCTGCATTTGATGATGCCATGGCTACTTTCAAAGAGAAAGGTGATAGATACATGACAGAAGAAGGTCTAACCCCTCTGGAGTGGATGCAAAGGAGAGGTGTACACTCTTGGTGCAAGTACTATTTCGAGACTCTGACTTCGTGCGATATTAGTTTGAACAACCACTGCGAGAGTTTCAACAAGTGGATTTTGGAAGCGCGTGACATGCCAATTATATCGTGCCTAGAAGCCATCAGGTAAGAACCATGTTCATATTCGATGTAAGGAGATTAGGCAGTGGTTACTTTTCCATGTAAATTCATTATGTTTATGTTACTGGCTTACAGGTTTAAAATGATGAAGTGGGTTGTTGATAACTTTCTCAAGGTTGCTAACCGGGAGCCTGAGTCCCTATGTCCTCAAGCGTATGTTATAATCAAGAAACGCAAGAAGTTGGCATGTATGTGCTACCCTACTTTCAATGGTGATGGTCAGTTCGAAGTGAGAGAGGGTTTGAAAAGTTGGTTGGTTGGTGTTAGATCCTTCCAATGTGCGTGTGGGCTGTGGCAACTCTCAGGGCTTCCTTGTGAACATGCGCTTGCTTGTATTGCGTACAACAGAGATCCTATCGAGCCTTACTGTGACCCATGCTACACCGTTGAGAAATACAGGCTGGCTTACGGAAATTCAATAAACCCTGTAAATGATGCCTCCCAGTGGCATGAGTCATTCGGCCCTCGACTGAGACCACCTACAATAGAGAAGCCTAAGTCTGGACCGAGAGAGAGAAAGAGGAGTCGTGAAGCTGGTGAATTGGCAACGAATAAGGACAAGAAAGGAAAAGCCTACAAAACCGTCCGAAGGACTGGGGAGAAGCAGAAGTGTTTTGTGTGCAAGAAAATTGGGCACAACAAACGTGCACATGGATCATCTGGGGTCACTACAAGAAACTGTGTCCGTTGTAGGGGTTATGCAACGACACCGGTAGGGGTTATAACCCCTACAACGGTCATTGTAGCGATTTTTGGTAACCGTTGCCAAATCGTCCGGTTCAAACGGCCAGCTATAGCAGTTACGGAACCGCTACAATTGAATGCATCGTTTGTGGCGATTCCGTTGTAGGGATTTTAATTCCTACAACTGTCGTTTGATCAACGATATAGATTCGAAGTTGTAAAATGAATATTTAATTAATTAATTCCGTTGTAGGGGTTTCAAGAACCGGTACAACCGCAATAATTATTTTTTAAAAAAATACAAATCATCCCTCGCTATTATTTTATTTAGCTCCCTGATTTATTGCACTTCACCCACCAAAAATACCAAAAGCCAAAAACAAAATAATCAAATCATAATTAAAAAGGGTACAATTATTATCTAAAAAAGAAATATACAATAATATATTAAAACTTCCGTTCTTCTTCCTTTCATTTTTCTAGGAAAAATAATAATTATCCGACGAGTCCCGATTCTTGGAGCTTCTCTGCTCTCTCCAAACCTAAAAATAAAAATCAAATCTGCTCTCTCCAAACCTAAAAATAAAAATCAAAGGTCAAAATCAATTACAACTATACACGTTACCTCTGAGTTTCGATTGTATTGACAACCCCAATTAAGAAAATCGTAATCGAATATGAGATCTTACTTTCTAGGTTGAACTGCGAGTAGTGGAGGCCGAATCGGGAGCAATCGGCAGCGATGACCGGCGTCCTTCCTTGTTGTACTGACGAACGTCGACGTCGGATATCAGAACTCCGACGCTCGACTTCGGCGACGCCAGAACCTGTACGGCGCCGACGCTTCCTTCGACTGGAATGTCATGTTGAGGAGGAGCTTAGTGAGCTTCATCGGCCTGATGTCGCAAATGATCAATCCCACCGTCAATCATCGCAAGTTAGAGAGAGTCTTCGGCCTCCGGAGCCTCGTCTGCTTCACCGTCGGATCCATCGTCGACTTCTGCTCCAACGCATGAGTCATCGAACCTCACCGGATCCATGGCCAAGATGGGTTTGAACTGAGAAAATGGAGAATAGGGAGGCGTGGGAATAGATTGTGAATAATTTATGACACATCACACTTTTTTAGTACACTTTAACTTATAAAACTTTTCCTACAATGACATGAAACTTATAAAACTTTATAACCTTTTAAATATTAATAAATAATATAATATGATTAAAATATTAAAGGAAAATAGCTCTTTGCCCCTCTATATTTTGCCAATATTACAAATAGCCCCCTATATAAATACAACCACCTAATTTGATCACTTTACATTTTGGGTCTTTCCATACCACTTATCATTTTCATTCCGTCAATTGGTACGCATTCAGTACACCACACTAGCTCCAAGACCATGTATCATCTGACTAAGTATTTTATGATTGAAAATATACGTATGTATAATTACAAATTATGAAATCGACAAGTATTTTAATAAATGTGTCACTGCAATCTTTATATTATTTGTGTTTTTATTGCATTTTAAATTTAGCTGTACCAATTTTACTGGAATATTGATGTTTTAAAGTTATGCAGTCATTCATGTTAATGTACATTCGTAGTGATACATTTATATGTCATTTTGATTAATTGAAATTGGTTAGAAAATATTAAATAAATGAGTGATTTAAATAAAAATTTGAAAAAATGTAAAAAATTAGGAGAGAGAAATGGGTTGAATGGTGAATTTCATAAAGCTTTTGCAAAAGCTTTGAATCTACAAAGCTTTTGCATTCTCTCTCTTCCAAAATTGTCACCTCATATTTTTTTATAGAATATAATATTTACACTTAAAACTTTAAACTTTTAAACCCTACCATAGTAGTCCCTAAAGCTTTATGTATATAAAGCTTTTAGTGCCACCTCAACCTCTTCTATGGTTATAAAGCTTTTTGTAAAAGCTTTAAACCTTTTAAATCTTACCATTGTAGATGCTCTAAATGGCTTTGTTAAGAGAAAGAAACACAAAAGGGGTTTTTCATTTTTGTTAATGGAGTACACGGATCGATGACTTGGCTTATTTATTGAGGAGCTTTTATTTGATTGGTTAATGAGAGTTGACGCGGATTAATGTTTAGGGAGATCTGAACCGTCGATTGAAAATTTCCGTTGTAGCAGTTTCATTGTAGGAGTTATATTATGTTGTGGCAGTTTCTGTTGTAGGGGTTATGAATAACCGCTACAACGGATTTCGTTGTAGGAGTTCCGTTGTAGCAATTATTTATAACCCCTTTAACATACCCGTTTCGGAATCCATTGTAGCAGTTGGTAAACCCCTACAATGGAACCCCTACAACAGACACAGATTCTTGTAGTGGGTATGTATTCAATTGGTTTGCTCTCGTCATTTGTGCACAGTACATGGAATTATTTGTATTCTTACTATACCTTTGTTTGGCAGGTGGTACCTGACTGTAACATGGCCTCGTCATCAACCGCTGCGATCAACAATTCGGTTCAGGGCACTCCTCCAGAACGTCGGCCAATAGGAACCCCATCTGTGAGGGTGACCAGGAGTAAGATGAGAGTGACTCGTGGAGGGCATACAGGATAGGAAGACCTTAAGTGTTTGTAACTTCAGTAGTTGGGTATTACATGAACGCTTCGGTAGTATATGAGCGCTTGTAGAAGGTAGTACTTGTTTTACCCTGAAACATTGGGATGGATAGCGTATGACCGTGAGTAAGGGTTGAATTCAATTTAGTTACGATTACGGTAGCACGGTCAAATTCATTATTGAAATTCAAACTTCAATGATTATCTTACAAAATTATATAAACTAGTGATCATGTTGTAATTATAAAAAATTGGCTTACTAATTTGCAAAGTGAAATTATGAAATGAAACTTTGAATTAGTAGTTAATATTTGACACAGGCGAGTTCGCCTGTAGCATGGGCGTTAACGCCTATGGCCTGGGCGAATTCGCTCAGGCCCTAGACGGATATATTCATATTTGTACATAGTTTGAATAGGTATTTATTTTGGTACATAGTTTCATTTTTATTATTTATTATTCTGAAAACTCCTCTTTAATAACTACCTCAAATGTTGCAATAAATACTTATTATTGTCTACAGAGTTATTGCAATGATTGAAGTAGTTATTATAATGGGATAGTAGGTTGGACCGGAGACCCCTCTACTATTAAAAATAACAAACAAACTCATTGACTAAGTTTTGATCAAACTTAGCCCCTCTACCTATGGCCCCTAAGAGCATCCCCATCCATGCAAATGGAGAGGTTTGGAAAGTGAGGTGATGCCTATTAGGGATGGCTGAAACGGTTTCGGTTATGGTTAAACCGAATTGGTGACCGATTTCAAATTAGTTTCGGTGACTGATTAACCGAATTCACCAATTCGAAAACGGCTACGGTTATAAGATTCAGCCCATCGGTTACATACCTCTAATTCGGTCATTGACCGAATTAGCCGATTTGACCGAATTAGCCGATTTGCTGCTCCGAATCTTCCCTTCTTCTTCTTCCCTTCTTACTCGTCCGCCGATTCCGCAGATTGGAACCAGACCTTGCTTCCCTTCTTCTTCTTCTTCTTCTCTTCTTCTTCCTCCCTTCTTCTTCTTTACTTCTTCTCAGATTTGAAGCTCTGCCATTGCGATTTTCCTTCTTCTTCTTCTTCTTCTCCTTCATGAACCAAAACCAGATCTGCTTTTCTTCTTCTTCTTCTTCTTCTTTTTCTTCTTCTTCTTCTTTTCTTCTTCTCAGATTCGAATCAGACCAAATCGAAGCTCTGCCATTGCGATTTTCCAGTTGCAGGGGTTTTGGAAGACCCTTCCCCAAATGGCCCGTGGAAGTCATCTCCCCAATCAAACCGATCTTCGTCGTGGATGCCAAGTATCTCCTGCGCAACCACCTGATCGTGGACCCGGTGGTCGAGATCTTCCCTAATCCTCCGTGTTTCGACCTCCGATTGCTTCCTATCGGCGGCCTCCTGTTGCAGCCTGAAGAGCTCGTCGGACTGGAGCTTGGGCGGAGAAACATAATCGAGCGGGACGGAGGCGGAAGAGGAGGCCACGGTGGCATCATCATTGGGGATTGGGTGAGGGCCACTTTTCTCAGATTCGAACCAGAGCCAAGCTATTCGGTTCGATTCGGTCAACTCGGTTGACCGTGACCGATTTGAATTCGGGCACGGTCAAACCGAATTCAAATCGGTCACGGTCTCGGTCCCAGGTTTCGACCGAACTCAAAATCGGTGACCGATCGAATTCGGTTCGGTTTGACCGATTTAACCGAATAGCCACCTCTAATGCCTATGTAGCAACTAAATGCAAGAAAAAAGAATTTTAAATTAATAACAACCCCTTTTTGGTTTGCAAATTTGCATAAGATGCAATTTGCTTTGCAATTGAAAATGTCCCACCATTCATTCTCTTCTCTTATTTAATTGGTTGTTCATTCATATTTTAATTGTATTTAAAAGTGATATTTGTCCACATTTGCAATTATTTTTGAATTGCACTGATGGAGATAGTATGAAAGTGGGAAGTGAGATAATTCCAAAATTGTTGAAATGGCAGTAGGGACCACATTTGAAATTGCAAGAGAATTGCATTGATGTGGATGCTCTAACAAATAGGTTCTTTTGTTACATTTTTCACCGAACTTTGTTTGTTAGGTTGACACCATGTTATCAGAACCGGACCGGTCCGATCGGGAACCGGGCACAAAGCCGGGCTGGTCGATGGTTAAAAGACTGCCGGTCGAATGAGGCTGTACTCTTGGGTCGAACCAGAAAAACCGGGTAAACCGGTCGACCCGGACCACACGGATTTTCCCGGTCCAATTGAGCTGAGCCAAGATGAAGAAAAAAATTGACAGAAGACTGGATAGTGAAGAAGAATCAGAAATCAGGAATGGATTTCTTCAGTCGAAAAAAACCAATTCAACATCAGCTGCTTATTCTCCAAAGGTTATTGTTTGTCAAGACCCCTTATCTTACCCCGCCATCAGTGGCTTTTCTACCAGAATATGAGATTGGTGAAGAGATGTTATTGTTTTGGTTATGGAAATTGAGAAAAATGAATGAGAAGAAAGAAAGAATGAGAATAAGAAGAGAATTGAAAAATGAATAGACAGAGAGGGGAAGAGAGTGTTGTGCGGCGGATGGGGATGGGGATGGGAAGGTAGGGTTTTATCTTAAGTTAGTATATATATGTGGGATAATTACGTTTTGGTACATGGATAGTTTGGAGTGTTACATATATTTTCTATAGTTATTGGTAGTTATGTTTTAATCATCATAATATAAATTATTTACATAAATTAGATGACCGGTTTTTTACACCGGTTTTTCCGGTTCAATTCCGGTCGAACCTTAAATCCTCGAACCTCTAGCTAGACAGACCGGTTCGATGACCGGTCCGGTCCTGACAACACTGGGTTGACATGGCACCATATTGGCACTGACTAAGCGATGAGTCATCAGTTTATTGAAAAATGAAAAACAGGAAAAAACTAAATTTACTAATTTAAAAATATTGGGCAAAAAACTTTTAGGATAAATTTTTATTAAATAATTTTTTGTTTTTATTTTTTTTTAAAAGGGGTGACTCAATGCTTAGTCAAGGTCAATGTGTTGGCGCCACATCAACCAATCTAATAGAGTTCAATGGAAAATATGATGGTTGGGCTAGGTTGAGCAGGCTCATCACGTAGGGTCGTAATATGATGGATTGATAATTTTGAATGACTTATCTTTGAGTTATATATTAACGAGTAATAGATGAAGTAATTTGATACCTATGAGAGGGATTCAACAACACTTTGAGTTAATAATTTATTAGATAAACTCTTTAGTTTGAATTATATATTATACATTGCAATATTATTATATTTGGAGCTTATTTTTATAATCAAGAAAAAATAATTAAATTAAATGTGATTAAACATTTAGTAATTTAAATAACTTGACCAATTAAAATATATCATCATGATGTTAACTACATATTATTTAGATATTTTTATTCATTAAAACAAAACTTACATATTGAATATATTTGGAAAACAATATTACCTAGAAGAAGTTATGTATGAAATTAAAAAATTAATTATGATAAAATTAAGAGTCAAATATATTCTAAGTAATGCTACAAAGAATAGTATAATACTACTTAGAAATAATATACTACTTGTGATTTTACTAATGAAAACATAAATGAACTATTGTTTAAGTTTAACCATTTTAAATGAGAAATGTTTAAACTAGTAAACTGTAGGATAACATGTAATTTTAGCTTGACTCGTTGATATTTTTTAACGTACAAAATTCAAACTGACCTCAAATTGGAATCATAAAGTGGTTTTAATGATCGAAGTTAGACTTGAACTCGAATTTGGCTCGTTAAGTGTAGTTAACAAGTCAGGCTCGAGTAGGCTCAAGCTCGTCACAAGCTTAAAAATTCTAGTTCGAGTTCAGCATCGAACTCAATAGCGAGCTAAACTTTAGCACTGTGAAATTCGGCTCAGCTCGGTTCGGAGCGTGATTCGTGAACAGTCGTACATGGACCTGAAACCTCTCTATGGAGGGCCTACCGTTTAGTGAAAGAGAATGTATATAATTTTTTTTGCCATTAGATAACTCCCACAGGAGCGCTAGAGATAACCATACATTCTGAAAATTAAGTGCACACCCAAGTCGTGAGGTTTACCATACTCCGACTTGGGAATCAACGAAGCGCATGACGAGCCACATAATGGGCTGTCATGTTACCTTGACGGCGAACCGTAAGAAGTCTGGTGAAGGGCTGAGAATCCAGAAGATGACAAATGTCGGCTATCAGGGAACCACCCTCCCGAGCTAGTAATAGACGGATGGAGACTACTCGTCTTACTTCTGTGGCATCACCCTCAATGTCCACCTCTGACCAACCCATATCTCGGCACAAAACGCAAGCGTCCCTGACTGCTAAAAGATCAATAACAAACGAGTTAGAAATCTCTGGGTAAGAGATACTTGTGGCGAAGAGGAGTCCTCCCATGCAGTCACGGACCACCAGGCCTACCGCACCGCCAATACCCGCTGAGAGAGCTCCATCTACATTAATTTTTAGTCTCGAAAATCTAGGAGGGCACCAGCTGGGGGGGGGGGAAGAGGAGGGATCTGAGGGGGTGAAGGGGCTACTAATGGGAGGGACGAACTAAAATTTCTCAAACACAACCCAATTCCTGGATTTCCATATACTCGCCACCAAGCTAAAACCCACAAATGGACTTCTAAAGGCCGTGAGGTAGAAATAAATCTCCAAGTTATTGCTTGGTGAGTGTGTGGGACTGCATCCAAATCCAAATTTTCCGTCCAGAAAAACCGTCGAGCCACTATACAATCGAACATAAGATGTTCTATAGTTTCTGTTTCTAGAAGGCAGCAAGGGCACTCAAGTGGCAAGGTCACTCCCCTGGAATTTAGTTCTTCTAGAGTTGGAAGAATTCGATGACAAATCCTCCAAAGGAAGAATCGAAGTTTTGGTTGGATACGGAGGTCCCATACGGAGCGCCAAAGGACAGGATCCGTCGGAAGAGCTAAGGACGGGGGCGTTTTCTTTTTGGGCCTCGAACGGAGAGCCTGCGCATATCCTGAGGAAGTCGAGTATTGCCCGTTGGCCGAGTTGTACCACAGTGGCTGATCTGGTTGCACTGTTATTGTAAGGGGGATGCTAGAAATAGCCTGCACCGTCTCTGGGAGAAAGAGACTAGATAGCCGCTCCATGTCCCAACTACCTTGAACAATTAGAGAGGAAATTTGAATATCTGTACCAACTGGTAAATGATGTATGAGGGAGGGGAACGAAGGTCTCAGCTGACCACAGATCCACGGACGTTCGAGAATGGATAGCATTGGTCGGGAGCCCAACTGCCACAAAAGTCCCTGCATCGAAAGATCGCGTCCATGTAAAATACTCTGCCATCCGCAGGAGGGGTTTGATCGTTTCGATGCATTTAGGAAGCATTGGGATGGGAAGTAACGTCCCTTGAGGAGACGAGAAAGTAAGATGTCTGGTTCTCTTAAGAGTCTCCAGTTTTATTTAGCAAGTAGCGCTTGATTAAATGCTTTGAAATCTTTGAAACCAAGTCTTCCCTCCTCTTTAGTATGGCAAAGCTTTGCCCAACTCCGCCAACAAATGTGTCGTTGGTTAGAAATTACTGTAGGCGGGATTTTAATATATATGATACGATAGGCATCCGGTTCTTTATTTGATAATAAATTGGGCATCTAGTTCTTCATTATAATTTGTATTTACAACATTGGTTCCCACTTTTCAGACCCACCACCTTACTCCATCCATAGTCCGTACATATCCATCGAATCAACCATGAGTGACGGTCCTTATCCATGGATCAATAATTTAATCCGCCCAAGTAACAATAATCAAAGTTTAACTGATTATTAATTGTTTATATATTGATTACGATTATATCAACACAATTAATTAATTAATTATATTGAAAGAGACTACTGCTCCCAATATCATTGCTGCATCTATCTATCTCTGTCTCATGCCTCAACCACCGAGCACGTCATTTGAAATTCGACTAAGACGTAAACCCCTCAATGATGCTAATATTAATTTCCTTTTACAAAAACTATACAATGAATACATACAACTCTTAGTGGAGTCAATTTACATATTAATTAACTTGTTGAATTGTTGTAACATAGATTGTTTTAGGATTAGATATCAATTTACACATTTACATTATTGATAACTTGTTAGATACATATTTGGGTATATACTCTCTTGTAAAACGGACTTAATCTATTTTGGTCGTGGGGTGATTGAGGGTTTGAACCACGCTTGGGATGCCGGGTTTAGGAGGATTGCATTGCATTGAAGATGGACTCCCGAGCCACAATTGCTCTCCTCACCAATGGGGACACGACAACGAATCAACACGCAATGAAAACTATCCAATTCCATGAACTGATGGGCAGAGAATGAAATTTGAGGATTGAACACACATTCAGAGAAGGGAACCAAGCGGCGGATTTCCTGGTTGGTATCAGTTAATTGATGTTTCTGATAGTAGACTTGGGTATTTATTGAGACTCAATAGCTATGACATCGGGCAATCTCGTTCAGTTTTAATTAATGATTAAGGTGCTCAACGCTGCTTTTTTCACAAAAAAATTCTATTTTGGTCTAATTGGATTGAATACTAATTTATTGACTAACTTTTATCATGACTAGTTAAAACTCATACCACCAAAACCGTAAGTAAATCGAATGCGACTTTACATTATTCTTTTATTCATCATCAACACTTACAACAAACTTCTTACACGATAACGTAAAACATCAGTAATACACAATACATCACATGTACAATTTTCCATCATTTTTATGTCACGCCCCACGTTACTCTAGTTAGGATTAATATGTACCCATAAATGTACATAATAACATATTAACCGTTCCGTGGTCTTTGTCTCTCCGATTAGGCCCCTACGGTCGCTGCAGAGGTGCCCAAAATCGAATCCATATCGCTCTTGCTGCGGCTGATCCTCTGATCGCCGGTGACCCAAATCTCCGGAACAACCTGTGCAAGATTTTGAATCTTTTCCAGGACGTAGTCAGCTTCTGGAATCTTCATCGTCTTTCCAACCTACAATTAAACTCATCAGTTAGGTGGCATCTTTTGGTCAGAGATGAGTGAGACAAACATTATTTTTTTACTGTTCAAAGGAAAAAGGAACGACACAAGAAAGACAGGTGTCGATTCATGATTGGGTAATTATTGATTGATCATTACCAGAACGGTGCGGAGGCCCAGCGCTTTCCCTGCTGCCACGTTGCGCGAGTTGTCGTCCAGAAGCAGCTGTCAGAAAGTAAAGCAATCGTCCTCCACGGTTAATTTAACGAACTATCGGCAGTAAAATAAGATAAGTGATTCCGGTGGTCAGAAAGTTACCGTGCGACGGGGATCGACATCGGCAGCTCGGAGGGCGATTTTCATGGCGTCCATGGAGGGTTTGAGGAGAACGGGGAATTCGTCGGGTCGGGTTGAATTGGGGAGATTAGGGTTCATGGTCTCGAAGCAGATGATCTGATCGAAACAGTCTTCCAATCCTAACCTATTTAGGACCGCGATCGCGTGATTTCTGTCCGAGTTAGTGAATATCTGTAGAGGAAAGAAAATACAGAGAATCAGCGATTTGAATCAAAGCAATTGAAATGATGTTTGATTTCAATTAGTGTGATTGTGGATATATGACTTACGATTTTCCTTCGAGGAATGGTTCTGATGAGGTTGGATAGCTGCGGGTCTGGCTTGATCAAGTGGTACGGCAATCTTCCGTGCACGAAACTGTTCCCCAGATATAGAAAATTCACCAAATTTAGTTTGGTACACTTTGATTTGATTTAATCTTGTTTTTGCAGAAATGAACTGAAGTTGATTAGCGATTAAAGTTGGGCCAACCTGTGGTAATCATCGGCATCGATATTGTAGCATAATGCCTGTAGAAATCGCGATCGAATTGAATAAACGAAGTCAGAAGTCAGAACTGAAGAAAATGTATGAAAGTTCAAAAAAAACGAGGAAAATGATGTTCTGAAGGACAACGCGTAAGCCAGCGAGAGAGCTTCCGTAGGTTTTGAAGAGCTCTGATCGGAGGGTTGGAGCTTTGCTCTGAGAGAAACCACATTTCTGAACAAGAAAATCTGCCAAAATGAAGGAGGCTTAAAGTCAGAAAACAGAGGACTCTGCATATTGCAAAGTTTTTCAATCATGAGAGAAGTTTCCGTTACCATCGATGTTGTTCCGAAGAGCTTCAGCTATTCCAAGCTTTGAGGAGTAAAGGGTATCATCCAAGTCTGTTGAAAAAAGAGAATAGATCAAATTGTGGATGAAAATTTGAAACCCGTGAAACAAGGAAACTCCAATTGAGAATTAGCAATTTAAGTTGATGATGATATAGTAAGGTAGTACTAGTTAGTCATACTAACCAAAGAGAAGGCAATCGAAGGGAGAAATGGAGTCGCGAGAAGTTTTGCAGAAGGAATCCATGGCTGGAAGAAGAGAGAAACGGAGAAGAAGGAAAGGTGTTGGTTGGGTTGAAGCTTGGAGGTGGAGAATCAATCAATGGAGACAAGCGAGGAGAGGAGAAGAAAGATTGGAAGAGTAGTTGTTATTTTATAGGTAAAAATGGCGAGGCTGGGAGAGGAGAGGTGGAAATTGCTGACTCGGAATCCAAATCCTTTTTGCGAGTTTTTTGTGATCAATTCAAGCCGAGTATTACACTCAAAAAAAATTCAAGCCGAGTAGATAAGGGTCCCACGCGTCTAATATTTCTAGTGAATGGACGCAAATGTCCTCTTCTCCTTGCACGACAAGATAACTACCAAAGGGTTATTTGTCTTTTCCAATATATCTAGCATGTGGAATACGTGGAGTATGGTTACATTTATTTTATAGATGGAGTATGGTTAGCTTTTTTTTTTTGGGGTAAGAAACGACGCTCAGAAGTGTCTTTGATTAAACTGGAATAAGTCTAGGGGTAGAAATATCCATACAATCCTAACAGAGAAAGAAAGCGAGATTACAATCAGAAGTGGAAATCAAATGGGTACCAAGCTGACGGTTATATCCAATACTTGCGAAGAAATCAGCAGCCTGATTCGCTTCCCGGAAGACATGCACTACAAAAAAACAGCGTTTTGGCGTCGGTCATACACGCGTTTTAGCGTCGGTTATGACCGACGCCAAAATATATAGCGTCGGTCGGCTAGACCGACGCCAGATTCAGTGACGCTAAAGTTTAGCGTCGGTCGTTTGGTCAACCGACGCTAAAACGCGTCCGACCAACGCTATATTATTTCGGTCGAACCAATAACTGACTCAGTGGTTAGCATTTAGCGTCGGATGTTATATCTGACCGACGCCAAACTACTAGACCGACGCTAAAACGCGGGTGTCTAGTCAACCGCGCGTTGACCTGCATTATGATTTAGCGTCGGTCGTGATCGACGCTATTATAGGTCCGACCGACGCTATTTGAGGTTCCAGTGGGCAGAATTCTGCTTAATTTTTTCCTATTCTCATACTCTTTTAGTGCCAATACCTGCATAAATTTCCCTGCATACATCAATTTCATTTTCACAATTCACTGTACCAATCAATAAACATACTGTATATAAATGTCGAATATCCTCCTAAAACATTCTACTCAAATATTGTTCTAACATATGCACCTTAAACATCCCCCTAAAACACCTAAACACACATGCTACCTACTCATCCTCCTCGTCATCGTACGAGCCTAGGTCCTCGGCATCCATATCTGGGGGCATACTCTCTTTTCCCTTCGAAGATGAACCCACCAACCGACTAAGCCGCTGAACCTCCTCCTCCAGATGGCTCAAGCGCTGAACCTCCCCCTCCAGATGGCTCAAGCGCCGGACCTCTGCCTCTAACACCCTCACTCGATCATCGGCGGGACAATGGCCGAAGACGTGAGTGGTACACTACAAAAAAGAGCGTTTTGGCGTCGGTTGAAACGAAAGAGGATAGCGTCGGTCGACCGACGCTAAATGGAATCTCGCGTTTTAGCATCGGTCGTTTGGTCGACCGACGCTGGTCGACCGACGCTAAATACTAACCCTAATTCAGCCACCTCCTCTATTCTCTCTTCTCTTTCTCTTTTCCCTTCTCTTCTCTATCTGCTCCATTCCAGCCGCCTCCTCTCTTCTTTCTTCTCTTTCTCTTTTCTCTTCTCTTCTCTTCTCTATCTGCTCCATTCAAGATCCGCCGTTAGATCTCGTCGATGGTCCCGCTAGCTCCGCCGCTGGCAACCCTGGTATGTGACGACCACTTCTTCTCTCTCTCTTACCTATGCTCCTCTCCTCTCCTCTCCTCTCATTGTTTTCTTCTTCCAGATGATGTCTCCAGCGGTGGCGGTGGGAGGAAGTGCCGTGGTCCAGCGGCGGCGGTGGGAGGAAGTGGCGGTGGTCCAGCAGCGGCGGTGTGAGGAAGTGGCGGTGGTCCAGCGGCGGCGGTGGGAGGAAGTGGCTGTGGTCCAGCGGCGGCGGTGGGAGGAAGTGGCGGTCGTCCTCCGTCTTCTCCAGCGGTCGGCAGCAGCGGCGGATGAGAAGAAGAAGAAGAAGAAGAAGCGGCTGCAGATGCAGCTGCTTTTTTTTGTGATTTTTCCGGTCGAGTTAGCGTCGGTCAACCAAAAACCGACGCTAAAAACTAGCGTCACCACTTTCAGCGTCGGTTTTGTCGACCGACGCTATTCAAATTAGCGTCGGTCGGTGACCGACGCCACTACGCGCATACGACCGACGCTAAAACGCAATTTTTTGTAGTGGTAGTAGCTGAACTACTACCCTGACTCGATCCACCGGCTGCTCCACCACTTCTCCTACTCATATTAACCTAAATCGATAAAGACAACAAATAATTAGAATTTGACTATTTTAAATTTACATATATCATATACTACATTACATTACCTGGGAGGGGGTCACGCCAGATCTCATACCGCGAACTCTACCACTATGCTCCTTCGGATAGACAAGTCCGAGTGCATCGTTCGCAGAAGGAAATGTCGGGACTGTGGGATCACGGGTCAGCTCCAGAATCCGAGGCTGCACATTGATGCCAAAAATGGATTTCACAAACCAAAGTTAATTAAATAGGCAATATTGGAGATTGTTTTGTTAGATTGGAATAGGTGATCAAGTACTTACCACATTAGGATCTGTGTAAGTTTGATCCTTCTTTGTGTGAGTGATAGCATACAACTCACCTCTACTGGGCGCATTTCCTCCCCTTTCAGCTGCCTACAAGTGTACGAACTAAACAATATGAATACACTTTCTAAAAGGTACTAATACACAAAAAATTATTAGGAATTTGAATTGAATTATTACCAACTCCAGTCCTCTAACTCGCAACTTCTTTGACCCTCCAGTGTGGGGTGAGGTGTAAGTCCTCCGGGCGACTGAATTCTTGCGAGATCTCGCCTACAAAATGTTATTCATTTAAATGATGTACGTTGATATAATATATTCACATAATGCTTAATTTGTAATGGACTTACCACCATATCGGGTCTCAGTCTGATATCCACAAACTGTGCCCACATAGGCGCAGAGATCCTGCCCGGCTTGTGTTCTATTGCGCACGCCCTAGGGATATCCACAAACTCATCCCAGACGAAGTCCTGGCCCGCTTCTTCAACTTCCTTCTTCAATTTATTCTTGTATGTGTTAACCACA
Source organism: Linum lewisii (assembly GCA_034768395.1). Taxonomy (NCBI): domain Eukaryota; kingdom Viridiplantae; phylum Streptophyta; class Magnoliopsida; order Malpighiales; family Linaceae; genus Linum; species Linum lewisii. The sequence continues at coordinate 11,177,751 of CM068299.1, forward strand.
TAATTTCTCCAAAGGCGGGTTTTGCAGTCCTTCCACGTCCTGCCAATATCCTCCATGATGTACTTAGTCGCAGCGTCTGTCATCTCTGGTGGCTCAATCATGATACAACGCTGCATCAAATTCAATGATTATAAATTAGTACTTATTATTAAATTTACATAACACATGAATGACTTTCATATTTGAATACTTACAAACACAGTAGCCTTCAAATCATTCTTCTTTCCCTCCGTCACGTTGGGCCACTCCTCATACTGTAGTGGGATGAGGTTCTGGTCATTACCCAGCAAACCCGTGAACTGGCCCAACAGAGCGGTGGGGCCCGTAGTTGTAGGCCCTAGAGGCCCCCAAGGCATGATGACCTTCTTTTCAACTTCAGCTGCTGATCTTCCTCGTAATCGATGTTTTGTGATTGCTTGGAACTCCCTAGTAAGTTCATATTCAATAGAGGAGAATTAAAATAGAATAATAGTCACACCATAAGTGCAGTTTAGTATATGTACTTACTGTAGGAAAGGACTGACTTCGTTAGCCCCTATAAGGACATGTCGGTGTGCTTGTAACCATTCCATATCATTTAACTTATAGGGGTGTTCGCCACCAACATGACGTCCAATTGAAGGGAACTTGGATATGCCAAGGGATTCATCTCTCACTTGATCATGGAGTCGAGACCCACGGTTGAAACGAGTTTCAACTCCATCTTCGTAGTATAAGGAGACAAATGTAATAATCTCCTCAGAAATCCAAACTTCTGCTATTGAACCTTCTGGCTGTGATCGATTTCTGACAAAAGATTTCAGCTTTCCAAGAAATCTGGTTTCGACAAGGAATTTGTTATTAGTAAAAGAATAAAGTAAACGCATAACAAATGCATGTAACCGATTGTTATATTGTACCTTTCTATAGGGTACATCCAACGGTAATAGACTGGTACCCCAAGTCTAACTTCTTCAACTAGATGAACCACTAGATGAACCATTAGATGAACCATAACTGTGAAAAAAGACGGGGGGAATATCATCTCCAAACGACATAGAGCAACCACAATGCGTTCTTGTAACGTATCCAACCCATCAACATGAACCACTTTCGAGCATAATTGCTTCAGGCATGAACAGAATTCCACCAAGACAGATGAGACCTGTGCAGGCAACACATTCCAGATGGACAATGGTAGAAGTTCATGCATTAATATATGACAATCATGAGTTTTCAACCCTAATATCTTTCGGTTCTCCACATCAACACAACGAGATATGTTGCTTGAGTATCCATCTGGTACAACAATGTCTTTCAAGGTTTCGAGCATTGTTTGAATTTCTCGTTTACCCATTGTGTATATAGCTGCTGGACAAGTTTTCCCATCTGGTCTTGGCCAAAGCTCTCTTATGATTTTCATCAGTTTCAAATCCATCCTTGCTTTCAAGTGATCCTTACTTCGATCTTTCTCATTTATCAAAGTGTACATGATATTATCGCACACATTCTTCTCTATGTGCATAACATCCAAATTGTGTCGCAACTTATTGAACTCCCAATAAGGTAACTGAAAGAAACAACTCTTCTTCTTCCATTGTTCTGCTTTTTTTTTGTTTCCTCCATCACCTCTTGCTTTCTTCCTTGGGGGTTCACTCTCCTTCGTCTTCCCAAAAGTAACATTGATGTTCTCAACCTGCTGTAAAATTTCAGAGCCAGATAAGAGTTTGGTTGCCTCTCTTAAATCAACATCACCATTGAATTTGGATTTTTGTAATCTCCAAGGATGTTCTGCAGGTAAGAACCGTCGACTTCCTATGAAACAATTCTTCCCACTCCCCGCCAAACGCAATGGCTCCTGGTCTAGAATACAAGTGGGGCATGCCTGTCCTGTATAAGTGTTCCACCCTGATAATAAACTCAGTCCAGGGAAATCACTAATTGTCCACATTAACGCTGCCCTCAACGTGAATGATTCTTTCTTCACTGAATCATATGCTTCTACACCTTCCCATAACATTTTCAACTCATCAAGTAAAGTTGTAGGTAGACATCGATATCATTTTCCAGGAATGATACCAGACAATATCATACCTGTTGACTTCATGCATTCCCACGGAGGCGTGTTGTATGGCATTAGTACAATTGGCCATGTTCTGTGACTAAGGCTCATGTTCCCAAAAGGATTAAAGCTGTCAGTAGCAAGGCCGAGCCTAACATTTCTCGGATCTGAAGCAAACTCAGGATACCTAGTGTCAAAGTCAACCCACGCTTGACCATCTCGTGGATGCCGCGACATTCCATCAGTAGTTCTTTCTGTAGAATGCCACACCATACTCTCAGCTGTTCTAGGGCACATGAACAATCTTTGCAACCTTGGAATTATTGGAAAGTATCAATATATTTTCAATGCCTTAAGTTTCTTCTCTTTGCTTCCATCAACTACGTCATCATCAACACCACCATCCTTGTATCTAGACTGCTTGCAAATCCTGCAACTCATCCCATCTATGTCATTACCCCAGTACAACATACAATCGTTCACACATGCATGAATTTTCGTGTATCCCAGTCCAAGCCGTTTGATCATTTTCTTTGCTCTATATCCTATTGGCGGTATGTTGGCAAACTCGAAAGCTTCATGCAGCAGCTCAATGATCATTGATATTGCTTTATCGCTGATGTTATGCATCCCCTTGATATGATAAAGTCTCAGAATGAAAGATAATTTGGAGAACTTCTTACATCCTTCGTATAGTACTGTTTCTCCATCTTTTAGTAAATCCCTCAAATTTACATTGTCATCATCAACCGGCTCTTGTATTGGCTCAGGGATGCTAGTGTCATTATCTTCGCTCATAGGAATTTCTTCATTCAATTGACCTTCCTCATTAACATCTTCATTAGTAAGTACTTCAGTAGTAGTCTCGCGGACCTCCTCAGTAACGACACCAAAAGCATCATTAACCATTGAACGAAGTGATCTATTATGATCACTTCCATGCACTATTGTATGTGCAGTCCTAGAATAAGATCCATACAGACGCTCTCCATGTCGATCCCAAACAGTATATCCTGGCGGAAATGGCTTGCGAAGTAAATGCTCATACACATCATCTCTACACAACCACTTTTTGAATCCACATTTTGGACATGGACAGACTATTTGCTCTCCGTCATTGTTGTTGGAGAAAGCAAAATTCAGAAAGCTTTCTAAGCCAGTCATGTACTCCAGTGATAATCTTGGGGTGTTAATCCAAGATTTATCCATTAGGAGATACCTGATTTAGTGTAGGGAATAGATTCTCAGTACTGGAGATCATAATCTATATATAAGTTAACTTAGGTAAAATGCTAAGATGTTATAACATTAATTTAGAATCATGTTGTAGCAAATAATATACTAGTAACTAGTGTTTGTACGAAATTACCATGAAGTAGCTAGCAATATGTTACTGAGTTTAGTTAACTTAAAAACAAACCATAACTCAACCAATGAATTCTAATATTAATCATATTCTAACAAATAATTAAAAATAACAAACAATTCTACTAATTAATCTCATTTTCAATATAAATTATAACTACCACATATTTCATACAGAAAACACATAACACAGTAATCATATACTTTTACTCGCATTAAACCATAAAAACAAATTATAACTGATCATAGTGAAAACATACATATTACTAGGAATTAGATTAATCTTGACGGCATACATATTACTATACAAGTTTAATCATTTTTATGAGACATGCATATTACAATCAATTAATTTACGTGTAAAAAAAAGACAGCAAATGCATACCTTACACCGGGATGAGTGACAAAAAGCCAGAAGACAGAACCACGAGAAAATCACTACTCGATACGGGCACTGAGAAAATAACCACAACATGTACAATTAGAACTAATCATAATAACTATTTCAATCCACAACAATGCTAATGACACATACAATCTAGAAACTAAACGAAATTTAAATTACAATCTACAATTCAATACTATTCTAGGAGTCACAACAATTTCAATTCACTACAATTCTAATAATCACAAAGTATACAATTCTAATTCTCTACAATCCTAATAATCAGAACATATACAATTCTAATTCTCTACAAAATAAACGAAATTTAAATTACAATCTAGAAATTAAATAACTTACACCGATACACATGAGGAGATGTCAAGGAAGCACGGGTGATGAGAACAGCGTCACAGCAGCTCCTAGCTCGAATGCCGACAATTTAAGAGGATTTCAGAGAATTTGGGGAGTTGAGAGAATTTCAAGCTTTGGGGAGAGGCTGCATACTGATTTCTGTCGTCTGGGTGGGGTTTTTATATGTTCGCGGTTTAGCGTCGGTCGATGATCGACGCTAAAACGCGTGTCAGCCGACGTTAAGCACACGCGTTTTAGCGTCGGTCAACGACCGACGCTAAAGTGTTTATACTGACCGACGCTGATCTAACCATCCGGCTAACCAAAAAATCGAACCAGAACGGCTTATAGCGTCGGTTACCGTGCTCATTTTAGCGTTGGTCGGTAATCAACCGACGCTAAAACGCGAGGTCAACTGTTTAGCGTCGGTTGTTGACCCACCGACGCTAAAATGCTACGTTTCAACCGACGCTATAAGCCGTTTTTTTGTAGTGATGGGAGAGGTTAACAACCCAATCTCTGTTCATTAATTCTCGAATGGTAAGCACCTCATTCGTGTGTTGGTGTTGTGGTGGTCCCTCATCCAAGACAAGTGCAGGGGCTGTCCGCGAGTCTGATTGCACGAGCACCGAACGAAATCCAGCGTCCCAAGCCAGTCGGAGACTCGTAGCGATGCCATGGAGCTCTGCTCTAGCTATTGAGCAGCTGCCCAAATTGCTACTAAAAGCGAAATAGCAGCGGCCATGATAATCTCTAATTAATCCCCCTGTTGTAGCTTCCCTCGTTGATGGATTCACAGATCCATCTGTGTTTATAACCATAGTGTCCTCCGGTCCCGGATCCCATTGGACATCCATGCTCGTTCTCTGAGGGGGCAGATCAAGACAACTTCTCTCAATCCTCAGAGCTGCATCAACTGCTCGGGACGAAGCCAGGATCCTATTCGCCAGCGTTGCAGGAGGGACATGCTTCGATTCAAACACCAGCTCGTTTCTTGATTTCCACAAATACCAACAGGCGATACCTACATGGAGGGAATTTTCGTGGCCAATAACAGCCCTCAACCAATCAGAATGATTACCGATGCTCCATTGTCGAACCGCCGACAAGAGTCCCAATTCCTCCCAAACCTCACAAGCAAAGCTGCAATCTCTCAACACATGGGAAACCGATTCGTCAGCTCCGTTACAGCGAGGGCACGAGGCATCCTGTGTGAGATGCCTATGCGATCGCTCCGCATTGGTGAGGATTCTTTCATGCCCCGACAGCCAGAAAGTGACGAATACGGCTCGGGCCGCCCCATTTCCAAATGAGTTCCCACTTGAAATCCGGTCTGGTATTTATAGGCTTGGTGACGAAATCGTAGGCTGAACGAATCGTGAATCTCCCCGAGCTCTCACCGCCCCAAACCCAAGTGTCCTCACCTCTGCCCTCCACCGGAGGCGACATCCCAACTATCTCATTAAAAATCTGGTCGAACACCCTCGGCCAAATCCGATCAAGATCCCAAGTCCCATCTGCAGCAACAAACTCACAAACAGCTTCCAAAGGATTGATAGATTTAGGGTCTGCAGAGGTATGATCAATAATTCTAACCCCTGACTCAAGACAGCGGTCAGTCCAGAAGGAAGTGTTCCACCCATCACGAATGCCAACACGACTCCCTTCAATCATTAGATGCAAGCACGACAAATATCCCGCCACAACGCTGATTGGAAAGCACAATTCCTTAACAGCAACCCCTCCGCGAAATCTCAAAAATATTTACCTTGAAGGACATTGACCCAGAGCCGATCGGGGCAGTGGAAAAAATTAAAAGCAAGCTTCATCTTATATGCAGTGTTAAGCTCTCGCGCCTGTTGAAGTCCCAAACCACCCAGATCCTTCGATTTACAGATATGTTCCCAAGAAATCATATGAACCTTCCTAGCCTCCGGAGTCGAGCCCCAAACAAAATCCCTGATCCTCTTGTCAATACTCTCACAAACTGTAGCTGGGAGGACGAAGGTCTGCATTGCGTAGGCCGGGATGGCACAAAGAGTAGACTTAGCCAAAGTTACTCGACCCGCCAAAGAGAGCGAGCAAGCCTTCCACCCAAACAACTTATTATCAATCCTATCAATAATTCTCTGATAAGTTCCTCTATTTGGCTGTCCATGAAGGATCGGGACTCCTAAATACCGACCGAGATTGATGCGCAAATTAATGCACACTAGTTTTACTCACTAGATCGCTCTAGCGAGATCGTTACTTCCCAAGGGTCTTTCTGTTTCTATTACTCAACTAATGTGGAATAAGCTATTCGGGTTTAAACGTTTGGTTTGGAAATGGTGGTGAATGAACTAAAAATCTAGAAATGCAAATTAAACCAATCAAGCAGGCAAACAAGATGGAGCTTCAAGAATTGACTAAGGCGCTTGTCCAGACTCGAATCCGCTCTAGCTCGACTAAGACGGATGATGCAATGCAACTAAGGTTTTAACAGACTCAATTCCTCGACGCTTCCTTTGGCAATCTCTACTCCATGGTCAGGACGCAGAGAAACTATCCTAGCAAACCTATGAGTTCCTATGGTCAAGATAACTCATAAATCTCCAAGAATGCACGAAGAACAATGAAACGCCGCACAGAAATGCAAAGAGATTAATTTCACCGGCCCTATGGTCAAGACACCGGGTAATCTTAATGACCTTCTAAACCCTAGAATGACTCACGTCCATGGTCAGAACCGCAAGACAAAGATGAAGCAAATTCTACGATATGGTCAATCTGCGAATTCAAGAGCTTCAAATTAGGGTTTTAGAAAAATCTAAATTAAGTCTGAATAAACCTCAATTAACATCAACGGGTTAGAAACCCGACATCATCCATACAAAGCTTTGCTAGAACTTCATCTAATCTGAACAAACTAAGAGTTTAGCTCGACATCATCGCAGAAGAAATCACAGAAACAAAGAAGAAGAAAACTGGAGAAGAAGACATCTTACTCCGAGTAAACCTAATCCTGTCGAATCCTAGAAACTCCTGAGCTAATCCTCGCTTCTCCTCGCTTAATCGTCACTTCAAAGCTTCAATATCCTCCTCCGAGAGTGTCTGGTTCGTCGAAATCAGAATGAAGAATGAAGTCTGTCTGTCTCTCCCTTGAAAACCCTGTTTTACTCTCCGAAATCCGTCCTGGGAAAAAGTGCGCCCGGCGGCACTTAAAAAGTGCGCCGGCGCACTTTTCCATGAAAATGGCGCACTTTTGTGGCCGATGGAAAAATTCCAGGAGACTAAAAATAAAGTGCGCCTGGCAGCACCAGAAAAGTGCGCCGGCGCACTTTTCATGGATTTAGGCGCACTTTTGCCCCTGGAAATGACCTTCAGCTCTTTTGATGATTCCCGCTCCGTTTGAACTCCAAATTGATCCCCGTTTGAAGTGCCGAGCTCGTAGAAAAGTCATCCACAACGTGGTAACCTGAAATCTCAACAAAAACAACTCGAAACAACATCAAATTGCCCAAAAGAGGGCCAACGGGAGATAAAACATATTTTTCATAAAAGTCATTCAAGTTCATCACAATTCGGAGTCAAATAAGGGGAATGTCGTTCAAATGTGGCGATATAAACGCGGTAAATCTAACGTCATCAAATCACCCCACACTTAAATGTTTGTTTGTCCTCAAACAAGAATTTTACCACAACAATGCACCAACTTGAATGAGCAAACCGAAAACCTCTTGGTTCCTAGAAAGATGTATACGGTGCTTCAACCAAACAAGAGGATTACCCAACTAACCACACAATTAGGAACCAAACTTTTGCCAGAGTGAAAGAGGAACAAGACTTTAACGAACTAGTGAACAACCTGACTTGGTAAAGGCAAGACAACGCTTACTTCCGCTACACTTACTCTAGGACGCAACCGGACACTTGCTAGATAAGGGAACACGACTAGAACAAAATTAAAGAGAATTTCATTTTTCTCTTCATCTTTTTTTTTGTTTTCCTTTCTTTTTTATTTTTTATTTTTCCGAATGGGCGGTACAGTGTGGATACTACCGGGTACGGAGCAGCCGGAAACCTTTGGAATTCCGCGTTATCCTAGACCCCAGCCACGATCGGGAGTAGGTTAGAAGAAGAATGCCACATTGAGACTTCCCTTTGGGACTACAACAATGGGCAGGCACGTATGCCAGCTCGTGAATCGACCCACAACTTCAATACCAAACCATTCATTTTTCAGATTTTATTTGATTGGGAAAAATCAATAACAACTTAAAGCACGAAATTAACAGATCCCTTATCTAGACTCGATCCAGGCATTGAACTAGAGAATTCGAGCGTCAGACAGACCAAGTCTTACACATTAACAAGTCAACTGTTCACTAACACGATAAGGGCAAGCTCCTAGACTACTAAGAGCAAGAAGAATGGGAGATGGTCATAATTCAGGTTCTCACACACACATTTGGTTAAAGCCGAAGCACCACATCAATCTCACCATATGGAAGACAGTAGGCAATCCAAGAAGTTATTAAGCAATGTGGAAAATTACTTGCTACCGAGAATGGGAAGCTGTGAAAGAGTGACAAAACAAGGCACAATCACCGCCCATTACTTGGCAAAACATGCAAACAAAAACCCCACCCCACACTTAAATTTGGACATTGTCCTCAATGGACTGCACAACAGTGAAGAAAAGTGTAAAGGGGTACCGGGAAACAGACCATGAGGGTGCAAGAGATGGCATGAATGAACAACCAGAGCGCATGTCTTGATCAGAGCCGGGGTCACAGAAAGTGGAACAATAAACCTGAGGATCAGGGAAAGAGAAGAAACATAACACGATTAGATCATTCAGAATACAAGGGTTTAACTGACTCGACCCACATAACAGTTGAACAAAGACTCAAACACAAACCCACTCAAAATCCGACACAAGTGAAAAGAAAATACAAGTCTGAAAGTGGAAAATAAATCATCAGAGATCCTGGTTGAGGGGGATACCCAAAGTCGACGAGATCGACGCACTTGTTCTGCGATCTGAGTTTTTAGAACAAAAAATCAGGGACTTTTCATTGCTAACCGCCAATCCCGAAGCCTCACAAAACAGCTTCAGACACTTCATAATTTCCATCGCTTGATCAGTTGAAGCCCGAGCACAGAGAATTAAATCATCCGCATAAAAAAGGTGAGAGATAGTCGGTCCATCCTTACTCAGCGAAATCGGGATCCAGACTTCTCGTTGTACCGCGTCATCAATCAGATGACTCAGTCTCTCCATACATAAAGTAAACAGAAACGGAGAAAGCGGGCAACCTTGGCAGATACCTCTACCAAGAAGGAAACTCTCCGTAAGCCCTCCATTCCAGAGAATTTGGAAGCTCGCGGAACGAACACAAGCCATGATAAACGCAACCGTTTAAGTATCCAAACCCGTAGCCGTTAGAGTATCTTCCAGGAAGCTCCATCTGACTATGTCATGGGCCTTCATTAGGTCTATCTTAATAACCATCCGCTTCTGTCTGCCCTTGTCATGCTCGATGGTATGAACAATTTCCTGTAAAACAATAATATTGTTAGAGATATGTCTGCCTGGCACGAAGCTCGCTTGATTAGATCGGATCAGATCCTTCATAATCGGCCTGAGGCGCATCATTAAACACTTTCTGATCATCTCATAGGTGACATTGCATAAGCTGATCGGGCGGAACTGGCTAAGGGTCTCCGGATGGGCTTTCTTCGGGATAAGCACAATAACTGTTTCATTAACCTGCGCGACAGAAGTTGGATCAGCAAAACAGTTAACAACAAACTTATGCACCTCGCTACCCACCACGCTCCAGTTACATTGGTAAAACAGAGGCTAGAATCCATCATTCCCGGGGGATTTCAGCCTGCCCACACTTTTCAATCGAAGGCCTACGACCAACAGACAGAGCCACCCCTTCTCTCAACTGAGGGAAGCCATTTGGGAGGGAAAAGGTCTCGCCCCCTGTATCACCGAAAAGCAACGAGAAGAAATTAACAACTTCTGACTGAAGGGTTGCCGGGTTTGATTCCCAATGGCCGTCGCTTCACCGAAGGGACAGAATCTTGTTGCAAACAGTCAGACTATGATTACGGTTAATCAATATATTAAGGTTAATAATTTCTTCATTAATACAAACAAACATCATCAATGCTGACCACGACCCAAAAATCCTACTTCAGGCTCAAACCTAATTGTAAACCCTAACCCGATTATTGGTACTAACAATCAATTATACTAATTTATCTCTCAAAAACTTCGACAAAAACAGAAGCATCAAACTCCCAAAAGCAAGAATCACAAAGACTACTCTACTATCCACAACTTCAGCTACTTACTCCTCCTTCGATAACCACTCATAATCCGGATTCTTACTGAAACACCTCAACTTTCCAACGCACCCACATCGTCGGATGACAACCTCATTCTTGTTCTTCTTCTCTAACCTTGTCCCTCTATCGTGTCATTAACCCACATGTTGTTGTCCATCACGAACTTAACCATATTCCTACATTCCCTCACATCCTCCTTTTTCCTCACACCTTCTGAAACCTCAATCCTTCTTCCTTTTCCACGTCACCACCGGCCAACAAACTCAAAATCCCACACGCACACTTTGCCGCCTTCATACCCTTCTCCGCCGCGGATCTCAAGTTTCGAATCCCCTCGTCACGGTCATCGTAGAAGTAGTCTTCAATTCCAAGGCAAAGAAACGCTTCCTAGTTGTCACTGCCCACGCACTCAGCCATGAAGCGAGAATAGTCAGCCTTGCGTTGCTCTCTGCAGCCTCTACGACAGAACTTGTCCAAAACGGAGGCGTTCTGCATGACGTGACGCTCGGATCCGGATTTGGACATGAGCTTGCATGTTGCTCTGGTGTTGAAGAGGTCGTTGACGAAGTTTGATGCTACGTGGGAGAGGATTCCGGTGAGGAGCTCGGAAGGGAGACTGGTTATGATCCTTCATCTTCTTCTTGTTGTTGATCGTCGTCTCTTGTTTGCTCTGCTCTTCAATGACGGTTTGGTTGATGCTGATGGGGAACACATTGTTTTGGTATTTTGTTTTGGTATTTTGTTCTTGAAGAGAAGAAGATAAGAAGCGAGTCTCCAAAACAAAATGAAATAATGCATTGGCGGAGCCATATGCTATTGATGGTGTCAAATGACACCCCTCAACAAAAATACTAGATGAAAAATCGATATATCAAACTGCAGTCCGTTGAGTAGAATATAGTAGCAAAACAAAGTTATAATACTAGAAGCAAACATAAATTATGGATTCGGAGCAGTGGCGTAGCTAGGATTTGAGTTTAGGGTGTCGATTAATGTCATAATAAATAAAGTATACTAAAATTAAATATAATAACTATATAATATAATATGAAACATTTGTTATAGTTTGCAGTGAACCACAACATGATTTCATAATACTATATGACACGTTATGTACTTAACATATTCATATATCTATCGGCGTATACAACTACTTTTTTAATTTCACTATTGATGACCTATACGGTTTCAAATAACTATATAATATAATATGAAACATTTGTTATAGTTTGCAATGAACCACAACATGATTTCATAATACTATACGACACGTTATATACTTAACATATCCATATATCTCTCGGCGTATATAACTACTTTTTTATTTCACTATTAATAACATATACAGTTTCAAATAACTATATAATATAATATAAAAAATTTGTTATAGTTTGCAATGAACCACAATATGATTTCATAATAATATATGACACGTTAGAGCATCCACATCAATGGTATCCATTTGCAATTGCAAATGTGGTCCCTACTGCCACCTATCAACTTTTGCAATTACCAAACTTTCCACTTTCATACAACTTCCATCCATGCAATTCAAAAGCAATTGCAAATGTGGGACCAACATCATTTTAAATTATAATTATAATACTCTTAACAAAAAATAAGGTAACCAAAAAATAAAAAGAAACCAAAAAACAAATAAAGAAATGAAAAAGTAAAATAAGGGGTCCACTTTCATTTGCAAACACAATTGCATAATTTGCAAATTTGCATAAAAATTTCTTCCCTCCCATCAATGCAATTTGCACCTCACATGCCACCTCAACTTGCAAGTCCCTCCTTACCATTGATGGGGATGCTCTTATATACTTAACATATTCATATATCTCTCGGCGTATACAACTACTTTTTTTTATTTCACTATTGATAACTTATACGGTTTCAAATAACTATATAATATAATATGAAACATTTGTTATAGTTTGCAATGAACCACAACATGATTTCGTAATACTATATGACACGTTATGTACTTAACATATCCATATATCTATCGGCGTATACAACAACTTTTTTATTTCACTATTGATGACATATACGATTTCAAATAACTATATAATATAATATGAAACATTTGTTATAGTTTGCAATGAACCACAACATGATTTCATAATACTATACGACACGTTATATACTTAACATATCCATATATCTCTCGGCGTATACAACTACTTTTTTATTTCACTATTGATAACCTATACGGTTTCAAATAACTATACATTTATTATAGTTTGCAATGAACCACAACATGATTTCATAATACTATACGACATGTTATATACTTAACATATCCATATATCTCTCGGCGTATACAACTACTTTTTTATTTCACTATTGATAACCAGTTTCAAAGCTTGCTCTTAATATAACTCAGCTTATTGTTGCAACTTGCAACAAACATAATAAGTATCCATTTAATAAGGAATTAGCCTAACTAAAATTTTATTATTTCAAAAATATTGATTTTAATTGAGAGAGGAATATAGAAATTTATACTATTTGATAGTTATTTGCTTTATTATGAAATACATAGTTATAATAATTGTAGTATATGTTAATAAATTAACAGTGAGTTGAGTGCTCAATGTTATATGACATAAAGGTATAGAGACCATTAAATTATTATTATCTTAATGTCTTCCTCTCCCATATCTACCAATTAAATAATAAAATTTTAGTTAGGCTAATTCCTTACTAAATGGATACTTATTGGGGTCGTTCGTTAGGGAGATTTCAATTAGCTAGAGAATTCAATTAGCTAGAGAATTGGAGGGAATTGTCTGTTTCGAAATTAGACCGTTCGGAGGAGAGAATGTGAGAGATTGTGTATTGGAGAATTGATACTCATAAAAAAATAACAAATTAAACGAATTTGCAAAAGACAGAAATAGCCCTAACTTATTCCACCCAATAGTAAATAAGATTGGGCAAAGAGGGTATTTTAGTACCAAAAAGTCCAATTCTCCAATGGTTGTTCAATTCTCTCCCCTCCATTGGAGAATTGAAAAACAGCCCAATTCTCTATGGGTCCCACATTGGAGAATCTGAAATCTCCCCAAATCCTTCTTCAATTCACCTTACCGAACGGGCTATTTCGACGAATTCTCCAACAAGCCCCGATTCACCCCAATTCTCCACCCCAAATTCTCCCTAACGAACGACCCCATTATGTTTATTGCAAGTTGCAACAATAAGCTGAGTTATATCAAGAGCAAGCTTTGAAATCGTATAGGTTATTAATAGTGAAATAAAAAAGTAGTTGTATATGCCGAGAGATATATGTATATCTTAAGTATATAACATGTTGTATAGTATTATGAAATCATGTCGTGGTTCATTTCAAACTATAACAAATATTTCATATTATATTATATTGTTATTTGAAACCGTATAGGTCATCAATAGTGAAATAAAAAAGTAGTTGTATACGCCGAGAGATATATGGATATGTTAAGTATATAACGTGTCGTATAGTATTATGAAATCATGTTGTGGTTCATTGCAAACTATAACAAATTTTTCATATTATATTGGGTCGGTTACCAAAATGATCACTAGACTTTGGCCCAATTAACCCGACAGTCACTAGATTCGAAAAAATTCTTTAAAAGTCATCAGACTTCGGCCTCATTATCCAAGCAGTTACCGTCTACGGACATCCATGATGCCGTCCAACAGCCTATGTGGACATGCCAAATAGGAGTCCACGTCACACAAGTACGCCTAGCTGGATTATTTTCACCCAAACACCCAAACCAATCTACCCACTCACCTGACCCACTCACCTCACCCAACCAACCCACTCACCTTCCCAACCAATCTCACCCGACCCGACCTACCTCCCCAACCGAGGTCTTCTCTCTCTCTACTTGCCGCCGACCAACCCCGGCTGCTGCCGCACCTTAGCCCAACCGTCGAAGCCCCTGCGGCCACTCCTCCGATCCGCCGCCAGCCATCATTCTCCACCCCATTGAACACATAAACCCTAATTTTGGAATTGATCACTATTTCTAGTTGACTCAGAAGCTTATTACTAGGGCTGGCAGTCGGTTGCCGGTTTTTCGGTTTAAACTGAAAACTGAACCGAAACTGAGAGGACCGAGCCGAATATAAACCGACTCGGTCCGGTCGTCGGTTGCAGTTTTTGAGAATTTTTGGTTTTAGCTAAGTTTTTGGTTTAAACCGAAACCAAGGCAGAAACCGATTAACGACCGATTACAAATTAGGTTTAAACACCAAAAATGGAATTCATTCCGACGGAGGAGAGAAAGAAGAATCAGATTGAGGATTGCAAGCGGATGTTGGTCTCCTGCGCTGGACTCAGTCAGAGGAAAGACGAAGAGGAACAGTTGGGGTTCCGGTCACTTGATTTTGAAGACGACGGTGTGGATAAAATTGTGTGCGTCACCAGAGGAGTTTCCTTCTTAGGCGTGGCCATCGTCAACCGCCTCCTTGTCCGTGGATACTCAGTCCGAATCCTCGTGGACAACCAAGGTACCTAGGAACGAGCACCAACGACGCCGACGCCGGTGCCGAAGTTCAGCAATCTTCCTCGTCATTTTCCACCTCGTCTTCTTTCTCATTGTCGCCTCTATTGATCTCTCGCAAGCACTGGCTGAAGAAGCCTCATGTCTTCCCGTTCTTGCTCTCGGCCTTCCTGCTCCTCACATGGCTCTCCCTCCTCCTTCAGCAGCGATCTTCACATTCTAATTCTTCTTCCTCATCGTCGTCTTCGTTAGCTGCTCGGAACGGAGATCGCCGAAAGTTTGACGACGATCGGGATGTGAATTTGGTCCGGTTTGGATCTGGATCGGGGATCGCGAAGGACGATCATGGATGGCTTCTCGATCCGGTATCTCTTGCTCTTAAGCACGGGCTTAAAGGTTTACATCTCGATATTGAATCATCTTTTCTCGAATTTGAGTATTTTTTCGCCTCTTGTTCATGATTTGATGATTTGTTCTGCAGGTGGAGCTGGTTCTTGTGCTTTGCTTCATGTGGGCGAAATCCGACCCGATACGTTGAGAGAAAACCATAGGCACAATGCTTGCAATGAAACGTTGGTAATTTGGGGCGCCAAGACTTTGTTCAGGGTATGATTTTATTTCTCCCTTTGCAGTTTGATGAGATGTTGCTACGTCATACTGTAATTCTTTGGAGTTTTCTGTGATTGTGAACATGGTTCATCTTGGAAGGAAGCTGAGCGCATTTCTTGTTTGATGTTTGGCTGTATTGAGCTATAATCTTCCATGTTTGTGAAATCTTGCTGAATAATTCAATGTCTGTGAGGTTAGTTTTAGGTTTGATTGTGAAATAAACCATGGGAAAGCTGAGAAATCATTACAAAAACAGAATGCTAGGCTGTCATTATGAAATTTCAATGGAATTGACATTGTTCTGAAGACTCTCTCCTGAATTTCTAGTTTTGTTTGATGATGCTGGGTTTGCCAGGTAATCCATAAAGGGTTCTATACTTCTATCTAACCAAACAAGTCGGGCATAAAGGCACAATAAGTCATTTCTTCAACTTTCTTTCTTTGTTAAATGCTTTTCCATGCTTATTGTTCCAATAGATGCTAAACATGAATGTGGTGTAATTGGCTTGATACAACGTTCGTATGCAATCTTATGAGTGGCGTCTTATGTTCATAGGTTTAGAATCCTAGTGTATGTGCAAAGAAACGAAACTTACCATTTGTTTGTGCAGATTTCAATAACAACAAAGGATTTCATACCCTGAAGCTCAAGGTTGGAAAGAATCTCAAGGTTATTCAGGCTCACCGCACCATGGTTGGGAGACAGGTTGGTCCCTTGCCTCTCGTGATGATGTTCCTCAGCCTTATCGGGAATCCATCAACTCGTCAGTGCATGAAAGTCATTTAGACACCAAGGAATCCAGGAATCCAGTTCATATAAGTTATTACCAGTCCAATTTTGCCGACGAGCTTGGGATCGGAGATGAACTTCTTCATGTTCTTCGTCCTCGGGTGATGAAGCCACATTGTGGTGTCCATGAACTGCACACCGTTCCTCTCACAAGCTTCCAGAATCTTCTCCAGCTCCACCAAATCGACGGCTCCGGGTTTCTCCAGCAGCAAATGCTTCTTCCTCTCAGCGACCGCCGTCCCCCACCGCGAGTGCTGCCCCATAGGAACCGGAACATAGACGGCGTCCACCTCCGGATCGTCGATTACTTCGTCGTGGCTGCTGCATATCTTCACCGTCTCTGGAAGCTCGTTAGCGTCGGCAAATTGCTTGGCTTATTCAGGGGACGATGATGAGCTAGAAATTGAGTGGATGGTTGTGGTTGGGTTCAAGAGTATTGCTCTGGTTACTTTCGTGGCTAGCCTCGTGCAGCCGATTATACCGAATCGTAGTCTGGAACTGGAAATTTTCGCCATTGTTTCTCTCTAGACTTGCTAGATCTGTTTCTTCTTGGGGATTTGAGTTGTGAAGGAGATATGAAAAAAGCCATAGAGGACTGATGCGCTGGTGGAGAATGATGGCTGGCGGCGGATCGGAGGAGTGGCCGCAGGGGCTTCGACGGCTGGGCTAAGGTGCGGCGGCAGCCGGGGGTTGGTCGGCGGCAAGCAGCGAGAGAGAAGACCTCGGTTGGGGAGGTAGGTCGGGTCGGTGAGATTGGTTGGGTCGGGTGAGTGGGTTGGTTGGGTGAGGTGAGTGGGTAGATTGGTTTGGGTGTTTTGGGTGAAAATAATCCAGCTAGGCGTACTTGTGTGATGTGGACTCCTATTTGGCATGTCCACATAGGCTGTTGGACGGCATCATGGATGTCCGTAGACGGTAGTGACTGCTTGGATAATGAGGCCGAAGTTTGGTGACTTTTAAAGAATTTTTTCGAATCTAGTGACTGCCGGGTTAATTGGGCCAAAGTCTAGTGATCATTTTGGTAACCGACCCATATTATATTATATAGTTATTATATTTAATATTATTATGACATTGATCGACACCCCTAAACTCAAATCCTAGCTACGCCACTATCGCCACCATAGTGATGACTACATCCACGGGAAGAAGGGGGTATTATTACGTTTGTGCGGGAACAGGAAGGGAAAACATAATGCAAAACTCTAGAGGCTAGTGCAGAATATAAAGAGAGACTACACTAACCCCCCAATCCGTTTGGTCCAACCAATGAACCAAACTTGACGGAAATACATAAATCAACATCCTCCCTCAAATTGATGACACTGAAAATCTGTTCAATGCAGAAAAAATATGTATATTCGTGGATTATATCATCGGGGACGTTAATATTGAAAACCACAAAGTGCTTGGAATAATTGATTCTCTGCCCACTTAAACACAGGTATTGAATGAAGAGTTTCCAAAGCTTGAGTAATGCATTTCTAGTCACCCGCAAGAACAAAATTGTGTTATTCGCGAACATAAGATGAGAGATCATGGGGCAATGCCCATCTCACTTAATGCCATGCAAGGCATTTTGCTAGATGACCTAGTGCAATAAATGGGATAGGCCCTCATAATAAACTACGGATAGGAGGGCGATAAAGGGTCTCCCTCACGAAGCCCTCGAGATGGGACAAAGTATCCACAGAGATTATCATTCAACATTACCACCATGGTGGCTGATCCTAAACATTCACAGACTAGAGTGATAAAGGATGGGTCAAATCCTAATGCGAACATTAAAGAGAAAAGACAGTCCGATTCAACACGACAATATGTTTTCTCCATGTCCATCTTAAGAGCCATGAGGGAACCGTGTTTGTAAGTGTGTGGATGGTGTACCATCTCATGAGCGATGAGAATATTATCAGAGATGCAATGGCCACAGACAATCCCATTATGGGTCGGGTTAATGAAGCTAGGGAGTACAAAACCTAGTCGGCATCTGATGATCTTTGAAATTATCTTGTATACCACCGTACATAGACAAATCGGCCGCAATTGCGTCATAGTCATCACATATGATACTTTGGGGATGAGGGTAATCCATGTATGATTCACCACATAGCATTTTTCCTCGTCTGAAGAAATCCAGGACTGCCACTATTACATCATATTGAATAATTAATGCTCCAATATCGTTGGGAAAAAAGCCCAATAAAATCATCTGGTTCTGGGGTTCGGGTGGGCCTAATCGAGAACACCACGCGATGAATTTCAAATAAGGTAACGGGCGCTAACAATAATTGGTTCATATCAGTTGTGACGACCCTAGAGAAACCTAAATGAGGCACAACACCCTCGTTGTTGGCATGTTCTGAAGTGAATAAGGAGCGGTAATAATTTCTCGCCAGACGTCCTTTGTCAGCTTCTGAAGCACAAACATCACCATCCGCGAAGAGAAGGTCATCGATGTGATTCCTCTTTTTGGTAGCACTGACCGAAAGATGGAAAATTTTGATGTTACGGTCACCATTGTTCAACAAGTTAACTGTTGCCCTCTGTTCCAATATAACTCCTCTTGCCGTGCCACATTTGAGCGAATGAGCTCTAGTCGCCGGAATTTTGAACACTGACGACTGATTAATTGGTTCTTTGTATTAGGGAGCTGGGTGGGAATTTTGGGTGATTTGGGGTCTAAATCCCTACCCTAGAGATGTCAATAAAATCACTTGTTTGGTTTGCAAAATTGTAGAGAGATTGGAAGAAATTTTAAATCTCTTAGGTGGACCCAAAGAGATTTGAGAGTGATTTTAAAATCACCACAAAAAAAGAAGGGATTATGGGAGTTTGAGAGAGATTTGGGACAATTTTATTGAGTTGCGCTTAACTAATTCATTCTAGCTATTCACAATTTTAATA
Organism: Linum lewisii; assembly: GCA_034768395.1. NCBI lineage: Eukaryota > Viridiplantae > Streptophyta > Magnoliopsida > Malpighiales > Linaceae > Linum > Linum lewisii. The sequence goes on from CM068299.1 coordinate 11,197,049, forward strand.
AATTATATTTTGGTCATTTGTAATATGAATGTAATTTTTAGTTTTTAATTTTCTGAATTTCCTACCCCAATAATCTCTCAAAGCACTCAACCAAACAATCTATTTTTCAAATGACAATAACATCCCAATTCTCACGTTTTTTCTAAATCTCTAGGTATTTCAAATCATCTCCTTCCAAATCTCTAAAACAAACAACCCCTAAATGCCGGGGAAAGAGTATGTACACTTCCATATATGATGGGAAAATGAAATGATTGATATATTTGATTAAGGACCGATAAACATAACATAAGTACATACATTAGTCATTAGGTTGGGGTTGGAGGATGACACAACATGCACACAGACGGTGGCAGATCCGGCTCCAACCCTTTGCAAGGGTTGGAAGCCTTCCAACCTTTTCTCAACCATTAGATCACACTTTGATTCTTTGACCAATCCAATGATTTAGATTGTTAGGGGTATTTAGGACTTTACACACACTATTTAATTTTAATATTTAGTTTAAATATATTAATATTTACCGTGACCAGCCGGTGACTCTCCGGCGACCGGCGACATTTTTTTTTGAATTTTTTTTTCAATAAATTTTTTATTATTTAAAATAAATACTAGTTAACACTTTTTTTGCTGTTAACAGTTTTTTTTTAACTGATAACTAGTTAACATCGTTTTTTGTTTGATAACTTGTTAACAGATTTTTTACTAACAGGTTAACCAACCGAGTTAACTAGTTAACTTATCAAGTTGTTAACTAGTTAACAAATTTTTTACTTGATAACAATATTTTTGTTGACTAGTTAACCAACCGAGTTAACTAGTTATCAAGTTGTTAACTAGTTAACTAATCGTTAACTAGTTAACATCATGATTTAGATAACTAGTTAACTAATGTTTCAGTTGATAACTAGTTATCAAAATTAGTTAACTAGTTAACAGATTTTTTGCTGTTAACTAGTTAACAGTGTTTTTTTAACTGATAACTAGTTAATAACGTTTTTTGTTTGATAACTTGTTAACAGATTTAGGTGATAACTTGTTATCATTAGTTAACTAGTTATCAAATTAATATAATTAGTTAACTAGATAACTTATCAAGTTAACTAGTTAACATCATAACTAAGATAACTAGTTAACATTTTTTTTAGATGATAACTAGTAAACCAATCGAGTTAACTAGTTATTCAATCGTATTAACTAATTATCCTATCGTGTTAACTAGTTATCAAGTTGTTAACTAGTTATCTAATCAAGTTAATTAATTAACTAATCGAATTAGCTAGTTATGTCATTTAATTATTAACATGATTTTCCAACTGTAAACAATATAAACAATAGTGACTGAATTTGTAAATAATTACTAAATAATCTTCCATTTTTTGTAATTACAAATAAGTCACTGAACTTTATCATGTGACACAAAAGTCACTCTTCTTCAACCTTCAAGATCTCCATTGTTGCTCCGCAAAATTGCATCGTTGTTGTTCTTGATCCCGAAACTGTCATAAACATTTCAGACTCCAATTCATTCCGAAGAAAAACTAACAATCAAACATGAGAAAGAAAGTTCAATCGGTCCAATTCTACCTGAGGGGATTGTAGCCGAGAGAGCTGGAAACGCAAAGAGGTGGAGTCGTCAAAGAGACTTTGGAGCTGTGAGTACGCCGATTGATAGCGAGAACCGCTGCTTCTGCTGGTTCTCCGTGATACTGAAGCGGTTATTGAGACAGAAGCTCAGCGGCTTCGATGATACGCTGATACTCTTCATTTTTTCTTTTCGGTTGGAGATGAGGGTGGAGAGGGAGACGGCGGCGCCGTTGGAGTCTCCGTGGTTGTAGATGGCGTCGGGGACGCCGAGCTCGACGGCGTATTTGATGGACATGGAGATGATTTGGGTGAAGGACCAGCTCCATGTGTGAGCTTGAGCTCCTGGTATCTCTGGAAGTGGATTGAGATTGGAGGGATTGACGGCGGGGGCAGATGAGAGAAGGGAATAAGTTGTTAGGGTTAGTTTTATTTTTTTCAAAAGAAGTAAATGTCCTTCGATGTGTTGGGGTTGGACCGGCCCAACCTTTAAAGGTTGGGTCCGGATCCGGAGCCCACACAGACACAGTCACAGTATTGTGGTTGTCTCGTCAGTCGAGTAGGGTTTCTAATTCTCTCCAATCAAACCAACCTTCTCCGGCTTACGTGTATTCAAACCCACACTACACTCCTTCATAATGTCACGTTATTGGACAACAAGCTTTTCCTTTATTATTGCAATCATTAATGCCTTATTATTAATTCTATTACTATTATTGTTGTTTATTTTTTCTTATCTTGCTTTATTTTGTTTTTTTTTTTTTTATAAAAATGACGTAGCTGAATTATTTTATTCCATGGTACCTGGTTATTTTATTTTAGTTATATTTCCTATCATTTTCATAAATTATGTGTAAAATTCATATCTAATTATTATTACTGTAAAAGATGCTATCGATAGCAAAATAAATGCTAATTATAAGATCTGAAATAGGATCAAGGGAACATAACATTGATAAAATTTATTTCACATTTTCCCGTTTTACAGGAATATCAAAATAAAATTACACAGTAAGATTATAAAATATATGCAAAAAATCTGTGTTGAAGGATAGTTGTATAAATAATTTGAATGATATAATTGAAGGGCTCTGTAAATGTGCAATGATATAATTGAAGCATAAGCCCATAATTACTTGGCTGGACATCAGTCGATCCTGGGCTTTGCATACCATAGCCCTATTTTGTGGAGGTTAGGTTACTGGGCTCGGCTTATAAAGAAAAAGGTCATATGTGCTCGTTTGTGTCTCATCGCCGGAATAATAGATCCGAAGTTGTCTCAATTGTCTTGGTCTGTTTTAGACGCCTAACCTGGATACGAGATATCTCGTATATAAAGTGTGATGTGTTCATGAGCAATAACACATGATCATGAGAAAACAAAAGGGTCGTCTATATATACATACAAATAATTTTTTCTCCTGCAAAGTGTCAGTCTGCCCTATTGTGATAGCACTGGTGCCATATTGATAGCTTATTGTTTGCAGTAGCCTGTCGTCTGCTTGGCTGACTTTCTCTAGTTGGTTGTGGTCCTTTTAAGCGTTTTTTGTCGTTATCTTGAGGTAAGCCATTCAGATCATGCCACGTCGCTCTTTAACTCGAAGGGGAGAAACCCTAGTTATTGAAGGGGAGAAACCGTAGCCATATCACATAATGACACAACCAACTAGCCATATCGACTTAAATGAACCTGACACTGCCATTTGACTTAAATGAAGGGAAGCTTCCTGCTCTAACGATTTTTGTGTGGTTCACACCGACAAACCACGATTGTCTCACGAATTAGTGACTATGTCTTGACGTAACATTTTGGAGATGAAAGACTTCCTCTTGAACAAATTAACAACATCTGGTCGAATTGGCCAAACTAGAAGCATAATACTCCATAAAGTGTTCAATGTATTACCTTTTAATGGAATGTTGGAGCATCAATTAATACTTAAATCATACACAATTGTGAGGCTCATACATGACATCAACTCATTAGTCGGTCTATGCAATAAGACACAAATTCTACTTACACACCTTGTAGACTAAACCTTTTACACCTTAATCATATGACGAAACCATAGCAATCATTTCACGGTAGTGCTTGAATGAAACTAATTACCCAAACTCGTCATTTACTCTGAATAGACGCCTATATCCATTGTAGTGATGTTATGCAATGACTATAAACAGAAATTAAGACAAAACTCTTTGAACAATTTATAACCTAATTTCCAAATCCAATCTTATCTCATTGTCAATTATATGTTGTACCATCACGTGTCAGATTGTTGAAAGTAATCATATTTTTTCTTAGAATTTGACATCTGTACATATATCTAAGACAATCACACAAAATATTGTCTACTAGTAAATTCTCCAAGACTTGAAACTGCCGATGCATGTAGAATGATTTCTCATTTGTATTTCACTTTTGTAATTAAGAGTTTTAATCGCTTTTACTCTTACGATTTTTTTAAGAAATAACAAAGCAACCGAAAAAGAAATAGAATGTAAGAATGAGGAATGGTTTGGGAGCTCAGTACTCCCTTCCTTTTTATAGCAAACTTAAATGATTTTGGTTGGCAATTCAACCAAACAAATCAATTTTATTCCAATGGACATGTGTTGTTACCAATATCAATAAGATAACGACCTTTGTTTCTGATTTTCCTTAATTAGCACGAATTTCTTTTGATCTATTTTCAGGTTCCATAAAAATATCATGCCACCCGAAGGCACGCGATCTGCGTCCAACCCTTTCAGGGTTGGACCAGTTCCAACCAAAAACCGGAGGGGCAAAATCGGAAATTAAAAAATGTTAAATTAAACTAGGTCCTCTGCACTTTCCCTTCCCCTTCCTATTCGCTGATTCCTGCCGCCGATTTCAATCAGAAAGGCCTCCATTCCCGATTCCCCCGTCGACATCCTCCCTCGCCACCTCCTTCCGCCGCCGTCGCTTCTATCTTTCCTCCCCAAAAATCGATGTACAGCGTGACGAATAGAGAAGGTTGAGCCGCCGTCGAATCCGATGGAATCAGAAGAGCCGCCGCCGCCATTGACGAGATCGGCGAGGAATGAGCTCGATCGGCGCGGATCTGAGACGAGACATCCCTGAGTTGCCCTGTAGTTGCTGCTGCTCCGTTTTGGCAACCTGCCAGCTTAAAGGCAGAAGGGAAAGCCTCGGTACGATTATGAACAGGTTACCCTCTTGGCTTTTATTGAGTTAAACATTGAACAGTTTAGCTGTTTCAACTGTCTTGAATTTGAGTCTCTCTTAACCAGTTCAGCTTCCCCTGGTCATCTTAATTCTAGAATAGCACCTCCACAGAGGCGCGCTACTTCGCGACAATAGTGCCTCTTATGAACTGCTTGAGGCTTGTTATCCATGGTTGTTCATTGGCTACTGATGAAGGTCTCATCAAGTCTGTTACCAGAGAAGGAAAGCCAGAGTATGTAGAGTACCTTTCTTCCTCTCTTCCTGGCTTTGCCAATCATGTGTGATGGGGGTAAGAAGTCTGAACACTCTATTGCTTTCATGAACTCGAATTCTCAGTTCACTGTACTTACTAGCATTGAATTTGATAGCTGAATATTATTGAATATATTGCAAAAGTAGTTACAGAAGGGTTACTATCCTTCTTATATATAGAAAGAGTGGAAAACCCAAATAGCAAAAAGACTCTTACATAATTCCCGTATTACAAAACGGCCCTCACATAATTCCCTTATTCTCACAGCCCCCCTCAAGCCGGACGATGAATACTCAGTAGACCGAGCTTGGACACCAAAGACGAGAAAACCGATGCTCCTAAAGGCTTTGTCATGACGTTCGCTAGTTGATTTGTTGTCGGGACTTGAATCACACGAATAAAGCTAGATGTCACGAGATCTCGAATGAGATGACAATCAATCTCGATGTGCTTTGTGCGCTCATGAGCCACCGGGTTCTCTGCCATACGAATTGCTGAGGTGCTGTCACAATATAGGGAAATTGGAGTAGGAACGTCGAAGAGAAGATCATGAAATACGTTAGCCATTGAATTTCACAAGATCGAGAAATAGTAGCTTGCTTTTTAGACTTCCACGAGATAAGAGAGTCACCCAAGTAGACACAAAAACCTGTAGTGGATCGGCGAGAATCAGGACAACCAGCCCAATCACTATCAGAAAATGCATGAAGTTGCAAACGAGACGTACTTGGGAAAAATAACCCATGTCCAGGATCCGTTTTTAAGTAACGGACAACACGCATAGCGGCTTGAAGATGCAAATCCGATGGTCTACTCACAAATTGACTTAGATAATTGACTGTGAAAGCTATATCAGGATGGGTTGTACATAAGTACACTAATCGACCAATAAGACGACGATAAGTCGTTGGGTCCAAAAGAGGAGTTCCCGATGAAATAGACAATCGTTGAGTAGTATCGGAAGGACATGATACTGGTTTACAAGCTAACAAACCAGAATCAGAAATGATCTCTAATGCATATTTGCGTTGGCAAAGGGTGATACCCTTGGAAGAACGAGCAATCTCAAGTCCTAGAAAAAATTTTAGCTCACCAATATCCTTAATGGTAAAACGGTTATGAAGTTGACTTTTGAGAACTTGAATGCCCTCAATATCGTTGCCAGTCATGATGATATCATCAACATATACTAAGATTGCAAGAAAACTGGAATCACTACGTTTGGTAAACAAAGAGTAGTCAGCTTTGGATTGAATAAAACCACGAGTTTGAGGAAACTCAGTAAGTTTAAAATTCCATTGACGACTAGCTTGTTTTAGACCATAAAGTGATTTGTTCAACTTACAAACTAGATTAGGAGAAGGTAAATGTAACCCAAGAGGAGGTTTCATGTAAACTTCTTCAAATAAATCACCGTGAAGAAAAGCGGTGTTGACATCAAGTTGATGTAAAAGCCATCTTTGATGGATGCTAAAGTGAGCAAAGCTCGAACAGTGGTTAACTTAGCAACGGGTGCAAAAGTATCCACGTAATCAATTCCCGCGGTTTGGGTGTAACCCTTAGCTACAAGCATTGCTTTGTATCTTTCAATAGAGCCATCGGCTTTGTATTTGATTTTATATACCCACTTACAACCTATTGGTCGTTTGGAATGAGGAAGTGGTACTAAGGACCAAGTATTGGTCTTGTGCAAAGATTGAAGTTCAGAATTCATGGCTTCAACCCATTTTGGATTGCCAACGGCCTCCTTATAATGAACTGGTTCACTCTCAACGGAGACGGCCAATATAGAATTTTGATAATCATTCGATAACCGTGAAAGAGACACTGAGTCCTGAATAGGATATCGAATATCGGAGGAGACAATATTACAATAATAGTCATTAAGATGACTTGGCCGCTTCCTGTTTCGAGTAGTACCCATATTGGACTCCTTTGAGGAACTAATGGGCTTGTTAACATCCAAACTAATGGGTAAAGATTCTGAAACAGAAACAGGAGTTTGATTAAAAACCCCATCATTATCTATTTTATTCTTAGTTGTTCTTTCCTCAAGGGAACCAACCAAATCAAAGAAAAAATTTAATTGTTCATAGTCATCAGAATTGAGTAAGAAATTCTTGGGACATGAATACGGAAAAATCGATTCGTGGAATGTGACATCACGTGAAACCATAATTTGATTATTAACCAAATTATAAAGGAAATAACCCTTAGTTGTCGAGGGAAAACCAAGAAAAACACACGGATCAGCTCGTGGATTGAGTTTAAGTCTACCATGAGAGATAGTAGAAACGTAAGCAAGACAACCAAACACTTTCAAGTGTGTATAAGAAACTTGACGATCATGAAACAATTCAAAAGGCGCCTTATTCTTCAAAGTAGGTGAAGGTAAGAGATTAATGAGATGTACGGAATGTTGAACGGCATATCCCCAAAACACAATTGGTAAAGAAGATTGAAACATAAGTGCTCGAGTAACCGCAAGAATATGTTGATGTTTACGCTCTACTCGACCATTTTGTTGAGACGTATGAACACAAGAAGTTTGGTGAATAATACCTTTAGAGGCAAAAAATTGTGGCATCGAAAATTCTAACCCATTATCGGATCGCAAAATTTTGATTTGACTACCATATTGAACTTGAACCATAGTACAAAAATCTACTATGAGAGACCTAGCATCGTATTTCGAAGTCATTAAACGAATCCAAGTGAAACGAGAATAGTCCTCCACAATTGTCAAAAAATACTTGTGTCCTCCTAATGTTGGCACAGAATATGGTCCCCATATATCTATATGGACAAGAGAAAACACCTCAGAAACATGAGAAGTACTAATAGGAAATTGTAGCTTTTTTGTTTAGCCAAAGGACAAACTTTACAGTGAAAATTACACACTTTCTTTGGTCTAAACGAATCTGCAAAACTGGACAAAGAGCTATGTCCTAATCTGTAGTGCCACAGGTAAAAAAAAACTGGAGAAGAATCATCAGCAGACCTTGTGGAGAGAGCATGAACTTTTTGAGAAGATGGAGACAGAGTAAACACGTACAAGCCATCAAGCAACCTAGCTGTACGAATCGTCCGAAAAGTAGTTCGGTCCTGAAATAAACAAATTTCAGATGAGAAAATTGCTCTGCAATTCAACTGGGAAGTCATCTTACTAACTGAAAGTAGATTGAATGAAAACCCAGGAATAACAAAAACGTCATGAATGATCAAAGTGGCAGTTAATCTCACAGAACCAACATGAGAAACAGGGACTCTGTTTCCATCAGGCAAAGTAACACTTAATTTGTTCACAGGTTTAGAACAATACAACAAGGAGGCAGAACATACAACATGATCTGAAGCTCCTGAATCAACTATCCACGAAATATTCGAGGGAATTTGACGATTAATAGAGGACATAACCATACCTTGATTAGGAGGAAGATCTTCTGAAGAATCAGGACCCTGAGAGGTTGAAGGAACGTACTGAGCATCCGACATTTTTGCAGTAGAACCACCTTCTTGTTGCTTGGTAACACAGCTGACTATACTTCCAGGAACTGGTCCCAAGGCAGAGGAGGCCGAAGAATGGCCTTGAAAAAGGGAGTATAACGCTTGATATTGTTGCTGTGATATGGTGACGCCGCCGGAACCACCTGCATCCGCCTCAGGAAGTCCACCACTGCTGTCTCCAGGAAGAATCTCACTTGTCCCGCTAACTGCAACCGCCGCCACCACCTTTCCCTTGTTACGGTATCCAGGAGGATAGCCAATTTTGCGGTAACATTTGTCAATTGTGTGACCAATTAAACCACAATAGGTACACATAGGACGTTTCGTCCCTCTCTTCAAGTTTCCATTTGCTGCAGCCGTTGAAGAGGAACCCGCAACAAGAATATGCCCAAATCCAAGACTTGGAGCACCAGCTTCTTTGGGAATTTTAGCAGCCCCTCCTCCTATCTCCTGCTCCTCCTGAGCCACTATAGCAAAAACGTGATTGATTGTGGGCAGAGGGTCTGAGCGGAGGATCTGCGAACGAACGGAGCCGAATCCTGGGTTGAGTCCACGGAGAAATCTTATTATCTGTTCGGTGCGGAAGTAGTCTCTGACTCGAAGCAAGGCATCACACGAACACTTTGGGTTGCAAGAGCACGAGGGCACTGGCCTATACATCGTCTACTCGTCCCAGTACACCTTGAATCTGGTGTAATAGGTCGAGACCGAGAGAGTGCCCTGACGAAATGATGAGATCTGGTCGTGCAGATCGTTGATACGGACGAGGCTAGATCAACGAAACCTTTCTTCAAGATCCAGCCATACGTCCCTTGCGGAATCCAACCATAGGACGCTTTGCGCGATGTCCGGTGAGACTGCTCGATTAATCCAGCCAAGAACAAGGCCATTTGCACGCTGCCAGGCTGGAAAAAGAGAGTCAGTCGCCTCTGGTGGCATCTCCGTTCCATCGACGAAGCCTGATTAGTTTTTCGTCATCAGAGCCCGACGCATCGAGCGAGCCCACGAGAAGTAGTCCGCCGCGCCGGTCAAGACTGAAGCCACAAGCATCATACCAGGATTATCGCCGGAATTGATGAAATAAGGGTGATCTGAATCTATCGTCGGAATCACCGGAGCTTGAGCCGAAGATCCTGCTCTTCCCATGGCAAAAGATACGACTAGATCGAAGAAGAAAGAAAGATTTGATGGAAAAACACAGAGACGGAGCTCTGGAAAATAGGAGAGAGAAAGAGTAGCGTATGGAAAACGCTAAAGGGAAATCAGAAAAGAAGCGGAAGAAAGGAAAATTCTAAAACAACGCCAAAAAGCGTGACTTTTCATCTGATACCAAGATAGCTGAATATTATTGAATATATTGCAAAAGTAGTTACAGTAGGGTTACTATCCTTCTATATATAGAAAGAGTGGAAAACCCAAATAGCAAAAAGACTCTTACATAATTCCCGTATTACAAAACGGCCCTCACATAATTCCCTTATTCTCACAGAATTCAAAAAAAAAAAATCGTGTGGATATTTAGGTATGGCTGACATTATAGGAAGAAGATTTGGGTGAATGAAACTCCCATACAATCAAGATAAAAAGCTGGCACTACAAAAAAAGAGCGTTTTGGCGTCGGTTGAAACGAAAGAGGATAGCGTCGGTCGACCGGTCGACCGACGCTAAATAGAATCTCGCGTTTTAGCGTCGGTCGACCGGTCGACCGACGCTAAATACTAACCCTAATGAGCCGCCTCCTCCTTTCTTCTCTCTTCTCTTTCTCTTTTCCCTTCTCTTCTCTATCTGTTCCATTCCAGCCGCCTCCTCTCTTCTCTCTTCTTTTTCTCTTTTCCTCTCCTCTCATTGATTTCTTCTTCCAGATGAGGTCTCCAGCGGCGATGGTGAGAGGCAGAGGCGGTCTCCCGAGCGGCGGCGGTGGGAGGAAGTGGCGGGTGGTCTTATCCAGCGGCGGCGGTGGGAGGAAGTGGTGGTGGTCTTCTCCAGCGGCGGCGGTGGGAGGAAGTGGCGGTGGTCTTCTCCAGCGGCAGCGGTGGGAGGAAGTGGCGGTGGTCTTCTCCAGTGGCGGCGGTGGGAGGAAGTGGCGGTGGTCTTCTCCAGCGCGGCGGCGGTGGGAGGAAGCGGCGGTGGTCTTCTGCAGCGGCGGCGGTGGGAGGAAGCGGCGGTGGTCTTCTCCAGCGGCGGCGGTGGGAGGAAGCGGCGGTGGTCTTCTCCAGCGGCGACGGTGGGAGGAAGCGGCGGATGAGAAGAAGAAGAAGAAGAAGCGGCTGCAGATGCAGCTGCTTTTTTTTTGTGATTTCCCGGTCAAGTTAGCGTCGGTCGTTAATTTGAATAGCATCGGTCGACCAAAAACTGACGCTAAAAACTAGCGTCACCACTTTCAGCGTTGGTTTTGTCGACCGGCGCTATTCAAATTAGCGTCGGTCGGTGACCGACGCCATTACGCGCATACGACCGACGCTAAAACGCGTTTTTTTTGTAGTGTGGGTAGGCAGCCTGTCCATGTTCTTGGATTCTTCATCTCCATCCGGGTGAGTGATCGCCTGGAACTTTATGCAATCAGTCATTCAAGTTAGTTTCTTTCTCATGCTCTGGATTATGAACAATATACGCAGAATGCTTTACTACTATTCAACAATGGGATACTTCGAAATGGAGTGGAGTAGGGCAGTTCCTGGAGTTGCTTTGATGGCTTTGATAGCAACAACAATGGAGTATGTTCCTGTGACGAATGTAGTAGATGATAACATCTCTGTTCCTCTAGTTAGCATGATATCAGCATGTATACTTGAGTTTTGGTTGGTAGCTTAGGGATATGTCAAAAGTTTCAAACTTGCATGTGTTGTAGTTTTTTTAATCAAATTTGATATCACTTTGAAACAAGATCATGATAACCAACTTATTAGTGTTGGATTATGGAGTCTAATGGATTAAACAAAAATGGGTGACTGAATCCCATCCATGCTTTTTGATGATGATCTTGGATTGTTTTCAGCATTTGTTTGGGTTGAATGATTGTTCTTTTCCTGCTTTTGGTAGTGTTGTAGTAGGCGTTTTTTGCCGTTTCTTGTTGGGGCTTTTGTCGACTCATGACTCGCGGTTTATAGTTAGTTTGATTAGTTAACTCGGTTGGTTAACTAGTTAACAAAAATAACTGTTATCAAGTACAAAATTTGTTAACTAGTTAACAACTTGATAAGTTAACTAGTTAACTCTGTTGGTTAACTAGTTAACAACTTGATAACTAGTTAACACGATTGGATAACTAGTTAACTCGATTTGTTAACTAGTTAACTCCATTGGTTAACTAGATATCATCTTAAAAAATGTTAACTAGTTTACTCGTTAAGTTATCTAGTTAACTAATTATGTTAATTTGATAACTAGTTAACTAATGTTGATAACAAATTATCACCTAAATCTGTTAACAAGTTATCAAACAAAAAACGTTGTTAACTAGTTCATATAAAAACCATGTTAACTAGTCATCAGTTAAAAAAATACTGTTAACTAGTTAACAGCAAAAAAATGTGTTAACTAGTTAACTAAGTTTGATAACTAGTAATCAACTAAATTTTTTGTTAACTAGTTATCTAAATAATGATGTTAACTAGTTATCAAACAAAAAACGATGTAACTAGTTATCAGGTAAAAACCATGTTAACTTGTTATCAGTTAAAAACACTACAACATAACATAGCTACGGAGGCAGATTCATGGAGGCACATAGAATATTTGCCTCTAAATATACTTTTAAAGAACAAATACTATATGTGCCTCTATAGATGAATATATCTGCCTCTAATTGTATTTTATTTATTTATTTTAATATTAATAAATAATTTTTATAGTTTTAGAGGCAGATAATTTATAATTGCCTCTATAAGTCAATACGATTACATCTTTTAGAGGCAGATAATTTATAACTGCCTCTATAAGTTATATGAAAGCTCTTTTAGAGGCAGATAATTTGTAACTGCCTCTATAAGTTTTTTGTCTTACACAAAAAAAACTCTTTTTGAGGCAGATAATTTATAATTACCTCTATAGGTTGTATGATTAAAATTTTTAGAGGCAGATAATTTATAATTGCCTCTATAGGTTGTATGATTAGCTTAGAGACAAATAATTGATCTATCTCTATATGATGAATGATTAAAATTTGTAAAGGTAGATAACTTGTAAACTTTGTATTATTTTGTATCGATAAATGTTAGATAATATATAATTAATTAATTGGTAAACGCTTCGGTGCACCCACTAAAAGTGGGTGCACCTGGTACACCCACTGACGTTTGTGCTATCTAGAGTGATATTTCTATTGAACTAATCGTTTATATCAATAGATTTAATCTTAATAAGTCTAAATTGAGCTTAATTACAATTTTTAGTCATCATAGTATAAGATTATACCTATTGATCTTCAGGTTTCTTTCTACAGCTGCATTTTTTCTCAATATGATAGATTATCATCTCTACCAAATTAGTTTTTTGTTCAAATCGTCTTATATATCCTTTAACAACATGTAGATTATTATACTCGAAAAAAAAGATATTAAAAACATGTTTATCTATCAAAATGTTAGTGGGTGTACCCGGTACACCCACTTTTAGTGGGTGCACCGGAGTGTTCACCTTAATTATATATATAATAAATGCTAACGATTTTTTTTCTAATAATGAGTAAGAAAAAAATTTCATTTTTTCAATTTTGATTTCTTTTTCTTGGCATTGTTTCTCCATATCATTGAGTTTTATAATTTATATTTAAAACTGCGTAAGAAGTATCAGTAAGTACTCCTGAGCCAAGTGGTAAGAACTAAGAACTTAGAGTATTTCCTTGAACCACCCGGGTTCAAATCCCATAGATAGCAAAATAATAGAGAGTAATATATGTAAATAGTGAAAGAGTCCAATAAAAGAAAATGCCCTGACATGAGTAAATTCTTTTTAAAAGCATATATATATGCCTCTAAAAAAATATACCAGCAACAAAAATAAGTGTCTCTAAAAGGTGGCTAAGATGACAGATAAGTGTTGTTTAAAGATGCAATTGCCAACAATTATATCTGCCACTAATTCTTCCATTTAGTGGTAGATAATATGTGCCACCGTATTTGCCTCTAAAGACTTTTAGCCGCAGCAGCGTTAGTGGCACTTAACTATCTGCCTCTAAAACTCTATAGAGGCAAAAAAATGTTTTTTAGAGGCAAATAGTGTGTGCCTCCGTAGCTAGGTTTTGTTGTAGTGAAAAAAACACTGTTAACTAGTTAACAAACAAAAAAGTGTTAACTAGTTTTTTTAAAGAAAAAAAAATCACCTCGCCGGAAAAGTCGCCGGCGACGGCGGCCGGTTGCCGGCGACGGTGGCGGCCGCCGGTGGTCCCCTGAAATTAAATTATTTATTTTAAATATAATAATTAAATTATGTGTGTAAAGTCCTAAATACCATAATAATTTAGACCATTAGATTGGTCAAATGGTCAAAGGGTGATCTAATGGTTGAGATGAAGGTTGGAAGTTTCCAACCTTGGAAAGGGTTGGATGTGGATCAGCTGCCCCACCCGAACATCTACCACATAGAATAATCTTTTCATACTATTATTGAAGATATTATTCTTGCAGCGTATATTTATGTGAGTAGGACCGTAAGATCTGCCATAAACAAAGTTTGGTTGCTATTTTAATGATTATGTGTGCACCATCTTTTTCATTGTCTAGTAGTGGCTGTTCTAAAAATGTAGGAAATAAATGAGTAAGAAAAAATTGGAGTTTTGTAGAATTGTACGCAAGGTTTAATTGAAAATAATATCAGGTGATAATTTTGCTAAAAAAATTTATAAAAACGTCACCCACCTAGCTAGCATGGCATGCACTAACTAGTTTTTAGTTGTTAGCAGTGAACAAACGAATGTTTTGTTCGATTAGTGAGCATGACACCCCCTAGATTCTTAAATTCTAGATGACCTCAATCGGATATAAATACCCCTCCCAGTCCATGGTTTCATCACACCTTCCTTCCACTCTGCATTGCAACAACTATGAATTAGAAGGAGAAGAAGACGTTCGTAAGAGACCATTAACTTGGATCGTCACCATTAACACCAATGGGAAACGCTGCATGATCTTCAATAATCGGGGAGAATTTCAGGCCAAGGAGCCACCACAAAATCTTTCCCGAGCAAATTTGAGGATCTCCATATCTACAACTTCCGCCAACTAGACTCTAATATCACTATTTTGAAATCGCACTGGTAATATGATATTGTCTGCTTTGGACCAAACTCGCACAATTTTTTTTTTGTAGTTTTTTTTTTCTTTCAAAAAGCCTCTTATTAGCATAATTGTTGGACTCTTTTCAGTTAGGCAAACATACCTCAATTTGTCAATGTGATACTTAAGTTATTTATTTGTTAGAGGATATTTGTTTTGTGGTCCGATGACTTCCATTTCCCTACCCTACAAACTGTAACTTTCATCCCCCACCAGGAGTTATTCCTTCCTCCCCCTATATCAACAACGTATAGTGCTTCACATTGAACACCACATACAGCAAATTAGTAGGCAATATTAGTAATGGCTATCAGTTTGAAGTGCTTCTTCCTCTTCTTCTTCCTCTCAATCACTTCCATTTCAACCCATCCACTAGACCCTCTAACCCCCGAGGAGCTCACACTCGTCGCAACCATAGTCAAGGAAGCATACCCTACATCTCCCTACCTAACATTCCACTACATAGCCCTCGACGAGCCAGACAAACAATCAGTCATCTCATGGCTCTCCGAACCCTCCTCATCGCCTCCCTTACCACGTCACGCCCAAGCAATCATCCGGGTCGACAAACAAACCCACGAGCTCATCATTAACTTATCATCCCGCGAAATAGCATCCAAGCAAGTCTACCATGGCACTGGGTTCCCAAGTCTAACACTAGAAGAGATAATAACGGCGCAGGCGTTGCCGTTATCTCACGGCCCCTTCATTGAATCCGTTAAAAGAGGGGACTTAACAAGTCCGAGGTAGTGTGCACAGCAATTACCAAAGGGTGGTTTGGTGAGAAGGAGAGTGGTAAAAGAGTTGTGAAGATCCTTTGTTATTGCATGAAAGATAGTGTTAGTATTTACCTTTTCCCTATAGATGGGGTGAATATCGTTGTGGACCTTGACGATATGAAGATTGTTGAGTATAGTGAGAGGGAAGTAGTGCCGTTACCAAACGTTGATGAGACGGCGGCTGAGTATAGATTCTCTGAGCTCAAACCGCCGCTTGGACCACGGATTAATGGTGCAACTGTTGTTCAAGAGAACTCATCAGGTTTCATCGTCGACGGCCATATTGTCAGGTTATATTTCTTAAGATTGTTGTTTTCATTCCTTATTATTTAATGTTGTTATAGTACATTTATTTATTTATTGTTATGTACAAAAGGAAGTGGTATGAATAATAATAATAATAATAATAATAATAATAATAATAATAATAATAATAATAATTATTATTATTATTAAATCTGTAACATCTACCTAATTGTCTGGTTTATGTCGCCCTAAAATTGTAAGAAAGAAAGAAATAGTTCCACCAAAAAAAAAATTGTAAGAAATAAATTAGACTATTTAAGAAATATGTCCCCTTGGACATGCAATTCATTGACATACTAAACAGATTAAAAATAATAATAACTAGATATTTTGTGAGTCCAGCTTGTCATCAAACAAATTTGGCTTCTTTATAGTGTCAAGGAACAATCTCAATCATTGATTCATTTTTTCAGATCTAATGGTTTAAATTAAAAGGGTAAAAGGGTCATTTCCTTATTTAATTTAATTTTAGTTTTTTTAATTTAAGTGAAAATAGCCGGCGACTGGAGCTCCGGCGACCAGAACTCCGGTGACCGAAGCTCCGGCGACCAGAATTCCGGCGACCGGAGCTCCGGCGACTTCTCCGATGAATTTTTTGGACGATCGGAGCTCCGATTTCAAAAAAATTTTCGGCCACCAGACCACCGTCGTCGGGCCTATTTTTCTGAATTTTTTTTTTCGGTGACGCTTCGTACTCGTTTTTAACGTGTACACACTTTTGCACGTGTGTACACACTTTTGTACATAAACTTTGTACTCATTTGCAAAAAATTTTCGTATACATGTGTACATGTTTCTATACATGTTTTGTACACGTTTTATACACACACACGTTTATGTACTTACATTTTTGTATATGTGTACACTTATCTTGTAGATATGTACACACGGTGTACACGTGCACACACTCTTTGTACACATGTACACTATATCTTACATTTTGTTTATGTATACGTATACACACATTTTATACACGTGTACACCTATTTGTACACGCGCACACTTATTTTTTACACTAGTGTACACATATTTTGTATACATCATGTGTACACACGTACACATTTATGTACTTACATTTTTTACACACGCACACTTATCTTGTACACATGTATAAATGTGTACACCTATTCGTACACGTGCACACTTATTTTTTACTAGTACACATACTCGTACTCGTGTGTACATATTTTGTATAAATCATGTGCACACTACTTAATAATGTAATGTGTGTACATGTGAATGCGTACACGTGCACACCTATTTTATATACTAGTGTACACATATTTCGTACTCATGTGCACATTTTTTTACAAACTATGTGCATCTATTTAATAAGATAATTTTATTATTATATAATATCACTAAGTGCTTAGTAGCAAAGTGGTAGGAGTTTAATATTTAAAGAGAGAGGTCATGATTTCGAATCACATCACAACACTTTTTTTAATATATAAATTATCTAACTAGGGGTAGCGGCGGCTGAGATCCGGCGGCTGGCGGCGACGGAGGTCCGGCGATGGCGGCGGCTGGAGCGGCGGAGGTCCGGCGACGGCGGCGGTGGTCCGGCGACAGTTGAAGGTGCTGGTCACCTTTTTTGAAAATACCTATAATACCCTTCTTTGATGGATCAAGGAACTCACTTCCTTGATCCCAAGCTGGACTCATATTTTGTCTAGTAACTGGTTACTATAACTAGTTACGAGACCTTGTAACTAGTTGACCTTTTTTTTGGACAAAAACTAGTTCTTGTAACTAATTATAAATAAAAGTGTTTGAATTATGTTTGAATCAAATTCGTGCCGTAATGGCACATGCATTGCAGTAAATAGACATTGCAAAAATTATGGACATAATGGCTAGTACACAACAATTTAGTTTGAATGTACTATCTAGTATTCAAGACAATAGAAAAAACTAACAAAAATGATACTAATATACAATATCTTAGCTCTTATTTGTATTAGTGTGGAAAAAAAAAACACTCATTTTAATTGAAGATGAATGCTGTGTTGCAACTTGCAAGTTGGAACCATAATTGACATGCATGCATGATCAGCCGTTGATCTTATTAATTTATCTAATTAAAGACTATAAAACTGTTTTTCACCGGCCGCATGCATGCAGATGGATGAACTGGGAACTACACGTGGCATTCGATGCCCGTCCGGGTCTAGTCATATCCCAGGCCAGAATCTACGACCCAGAAAAGGATGCTTTCCGCAGCGTCTTATACAGAGGACACATCTCTGAGCTCTTCGTTCCTTACCAAGATCTTTCCAAGGACTACTACTTCCGTACATTTTTTGATTGTGGCGAATATGGGTTTGGTTTCTCCGCTGTGTCCCTCGTCCCACACGCCGATTGCCCCTCCAACGCCGTGTTCATGAATGGGCATTACGCCAGTTCCGATGGAACTCCCGTCCAAGTCTCGAATGTGTTCTGTATATTCGAGAGACACGCCGGCGAAGTTATGTGGCGTCATACTGAAAGACAAATCCCACATAAACTGGTATGTAACGTAGACTCAATGACATCCTCTTTGAAAGGTGTAGCTATTTAGAATTGAGACTAATATGTACTCTATTTAAAAATCCGGGAAAATAGGCCGGGGAGTCTCTCTACTATAGATAGATAGCAAACGAGTCTTTATATAGTTATTTGTTCAAAGTAAATCTCCATACTAAGAACAGTTAACTACAATCACGCCCTTCCGTTAGGTTTTCGTCTAACGTCATGTTGACTTGGCTTATTCGTGGTCAAATTTTACTCGTCATCAAAACGATGACGTTTCGAATCAAAAGGATTTGACCATTGTTGTTCCCGTCAAAGAGTTGCGACGGAGAAGCTTAAAGGGGGATTAGGGATTTCCGATGGAGAGCTGTGATGGAGAGTTTATATTAGGGGCAAAATACCATCATTTTGATGATGTGTAAAATTTGATCACGAATAGGTTAAGTCAACATAACATGTCAGGAAAAAAATAACGGCGTTACTCATTAGACGAAAACCTAACGAAAGACATGTTTATTAACCATTCCTAGTATGACGATTTAGTTTTAACAAATAATTGTAGATGACTCGTTTATTATCTTTCCAACAACAACTACGATCAAAATGTGCAATAGTATTTCACTAACCTAATTGTTTGCATGGCATTAAATCGTCCATATGGTTAATGATTGACTTGTATGAGTTCTGTTAATTAATTTATTATCATTCTTTTAACAGATAAATGAAGCGAGACCAGAAGTAAGCCTAGTGATAAGGATGGTAGCCACAATTGGTAACTACGATCACATCGTCGATTGGGAATTCAAGCCCAGTGGGTCCATCAAGATCCAAGTGGGCCTCAGTGGCATTCTCGAAGTTAGACCAGTCAACTACAGCAACGCGGCCCACATCACAGAAGAAGCCCACGGCACTTTATTAGCGTCCAACACAATAGGAATATACCACGACCATTTCTTGAGCTTTTATTTGGATCTTGACATTGACGGAACCTCGAATTCCTTCCTCAAGAAAAACCTCGTCACTAAGAGAGTTACGACCCACCACACACTGAGGGAGAGCTATTGGACGGTTGAGTCCCACACGGCCAAGACCGAGTCGGATGCCAGAATCCGACTCGGTTCTGACCCAGTCGAGTTGAGCGTAGAGAACCCGAACAAGATGACCAAACTTGGGAACTCGTACGGTTACAAATTGATTCCGAGGTCGGCGATTCACCCGCTCCTGACCTGGGATGATTACCCGCAAATTCGAGGTGCGTTCACGAATTATAATGTGTGGGTGACTCCGTATAATAGGACGGAAAAGTATGCGGGAGGGAAATACGTTGACCAGAGTCAAGGAACGGACGGGTTGGCGGATTGGACGAAGAAGAATAGGGAGATTGAAAACCGTGACATTGTGTTGTGGTATGTGATGGGATTCCACCACGTTCCTTGCCAGGAGGATTACCCGGTGATGCCGACTGTGACTGATGGGTTTGAGCTTCGACCGGCCAATTTCTTTGAGCGGAATCCGGTGATTAAGGTCATACCTCCGAAGACGGTCAGGGTATCCGGCTACACTGCTCGCAATTAAATTAAGTATTGTGTGTTTATGTTATTTTTCTCGTGTAAGTGTGTGTCTTTGAATAACGGATGATTTTACGTGGAAGACTAAATGAAGGTTCTTTATTGGGAAACTTGTACTTTGCCCCCTCTACTTTATCAAGTTAATAAACAATCCTTATACTATGAAATGATCAATTTGCCAGCTCTAATTTCAACCTCCCTTTGGTCGTTGATCCTGAGTCCTGACCTCTATATTTACCAATCGAAGATTCATAACCTACCAAGTACTTGCATTGCAAGTCGAAAGGTAGTTATATGTTCATTAATCAATAACTATTGGGAAAAAGGAATTTTTCTTTTGCCAAAGCTTGGATTCGAACCTGAGGCTGGAGACCATTCACTTGAAGAAAGAAGACACTCAACTCAACGATGCCGTTTCGCTTTAATAGCAGATAGCCGTTGGATTCACATCTGTTTTGTTTTCTGCATTTTCTGCATTTTCGGTTATTCTTTTCTTCTTTGCATTATGTGCTGGCAGAGGTGAATGATCTGTCCTGTAGTGACAAACTCTTTTGTATTTAAGCCAAGAGCTTTAATGAAAAGACTACACCGAACATTTTCCTAAAACCCTAAATCGCAATATGGTATCAGAGCTTGGCTGAAAAGCCATGGCTGAAGTAGAGATAGCTGGTAATGGGGAATACCCATTATCAGACACATTTTACTTACGTGGCAGTGAGCAACCAGGTCAGGCATTAGTTGCGGAGAAACTCACAATCACAAACTACACAGACTAGAGCAGATCTATGTACAATGCGCTGGGAGCGAGGAACAAGCTAGGATTTGTGAATGAAAATATAGAAGAACCTATGCCCACAGATTCAAAGTTCTGGCCATGGACCAGATGCAATATCATGGTCTTGAGCTGGACACATCAGTCAGTAGAACCAGCTATAAGGAAAACCATCATGGGGCTCAAGACTGCATCAGAGGCGTGGATCAGCTTGAAAGGAAGGTATGGACAAGGTGACGTAGTTCGAATCGCTGAAATCCAGGAAGAGCTTTCAAATCTGAAGCAAAGTAATCAGTCCATCACTCAATATTATGGCAATATCATAACTCTAAGATATCAAGGTCGAGATAGTAGGCCAAGAAATGATCGTGGGATAGTCCGATTGTATAGTCCGCAAGGTAGGTGCCGTGAGCTTCATCACTTTTGGCGACCTCATCGGCGTGAGTGTAGTTGGCTGCTTTGACTTCTAGAATTCCGGTCAACCCAACTTGGGTTTTGATTGAACCGCTGGGCCTGAACTCCCAATCCACCACGTGGTCGTAGTTTCCAACTGTGACTATCATTCGTACCACTAGGCTCACTTCTGGCCTCGACTCAGCTATCTGAAACCAATTCAACACACAAATAATTATGAAAAAAAAAAAATTATCTCTGGTTTGTATGATGGATAAAAAAGTATTCGATGTTCATTAGAGGTTGTTTCTAGCAAGAAATTAAGAAAGTGATACCTAGTGCTAAAAATTTATTGTTGATTTATATTAGACTTGGCAATGGGTATCCGGAAATTGGGTATCCACCCGAAATCATGCTAAATTGTGTGGACATTACCCGTTGATCGGGTAAAGTTGACGGGTAGACAAACTCGATACCCAGTTAGAACCCAATTAGAGGGGGTAATAGCTGGGGACGGATTTCAAGGTATCCTCCCCATACCCAACCCGATGGGTACACAATATGAAACAACGTTGTATTAACCTTAATATATCATCTGTGTTTAGTGGACTGGACCTAATTTCTCATTCAGTTATTCAATTCTTCACTTCAACTCATCGATCGAGCAGTTTGTGGATCCATCTCGAAACCATAATTCTCTAAAAATCATAGCTCCATTGCGAAATTATCTTTGCTATTCAGATGTATAGAGATTTAGGGTTCACCTAGTGGGTAGCAGTTTTACTCGATACCCATGTCGGGGCGGGGATGGTTTGAATTTTTTACCCGTTTAGTCTTGATGGACGGGTAATGGTAATACTTGTTTAATAAATGGGTAGGTAGTGGATATGTGGTATCGGAACCCGTGGGTAGCCATTGCCAATCCTAATGTATATAGGCCGAATTCTAAACATATGCTGATTTTTAGTCCCCTTTAATTTCGTGTTGAACTTGAATTTGTTGACCCGAATCCCTAGTGGCCAAATAGAACATATTTACCGTAACATCTGGGATACCAAGCTCAGTGTGGCGCCACATGACTTCGCCGGCGTGTCTTTCAAATATGCAAAAAACGTTGGGGACATGGACAGGAGTTCCATCCGGTCCGGCATAGAAGGCGTTCATATAAACGGCATGGGAGGGGCAATCTCCGTTGGGAATTAATGAAACGGTGGATACACCGAAACCAAACTCCCCAGAGTCGAAGAATGTCTTGTAGCAGTAGTCTTCTGTGGGATCTTGGTATGGCACGAATAGCTCTGAGATGTGTCCTCTGTACATTACGCTGCGGTATGCCATCTTATCTTGGTCGTAAATTCTAGCCAGGGATATTATCGGACCAGGACGAGCGTCGTACGCCGCGTGAAACTCCCAATTCATCCACCTACGTACGTACATAATGCAGTATAAACAAATTATAAAGTGAATAAGAAGTAATTTACTCAATCTCATTGCAAATAGAATAAAGTCGGTGACACATATTCATTAGTGGCATATATAATTATTGAGAATTGCAACTTTAAAATGCTCGCTCATCGTAGCTACTTTTTAGAGTCACTTATTTTTGTGTGTGATAAATTTTATTAGAGGCACATATATATATGTTTTAAAAAAGAATTTATTCTTACCAGAATATTTTCATCTATTATATTGGACACTTTTTCGATATTGAGAGATAACATTTTCTACTCTTTTTCTATTTGAGGGGTTTGAACCCGAGTGTTGAAAGATATGTGCTAACTGCCAAGTTCTTTTCACTTTGTTCAGGAGGGCTTACAATTTTTTTCTACGCAATTTTTAAATATCAATTACAAAACTTAATGATATGCAGAAACTATACCCAGAAAAGAAATCAAACTTTGAAAAAAGTATATTTCTCCTTAATCATTATTAGCAAAGAAAATCATCAATTTTATTATATATATTTGTATATTTCACCTTTATAAAAAAGTTAAATTATATTTTATCTAACACTTATCAATACAAAAAGTACATAGTTTACAAGTTATCTACCTCTACAAATTTTAATCATACAACATATAGAAACATATTAATTATCTGCTTCTAAAAAAGCTAATCATACAACCTATAGAGGAAAATGTAAATTATCTTGCTCTAAAAATTTTAATCGTACAACCTATAAAGACAGTTCAAAATTATCTGCCTCTAAATGAATTTTCCGTATAACTTATAGAGGCAGTTATAAATTATCTCCCTCTAAAGGAATTTTCCGTATAACTTATAGAGGCAGTTATAAATTATCTTCCTCTATAATATTTTATCGATTGATTAACTAGTTCACAAGATTAGATAACTAATTAACTCGATTAGATAACTAATTAACTCGATTAGATAACTAGTTAACTCGATTGGTAAACTAATCAACTCGATTAAGATAACTAGTTAACTAGTTATATCATGATGTTAACTAGTTAAAAACAACATATCTAGTTAGATAACCTGTTAAAAAAATACAGTTAAATGATCATGGTAATTCCTTAACTAGTTATCAGCAAAATAACATGTTACCTAGATCAGTTTACTAGTTAAAAACAACATAACTAGTTAGATAACTTGTTAAAAAATACAATTGAATGATCATGGTAATTCCTTAAATAGTTATCAGCAAAATAACATGTTACCTAGATCAGTTAACTAGTTATCTGCGGATAACATGTTAGCTAGTTTAGTTAACTAGTTATCTGTAAAAAATCAAGTTAACTAGTTAACTAAGTGTCGCTGGAAAAATTGTCGGAGACAGTGGTCCGTCGCCGGAAAAGTCGTCGGAAATGGTGGCCAGTCGCCCACTACAACAAAACCTGGCTACGGAGGCACACCGTATTTGCCTCTAAAAGTCATTTTTCTGCCTCTATAGAGTTTTAGAGGCAGATAGCTTAAGTGCCATCAACGCTCCTGTCGCTAAAGGTCTTTAGAGGCAAATACGGTGACACATGTTATCTGTCACTAATGGAAGAAATAGTGGCAGATATAATTGTTAGTAATTGCTACTTTAAACTACTATTATTCAGCCATCTTAGCCGCCTTTTAGAGGCACTTATGTTTGTTGCTGATAATTTTTTTAGAGACACATATATATGCTTTTAAAAAGAATTTATTCTTACGAGGATATTTTCCCTTACTATCTATCTCACTATTTACATACATCATTTTCTACTTTTTTGCTACATACGAGGTTTGTACCCAGGTGGTTGAAGGAAATTTGTTAAGTTCTTAGTTCTTACCAGTTGGTCCAGGAGTACTTACTGATATTTTTTACGCTGTTTTTAAATATGTATCACAAAACTCAACGATATGCATAAAATATGCCAAGAACAGAAATCAAAATTGAAAAATGTAAATTTCTCCTTAATCATTATTAGAAAATAAAATCATCAATGTTTATAATATATTATGCATAAAATATACCACCTTTATAAAAAAATTATATTTTATCTATACGAAAAGCATATAGTTTACAAGTTATCTACCACTGCAAATTTTAATCTTACAACATATAGAGACAATTGTAAATTATCTACCTTTAAATTAAAGAAATTTTTCGTATAACAATATAGAGGCAGTTATAAATTATCTGCCTCTAAAGGAATTTTCTGTATACTTATAGAGGCAGTTATAAATTATCTACCTCTAAAGAAATTTTCTGTGTAACTTATAGAGGCAGTTATAAATTATCTGCCTCTAAAGGAATTTTTCGTATAACTTATAAAGGCAGTTATAAATTATCTGCCTCTAAAGGAATTTTCCGTATAACTTATAGAGGCAGTTATAAATTATCTGCCTCTAAAAATATAAAATAATATTTATTAAACTTAAAATAAATAAATAAATCATTAATTCTATCTGAGGGAACAAACGCTCTGAGGCAGTTACACACCCGTGTGTTCTCCGACGTTTCGTCCCCCTCGATCCTCAAATTCGTGTTGCCTTCCTGCTGAGAGTACTATTTCTTTTGAACTGCTTCTCCACTTTATTCTATTTGCAGTCCCATCCTTGATTTTTCTGTCTGTTGATAGATGGTTTTCAAACAACCATCAGTTCTTCCCATGTTCGGTGGAAGGGTAGCAGTTTTATCCGTTGAATTATTTGGTTCACCCTGTTGTGGTTTCTTTCACTTCATCAATGGCGCTCCTCTTTGATATAATATCAATGTCATGAAGACTCTGTTTATTGGTGATTTCATTCCGTGGAATTAGGAGATATTGATGAATTCTAACGCAGACATGTTAATTACACCATAACGGAGAAGTCTCGAACCTTAGTAGAAGAAAGACACACAATCCTTTTGTTGTTCCCACCAAGTACTCCATCAACCGCTTATCCATGACATTTGAACTCTTGTTCGGGCAAGATTGAGGTTTTTTTTTTGTGTTTTGGACATCTATCCCTTCAGAGGATCCCTTATCCAGTGGACGCTGATGCGGTGGTTTGAGTCCTTGAGATTTTTACGGAGAGGGTTGGTGGAGGTTCCTTCGCGACGAGGTCGACAAGGCTGTTTTGAAGTTTGGTTTGGAGCAGCGAGTGAGGTGGTGGAGGGAGAAGGATGAGGATCATGTTGCGAAGATTGATGTTCGAACCCCCCATGGTGGAGCCACGTGGTGGGTATTTCGCTCTTCCTTGGGCATAGGCTTGGCAATGGGTAGGGTAGGGTCAGGGTATGGGGTTAACCGTACCCTTACCCTCACGGTATAACTTTGGAAAATACCCGACCATTTACCCTACGGGTTTTCAACTATCCTACCCTTACCCTACCCTACAAATACCCACAGGGTTCGTGGGTACCCTAGATATTTTAATATATTCGTATAACACAATTTTATCGATAATGATTATACCAAAACACATTATTCTCAACCACATAACTAAAATGAAAATATTATATAAGCACTAGATATATATAAATTAGTCAATAAAGTAATGTTATACAAATATTACGATCAATTTCTACTATCATCACCATTATACATTCTAAATCAAAACTTGAATCATGTGTAAGTAAATAATTAATGGTTATGATGTGCTTTTATATTAGTTAATTGTGAATCATTTCACGAATCAACCGTTGACAATAGTTTGTTTGGTAATTTTACATAAAAAATACTTAAATTTATAGTGAGGTTAAGGGTAGGGTATTTTGCGGGTGGGATTTTGGTCATATCCTTACCCTACTTTTTCAACTAAGAGAATACCCCTACCCTTACCCAGTCAACACATGGTATTATCCTCGTTGACCGGGTAGGGTAGGGTAGGATACCCTAGGGTAGGGTATCAATTGCCATCCCTACTCGGGCATGCTTCTCCACGCCGTAGGGACTCCGTTTCTAGGTATTTTGGATCCCTTCATTCTAGAACTGTTAGCATGTAGGGATGTAGTGGCTTGGTGTGTGCAGGTATTTAAAGCAGTTCGTGACGAAGATGGTTCGAGAGCCTATGGGGGGGTTATCAGCCAGGAGATCACCCGTTTGCTGGGATCCAGTCCAAGCTTCAAGCTGCTTGCGGTCCGCCGTTCAGCAATCAGGGCCGCCCTTTTTGTGGCACGTATGACTCTTAGATATCTCCAGGGGTGTTGCCGGTAGTCCTCACTCTCTGGGTAGATTGTAGCTAATTTACTGCTTACTACCTTGATTCTCCTCGCGGAGCTATCTAAGCCAAAAAAAAAAAAATTAAATAAATAAATAAAATACAAATTTTTTTTGACAAGTAAATAAAATACAATTAGAGGCAGATATTTGCATCTATAGTGGCACATATAGTATTTGTTCTTTAAAAGTATATTTAGAGGCAAATATTCTATGTGCCTCTGTGAATCTGCCTCCGTAGCCAGGTTATGTTGTAGTGGCAGGAGTGTCACCGGTCGGTCACCAAAAAATATTAAGGTATTCAATTTAAAGATAATAATTAAATTATGTATGTAAAGTTCTAAATACCCTAACAAATTCAGAGCATTAGACTGATAAAGGGTCAACCTAGATCTAATCATAAAAAAAATTTGGACGTTTCCAAATCTGGAAAAAGCTTGGACTCTGATGACTACCGGTTGGACGTGGATCATGAGTTAGGGTGGGTCCGTATAGTTGAGCTCCGTTTTTGTAAATGTCCCAGGAGGATGTTTTGTCGGATTTGTGACGCCAACTGTTTTTACAAATAGTTTTAGGGTGCTGAAAAATCTTTCAAGTATTATTCTAAAGGATTTGTCGACCTTTAGATAACTAGATCAATTTAAAATATGAGATTATAAGAGTTATTTTCTGATTTTATACTTTTTTATCTAACATTTTTTAAAAATTAAATTCTGATTTTTAAATTTTTTATATAGAATTTTTTTTTTCAAAAAAAAATCTAACAAAAACAATTCTGAGAGTATTTTGATAACTTCCGGGAACATGTTAGTTTTCAACCAATCCTCCTTTTTGAAGCTTATTTTTGTTGCTCATGATTTATCATGACCCTTATTTTTCAACACATCCTCCTTTAAAATATTTTACTTTCAATGTGCATTATTCCTTGTGTTAAGTAATCTATACAAAGTGTAATAGATATGGATATTTTTTTTTTTGATAATTGAGTATGATTTATATATAAGAAAGAAAAAAGGTTCAGCCAAAAGCAAAGGAAACAGCGGACAAAATCCCCTGCTCACAACTATACAAACAAAATACCTGTAACCCGCCCAGAAAAAGCAAAACAAAGAGAATGGAAGAAGCATCATAACGACAGCCCCTTCCCAACCCCAAACCCGAAAATAACTCCCACCCAAACCCTCAAAAGTCACAGACGACAAGAACAGGCTAGGTTGCCATAAGTTGCCTCATCCACAAAATAAAATCCTGCTGAGAAATCCGAGCAAAAGTCTTCACCCACGACACACACGCGAAGATGGTACGAGCATAAATTCGAGAGGAAGACGCCACACCGTCCCTGAAAATAACATCGTTCCTCTCCAACCAAACGTGCCAGAAGAAACTATGCAGAACCACTGTGGCCAAAGGCTTGAAGCTAACATCGCAGTTCATCCCTTTCCAACTCGAGATGAGCTCCGTCACTCTAGACGGCAACGGCCCGAAGATGGAAAGTCTCGAACTGATCCTTGTCCAAACTTGATACACAAATGAGCAATGAATGAAAAGATGACTAACCGACTCCTCCTGTTGGCAACACAAAGAGCAGCGATTGGGAAGCTGAAATCCCCTTGTCTGTAGAACATCTAAAGTCAAGATGCGTCCATGGTATGCAAGCCAAAGGAAGCATTGAATCTTCGTTGGAACCTCCTTGACCCAAATTATGTTGGCTGGAAACTCTTCAACACCAGGAAACTTCTCTCGTCTCAGTTGTGCACTGAAAGACTTCACCGAAAAAGAAGATGAGCCTGTCAAAGTCCAAGTGACGGAGGGGGGGCCCTCTGTAAGACGTCGAACTGGAATCTGTGACAGGAGAAACTCGAGACTCCTAACTTCCTCCAAAGCACCTCCCCGAAGTGACATACCCAGCGGAACATCCCAAGTCGACCTGAAACAATTAGGAGAAAAGTGAAACACGAAAAACCCATGAACAGCTGAAGCTGCTGCCACCCTTGAAAAAACATCTCTCAACCTCACCCCTTGAACCCAAAAATCATCCCAGAAAGACACCCACTCACCCCCCGGATCGACAAACCCGAACTTCCAGAAAAGGGAACCTGCTTTAACAATCCACTTCCACATCGACAATCCTGCACCGGACAAATTCCAAGTAGATTGCCACTCCGAACGACCTTCTCCACATTTGATGCTCACTAAGTTCCTCCACCAAGCATTCTTTTCCGTAGCATATCGCCACACCCACTTTCCCAATAGAGCCTTATTAAACAAGTCCAAATCCAATACTCCTAGGCCACCCCGATGAATTGGGGTTTTCACCAAGTCCCAACCAATCAGGTGAACTCTTCTTTTCTCTTCCGTCCCACCCCACAAGAAGCGTTTCTGAATCCTCTCTAGCCTATTTAGCACCGAAGACGGCGCTCTTAAAATTGAAAGGAAATAGGTAGGGAGATTAGACAAAACACTCTTCAAAATCACTACTCTCCCCCCAAATGACAGCAAACGCGCTTTCCAACCCTCTAACCGCTTCCGGAAAGTAGCAATGACCGGCTCCCAAATGCCACTCACCTTTGCTCGCATCCCCAACGGCAGTCCCAGGTAAGTAGCTGGCAGCGACCCCAAACTGCATCCAAAGCAGTTAGCCAAATTACCGGCATCCGGGACCTCTCCCACGGTGAACATGGAGCTCTTGTGCACATTGATCTTGAGACCTGAAATGTTCTCAAAACATATAAGAGCTGCTAGTAAAACCCGCACTTGATCCTCCTCCGCATCACAGAAAACGATAGCGTCATCTGCAAAAAGAATGTGTGACACCTCCCCTGCCTTCTAGCCTCGTTAATAAAGAAGCCTTTGAGCCATCCTAACTCTTGAAGTTCATTAAGGATTTTGGACAATACCTCCATAACTATAATGAAAAGGAAAGGAGACAAAGAATCACCCTGTCTCAGTCCCCGCATGCTTGGAAAGTAACCTGCCGCCTCACCATTAACCAGGGTTGAAAAGATCGGGGACGAGATGCACACCCTCATCCAATTAATCCACACAACCGGGAAACCCATTTTTCCCATCACTAGCAGTAAAACATTCCAATTCACATGGTCATACACTTTCTCGATATCTAATTTGAAAACTAACCCCGGCTTTCCACTTCTAACCCTCGAATCAATAGCCTCATTAGCAATTAAAGATGCATCCAGAATTTGTCTCTCTCCCACAAAAGCACATTGATATCTCGAAATAATACCTTTAAGCAGACCCTTTAATCTTTTCATAAGCACCTTACTGAAAATTTTATAAATCCCACTTACGACCATGATGGGGATGGTGGCCGAGGAGTGAAACTCCGTCATTCCTTCCATAAACTCCTTCTTCAACAAATCCCAAAATCTCTTGAAGAAACACAAATGGAACCCATCCGGTCCCGGTGCCTTATCACCTGACGATGTTCTGATAACTTCCCAAACCTCATGTTCCGAGAACGGTTTAACTAAACTCCCACACTCCCTTTCCTCAATCTGATTAAAGAGCAAAGCTTGGGGGAAAGGTCGCATGATACAATCCTCACGGTACAACCTTTCATAAAAGCGGGGGATCGCGTTAGTTAGAGCAACATGCCCTAAAACTCACTCCTTATCAACTGAAATGTGATCAAGCCTATTACATCTCTGTTTATGACTAGCCACTTTGTGAAAGAAACTGGAGTTCCTGTCTCCCTCAAGCTGCCACCTCTCCCTCGATCTTTGTTTCCACATCACGAATTCACTTTTCCAAAGTTGAAGAAGCGTGCATTTCAAGTTGCACCGTTCGACCCTCGCCGCTTCATCTAAACCATCTCTTTCTTCCTGCAAATTCAACTCAGATAAACGCCCTAAAACTCTATCAATTTGGACCTCCACCTTTTGAAAGATCACCTTATTCCACTCAGCCAAACAAAATTTAAGTTTCTTAAGTTTCAAAGCCATTGCAAAAAAACCAAATCTGTCCTGTAACTGTTCCTGCCAATTCCTTCGAACCGTCTCGTCAAAATTCTCATGATCAAACCACATCATCTCTATGCCAAGGATGTTTAATTTGCAACTCCATCCCGCTCATAATCAAAATAGGGCAATGGTCAGAACAAGATCGAGTAAGCGCCCTTAAAGAGCAACCCACAAAATAGTCTTCCCAATCGTTCGAGACGAAAGCTCTATCAAGTCTTGAAAGAGAAGGAACTAAACGAGAATTCATCCACGTAAACTTTGCACCCCCCAAAGGAAGTTCAACAAACCCCACCTCATCCACAAAATCGTTGAAGAGATCCAATTCTCTTTGATCTCTAGTCAAACCCCTAACTTCCTCATTCGAACGCACCAAATTAAAGTCCCCGACAACACATGACGGAAACGACCACCAAATAAGCACATCTCTCAATTCCTCTAAAAATCGTTGCTTCTCCTCCCAGACGCAAGGACCATAGACATTCACTAGAACCCAACAAAAAGAGTCACTTACGTTCTTCAACACATTCACCACACAATAACTTCCCACCCACTGAGCCTCGACAACGAACAAATCAACATTCCACATTGTAATAATGCCCCCAGCGTAACCATTAGATACCTTCGCAGTCCATTGAAACCGAGGACAGAAAGCAATGCTACGCAGGATACCCTCATCAACCAAATCAAGTTTCGATTCTTGTAAGCAGACAATATCCGGGGAGCACCCGCTAATACGATTCTTCAATTGAAATCTTTTCTCGGCCAAACCCATACCCCTTACATTCCAAGAAAGCAGACTAAGATTCATAGGACAAAGATAATGGAGAAATCATACCCGCACTGCTAGGCTTCCTGCGATTTGAAATTGGTGCGTCCAAGGAGCAACTCAGTTTGCTCAGTTCCCTTTCAGTTCGCGTCTTACCTCCTGCGACCCAGCACTGCCTTTGCCGTCTTCCTAACTGAAGCCAGAGCCTTCTCTGTGGAATCCCTCAACTGAATATCTAAAACGCCAGCCACTCTATCAACGACCTCCATCACTTTCTCTTCTTCTGCCTTGCAAAAGTCAGATAAAGAATCTGATGAAACATCACTCTCCACCGGCTGTTCTAATATAACTGATAATTTCTCTTGTGGAAGCCCCCCGTTCTGGATTAAATTTCCCAAATTCAAGACATCTGGGCCTGCCTTGACCTTTTGAATCCCTTTAAGGGAGAAAAAGTGCTCCAAACCGTTCAGCCCAAAGAAAGTGACGCCGGCCCAATAACTTGAAGCCACACAAGGCGCCAAAACAGGAGAAGAGAGACAGAAGAGAGTAGTTTTGTTAACATCAGAGGAGCTTCTAGACAAAACACATATCCCAAGGTCCTCCCTCACCCTCAACCCAACGTATAGTCCACCTTCTCTTCCTTCGCTGCACATCAGCCTCAAACCCCCCTTTCTCAGAAAAGCTGAATTTTGGCTGCCAAACATCTTTTTGGGAACCGGTCCTTGAATCCAAATCCTTTGGGTAACACCCTTTGCTCGGATTCCGTGCCAAAGCTCGACCGCACTAATGCCGGCGGGGTCGTGCGCCGCTCCGCCGTGTAACTGCACTCCCCCTCTTCTAGTCGCGAAAATTGCTTTGACACCCTCCACACCTTGCTATCCTTCTTCGCGTGACAACCCCGCTTAAACGAGCCAGACCCTTCCAGCAGCAATCTAGCACCCCCATCCGGCGAGCCCCTGCTATCAGTAAGAATAATAGATTTACCCCGCTCCTCTTCCATCCGATGAAACACTGTCGACGACACAACTTCATTACCATCCAACTGAGACGAAAAACCAAGATCCTCCTCAACCCTGGTAGCCCTCACCGTCCCCAAACATTCCGCTGATACCCCAACCGAAAAAATCGAGTTAAGAAAACGTATTGAGACCTTCGTCGGAATATCCAAGGACGTCGCAACTTTGATTCGAACTGAGTTCAGGGGACAGTTCTGTTCATCATATTCCAAAAATCCTCCACAAATCTCTCCTATTCTTTTAAATAATTCCACCGACCTAAGATGCAGCGGAATACCTTGCACCCAAATCCAAGTTCTATCTTGCCTTTGAAGTACTGACGTCCGGCCTGCAATAGTGGTCCATCTATCTAAGAAGACCTTGGCGGCTCCAAACAAGACTCTGTCAAACGTCAAGATCCTATCAACCGTCTCCTTGGAGTCACATTGTAACATCCACAGATCATCCCCTAAAGAAGAGATTTTGGACTGACTGGGAACTCCCCAGTTCCTATTCATCCACGCCCGGAACACCTTCCAATTAACTTCCTCCGGTTCCTTATTGAAAATCCTAAAGCAAATGCAACGATCTAAAAATCCAAGTCTATCCTCAACCCCCTCTTCCTCCACCTCGATTTCATGGCTGCCCGAGACCTTGCAACGCCCAACGAGACTCAAGGTAGGACCCTAATCTGAAATCTACCCCTTTGTCGATCCGAACCTACCCCCAAATCCCCTCCCCGAGAAAACCCATACCCAGACCCAGTCTTTCTCTCACTAATCCTCTCTCTCTAACTTGCAATAACATATATATTTTGTTAGACAAGTAACTGTTGGGGATTTGATGTGTGAATGAAGGAATGAGCTAAAGTGGTGTTGAATACCACATTGCTAATTGATGGGAAAGTGGAGCTAGATATAAGAAATCAAGCCCACTAAAGTTGGTAAAAGGCTTGAGATGGTGATGGGCCATCGCGCCGTCGTCGTCGCCTCGCCTCGGCCTCGGATTCGAATTCGGATTCAGATTTGGTCAAAAGATTTGATTTGATTCAATTCTTTTGCTACCCGACCGATTTGGTTTGACCAGGAAAGTCACCCAGAATCTGCGGTTCAGAATCCAAACCGGAACCTGGTTTTTAAACCAGTTCAGTCACGAACCGACACGAGTGAAACCGGCCAACTGCCCAACTGCCAGATGGCACCCCTTCATTTACTATAAATAGCAAATCAGTCCCTGCACTTTCTCCTACAAACTTTTCCCCTCTCTGAACTTTTTCTCTGCACGAAAAATCTCTCTACATTCATTCTTCCAAAGAAATCGAGTCGTGTGATTGTGCCGTTCGTTGAGTTCGCCGATCACTTGCGTTTGCATCACCACTACGCATGTGAGTATCCGTTTTATCCTGGGAGAATTGATTCCGTTAACCTTGGATGACGTAGAGGGGAATAACAATTCTTAAGGACAGATCGTGAAGTCGATCGACTCGGATTGTCCTTCTGTTTATGCATGCTTGTTTGTTGATTTCGTGTTTTGCAGTTTACGGTACTAATAATCTTAAGAATTGTTATATTGCCGTATGTTGTTTTTCTGTTTCTGTTCTTTCGCTGTTGCATGTTTAATTGTTCTGTACGTTTGATGATTGCATGAATTATTGCATGATGGGCGTCAGTTTGTTTGTCCAGGAGATTGACTTGCATGTTTTCCATGTTTGTGATTATTTTGGAATACAGTAGCACTAGCATTTTTTTTTCCGTCTGCTTTTGATCTTGGTGCATGATTCTTTTTATTTCGGTTTGGTCACTTAATTTTATTTTTGTGATCATTTCGTCTTTGCATGATTGTTAATGCATGTTTTTGCATGAAAAGTTTTTGTCTTTTCTTCAATCTCTGTGTTAAAGATTGTATTTGGCGTGTTATGCATGTCTCTTTTTGCTCTGCTTTTATATTTCTTTTTGGGCTACTGACGATTTCTGTTTCTTTAGTTAGTAGTTTTAGTTTACAGGTTGTTTGGTCCTTCGGGATCGTTTTTTGTTTCCTTTTTACGCGGATTAACTTTCTTTGGATTTATAAAGTTTCTGCGTATTACTTTATTTTGTGATACATAACTGTTGGAGACTAAATCTTCGGATTTCTACTCCTACCCGAGATTAGAGTCTTAGTACTCTCTACTCACCCTGAGATTAGAGTCTTCGTACTCTCTACTCACCCCGAGATTAGAGTCTTCGTGACTCTCTACTCACTGAGATTAGAGTCTTTGTGACTCTCTACTTAACCCATGGAGACTAAAATCTTTGATTTTCTACTCCGTCGAGATTACATCTTTTGTAGTTGTCTACTCGAACCTATTGGTATTTGTTACTAATAGTTGATTGTTGTTTTATTTTTCAGTAGTGCACTGAAAGATGAGTGGAATTGAGAATCCATCTGGATCAATGACCCACCAAAGCGGGACCAACCAGGTTCCGCACGCCCCGGCGCCGGCAGAGAAGCCCGGCAAGTTTGGGGGAGCCGACTTCAAGCGTTGGCAGCAGAAGATGTACTTCTACCTTACCATATTGGGTTTACAGAAATACATCAAGGAGTCTGTACCGACTCCTGATGAACAGGTCCCGGAGAAGGATCGGTTTCTTGCTATAGAAGCTTGGAAGCATTCTGACTTCTTATGCAAGAATTATATACTCAATGGGTTGGCGGATACACTGTATACAGTGTATGCCCCCCTCTCCACTTCTAGAGAGTTGTGGGAGGCATTGGACACGAAGTACAGGGCTGAAGATGCCGGCCTAAAGAAGTTTGTTGCTGCTAAGTTTCTGGACTACAAGATGGTTGACTCCAAACCAGTGGTCGAACAAGTTGATGAACTTCAAGTCATCATCCATGAACTTCATAATGAGGGCATGGCAATCAATGAGACTTTTCAGGTTACCGCCTTCATTGAGAAGTTGCCTCCTGGATGGCTAGTGTTCAGAAACTACTTGAAGCTCAAACGCAAAGAGATGACGCTTGAAGATCTGATTGTCCGCTTGAGAATCGAAGAGGACAATCGGCTTGCGGCGAAGGGTCAAAATGTTCAAGGGGCGAACATTGTGGAGTCTTCTTCCAAGAAGAGGAAGAGGAATTCCGGCGGAGCTAGTGGGTCTGGGATGAAGCCCCAACCCCAGAAGAACATGAAGAAGCAAAAGTTTCTTGGAAATTGCTACAACTGTGGCAAGACAGGACACAAAGCTTCTACATGTAAGGCCCCTAAGAAGCAGAACAAAGGCAAGGGTCAAGCGAACGTAGTGGAAGATGACGTCGATGAATTTATTGCTATGTTCTCTGAGTGCAACTTGGTGGGTAATCCAAGGGAGTGGTGGATTGACTCCGGAGCTACACGCCATGTATGCGCTGTGAAAGAGATGTTCTCATCATATGCCTCTTCTGAAGCCGGTGAGAAGCTGTACATGTGGAACTCTTCAACCGCTCCGATTGAAGGTTCCGGGAAGATTTGTCTGAAGAAGACTTCAGGCAAGACTGTCACGCTCACCAGCGTGCTTCATGTACCTGAGATCCGCAAGAACTTGGTCTCGACATTGCTCTTGGTCAAGCATGGATTCAAGGTCGTCTTTGTTTCTGATAAAGTTGTAATTACTAAGAACGACATGTTTGTCGGGAAAGGTTATCTTAGTGATGGCCTTTTCAAACTCAATGTAATGACCATCAATACAAATGATGCATCCTCTTCTTCTTACTTACTTGAGTCGCCCACTTTGTGGCATGCCCGTTTGGGTCACGTGAATTACAAATCTTTACGGAAAATGATGAACATGGAGATACTTCCCAAATCTGAGTACATTAAGTCCAAATGTCAAGTATGTGTAGAATCAAAGTTCACGAAGCATCCTTATAGTTCTGTTGAAAGGAATTTGGAGCCGTTAGACTTAATTCACACGGATATTTGTGACATGAAATCTACACCTTCTCGCGGTGGGAAAAAGTATTTCATAACTTTTATCGATGATAGTACTCGATATTGTTATGTGTGCTTGCTTAATAGCAAAGATGAGGCGATTGATGCTTTTAAGAAGTATAAATCGGAAGTTGAGAATCAACTTAACAAAAAGATCAAAATGATCTGAAGTGATCGAGGTGGTGAATATGAATTTCCATTTCGAGAATTGTGCCAAGAGAGTGGCATAATTCACCAGATGACGGCTCCGTATACTCCACAACAAAATGGAGTTGCCGAAAGGAAAAATTGCACATTAAAAGAAATGATGAATGCGTTGCTCATAAATTCTGGTCTTCCACAGAATTTGTGGGGGGAGGCTATCTTGACAGCCACCCAAATACTCAACAGAGTGTCTTATAGCACGACACAAACCATTCCATACGAGAAATGGAAAGGACGTAAACCTAGCTTGAAATATTTCAAAGTGTGGGGGTGTCTAGCTAAAGTGCAAGTTCCTAAACCGAAACAAGTTAGGATAGGACCCAAAACTATTGATTGTATCTTTATTGGGTAATGCTAATACGAGTAAAGCATATCGGTTTATGGTCCACCGGTCGGATGTTCCCGACATCAATTCTAATATGATATTAGAATCAGATAATGCGGAGTTCTTTGAGAACATCTTTCCTTACAAAACTGTAAGTGAAAGTGTTGGTGAGAGCTCCAAGAGACCTCGAGATACGACTATGGAGATTGTACCTGAGGTGGAGGACACAACTATGGATGTTGTACCTCATGTCGACGATCCCCGACGGAGTAAACGTCAAAGGATCCCTACATCTTTTGGTCCTGATTTTCTGACATTATTGTTAGAAAATGAGCCTCAAACATATAAGGACGCGATGAGCTCTTCTGAATCTCATTATTGGAAAGAGGCGGTCAATAGTGAAATTGAGTCTATTTTGCATAACCATACGTGGGAGTTGGTAGATCTTCCTCCAGGAAACAAACCCCTTGGTTATAAATGGATATTCAAACGGAAATTGAAAGATGATGGTACTATTGACAAGTATAAAGCGAGACTAGTGGTCAAAGGTTTTAGACAAAAAGAAGGTCTTGACTTTTTTGACACTTATTCACCAGTCACAAGAATTACATCGATTCGATTGTTAATTGCTTTGGCTGCTGTGTATGGTCTTCAAATCCATCAAATGGATGTAAAAACCGCATTTCTTAACGGTGACCTGGAGGAAGAGATATACATGGAACAACTCGAAGGGTTTGTTGTTCCAGGACAAGAACACAAGGTGTGTCGCTTGGTCAAGTCTTTGTATGGACTTAAACAAGCTCCTAAGCAATGGCACGCGAAATTTGACGCAGTCATGTTGTCAAATGGATTCAAGATTAATGAGTGCGATAAATGTGTTTACATTAAGGACACTCCTAATCATGAAGTCATTGTTTGTTTGTATGTAGATGACATGTTGATGATGAGTAAAGACATTATTGATATTAAGTCTACTAAACGTATGCTTTCAAAGGCATTTGATATGAAAGACTTGGGGGTGGCTGATTTTATTCTAGGAATTAAAATCTATAAGACTCCTCAAGGTCTAGCTCTATCTCAGTCTCACTATATTGACAAGGTGCTTGATAAGTTCAAGTATTTGGACTTCAAGACAATGAAGACGCCGATAGATGTGAACCTTGCTCTTGCTAAGAACAAAGGTGCAAGTGAAGCGCAAACGGATTATGCTCAAGTGTTAGGCTGTCTGATGTACATCATGAATTGTACTAGACCAGATATTGCATTGGCAATAAGTAAGTTGAGTCGCTACACGAGCAATCCGAATGCAACTCATTGGATGGCAATGAGACGTGTTTTGGGGTACTTGAAGCACACCCAGAACTTTGCTTTGCATTACTCTAGGTATCCGGCTATGCTTGAAGGATATTGTGATGCGAACTGGATCACCGGTTCAACCGAAAGCAAGTCCACCAGTGGATATGTGTTTACGGTTGGTGGGGGAGCAGTATCTTGGAAATCCTCCAAGCAAACCTGCATAGCCCGTTCAACAATGGAATCTGAATTCATTGCATTGGACAAAGCTGGTGAGGAAGCTGAATGGCTTCGGAATTTCTTGGAAGATGTTCCATTTTGGCCCAAGCCGTTATCACCAATAAGTATACATTGTGATAGTCAAGCGGCGATTGGAAGGGCAGAAAGTATTATGTACAATGGTAAATCTCGTCACATTCATCGACGACATAACACGGTTAGACAACTAATCTCTAGTGGTGTTATCTCAATTGATTATGTGAAATCAAAGGATAACGTGTCGGATCCACTTATAAAAGGCCTAACTAGAGATGTAGTTGAGAAATCATCGAGGGGAATGGGATTATGGCCAAGGACATAATCAACATGACAGTAACTCTACCTAGTTGACTGGAGATCCCAAGATCTAGGTTCAAGGAGAAAACAAAGTTGTGTTTGATGGTTCGACATTGTCAAACTTTCTCAAACCCATTCTCATGATGAGACAATGTTTAACAATAAGGGTAAGCCTATAAACGCAATATTTTAATGGTTTCTAAGTTTGACCTCAAGTTGGTCAAATGATGTATTTACGAATACACGTTTAGAAATCACCTATGTGAGTGTGAAGTAGAGCCGCTTCAAGGAGAACTAGCGTAGGCCAAGTTCTCTACGCACTCATGAGACCAGGCGGTGTTCAGGGCTAAAATGAACACAACAGTGAGAACCAATGAACGGTTAAGGATTAGTTGTGTGACATACGTTGTCTTAGTATACACAAAAAGTCTATGGTTCAAAGATATCAAATCTACCGATGGACGAGTATACTCGATGTATGTTCACTACGGAAAGTTCAAAGGGAAACCTACTTATTCAGATGCAGCTAATTCTTGCGAGCAAATCACATAGTTTTTGCATAGTTTTCAAAACTTAGCATTCTCCATTCATGTGGGGGATTGTTGGGGATTTGATGTGTGAATGAAGGAATGAGCTAAAGTGGTGTTGAATACCACATTGCTAATTGATGAGAAAGTGGAGCTAGATATAAGAAATCAAGCCCACTAAGGTTGGTAAAAGGCTTGAG
This sequence comes from Linum lewisii, assembly GCA_034768395.1. NCBI lineage: Eukaryota > Viridiplantae > Streptophyta > Magnoliopsida > Malpighiales > Linaceae > Linum > Linum lewisii. Next base: position 11,236,632 of record CM068299.1, read on the forward strand.
ATGGTGATGAGCCCTCGCGCCGTCGTCGTCGCCTCGCCTCGGCCTCAGATTCGGATTTGGTCAAAAGATTTGATTTGATTCAATTCTTTTGCTACCCGACCGATTTGGTTTGACCAGGAAAGTCACCCAGAATCTGCGGTTCAGAATCCAAACCGGAACCTGGTTTTTTAAACCGGTTCAGTCACGAACCGACATGAGTCAAACCGGCCAACTGCCCAACTGCCAGATGGCACCCCTTCATTTACTATAAATAGCAAATCAGTCCCTGCACTTTCTCCTACAGACTTTTCCCCTCTCTGAACTTTTTCTCTGCACAAAAAATCTCTCTGCATTCATTCTTCCAAAGAAATCGAGTCGTGTGATTGTGCCGTTCGTTGAGTTCGCCGATCACTTGCGTTTGCATCAACACTACGCATGTGAGTATCCGTTTTATCCTGGGAGAATTGATTCCGTTAACCTTGGGTGACGTAGAGGGGAATAACAATTCTTAAGGACAAATCGTGAAGTCGATCGACTCGGATTGTCCTTCTGTTTATGCATGCTTGTTTGTTGATTTTGTGTTTTGCAGTTTACGGTACTAATAGTAACTTGGTGTGATAGATTGTTTCACAAAGTGTTTAATAGATAAAACTTCTTAATAAGAGGAGTCTGTACAAAGAAAGAATGTTCCACAAGTTTTACCTGACGACATTGCCATCAATGGAGAAGCCAGGTGCATTCTCCTGAACAAGAGTACGTAGTGTCGTGGAGGTTTCCGTCCGGGAACGCACTCCTTCCTCGCCCCTTTCTATCGTGCACGTGGCTGTCGCTAGGCATTGGCCACGAGACGTCGGGTCGGCTCGCGCGGAAGGCGCAAAAGAGAGTTATGGGTTGAGAAAATGATTTCTTGGAGTCGCCATCGATCTATTTTAGGGTGGATCGAACACCCGGAGGATCCGGTTCAAACCGCCGTGGTTCGATCCGGATATCAAAGAGGTCTGCGAAACTGAAATTCTAGGATCGGGGGTCGGTTACGTACGGGGAAGGGTTAGCACCCCCGTTCCGCCCGACTCGAAGTCGGTACTGCTAAATTACGATAAGTTTTCTTTCATTTATGGGTGCGTGTTTAAAGGAAAAATTGATTATTTTGGGAAGGATAAATGTTTAGTGGAAGGTTGGACTCGAGTCAAGAATTGACTGCCTACGTACACAGAATTAGGGATCAAAGTCCACGTAGTTCAATTTGGTTTGGTTTGCAATCCATTTATACCCTGGTGCTCGGGTTGAAGGAATTTGGTTTTAGAGAGGAGATATACGATGTGTCGCCACAATTGCCGGCGCACTGACGTCGATTGATCTTTAAAGTGAGTATGAGAATGAGTATGAGGTACGTATTGTGTAAAGCGTCATTTGACGCGTCACCGCAATTGCTGGCGTATTAATGTCTAATAATCTTTTATAGGGTGGATATAAGGTATATATTATATAATGAGGCATTTGACGCGTCGCTGCAATTGCTGGCGTATTAACGTCTATTAACCTTTTATAAGGTGGATATAAAGTATATATATAAGGAGGCATTTGACGCGTCGCTGCAATTGCTGGCGTATTAACGTCTATTAACCTTTTATAAGGTGGATATAAAGTATATATATAAGGAGGCATTTGATGCGTCGCTGCAATTGCTGGCGTATTAACGTCTATTAACCTTTTTATTAAACTTTCGAAATTAAAAGTTTCATGCGCAATGATGTACGTTTGATTACTACAACTTTTAACATAACGATCTTGTGTGAAGAGTAGACTAGACCGACTATTAATTATAGGGATAAACCTTTTAAAGTGTATTAATTAAATTTGATTTTTGTTAAATTACTTAATTTAGATAGCTTAAAAAAATGCTGGCTTCTACGTGTTTTGAACCCTAGACCTTCAGGTTATTAGACTAAGACCTTAACCATTAGATTAAGTGATTTTATTTGATTCATTTTAGCCCGAATACTATTTAGCGAGTTCTGGACCTAAAAGCCCTGGACGGGTTCGGCCCAACCACAACCCATTTCGGACGATATCCTAACCTAAGATGAAAACCTAAAGGAAATCTAATCTTATCTCATCTTTCCAGCCGTCATCTCCTCTCATGCTCTAAAAATCTCATCTTCTTCCTAACAAGCTTCACCCCCCCTTTTCAACTTCCACCGACCCCAAGCATCATCATCGGTGACTGACCCTCGGCCGTGGTCACCACCAACACTTCTCTAGCGACCGATGACGGGCGAAGTCGAGGATCCGAATCTCCTTCTCTCGTCGCAACCTTCAACGAAGACTTCCTCCTCGATTTCGTCAAAGTCTAGACGAACACATAACGGTATGTTTATCTATCCTATAATTCCTTCTATCCCATTTATATATTCCCAAATCTACTGTTAACAATCTCTATTTATTCTTTACTCGGATGGCTTGGAATCGGACGGCTCGGAATCGACGCTACCACAGGTCGTCATCATCCCAAAAGCCCAAGTGAGAATCTATGCGAGGTTTTAGCTGTGTGATATCTCATCTGTTTCGTTCATGTATATATATCTGATAGGTACCCTATATCCAACTCTACTGTTAATAACACTTATATCTCTATTCTTTGTTTGGATGGCTTGGGAAATTTTAAGGGTTAACATGGTTGATCAAATGATGGCATAGAGGGCTGATTTTCTGGACTGTTTTGATGATTAATATGGCTGTTTGGGGTGGTTTAAAGGGCTGTTTGGGTGCTTAAAATATGGATGGGTTTGGGTTTGTTTGGGTGCTTGAAGTGCTGAGTTTCTAGGTTGCCTAGGGATGATTATATGGCTGAATTTCTGGGTTGTTTTGATGATTAATATGGCTGTTTGGGGTGGTTTAAAGGGCTGTTTGGGTGCTTAAAATATGGCTGTGTTTGGGTTAAGTGGTTGAGTTGTGGATTTTTATTAGAATTTTTTTGTTCTTAACTTGGCAACATGTAGAACTTATCAATCTACAATAAGTGAAGTCTTCTAAAATGACGTCCAAAAGGTTGTGACTTGTTATTCTAGCCGTACCCAACAAACTAAGTGTTTATATCATGTTTTACATAAGTAGAGAATTTGACTAATCCACTCCAAACCACCAAACCATACATCAAGGAAACCCTTTTTCTATTTGTTGTTGATAAGACTTTTATTAAATTCTAGAAGCATGATTAGGGATGATAAATATATGATCAAGTGAAATATGGAGACGTGAAATGAGGGATGAACGTATCGACTATAAAGTTAACATGGTTGAGAATGCTTACCTTGTTCGTATATTACTGCTTGGCTATGCTCTTCCCGCTTTTGGCTTCCGTTCTCTTGCCTCGAACTTGGTTCTTAGTTACTTTCTTTGGATTTGTTATCTACCGTTTTACTTGGTTTTGAACTAAGTTTGGCTTTGATTGTGTTTGTGCAGTTGCAGTAATCTTGGAGGGAAAGTGAGGTGTTTGTGCCAAAAATAGGCTTTTCAGGACTTCAAGATTCAAGATTCAGTAGTCTTTTTCTTCTTTTCCCGTTTCTGTCTTCTGTCCTTTTTTTTGTCTCCCCCCTATGTAACTAAAATCCTTCCCCTTTTATAGCCCTAAGATTTGGGATCAGTCCATAAATATGAGGTAAGAAGGAATGATGACTAGCCTACAATCACACATTTCAATGGGTGAATAGTTGGGCTAGAATAGCAGGTTTACTGTTCTTGATAGGAGCTTGGGTCACTCTGTAGTCATCTGGTTTGATTAGCTGGTCTGACCGATTTAACCGAATGATTTGAGTTGTTTTATCCACTAATTTGGCCGAATTACCAAGTTGGGTCGAGTTGACTCTTTTGACCAAACCGAATTGGGCTGAATTGACCTTCCTTATACCAAATCGAATTGGGCCGAACTGAATATTTAATTGACCCAAGATAAACTGATTCGACTGGTTCGGATTGAGTTGGTGTGGCCTGAATCGATTTGATTTTGCTCAATACATGGGCCTGAGCCCATTTTACTTTGGTTATTAAACACATGGTCTTTTATCAATGGATCGGGCTTGATCTTATTTAGGATTTTATAAGTTTGAATTTCGATCATCTCCACACATACATAAGAGATAGAAACTCTAACTTTGAGCGACCAACTTCGTTGCCGGTGATAGCTGCCAGTGGAACATTTGTTGATAATGATTGGGTCTCGACCTTCTTCTTTCATGGATGTGAATTTTGAGATGAGACGACGATAGTCAACAAGTGAGGTTTCGATGAAACTTATATGTGGTAAGAAGCGGGGACCCGGACAAATTCGGTTACCACAGCTGCCCCCATTTGTATTGCTCTTGCCAAGAGTGATACAAATATGAAAGTCGAGTAAACTAATTTTGGTAGGGTCCTCGATAAAGGTAGTCCGTTGGTGCCAAAGATGTAAGGGTTAGAATCTTGATGTTGGTGCTTTCCATTTATAGTCCGAAAGCAAGACTGAGAGTAATGTAATCCGTTTATAGCCTGGATGCAAGGCAGACAATCCGTTTATAGCCCGGAAGCAAAGCTGAGAGTAATGTAATCCGTTTATAGCCTGGATGCAAGGCAGACAATCCATTTATAGCCCGGAAGCAAGGTTGAGAGTAATGTATTCCGTTTATAGCCTGGATACAAGGCAGACAATACGTTTATAGCCCGGAAGCAAGGCTGAGAGTAAATGTAATCCGTTTATAGCCTGGATACAAGGTAGACAATCCGTTTATAGCCGGGAAGCAAGGCTGAGAGCAATGTAATCCATTTATAACCTGGATGCAAGGCAGACAATCCGTTTATAGCCCGAAAGCAAGGCTGAGAGTAAATGTAATCCGTTTATAGCCTGGATACAAGGCAGATAATCCGTTTATAGCCCGGAAGCAAAGCTGAGAGTAATGTAATCCGTTTATAGCCTGGATGCAAGGCAGACAATCCATTTATAGCCCGGAAGCAAGGTTGAGAGTAATGTATTCCGTTTATAGCCTGGATACAAGGCAGACAATCCGTTTATAGCCCGGAAGCAAGGCTGAGAGTAAATGTAATCCGTTTATAGCCTGGATACAAGGTAGACAATCCGTTTATAGCCGGGAAGCAAGGCTGAAGCAATGTAATCCATTTATAACCTGGATGCAAGGCAAACAATCCATTTATAGCCCGAAAGCAAGGCTGAGAGTAAATGTAATCCGTTTATAGCCTGGATACAAGGCAGATAATCCGTTTATAGCCCGGAAGCAAGACTGAGAGCAATGTAATCCGCTTATAGCCTGGATGCAAGGCAGACAATCCGTTTATAGCCCGGAAGCAAGGCTGAGAGTAATGTAATCCGTTTATAGCCTGGATGCAAGGCAGACAATCCGTTTATAGCCCGGAAGCAAGGCTGAGAGTAATGTATTCCGTTTATAGCCTGGATACAAGGCAGACAATCCGTTTATAGCCCGGAAGCAAGGCTGAGAGCAATGTGATTCGTTTATAGCCTGATACAAGGCAGACAATCCGTTTATAGCCTGGAAGCAAGGCTGAGAGCAATGTGATCCGTTTATAGCCTGGATGCAAGGCAGACAATCCGTTTATAGCCTGGAAGCAAGGCTGAGAGTAACGTAATCCGTTTATAGCATGGATCCAAGGCTGAACAATCCGTTTATAGCCCGAAGCAAGGCTGAGAGTAATGTAATCCGTTTATAGCCTGGATGCAAGGCATACAATCCGTTTATAGCCCGGAAGCAAGGCTGAAGTAATGTAATTCCGTTTATAGCCTGGATACAAGGCAGACAATCCGTTTATAGCCCGGAAGCAAGGCTGAGAGTAATGTGATTCGTTTATAGCCTGATACAAGGCAGACAATCCGTTTATAGCCTGGAAGCAAGGCTGAGAGCAATGTGATCAGTTTATAGCCTGGATGCAAGGCAGACAATCCGTTTATAGCCTGGAAGCAAGGCTGAGAGTAACGTAATCCGTTTATAGCCTGGATGCAAGGCAGACAATCCGTTTATAGCCCGGAAGCAAGGCTGAGAGTAAATGTAATCCGTTTATAGCCTGGATACAAGGCAGACAATCCGTTTATAGCCCGGAAGGAAGGCTGAGAGTAAATGTAATCCGTTTATTGCCTGGATACAAGGCAGACAATCTGTTTATAGCCCGAAGCAAGGCTGAGAGCAATGTATCCGTTTATAGCCTGAAAGAAGGCAGACAATCCGTTTATAGCCCGGAAGCAAGGCTGAGAGTAAATGTAATCCGTTTATAGCCTGGATACAGGCAGACAATCCGTTTATAGCCCGCAAGCAAGGCTGAGAGCAATGTGATCCGTTTATAGCCTGGATACAAGGCAGACAATCCGTTTATAGCCCGAAGCAAGGCTGAGACTAATGTAATCCGTTTTAGCCTGGATACAAGGCAGACAATCCGTTTATAGCCCGAAGCAAGCAGAGTATGATCAAGCCTATATAGCAACAATCGTTTAGCAAGCAAGCTGAGAGTAATTATTCGTTATAGCCTGATACAAGGCAGACATCCGTTTATAGCCCGGAAGCAAGTGAGAGTAAGGTAATCTTTATAGCTGGATGCAGGCAGACAATTTATAGCCTGGAAAGCAAGCTGAGCAACGTAATGTGATCAGCTCTCGTTTATAGCCTGGATGCAAGGCAGTACAATCCGTTTATAGCACGGAAGCAAGGCTGAGAGTAATGTAATCCGTTTATAGCCTGGATGCAAGGCAACAATCCGTTTATAGCCCGGAAGCAAGGCTGAGAGTAATGTATTCCGTTTATAGCCTGGATACAAGGCAGACAATACCGTTTATAGCCCGGAAGCAAGGCTGAGAGTAATGTAATCCGTTTATAGCCTGGATACAAGGCAGACAATCCGTTTATAGCCGGAAGCAAGGCTGAGAGCAATGTGATCCAGTTTATAGCCTGGATGCAAGGCAGACAATCCTTTATAGCCGGAAGCAAGGCTGAGAGTAAATGTAATCCGTTTATAGCCTGGATACAAGGCAGACAATCCGTTTATAGCCCGGAAGCAAGCTGAGAGTAATGTAATCCGTTTATAGCCTGGATACAAGGCAGACAATCCTTTATAGCCCGGAAGCAAGGCTGAGAGTAATGTAATCCGTTTATTAGCCTGGATACAGGCAGACAATCGTTTATAGCCCGGAAGCAAGGCTGAGAGTAAATGTAATCCGTTTATAGCCTGATAGCAAGGAGACAATCCGTTTATAGCCCGGAAGCAAGGCTGAGAGTAATGTAATCCGTTTATAGCCTGGATACAGGCAACAATCCGTTTATAGCCCGAAGCAAGGCTGAGAGTAATGTAATCCGTTTATAGCCTGGATACAAGGCAGACAATCCGTTTATAGCCCGAAGCAAGCTGAGAGCAATGTAATCCGTTTATAGCCTGGATGCAAGGCAGACAATCCGTTTATAGCCCGGAAGCAAGGCTGAGAGTAAAGTAATCCGTTTATAGCCTGGATGCAAGGCAGACAATCCGTTTATAGCCCGGAAGCAAGGCTGAGAGTAATGTAATTCATTTATAGCCTGGATACAAGGCAGACAATCCGTTTATAGCCCGGAAGCAAGGCTGAGAGTAATGTAATCGTTTATAGCCTGGATGCAAGGCAGATAATCCGTTTATAGCCCGGAAGCAAGGCTGAGAGTAATGTATTCCGTTTATAGCCTGGATACAAGGCATACAATCCGTTTATAGCCCGGAAGCAAGGCTGAGAGTAATGTAATTCATTTATAGCCTGGATACAAGGCAGACAATCCGTTTATAGCTTGGAAGCAAGGCTGAGAGTAATGTAATCCGTTTATAGCCTGGATACAAGGCAGACAATCCGTTTATAGCCCGGAAGCAAGGCTGAGAGTAAATGTAATCCGTTTATGGCCTGGATACAAGGCAGACAATCCGTTTATAGCCCGAAAGCAAGGCTGAGAGCAATGTGATCCGTTTATAGCCTGGAAGTAAGGCAGACAATCCGTTTATAGCCGGGAAGCAAGGCTGAGAGTAAATGTAATCTGTTTATAGCCTGGATACAGGGCAGACAATCCGTTTATAGCCCGGAAGCAAGGCCGAGAGCAATGTGATCCGTTTATAGCCTGAATACAAGGCAGACAATCCGTTTATAGCCCGGAAGCAAGGCTGAGACTAATGTAATCCGTTTATAGCCTGGATACAAGGCAGACAATCCGTTTATAGCCCGGAAGCAAGGCTGAGAGTAAATGTGATCGTTTATAGCCTGGATGCAAGGCAGACAGTCCGTTTATAGCCCGGAAGCAAGGCTGAGAGTTTTTCGAGAAAACATCATTTGTGACATGTTCGTTTGAATTTTGATAAGTCAAATATTTAGAAATTGTTCCAAAACGTAGGACAAATTCATTAAAAATATCTTGAAAATTCTCTGCAATCAACTCTCTCAAGGGTTAGCAGAATTTTGAGGAATCCAAAAGTTATTTTGGGGTAAATTTTGTTGGGGGTATGACAGGATAAGATGAAGTTCCAGTGAAAATTTGGGAAGCTTCTTCTGAAATCTTATCGGACTTTATCGAGTTTTAAAATTATGAGAAAACCAAATCAATTTTTGAAGTCCATTTAGATAATCAAAATACTAAACTTTGACTTGAAGATTTATTGAAATTTTGGTTTGAAGGAAGCTTTTATCGGGATTAATAAAAGAAAGTCACTTTGAATAACAGGTTTCAAAATGAGGAGTAACAGATTCTCTTAGCGTCAATTTTTGAAAATTTTGTTATCGTCATAAAATTTTTATTTTTGTGAGGAAAAATGGAAACTTACTTGAGAAGTCAGCCTGAGCTGGCTATGCATATGGCACGTTGGGGTCTTGATTTTCGAGGGACATAGCTCCAATTATTACGAGATTTGGAGAATAGTCATAGTGCTTCGGGACATGCGTGTCAGAGCAACATTGCAGCATGTGATGCTTGTAAGGTAATCCTTACTGGTTTAAATAGGGATGGCGGGTGGCCATGAATCCAACCTATTCGAAAATAAGTTTGATGATCTTTGTTCGAAACTCGTCAATTCGTTCTTCATTTGAGTGAGCAGCGAACCACCTCTCCGAAGATTTCTCTCCCTAAGTGGTTGGTCATCATTGGAGTATGACAGACCAAAACGCCAACAAGGAATGGAAGATGCGCAAATGCGACTGTGAGCTCCCCGTCCGTCAACGCGTGCTACACATGGGTTCCAGGGGTATGAGGGTCTTCCTGGAATGTCAAGAATGAGAGGTAATTTCTTAATTTTTGTGACATGCTTCATTCTCCTGCCACGAGATTATTTTGATGAATATTTGTTTATTGTTTGTATAATGTTCCAGTATGGAATGGGCTGCCATTTTTGCGAATGGGTTAAACTCATTGATGGTAAGAAGATAGATGGTGGTCTTCTCAACTCCAAGTCTTCTTACGAAAGGCAAATGATGGACGCGTTAGCTCAGAACGCGAGGCTTCAAGAAGCCGTTGCTGAACTCAACAAAAAACTCGAGGATATATACAATGCTGCAAGATCAGCGTCCAATCACATGTTTTCTTCTCAAGGTAGCCGAGTGTCCGTTCAATCGGGCGAGAATTCCAATCCAACGGGGCCTGATGCCATGAGGACCGATAAATGAGCGTTCTTTTTGAGATGTGATGAGATCTCTAGGTTGACTACAAACTAAAGTCCTTTCTTGCTCGTGATCCCTTTTAGTTGTTCCAGTTGTAATTTGTATCTCCTTTCTTGTTGCACCACTAAATTTCCTTGTACTTTTGCGTGAGGGAGGCGATCGGATGACGACGTTCTCCTGTTTGTGTGTACGACTCTTGTGGGTTGGCCTGGAGGGCGTATTAATAAAATTATCTTTGTCGTGACATTTTTTGCCAAGTTATTCATATCGTTCTCGAAAGATGGTAACGATGAAGTCATGTACCCGATAATCTGACTCTGGAGTCTATTTTTCCTTTTACATTTTTACTGTAATTTTCTCCTGTCTCCCATTCTGTTAGCGGACAATGGGTGGATGGGAAACGGTCACGTCATCCAACTTTATGAAGGGGATCCTTCCCTCTTTACCGTTACTTCATTCCCCTAATGAAGGAGGTCCACTGAAGATATGACGGGGTAAGACGAAGTCCCAATAAAAATTTGAAAGCTTCCTCTGAAATCTTTGTGTGAGAAATTCACTAGCTTCTCCAAGAATTTTTTTTCCACAAATTTGAGAAGGCATCCCATCGTCTGAGTAGGCTATTCATGTGGTGTGCTCTCGACTATATGCAGGACAAAACTCCTATGTTTACAGGATTCAGAGAACAGTCATGCTACCACAAGATACGCGTGTCAGAGCCATACCGCAACATGTGATGGTTGTAAGGTAATCCTTATCTGTTTAAATAGGGAGAGTGGGAGGCCCTGGAACCGGCACACTCGAAGATAGATTTGGAGACCTTCATCAATTTTCTTCTAAATTCGCTTGGCATTTGAGTGAGTAGTGAACCATTCTTCCGGGGACTTCGCCCTAAGTGTTTTGTCACTGTCAGAATATGACGAACAAAAACACTGATAAGGAACGGACCACTTGTGATTGTGAAGTTCTCCTCCGTCAATGTGTGCTACACTTGGGCCCTAGGGTTATGAGGGTCTTCCTGGAATGCCAAAGATGGGAGGTAATTTCTTTATTTGGTAACATACTTGCTTCCTCCGGCTAGGGAGCTATTTTGACCGGCGTATGTTTGTTATGTCTAATATTTCAGTATGGGACTGGTTGTGATTATTGTGAATGGGTCGAGCTTGTCGACGGTAAGAAAGTGGATGGTGATCTTCTAAAGTCTGGGTCCTCTTACGAGAGGCAGATGATGGATGTTTTAGCCCAAAATGCGAGGCTTCAAGCTGCCATCATTGACCTCAATAGGAAGCTCGAAGAAATCTACGATGCTGCAAGATCAGCATCTAGTCGTACGTTTCGTTCACAGGGGAGTCGAGTATCTAGCCAGCCGAGCGGAAGTTTTGGACCAATGGGCTCGATGCCATGAAGACCGGTAAATGAGTACCTCTTCTCGAATTGTGATGAGGTCTCTGCGTTGTTGCGAACTAAACCCTCTTATCGCTTGTGATCCTTTTCAGTTGTTCTATGTGTAGCAATTATTTCCTTACATGCTTTAATTTCCTTGTATTTAGCGGGGGTGTAATCGGGTAAAAATGTTCCCCACAAAAATGTAGAGCTCTTGTAGTTGGCCCGGAAGAGGTCTTTATAAAGCCATCCTTAGCATGACCCCTTTTGGGGATTGGAAGGGCTCGTCATAAGGCCCACTTTTTTTTACGAAGGCAATTATATCATTATCGGAAGGGGGTAGCGGTGAAACTCCGAATTATGCTAATCTGAAGCTGAAGTTTCTTTCCTTCTTTATGCATTTACGGTAGTTATCTCACGTCTCCTGTTCTGTCGGCAGGCAATGAATGGACGGGAGGAGGCCACGCCATCCGGTTAGACAAAAAGGAGGATGCCACCCCTTTTTTACCACAACTTTTCCCCTCCTAAACCCTATATATATTTTTTAAAATGTTGTTTTCCCTCCTATATTTGTAGGTAGTTTTCGGCTATATAAGAAGCACTCCTTATCACTTTCTCTTCCACCTTTACCTACTACTTGTTTCCCCCTCTTTGGCAGCCGCGATCTTGCACTTCGTGTAGAGGCCCGATGGATTTTAGTTTATATTCCGACTCATTGTCCCTCGAAATGCTTTGTGTTTGATTTTTCACTTTGGTACTCTTGTCTGTCGCTGTGATCTATTGCGGCCACCTTGACACTCGGAGGATCGAGCGTCGTCATGAAGAGGTGCGAAGACAGCACGGTTTATGAGTTTTGTTTTAGATGTTCGCTCCTTCTTTCGGTTTTAGGCACGTGCCCCTTTTCTCCTTTCATGTTTACTCCTTATGACTCTTGTATCCTCATGTTTCCTTTCATGTACGTTGTTGTGGCTATTTCTTCATCGAATAATAAAAGAACTTAATGTTCCCTCCTTATTCGCATGCTTATCGGGGAGTCTACTCGTTTTACGAGATCATGGCCTTGAATAATTTGAAAGTTGTGACATGTTTGCTTTCTTTGTGAAGATGATTGAGTGATTAGTGGTCAGGGTTTGTTCGCGTCGATATGTCCGAAAAGACAAATGACCATTCGCTCTACCCGTGTATGCCCCAACTTTCCCCTATAAAAGCCTTATCACCCTTAATCATTCATCTCATTCTCCTCTTCGAAATTTTCTCTAAGAAATTCTCTTCTCTCTCGGCTGATATAGCTTGAGTATAACCTCCCCCTTTTGAGCTTTCTCGATCTTTTTCAAGGTTCACTCATCTCATGGGACATGGCCATAAGCAGGGAGTTATCCTCGTTGGAGTTCGTGCTACTGCTTATCGTAATCATGCTCCTTTTTGCATTTGCGTTTCTTTACTTCTTGATTGCGGGGTTGGCCTACAATTTCCAGGAACAACTAAAACACCACCGAGGATGAACCATTGCTGATTTCACCCTGAGTTTGAGCGCGATGGGTCGTCATCGTCTGTGTCTGTCTTTGAGTTTTCACCATTTATCACACGTCTTTTCAGTTTTTTTATCCCCATGTTATACTACCATCTTATGTGCTATCAATGTTGCGTTGTGATTAATGAATGGATGTTCCGCTTTCATTTTGGCTGCTTCTGAAATGCGACTTGAGTGCAATACCATAGCAGGGTTTTTGAAACATTCGGTCATGGACCAATGGTGACGAGCATTATGAATTGGTGGGTGATCCTTCTGTAATTGCACCACCAATTAAAGTTTCTTGAAAGGGTATGAGTGGACTAAACAATTGAGGTTAAAGGCTTTGCCCCATTGTCGGCCACTTGACAGAAGATGTGTGCGTCTCGGAACCCCCGTTCTACTTCATAGTCGACGGTCCTGTTTAAATCATGTGACATTCTTAACATTCGACCAAGTCTTCGTTACTCGTGCTACTGAGTTTAACTGTACAACATTAATGACGCTTTGGGTCGCAAAACTGCTCATCCGAGCTAAGATACAATGACAACCGACCAGACTGACCCCTGACTAGTCACGGTTTCCTTTCCATGAGTAGTCACATCACCTTTTTATCTCTTCCACTTTCACCATGCTTTGACACGTGTTGAAACCGTGGCTCCTCACATAGTGACCCCTACCCTTTATGGATGTCCGCCATCATTCTTCTTTCGTACGCTTTGTTTTATTTGACCGGGAAAACAAACCCGATGCAAATTACCGTACATAAAAATTGATGGAAAACTATTTTAATTTCTTGCCGTATCGTTATCTCAAGTGAATTAACTTTTGACCCGCACTTTGCATGTTAGTTGTTACAAACTCGTGGGTTCAAAGAGGTAATGAAGAAGAGGAAGTTGACTTATAATGTGTGATTTCAAAGAAAAGGCTTATGCTCAACAAGGTTTATCTAGGGGTCATGATGCTGGTAAGGAGGGTTAAGGCTTATTTAGTGGAGGTAATCCTAATGCCTCTATCATTCTTTGTCATTGAAAAATCATGTGGTTTTAAGCCGGTATCACGCAAGTTCTAGGAGTGTCGCAACAAAGAAAACCTCTCGAAAGAAAAGAAAAAAAATTCTTTTTTTCTTTATGAATCATTCAAAACTCACATGGGCTTGCTAGTTGGTCATCAAGATCGCATGAATCAATTTTTTAGCTAAACACGCAGATTTGTCAAAATCACCAATTTTCATTCATAAAAGAAGGATTCATAGTCAAATTATGAAGTCGTAGACCGACACAAATAATATATGAGGAAAAGGAAATGAGGGGAAATGGAAGAATGCCTGTAGTGATGTAAAAAACATATTGCTTTAATATCATGTTGCTACAAGTTTTCTCCCCTTTTTGCAATGGTGGTAAATTCACCAACCATTTAATTATCTGGAACTGTCTACCCCAAACTATTTCTTGGACACAATGCGTAGACATTTTGGGCTCTTGATCTGATGCTACATATATGATTGTCTCATGATCATTTCTTTGCTCCTCGTCCTATTAAAATGGTACTTACGATCACTTTCAGTAGCTGGAACTTTGGAGAAAGGATGGTGAGATGGCCGGAACTTTGAAGGTGAAGTCATGGTAAAAAGGGATTTCAGTGATTACTATCCCTGCAACTATAACAGTCGGGATCAGAACAAATGGGAACTTGATGATGCGACCATGTAGACTTTGGAAATAGATAATTTTTCCTTACTAAACCTTGCTCGTACTGAGAGGTACGTCATTTACTGTACACAACTCTGATGAATTTTGTTCGAGGGAGATCCCTAACTGCTTCAACGCATATGCGTGCCCCCCATTACAATTCCTTTGTTGTTGTTGTTGTGTATTTGAACCCTGTTATACGAATTTTCTGACGTGGTTACAACTTACAACATGATGAATTTTTGGTTGGATATGTTTGCATGAACTCCTCGCATAACACACCGAAAAGACTGCACTGAGATTTTTTCGATGTTCTTTCTGTTCTTCCTCTGACGTGTCTGGGATGACATTTCCAGGCTTATTTTACCTAATTCCATTTAGGTAGTGTCACAAATCATGATATGCTTTCTTAAACTTAATTCTTAGTACCAATATCATGAAGTCTTAATTCATGCTTTGATCGTAAAAGAAGCGAATCATGAATGCTACCATTTTATTCAAAATTAAACTTTGATATATCCTCCCTTTTATGCACATCTACTATATATGGAAAGCAAAGAGTACAAAACCTCAAAGGTGTAGATGCCTTATTTAAAACCTCCATATACTACTAGAATATTCTTGTTCCCATGGTGGACCGCTATTTCATGAAATGTTTTCTTGAGGGTTATGTTGCATTCTTGTTATCCTTATGTAGTATGCCATCCTATCATAGTAGGCGACGATCTCATGACAATAATCCTCCATTTGTTGGGACGTGAAAAGATCGGTTCTCTCCCTAATTCTCCCATCGAAGTGATAATTTGATGCATCAGTTAGGGATGTAAGCACGGTGCAAGTTCCATACGGTTGAGGTAGGCTAATGTGAGCTTGAAGTTCCTCCACACCTCTGGATATCGGTACGGTTCGATGGTGGGGTTTTCACGAGTGCTTTTATGGATTAGCATTTCGTGATTCTGTTCTAAAATGTACCCATCATCTAGAACGACGAGTTTCTCCGTTGATTTGAACGTGCAAAATATGTACTCCTTGTGGTGCCTTTGCCTCAGGTGTTGGCCCCATGCAGACAATGAAAGGAATTGCCTGAGCCCTTTTCCGAAACTAGAGATCGAGGTAGGCTCCGCCTCCCATTGGTCGATGCCTGCCAATAATGATGCTCTGCATAGTACCATCCCAACAACGCACATCTTTGCCAGATAATGAAGGACATAATAAACCTCTCGGGTAAGCAACCGTAGAAACCTATGGGGATGTAGAACACGTTGATCCCTTGATATCCGGGCACCCAGTCCAAATGTTTGATTGGGCATGCCATGCGACCTCCCTTTCTAAGGACTACCGTTCTCCACCTTTCCATCAGATACTCAGGCCTAGGTCCCACGGCTGAAATGGCAATATTAGTCACCAACTCTCGTGGTATTCGCTCCATGAGCTCACTTGTTGCATTTTCTTCCACTGTGTTCCTCTCGAGGTGAGCTTGTCCCAGGTTCGCACGAGTGCATTGTGGTGTGGTGCGCCGAACCCTTTGATAGACCAAGGTGTTCATTTTGTAGTGTGTGTGGGTCCCTTGTGTCTTGTTACATGCAAATTTTAAAACAATGTTATGATGCATCATGAAAAAAAGTGATATTTTTGCATGATATTATGCGAATGCATGGTTTTTCCGAACACGAACCACATGGTCTTAAAAACAATCAAAGAAACACGTAACCCGTAAGATTTTTTACGTTCACCTAGGTCTTGTCGGTGACAGGATTATGGTTGCAAGGCTCTGTGCTTAGTGCTGGTCGTTGGGTAGTTTACTAACGTCCCTATATGCAATGGGTAGAAATCCTAGGGAGTTGGCCCCCGAACTGTGTCTAACCTTGGCCTTATCCAGGCTAGCTAGACACATCAATCTTAGGACCGAAGTCAGGATTGATATGGTTTGGTTGAAACATTCGGCGCGCCAATGCAATTGCGATTGGCTAACACTTACTAATTTCTTTTCTATGGCAAAAGACTCGGGTATAGACCCTATGCAATACATGATTACTAGTGCGAAATATTTAACACGTCAATGAAAGAAACACCCAAACTTATCGTGATTTATATGCGCAGCTTGCCCCTAGGGATTATCCGTAAGTCCCCAGCGGAGTCGCCATCTGTCTCGGAGGTTTCCGTCCGGGAACGCACTCCTTCCTCGCCCCTTTCTATCGTGCACGTGGTTGTCGCTAGGCATTGGCCACGAGACGTCGGGTCGGCTCGCGCGGAAGGCGCAAAAGAGAGTTATGGGTTGAGAAAATGATTTCTTGGAGTCGCCAACGATCTATTTTAGGGTGGATCGAACACCCGGAGGATCCGGTACAAACCGCCGTGGTTCGATCCGGATATCAAAGATGTATGCGAAACTCAAAATTCTAGGATCGGGGGTCGGTTACGTACGGGGAAGGGTTAGCACCCCCGTTCCGCCCGACTCGAAGTCGCTACTGCTAAATTACGATAAGTTTTCTTTCATTTGTGGGTGCGTGTTTAAAGGAAAAATTGATTATTTTGGGAAGGATAAATGTTTAGTGGAAGGTTGGACTCGAGTCAAGAATTGACTGCCTACGTACCCAGAATTAGGGATCAAAGTCCACGTAGTTCGATTTGGTTTGGTTTGCAATCCATTTATACCCTGGTGCTCGGGTTGAAGGAATTCGGTTTTAGAGAGGAGATATACGATGTGTCGCCAGAATTGCCGGCGCACTGACGTCGATTGATCTTTAAAGTGAGTATGAGAATGAGTATGAGGTACGTATTGTGTAAAGAATCATTTGACGCGTCACCGCAATTGCTGGCGTATTAACGTCTAGTAATCTTTTATAGGGTGGATATAAGGTATATATTATATAATGAGGCATTTGACGCGTCGCTGCAATTGCTGGCGTATTAACGTCTATTAACCTTTTATAAGGTGGATATAAAGTATATATATAAGGAGGCATTTGACGCGTCGCTGCAATTGCTGGCGTATTAACGTCTATTAACCTTTTATAAGGTGGATATAAAGTATATATATAAGGAGGCATTTGACGCGTCGCTGCAATTGCTGGCGTATTAACGTCTATTAACCTTTTTATTAAACTTTCGAAATTAAAAGTTTCATGCGCAATGATGTACGTTTGATTACTACAACTTTTAACATAACGATCTTGTGTGAAGAGTAGACTAGACCGACTATTAATTATAGGGATAAACCTTTTAAAGTGTATTAATTAAATTTGATTTTTGTTAAATTACTTAATTTAGATAGCTTAAAAAAATGTTGGCTTCTACGTGTTTTGAACCCCAGACCTTCAGGTTATTAGACTAAGACCTTAACCATTAGATTAAGTGATTTTATTTGATTTAGTTTAGCCCGAATACTATTACCGAGTTCTGGACCTAAAAGCCCTGGACGGGTTCGGCCCAACCACAACCAATTTCAGACGGCCCAAATGTCCTATTTCAGGTATCCTAACCTAAGATGAAAACCTAAAGGAAATCTAATCTTATCTCATCTTTCCAGCCGTCATCTCCTCTCATGCTCTAAAATCTCATCTTCTTCCTAACAAGCTTCACCCCCCTTTTCAACTTCCACCGACCCCAAGCATCATCATCGGTGACTGACCCTCGGCCGTGGTCACCACCAACACTTCTCTAGCGACCGATGACGGGCGAAGTCGAGTATTCGAATCTCCTTCTCTCGTCGCAACCTTCAACGAACACTTCCTCCTCGATTTCGTCAAAGTCTAGACGAACACATAACTGTATGTTTATCTATCCTATAATTCCTTCTATCCCATTTATATATTCCCAAATCTACTGTTAACAATCTCTATTTATTCTTTACTCGGATGGCTTGGAATCGGACGGCTCGGAATCGACGCTACCACAGGTCGTCATCATCCCAAAAGCCCAAGTGAGAATCTATGCGAGGTTTTAGCTGTGTGATATCTCATCTGTTTCGTTCATGTATATATATCTGACAGGTACCCTATATCCAACTCTACTGTTAATAACACTTATATCTCTATTCTTTGTTTGGATGGCTTGGGATATTTTAAGGGTTAACGTGGTTGATCAAATGATGGCATAGAGGGCTAATTTTCTGGACTGTTTTGATGATTAATATGGCTGTTTGGGGTGATTTAAAGGGCTGTTTGGGTGCTTAAAATATGGCTGAGTTTGGGTTTGTTTGGGTGCTTGAAGTGCTGAGTTTCTAGGTTGCCTAGGGATGATTATATGGCTGAATTTCTGGGTTATTTTGATGATTAATATGGCTGTTTGGGGTGGTTTAAAGGGCTGTTTGGGTGCTTAAAATATGGCTGGGTTTGGGTTAAGTGGTTGAGTTGTGGATTTTTATTAGAATTTGTTTGTTCTTAACTTGGCAACATGTAGAACTTATCAATCTACAATAAGTGAAGTCTTCTAAAATAACGTCCAAAAGGTTGTGACTTGTTATTCTAGCCGTACCCAACAAACTAAGTGTTTATATCATGTTTTACATAAGTAGAGAATTTGACTAATCCACTCCAAACCACCAAACCATACATCAAGGAAACCCTTTTGCTATTTGTTGTTGATAAGACTTTTATTAAATTCTAGAAGCATGATTAGGGATGATAAATATATGATCAAGTGAAATATGGAGACGTGAAATGAGGGATGAACGTATCGACTATAAAGTTAACATGGTTGAGAATGCTTACCTTGTTCGTATATTACTGCTTGGCTATGCTCTTCCCGCTTTTGGCTTCCGTTCTCTTGCCTCGAACTTGGTTCTTAGTTACTTTCTTTGGATTTGTTATCTACCCTTTTACTTGGTTTTGAACTAAGTTTGGCTTTGATTGTGTTTGTGCAGTTGCAGTAATCTTGGAGGGAAAGTGAGGTGTTTGTGCCAAAAATAGGCTTTTCAGGACTTCAAGATTCAAGATTCAGTAGTCTTTTTCTTCTTTTCCCGTTTCTGTCTTCTGTCCTTTTTTTGTCTCCCCCTATGTAACTAAAATCCTTCCCCTTTTATAGCCCTAAGATTTGGGATCAGTCCATAAATATGAGGTAAGAAGGAATGATGACTAGCCTACAATCACACATTCCAATGGGTGAATAGTTGGGCTAGAATAGTAGGTTTACTGTTCTTGATAGGAGCTTGGGTCACTCTGTAGTCATCTGGTTCGATTAGCTGGTCTGACCGATTTAACTGACTGATTTGAGTTGTTTTATCCACTGATTTGGCCGAATTACCAAGTTGGGTCGAGTTGACTCTTTTGACCAAACCGAATTGGGCTGAATTGAGCTTCCTTATACCAAATCGAATTGGGCCGAACTGAATATTTAATTGACCCCAGATAAACTGATTCGACTGGTTCGGATTGAGTTGGTGTGGCCTGAATCGATTTGATTTTGCTCAATACATGGGCCTGAGCCCATTTTACTTTGGTTATTGAACACATGGTCTTTTATCAATGGATCGGGCTTGATCTTATTTAGGATTTTATAAGTTTGAATTTCGATCATCTCCACACATACATAAGAGATAGAAACTCTAACTTTGAGCGACCAACTTCGTTGCCGGTGATAGCTGCCAGTGGAACATTTGTTGATAATGATTGGGTCTCGACCTTCTTCTTTCATGGATGTGAATTTCGAGATGAGACGACGATAGTCAACAAGTGAGGTTCCGATGAAACTTATATGTGGTAAGAAGCGGGGACCCGGAAAAATTCGGTTACCACACGTAGCACCATTGATATGTGGACCATGAGGCTTAGATTGTTTGGACAATCTTCATATCATCCAAGTCAACCACGATGGTCAACCCATCTATAGGCAGTAAATAAATATTACACGTGTCCTTCTTAGAAAAACACTGCAACTTCACAACCTCCTTTTCCGACAAACTCCTTCTCATCAAACCACCCCACGGTAAATGGTGAGCACACCACTTCAGACATGCTAATCCCTCTCTTAGCCGCCGAGCGGATAAACGGAGGGTAAGTCAACGGCAGGGCATTAGCGTCTGTTTGTTCTTGTAGGGTGAGAGAAGGGAACCCTGGCTCATTGTGGATGGTTTTGGTCAGGATCCTCCGAGTCGAGAGGTCAAGGGTGAGTTCATGGGTTTGCTTATCGACTCGGAGGATGACTTGAGCCTGGCGTGGGAGAGGGCTGACTGTTGTGGGATTGGAGAGCCATGAAAGGACCTTGTGCTTTTCTGGCTCGTCTAAGCCAACGTAGTGGAAAATAGGGGTGGATTGAGGTGGATAGGCTTTCTTGACGATGTGGTTGACCAATGTGAGCTCTTGTTCGCTGAGTGGGTCTAAAGGGTGGTGACTGTAGCTCAAGCTTGGAGAAATGGCTAATATGAAGAAGAGGAGGAGATGGTTGAAGCCATTATTATTAGCTATAGTAGGGATTGTGAAAAGGGAAGTGTGAAAATGGTAGATTGGTTAGGGTCCTTTTATAAGAGACGATATATGAATAAAATAAAGGTTCTGTGTCATTTTTTGAAATAAAATTAATAATGTGATATAATATTATTTTTAAAAAAACTAGCTAGATAAATGACAAAAAAAAAAGCTTGTGCAAAACTCTCGGCGAAGTTAGGGGAGTCTACCCATGACCCGGGCCCAGAGTCTACCCCTCTCGTACAAAAATATATTTGGTCGATATATTCTATGTATTGGGCCCAGGGTCTACTAGGATCATGGCTTCGCTCCTTGTCAAAACAAGATCTGAATTCTTAAGGAACAGACTCTTCCTCTTCCACGCAAAAGTAGCTCAGAGTAATTCCTCAATGAAACCTTGCCCTCTCTTTCTCAAACATATATAACGAAACTCAAGCCACAACCCGTTCTTCCAGTTGAGGTTTTCGAGAAAGATAGATGTTGGGCACAAGCCCAGCTACCACCTGACTAGTGGCATAGCTAGGATTTGCGTTCAGGGGTGTCGATTAATGTCATAATAAAATAAAATATACACAATTTAATATAATAGCTACATTATCATAACATCTATATAATATAATATGAAACAATTTTGTTAGACCATGAAACATTTTTTTTACAATTTACGATGAACCACAACGTGATTTCATATTCTGATAATGTTGCACAACACATTATGTACTTAAGATACCATCCATATCTCTCTCAACGTATAACTTTTTCATTTTACTATTGAATACCTATATGATTTTGAAGCTTGCTCTTAATATAGCTCATAGCTGAAAAAACTTTCTAACGACTTAGTGTTGCAACAATCATAATAAATATCAGTTTAATAAGAAAGTGGTATAACTAAAAATTTATTATTTCTAAAATCTTAATGTAATTGATTAAGAGGAATATAGACATTTATACAATTTTATAGTTCTTTACTTTATTATGAAATATATACTTCTAATAATTGTAGTATACATGCTCACAAATTAACAATGGGTTGAATGCTTAATATTATATGATATAAAGTTATGGGAAACATTAAATTATTATTATATTAATCCCTTCCTCTCATAGTTTTGTACCCAACCCTTTGGCTGGATAAAATTGTAATTTCTTGAAATTGTTTACCTTTCAAATCTATAATAAGATGAACACATAATATGATTAACATTTACCACTATTTAACTAAACTGAAATTCAATCAAGTAAGGCCACACAACATTTCTAAATACATACGATAACAAAGAATATTATCTTTATTAATGTCATGTATATGATAAATAAACACAATAAAAGTGAAAGAAATAATATTTTTTCATAAAGTTGAAAATTTTATTCGAAGAATTCTGCTTCATGAAATATGAAGCATAACAAATAGCATAGAGTGCTAAATAAAATTTTATTATCAATTTTAATATATTATATTTTATAAATTAAAATATAATAAAATTTGATTTATATTATTTTCTAAATATTTTGTATTAAGATATATATTAAAAAATATTTTTTTATTATTTAATTTATAATATATTTAGTGTTGAAGTATTTCATATATGAGCATTTAATAATAAGGAAACAAAATAATTAAATTTTAATTTAAAAATTGCGTGATGATGTGGAATTTTGTAAGGATAGTTCTATCCTGTGTGTCAAAACCAAATCTACCATACTACTATTAAGATTATTAAGATCCTCTCCCATCTACCAATTACATACATCTGTTTTCCTTCTTCAATTTCGTAATTAACATCAAAATTCCGTAATTAACATTGTAGCTAGATTCTACTCAACGGACTGCAGTTGGTATATCAACTTTTCAGTCAGAATTTTGCTGAGGGGTGTAACTTGACACCACTCAATAGCAGTTGGCTCCGCCAATGCAGCTAACCACCACGATCAGTCTTAGCAGTCAACTATGAACCAATAAGGGACCATGCACCAAGCGTTTAAGGTTTTCCCCAGACGATCATGACTTTGAATAGTTGGGATCACCTTTTAAGTTTTACCTAAGTCATCGATTCACCAAAGACACGTGGCGACCCGACCTGGATGATATCCTATAAATAGGGATCTGACCCCAACATTGGTGGATATTACACAACACTAGACCATACGCCTTAGGGTATTATCGATGACACATTATTGTTACGAAATGTCCAAATTTAAACAATGGTGAAACCCAACAGGCAAGACGCCACCCAGCCAGTGGCGCGCCTGCTGTGTGACCTCCGTCAGTGACTAGCTTAATGGAGTTGGAGCTGCTTTAGGGGTTTAGAGGAACCAACTAGTGAAACCCTAAAGCCCCACCTCCTAAAATAAATACTCAAGTACTACTTTAGTGAACTCAGTTCTAGATTCAATTGAGTACGTCTTATTGTCGTTTAAATACCTAGATAATCCTAGTATAAAACCTAACTTGTAATTGTTTACGTATTATAAAAACATGATATTATGATTACATTTATTGTTGCATACAAACACACACACAAAAGTTCATTAAGCTTGAAAAGAACGGTACAATGAGTAGAATAGTAGGATGAGCAAGATACTAATTGGTGTAACATCCTAGGCAAATCCCACATCGACAAAACATGGAAGAGATCTATGAGCTATGAGGAACAGTTCAACCTTAACTGAAATGACGCATTTTGGGGTATAATGGGGGAGGTTTGATCTTGAGAGGAGGAGGATATGGGTTCGAATCCCACCAACACCCAAAAATAAATCTGTGAGGGTTTAGTCAGCGAACAATATATTGTAAGGAAAAGGTTGTGATGTTACAAGTGGTATCAGATCCTCTCCGCGTCCGTTTGAAAGATGGAGGGGCAAACCTCAACTAGGACGTTGAGTCCCTAAGGGGGGGGGGGGTGTATGTGACATCCTAGGCAAATCACACATCGACAAAGCATAGGAGAATCCTTAACTGACATGGCACGTTTTCGGGTGTAATGTTGGGGTTTGATCTTGAGAGGAGGAGGTCATGGGTTCGAGTCTCACCAACACCAAAAAAAAAATCCTTGAGTGCTTATCCCCAAAACGGGCAATATCGTGTCAGGAAAAAGTTGGGATGTTACAAGTGAAAACCAAACAGATGACACACAAAAAGAAGATACTAAAAAAGCAATTAAGGGTTGATGTAGGGATTCAGATTCCTGCAGCTTCGCTTTGCCCGTGCACATGACCTTCTGTTGTGGTCATCTTCATTGTAGAAGCTGGAATGAGGCTCGATGTCTTCACGCCAGTCCATCTTGTTGTTTATGCGAGAATGTCATGGCCTCCCATAAACAAGAATTAATCCATGATATGGGACGATTGAGATCCCAGAATGGACCGTCCAGTTATTGTGCCAACCGATCAGAAAGAAAATCTTCCCATAAATATGGCTCATGGTTGACAGTTTGTGCATTGGGTGAACATATTAGTAGGGATCTTGATATAACACATTGCAGACAATCATGATGTGTGAACATGGAATTTGGTTTGTTAGAACTTGTCACACGAGTAATACCCTTCCGCTTTGTCGTAGAACATGTACACGGTATGCGTGTTGTCCCCCTTTCCAGTGTGGGTGTCTATCGTTGTGACGACGTCGAATACCCCGACCTCATAGTTGAAAGTCCTCACAGTGTGGGTGTTTGATTTATTGAGTACTTTCTCCATTTCCTTGTCAGACCTCTCCTTTCGCCATTTCAGTGGCAATGAAACTTGTGAAGATCGTGAAAATATCCGAGCAGTCTATAGAACATGACTTCAACTAGAGCAATAATTGGAAGTGCATGGATACTCTTTAAAGCCCCATTTACGTTCTCATGCATGTTCGTTGTCATAATATCGAACCTTGCACCACCTTTGAAAGAATCCATTGGTTTTGACTAATGAATTTGATCTTCAGTCGCCCAACGCGTATGTCCAATGCCTTGCCTAGCGCACGCATCAAAGCAAGGTAAGCTAACCACTCTCACTTGGCAAAACAATTATGCACGCCACGTGTTCGATGAAATGCATAAGTGAGAAACTCACCTAAGAAAGACCCACCTACATGCAACTACTCTCACTTAGCACATATAGATCAGTACACAAGCCTCTATCCCGGGATCCTAACAAGCATCGAACGAATTATGACACAATCACCTAACACTCAAGGCTACTGATGCGTCCCTAGCACCGTCATGATCTATTTCCCGGTACCCCTATACTCTTTTCTTCACTATTTTGTGTGGTCCATTGAGGACAATGTCCTGACTAAGTGTGGGGTGGGGTGTTTATTTTTGAGGGTTTTTTTTTGCATCATCGATTTCTTGTCACCTAATGGGTGGTGATTGTGCTTTGTTTTTCACTCTTTCACTACTTCACATTCTCGTTTGTAAGAATCTCTTCGTATTGCTTAATATCTTCTTAGATGGCTTACCGTTTTCCATATGGTGAGATTGATGTGGTGCTTTTGATTTACCAAATGTGTGAGTGAGAACTCGTTTTATGACCATCTCCCATTCTTCCTGCTTGTAGTAGCCTAGGAACTTATCAATCGTGTTAGTGAACAGTTGACTTGGTAATGTGGAAAACTTGGTCTGTTTGATGCTCGAATTCTCTAGTTCAATGCCATGATCGAGTCTTGATAATGGATTTTTAATTTAGTGCTTTTAATTGTTGTTAGTGTTCCCTATCAGAGAAAATCTGATAAGTGAGTGGTTCGGTATTGAAGCTGTGGGTCGATTCACGAGCTGGCATACGTGCCTGCCCATTGCTGTAGTCCCAAAGGGAAGTCTCAATGTGGCGTTCTTCTTCTAACCTACTCTCGAACGTGGCTGGGGTCTAGGATAACGCGGAATTCCAAAGGTTTCCGGCTGCTCCATACCCGGTAGTATCCACACTGTACCGACCATTCGAAAGTAAATGTAAAAAAAAAAAATAGAAATGAAAAAGAAAAAAGTACTCATTAATTTTGTTCAAGTCGTGTCCCCTTATCTAGCAAGTGTCGGGTTGCGTCCTAGAGTAAGTGTTGCGGAAGTAAGTATTGTCTTGCCTTTATCAAGTCAGGTTGTTCACTAGCTCATTAAAGTCTTCTTCCTCTTTTACTCTCGTAGAGTTTGGTTTTAACTGTGTGGTCAGTCGGGTAATCCTCCTGTTTGATAGAAGCACCATATACATCATTCTAGGATCCAAGAGGTTTTCGGTTTGCTCATTAAGGTTGGTGCATTGTTACGCCAGAGTTCTTGCTTGAGGACAAGCAAAAGTCTAAGTGTGGGGTGATTTGATGCGTCTTATTATCGACGTATTCATTCCCTTATTAGACGACATTTTTGTTGTGTTATTGCAATGATTAAGGGTGTTTTGTGTGTGTTTTATTCTCCCTTGGCCTTTGGGCCGTTTTATGTCATTTTGCACGTTTTTAGTATATTTCAGGCTTATTACGACATTGGGAGATCGAACCGAGAGTTGAGTGTTGATTCCACAGAGTTTCGAGGCTTAGAAGACTGATGTGGGGCTGTAATTTGAAGACCCAAGTCGTGATCCTACAACACGCTGATGACACTCGATTTGACGTGATTATCAGCCTCATTTAAGCGACATTTCCTTGCTTAAGACATGGTTTTTAGGATAGAATAACGAATATTCAATCAATTGCCCTATCTCGTGCCATTTGTGTTACCTTGGCCCGTTTCGGGTCTATTTGATGGTTTTCTAGTGTTTCTATGTTAGCACAGGTTTTTGCCGTCAAATAAGTAGCCAAGGACGTGTCTAAGGCGTTGGAACCTTGAGGAATCGCACCGGAATCGATCCAAGGAGCCAACCAAATCAAACCAAATCCTGCCCCATTTTACAAAGGAATTTTCGGCAAAAACACCTAGGGTTTTCGGCAAAAATGCACGAACAAATCCACTGGAGCTCAACCAAAGAAGTTTTCAGCGAAAATATGAAGTTTTCGCCGAAAACCATCAGTCCGAAAAACACAGGAGAATTCAGCCGGCGGGAAACCCATTTTGTAAAGGAATTTTTGGCGAAAATTCCTTCATATTTTCGCCGAACATCTCAGTTAAAATCCGCCGGTATTAGGGTTAAGTATAAATACTTAACCGGCGGCCCAAATCAAGAGAGACTTTTCATAATCATAATTTCCAACTAATACCAAATACTTCAAGGATTCTCAAGAGTCTTGAAGGAGAGTTTAAAGTTCGAAGAGCCGGAAAGAGATCGTGACACCATCCCTTCCATCTCAAGGACTCGGAGCTAGGATTGTAGTCTACCGGAAGATCGAAGTTCTGTCGGAGTCGTCTTAATTAGGTTTTTCAGATCCTTTTCTGTTCTTCCTTTGTATGATGAACTCTATCTTTGTCTTTGATTCTTTTGTGATGAACATGAGTAGCTAAACTCTTAGAGCTTAGACTAGATGAACCCTAAGTGACCTAGGGCTTTAAAGCGGTCACGGATCGGCGGTGATTAGATTCAAAGTTCAATCAGTTTCTCTTTCATGTTTGGTTTGTTCTTCGTTCTTTATGTTTCTTGTCTGGATTGATCACCTAGATTAGATTCTTGTTAAGCTAAGGATAGAAGCGAACGCTCGCCTTACTTTAAAACATCAAATTGAACAATTAACCTTACAAATGGAGTGTGCCTTTCGTAGGAACCGGTTAGGGTTAATTCACTGCAAGAGTAACTCATAAATCGTTAGTAATTCCACCAGTTAAGTTGAGTCGTTGTGAGAGGCGACCGTACCCGGGCGGCTAATTAATCTTGGTAGCTAGAACGGATAGAGCGAACGTTCGCCGGTCTTACACCTAAGGGTTAGGAGTTATGGTGGTGTCTTAGAATTGATTGAATGAGAATTGAAATCCACTGATCTGTTGATTGCCTATGCTCTGGTGAACGAAGGGGGATTCGAAGTCTAAGTTCGTCTGTCATCTCTGTTTTCAACCCTAATTTCCAATCTGTTTTTAGTTTCAATTTTTAATTTCTCTTCATTTCTTAGAATTAGAAGTCGTGGAACTCACACCACGCACGAAGTGTTTAATCTGAGTAATTTGCTAGCTTATTTGAGTAGTCGATCATTAGAAGGCCCGTGGAATACGATCTACCCTAGCTTTTGTTAGCTTTGTTAGTTATTTGTTTGAACCAGCACAACGACGGGTTCATCAAATTGGCGCCGTTGCCGGGGACTGCTTTTGATTGGTTGAAAGAAGAACTTGCAATTTATTCTTCTACTTTCCATCTTTCACTTTTCCACCCACTTCGATTTTACACTGGTTTTTGTTCGTTTTTGTTATTTGTAGGTTGTTCACAGGTGTATGCATCGCCGCCCTTGGACTCGCTCCCAAACCGACAAGGCTAAGAGTATAGAGAGACCAAGCAGTTCTGCTCCACCTCGACAATCACAGATTCCAAGGAGAAGCAGAACCAATCCACCTCCATCCGTCACTCCGATTAAGATCGAGGAACTGAAGGAGAGTTCCTCATCTTCACCTTTACCGTCACCTTCATCCATTTCATACACCGAGTCATTTCACCTCCTCCATCTCCTACCATGACTGATCAGTTACCACCACCACCACCACCAGGCGGAAATCCACCACCGCCACCTGCACAGAAGAGTCTAGCTGACTACAACAAGCCGAGCGCGACTAGCGTTCGATCTGCCATTGCCGTGCCGCGCGTTGAAGGAGATCCTGACTATGAGATCAAGATTCCATTCTTGACTATGATCTCTAGGGATCTACAGTTTGAAGGCAGACCACTAGACAATCCGTGCACACATCTGGCGGATTTCCTTGATCTCTGCAGCACTTTTAAGAACGGAAACCTCGACAAGAACACTCTTTGCTTGAGAGCTTTCCCATTCTCTCTGAAAGACGCAACCAAGAGGTGGCTTACTGGCAAACCACCCGGATATTACACTGACTGGGATACTCTGGCTCAGGACTTCGTTGAAGAATACTTCCCTCCTGCCAGAACAACAGCCATCAAAGACAGCATCGCCAGATTCTCCCAAAAAGAAGGCGAAAGCTTGTACGATACTTGGAATCGATTCCAAGAACTTCTCTACAACTGTTGATGCGAACCACCTTCTCCAGGAAGGGATCGACTCAACACCCAATACTATATTATCAGCCCCACGAGAACCTAACCTTTGAAACCGCGGAGAACACTTGAAATCCACTAAGTAACGACTTAGGAACCCCAAGTATTCAGTCGATGACGCCACGCCAAGAGATGGATGCTCTTGATGATAAGTCGATCTAAACGACAGTCAATTCCATGAAAGTCGAGAAGAGATTAGCAATTCCATGCTAGAGAGAAAACCGAAGTTTTGAGTGTTTATTTCTTTCAAAAGTTGTTGTTTACAATGAGGCCGAGGCCTCTTATTTATAGGTGAGGAAGGGAGAACAAGCTCTCCTTTTCCTCCTATGAATTAGCTAATAAATAATAAAGAAATACAAAAATAAGGACTGAAACTCGTAGCCTTGTTCACCAAGGAAAAGAGTCATTCCTAAACAAAAACACTAAAAGGGAAAAAGCTGGAAATTCCTAAAAAACAGCTAAACGGGTTCTGGAAGATTCAGCCAAATAAATAGCAAATAAATTCGGAAAATTAAGCCCTTTGGCAGATCACTAGTAGACTTCATGGGCTTCAACTTTCATGTTGGACATCAGTCCAAATTCTGCCTCCAAGTAGCCCATATTCGTCAATCCTTGTCAGACTAGGAATCTGTCCAAAACCGGGAAATCCTAGCTTGATTAGGATTCCGTGTTCGGATGTATTTTGGCATCTTCTCTTCATTTCCCGTGTTCACCATGGTCAAGCACCCTTCCTTGGATCAGGCTCAGGTGGTGGCCTGATCACAGCTCCTATCATGTGCAGCCTCGGATCAGCATCCGGGCTTCTCTCCTTGATGCTCCGCCCATGCTTCACCCTTACTTCATCCAACTGTATCTCCTTCAATTCTCCTCCAAATTGAGCTCCGTTTGTTGGAGAGTGTTCCTGGGGATTCAAGCTATCCAGGACAGTTGGAATTTCCCAAAAGTCACAGGCCAATTGTTGGCTCGGCCAAAAGTGCTTCTCTGTGGCATCCGGGCACGGGCTCGGCTCGGGCGTCGGGCTTAGCTCTCGGCCTTCTTCAATTCTGTCCAGGCCTTTTGAGTTCTGCTTCGAGCAGCTCTTCAATAATGTCCACAGGAGGCTTTCAGGGATGGTTAATGGTCCAGGGCTCGTGACAATTGGTCTTGAGCTCCATTTGAGCACCTGGGCTTGTCCGGGGCTCGTTCCGGGGTCAATCTTCGGGCACCACGCTTTTCTGGCCAGCCACTCTTGGGTTCTTTGTTTCCTGTGCTCCAGGAATGTCTCTGGAGGATCCCAGGAGTGGTCAGTACCTTCAGGGCTCGTGGGAATCAGGTCAGGGCCTAGTGGTGGCCCTCGGCTCGGGGCTGGACTTGGCCCTAGGCTTGGTCGGGTGGCCCGGATCACGTCAACTGTCCTCATCACGGATTCGAGCAGAGGCAGTTAGCTGAAATCTTTGCTCGAGGTCTTCGAGAAGAATCTGCCAAGTGGGTCAATTCTCTAGCTGAAGGGGATTGCACTACGCTCACACCTGAAGCTGCTCTTCTTCATTTTGCAAACTGTGCTTCCAAGTCAAGGAACTGGGAGCGACAATCAGAAGGATCAAGGAGCAAGCTCGATCTCGAAGCTACTATCAAGGCAGAAGTAGAGAAGCATCTGAAGAAGTCTTCTACACCAATCAAACCGCCGGCAGCTTCTGTCTATGTTGCTGATTGCGAATGGTGTGGAGCTTGTGCGCATAATGGAGGCCGTTGCCAGAATTTTGGTAAGACAGAAGTCTGGTCAGCCGAAGAGGTGAATTTCGTTCAACAAGGCTTCGTTAACAATCAAAATGGTTATGCTGGCTACCGCAACTTCAGGCAGCAAGGGAACTATCAAGACAGACCTCCCTACAATGCTGGTGCCAACCATAACCAGAACCAGAATAACCGCCCTGCTGGTCCAGCTCAGGATCAGAAGCCTAACCATCCACTGGGAGGTGTCTATCAGCCGCCACACCGTAATCCGGGTAACTATGGAACTGCTCCTGGCAATCGCCATAATCAATATTTGAATAACACCTATACAGGTCAGCAGTACCAGAAGGAAAACAACGTCAGTGACCTGGACAAGAAGCTTAGTCGGATCATCACCAGACTCGACGATCATGACAGTCAGTTCAAAACTCAAGCTCTTCTCAATCAAGAACAGATAGCAGCCGGTCAAAGAATTGAGCAGGCTGTGAACAACATCTCGAGCATGCTAGCATCTGGTCGACCATTTGGCCAACTTCCTAGCCAGACAAAGCCGAATCCGAGAAAGGAACAAGCTAAGATGATATCTGTTAAAAAGTTTACAAGCTTATCTGCTGACGCTTCTTCTGTTTTACGCAGGATCACTGAAACTCCAGAGAAGAAGGAAGCACTGAAAGTGGCGCCTAAGGAGGATGATCCTACTCTTGCACTGTACTATGTGAAGCCTCCGTTTTCGAGAGCATTGCTGCCAAATGCAAGGATCGAGACTGGCATGAAGGGGAATAAAGAAGGATATCCTGATGCTCGTAGCACGAAACCCTCCTCTCCATATCCAGCTAAGTGTTCTAATCCTGGTTCTTTCACTCTACCTCTTGTCATTAATGATGTTGAGATAGAACGTTGTTTGGTTGATCTTAGCGCGTCCGTTAATGTTATGCCTATGAGTCTGTATGAAAAATTGAACCTAGGAGAACTTGAACCGCCTAGCATGCAACTTGTCTTTGCTGATAGATCACTTAAAACCCATAGGGGAGAGATAAAAGACGTTGTTACTAAATGTGGTCCTTTCACGTTCTTAGCTGACTTTGTTATCATTGATACTAGTAAAGATGATTCTACCATTCTCATAGGACGACCTTTCATGGCTACTACTGGAATGCAAATTAACGTTCCAAATGGTTCATTAACTTTGAGGGTTGGTAAAGAAACGATAACATTCCACCTTAAAGACGGAATGAAATATAATCCTAAGAGTGAAGAATTTCATTGTCTAGCTGTTGAAACTGTGGAGTTGACTCCGGTCAACTCCGTCACTAACGTCTCTTCTAGTATCCCTAGATCAATTGCTGTTGCAGGTGCTGAACAGATTACCAAGCAGAAACCAAAATCAGTTCCTCAGAAGTCGGCAAAGAAGAAGGAACTGCAAGCCTCTTCTAAGCCACTGAGCAAAGAACCTGGTAGATCCCGGGGGAAGAACAAGAAGACGAAGACTCAAATGGTCTGGAGACCAGTTATACCGCCACCTCCTACCGAGCCAGCTGCACCACCAATTCGTTCCGAGATACCGGCACCGGAACAAGTATTGAAGGAGAAGCCTAAAGCATCTCCTAAGGAAATACCTACGATCACTGATCCTGGTGATACAAAGCCGGAGGTCAAAGAGAAGATGAAGCCAATCATTCTCATTCCCTCTACCGTCTTCCTCGTAGAAGATGATCCCTTGACAGAGCTCTTTGGTCCGTTCAAGATCACTGAGCACCTTCCCGACGAGCGTACCAAGCTTACACATGCTAACGGAAAGAAATTCATGCTCACCGGAGATACCCCGAAACTCTACTTCATGAACTCCGATGCTAGCGTTAAGGAGACCCTGAGTTGGCATGTTTCCTAATACCGTCCAGGTATCGTCCAGCTCAAGGACGTTAATCTAGAGCGCTTCGTGGGAGGCAACCCACGGCTGGAGTCAGTTTTTCATTTGTGCCAACCTTAGTATTTTAGAGTCGGTTCGGGGGAGCCAAAAGTGTCAGTTTGTTTGATGTCTTATTTTTCGTGTGTAGTCTTTGTGTCGTAGTGTCAATTGCAAGTCGTTTGAGGTTTTTCTGATTTTTGTGGATTTAACTGTGATTTTCTGAAGTTTGCCGGGATTACGAAAATATTTTCAATCGTAGAGTTCAAAATTTTCGGCGAAAATATACCCTATTTTCGGCGAAAATTCCCTTTGAAACCCACTGTGTTTCCAGACGATTTTTGTTAACATTTTTGGCGAAAACTATTTAAACTTTTCGGCGAAAATCCTTTTGAAACACCGGCAGTACTTTTTAACTAACATTTTTGGCGAAAACTTGCACCTATTTTCGCGGAAAAGTTATGTGAAAATCAACCAATTTTCGTTTTAAAATCCGGTCACTTCTTCTCTCCCTCCTCACTTCATTTTCGAAAAAATTGCAAAACCCTCCCCCAGTTTATAACAAAACCGCCGCCGCCACCATTTCACCGCCGCCGCCCGTTGCCGACAGTCGCCGCCATCGCCACTACCGCCGCACGTCTCCCCTTCCATTTCCGATCAACCCGAGCCCTAGAACAGTCGAATCGGAGCTCTAGAGCTCCCGTTCAGCCAAACCCTAAAATTTTCGGTTTTTCTCCGATTTCTCTTTCTCCGTTCGTTTTCAGCACCCATTGGCTTCAAGGTAAGTTGTAGAACTTTTCATTACGAATCTTTTGACATATTGAATGCTGAATTTCATCAAGGTTGACTTTCGGTTGACTTTTTGGTTTTACCTCGATTTGCATGCCGACTGATTTCGTGTGAACTAGGTTAGCTGAACTCGTTGGACTGATCTAGCATGATTAGGGAGTATTGTGCTCAATTTTTATATCGTTTGATCATGTGTTGCTTTGCATAAGACCTATTCTTTGTGGTGTTGACTTTTGAGAAATGTCGGTTTGACCATGAACTGTTTATGATTAGTTGGCTGCCTTATGTGCTCATTTACGTTCATATTATTGTGCTTGCCATCTGAGATCATATTATGCCGTCATTTCCCGCTTTGTGATAGTCTTGCCATG
This sequence comes from Linum lewisii, assembly GCA_034768395.1. Taxonomy (NCBI): domain Eukaryota; kingdom Viridiplantae; phylum Streptophyta; class Magnoliopsida; order Malpighiales; family Linaceae; genus Linum; species Linum lewisii. Next base: position 11,270,130 of record CM068299.1, read on the forward strand.
ATTAGGGTTCAATGTTCGATTATGTTGACTTTTTGAATGTCGTTTTGACTTATGAAGTCTAGTTGTGATAACTCCATTCTGGTTGTGTCCTAAGCGTGTATTTTAATTGTTTAGGATTACCGGTTAATCTGCTTTGCTTACCCCCACTCGGTTTTCCTCATTTCTTTGTGAAATTGAGTTTTTCGACTAAGTGTGGGGTAGAGTTTTAGTTTGACTAATCTGGTTTGTTTTCTTGCGTAGGAACGTAACTCATGAGCGCAGGACCAAGTAGAGACTTGACACTGCCTCCAGCTCCTAAGCTCCCGCTCCCGTCACACCTGCCATCCATGGCCCTCCCCAGCTTTCCCTGGCCGTGTTGGGTACCACCACACCGTTGCTCGCCTGCCCCTGTACTACTTCGAGTGCTACCAGAGGCTCGAGCATATCCCTGGAGCCGCTGTTTGCCCCCCTTTCCATGGAGTCGCTCTTTGATCATGATGAGGACTGGCACCGAAACGTGCTCGATGCACTGACGCATGCTGGCTTGCTGGAACAAACCACGCAAGTCGCCGACATCCCAGAAGTCGCTCTCCAGGATTTTTGAGCGACGTTCGATCTGGACGAGCACAGGAGGAGGCAGCACAAGAAGGTCGTTTCCTTCTATCTGGGCGGGGTGCACAGGACACTCACCTATGATGAGTTTTCAGCTCATCTAGGCATTCCCCACGAGCACTACAATGGTCATTACCTCGGCTGAGAGAACGACGATGACGACGGAGAGGAGTACCATGCACTCTGGAGCCACATGACTGGAGTGCCCGACGATCGTCTCACGAAGCATAATTCAGTTTAGTCTCTCTCTCACTCTATCTATAAATTCATTCACATGGTTTGGCGTCGTTCTCTTTTGTATGCTCCAGAGAAGGACCGCCACCACATCAGCCGAGAGGAGCTTCTTCTTCATCGCGCCATCCGGGAGAGCTACCCTCTTCACCCCGGATGGGTGCTAGCACGACTACTCCGCAAGAAGACTCAGAGGTCAAAGCCACCTCGCTCACTCCCGGGAGGCAACTTTGTAGGCCGACTCATCATCTCCTTCAGCCTCAGCCACGAATATGGCCAGAACATCCCACGCCGCAGAGTACGCACCGTTGGAGGTGATTTGGTGGTCGAGTACAACCTCGAGCTGGACCTTAGCCCCCAGGTAGCAGCAGATCCTCCTCCCCAGGACGAGGATGAGTCGGAGGAAGAAGATGATTCTGAGGAGTCTCAGCCTCAGTACGAGCCAGAATTTCATGATCATACACCCTCGCCACACCATCAGGCAGGGTATGCACACCAGTCACCGCCGCTCATTCCAGATCCATATCAGGCGCCTCACCCGCAGCACCACCCGCAGCCCGCGGATGTTGGAGAGCTGTATGAGCGACTGCAGGAGTGGCGCATCACCGACAACGCCACTCAAGAGGCGAGAAGGGCTATTATGCAGCAACATATGCACCGCTCCAACGAGCGGTATGAGGCACAGCTGGCTGGCAACGTCAGCTCGATGACTTCCTCCACTTTCCACCTCCCGACGCGCCTGACGAGCAGTGATCGGGTTGTATCCTCTTTCTTGTCCCTTTTTTTATTTATTCTTTTCGGATTTCGATCCAATTTTTTTTTCTGTGTGAATCCGGGACACTTGTCCCGAATTTTTTTTTTATGTTTCATTTGTTTTTGTTTTGTAGGCAGTAGGGAGATTCCCTTTGCTTCGCTTTGGTAGATTCCCTCCGCTCCGAGGATCCGTGCTCATCCCCTACGCCAACCATCTCGGTCCAGGTTCTTCTACTTCACTCTGAACTCTAGATTTAGTCCTGTGAGGACACAGTACGATTTAAGTGTGGGGTAGGATGCTAGAGAACCTTGCATGAACTTGATTGCCCTTGATTGTGTTTTTGTGTGCCTCGTGATTCCTGTCCAATCTCTCTAGCATTAGAATGGCTCAGTTCTTGATCTTTGATGTTAAGTTGCTGTTCAAACTTTCATAATGATGCTTAGACTGCTTAACCTAGAACTTGAGAACCAACGTGTCTACTTTGATGCTAAATTACCCAGTCAGAACAGAATTTTTAAAATCACACTTGTAGTTTGTAGCCTTGATTGCATGAAAATGACCGAATCCGACTAGCAAACCAACTGTGAGCTTTTGATCCATTGCACGTAACTTGCAATTTCAATTCTTTCTGAGTGATTTTCTGTTTGCTTGAATAAGTTAGAATTTGCATGAGACCTACTCGAGACCACACGATGACACGAGTTCTAGAATGATAGGGGCACCTAGATTCAACTACTAAGCCAGATAGCCTACCAAACGATAAAATCCATTAGGTTTAAACCCTTGAGCTTGGCCTGTTCTTTCAGTTCGATGATACATTACAGCCATTTCCCATTCTTTCATTCCCCGTTGATCCCCTGTGGTTGTAGTTCTAGAGTGACCTACCGGAAGTCATTTTGTGGTAACCTGCCTATAGCCATTAAACAGGTGGTCTTAGCTATTATGTCCAGACGTGTAAACCCCTCTAGCAACTAAAAGAAAGAATCAGCACAAAAAGAAAAAAAAAAGAGAAAGAAGAAAAATCAGAAAAGCCAAAAAGTTTTAAGTTCAATAAACGTTATTCTCTCTACATATGGAAGAACGAAGTCAGAAAAGAAAAAAATGTGTTAAAAGAAAATAAAAATTGCTAGGTTGCTTGAGGGTATCTTAGGACGAGCGTTCACTATTCCACCCGTGTCTGGTTAGATGGTAGGAAGCCACAGATTAGATTCGAGGGAAGTTAGTCGAAAGCTACACCGCACCAAAGCCATCATCATACTTTCCCATCATCCATCTCATCATAAACCCTTGTAGTGTAGAATTCGTTACAGTCCTAGCAGGGAAATCCTTCTTGACTGGTTACTCGTGTTGTCACAGTGGTGGAGATGTGGTCGAATTGCAAACTTATGACAGAATTCAATAACAGAAAATGATCGAGAGCAGAAACACGTCCTTAAACACAGAGAGTGAGAGTTCCCAATTTACTAAATATTTCCTGTGTAAGGAGTCTGGTCGGTCAGGTCAAATCCGTGCATGATTGGTTACAATTACTTGTCGTGTGCAGTTTATTAGTGAGACCAGGTTGTTTGGTTGATCTGTATGCATGTTAGGTTTCTTGTTCTAGGATCCATCTGTCTAATAATTCATTGTGTTTGATTGAGCTCCAATTTAATCGATCTTATCATTTGTGAACATGAGCGTTTCTATTCAGTTTGCTTGAGTACAAGCAAAAGCTTAAGTGTGGGGTATTTTGATGACACTCGATTTGACGTGATTATCAGCCTCATTTAAGCGACATTTCCTTGCTTAAGACATGGTTTTTAGGGTAGAATAACGAATATTCAATCAATTGCCCTATCCCGTGCCATTTGTGTTACCTTGGCCCGTTTCGGGTCTATTTGATGATTTTCTAGTGTTTCTATGTTAGCACAGGTTTTTGCCGTCAAATAAATAGCCAAGGACGTGGGTGTTGGAACCTCGAGGAATCGCACCGGAATCGATCCAAGGAGCCAACCAAATCAAACCAAACCCTGCCCCGTTTTACAAAGGAATTTTCGGCGAAAACACATAGGGTTTTCGGCGAAAATGCATGAACAAATCCACTGGAGCTCAACCGCAGAAGTTTTCGCCGAAAACCATCTGTCCGAAAAACACAAGAGAATTGAGCCGGCGGACAACCCATTTTGTAAAGGAATTTTTGGCAAAAATTCCTTCATATTTCACCGAAAATCTCAGTTAAAATCCGGCGGTATTAGGGTTAAGTATAAATACTTAACCGGCGGCCCAAATCAAGAGAGACTTTTCATAATCATAATTTCCAACTAATACCAAATACTTCAAGGATTCTCAAGAGTTCTGAAGGAGAGTTTAGAGTTCGAAGAGCCGGAAAGAGATTGTGACACCATCCCTTCCATCTCGAGGACTCGGAGCTAGGATTGCAGTCTACCGGAAGATCGAAGTTCTGCCGGAGTCGTCTTAATTAGGTTTTTCAGATCCTTTTCTGTTCTTCCTTTGTATGATGAACTCTATCTTTGTCTTTGTTTCTTTTGTGATGCACATGAGTAGCTAAACTCTTAGAGCTTAGACTAGATGAACCCTAAGTGACCCAGGGCTTTAAAGCGGTCACAGATCGGTGGTGATTAGATTCAAAGTTCAATCAGTTTCTCTTTCATGTTTGGTTTGTTCTTCGTTGTTTATGTTTCTTGTCTGGATTGATCACCTAGATTAGATTCTTATTAAGCTAAGGATAGAAGCAAACGCTCGCCTTACTTTAAAACATCAAATTGAACAATTAACCTTATAATTGGAGTGTGCCTTTCGTAGGAACCGTTAGGGTTAATCTACTGCAAGAGTAACTCATAAATCGTTAGAGGGAACGTTCGCCGACCTTACACCTAAGGGTTAGGAGTTATGGTGGTGTCTTAGAATTGATTGAATGAGAATTGAAATCCGTTGATCTGTTGATTGCCTATGCTCTGGTGAACGAAGGGGGATTCAAAGTCTAAGTTCGTCTGTCATCTCTGTTTTCAACCCTCATTTCCAATCTGTTTTTAGTTTCAATTTTTAATTTCTCTGCATTTCTTAGAATTAGAAGTCGTGGAACTCACACCACGCACGAAGTGTTTAATCTAAGTAATTTGCTAGCTTATTTGAGTAGTCGATCATTAGAAGGCCTGTGGAATACGATCTACCCTAGATTTTATTAGCTTTGTTAGTTATTTGTTTGAACCAGCACAACGACGGGTTCATCAAATTGGCGCCGTTGCCGGGGACTTCTTTTGATTGGTTGAAAGAAGAACTGGCAATTTATTCTTCTACTTTCCATCTTTCACTTTTCCACCCACTTCGATTTTACACTGGTTTTTGTTCGTTTTTGTTATTTGTAGGTTGTTCATAGGTGTATGCATCACCGCCCTTGGACTCGCTCCCACCACCACCAGGCGGAAAATCCACCACCGCACCGCACAGACGAGTCTAGCTGACTACAAAAGCCGAGCGCGACTAGCGTTCGATCTGCCATTGCCGTGCCGCGCGTTGAAGGAGATCCTGACTATGAGATCAAGATTCCATTCTTGACTATGATCTCTAGGGATCTACAGTTTGAAGGCAGGCCACTAGACAATCCGTGCACACATCTGGCGGATTTCCTTGATCTCTGCAACACTTTCAAGAACGGAAACCTCGACAAGAACACTCTTTGCTTGAGAGCTTTCCCATTCTCTCTGAAAGGCTCATCCAAGAGGTGGCTTACTGGCAAACCACCCGAATATTACACTGACTGGGATACTCTGGCTCAGGACTTCGTTGAAGAATACTTCCCTCCTGCCAGAACAACAGCCATCAAAGACAGCATCGCCAGATTCTCCCAAAAAGAAGGCGAAAGCTTGTACGATACTTGGAATCGATTCCAAGAACTTCTCTACAACTGTCCTCATCACGGATTCAAGCAGAGGCAGTTAGCTGAAATCTTTGCTCGAGGTCTTCGAGAAGAATCTGCTAAGTGGGTCAATTCTCTAACACGGAGTATTGCTGAAAAAACAGATTCCCACACCGTGGGTATTTCCCAAACACGGGGAATTTCCCTTTTCAAGTGGAAAAAGGATTGGGAGAAAAAAAGATTCATTCTTCATTCTGATTTTGACAAACCAGACACTATCGGAAGAGGATTTTGGAGCTGTGAAGACACGATTGAGCGAGAGGAAGTAGGAATAACTCAAGGGTTTCGAAGATTCATCAAGATTAGGTCTTCTCGGAGTAAGATGTCTTCTTCTCCGGTTTTCTTCTTCTTTGTTTCTGAGATTTCTTCTGTAACGATGTCTGGCTAAACTTTTAGGGTTGTTTAGATTAGATGAAGCGTTAGATAGGATTCTGTATGGATGATTTCGAGTTTCTAACCCGTTTATGTTAATCGATGATCTTTCAGACTTAGATGTGATTTCTCCTAAACCCTAATTTAAGCTTTTTGATTCTGGCAACTTGATCAATTGTTAGTTTCTGAGTTTATCTTTGAATTGCGGGTCTGACCATGAACGCATTTCATTCTAGAGTTTTGGAGGTCGTTAGGTTCTCCAATAGCTTGACCATAGGATTGTCAGAACCTAATCTCTTTGCATGATCTTGTGGCATTTCACTGTTCTTGTTCGTTCTTGATTTCTTGCAAGTTAGCTTGACCATAGGAGCTTGTAGGTTTGATTGAATAGAATCTCTACGACCTGACCATGGAGTAGAGATTACAAAAGGAATTGCCGAGTCGTCTAGTCTGTTGAATTTCTTCGATTGCATAGTTTCATTCATCTAAACTAAACTAGCGTGGATTCGAGTCTGAACAATCGCCTTAGTCTAAACTCAAAACCCCAATCTGCTTTATTTGCTTTACTTGTTCTTATTGCATTCTTAGATAATTAGTTCATAAACCCAATTCAAACCAACGACAAACACCCGAATAACTTATTTCACAATTGTTGAGTAATAGAAATAGAAAGACCCTAGGGAAAAATGATCTCGCTAGAGCTGTCTAGTGAGTAAAACTAGTGGCATTAATTTGCGCACCAGCTACAAAGATTCATATCTCACAATCAACATCCTAAGCACAAAGAAGAGAATGAAATTGGCACTAGATAAACTTGCATAAACATTAGAGGAGTTTTGGTCTTACATTCACAACCCCATCCACTCAATTACACCCCATGGTTACCCTTACACCCATTGAATCACCCCTTGCCCCAACCCTAGGTCTAGTGTGCCATGGAAAAAAGAAGAAGACAACTACTCCTAAACAAGAAACTAAGAGAAGAAGCATTCTTAGCTCTTGAATGGTCTTGGGATGGATGGAGACTTCGGGGAGTGGTATTGGGGAGGGTGGAGACCTTCTTGCTTCGTCAAGAAGCCTTGGAGGCACCAAAAATTCAAACTCTCCTCAATAGGGTTAAAGTCACGCCTTATATAGTGCTGAATCCAGGGGGTGCCGCCGTGGGTTTTGGGTGACCGCGGGTGCCCGTGGGCAAGGGAGTCGGTACCACGGAAAAGGGGGTCTTGGTTGTCACTTTATTCCCAAAATATTCGGCGGAGACCGCCCATAATTAATGTGCGGCCGCGGTGTATAAAAGGGGCGGTTTGCAGTCCTTCCCGAGTGCCAACTTCTTGCGATCACTCTAGGAGCTTTAGACCTCCGAATGACGATCTGTTTGAACCGGGTGAAAGCTCTCGCGACACTCTCTAACCTGAAACAACATAAAAAATACTCGAAACCAAGTGAAAATGGTCTGTGAAAGTCCCTAGTCACCATAATCGGGTAAAATATCGAAACAAGGCAAAAAGAGAATAAAATCTTGGAAAAGGGGTGTAAAACTTCTAGAAAATGTAGTTAAGTGCAGGGAAAAAGTGATATAAATTTCGTGCATTACACGTAGACTCCACATTTGTCTATGACTAGATGTACGTTGGATGCACTCGAAGAACCATTTCCACGTTTCCTTGCTTTTTTGTCGATAATTGCAAATGCTACAATATATATGTGATTTTCATGGAACGAACTAGCCATGAGTATCACTCTCGAGTATTTCCCGTGATAAATGTCCCATCAACGACCAACACAAGAGGAAAATGCTTGAACCCTTTGATGTTAGGGCCAAATTCTAGAAAATCCTTTCAAATTGGAGTACGAGGACCTCTACCAAACATTTTTATTAGAGTTGTGACGAATTCCACCTGGGTCGTGGGTTACAACTCGACACGACATTGAAGAATTGTGGAAGCTCGTTGTACGAGTCTTCCCAACTCCCGTAAATTTTCTCCATGTCTTGCTGCTTTTCGTTCCATTCCTTCTTGTCCAAAAAATTTATGCGATACCGGCTAGTGATATTAGATTGGAGAAGCTTGTTATGGACAAGAGACCAAACTTATACAAGATGCATAACAACATCAACAACGACATTGACATTGAGTTATTTCAAACTAATGTTGTGGCAGCTACCGAAACACTAATGTTCTAAGTTCAACTGTTTAACTGTTCACAACCCATTGTTGTCACATGTGAGTTTGATCCTCCATCGACAACCATTGTCTTTGAAGTTTATACACCCCATCTCAAGTTCCCATGTCTTCGAACATGTTGTGAAAAGCATTCAAATGTGCATCAGTGAATGCTACTTAAGGGCTAGAGAAGTGGCCTCATTCGACTCAAATTGACGTCCAATCACGAACCCATCCCCGTCTAGGTCAAATATTGGAACAATTTCAACACCATATTCACCTTTGTTGATTACCATATGGTCTTCAATTTCTTTTAGCGAATTCAGCAAATGCCCAGGTGGTGTGTACGCAGGTGGTGGTTGTGTCGAAGAGGATGAAAGAGGTTTAACACCTGGAAGCACAACATCTTCAAAATCTTCTCCATCGTCAAACATCTCAACAATATGTGATTGACGTCATTTTCATGATCCCCATCTTCGATATCATTAAGGTAGAAATATGTGTTTTTTTCGACCTCAGGGTCACATGAACGGTGCTATGGGAACTCTGGCGTCAATGGCTATTATGATCACTCTGACGTGAGTAGCGGTACGATAGGACTGAACTGTTGCCTTTGAATGCCTCCTCGCCTTCTTGTGGCATATCTTCTTCTTTAAAATCAAGGAATAACTTGGGGGTTCAATAATCTATATTGGTGTTCATCATGTCGTAGACAACGTTCAACCTATTTTCGTCCATTAGGGGGAGTGGATAATAAGCCACAATTTCCTCGTTGGAAAACACTAGACACCCGTAGGTGATATTTTCCAACATCGCCCCTTATTTGATGCCCATATTGAAAACGAAAATTAGATAGGTGATCGTCGCAGAAAGTGGGTTAAAAAATACTTATCTACCTAAACATACTAGGGGGTCGTTTGGTTGGATGATATCTACATATCATGATATGTGAGATATATTGATATGTTAGTATATTGATATTGGTAAAAGTGATTCTTTGATATCACTGTTTGGGTAGTGATATTTAAATGAGTGCTGAATTGTGAGTCCATGGATGAATGTACCAAAATACCCTCATTTGCTTGAACAAAGTATAAAATTAGTCCTAACATTTAATTAAAAAACATGTGTGTTTATAAATTAAAATTTATAATCTCTCTTTTTTAATTTGTGAATGTATTTGTAAATTAATTACTCGAGTTAATTACACTTTTATAATAATAAATGCTCATTCATTAAGAAAATAATTATTTATCGGCAACACATCTCCCTCTTCTAGCAAAAACAAAATAAAAAGTTAAAATAATTTTCATGGTGAATTCTAATTCTAACTAAAAAATTTCTAATTAAGTAATTAAAAACTAATTCATAATTATTTATCTTAATTAATAAATAAATATAAAAATACATAAACACGAGACAATATAAAATGAGAATAAATAAATTGGGGTAATGGGGTTGATGACATTATAATTGTGAAGGTTTAGTGAGGATAGAATTATCCAAAAACTGCGATATCAATATCACTCTGAAGATATTCACCTCCCCACATGAATATCTGTTGAGTGATATTGATATCACTTTTGGCCTCAGATATCATGATATTCAGGACAGAAAAAATGATGATATCCTGAATATCATGATATCTGCAGTTATCAATATCAATATCACAGCAACCAAACAACCCCTAGGTCATATTCCCTAGGGCCTCTAGACTATAACCACATAATATGCACTAAGTTAACCAGATAACCAAGTTTGTAGACGAGGTTCCACCAATAAATTAAAAAAACAAAAAAAGGTTGCAACAATCTGTACTAAAGGTTGGAAAGAGGATAACAATAATCAATGAAGAGACTTAGATTCGAATCCCCTTAGGCTATCAAGGTATCCTAATAGATAATCAATACAACAAGTTTAACGTAACTCAAGATAGATATCAAAAGCGTTGTAATTATATAGCCCTAAGGTCTAAGGTCGCCCAATCTCATGTCCGGTAACCTTACTACTGAACTAAACGACTGCGTCATAGCGTCATGTACCTAAAGCAGAGCTAATGTCAAGAAAGTAAACAAAGAATTGCTCATAACCACAAAATAGTCTAACTAACCCTCTCTCGAGTCAGACAAAAAACCCTAGCATGCAAGTTTCAATATTCTAAGAGGATACTGCTTATTAGTCAATGCAACCCTCGCTAACAAACTCCTATTCTAGGTGATCAATCAAGAAAAAGAAGCATAAAGAATGAAACTGCAACTAATTATATAAACATGAATTACATTAACAAAGCTAATATAAAAACATCATTCGAATACCCTAGAACACCTAGGGTTGATCGTACCTAAGCACAAAGAGTTTAGCTACTAACATTTAAGATCAAAGAATCAAAACTAATACAAGAATCCATGACATTAAGATTTCTAGAAAAAAATAGAAAAAACCTAATTATGCCAAGAATCCTACAACTTCTATCTTAAATCTTCGATCCAATCTTTCCTAGATGGATGAAGAAGTTCATTGTGATCTGAAGCTCAAGAATCTCCTCTGAATACTAGTTTTCCTCAGCTCTCTCTCTCCCAGTTCGTCCTCCTTCAAATTGGGGGTCAAATGGTCCTTATATAGGGGAACAATCCTTCCCAGTCCAGAAATCCATATTCTGCCTAGATTAGGGCAGAAACTGCTCTGAAGACCTCTTAGAAATGTATCACACTTCTTGATCACCTTAGGAGCACTTCTCGGCCTAAACTGCCTCGAAGTGTTGTTTTGCTGATTCGTCCCATCTTAGTCCAAATTCAATCCTCCAAACACTTCTTATCCCTCGTCTATGTTACCAATCAATGTCTAATACCTGCATATCATCATAAATACTCCAAAAGTACATCAAATAGACACCAAACGGGCCAAGATGACCAAAGTACGCGAGATAGACAAAAGGTAAACAAAGACACCTAAACTATCCCGAAAGTAATACAAAATACACTACAAGAAACTACTGTTTTAACAGTGACAGGTTAACAGCGGCCAAACAATGGCCGCTGTTAAATTTGACATATCACGGAAATTTAAAAGCGGCCAAGTGGCCACTGTTAAATTAAAGACACGGATCGCCAACCCCCACCATCAGATCAAGTGTAGAGAACGACTTTGAGCCGTCAGTTCGCTTCTCCCCTTTCCCTTCAGATATGGACTCTTCAACCCTAGAACCTTATTCGTCGGCGGCCGCTCGCTCCAAACATTCAACCCTAAACCCTCTTCGCCAGCGGCCGCTTCTTCATTCCAACTTTCGAATCCTCTTATCTTCCCCTTCAATCGGTGCTTCTTTGACCCTGCCTCCAACTTGGACGCCCTCCACCGCAATCCGGCCCAGCACTCCACCAACCACCTCTCCTTCGATCCGACTACCGCCACTCCTCCCCGACATCCCTCAACATCCGCGCCGACTACTGCCGCTTCTTCTTCTGCATTCCCTCAACATCCACGCCAACTACCGCCGTCTCTCTTTTTTTTCCCATGAAAATGGGAGCAGCTAGCAGCCATTGAGTCTCAAGTCTTTCCGCCATCTCTGTGTTCAAGATTCTCAGGAATCAAATCTAGACTATCGCCGGAGTTCCGACTATTATTTTAATTTCCGAACTAATTTAACAAGGGCCTATGGCCGCGGTTAAATTATTTGGTTCAACCGCGGCCTGATTTTGCCGCTGTTAATATTGTTTAACATTGAATAATTTAACAGCGGCACATGGCCACTGTTAAACTCCATATGTGCCGCTGTTAAATTCAGCGTTTCTTGTAGTGATATATGAAAATGTTGCTTAGAATGGGAGGATAAACACAATATTTCTAATATTATCAATATGCTTACTAGTGAGGAGTTTGTTTTTTCATGGCCAAGTGGAACAACTTTCCTCCATTGTAAGACACCCGTCCCAATAGATGAACTATATCACCCCTCATCGAAGTAGAAGGAAAAATTCATTGATGACACTATATTTATAGTGTTTATCTTCTCATATTAAACTACATTTCACACCCACTGATGCAATTATGATGAGTATTTTTGGTGTAAATATGTTAACTATGCGATTCTTTACTCCAAGTGCGTACATTGTCCATATTTTGGCTATTTTTACCTTGGTTATGAGTTTTTTTGTTGAGCCTACAAGTTACCAAATTGTACAGGACTCTCTCACGAGTCCAACGCTTTGAATGTAGACCAAATCAGAGTTCAAACGGAGCGAAAATCATCGGAACAACGAGGAGAAGGAATTCTGCCCCAATGAAGAAGTTCTCAGCGAGAACCTTGTAAGAAAAAGCCAAATTCAGCTCAGCAACAATTTCAAACAGTTTGTGAAGAGGTTCTCGGCGAGAACCTTGGTTTTTCCAGATGTGAACCTGAAACGGATTAATTTCAGCCCTATTTAAACATCTCTTCATCCCCTTTTCAAGACATTATATTTTCCTGACCTGGAGAGAGTTTAGAGTATATTTCAGAGTCCCGGAAGACGCTGAGGGCATAGGATTTTAAGATTTCAAGATCAAAGCCGCTCGGAATCGTTATAATTAAGTTTTACATCTTATCTCTGTTCTTCCTTCCTATGATGAATTATTTTGTAGTTTTTTATCTTGTTTCTCGGATATGAGTAGGTAAACTTCTCTGGCTTAGATTAGATGATCCCTAAGTGACCGGTCTCTTAAAAGCGGTCACAGATTGGCTGGCAGTTAGACTTTAATTCAGACTTTTCTTATTCATGTTTCTTCTCTAGCCTGATCACATAGATTAGATTCTTGTTTCAATAAAAGATAGTGGCGAACGTTTGCCTTGTTCTAGAATGTCAAATTAAATAGTAAACTTATTCAGCGAATTCACTTGACCAATAAGGGTCGTTTAGGGTTAATCCATTTCAAGAGTGGCTCATAGAATTAAAAGCAGTGCACCAATTAGTTATTTGTTGCAAAAGAGAACGCACAGAGGAATAATTGATCTTGGTAGCTAGTTCAATAGTAGTGAACGTTCGTGGACATAGACCAAGGGTTAGGAGCTACGAAGGTGATTAAGAACTGAATGAATTAAGTCTGAAATCTGCCAGTCTTGTGATTGCCAATGCCTTGATGATCTTATAGGGATTCGAATCTAAGCTCTCATTCTGGTTAATTGAAATCAACCAATACCTGTTAGATTTAATTAGTTATTTCTTTCGTTGTATGTTAGTTGTAGAAATTTCGTGGAACTCACACCACAACACTTGTTTAAACTTCTTTGAGTAAACGTGAAAGAAGAAACTCATGGAATACGATCTATCCTACTTTTGTGGGTTAGTTATTTGAACCGTTGTTCTACTCCTTGTCATTTTTTTATGAATAATTAGGATTTTATATCATCAAAAAACTTGAAGTCCATACAAGGCTAGCCTAAGCCAAACAAACATCCCCCGCTGTACAGAGAATGAAAAAAGTTCAAGCTGTTTACAAATATAAAAAAAAACAAAAAACAAAAAACAAAAAACAAAACTATATATTGACACTACTTAACATTCTTTCTATCTAGTGCTGGTCAGTGGAGTAAGCAGTCAGCATATCCACAATCCTTCCACAGACTTCAGGCAATGTCAAACGTCCACCACTGAAAACTCTTCTACAACGCTCTCTCCATACTTCACTAACAATTGCACACCAGCCTAATCTCTTGATCTTTTGACTAATAGAATCTCCACTCCAAACGTTTATTACAAAACTCACCATCCTGTCCCAGCTGCTGAAATTTCTACACCCCGGAAAGAATCTCTGCATACAGCCCCTGAAGTAACTGCAATCCCCAAATAGATGGTCTCTTGTTTCATTACCTTGATCACACATACAGCAAGAAGTGTCAATCCATGTATTCCACCGAACCACTTTATCCAATGTTGCTATCCTGTTTTTCATAATCAACCAGGTAAGCATACAGTTCTTTGGAATCTTATACCCCGTTCAAGGCACAAAATACCAGGGAACCCTATCTTGTTTAGGTCTAATAGTCTCCCATATTCTTCTGCATTTAAATTGGGGCATACTTACTCCTTCCCAGAGAGCCTCACCCTCATCTGACTAAGAGATGTGTCCTCTGGCTAGACTTCGTAGCTTCAAGACTTTCCTCCAATGCCATGAATCAGCCTCACTCCGGAAAGTCCAAATGTCTCTACCTTTCAGCCTATACTTCATGATCCATGCTACCCATAGAGAGCCACTTCTGATTAAAATGTTCCAAAGATGCCTCATAATACTAGCTGAATTCCAGCTGCTAAGGTCATTCAGACCCAATCCTCCCTCTTCGTAAGGCACAACCATATGATACCAAGCCACTTTCACACGCTGGCTTTCATTTTTTTCCCCACAAATACCTAGCACAGATCATTTCCACCTCCTTCAGAATGGCTTTTGGTATAATAAACATTGATAGCCAGTATTGCAATATACCATTTACCACTGATTCAATCAATTGCAACTTCCCTGCATATGTAAGAAGCTTGGCTTTCCAATCATTGATTCTTCCAGTAATCTTATCCACCAGCTTTCTACAGTCAGCTTTTGATAATTTCCCAGCTGATATTGGCATTCCTAGGTATCTCATTGGGAGTTCCCCACCTCTAAACCCAGCAATCGTAACCATTTTTTCCTTAATCTCATCACTCACTCCAGCTGTGTAGAGATCACTTTTCTCTGGATTTAATTTCAGACCAGTCATATTGTAAAACTTATCCATTATGACCCTAACCTGCACCACAACTTCTTATGATCCTTTTGTGAAAACCAACAGATCATCAGCAAAACACAGATTGGTTAACGGACTTGCTTACACTGAGGATGATACAGAAATAATCCCTTTGCTGCTGCATCCTTAAACAGATAGTCCAACATTTTCATAGTCATGACAAATAAGTATGGGGATATAGGGTCCCCCTGTCTTAAGCCTTTCCCTCCTTTGAAATATCCAAACAGTGATCCATTTAAATTCACTGAAAATCTAGTGGATTCAAAGCATTCCATGATCCAAAGAATATACCGAGGCGGGAAATTCATTTCCTGAAGAAGCTTTTTGACAAAGAGCCAATCCACCGAGTCGAATGCCTTCATTAGGTCGACTTTAAGAGCACATCTAGGGGAGACTACTTTCCTGTTATACTTAGCTAGGAGTTCATGTGCTAAAATGACATTATCAGATATCATCCTCCCTTTTATGAAAGCAGACTGTGAGTTACTTACTAAAGAAGAAAGCACGCCACATAATCTGTTAGCAAGTACCTTAGAGAGGGCTTTGTATATGGTGTTGCAACAAGAGATTGGACGATAATCCTTCATGCTCGTTGCATTTGCCTTTTTAGGAATCAAAGTGATGATTGTTGAATTCACTGTTGGATGCAGTTTCCCAGTATTGAAAAAATCATCCATGGCTGTATACACATCTTTCTTCACAGTAGTCCAACAACTTTTATAAAACCCTGCACTATAACCGTCAGGCCCCGGTGCTTTCTCCTGTGCAAGGCTAAACAAGGCATCCTTCATTTCCGTCCTTGTTACATCCGCTTCTAATTCTTCATACTGATCATTAGAGAGCTTTCTAGTTACAAGGCCTGAAATATCCACATCTCTACCAGAAGAAGCTCCCAACAAATTCTTGTAAAAATCCACTGTTATACTAGCCATTCTGTCCATATTATCAGTAAGCACTCCATCAGTATCTTTGAGCTGCCTAATAGTATTCTTAGCATTCCTTTCCTTCACATAATTTGCAAAGAATCTACTATTACTGTCACCTTGCTTTATCCACAAAGTTCTAGCTTTTAAACGCATGATATTCTCTTCTGCCTTAGTAAGTTCAGCCAATACACTCTCACAATCCTTCATATCTGCCATGTTTGAAATGGTTGGGTTATTATAGACCTCCTCTTTCAACCGCTCTAGAGCTCTTCTTTGATTACTCACTCTGATCCGAATATCCGAGTATTTGCTATTATTTAAAAGTTTCAGCTTTTCTTTAAGTTTCCTGAGTTTAGTATATAGAATATGGAAAGGAGAACCACGATACCTTGCTTCCCAGACTTCTTTGAGGATACTACTAAAGTCTTTATCCTTCATCCAGTAACTATAGAATTTGAATGGCTTAGGGTAGGATCCCATCACCTCTCTAATTTTCAGCAAAAGAGCACAATGATCCGAGTTAACAGCAGGTATAACTGTAACTGTGCTACACTTCATAACTGCATGCCAAGCTACATTAATCAGTGCTCTATCCAACTTCCTAGCAATTGGATTTTCCTGATTGTTAGTCCAAGTATACACAGGGCCCTGAGCCGGGTGTTCCATCAACTGGCCAGCCTGAACAAAACCTACAAAGTCATCCATGCCACTGAAAGATGAAGGAGAATTAGAAGCTTCATTCACATCCAATATAGCATTAAAGTCTCCTATAGTCATCCAAGTGATCCCTCCTGTAGAGGTATTATGAAGGTCTCGAAATAGCAACCATCTCCTAGCTATGTCATTAGATGCATAAACCACCGAAATGAGAAAAGGAGTGGGAAGATCAACCCTAAAATGGATCATCTGTGAAGTTTTCTACAGCACTGTGATAGGAACATCCCTCTTCCAAAGAAGCCAAATCTTTCCTAGATCACCCTCATAACATAATTCTGCACACCAACCTTGGAACCTTTTCCTGTACAACGAATCAGTATTCTTTTTCCTAATTCTAGGCTCAAGAATAGCTATAACATCTATACTATTCTCATATATGTATTTTGATGACACTCGATTTGACGTGATTATCAGCCTCATTTAAGCGACATTTCTTTGCTTAAGACATGGTTTTTAGGGTAGAATGACGAATATTCAATCAATTGCCCTATCTCGTGCCATTTGTGTTACCTTGGCCCTTTTCGGGTCTATTTGATGGTTTTCTAGTGTTTTTGCGTAAACACAGGTTTTTGCCATCAAATAAAGTAGCCATGGACGTGTCTAAGGCATAGGAACATCGAGGAACTGAACCAGAATCGATCAAAGGAACCAATCAAAGTCCAACCAAAATCCTGCCCGATTACAAAGACACTTTCGCCGAAAATGTCCTATGGATTTCGGCAAAAATATTAGTGCATTCAGACTGGTGCCAAGACAAAGGAGATTTCGCCGAAACTAAGTATATGTTTTCGGCGAAAACATTAGTGCAAACCGGCTGATGTCAAGTGAAGAAAGTTTTCGCCGAAAACTTTGAGTTTTCGGACGGAAAAGGATGAACAGAAGGATCAGTCGGCGGACGTCCATTCACACAAGAGTTTTCACCGAAACTACCCCTATGGTTTCGGCGAAAATACCATCTCAGCCCGGCCCAACTAGGGTTAAGTATTTATACTTAACCCGGCGGCCAATATAGGATATACAATTCATAATTCGAAAAACACAACTTTTCGAGATCAGATTTCTCTGAAGTTCTGGAGCGAAGAGTTGGAGTTCGAAGAGCCGGATAGAGATCGTGACGCCATCCCTTCCATCTCGGAGAACCGGAGCTAGGAGTGTAACTTACCGAAGATCGGAGTCTGTCAGAGTCGTCCGAATTAGGTTTTTCAGATCCTTTTCTGTTCTTCCTTTGAATGATGAACTCTTTCTTTGTCTTTGTTTATTTTGTAATGATCATGAGTAGCTAAACTCGTCAGAGCTTAGACTAGATGACCCAGGGCTTTAAAGCGGTCACGGATCGGCGGTGATTAGATTTGAAATTCAATAAGTTCTTTTTCATGTTTGATTCGTTCTTCATTGTTCATGTTTCTTGTCTGGATTGATCACCTAGATTAGATTCTTGTTAAGCTAAGGATAGAAGCGAACGCTCGCCTTACTTTAGAACATCGAATTGAACAATTAACCTTATAATTGGAGTGTGCCTTTCGTAGGAACCGGTTAGGGTTAATCCACTGCAAGAGTAACTCATTAATCACTAGTAATTACGCCAGTTAGCTAAGTCGTTGCGAGAGGCGACCGTACCCGAGCGGCTAGTTAATCTTGGTAGTTAGAACGGATAGAGCGAACGTTCGCCGGTCTTAAACCTAAGGGTAAGGGGTTATGGTGGTGTTTTAGTAATTGATTGAATAAGAATCAAAATCCGCTGATCTGTTGATTGCCAATGCTCTGGGGAACGAAGGGGGATTCAAAGTCTAAGTTCGTCTGCCATTCTTGTTCCCAAATCCTAATTCTCAATCTGCTTTAGCTTAATTTGTTTTAGTTTTCCTGCATTCCTTAGAATTAGAAGTCGTGGAACTCACACCACGCACAACGTGTTTTCCTTGAGTAATTTGTTAGTTCTGAAGTAGCCAATCAATTGAAGGCCCGTGGAATACGATCTATCCTAGCTCTTGAGCTTGATAGTTATTTGATAGAACCAGCTCATCACAACGACGGTTCTCATCAAATTGGCGCCGTTGCCGGGGAACTTCTTCTGATTGTTGAAAGAAGATCTGGCAATTTATTCTTCTATTTTCCATCTTTCATTTTTCCATCCACTTCGATTTTACACTGGTTTTGTTTGTCTTTGTTATCTGTAGGTTTACAGGTGTATGCCTCACCGTCCTTGGACTCGCTCTCAGACCGAACAGGCTAAGATTGCAGGGAATCCAGGCAGTTCTGCTACACCTCTACGATCACAGATTCTGAAGGAAGGCAGATCCAATCCATTCATCACTCCGATCAAGATCGAGGAACCGAAGGAGAGTTCCTCATCTCCGTCTTCACCACACTCTTCATCCGCTTCATACACCGAGTCACTTACACCGCCTCCATCTCCCACCATGACCGATAGATTACCACCAAATGGCGATCAACCGCCGCCACCCCCACCTGCACAGAAGAGTCTAGCAGACTATAACAAGCCGAGCGCGACTAGCGTTCCATCTGCCATTGCCGTTCCGCGCATTAAAGGAGATCCTGACTATGAGATCAAAATTCCATTCTTGACCATGATCTCTAGGGATTTACAGTTTGAAGGCAGGCCCCTAGACAATCCGTGCATTCATCTTGCAGACTTCCTTGATCTCTGCAGTACTTTTAAAAATGGAAACCTCGACAAAAACACTCTTTGTCTGAGAGCTTTCCCATTCTCTTTGAAAGGCGCTGCTAAGAGGTGGCTTACTGGCAAACCATCTGGCTACTACACTAACTGGGATACTCTGGCTCAGGACTTTCTTGAAGAATACTTCCCTCCGGCCAGAACGACCGCCATCAAGGACAGCATCGCCAGATTTCCCAGAAAGAAGGAGAAAGTTTATATGATACTTGGAATCGTTTCCAAGAACTCCTCTACACCTGCCCTCATCATGGATTCGAGCAGAGGCAGTTAGCTGAAATCTTCTCTCGAGGACTTAGAGAAGAATCTGCCAAATGGGTCAATTCTCTAGCTGAAGGGGATTGCACTACACTCACCCCTGAAGCTGCTCTTCTGCACTTCGCAAACTGTGCCTTCAAGTCAAGGAACTGGGAGCGACAATATGAAGGGTCGAGGAGCAAGCTAGATTTCGAAGCAGCTATCAAGGCAGAGGTAGAGAAGCATTTGAAGAAGTCTACCACACCAATCAAGCCACCGGCAGCTTCTATCTATGTTGCCGATTGCGAGTGGTGTGGAGCTTGCGCACATAACGGAGGCCGTTGCCAGAATTTTGGTAAAGCAGAAATCTGGTCTGCCGAAGAGGTAAATTTCATTCAACAAGGCTTCGTCAATAATCAGAACGGTTATGCTGGTTACCGTAATTTCAGACAGCAAGGGACCTATCAAGACAGACCTCCCTACAATGCTGGCGCCAATCATAACCAGAACCAGAACAACCGCCCGGCTGTTCCAGCTCAGGATCAGAAGCCTAATCATCCGCCGGCAGGTGTCTACCAGCCGCCGCATCGCAATCTGGGTAACTATGGAACTGCTCCTGGCAATCGCCAGAACCAATACTTCAATAATACCTATCCAGGACAGCAGCAGCAAAGAGAGAACAATGTCAGTGACCTGGATAAGAAGCTCAACCAGATTATCACCAGACTCGATGATCACGATAGTCAGTTCAAGGCTCAAGCTCTTCTCAATCAAGAACAAATAGCATCTGGACAACGGAATGAGCAAGTCGTGAACAACATCTCGAGCATGCTAGCATCTGGTCGACCATTTGGCCAGCTTCCAAGCCAGACAGAGCCAAACCCGAGAAAAGAACAAGCTAAAATGGTAACTGCTCAAAAACTTCCGAACTTAATTGCTGATGCTTTTTCTGTTTTACGCAGGATCGCTGAAACGCCGAAAGAAGAAGAAGAAGAGGAGCGGGAACCAGCGCCTAAGGATGATCCTCCTCTTGCACCATACGTCGTGAAGCCTCCTTTTCCTAGAGCACTGCTGCCAAACGCAAGGATCGAGACTGGCATGAAGGGGAACAAGGAAGGATACCCTGACATTCGTGCTAAGAAACCCGTTTCTCCATATCCAGCTAAGTTATCTGATCCTGGTTCTTTTACTTTACCCTTGGTCATCAATGATGTTGAAATTGAACGTTGCTTAGTTGACCTAGGAGCATCTGTTAATGTCATGCCTGTGAGCTTGTTTAAAAAGTTAAACCTAGGAGAACTTGAACCACCTAGTATGCAACTTGTCTTTGCTGATAGATCGCTTAAAACCCCTAAGGGAGAAATCAAAGATGTTACAAAATGTGGTCCGTTCACATTTCTAGCTGACTATGTGATTATGGATACCGGTACAGAAGATTCAACCATTCTTATAGGTCGATCGTTCATGGCTACTACTGGAATGAATATTAATGTTCCTAATGGTTCTTTGACTTTAAGAATTGGTAAAGAAACAAAAACATTCCGTCTTAAAGATGACATGAAACATGACTTTAGGAATGAAGAATCTCACTGCCTTGCTGTTGAAACTGTGGAGTTGACTCCGGTCAACTCCGTTACTAATGCTTCTTCTAGTGTCTCTAGATCAGTTGTTGCTGCAGGTATTAAGCAGGTTATAAGGAAGAAGCCAGAAGCCTCGGTTCAGAAGCCACAAAAGAAGAAGGAACTGCAAGCCTCTTCGAAACCGCCACGCAAGGAATCTGGTAGATCGAAGAGGAAGAATCACAAGGAGAAGCAAGCTCAAATGGTTTGGAGACCAAAAATTCCGCCGTCTTCCACCAAGCCAGCTGCACCACCAATTCGTTCCGAGAAACCGGCGCCGGAACAAGTATGGAGGGAGAAGCCGAAAGCGTCTCCTAAGGAAGTACTAACGATCACCGATCCTGGTGATACCAAGCCGAAGACTGAAGTTAAGAAGAAGCCGACAGTCCTCATTCCTTCCATCGTCATACTCAAGAAGGATGATCTCTCTAGAGAGCTGTTCGGACCATTCAAGTTCGTTGATCATCTTCCCGACGGACGTACCAAGCTTTTGCATGCAAACGGGAAGAGATTCACGTTTACTGGAGAAGTCTCGAAGCTGTACTTCATGAACTCCGACGCGAGCGTGAAGGAGAATCTTAGTTGGGATGTCTCCTAATACCATCCAGGTATCGTCCAGCTCAAGGACGTTAATAAAAGAGCGCTTCGTGGGAGGCAACCCACGGCTGGAGTCAGTTTTGTTTTGTTTCAACCTTGGTCTTTTAGAGTCGGTTCGGGAGAGCCAAAAGTGTCAGTTTGTTTGAGTTATTATTTTTCGTGTGTAGTCTGTGTGTCATAGAGTCAGTAGCAAGTTGATTGAGGTCGTTCCGATTTTTCTGGATTTAATGGTGATTTTCTGAAGTTGGCCTGATTTGCGAAAATATTTTAAACCCGAACAGTTCAAAATTTTCGGCGAAACTACCAGTGTTTTCGGCGAAACCGATTTTCAAACTTCGAACCTGTTTCTCCTGTTTCTCTTTTTCGGTTCGAAAACTTTATGATTTCGGCGAAACCACTTCAACCAAGATTTTCGGCGAAACCAAGCTTAAATTTTCGGCGAAACCGCCAGTTTAAATCAGCCAATTCTTGTTAACCTGTAGTTTCGGCGAAACCACTGCCCTATTTTCGCCGAAACTGATTTGAAATTTCACCTAATTATCCTTTAAAATTCGGACCAACTCCTCTCTCACCTTATCTCACTTTCGCTCATATCACCGAAACCCCCCTTATCTGTTTAAAATCGCCGCCGACCCTCCACTAAAACCCGCCGTCGCCAACGTTTCACCCGCCGCCGCCGTCGCCGACTGCCACCGCTCACTCCCCCTCCTCATTCCGATCCCACCAAGCCCTAGAACAACCAAATCGGAGCTTTGCAGCTCCAGTTCACCGAAAACTTAGTTTTCAAAGTTTTTCACCGATTCCTCCCAACCCGTTCAGTTTTTGCTTCCATGGCTTCAAGGTAACGTGCATAACTTTTCAATACGAATCTTTTGACATATGGATTGCTGAATTTCGTCAGGGTTGACTTTCGGTTGACTTTTCGGTTTACCTCGTTTTGCGTGTCGACTGTTTCGTGTGAACTAGGACTGACTGAACTTATAAAACTGTTCCAGGATGCTTAGGAGTTCCGTGCTTAATTTCCACATCATTTGGTCATGTGTTGCTATGCATACGATTGATTCGTTGTTTTGTTGACTTGTGAGATATACCGGTTTGCCGTTGACTTGTTATTGATCGTTTGGCTGTCATCAGTGTTTATTCTTGTTCATATTATCGTGCCCCATTTGAAATCGTATGATGCCGTCAATTTCAAGTTGTGATAGTCTTGCCATGATTAGGGTTCAATATGACTTAATGTTGACTTTCTAAAAATGTCGGTTTGAATTTTTTAACTCTGATTGCGCTTCCTGATTATAGCTGTCTTAAGACATGTGCTCTATTGTCTATGATTACCGGTTACTCGCTTTACTTATCCCCACTTAGTTTCCTCGTTTCCTTGTGAAATTGAGTTTTTCTACTAAGTGTGGGGTAAGATCTTAGTTGACTAATCTGGTTTCATTATGGTTTTAGGAACACTTTTGAGCGCAGGACTAAGGCACGCCTGATGGCGCCTCGAGCTCAGGAGCTGCCGCTCCGTCACACCCGCCATTCTGGTCCCCCACCTGCACTCCCTCGCATGCTGGATACCATCCCACCATCGCCCGTCTTCCGGACTTCTACTTGAGAACTTCCAGAAGATCACGCACATCCGGGGAGCTGACGTGCGTCCTTTATCATGGAGTCGCTCCAGGAGCATGACGAGGATTCCTACCGGAACGTGCATGACGCCTTAGCACCGGCCGGTCTCCTAGAGCTGACCCCCATAGCCGCCTAGTTCCCAGACATTGCTCTCCAGGAGTTCTGGGCGACATTTGACTTGGACGAGCATAAGAAGAGACGGGGCCAGAAGGTGATCACTTTCTTTCTTGGTGGGATGTACAGGCAGCTCACTTACGATGAGTTTGCCGCTCATCTGGGCATCCCCTACGAGCACTATCACGATCACCACCTCGGTTGGGGCGAGGATGATGACGACGAGGCATTGCACGCCCTCTGGAGCCACATGACAGGCGTGCCTGGCGATCGCCTCAGGAAGAACAACTCAGTTAAGTCCCTCTCTCACCCGCTCTATAAGTTTATTCATATGGTTTGGCGGAGGTCACTTTTATATGTCAGAGACAAGGATCGCCACCATATCCTTAAAGAGGAGCTCGTGCTTCACCGAGCCATCCGAGAGAGCTACCCTCTCCACCCCGGCTGGGTGCTAGCTCACATCTTCAGTCAGAGGACCAAGAGAAAGAAGCAACCACGCAAACTCTTGGGAGGCAACTTCATAGGACAGCTCATCCTCTCCTTCGGCATCGGCCATGAATATGGTCCTCACATTCCACGACATCCAGTTCGGACCGTTGGAGGAGACTTGGCGGTCGAGTACGACTTAGAACTCGACCTCAGTCCCCATGTAGCAGCAGATCCTCCACTCCAACCTGCGGTCGAGTCGGAGGACGACGATGATGCTGAGGAGCAGCAGCCGCAGCCGCCGCTCGAGTTTCAAGATTACATACCCTCGCCACACCATGAGGCAGGGTACATCCACCAGTCACCGCCATACATTCCAGATCCATACCAGGCACAGCAGCCTCAGCCTCGACCGCATCCCGCGGACATTGGTGAGCTGTACGAGCGACTGTAGGAGTGGCGCATCACCGACAACGCCACTCAAGAGGCTAGGTGGACTATTATGGAACAACACATGCGCCGAGCCGACCGACGATATGAGCGACAGCTGGAGTGGCAGCGACAGCTCGGCGATTACTTCCACTTCCCCACCCTAACACCTCTGACCAGTGATGATCAGGTGGTGTCCTTTTCCTTATCCTTTCTTTTTATTTATTCTTTTCGGACTTCGGTCCAACTTTTTTCTGTGTGGATCCGGGGCACTTGTCCCGGTTTCCTTTTTATGTTTTATTTGTTTTTGTTTTGTAGGCAGTTGGGGAGTTCCCTTTGCTTCACTTGGGTAGATTACCTCCGCTCCGAGGATCCGTGCTCATCCACTACGCCAATCATCTCGGTCCAGGTTCTTCCATTCCACTCTGAACTCTAGAATTAGTCCTGTGAGGACACAGTCCAATTTAAGTGTGGGGTAGGATGCTAGAGAACCTTGCATGAACTTGATTGCCCTTGATTGTGTTTGTGTGCCTCGTGATTCCATTCCAGTCTCTCTAGCATTAGAATGGCTCAGTTCTTGATTTTTGATGTTAAGTTGTTGTTCAACCTTTCATAATGATGCTTAGACTGCTTAACCTAGAACTTGACAACCAACCTGTATGCTTTGATGCTAAATTGCCTGGTCAGAACAGAATTTTAAAATCACACTTGTAGTTTGTAGCCTTGATTGCATGAAAATGACCGAATCCGACTAGCAAACCAACTGTGAGCTTTTGATCCATTGCACGTAACTTGCAATTTAAATTCTTTCTGAGTGGTTTTCTGTTTACTTGAATGAGTTAGAATTTGCATGAGACCTACTCGAGACCACACGATGACACGAGTTCTAGAAGGATAGGGGCACCTAGATTCAGCTACTAAGCCAGATAGCCTACCTTAACGATAAAATCCACTAGGTTTAGACCCTTGAGCTTGGCCTGTTCTTTCGGTTCGATAATACATTATAGCCATTTCCCATTTCTTTCATTCCCCGTTGATCCCCTGTGGTTGTAGTTCTAGATTGACCTACCGGAAGTCGGTTTGTGGTAACCTGCCTATAGCCATTAAACAGGTGGTCTTAGCTATGATGTCCAGACGTGTAAACCCCTCTAGCAACTAAAAGAAATCGGCACAAAAGAAAAAATGTACAAAAAGAAAGAAAAAAGAAAATTTTCGAAAAAAAAGAAAAAAAAAGAAGAAAAATCAGAAAAAGTTCAAAGTTTAGTTCAAATAAAACGTTCTTCTCCCTACAAATGGAAGAACGAAGTCGTAAGAAAAGTTGAAAAGAAAAATGTGTGCAAAAGAAAAAGAATAAGTGCTAGGTTGCTTGAGGGTATCATAGGACGAGCGTTCATCATTCCACCAGTGTTTGGTTAGACGGTAGGAAGCCATAGATTAGATTCGAGGGAAGTTAGTCGAAAGCTACACCGCACCAAGCCATCATAATTCATTCCCATCATCCATCTCATTATAAACCCGAGTAGTGTAGATTTCATTACGGTCCTAGCAGGGAAGTCCTTCTTGACTAGATACTCGTGTTGTCACAGTGGTGGAGATGTGGTCGAAATACAAACCTATGACAGAATTCGGTAACAGAAAATGATCGAGAGCAGAAACACGTCCTTAAACACAGAGAGTGAGAGTTCCCATTGTACTATATATATCCTGTGTGAGGAGTCTGGTCGGTCAGATCAAATTCGTGCATAATTGGTTGCTAATTACTTGTCGTGTGCAGTTTATTAGTGAGACCAGGTAATTTGGCTGATCTGTATGCATGTTAGGTTTCTTGTTCTAGGATCGATCTGTCTAATAATTCATTGTGTTTGATTGAGCTCTAATTTAATCTATCTTATCATTTATGAACATGAGCGTTTCTATTCAGTTTGCTTGAGGACAAGCAAAAGCTTAAGTGTGGGGTATTTGATGTGATTATCAGCCTCATTTAAGCGACATTTCTTTGCTTAAGACATGGTTTTTAGGGTAGAATGACGAATATTCAATCAATTGCCCTATCTCGTGCCATTTGTGTTACCTTGGCCCTTTTCGGGTCTATTTGATGGTTTTCTAGTGTTTTTGCGTAAGCAGAGGTTTTTGCCATCAAATAAAGTAGCCATGGACGTGTCTAAGGCATAGGAACATCGAGGAACTGAACCGGAATCGATCAAAGGAACCAATCAAAGTCCAACCAAAATCCTGCCCGATTACAAAGACACTTTCGCCGAAAATGTCCTATGGATTTCGGCGAAAATATTAGTGCATTCAGACTGGTGCCAAGACAAAGGAGATTTCACCGAAACTAAGTATATGTTTTCGGCGAAAACATTAGTGCAAACCGGCTGATGTCAAGTGAAGAAAGTTTTCGCCGAAAACTTTGAGTTTTCGGACCGAAAAGGATGAACAGAAGGATCAGTCGGCGGACGTCCATTCACACAAGAGTTTTCGCCGAAACTACCCCTATGGTTTCGGCGAAAATACCATCTCAGCCCGGCCCAACTAGGGTTAAGTATTTATACTTAACTCGGCGGCCAATATAGGATATACAATTCATAATTCGAAAAACACAACTTTTCGAGATCAGATTTCTCTGAAGTTCTGGAGCGAAGAGTTGGAGTTCGAAGAGCCGAATAGAGATCGTGACGCCATCCCTTCCATCTTGGAGAACCGGAGCTAGGAGTGTAACTTACCGAAGATCGGAGTCTGTCAGAGTCGTCCGAATTAGGTTTTTCAGATCCTTTTCTGTTCTTCCTTTGAATGATGAACTCTTTCTTTGTCTTTGTTTCTTTTGTAATGATCATGAGTAGCTAAACTCGTCAGAGCTTAGACTAGATGAACCCTAAGTGACCCAGGGCTTTAAAGTGGTCACGGATCGGCGGTGATTAGATTCGAAATTCAATCAGTTCTTTTTCATGTTTGATTCGTTCTTCATTGTTCATGTTTCTTGTCTGGATTGATCACCTAGATTAGATTCTTGTTAAGCTAAGGATAGAAGCGAACGCTCACCTTACTTTAGAACATCGAATTGAACAATTAACCTTATAATTGGAGTGTGCCTTTCGTAGGAACCGGTTAGGGTTAATCCACTGCAAGAGTAACTCATTAACCACTAGTAATTACGCCAGTTAGCTAAGTCGTTGCGAGAGGCGACCGTACCCGGGCGGCTAGTTAATCTTGGTAGTTAGAACGGATAGAGCGAACGTTCGCCGGTCTTAAACCTAAGGGTAAGGGTTATGGTGGTGTTTTAGTAATTGATTGAATAAGAATCGAAATCCGCTGATCTGTTGATTGCCAATGCTCTGGGAACGAAGGGGGATTCAAAGTCTAAGTTCGTCTGCCATTCTTGTTTCCAAACCCTAATTCTCAATCTGCTTTAGCTTAATTTGTTTTAGTTTTCCTGCATTCCTTAGAATTAGAAGTCGTGGAACTCACACCACGCACAACGTGTTTTCCTTGAGTAATTTGTTAGTTCTGAAGTAGCCAATCAATTGAAGGCCCGTGAAATACGATCTATCCTAGCTCTTGAGCTTGATAGTTATTTGATAGAACCAGCTCATCACAACGACGGTTCTCATCATATTTATTAACAGTATCTACTTTGGTACTTTTATTGAAACCTCTAATATTCGAAACCCAAAACTTGATCATCTTTTATTTTGTTGACAGGTCTTAACACCACCATACCACTTCCCCTTAAACTTCTTAGGGACAGACTTGTTAGCTGGCATGAAATCACTCAAAGTCGGCTTGGCAGGCACTTCAACATTGTCATTCTCAGACCCCTCCTCTTCAGCACTCAACTCATCAGAGCAAGCGTGAACCTCAGAATCAGGAACACCAGAACCATGAATAGGGCTATGGCAAGCAGAGCCCTCTACTTCCAAAGAAGTTTCAGGTGCTGCCACTTGGGATGGAGCACCCTCCGCTTCAGATGAAGCCTTAGACACCGAGCCATCCCCCCTCCAGCCGACGAATTGATATTAGGCTCGGAAGAACAATCCTCCCCTGCAGGAGGCTTAGATGATTCATCCGCCACCTTAGTACCATTCGTATCAACAGATGGCTGGGAAACCTGTTTCCACTTTTTACTCGGAGCAACCTGCTTTCCACCATAGGAGCGAGCATTCGGGAAGGTCACCCTAATCAGCCTATGCACACCCTTACCCATATGTACCTTCAATGAATCTTTACCATTATCCAATTCACCTCTCACTACACAAACACGGACCGTGAATCCTTCTTGAACGAACTTGTGCACCGAGCGTCCGTATTGGCTTGCCATCCAACTAATCCCCTCATTAGTGAGCAGCACAGGCAGAACACCGCTGAACGTCAACCAGACTGGCCTTTCTTGAGGTGTAAAAAACAGCGGTTCAATATCATGATACCATCTCCTTAACATCATCGGCTGATGATGTATATGCCAAGATCGCGCCAAGACCCAATCCCGCGTCTCCAAAGAATCCAATTCAATAAGCAAGAACCCCTCAGAGATTTGAGAAACGAAAATAGGATCGCCAAGACTCCATAAACGATTCACCATCGCAGACACTACCTTTAGCGGAGGAGGAGTGCCAACGAACTGCGCTATAACCGCTGATTCCAAGCGCTTAACTCCTAGATCGATCACCGACTCAGGGATCTGCAAGACACCATCCACCACAGAAGAGTGCGATTCTTCCACAAATCGAAGATCCGAACCCGTATTAGCAGCTACCTGAGCCCATGACTTAGAGAAAGAGGAACCCGAAGCCATGGAAGCAAGGGCCCGAAGGCCAAACTAGGAACTCATATCAATGAAACAGTTACGCCTCACAAGGAGAGAGAGAGAAAACTCTCAAAAAAACTGTTTGATTTTGCAAAGTGTTTTCGGCCGCTTCTTGTCATTCATCTTGTCCATGTAGGAAAAAAAAATAGATTTGGTGAAAGGATTTCAGGCAAAAGGAAACAAGGAGTTGGAAGAAGGAAGAAACATGTAACAATTTTGGTCACTAAGTCTGGTCATCAAAATAAGTATGGCCATCTTAGTTATTCCCACTTTTCAGCTGAATTTCATTTCAAGTAGCTTTACCTTACCCTGCTTCATGGATTCTGTGTTGATTGAGAGAATTCTAGCGGATTTAGGGGCAAGTGTCATTGTCATGCCATCATGCGTTTATGAACGTCTGAACCTAGGGGAGATGAAAGCCACAAACATGACGATTGTGTTAGCCAATAAGTCTGTTAGGTAAGCTAGGGGAATTGTAGAAGATGTAAATGTTAAGGTTGACCCCTTTATGATTCCTACAGATTTTGTGGTTATTGACACGGAGGATGTCACCTCTAATCTCATCATTGGCTGTCGGAGGGGCTATTATTGATGTCAAAGATGACAATCTCACCCTCCATGTAGGGGGAAAGAGTGCTATATTTCGACTATTTGATGGCATGAGACGTGCTCATGAGGTAGAGGATGACATCGTAGGTGCGATTGATATAATCGACGAGGTACGACCTTGTATGTTGCTAACGAGTTTGCTAGTGGTGCAGAGGATGTATTTTTCTTTTCTATTTTTGTTTCTTAATTCCAGGAGGTGTCTAGGCTAGTGACTCGGTATAACTTGGAGGTGGACATAGGAGATGTTTCTATGACGGATCAAGAATGCTATGAGGTTGGTGCGAAGGAAGGTACTGGGGGTGCCAAATCTTGTGGGTATTTAGACTTAGAAGGGAAGTTTGGCGAGCTAGAGGAAGAGTTATTAAAGGAACAAAGTGAGAACATAGGGTTAGTTCAGAAGTTGAAGACGTTAAAGGGAGTGGTCATAGATCTAGAAAGAAAGGAAAAGGCAAAGAAGGCCAATGTTTAGGTGAGTAGAACACAAGTCAAGAGATAGGTGGCAGAACTTGTTACAAACGTTCTTCAAAAGAAGAAGTGTCACCCCTTTCTCAAGACCAACACATGGCTTTAGCCCTATTCTAGAGGTATGGAGTAGAGCTCACATAGAAAAGTGGTATGGGATATCCATGAAAGAGTGTGAACGAATGCACCACGAGATTTCCATCCTCAAAGCTTCGGAAAGGAAAAATCAAAAGTGTTTGAGCCTAAACACTAATGAGTATGTAGTAGGGAGCAACCCTACTGAGTAAACCACACCAGATTATGAAAGCTCCAATGATGAGGACTTCTTGGGGGAGAGTGCCATGCCGAAGCGGTAAACTGCACCCCTCTCTCTCCCATAGTAAGCAAAGGCTCCACCTCGACAACGGAAGAACTCAAGGTTGCAACCACCATGGTTCCCGCCACGAATAAGCTCATGGGCCACCCAGTCCCTAAGGAAATCTCTAAGACCGACTCAATTTCTCCCAAAATGGCTTGGAAGCGGCTTAGCAAGAAAGAGAGAGTGCGTCCTAAGAAGAAACTAGCCTTGATAAAGAGTGGGAAGGATAAAGGAGTTGCTTCGGGAGTAGCTTGTGTGGATATCACCCCATATCCTAGCACTTATACTCGGTCGGCTAAGGATCTCCCTCACTCCATTTCGACTTAAGAACGGTACTTCAAAGAGGCGCTTGGTTGTGATGACTAAGGAGCCAAATCTTGGACATGATCTCTGATGACACTCGATTTGACGTGATTATCAGCCTCATTTAAGTGACATTTCCTTGCTTAAGACATGGTTTTTAGGGTAGAATAGCGAATATTCAATCAATTGCCCTATCTCGTGCCATTTGTGTTACCTTGGCCCGTTTCGGGTCTATTTGATGGTTTTCTAGTGTTTTTATGTTAGCACAGGTTTTTGCCATCAAATAAAGTAGCCAAGGACGTGTCTACGACGTTGGAACCTCGAGGAATCGCACCGGAATCGATCAAAGGAGCCAATCAAGTTTAAACAATTCCTGCCCCGGTTTACAAAGGAATTTTCGCCGAAAATACACTAGGATTTTCGGCGAAAATATGTTCACAAATCACTGATGCCGACTGAAGGAAATTTTCGGCGAAAACCCTAAGTTTTCGACCGAAAACTATTGGACCAAAAATTACAGGAGAAAGCAGTCGGCAGCCCATCCATTTACAAAGGAATTTTCGCCGAAAATTCCTCAATATTTTCGGCGAAAATATCAGAAGAAATCCGGCTGAATTAGGGTTAAGTATAAATACTTAACCGGCGGCCCAAAATAGAGAGACCTCATAATTTCAATCAAAATTCCAGACCTAGAAGTCGAGAGAGAGAGTTTAGAAAGTTCAAAGAATCATGGAGAGATCGTGACGCCATCCCTTCACCTCGGAGACTCGGAGCTTGGATTGAAGATTACCGGAGATTGAAGCTTCACGGATTCGTCAAATTAGGTTTTACAGTTCTTCTCTCTTCTTCCTACCTGAGATGTATTCCTTATTTGTTTTCGATTCTCTTGTTCCTAATATGAGTAGCTAAACTCGTAGGGCTTAGATTAGATGAACCCTAAGTGACCCAGGGCTTTAAAGCGGTCACGGATCGGCGGTAATTAGATTCGAAGTTCAACCAGTTTCTCTTTGCATGGTTGTTTTGTTCGTCATTGTTTATGTTTCTTTTATGGTTGATCGCTTAGATTAGGTTTGTGTTGAATTAGGGTTTGTCGCCAGACAGCTTCTCTGCTTTGAACATTAAAACTTGTCTTTCCTGATCACCTAGCTTAGATTCTTGTTAAGCTGAGGATAGAAGCGAACGCTCGCCTCACTTTAGAAATCAATTCAACTAGTTAACCTTATAATTTGAGTGTGCCTTTCGTAGGAACTGATTAGGGTTAATCCACTGCAAGAGTAACTCATAAATCATTAGTAATTGCACTAGTTAATTAAGTCGTTGCGAGAGGCGACCGTACCCGGGCGGCTAGTTAATCTTGGTAGTTAGATCGGATAGAGCGAACGTTCGCCAGTCTTAAACCTAAGGGTCAGGAGTTATGGTGGTGTATAGAAATTGATTGAACGAGAATTGAAATCCGCTGATCTGTTGATTGCTGTTGCCTTGGTGATCTAAGGGGGATTCGAAATCTAAGCTTGTCTGTCGTCTGTCTGAACCATCCAATCATTATGTCTTTCAATTTCATTTTAATTTTCTTGCATCTTAGTCTAGACGTCGTAAAACTCACACCACGCACGAAGTGTTTAAACCTGAATAAATTGCCAGCTTCTTTGAGTAGTCGATTAGAAGAAACCCTGTGGAATACGATCTGCTTAGCTTTCCAGCTTGGTAGTATTTGATCACTGTTCTGCAGCTCATCAAATTGGCGCCGTTGCCGGGGACTCTTCTAATTGTTTGAAAGAAGAGTTGGCATTTTATTCTTCTACTTTCCATCTTTCATATTCCATCACACTTCGATTTTACACCGGTTGTGCTTGTTTTTGTCCCTTGCAGATCATAGCAGGTACAGAATCGAATCACTTCCGTTCCATCTTCCCTACCGCAATGGCTGCTCAAAAGAGTCTTGCGGACTACAATAAGCCAAGTGCCACTAGTGTTCGTTCTTCCATCTTTGTGCCGCGCAATGAAGATGGTCCTGACTATGAGATCAAGATCCCCTTCCTGGAAATGATCTCTAGGGATTTACAATTTGAAGGCAGGCCATTAGACAATCCATGCACGCATCTGGCGGATTTCCTTGATCTCTGCAGCACTTTCAAGAACGGGATTCTCGACAAGAACACTCTTTACTTGAGAGCTTTCCTGTTCTCTCTAAAAGGTGCAGCTAAGAGGTGGCTCACGGCAAACCACCTGGCTACTACACTGACTGGGAGACTCTTGCTCAGGAATTCGTAGAGGAATACTTCCCTCCTTCCAGAACAACTGCTTATAGGAAAAACATCTCAAGGTTCAGACAGAGAGAAAGAGTAAGTTTACATGATGCTTGGAACGAATTCCAGGGACTCCTCTACGATTGCCCTCATCATGGATTCGAGCAGAGACAACTAGCCGAGATCTTTGCTTGGGGTATGAACGAAAGTCATCTGAATGGGTTAACTCCTTAGCTGATGGAGATTACACCGCACTCGCACCGGAAGCTGCTCTTCTTCACTTTGCAAACTGCGCATCTAAGTCGAGAAGCTGGGAGAGACAGTTTGGAGCAACTAAGAACCGACCAAGTCGTGAAGATCAGATCAAGATTGAAGTCCAGAAAGAAATGAAGAAGATTTTTGGTAACTGGTCTTCAGAGGAAGTGAACTTTATTGATCAAGGCTTCACCAGCAATCAAAGAGGCTACCCCGATTATCGTCAGTTCATACAACCTCCTCAACAACAAGGAAGTTTCCAAGAGCTCCCTCCTTACAGCTTCGGATTCAACCAGAGTCAGAATCAGTACTTGAGCGATAGTTATCAAGATCAACCTCAAAGATCTACATCAAGGAACACAAGGGATATCGAGGTGGACAAAAAGTTCAACCTGATCATGGCAAGGCTCGATAGCTATGAGGAGAAATTCAAGCTTCAAGCCGACATAAATCAAGAACATGAAGCTCGAGGTCAAAGAATGGAGAGCATGTTGAATAACATGTTTAGCCTGGTAACTAGTAGCCCCCTCCTTAATCAATCATCAGTTTGAGACGACTCTACCATTAGGGAGGAGCACGTCAAGGCCATCTCCACAAGAAGCGGCAAGACATTAGCTGGTCCTACAGCTCCTGACCCGGTCTTGGCTCCTGCTACTATAGCCAATGACAAGCCAGAGATCGAGAAGGAGGTGACTGCCCCGTATGCCCTGACAAAGACATCTCCTGCGCCACCCCCACCATCATATCTGGCTCCGATTCCGTTTCCTAAAGCCACGCAATCAAAGGAGAAAGATCATGATACCCGGTACAGAAAGTGGCATGGATACTTGAAGAACACGAATATGAATACACCAGTTACTGATGCTATCCAGGTGATACCAGAGGCTGACAAAATCACAAAGGATCCTGCGAAGAACAAGAAGAAGGAAGAGTTGTCTTCCGTCTCCCTCGAGCAAGAATGCTCCACCATCCAGAGCCAGACGACACCCATACCTCCCCCAGCTAAGTGTCGAGATCCCAGTGCTTTTACTTTGCCTTGCATTATTAATGATGTGAAGATTGATCGTAGTGTAATTGATCTAGGTGCTTCTATAAATGTTATGCCTACTTGCCTGTTTGAGAAATTGAACCTATGAGAGTTGAAACCAATTAGCATGCATTTAGTGTTTGCCGACAGATCTGTTAAACTGCCTAGGGGAACAATAGAAAACGTGGTTGTCCGATGTGGTCCTTTTACTATTCTGACTGACTTTGTTGTCATGGATACTCGAGAGGAAGATGTCACTCTTTTCCTAGGCCGACCGTTCATGGCAACAACCGGCATTAATGTCCCGAATGGCTCGTTGACATTAAGGGTCGGCAAGGACACCATGACATTCTGCCTCAAGGACGGTATGCAAGTCCCAGTCAAAGAAGAGATGCATTGCTTATCTGTTGAAGCTGTGGAGTTGGATTCGGTCAACTCCGTTACTAATGAAAAAGCTAGAGTTTCTTCAGAAATTTGCTTGCCAGGTGGTGGACAGGTCCCTAATCTGAAGAATGAGCTGTCGGCACAAAAGCCAAAAAAGAAGGAGGATCCGACGGCATCTCCTCATGAATCGCCAAAAGTTAAAGATCCTGGCGAGATAAAGAAGGAGAATAAAGAGAAGACGAAGGTGGTTTGGAAGCCGATTGCTCAGCCCCCGTCTACCGAGCCACCGGAGAAGAATAATCCTTTGAAGGACGCTTCTTCGAAAGAACTGTTCAGGCCTTATAAAAATTCTGGTCACCTTCCCGATGATCGAATCAAGCTAATTCACGCACACAGGAAGAAGTTCACACTTGCCGGAGGATCCCCAAGGCCATATTTCATGAACTCCATCTCGGGCCTAAGAGAAATCCTGAGTTGGGATGTCTCCGAATACCGTCCAGGTATCGTCCGGCTCAAGGACGTTAAGCAAGAGCGCTTCGTGGGAGGCATCCCACGGCTGGAGTCCGTTTTTCATTTGTGTCAACCTTAGTGTTTTAGAGTCGGTTCAGGGGAGCCAAAAGTGTCAGTTTGTCTGTTTCATATTTTTCGTGTGTAGTCTGTGTGTCATAGTGTCAATTTCAAGTTGTTTGAGGTTGTTCCGATTTTTGTGGATTTAACTGTGATTTTCTGAAGATTGCCGGGTTTGCGAAAATATTTTCAATCGTAGAGTTCAAAATTTTCGGCGAAAATGCACCCTATTTTCGGCGAAAACTCTCTTTGAAATCTCACTGTATTTCTGGTCGATTTTAACTCCAATTTTTGGCGAAAACTACTTGTAGTTTTCGGCGAAAATACCTTTGAAAAACCGGCAGTACTTTTTAACTGATATTTTCGGCGAAAACTTGCACTTATTTTCGCCGAAAATTCAAGGCAAATTTTCGGACCTTATCTCTTTAATGCCCAGTCGAGTCTCTCTCTCTCCTCACTTTCTCATTTCGAAAATTTTCAAAATCCCCCTAAACCTTCTTTGTTCGACTTTTAGTCTGTGTGGATCCGGGACACTTGTCCCGGTATCCTTTTGAATTTTTTTTTTGTTTTTGTTTTGTAGGAACTCGAGTAGCTACTCCGCTCCACTCCGGGCTATCCGTGCTCAGCCCCTACACCGACCATCTCATTCCAGGTTCTTCGGATATCTCCACTCTAGTTTAGTCCTGTGAGGACACAGAACGATTTAAGTGTGGGGTAGGATGTTAGAGAACCTTGCATGAACTTGATTGCCCTTAATTGTGTATTGTGTGTTTTTCGGTGCGATTCTTGTTAATCTAGCATTAGAATTGCTCAATTCTTGACTTTTGATGTTAAATTGACTTCAATTTTGAACAATGACGTCGAGACTGTTCCACTTAGAACCTGTAACCAACGTGTCAGAACTGATATTAAATGAGTCTAGGTCAGAACAGATCACGAATCACTCTTGTAGTTGAAATTTGAATCGATTAAACAGTTTTGCTTGTTAATCACAAAGCTCGATAACACCATTCTAAGATGATAAATGCTAGCTTCTCCCATGTTTTTCACTCCATATTTGTTCACCTGTGATTGTGGCTTGAGATTAGGCGGAAATCCAATTCGAAATCTTGTGTAAAAAGTTATAACTAGCTAGGACCAAGTGGCTAAATTGTTGAATCAAGTAATTGAGTTGTTCAAGTTAATTTAAGTTCTTTAAAGTGCTGAAAATAAAGCTAGGAAAGCCCGACACCTAAGTGAAGTGTTCGGGTTGAGCACTAGCATAAGCACAAATACTGTGAGCTAGGCAGGTCCAACACCTAAGTGAAGTGTTTGGTATCGAGCACTAGTATGCAGTAAATAAATGGAAGGAAGAAGTTTGAAACTTGAAATAAATCATTGTTTAAATCGGTCCTAGCTACAACATGTAACTTACAGATCTAGAAACGGATGAAGTCGAGTCGATTGCCACGTCACTTTTCCTATCTCCGCATCCACATAATGGCTAGAGCTTAAAGTCTTTTTTATTAGAATTGGTGTTATCATAGTCGGTTAATCATAATTAATTGTTTTGCCAAGAAACGAGCTTTGTTTAAACTACTACTTGAAGTGTGCAGAAATTAGTGAGATCGAAAACTTGTTTGGTTGATGTTCTTGCATGTGTAGGTCATTTTTTCTACGTGGAACAGTCTAAACCAAATTGTTAGAATTGAATCTCAGTTTAATCTCGTGTCATTTGTGAATTTGAGTGTGTTCTAGTTCAGTTTGCTTGAGGACAAGCAAAAGCTTAAGTGTGGGGTATTTTGATGACACTCGATTTGACGTGATTATCAGCCTCATTTAAGCGACATTTCCTTGCTTAAGACATGGTTTTTAGGGTAGAATAGCGAATATTCAATCAATTGCCCTATCTCGTGCCATTTGTGTTACCTTGGCCCGTTTCGGGTCTATTTGATGGTTTTCTAGTGTTTTTATGTTAGCACAGGTTTTTGCCGTCAAATAAAGTAGCCAAGGACGTGTCTACGGCGTTGGAACCTCGAGGAATTACACTGAAATCGATCAAAGGAGCCAATCAAGTCGAATCAATTCATGCCCCGGTTTACAAAGGAATTTTCGCCGAAAATACACTAGGATTTTTGGAGAAAATATGTTCACAAATCACTGATGCCGACTGAAGGAAATTTTTGGCGAAAACCCTAAGTATTCGACCGAAAACTATTGGACCGAAAATTACAGGAGAAAGCAGCCGGCGGCCCATCCATTTACAAAGGATTTTTTGCCGAAAATTCCTCAATATTTTCGGCGAAAATATCAGAAGAAATCCGGCTGAATTAGGGTTAAGTATAAATACTTAACCGGCGGCCCAAAATAGAGAGACCTCATAATTTCAATCAAAATTCCAGACCTAGAAGTCGAGAGAGAGAGTTTAGAGAGTTCAAAGAATCGTGGAGAGATCGTGACGCCATCCCTTCACCTCGGAGACTCGGAGCTTGGATTAAAGATTACCGGAGATTGAAGCTTCACGGATTCGTCAAATTAGGTTTTACAGTTCTTCTCTGTTCTTCCTACCTGAGATGTATTCCTTGTTTGTTTTCGATTCTCTTGTTCCTAATATGAGTAGCTAAACTCGTAGGCTTAGATTAGATGAATGTGACCTAGGGCTTTAAAGCGGTCACGGATCGGCGGTAATTAGATTCGAAGTTCAATCAGTTTCTCTCTGCATGGTTGTTTTGTTCGTCATTGTTTATGTTTCTTTTCTGGTTGATCGCCTAGATTAGGTTTGTGTTGAATTAGGGTTTGTCGCCAGACAGGTTCTCTGCTTTGAACATTAAAACTTGTCTTTCCTGATCACCTAGCTTAGATTCTGTTTAAGCTGAGGATAGAAGCGAACGCTCGCCTCACTTTAGAACATCAATTCAACCAGATAACCTTATAATTGGAGTGTGCCTTTCGTAGGAACCGATTAGGGTTAATCCACTGCAAGAGTAACTCATAAATCATTAGTGATTGCACCAGTTAATT
Source organism: Linum lewisii (assembly GCA_034768395.1). Classification (NCBI taxonomy): domain Eukaryota; kingdom Viridiplantae; phylum Streptophyta; class Magnoliopsida; order Malpighiales; family Linaceae; genus Linum; species Linum lewisii. The sequence continues at coordinate 11,308,293 of CM068299.1, forward strand.
AAGTCGTTGCGAGAGGCGACCGTACCCGGGCGGCTAGTTAATCTTGGTAGTTAGATCGGATAGAGCGAACGTTCGCCAGTCTTAAACCTAAGGGTCAGGAGTTATGGTGGTGTATAGAAATTGATTGAACGAGAATTGAAATCCGCTGATCTGTTGATTGCTGTTGCCTTGGTAATCTAAGGGGGATTCGAAATCTAAGCTTGTCCGTCGTCTGTCTAAACCATCCAATCATTCTGTCTTTCAATTTCATTTTAATTTTCTTGCATCTTAGTCTAGAAGTCGTAAAACTCACACCACGCACGAAGTGTTTAAACCTGAATAAATTGCCAGCTTCTTTGAGTAGTCTATTAGAAGAAACCCTGTGGAATACGATCTGCTTAGCTTTCCAGCTTGGTAGTATTTGATCATTGTTCTGCAGCTCATCAATCTCTCCTTGTTCCATGTTCCGTCGAGCTAAGCGACGTTAAATCAAGCGCTCTCGGGAGGCACCCCGAGCCTATCCTAGTGTCGTCCTTTAAGGTTTTGTTCTTTTTGTTTTTAATCTTATTTTTTGTGTTGTTTTTCATCTCACCTAGTTGAGATCATGGGCAGACTCGTGGATGTCATCTTTGTGGTTTGGTCAAGTTGTGTTGAGTATTGGTTGCCTCATCATCTTTTTGTGTGATTGTTCTTTCAGTTTTGGGTCTATCGTGAGGGTAGTTTCGGAAGGAATTTTCGGCACTGGGAGGGGGACACGCATCGTGGCCATGGCTGCATGACCATCACGCCCGCTGAACTCTCCTCGGGTTGTGCCCAATCATCTTCCTCCCTTATCCCCTCTCTTCTCCCTTTATCTTCTCTTCCTTTCCCCCTATCCATGACCATGATACCCCCACCCATCTTACCTCTTCCACCAAGATCACTCTCACCTCTTTCACTTACCATTTTTAGCAAAGCCCACCACCACCTCTTCTCCATCACTCATTGCGCCCACCATCTCTTACCCCCACGCCCCTCTTTCCTTCAACCATGTTTGACCAAACCTTCCCCAGCTTCCACTCCTCCGACGCTCACCCCAACCAATTTCTCTAAGGAATCTCCGCCACCAATCACCCTCGCCCTAGTTGACTAGAGACCAGCCTACCCCGACCACCATTTCGGCTAACAACCCTTAGCCATGTCGGCCTTTTCTCGAGCTTACCTCATTTTTTATGTTTCTGCCTCCTTTTGGTGATTTCAGTTTTGGTCATGTGGTTCAAGTTATGGTGGTCGTCTCTGATTGTTCAAGTTGGGGGATCACTTTTCTAACAATATTTGTCTAGTTTGTGGTGCGTGGGTGGCTCTAGTTTGATTTTTAGGTTGTTAGAAAGTGTGGGTTTAGTCTTTGTGTGTGTCTGCTTTGGGTTTGCTGATTGTCCTGAATTTTTTTCCGGTGGTGGTGCTGAGTTGTTTCTTTAATCTGTTTGGTTTGGCTCATTTGCTGATTCTCGCTAATTAGCATGATTGCGCTAACTTTAACCAAACGACTAAGGCTAACTGTTACCTTACGATGGATGGTTTTTCTGATATGCTACATGATCCGGAGTGGTGTACTTTCGGTTTGTTTTAGTGTGCTGGATGGATCATAAGAATAAAAAACAAGCCCCTACCACTTTCAAAAGGCATCCTTCAAGAAGAGTTTTGTGAGATAGGCCCTCTTCTAGCTGAAAGAAGCTGCTACCTCGGCAGGGAGGAGTTGGGTGTCGAACTTCCCTACCTACGCGGACCGTTGTAGGCCACAAGTCTTTGGGGATTCTGCACCTTAGAAGACATTTGGTTTTATTGTTCCTTAACTTTTCTAAGAGTTGGCTACTCCTGTACTTTTTTAGAAGCTACTGTGGTTTGTATTGTTGTGCAGTCTAAGTGTGGAGTTCTATCATATCTCAAGGAATACTTGACCACTTAATCTAGGAGTTTGGCACCTTTCTCGTTGACACTATGACCGTTTGTGGTGACAAGGGACTTTCATAGTCCATTTCCACTTTATTTTTAGTGTTTTTGTTGTAATTTCAGGTTATGGCACCAAAGTGTGACGCACAAGGTTTCCAACGGTACAAATGGTGGCCCGATCGGAGGTTTGTGGCTCCTGCTGTGATTGCTTGAAGTTAGGGTCTGGAAGTAGTGTGCAAAGTGTGCTAGGTACACACCGCGGTCGTACTAAATTCATGCGCGTTTTGATGAAAAAAATGGAGTTAGAGAGACTTTAGCCCGCGCTCAACCCCCACCGCGCCCGCGATGATGACGCTAGATTTACCGCGTTTATCTCACCATATTTGAGTGACATTCCCCTCATTTTACACCGATTTGTGTTAGTTTCTAGGAACTTTCGTGCAAAATGGTGTGTTTGTTGCCCTTGGTTCATTTATGTTGTTTCGAGTTATTTTCTATGAGATTTCATGTCAACGTGTTATTTTTTATGAGATTTCATGTCAACGTGTTATGGAGAATCTATTCACTAGCTTGACACTTCAAACGGAGACCAACTCAGAGTTCAAACGGAGCGGTAATCATCGAAGAAACCTCACACCGACGAAAAGTGCATGAAATTGCACCAAAAGTGCGCTGGCGCCCATTTGGCGTGTTCTAGGCGCACTTTTGGTAACTTCATTAGGGGGATTTTGGACAATTGTGATATGTGCATGTTTTGGAGGAAAAAGTGCGTCGGAACACTTTTCGGTGCACTTTTGGTAAAATTCAGATTTAGAGCAGATTTTGGGGTATTTCTTCCCTAGAGAGGATTAGAATTTATTCATTCTTCATTCAAATTTTGACGAACCAGACAATCTCGGGAACATATTTTAGAGCTTTGAAGGCATGATTGAGCGAGAGCGAAGTAAAGATTGGCTAGAGGATCGATCAGGTCGGCGAGATTAGTTTCTTCTGGAGCAAGATGACCTTCTCTCCGATTTTTCTATCTTCTTTGTCTGTGATTTCTTTCGAAACCATGAGCAGCTAAACTTTCAAGTTTGTTCAGATTAGACAAAACTCTAGTGAGGTTTTTGTATGGATGATGTTGGATTTCTAACACTTTGATGTTAATCGAGGTTTATTCAGACAATTTATGCAATTTTCCTAAAACCTAATTTGAAAATTTTAAATCTATTTGATTGACCTATCATTAGGTTCTTGTTTATCTGTGATTTTGCGGTTCTAACCAAGAACGTGAGTCATTCTAGAGTTTAGGAAGTCGTTAGGTTTTGCCGGTAGCTTGACCATAAGACCGGTAGACCTAATATTTTGCATTATCTGTGTGACATTTTATCGAACACCTATAATTTGCAAGTTAGTTTGACTATAAGAACTTGTAGGTTTCAAGGAATAGTATCTTTATGGCCTGATCATAGAGTAGAGATTAATCAAGAAAGTGTCGAGTCATCAAATCTGTTGAACTGAAATTGCATTGCATCTATCCACCTTAATCGAACTAAAGTGGATTCGAGTTTGGACAACCGCTTTGATCTATTTTTTAAAACCACTATTTATTTACTTGTTTACTTTTGCATTCTTAGCATTATTAGTTCACAACCAATCGAAAACCAAACAACGAAATCCCGAATAGCTTAATTCACATTCTTGAGTAATAGAACGGACACACCCTTTAGGAAAAACAATCTCGCTAGAGCAATCTAGTGAGTACATTTTGGTGTGCATTATTTCTCGCATCACGGGGCCACTTCCCCTCCGCGCCCGCGACCAACTACCCACCGTAGTCACGGCCCCTATTTTGAAGCACAATAAATACCCTTTTAGGGGTATTTTAGGAGAGTTCAATTTTTTGGCTTGTCCAAGGCGATTTGACAAAGGAAAGGGGTCTCCACCACCTCCTATACCATTCCTAAGGGTCTCCACCATCCTCCATCTTCCCAAGTCCATTTAAGAGATAAGGATGTCTCTCTTCCTCACTTTTTGTGTAGATTTGTAGGTGTTCTTGTTCTTTATATGGAACACAGACATAGGGTTTGGGTTGGAGGGAATCCATGAGTGTAAGGGTGTTCTCTTGGATTCAATTGTGTGGATGAATTGTGTTGATGCAAGATTGGTAATCATTCCTATGATTAAGTACTCTTTCTTACTCAAAATTCACCATGACTTGTGCAAAGGGTGTTGAAGGTGAGAATAGGCACTTTGTTTGCTCATGTATGTTAGTGAATTGGGTCCTAATTCACATAGATGCTTGTTAGGATTCGGATTTGAGGTGTGTTTGCCTACCTATATGCGCTAATTGACAAGAGTTGCATGTTGTTGGTCCTACTTAGGTGTTTTCTCACCTAGGCATTTCATCGAGCATGTGGCGTGCGAGGTGGTTTGGACTAGTTTGGTCGAGAGATCGATTGTCCTGCCATTAGCATAATAGTAGGACCTCGCTAGTGATCCTAGGCCATGGCTTGGTGAAGTGTGTGCGGGTTGTGGAATGTTATTCGTGTTGCTATTGACTTGTTTTCTACCCGGTTTCTTTAATTAGTGCACCCTAAAATAGAAAGTGAACCTCTAACCCACCATTTCTTATCATACCCTACAAGGAACTGTGCATTTAATAGCAACATCTTAACAACGGCCAATTTTTTGCTGCTGTTAAATTATGAAAGTCGCGTAATTTAACAGCGGCCATGTGGCCGTTGTTAAAATAAAATGATCTGATTGGTTGAAATCGCTAGACGGGGATAACAATAAATCAAATCTCATCCATTGATTTAATCGTGGTTAATCTCAGCCGTTGATTTAATACAAACCCTAATAAATCTACTATTCTATTTCAGATTCGTCGCCGTCTCCATTCGTCTGAGCTGCTCTTCATCGATCCTCTTCTTCATCGATCCTCTTCTTCATCAATCCTCTTCTTCATCTTCTTCTTCATCGATCCTCTTCATCTTCTTCTTCATCGATCCTCTTCTTCTTCTTCTTCATCGATCCTCTTCTTCATCTTCTTCTTTGTACTTCAATCCGACTTCTCCGATCAACAAAAACCGAGTCCCCAATCCGTCGGCGGCGACGGAGCTTTTGACAAAATGGACGCGCTGAGGAAGCAAGCCAACAAGCTCAGAGAGCAATTTTCCAAACAGCAGCAGGTACAACTTTCTCTCTTCCAAATCAAAGGTTTTCTGGAGCTGGTGCGAACTTTGATTGCTTCGGAAATGTGTAAATCTCGTCTCTCATTTGGGGTGGTTTTCAGGCGGTGAAAAAGCAGTTCAGTGCCTGTGGTTACGAAAGTTCAGATTCTGTAGTCATTGACGAGGTTGAGCTGTAGAGGCATCAGCAGTTGTAGAAGCTCTACAGAACAACTCGAGTTGGCAGAGTAAGTTAATTCTTCCCCTAGAGCCGTCGTCGTCAGCGGTTTCGGCCGGAGGAGGAGGGACAAGAATCAACGGAAAGAAGAGGAATCGCGTTCTGGAATCTGGACTGTCATCGGAGTTCCGGTTCTATCACCGGAGCTCTGGCTATTACTTTAATCGTCGAACTAGTTTAACAGCGGCTTGTGGCCGCTGTTAAAATATATGGGTTAACCGCGACCAATGTAGTCAAAATCAGGATTCCACGTGGAATCGAAATGTGAGGTGAGATCGTAATCGTAGAATGAAAACGTAAATCGTAAGATTCTACGAACTACTATCTAAAATAAAAATATATTCAAAAGAATCAACAAATTGAGTATTAATACATAAACCAATTGCTTATCCAAAGTCTAAATAAAATCAAAAGAGTACTTTTTATAGCAACAACTAACATATATATACATTGTTTATCAAATTACGATTACCTCTAATATATATTATTTGTCAAAGGAACATCATCACATTCAAGCATCGATAAAAATCCAATTTTACATATTATCGTAACTCGTAGACATGTATAAGTATGCAAATTATGAAGAGTAACTTTATTTAAACAAAAAATCACATTTGGATTTATAAATTGCCATAACAAACTACACTAGCATGAATAAGAAATATAGTTGGCATGTTATTACTTGGATATCAACTACATGTCATATAAATTGGGTCTATATTTGTAGTTTACTTTATAAAAAAAAATTAATTACTTAGAACTTACATGTTATACTCATTTAAGCAAGTCAAGACACTAATAAAATCACAAAAAAAAATTAGTGTAAGCATACAATATAATAATTTTTATGTTTACATGTGAAGATGATTAAAGAGGATGAAAAACTTTAGCGGTATAGGGATCTATGACATAAAAATAAAGTAAAAAATTAATAATATGTTATTTCTTTATACCATAATTTGGTTTTGAGTTAACAAAAACTCAACCCATTTTTGGTTGAGCCAAGAAATTGAAGCCAAAAAAATTGAATCGGTGAAATTGACCGATTCTACGATTTTACCAATTTTACGACCGATTTCACCCGATTCCACTTGATTCCGATTTTACTGGAATCAAGATCGCACTCCATGAGTAGAGTCATAAAATCGTACGATTTTACGATCAAAATCGTGATTTTGACTACCTTGACCACGACCACTTTTTGCCGCTGTTAATATTATATTACATTGACCAATTTAAGAGCAGCGTGCGACCGCAGTTAAAGTATTTTAACAGCGGCAGTTAAAGTATTTTAACAGCGGCCATGGCCGCTGTTAAATGCACATTCTGCCGTTGTTAAATTCACGGTTTTTTGTAGTGATAGAATCTTTCCTTTGTTGATTTGCCCGATTGTATGCACCTTGACTTACACTCTTTCCATGCTCTTTGAGCTCGTGTTGAATTTTCCCATAAATTGACCTTTATTTCATGCTAGTGGACTTTGATTGTTGTTTGATTCATTCGTGGCACTTACACCACAAAATCCTTTGTTAGCTCTCCTCGTATGTGAATACCCTTCCATCAAGCGACCTCAAGAAATCGACCCTAACTTTGCTAGGTATCTTTGAGATCAACCATTTGGTCTTGATTAGAGTCGCCCAAAATCCAGCACTGGAGCAGGCGAATCAGCAACTTGGGTGTTGCGGCTACCAGTGACACTATCTCGGGCACTACAAAATATCAGAATGTTCAGTTACCCAACTTCAGTTGACTCACTTTAAATCACTTAAACTGATGTAAAAAAAATCGCTTAAACTTCAAATTCTTTTGAAAACCCCATTTCCTCAAAACAGTTTCATATAAGCAACAAAAGCGGAAACGAGCTCTTGGAAAGTCAAGGGATAAACACGAAAGTGAGATACTAACTCCCCCTATAAGGTTCATGATGCATCAGAAAAGTGACTAGCACCCCTATGCAACAGAAAAGAAACCAGGTTCTAATACATGTTGTAACACCATACCCTAGAAGATTCGGTTTACCAACTGATTTAACCCATGCATTACTAACTTAGGTGTTACTCATAAATTGCATACATTCCATTAATATTACAATTCATAAACCGATAAAGAAATAAAAAATGCTGAATTTAACTCATAAATTCGATACATGATTACATCCACCAACAAACCATAAAGAACACCAATAAATCTAATAATCCAAATAAAAATGATATGGCTTAAAGTGAGTCTGAACGTCCTGGTTGTATCCTAGCATGAACTGACTTGTCGATATGTTGATCAAAAACTCTCGTCATAGCTCTTCTTAGGTGGCATGGTGACCTACTCACCATACCCCATAATGAAACCATCAAAAAAACATAGAAAGGAGGGGTCAGTGACAAGCACTGAGTGACACAGTAAACTGAATAATCTAGTAATATATTATATATACACCTAGTCCAACCCGTATCATTAATCTACCATGTACGTAATCTCTATCGATATCAACTAGTACGACAATTAAATTCAATTGCTTTTACTTTGAGATTTTGATTGATTAAGTTAGAAATTATTACTATAAAATGTCTAAATTCTAATTATTTACTTCGTCGAATGACCGATTAAGAGCTGCCATTCACTCTTATTTTCTTATCTAGACTTTTCAAAGTTGGGTAGTTATTTTTTTTTTCGTCTCACCAACTTAAATAACTTAGATAGGAAACATGAGAATAGGAGCTTTCACCATAATAAATAAATAAATGAATCTATGTACCAAAATAAATACGTTCTGAAAGAATGAACGTTTATAGGTATAAACGCCCGGACCATAGGCGATTTTGCCCAGGCCCCATGCGTTTTCGCCTATGGCCCAGGCGTAATTGGTTCTGAACAATTCCTGAGCAGATTCCTGACCGGTTCAGAGCAGACCCGTGACTAAATGGGAGCAGTAGGCGATTTCGCCTATACCTTGGGCGTTTTCGCCTGTACCATGGGCGAAAACGCCTGAGCTAATGTGGATCAACGTCCTATAAATACCAGCTTCTCTCAAGCATTATATCATAAAAAAAACACTCGGGTAGTTCAAAATTGTTTTTCAACATTGAAAGATGGCCGACTCTGGTAGTTTTCGCGACTTTCGTATCCAGGTGTTCTGGGGGGTCGAATCGTCCAGGACTGGTCTGGATTAGCATACGATGGTGGAGAGAACGTCCGTCTGAAAATGACCAAGCAAGCCAGCTATGGTAGCTTGGTCACCACGTTCGGGAGGAAATGGGGCTTGGTCCGGATCGGCTGATCCAATCATTTGTTTGGAGGATGTCGATATTCATCCAGGGGACTCTGTCGCATTACGTTGCTCGTACCATAGTAGATGATACCGGTGCGCAAGTCATCTACGACATAGTTCGACGTAACCCTACTGTTGAAGTTGTCCACTTGTACGCCTTGATAGAAGAGGAGTCGTCTCACTACTCCTGGGTGCAAAGGGTCATGCCACATCAGATCGAAGAGCAGAGCCAAACATACGATGGATCATACATGGCTACCAGTCACGTCGGTCCGGAGGGGGAGGAGGTTGATCAAGAGGGACTGGCGCGAGATGAATATGTCACCTCTGATGACTCGGAGGACGAAAGAAGCCATTTGCACGGAGGATGAAGGGAATCCTAATGTCGACGATGACATCGGCCAAACTGACGAGGAAGACGACGACGAGGGTGAGAGAGCCACGGAAGAGAGCGTGGACATATATGTGCCACCGGAACATGCCACGAGCGGGGGTGATGATACTGACGACATCATGACAATCTCCAACACCTACTCCATGGACAGGCGTTTCCAGGTCCCAACGAAGTCGTACTGGTCGGTGGAGATGGAATTCTACTCCGGACAAACATTCGCAACGAAAGCCCAACTGGTGTCCCTAACGAAGAGTCAAGCAGTCCTTCGCAACTATAAGTACAAGGTGACCACCTCCAACCCGAAGGAATGGGCCATAAATTGCATCGAACCGACGTGCCCGTGGAGGATGCGTTCGACACTTAGCAAGAGATACGGCTTCTGGATAATAAGACAGCTAAACATCGGCCACATTTGTGACCGATCAACGATACTAGGTCCCCACCCGCAACTCGACGTCACGCTCATCTCAGATGCAGTCATGCACATTGTCCGTAGGGAGCCGAGCATGAAGGTGGAGACAGTGATTGACTGCATTCTAGAGAAGTATCATCGTAACATTTCGTACAGGAAGGCGTGGTATGGTAAGCAACATGCTGTTGAGAAGCTGTACGGTGACTGGGTGACCTCCTACAACAACATCGAGACAATACTGAATGATCTTCAACTCACAAACCCCGGTTCACGGTACGAGCTTAGAACCACTCCTACCGGCGACAAAAGGATGTTCAAAAGTGTGTTTTGGGCGTTTGGCCCTTGTATAGAAGCCTTTAAGCACTGCCCGGGAGTCATGATCATTGACGGGACATTCCTAACGAGCAAGTACAAACAAGTGTTGTTGATGGCAAACACGTTTGATGGACAACATCGGATTGTGCAACTGGCGTACGCTACAGTTGACCAAGAGGACGGCGATAATTGGATGTGGTTCATGGTGATGCTACAAAAAAATGTCACCAACCGGGCCAACATAACAATCATCAGTGATCGACACGCGGGAATAGAAATGGCGATGCGTAATATTGGTCGAGGGTGGGTTTGGCGGTGGTGCCTACGCCATTATGTAAGCAACTTCAACAAGAAGCACCGCAAATCATTACTGAAGAGTCGGCTTTGGAACTTAGGTATTATACTAATTCGTTTCCCAATTTCGTTTAACAAAAAAACTGGAATATTCATACACGAGTACATGTCTACCTGCAGGCTTGGAACACAATGTGCGGAAGTTCAAGGCAAAGAAGGCGGATTGTTTGGAGATCCATAGTGAAGAAAACCTACGAGACCCCAGATGGGTTAATGAGGATCTCGCGCTATGGAGCATGGCTTACGACAACCTTGAGGGAGGCGATGCTCGGTGGGGAACTATGACGACTAATGCGCAAGAGTGCGTCAACGGAGTACTAAAGGGTGTGCGACGGTCGCCAATGGCATCTGTGATCGAGCACACATTTCACCGTATGGTCAAGTATTGGCACAACCGCCGTGGAGAATATCGGGCAATGTTGGCTGAGGGGCATGAGCTAACTTAATATTGTCGAGAATTCACCTCGAACTGGACGTCACGTTCTGTCTCACACTACGTGCTCCCGTACGATGCAACTACTGGAGTGTACGAGGTAAAGTCTACTCCCAACACTCAGAACCGTAGTGGTAGTAACAGCTACGTCGTTCAGTTTGATGCTCGGTCCAATCATAAGGGGACATGCACGTGCGGGAAGTTTCAGTGCTACAAGATACCATGCTCCCATGTCGTAGCTTGTTGCACGTTTGGTGGGTCGAAAACCCTGGTGGCTGGCTCGTAAACCCTGGTAGCTGGCTGCTAGAAGGCCCTGCATGTCCGGTGTACTGAGAGCCCATCTGTGTCGGATACTCGCTCCACTGGTAGTGACGGTCTGGTGCGTAGCCAATGACACTGTGTGGTCTGCCGTCGTGGTCTGCTGAATCCAATCCCGTGCTGGGCGCTCGATGAATGGTGGGAAAGTCGTCGTACGGTGGGTACGACTACTCACGTGAGGCCCTACGTGGGGCGTGTGGTCCTCACTCGGGTAGCCGCTCGTAGCCCCCACCCGCAGCCAATCCAGCCTGAAGGACGTAGGCCATGTCATCATCAGCACTGCCCCTATCCCTACACATAATGGTAGCGCGGTCTAGCGAGTCAACCTGAAATAGAATATAAGATGTCAGATAATACAGACGAATATCGTCGATAATTAGGAATGAGAAGTCAGTCACCAACCATCATCTAGTACTGAGCACCAGCGTGTGAGAGGGCCATGCGCGTCTGCCTCCTATACCACTCGTCATACTCGTCGTGGAAGTGGTGGCGTGAATCATCATAGACTAACTCACCGGTGGCAATGTGTCAGTCTCTCTGCTCCCAATGTAGGACAAACCGCTGGTATTTAGCCACCCAATATGTGACACTCGACCTGAAATCAGCCGCAAGTAACTCCTCAACATGTCCTGCTGGCTCCGGATCCTGTGGGACGCGCTGATCGAATACAAACTGTCGGATACAACGGTCAGGATGGTGCCATGCAATGCAGTCTATGCATAACAAGGGTGTAACAGACCGCCACAATATATCTCCATCCAACGCAAAATCCTTAGTGCGGTTTGCGTACGGCATCCACTAAAGACAAAGGGAACAACATTGTTGTTGTAAGGAAAAACCAAAAAAATTTGTTCAAATTTAAGGAGATAGGGTAGGAAACCTAACCACAAAATCCGTACACAAGTCGAGTGCGTAACGTATATCCTCCAGGTGCATGGCCACCCGATGCTGATGTCGCTCAATGACAGGTAACCAGCGAGCACCTCGCGGAAAGGTGTCATCCACGGGGGGCACCACCATGTATGTACCGCTCTACAATACGGGGGAATCTCTCCAAGGCCCATAACTCGACAAAGAGGGTGAATCCGCCAATGTCACCGGTGCCCCTCATACTACCAGCGGAGAAAAAGGCGGCCCTCCCCATGACCTTATACAGCCATGCGAGAACCGCACTACCCCAACTGTATGTGGATGGAACCCTCGGGTCCCCAATAAGCTGTAAGAGGTGGACCTGTATGTGATCTCCATTCCGGTCAGCCAGTAGAACTCCAGCTACCAGAACCCACGTGTACGCCCGTGCATGATAGGTAATAACCTCTGCTGTAGCGCCATCCGGCAGACGATCGAATACCTCTTAATCCATGAAACCCTAACTGTCCTGCCCTGCATAGCGTTAGGTGGTGGTTGAACGCCCAACCACTGCTCGCATTTATCAGTCACGGGGCGCTCGTTCGGAGATACAATAAGAGGACGTCCCGTAGTAGGAAGTCCGGTGAGAACCTCCACGTCCTCTAAAGTGATAGTGGCCTCGCCAGGGACTAGGTGGAAGGTGTTCGTCTCGGGCCGTCACCTCTCAATCAATGTCGTGACCAGCTCCTTACACGGTGTATGACCAAGTACCGCACGAACCCCTAGAAGTCGGCACCCCTCCAAGAATGGCTGATACTGTGGACTCCAATGCAGTGATGTGCTCCGCTGGCGCATCTTCAAGGCCTTGCACTCAGAAGGGCTACGTCAAACAAAACCAGCCCTATGCGTGTTCTCCCCCCAGAGGAGAGAATCATTCCTAGGTTGAGGTCTACTAGCCTCGGGAATGCCATCCACTAGTGGCTCAGATCATCCGTAGTAAGACATCTATTCTAAAGTAAGTTGGTAGGTTAGTATACGGGGTCATATGTTTATTTTCATGCAAAGTCCGATCTAGTATTCCTACAGACAAAAGTGAACTATCCTAAATCACACTATATAACGCTAAGTTCGATTTTGTAGTCCTACATACAAAATTTAACTATCCTAATTCACACTAGCATGCAACAGAGAAACAATCTCAATTCCATAAACAACCTAATTTAAAAATTTTCAATAATGTGCACACTACTTACCTCGTGTAATGGTCTCCAACGAATATCCTCTGCACACGAACGTCCTTTGCTTAAAAATCCTACAACGGCAATAGGACAGTGTAAATAAATAATCACAAACGACAATAATCCTAAACTAATTCTCTAACATAAATCATAAACTACATCTCTAACCTAAATTAACATTTTTAAACTCATTCTCTAAATTCAACCTTAAACTAATTTTCTAACCTAAACCCTAAATTCTAATTCTCTAACCTAAATCCTAAACTAATTCTCTAACCTAAACCCTAAACCCTAATTCTCTAACCTAAATCCTAATCAAATTCTCTATCCTAATCCTAATCTAATTCTCGAACCTAATCCTAAACCTTAATAAAATGAAAAACAAGAGAGAAAAGGGGACTTACCTTGGAAGGGGAGAGTGGTAGGAGGGGGTGAGGAGTGAAATGGGGGTGTTGGTGGGGTTTTATAGGAGGGGGGGCGTTTTCGCCCAATCAGATTGTGAAACGCCCGGACCATAGGCGAATTCGCCCGGGTCCTAGGCGAAAACGCCTGTGGTCTGTTCCTGAATTTAACTCGGCTGGTTGGCAGTTGGTTGACCCGAATAAATGATTACGCCTGGGCCATAGGCGAAAACGCCTGGGCCCTGGGTGAAATCACCTATGGTCTGGGCGTTTATACCTATAAACGTTCATTCTTTCAGAACGTATTTATTTTGGTACATAGATTCATTTATTTATTTATTATGGTGAAAGACCCCATGAGAATATCTAGTTAAATTACATATTTATGCTTAATATGCGGTTGACTTAAATGTTTCGCCAATAGTTTATAGAATCTTACGATTTTATGACTAAAAACTATGATTATGATTTCACTCATGTTTTCGATTTCACGTGGAATTCCAAATTTGACTACATAAATCATAGTAATTTAAGGATTTAAGGTTACATGTTCTGATAAGAAGACATCATAGTATTCGATACATAAGTTTAGGGTATTCGATACATAAGTTTAGGGCTGACTACTCGAGGATGCTTTTGTCGTTCCTTGATGTCGCCTTACACAAATCCTCGCGTTGTATCTTGTGCGACCACAAATCTTGCATTTACTTGGCCATACCTCCTCACACCAATCCATATCGATTCTAATTCGAGTGTGTCGCGAACGCCCGCACCCACGACGAATGTGTGGTTTGGGGATCACAGGTAGCCCCATGTGAGGGATCCAATCTTTCGGGCAAAAAATTAATTGGGATGAAATGTCATACATGCGTTGAACCTTGCTCACCACGTAGAAGGGTTTGACATAGTTTTGCCAATTAGCTCCCGCAAAAGTGCAACAAGCTATGGCGTGGGAGCATGGTATAATGGGAAATTGTAAGTGGCTACATATGAATATAACTACATTTGGGCAGTACTTGTTGTGGTCGGCCATCATGTAATGTTTTAACTCCTTCGCATATATTGAAAGAAATGAGTAAGAGGCAGTTTTTTCCGATTCGATGGAATATGGGTGTGCACTAAACCCTAAACCCCTTTAACTAATAATTTTTTTCATGGTATTGAGCGAGTTCCCCAATATAAGATAATGCACTAGGATTTCGAGATTTTGATCGATCAGAAATCTGGTCAAAAAGCCAACATGCAAAAAAACACCCGAACCCTAGATAAATTCGCCCCATACCTGAGCAAAAATACTTATTTTTATAAATACTATTGAAACGTATTTATTTAGATATATATTTTTAAAAATTTATTTACTTTGGTGAAATGTCCACATATACTAATTCATATATCATGAAATAATGAAATGATTGATTTATTTGATAAGCACCGATAAACAGAAATAAAGACATACATTAGGTTGGGTTGGAGGATGACAAAGACACAGCATGAACATGTGAATTCGATTATTGTTGCTTAATTTATCTTATCTTAGAGGATTTAAAAAAAAATGACGTGGCTGAATTATTTTATTCAATGGTACCTAGCATTTTCATTCTTATTACATTTCCTATCATTTTCGTAAATTATGTGTAAAAATTATATGAAATTATTGTCATTGTAAAAGACTAGCTTTTCGTCCGCCCGTTGGCGGGTTGTAAGTTGTGAAAATATATAATTATGTGTTTTTAGAATTATAATTTTTTAGTTTGCTTAGAAAAAAGATAAATAATTTGAGAGAAGAAAATAACATTCTTATCGGGAAAATTTACCTCTCCTATCCACGATTTATAAAACTTTAATCACAATAGTTTTTTTCTTTATTCGTACAATATAAATTTTATAAAAGAAAGAAAAACATATATTCATAAGTTTAGGTAGACTCCTTTAGGAAAAATTGGTGGCCAAGCCCTGTCATGTTGTTGTATCATGAAGTTTAATTCAACATATGTTTACTCACACTCATATATGACCATTCAAATTAAGTTCGTTGTCAAAGTTTGTTGAGGATAAATTTAATTTTAATTTTGCTAGTTATGTGATTAATTTTAGATAGAGAGTTTTGCGTAAGAATCAATAAAAGAATGTTAGAAACTCTATCATCTATATAAAAAATAATTTAATTTTTGAAGAATAAACTATCATTTTACCCTCAACAAACATGCTATTTAATTTCATATCATTATTTATTCATTATCCTAATATAAATAACTAATAAGTTCAACAATATGATTTTCATAGTTTTAGAACATTTTATATTTTAAATAAATTTTTATTTCTCTAAGAAACAATACACATATCATAAATTGAGGCACAATCTCGTCTAGATAGAGGCAAAGTGACGTTTGAAAATGGTAATTCACGCATAGTTATTTTATTAGTTATACATGGTGAAATCACCAGTTTTAATGGATTTTAGGTTATACTGTTACATTTTTGTAGTTAAAATTTTGAAATTTAAGGATTTAAGATGTAAATAGCAAGTTTTAGGGTTTATAAGTTTAGAATTTAGATAGTTGATATCAAAATTTATATTAAAATATGTTACTATCGAATGTATTATAAAAATAAATTCTACAATTAACATCAAAATAGTTTAAAGGTATTAATTGATATACTTTTGGATATTGCATTATCCTATTTTTTTAGTATGATTTTTTTCTTCAAATACTTGTATGAAAAAATTCAAAATCAAACAGACACGAAGGTTCTAACCAATTATATTCAATATAAGTAGTGTTCAACTACCATCTAATGATTTATTTTATTGGTAAGATAACATCCTTGTAATATTAAATTGTAAAATATTATGGATTTAGATAAATTATTTGTATTAAAATTTTGATATTTATGAAAAAAATTAATCAATCATAGCAAGAAAAAGTTATGACTGTAGAAGAGGCTAAAATTAAGGAGAGAATTTTGTTTTCTTACCCTCTATTATAAATTTTTACCATATGATATCAACAGATAATAGTAGGTTATAATATTCATAACATGGATAAATTAGACAAATGTAGGATTGTGGTTAAAAAACATGTGACTCAATTATTAACATCTTATTAACTTTTATGTAGGGTATAATATTTATAACATATATAAAGTATAATTACAATAGTAGACATTGCTAAGTTTTTTACATGTGTTTAGATACAATATATATATAGATGGAACTAATCTAAAATTACTCTCTTTTATTATTAAGTAAAGATTATATTGATATAGATATATAATTATATTTTATTATTTTCTCTATTTTTATATCTTATCTTTATTCAATAAATTAGTTATATTTAAGCCCGTTTGTTGCTTATTTAGTTTTAAAATATCATTTGGTTTAAACCAAACGTGTAAATTTTTAGCTATTTTGTTAAAACATGTGACAAATTTGTGTAATAAAATATTTTTATTTAAATTATGGTGAATTAAGTTTCACGATCTCATTAAATGAAGTGGATATTATTTTTAATATTAAGTATACTTACTACACTAAATTGTGATTGATTACTTACATATGTTTGCAAATAGTATATAAAATATAAAATGTGTCTCAATTAGTTTTACTTAAAAATTATATTGTAGTAAGAATAATAAGAATAAATAATATATTTTATTTTCTGAATATTGAAGTTAATTTTCTAATTGATGTAAAATGTATAAGGGATAAGGAATAAAATAATCCAAAATAAGTTTACATATATAAAATATAAAATAGGAACAGACTTGGACAATTAATTAATCATTTTAATTTTTTCGTTTAATATGATTAAGAGTTAAAAATTAATTAAGCTAAAATGTAGGAGAGTGTGGTAAAAAAGAGGGATGAGAAAATTAAAGAAAAAAGGAAAAAATATGATTTGTTGATTAGCTAAAGTTAAGGAGTAAGGGTGTTGACGAACTGAGCCGAGCCGAATTTCACTGCTTGACTCGTTGCTTTTTAGACGAGCTCGAGCTCGAACTCGAGCTAGAATTTTTAAGCCCGTGACGAGCTCGAGTCTGGCTCGTTAACTACACTCACTACAAAAAAATTGATCTTTAGCTACTGCAAAATTACAACAACATGAAAATAGTAGTGAGGCAAATAGTATTTGCTACTGCAAATTACTACATGAAATAGTGATTGTCGTAGCAAATACTAACTATTTGCTACTGCATTTTCATGTTGTTGTAATTTTGCAGTAGCTAAAGATCAATTTTTTTGTAGTGACTTAACGAGCCAAACTCGAGTTCAAGTCCAATTTAGGTCATTAAAACCACTTGATGCGTCCAATTTTAGCCCAATTTGAAGTTTGTGCGACAAAAAATATCAATGAGTCAAGCTAAACAACAAGTTATCCTAAAATTTACAGTTTTTATTGAATATGAAAAACCACATGTTTCATTATTAAATTTATAATAAGTCATATAGTGGAGCTAATATTCGAGTTGGCTCTCAAGCTCGAGCTCGAGCCAGTTTGCGAGCCTATCGAGTCGAACATGCCCTGGCTCAAGCTTGGCTCGTTTAAAATCGAGCCGAGTCACGAGCGAGCTTTTCTCGAGCCGATCACGAGCGGCTTGGTTCGGTAACAGCCCTATTAAGGAGAGAATGAATAAAGAGGGGTAAATTATACCCTTATATATATATATTAGTAAAAGTAGATGCTATGGATAGCAAAATAAATGATAATTGTAAGATCTAAATATCTATTTTGGTCACTAACCTCATAGACGAAAAAGAAAGTGGGTTTTGGGTTGGGTATGAATTGGGTTAGGTTAGGTTAGGTTGGTTAATCGGGTTGAATGGGTGATATGATAATATATGAGATGGACAAAATGACCAACTCATTACAAATCAAATAGGTTAATGACCACACGAAACGTTGATAACCACTCTGTTACAAATCCCTACCAAAATAGATAATAAGCCGAAATAGGATTAAGGGATCATTGAGAAAAGATTTCCTTTATGTGTAACATTGACAAAATTATTGGACAACAAATTTTTCCTTTATCATTGCAATAATTGCTGGTATATTATGAATTCAATTATTTTTCCTTAATTTATCTTATCTTACATGATTTTTTAATGTCGTAGTTGAATTATTTTATTCAATGGTACCTGGCATTTTTGTTTTCTCTATATTTTCCTTTATTGGTGAACACTCTAATGACCCGATCGGGATCAGAGTGTATTACCTGATCCCGATCAGAGTAGAGCCGATGAGTCATAAAGATAGCATCAACGCTATCTAGTTGAGTGATTAGGAATAGAGATGTTCAAGAACCAAGTCGAGCCGAATTTCACTGTGCTCAAACTTAGCTCGTTGCTTTTTAGACGAGCTCGAGCTCGAACTCGAGCTAGAATTTCAAACCACTTGATGCGTCCAATTTTAGTCCAGTTTAAAGTTTGTGCGAAAAATTATCAACAAGTCAAGCTAAAAAACAAGTTATCCTAGAATTTACAAATTGTATATGACAAACCACATATTTCATTTTGAGTTTATAATAAGTCATATAGTGGAGTTAGTATTCGAGTTGGCTTTCGAGTTCGAGCTCGAGCCAGCTCGCGAGCCTATCGAGTTGAACATGCCCTGGCTCAAATTTGTCTCATTTAAAATCGAGCAAAGTCACAAATGAGATTTTCTTGAGTCGAACATCGAGCCGATCGCGAATGGCTTGGTTCGTCAACAGCTTTAATCAGGAACAGAAGTTGCCCCCATAATCAAGGACTTAGGTGGGCCCGCCCGTTATCAATATCCGGAGTGGTAGCAACCGGATCTCCAAACTGATCTTCTTCCCTCCCTCTAGTGAGGGACCGGGGTGTGGTGACAATATGAGAGTTTTGTCCCCTAGACAAAAGTTAATATGAGCCCTTACATTAACTCCTTCTAATCCAATGGCTCATAACTAGTAAATATAAAATAATATTTTTGCCACATTTAATTACCATTTTTTCAATGGGTCATTTAATTACACATTTAATTACCATCCAATGGCTCAGATCCTAGTATACTGGGTTATTATGTTATTGTCTCCATGAAATAGTTCCATACTAACTGTAATACTAGTATGGAATTAGGATTTTTGTGTTTCAATTGTAATTTGGATTTGTTCAATTTCATGAAATTTGGATTTTTGTAATTGGGATTTGTTCAATTTCCTGTTTCAATTGGTGTAATTTTAGGTTAGTTGATTCTACTAACTTTAATACTAGTATTTTGGTTACTTGATAACTAATTATAATATTATTATGGAATTAGGATTGCGTGTTTTAATTTTAATTTAGATTTGTTCAATTTCATGAGTTTGTGGTTTTTTAAACATGGGATTTGTTCAATTTCCAGCTTAACTGTATTACTAGTATTTAGGTTACTTGATTACTAACTGTAATACTAGGATTTAAGGGGATACACTAGGATTAATACTAGTATTTGCTGGTTACTGTAATACTAGTATTTATGTTCTGTGAATAAGACGTATGATGCTATGTAATCCTTAGTATAAAATATATAAATAGAATTTTTAAGGTGAGTTATATGGAAGTTATTATCTACATTAATTGTAAAATAAAAAATTAATTTAGATAAGGTAATAAAAGCACAAAATATGGAAGGATAATCAAAATAATAATTAAAACAATATTTCAGTAATAAATAGAGATTAGATGGATGGTTTGGATTCAATTTTGTCTAGGTGACAACACTTGGGTTTTGTCACCGAAAAAATTGCCCTCTAGCGGCGTCAATATTTTGGTATTTTAATCAACTTCTTAACATTAAAGAATCGTATTAATGAATCTAATTAAAACTAATTATTTAATGAATCAGATTGAAGAAGGGTATGAGCGTTGGAGAAATTTCCAGCGGACCCATTCAAATTGTTCTCCCATCAAATCGTCCATCAATCAAGTGCGCGCCGCGCATACGCCGCCTCTTCTGCAGCTGCTGTAGAGCGCGTCGTCATCAGCTATGCTCCCCCTTCGTGGCCAATCTTCAGTCCGCCATTAACGTAAAACACGTCGTCGACCACCGCAGCTGTGTCTCCTCCGAGGAGATTGAGACACGACGCACCAAGTATCTGAATCTGGATCATATTCCTCCGCCACTTATGCGCGTTATCGAAGCGTTCATCTTTCTATCATTTTCATAAATTGTGTGCAAAATTCATATGTAATTATTGTTACGATAAAAGATGCTACGGATAGCAAGATGAATTATAAATGTAAGATCCAAATAGGATTAAGGAAAGATTGACAAAATTTATTTCACTTATATACCATTTTACAGGAATACCAAAATTACTGTTTAGGTTTGTGGTAACACTTCGGTGTTTTCACTAAAAGTGGGGGTACCGATTACTCTCATGACGTTATGATAGATAGACACGGTTATAATATCTTGTTTTTTCGAGGATAAGAATTTACATGTCATTAAAGGATAAATAGAACGATTTGAACAAAAAACTAATTTGGTAGAGCTGATTATATATCTATCATATCGGAAGAAAATGCAGTTGTAGAAGGAAACCTGAAGAGCATCGAGTGTAATCTTATACTATGATGACTAAAAATTTCAACCAACCTTAATTTAGACTTATTAAGATTAAACTTATTCATTTAAAAGTTTGGTTCAATGAAACTACCACTTTAGATATCACAAACGTCAATGAGGTAATCGGTACCCCACTTTTAGTGGGGCACAAGAGCGTTCACCGTTTATATTATTATTAGCTTATGTTATCGTTGTTTAGGTAGTATTCCTATTTAGTTGGTGTTTTAGCTGTTTGGCACAGGGTGATCCAACAAGATTATTAGACCTCGAGGATCGAGTTGTGGTGTGGTGAGAAAGGATCCATTGTGGCGTGGTGAGAAAGGATCCATTGTGGCTCGACTCCACGTTGTACCTAGCACAATGTATGTAGAATAGTAAGAGATGGTGATTATAAGAGGGGGCAAGTAAGGGTGGCAATTCGGTTAACCGCAAAAGGTTTTTAAGTCTTTTCCTAGATGTTGCCATGCTCTGATACCAAATGAATACTGCGTAAATACAAAATAATTTTCCTTTCTGACAATCTCTTATTCCTTGTTTGTTTGGCCAATTTTGTTTTCATTTCTTTCTTTCCAATTACCTTTATTTTAGGGACTCTTATTACCTACTTTTAAGGGCATTCAAAAACTATTTCCTATTTTTAAGGGAACTAATATCATTATTGTTATACATACTATTATCGTAAAATATACTATTATTGTTGTGTTTACTTTTTTTATAACATGAGTTTCATGAATCATTTCTTCTTTAAGACCTATTTTATGGGTTTGGTACTTAACTGTTTTCTTGTTATTTTTTCTTTTGTTTTGTTTTATTTTTCTAACACTACGATATGGTCTTCTGCTCATTTTTCTTACTCTAATGGGTACTCACTATATGGTCCTATTGCATTTTTCTCGATTAGTTCGATTAGATCTGTCATAAACTGATCTTCTCGAATATACTCAGGCATGGTATCGGGATCTTCCTTTAATCCTTCATTTTGATTATTTATAAAATCTTTATATTCAAAAAGTTTCTTTTTAATATCTTTCCAAGTCTCTAGGTTTTCCTTTAATCTTGCGTATATCTTATAAGTAAGTTTGCCGAAGTAAAAGATTATTTTATTTAGATCGGTTTCCATTTTTTATATTCTATTACTCAAATCGGTAATCATTTGTTTTAGTGTTTCTATTTCACTATTTTCTTGATTTTGATGGATTATGGTTATATTTTTTATATCTTCTTCTTCCTGGTTCTGGTCATCTGATTCTCTTAGTTGAAATCTTTCCGACTGAGTTAATCTTTTTATCTGGTTTTCTTTAATTCTTCTAGGATCTTGCCGTACAGATCGCCTACTTGATTCGGCTTTTACTACTTTTAGTGGTGCTTCTAAATGAATTATTGGTTTAAATAAGTCTTCAATAGTGATAACATCCTTGTCTTTGAATGTTAAGCTATGGTGACTATTTGTTAAAGCATAATTTATTTGATATGTTACCGAGAATGGTTTACTATTTTCTTTCATTAAATCATCCCTTTTTAATTCATATTTTATGATTATTGATGAATCTAAGTTTTCATCCGTTAAACTTAGTCCTTGTTGTAAATTTATATCAAATTTTATTATACCGCAATTTAGGTTTCCTGATCCTTTGGCTATGACACTTTCGTCTTGATTTAAAATTCTATCGTCTCTTATTACTAGTTCTATGGGAGCGTTAATTCCTAACTTCATAGTTGACTTAATTATGATTTGGATAGTGCTAATATGTATGTATGCAATTTTAGCTCGTTCTTCCATTTTTACTCTACTTAATCTTTGCCTGATTTGTTCTTTATTGATGATTTGCACTAAGAAATTTCTGTTTGTTTGGTTGAACGGGATAGCTACTTCTCCTATCATCTTTCCATATTTTATTATATTTTCTCTATCAAAGAGTTTTGATAAAAAGGATTTTGTTACAAAATTTTGTGTTTCTGATAATGTAAAATTTGTTCTTTCCTTAATCTTTTTTACATCTATTAGTTCATCCAAAAAGTAATTATCTTCCTCTTTTTTTTGTAAATAATCAAACATGTTATCATTATTTTCTACCATCTTAAAAAGAAATTTTAATGTCTGAGAGTCGGCATACCTGACTGGCTCCTTGGTTGACTGCTCTTGAGTTTTTCCTTCGTTTGATGATGCAGTTGTTCGTAACTTCTTTAGTGGTTGGTTTAATGGGTATGGTTGGTGATTTTGTATGTTTTGGTAGTATGTATGATGATTTGTAAGATTCCAGGAACGTAGGTTCCAATCTTACTTTGGCCTCCAGAACTTAAGAGTTCAAGCCAAACGAGAGGAGAAAAGAAACTCAATGTTCTTGATATAACTCGCTCTGCTTTTATTTATGCTTCATACCCTCCTTATATAGACGGAGGTTGGACGTTAAAACGTCATTGATTACATCATAGAAAAGAAAATGACAAAAACTTAAAAGTAAAGATTACATAATGCTCGACTTTTATCAGTGGTGGGAGTCGGCCAACCCTCTTTTTTGTTCTTTACTCCATTGTCTTTTTAAATAATGGAGTTCCTATTGTTTTCCTGATGATAATGATATTGTTGCTGCCGACACTTTTGATGCTTCGTCGTTTTCTTCTGAATTATTTCCTCCAATATTTTCTTCACACCACTCACAGAAGTGGTCTTCATAATTAAGCAGTAACCTGCATAATTGTTTCTTGATTGGTATTGGTAGTGCCGATAGGGTTCCACCTATTTCAGTGAAATCCCTTGTCATCCTGTTGACTGCTTCCCATTCTTCAGCGATTAGTTTGTTCTTGGATCTGCTGATGATAATAATATCTGAGCTGTTGTAATTTACTTTTGTTGAACTTTCTGGTTCGATGTTTGTTAGTGCTCTGCAGACTGCAAATAATCCTTTTACCAGATAATCTGGTCTTTTTTCATAATTCTGAAGATTGTCCCTCCATGGATATTCGTTGTTTGAGACCCCCATAAGAATGACGGCCTTTGATCCCAATAGTAGTCTTTGATTTTCATCAAAGATAGGATAGCTGCTGGTGTATTTGAGGAAGATTTCTCTACCTCTTGCAAATGACTCCAAGTATCTTTTGATGATAAGTCTCATTTTCTGGGGGAAATAGTCAAATGTCTTCAATTTGGTTGTATATATAGTGTCTATAAGACCGTACTGGTGTAGGTCGAATAGTAGTTCTGCTGTTGCTTCTTCGGTGATTACCGCCTTTGGTCCTCCTCTATTCACCGGATAGAATCCCATGGTGGTATTCTGTTCCAATTTTTCTTCATAATTTATTATTGTGTCCCAATGAGTCACAAAACTCTGGAACGTTGGTCTTCTTGCTTCTTCTTTTTCTTTGGTTGTTGGTATATTCCTGATGCTTGGTATTTTCAGTATCATTTTCTGTTGTTGCACTGGTGGTTCCTTCATGGCTATTGCCTTGTATGATTGTTTGAGTGCTTGTTCCGCTTCTTCCTTTGTTTTGAAAGATTGGTGCTGAACCGGCTTCCTAGTAATGTGCTGTGATGCGATGGCCTAGTTGTTGTATAGTCCTCTGAATGGTCCGTTAAAAATAACGTACCATTTATTATTTTTTCTCTCATCTTTTTCATATTTTTCTTTTTATTTTTCTTCATTTTCTACCATATCTGCCCATCTTGTGGTTTTGCTACTTGAGGCTTGTGTTTGTTGTTGTTGCTGGATTTCTTCAGGGATTTTCTTTAGTTGTTGTTGTAGGATGTTGATGGTATTTTTTAGTTCTTCCACCTCCCCCTGCAGAGAAGGACTTATGATTCGAGCGCCTGTTGCCGTTCCATCTTCTGCATTAGCTGGTTTGTTAGTGCCTTGATTATTCCTTCCATTCTCTCGTCAATGTGTCCGTGAATGGATTGTTGCTGGATTTGATGTACTTCAAATAAGGATTGTAGTAGTGGAGTTGTTGTTGCCACCTGATTAGTCGTCCTTTGTTGAAGTCTGCTTGTAATTTGTACCTCCAGAAACCTGTTACATATTTAGAATCGGTTTGAAGCTCAAACCTTGTTGATAATAATTCTAGTTTCCATTTTTTCAATGTTCTGAGACAGGCTAGTGTCTCTAATTCATGGATTGGATAATTCTGTTCAGTAGTAGTAAATGTTCCAGAAATATATTTGCATAATTTCTTGGAATATTTATCACTATTGAACGGAATTGATGGTGCTCGAGAATCCGAAGATTCAATAATTCTGTCCGAAGACTGATAATCTTTAGGCTTTTCGCCAGAGATATTAACCTCATTTTTCCCAATAGTATTACCAAAATCGTCCATTTGTAATAATTCTTTGCCATTTTGTATGGCCAACATGCATCCTGCCCATGTATCCTTAGATGAATCTGTCTGAATTATCAAAAAGTCTTTTTCACATGGATTATATAATTTTGGTAAATGTTGACATTTTTCTTTCATTAGTAAAACTGTTTTTGTATCTTGATCATTCCATGACCAAGGTGTTTTTTCAGAAATCTTTTTTTGTAAATGTTTTCTTTCTTTTGCAAGATCCTTAAGAAATCCTTGTTCACTTATATAATTTAGACATCCAAGAAAACGTTGAATTTGTTTTCTATTTTCAAGTTGATTAGGAAATTTATCAATCTTTTCCTTGGTATTGGGAGATAATTCAATTTCTCCGAAATTATTTATCTTCATTCCAAGATACTCAATTTCTTCCTGAATGAGTTTTGATTTCTTTTTTGAAATGATTAAACCTTTTTCTTTAATTCGATTTAAAACTGTTAAGAGTTTTTCACAATGGTCTTCCTTTGTTTGATTAGTGAAAATAATTATATCATCAATATAAGCAAGACAAAAGTCTTGTAATCCTTCTAGATTGTGATCCATAAAACGTTGATAAATTGCTGGTGCTTGTTTTAATCCAAAAGGTAAAACATTCCATTCATAATGTTTTTGTGGTGGACATGAAAAGGCCGTTAGTGGTTTAGTATTTTCATGTAATCTTAACTGCCAATATCCTGATTTAGCATCTAAACTACTAAACCATGTTTTTCCTTTAAGTTTTTCTAAGATGTAATCTTTTCGTGGTAACTTATAACTATCTCCGATTGTGTTTTCATTCAGTTTTTTTTATAATTGATGACCATTCGTCTTTTTCCTCTTTTTATTTCATTATTATTTTCGACATAGAATGCAGGTTGATGACACTCGATTTGACGTGATTATCAGCCTCATTTAAGCGACATTTCTTTGCTTAAGACATGGTTTTTAGGGTAGAATAACGAATATTCAATCGATTGCCCTATCTCGTGCCATTTGTGTTACCTTGGCCCGTTTCGGGTCTATTTGATGGTTTTCTAGTGTTTTTATGTTAGCACAGGTTTTTGCCGTCGAATAAGTAACCAAGGACGTGTCGAAGGCATGGGAACCTCGAGGATTGCACCGGAACCGATCAAAGGAGCCATTCAAGTTCAAACAAATTCCTGCCCGGTTTATACATATATTTTCGGCGAAAATACCCTTGGGTTTTCGCCGAAAATGGAAGAAGAACTCACTGACCCGATTGAGAGTAAGTTTTCGGCGAAAATACATTACTGTATTCGGCGAAAACTCCAAGCAAAACCAACAGGAAGAAACAGACGGATGAAGCTCCATTTAAACAGATGTTTTCGCTGAAAATATTGTTATATTTTTGGCGAAAATTCCAAGGGAAATTAAGAAATTGTCGGGTCCGTATAAGTACAGAAATCGGCGGCTAATAAAAAAAAGAACAGACTTTCATCACTGACAACTGACGACGGACACAACAGAGAGGGGAGAGAGGGCGAGTAGATAGAGTTCAAAGAGCCAGGAACGGATCGTGACGCCATCCATCCATCTCGGAGAACCAGTGCTAGGAGTTGAAGATCCAGCAGATTGAGGCTGCCAGGAAACATCGAAATTAGGTTTTACTGTTCTTCTCTGTCTTCCTATCTGAGATGTATTCTTCGTTAGTCTTCGATTCTTCTGTATTGAATATGAGTAACTAAACTTGTGTATCTTAGATTAGATGAACCCTAAGTGACCCAGGGCTTAAAGCGGTCACGGATCGGCGGTGATTAGATTCGAAATTCATTCAGTTTCATCTTTCATGTTTGATTTGTTCTTCGTTTTCTGTGTTTCTTGTCTGGTTTGGCCACCTAGATTATATTCTTGTTAAGCTAAGGATAGAAGCGAACGCTCGCCTTACTTTAAAACACCAAATCGAACAGTCAACCTTATAATTGGAATGTGCCTTTCGTAGGAACCGATTAGGGTTGACCCATTGCTAGAGTAACTCATTAATCACTAGAATTTGCACCAGTTAAGTTAAGTCATTGCGAGAGGCGACCGTACCCGGGCGGCTAATTAATCATGGTAGCTAGATCGGATAGAGCGAATGTTCGCCAGTCTTAAACCTAAGGTCAGGAGTTATGATGGTGTCTGTGAACTGAATGAACTAGAATCGAAAATCGCTGGTCTGTTGACTGCTGCTGCTCTGGCAATCTAAGGGGAATTCGAAGTCTAAGCATGTCTGTCATCTTTCTCGTCAATCAATCAATCTTTACTTTTTCTTCGTTTTAATTTCATTTCAATTTATCTTTGCAACTTTTAGATAGAAGTCATGGAACTCACACCACGCACCACGTGTTTAACCTTGGATTAAAACTGTCAACACCTTTGAGTAAGGAAGTAGAGGAAACCCCTGGAATACGATCTACCCTAGCTTCACAGCTTGGTAGTTATTTGATTGACTGCTATCCTGCAGCTCATCAAATTGGCGCCGTTGCCGGGAGTCTTCTATTTCGTTGAAAGAAGAGTTGGCATTTTAATTCTTCTACCCTTTCCATCTTTCATTTTTTTCCATTACACTTCGATTTTACACCGGTTGTGTTTTGTCTCTGTCTCTGGCAGATCATAGCAGGTACAGAAGTAGATCACTTCCGTTCCATCTTCCTTTACCGCAATGGCCACTCTTAAAAGTGTTGCGGACTATAGTAAGCCGCGTGCATCTAATCTTCGATCACCCATCACCGTGCTTTCTAATGACAATGTCCTGACTATGAGATTCAGATTCCTCTCCTGGAGCTAATCTCTAGGGACATACAATTCGAGGGAAGACCAGATGATAACCCCTGCACACACATAACCAACTTTTTGGCTGTCTGCGACACCTCCAAGTCTGGGAATCTCAACAAGAATGTGCTATATCTCCGAGCTTTCCCATTTTCTCTCAGGGGTGCAGCTAAACAATGGCTTAGCAGCAAACCGCCAGGTCACTACACTGACTGGGAGGCATTAGCTCAAGATTTTGTTGAGGAATACTTTCCTCCTGCAAGAACAACTGCTTATAAAGACCGCATTTCCAGATTCACTCAGAGAGAGGATGCAAGCCTGTATGACACTTGGAACGAATTCCAGTCTCTTCTCTTCGACTGCCCTCACCATGGGTATGAACAAAGACAGCTGGCTAAATTCTTTGCTCGTGGTATGCGCAAAGAATCTGCAAACTGGGTCAACACACTAGCTGGCGGAGATTGCACCGCTCTCACTCCTCAGGATGCTCTTCTGCATTTTGCTGACTGTGCTTCAAAATCTAGAAACTGGGAGAGGCAAATAGAAGGAACCAAGAGTCAGAGCCAGAGTCAGATAAGTGTTGCAGAGCAGATCAAGGCAGAAGTTCAGAAGCATCTACAAGCAGCTGGTATTCCCCTCGAATCTTCGTCAACTACCATCTTTTCGGTTGACTGTGGATGGTGTGGATCCTGTGCTCACAACGGTGGAAGCTGCCTCAAATTCGGTACAGCAGAAGTCTGGTCTACGGAAGAGATAAACTTCATTGATCAAGGCTTCACCAACAATCAGAAAGGCTACGCCGGTTACAGAAATTACGTGCCACGGAAGCAGAGCAACCGGTTAGTAGATCCTCATTATAGACCTCCGGGATTCGTTGGAGGACAACACCAGTTTCAGGCAAAACCATACTACAATAGGGACATAGACTATGAGAGGAAGTTTGATCAAATCATGAGCCGACTTGACGACCATGACATTCAGTTAAAAGCTCAAGCGGCACTTAATCAAGGGCAAAGAGCTCAAAGTCAAAGAATAGAGGACGCTATAAGCACCATGGCTAAACTTTTTACTAGCAACCCCCTCCTTAATCCAGAAGCATTTCAAGCAGATTCCGATACAAGGAGCGAACACGCTCAAGCTATTACCACAAGGAGCTGCAAGCAAACAACTGATCCAAAAGCTCCGGAACCTGACATGATACCAGATACTAGTGCTGCCATAGATATGCCAGAAATAGAAGATATCACAGAAGAGGAAGAAGAAGCACCTGCTGCTCCTCCTCCACCGCCCAAGACAGCTCCTGAACCCGTCTTGGCGTCGTATGTACCTAGGATCCCTTTTCCAAAAGCTGCAAGGAGCAAAGCCAAGGATCACGACACTCAGTATAAAAAATGGTACAATGTTCTTAAGACTGCAGAAATCAAGATACCAGTGACAGAAGCTGTAGAGATTATACCACCACTTGGGAAGTTCTTTAAAGACCTAGTGAAGAAAGTGAAGAGCGGAGAGGTGTACTCTGTTACGCTCACTAATGAATGCGCTTCTATTCTCGGTGCGCCATCTCCCATGCGACAGCCGTCACCACTGCCAGCTAAGTGTCCTGATCCAGGTTCTTTTACATTACCGTGCGTTATTAATGGCATTCAAATTGATCGCAGTCTGGTTGATTCTGGTGCCTCTGTTAATGTTATGCCTGTTTATCTATATGAAAAGTTGAATCTAGGGCAATTAAAACCGATTACTCTGCATCTCGTTTTAGCCGATAGGTCTGTCAAACGACCCAGAGGTATAATAGAAGATGTAACTATTTGCTGTGGTCCGTTTACTATAATTGCAGATTTTGTTGTTCTAGATACTCGTGAGTTAGACGGAACACTCATCCTAGGTCGACCTTTCTTAGCATCTGCTGGTGTGAATATAAACTGTAAACAAGGCCTGTTAACTTTAAGTGTAGGTCAAGAGAGTGTTGCATTCTGCATTAAAGATAGCATGAGATATTCTATTGCTCAAGATGATAAATATTATGCTATTGACCCCTTAGAGTTGGCCTCGGCCGACTCCTTTACTAATGCTTTATCTAGTGATCCGCTAGAGTTGTGTTTGATTTCAGGGATTGATAATGCGTTAGAAGACCCAGAGCAGTGCTTATGGCAAGATGAGCTAGATGAACAAAAGGTGACATTCACACCCACCACTGCGCCTACCCATATTGAGCCAGCGTCGAGTCGGATTACTACTTCATATGAGAATCCGCCAGAACTCACTCTGAAGGAGCTGCCTGACCACTTAGAATACGCATTTCTGGGAAAGGACTGCCAGTTACCTGTCATCATCAATGCGAATCTATCGCCCGAGCAGAAAGGGCAACTGATCGGGCTACTCAAGAAGCACGTCCGAGCTATTGCCTGGCAGTTAGCAGACATCAGAGGCATCTCTGAAACCTTTTGCAAACACCGGATAGTCGTTGATGAGGAATTCAAACCAGTCAGACAACCGCAACGCCGACTTAACCCTCTGATGCAGGAAGTTGTAAAGAAAGAAGTACTCAAGCTTCTAGATGCCGGTATCATCTATCCTATTGCCGACAGTCTTTGGGTCAGTCCGACTCAAGTCGTTCCGAAGAAAGGAGGAATTACAGTCATCCCTAATCCAAAGGGTGAGCTCATTCCTACCCGAACAGTTACCGGATGGAGAGTCTGTATCGATTATCGACGATTAAATGATGCCACCAAGAAGGATCACTTTCCACTGCCGTTCATTGATCAGATGCTTGAACGATTGGCTGGTCATGAATACTACTGCTTCTTGGACGGGATGTCCGGTTACTTTCATATCCCTATTGAGCTTGCCGATCAAGAGAAGACGACCTTCACATGCCCGTTCGGTATGTTTGCTTATCGTCGTATTCCTTTTGGTTTATGTAATGCACCTGCTACCTTTCAGAGATGCATGCTTGCAATATTTGGAGATCTGGTAGAGAATGTGGTGGAGGTGTTCATGGATGACTTCTCCATCTATGGAGATTCATTTTCCAAGTGTCTTGCTAATCTGGACAAGGTGCTGGCTCGTTGTGAGGAGACCAACCTAGCTCTTAGCTGGGAGAAATGTCATTTCATGGTTACAGAAGGCATTGTTTTAGGCCACAGGATATCTAAGATCGGTATAGAAGTCGACCGTGCCAAGCTTGAGACCATTGCCAGCCTACCACCGCCGACCTCAGTCAAGACAGTTTGAAGTTTTCTCGGTCATGCTGGATTCTACCGGAGATTCATCATAGATTTCTCCAAGATCACCCTTCTAATGACGAAGCTCCTTGAGAAAGAGGTTCCTTTCGTCTTTGACAAAGCCTGTCTCGAAGCCTTTGAGACTCTGAAGACTCAACTTACCACCGCACCGATTCTTACAGCACCAGATTGGAATCTTCCATTCGAGATCATGTGCGATGCTAGTGATTTCGCCGTTGGCGCGGTTCTTGGTCAGAGAAAGAAGAAGAGATTTCATCCTATCTACTTTGCGAGCAAGACACTCAATGATGCTCAGAGGAACTACACTACTACGGAGAAAGAGCTTCTGGCTATCGTTTTCTCCTTTGATAAGTTTAGACAGTATCTGGTTCTTTCACATACCATTGTCTACACAGATCATGCCGCTCTGCGCCATCTTTTAGCCAAGCAGGATTCAAAGCCACCTCTCATCCGATGGATCCTCCTTCTTCAAGAATTGACATAGAAATAAAAGACAAGAAAGGAGCAGAGAACTTAGCAGCGGATCATCTTTCTCGCCTCGAGGAATCACAAGCAGGTAAGTCTACCACCCCTATCAATGATTCTTTCCCTGACGAGCTGTTGCGTGTTGAAACATATGAACAGGTTAACAGCATAGCTATTGAGCCCTGGGCGATTCCTCACGCTCAAGATTTGAGTAATGTTGCCGACTCAGAGGAACCATGGTATGCAACCCTGGCTAATTACCTCTCCCATGGCATTGTACCTCCTGAACTGGATTACAATGCACGCAAGAAGCTCTTTAAAGAAGCCAAGTCATACTTCTGGGATGAGCCTTTCTTATATCGCATCAGTTTTGACGGAATGATCCGGAGATGTGTCTCCTACACTGAAGCAGCTGACATCATTCGTAAATGCCATGAAGGACAGTTTGGCGGACACTTCGGAGGCAACCGCACTGCGAGAAAGGTACTCGAAACAGGTTTCAACTGGCCCTCGATCTTTAGTGATTGCGATGTTTTTGCTCGACGTTGTGATGCGTGCCAGCGATCAGGTAACATCTCAAACCGTAATGAGATGCCCCAAATTGTTTCTTTAACTGTTGAAATTTTTGATGTTTGGGGAATCGATTTTATGGGTCCGTTCACACCCTCCAACGGAAACAAGTACATTCTTGTAGCCGTTGATTACGTTTCTAAGTGGGCTGAGGCTGAAGCTTTACCCACTAATGATTCTAGAGTGGTGGGTCGGTTCCTTACCCTTCTTTTCACGCGTTTCGGTTCACCTCGCTTCATCATAAGCGATAGGGGAACCCACTTCCACGGGCAATTCACCGGGTGTGCGAACGTTTCGGCGTCACCCACCGTATGTCCACTGCTTACCATCCTCAAGCGAATGGTCAGGCGGAAGTGACGAACGGTGAAATCAAGCGGATTCTTGATAGGACAGTTGGCCGGTCTCGCAAGGACTGGTCATCTAAGCTCAATGACGCCTTATGGGCTTATCAAACTGCCTACAAGACTCCCATCGGTACCTCACCTATCAGCTGGTCTATGGCAAGTCATGCCATTTACCAGTTGAGCTTGAGCACAAGGCATTCTGGGCTAATAATGAGTTGAACATGAGCTATGCAGTAGCAGGTAACAACCGCCATAACCAGATCGCGGAGCTTGAGGAGCACCGACTTCACGCATACGAGAGCACGAAGTTATACAAAGAGCGCACGAAGAAAATTCATGACTCTCAGCTGAATACCATCAACCAGTTCTATCCCGGAGAAGAAGTACTCTTATATAACTCTCGATTGAAGCTCTTCCCGGGTAAGTTGAAATCCCGATGGTCTGGCCCTTATACCGTGGTCCGACAGACACCCTTAGGCAGCGTCTACATTAAATTGCACGATCAAGAGCCGTTTGTGGTCAACGGGCATAGGCTTAAGAAGTATCTGCAAGGGTTAGCTGTCTCTTCCATAGACGTGCACTACCTTGTTTTGGAATCCTGACACGAATCCAGGTATCGTCTGGCTCACGTACGTTAAACAAGAGCGCTTCGTGGGAGGCAACCCACAGCTGGAGTCAATTATTTTTCGTTTTGAGTCGCTTTTGTTTTTAACCCTTCTAAAAAAAAAAACTGCCGACCATTTTCAAGTAAATTTTCGGCGAAAATATCTCTTTATTTTCGCTGAAAACTCAAGGGCAAAATCAACCTATTTTCTCCTGTTTCTCTTCGCCGCCGCTTTTTGCCGAAATCCACCATCTTTTCACCGAAAATATTTCCTCCATTCCCACTAAGATTTTCGCCAAAAATCTAGCTGTCTTTTCGCCGAAAACGCTGGTTCAAATTCACCTGTTTATCCTGTTTGAAATTTTCGCCGAAAAGTCCCATGGTTTTTTCGCCGAAAACTTTTGTGCTATCCTTCGACTATTTAAGCGGCCCCATCCTTCATAATTTCGGTCCAGCATCCGAAAACTTTGAACAAATAACTCACCCTCCCTGTTTAAAAAAAAATCGCCGCCGCCCCTAATCCGCCGATTAGTCGCTGCCGCCGTCTCCTTAGCCGCCGCCGCCGACAGTCACCTTACCTCCTTCCCTTGCCCCTGTTTCAAAACCCTAGAATCGAAGTTTTTCAGCTCCGGTTCCGGCCGACCTAGCTTTCAAGTTTTTCTTCGATTCCTCGGATTTCCAATCGTTTTCTCGAATCATGTCTTCACGGTTAGTTGTTCAGCCCTTGATTTTGAATCTTTTGGCTTTTTGACTTTCGGTTTTTGGCACGATTGACTTGGGTTGACTTTTGGTTCTCCCTTATTTTTTCTTGATTGCTTTGTCGGTATCACTTGGCTAGGTTCTGGTATTGTTTTGTGGCCTTTTCAGAATCGTGATTTTTTTTGTCTGTGAGATCGTGTTAATGAATCATTCCATTCCTCATGCTTGCTGAATGAATTGACTGTTCTTTATTGCTTTACCTCGATTCAATGATCTCTCGGCTACTTTGTTTACCCCACCTTGTCAGTTTAAGTGTGGGGTAAGATTCTTGTCATCTGACGCTGTTCTTCTCTGAGCTATGTTTTACAGGGCTCCCAAACGATTTAAGACTACCAGTGCAGATAGAGCTCAGCGATCCTCTGCTCGCCAGAGCCGAACACCGTACCGCCGACCACCCGCCCCAACCGCACAGACATCGACGGCTGTGGCCATCATCCCCGAGGATGCACCGACCCCTGCGACTCCTATCTCCTCTATTCCTCCACCTGCCAATGAGTCTGTGCACCCCTTCATCGCAGCCCTGGAACCGCACCAGTTTGAGGTTTTTCAGAAGATCAAAGCCATTCCTCCAGCTAAAGTGGCAGTTCTCTCTCTAGACAATCTCAAGGCGCACAATCCGGCTTGGCACTCGACTGTCGACACCGTCCTTAATAAAGTCGGTTTACGTGTGCTGACTGCACATGGCTCCCCCTACCCGCTTGTCGCTCTCCAAGAGTTCTGGAGTTCATTCTGGCACCTCACCCCGAAGCCCATTCATGAGCAGAAATTCGTCTTCTTTCGCCTCGAGGTGTTCTCCATGAGAAGTCCATCCACGAGTTCGGCCTCCTGCTGGATCCGCACGTCAACATCACTACAACTACCGCTGGCTTCAAGGACACATACTCCATCACGAGTGTCCCTTACCAAGACGTGTGGAGATGGGCTACCTGCGGAGTCGAGCCCTCACCCATCGTACACCCCACGAGGAGGATGCCAACATGCATTCTGGTTGGTGGCTTGCACGATTCTTTCACAAGCGCACTACCACCAAGAAGCTTCCTTCTGAGCTCCCAGGGGGCCTTTCATTTCACTTCTGATCGACAACCTCTAGCTCGGTGAAAAATGGGGCCCCGATATCCCTCGTATCCCGATTGAGCATATAGGTGCTGACCTGGCCATAGCACGGGGCATCGACCTGTCATTGGATTTCGAGCATTGCGAACCACTTCCTCACCGCATTCCACAGTCAGCTGACCGCCCGCCATCGCGAGCGCAAATCACTGCGGAGATGAATGAGAGGCTGGCGCGTATTGAGAAGTGGCAGATAGACTACTCGGCTGGTTTGCTTCAATGACAGAAGGACCGGGTAGCACATGAGGAGAACCAGAACGAGCGATGGACCATTCTTTAGCAGTTCTTGGCCGACCAGTCTGCCAGACACAAGGAAGAGCTCGCTTGGCGACAACAGATGGAGCAGCGGTTCGCCATTTCCTCCATTCCTACGGCACCTCCACCTCCTCCCGCGGAACAGTGATCAAGTTGTTTCTATCCTTTTCCTTTCTTTTCTTTCTTCTTTTCGGGTCTCGATCCAATTTTATTCTGTGTGGATCCGGGGCACTTGTCCTGGTTTCCTTTTGATCTTTTTGTTGTTTGTGTTTTATAGGATTTTGAGTAGCTACTCTGCCCCGCTCTAACGTCTCCACGTTCATCCACTACACCGCCCTTCACCCTTCAGGTTCTCGTATCTCTCTCCTTCAGTTTGGTCCTGTGAGGACACAGAACAGTCTAAGTGTGGGGTAGGATGTTAGAGAACCGTGCATGATCTTGATTGCCTATATCTTTGTGTGTGCCTCGTGATTCCATTCCAGTCTCTCTAGCATTAGAATGGCTCAGTTCTTGATTTTTGATGTTAAGTTGTTGTTTAAACTTTCATAATGATGCTTAGACTGCTTAACCTAGAACTTGAGAACCAACTTGTATACTTTGATGTTAAATTGTCTGGTCAGAACAGAATTTTAAAATCACACTTGTAGTTTGTAGCCTTGATTGCATGAAAATGATCGAATCCGACTAGCAAACCAACGGTGAGCTTTTGATCCATTGCACATAACTTGCAATTTTAATTCTTTCTGAGTGGTTTTCTGTTTACTTGAATGAGTTAGAATTTGCATGAGACCTACTCGAGACCACACGATGACACGAGTTCTAGAAGGATATGGGCACCTAGATTCAGCAACTAAGCCAAATAGCCTACCAAACGATAAAATCCACTAGGTTTAGACCCTTGAGCTTGGCCTGTTCTTTCGGTTCGATAATACATTACAGCCATTTCCCATTTCTTTCATTCCCCGTTGATCCCCTGTGGTTGTAGTTCTAGATTGACCTACCGGAAGTCGGTTTGTGGTAACTTGCCTATAGCCATTAAACAGGTGGTCTTAGCTAATATGTCCAGACGTGTAAACCCCTCTAGCAACTAAAAGAAAAATCGGCACAAAAAAAAGTAAGTAAAAGAAAGAAAAAGAGAAAAATTTCAAAAAAAAATAGTAAAGAAAAGAAGAAAATCAGAAAAAGTTCGAAGTTTCTAGTTCAATAAAACGTTCTTCTCCCTACAAATGGAAGAACGAAGTCAAAAGAAACGTGCAAAAGTTTAAAAGAAAAAAATTGTTTAAAGAAAAAAAAGGAATAAGTGCTAGGTTGCTTGAGGGTATCATAGGACGAGCGTTCATCATTCCACCCGTGTTTGGTTAGACGGTAGGAAGCCATAGATTAGATTCGAGGGAAGTTAGTCGAAAGCTACACCGCACAAAGCCATCATCATACACTCCCATCATCCATCTCATTATAAACCCAAGTAGTGTAGTATTCATTACGGTCCTAGCAGGGAAGTCCTTCTTGACTAGATACTTGTGTTGTCACGGTGGTGGAGATGTGGTCGAAATGCAAACCTATGACAGAATTCGGTAACAGAAAATGATCGAGAGCAGAAACACGTCCTTAAACACAGAGAGTGAGAGTTCCCATTGTACTATATATATCCTGTGTGAGGAGTCTGGTCGGTCAGGTCAAATTCGTGCATAATTGGTTGCTAATTACTTGTCGTGTGCAGTTTATTAGTGAGACCAGGTAGTTTGGCTGATCTATATGCATGTTAGGTTTCTTGTTCTAGGATCGAGCTGTCTAATAATTCATTGTGTTTGATTGAGCTCCAATTTAACTGATCTTATCAATTGTGAACATGGGCGTTTCTATTCAGTTTGCTTGAGGACAAGCAAAAGCTTAAGTATGGGGTATTTGATGACACTCGATTTGACGTGATTATCAGCCTCATTTAAGCGACATTTCTTTGCTTAAGACATGGTTTTTAGGGTAGAATAACGAATTTTCAATCGATTGCCCTATCTCGTGCCATTTGTGTTACCTTGGCCCGTTTCGGGTCTATTTGATGGTTTTCTAGTGTTTTTATGTTAGCACAGGTTTTTGCCGTCAAATAAGTAACCAAGGACGTGTCGAAGGCATG
The DNA here is from genome assembly GCA_034768395.1 of Linum lewisii. NCBI lineage: Eukaryota > Viridiplantae > Streptophyta > Magnoliopsida > Malpighiales > Linaceae > Linum > Linum lewisii. The sequence continues at coordinate 11,345,716 of CM068299.1, forward strand.
GGAACCTCGAGGATTGTACCGGAACCGATCAAAGGAGCCATTCAAGTTCAAACAAATTCCTGCCCGGTTTATACATATATTTTCGGCGAAAATACCCTTGGGTTTTCGCCGAAAATGGAAGAAGAACTTACTGACCCGATTGAGAGTAAGTTTTCAGCGAAAATACATTACTGTATTCGGCGAAAACTCCAAGCAAAACCAACCAGAAGAAACAGACGGATGAAGCTCCATTTAAACAGATGTTTTCGCCGAAAATATCCTTATATATTCGGCGAAAATTCCAAGGGAAATTAAGAAATTGTCGGGTCCGTATAAGTACAGAAATCGGCGGCTAATAAAAAGAAGAACAGACTTTCATCACTGACAACTGACGATAGACACAACAGAGAGGGAGAGAGGGTGAGTAGATAGAGTTCAAAGAGCCAGGAACGGATCGTGACGCCATCCATCCATCTCGGAGAACCAGTGCTAGGAGTTGAAGATCCAGCAGATTGAGGCTGCCAGGAAACATCGAAATTAGGTTTTACAGTTCTTCTCTGTCTTCCTATCTGAGATGTATTCTTTGTTAGTCTTCGATTCTTCTATATTGAATATGAGTAGTGATGACACTCAATTTGACGTGATTATCAGCCTCATTTAAGCGACATTTCTTTGCTTAAGACATTGTTTTTAGGGTAGAATAACGAATATTCAATCGATTGCCCTATCTCGTGCCATTTGTTTACCTTGGCCCGTTTCGGTCAATTTGATGGTTTTCTAGTGTTTTTGTGTTAGCACAGGTTTTTGCCGTCAAATAGCGTAGCCATGGACGTGTCTAAGGCGTAGGAACCTCGAGGAATCAAACCGGAATCGATCAAAGGAGTCAATCAAGTCAAATCGAAAATCTGCCATTCACACTTACAGTTTCGGCGAAACCAGGCCCCCAGATTCGGCGAAATCAACAATGCAAATCAGCTGATGCCAAGTGAAGACTGATTTTGGTGAAACCATTAAGCTCTTCGGACCGAAAATGCAAGACAGAGAAATCATGGCCATTTACACAAGAATTTTCGCCGAAACTATCCCTATGGTTTCGGCGAAAACATCAGCTCAGCTCGCCCCAACTAGGGTTAAGTATTTATACTTAATCCGGCGGCCCGAGGAAGAAGGAGACGATTATAATTAATCATAATACAACTTTTCGAGATCAGATTTCTCTGAAGTTCGAGAGCGACGAGTTGGAGTTCAAAGAGCCGGATAGAGATCGTGACGCCATCCCTTCCACCTTGGAGAACCGGAGCTAGGAGTGCAACTTACCGAAGATCGGAGTCTGTCAGAGTCGTCTGAATTAGGTTTTTCAGATCCTTTTCTGTTCTTCCTTTGAATGATGAACTCTTTCCTTGTCTTTGTGTCTTTTGTAATGATCATGAGTAGCTAAACCCTTTAGAGCTTAGACTAGATGAACCCTAAGTGACCCAGGGCTTTAAAGCGGTCACGGATCGGCGGTGATTAGATTCGAAATTCAATCAGTTCTTTTTCATGTTTGATTCGTTCTTCATTGTTCATGTTTCTTGTCTGGATTGATCACCTAGATTAGATTCTTGTTAAGCTAAGGATAGAAGCGAACGCTCGCCTTACTTTAGAACATCGAATTAAACAATTAACCTTATAATTGGAGTGTGCCTTTCGTAGGAACCGGTTAGGGTTAATTCACTGCAAGAGTAACTCATTAATCACTAGTAATTACACCAATTAATTAAGTCGTTGCGAGAGGCGACCGTACCCGGGTGGCTAGTTAATCTTGGTAGTTAGAACGGATAGAGCGAACGTTCGCCGGTCTTAAACCTAAGGGTAAGGAGTTATGGTGGTGTCTTAGTAATTGATTGAATGAGAATCGAAATCCGCTGATCTGTTGATTGCCAATGCTCTGGGGAACGAAGGGGGATTCAAAGTCTAAGTTCGTCTGTCATTCTTGTTTCCAAACCCTATTTCTCAATCTGCTTTAGCTTAATCTTTTTAATTTTTCTGCATTCCTTAGAATTAGAAGTCGTGGAACTCACACCACGCACAACGTGTTTTTCCTTGAATAATTTGTTAGTTCTGAAGTAGCCAATCATTCGAAGGCCCGTGGAATACGATCTATCCTAGCTCTTGAGCTTGATAGTTATTTGATTGAACCTGCTCAGCACAACGACGGTTTCATCAAATTGGCGCTGTTGCCGGGGACTTCTTTTGATTGTTGAAAGAAGAACTGGCAATTTATTCTTCTATTTTCCATCTTTAATTTTTCCACCCACTTCGATTTTACGCCGTATTTTTGCTTTTGTTGCTTGTAGGTTGTTCTACAGGTTCATGAACCGCTCGATTGCTCATTCTCAGTTTAAGCCGGGTAATTCTGCTTCGCCGAAGAAACCACGAGCTCAGAAGCAAGTCATAACCACACCGCCTACACCACCTATCCCTCAAAAGATTGAGGAGTTGAAGGAGAACTCCACATCTTCATCCACTTCATCCACTACTTCAGATTCACCACCACCCTCTCCTTCCGTACTAGTTGCTCAGCGCACCGTGGCGGATTACTGTAGACCAAATGCGGCTTACCTCCGAGCTAGCGTCGTCGTGCCGCACAACGATGACGACCCTGATTATAATATGACAACCTTCGTCCTGAACATGGTCACTAAGAATCTTCGATTCGAAGGGAAGCTGCAAGAAAACCCCCGCACACATCTGGCTAACTTTCTGGACATGTGCGAGACGTTTAAGAGCGGGAATCTCAGTAAGAACAATCTTTGCTTACGAGCTTTCCCATTCTCTCTTAAAAGCAACGCCAAGGTATGGCTCAGCTCGAAACCACCTGGCTACTACACCGACTGGGATCATCTAGCTCAAGACTTCATAGAAGAATACTATCCCCCTTCAAGAACTACATTCTATAAGGATAGTATCGCTAGATTCTCTCAGAAGGAAGGAGTAAGTTTACACGACGCGTGGAACGACTTCCAAGCGCTTCTCTCTGAATGCCCTCATCACGGATTCAACCAGGGGCAGCTAGCTGAAATCTTTGCCCACGGGATGAATGAAGAAACAGCTGAATGGGTCAACATCTTAGCTGATGGCGACTGCACAGCACTTGAACCAGAAGCTGCTCTACTTCACTTTGCGGACTGCGCATCTAAGTCCAGAAATAGGGAAAGATAGTTTGGAGCAGCCAAGAGTCAACCAAGTTGTGAAGATCAGATTAAGATCGCAGTACAAAAACAAATGGAAGAGATCCTCGGTACAACTAATAACTGGCCTAACAAGGAAGTCAACTTCATTGATCACAGCTTCACCAGGGATCAAAGAGGCTACTCCGACTACCGTCAGTTCAGAACACCTCCTCAACAACGGGAAGGCTCCTATGAGCGTCCTCCCTACAACTTCCAACTCAACCAGAGCCGAAATCAATACATGGACAATGGTTATCAAGATCCTTCCAGATTCACCAGAGTACAGCAGCCTCCGAATCTTATCTCTGAGGACAATTGGGAGAGGAGAATAGCCAGGAAGTTTGATCTAATTACAGCAAGACTTGATGATCACGAGGAAAGATTCAAAGCGCAAGCTCTTCTCAATCAAGAACAGATAGCATCTGGACAGAGAATAGAGGATATGATAAATAAAATTGCTAGTACGATGGCTCGTATTCCCATTTTCAATCAGGCTCCGTCTCCAGACAGCTCCACTGTGAAGAACGAGCACGCTAAGGCCGTAACAACCAGGAGCAGTGAGCAGACCAGCCCGACTAAGAAAGAGGAAATTCCCGTTTCCAATAAGGGAGAGTGCTCGGCTATCGTCGCTCGACCACCACCCATACCTATTCCAGCTAAGTGCCCTGACCCTGGTCCTTTTACTTTACCTTTGAGCATTAATGACATTGAAATCGAGCGTAGCATAATTGACCTAGGTGCTTCTATAAATGTCATGCATATGTGTTTATATAAGAAACTGAACCTAGGGGAATTACAACCTGCCAACATGAATTTAATGTTCGCTGACAAAACTCTAAGAGAACCTAGAGGAATGATCCAGGATGTAATCACTTGCTGTGGCCCGTTCCGGTTTTTCGTTGATTATATAGTTATGGATACTCAAGAGACATATTCTACCCTTCTCTTGGGTCGGTCATTCATGGTGACAGCCGGAATTAATGTCAATGTTCCTAATGGCTCTCTAACTGTAAGGGTGGGGAAGGATACTGCAACATTCCGTCTCAAGGACGGGATGAAATACATTCCTAAGGAAGACTTAAATTGTTTATCTGTAGAGATTGTGGAGTTGGCCTCGGTCAACTTCATTTCTAATGTTTCTTCCAGTGTTTCGAGATCAATTGACACTGCAGGTGTTGGACAGGGTACCGAGAAGAAGCCAGAAATATCAGTTTAGAAGCCACCTAAGAAGAAGAAGGAACTGCAAGCCTCTTCTAAACCACCGAGCAGACCTCGAGGAAAGAACAAGAAGACAAAGACCCAAATGGTCTGGAGACCAAAAGCTCCACTGTCTTCCACCGAGCCAGCTGCGCCACCAATTCGTTCCGAGAAACCGGCGCCGGAACAAGTATGGAGGGAGAAGCCGAAAGCATCTCCTAAGGAAGTACTAACGATCACCGATCCTGGTGATAACAAGCCGAAGAAGAAGGAAAAAGAGAAACCGACAGTCCTCATTCCTTCCATCGTCACACTAAAGAAGGATGACCTCTCGAGAGAGCTGTTCGGACCATTCAAGTTCGTTGATCATCTTCCCGACGGACGTACCAAGCTTTTGCATGCGAACGGGAAGAAATTCACGTTTACCGGAGAAGTCCCGAAGCTGTACTTTATGAACTCCGACGCGAGCGTGAAGGAGAATCTAAGTTGGGATGTCTCCTAATACCGTCCAGGTATCGTCCAGCTCAAGGACGTTAATAAAAGAGCGCTTCGTGGGAGGCAACCCACGGCTGGAGTCAGTTTTGTTTTGTTTCAACCTTGGTCTTTTAGAGTCGGTTCGGGAGAGCCAAAAGTGTCAGTTTGTTTGATTTATTATTTTTCGTGTAGAGTCTGCATGTCATAGAGTCAGTCGCAAGTTGATTGAGGTCGTTCCGATTTTTATGGATTTAACTGTGATTTTCTGAAGTTGGCCTGATTTACGAAAATATTTTAACCCCGAACAGTTCAAAATTTTCGGTGAAACCACCCTTGTTTTCGGCGAAACCGATCTTCAAATTTCGAACCTGTTCTCCTGTTCCTCATTTTCGGTTCGAAAATTTTCTGATTTCGGCGAAACCATCCCAACTAAAATTTTCGGCGAAACTGAGCTTCCATTTTCGGCGAAACCGCCAGTTCAAATCGGTCAATCCATTTTAACTAGTAGTTTCGGCGAAACCACCCCCCTACTTTTGCCGAAACTGATTTGCAAAATCACTTAATTTATCCTTTTAAAAAATCCGGTTCACTTCCTCTCTCCTTCTCTTATTTTCGCTCAGCCTACCCGAAACACCCCCTCTACTTTTGAAATCGCCGAACGCCCCACTTTCAACACCCGCCGTCACCGCCGTTTCACTCGCCGCCGCCGTCGCCGACCGCCGCCGCACCTCTCCCCTCCTCATTCCGATCCCAACAAGCCCTAGAACGTTCGAATCGGAGCTTTGCAGCTCCAATTCTCCGAAACCCTAGTTTTCAAGTTTTTCACCGATTCCTCTCAACCCGTTCAGTTTTTGCTTCCATGGCTTCAAGGTCAGTTGTATAACTTTTCAATACGAATCTTTTGACATGTAGATTGCTGAATTTCGTCGGGGTTGACTTTTGGTTGACTTTTCGGTTTGCCTCGCTTTACGTGCCGACTGTTTCGTGTGAACTAGGATTGACTGAAGCTATAGAACTGTTCTAGGATGCTTAGGAAGTTCAGTGCTTAATTTCCATATCATTTGGTCATGTGTTGCTATGCATACGAGTAATTTCTTGTTATGTTGACTTTTGTGAGAAATGTCGGTTTGACTTTGAACTGTGTTGATCATTTGGCTGCCCCAAGTGTTCATTCTTGCTCATATTATCGTGCTGCCAATTGAAATAATATTTTACCGTCATTCTCCGAGTTGTGACAGTCTCGCCATGATTAGGGTCCAATATGCTTAAATGTTGACTTTCTCAATGTCGGTTTGACTTTATGAGCTCTGATTGTAATTATCCGATTCTAGCTATTCTTAAGACATGTGTTCTAATGTCTATGATTACCGGTTACTCCGCTTTACTTACCCCACTTAGTTTCCCTCGTTTCTTTGTGAAATTGAGTTTTTCTACTAAGTGTGGGGTAGGATCTTAGTTGACTAATCTGATTTCAATCTGGTTTAGGAACACCTTTGAGCGCATGACTAAGGCGCGAATTTCCCCCACCCTGACACCTCTGACCAGTGATGATCAGGCAGTTGGGAGACTCCCTTTGCTTCAGGTTCTGTTACACTTACCTCCGCTCTCTAGATCCGTGCTTACCCTCTGAAATCAACCGTCCTCTTCCAGGTTCTTCCATTCCACTCTGAATTCTATAATTAGTCCTGTGAGGAAACAGTCCGATTTAAGTGTGGGGTAGGATGCTAGAGAACCTTGCATGAACTTGATTGCGCTTGATTGTGTTTTGTGTGCCTCGTGATTCCATTCCAGTCTCTCTAGCATTAGAATGGCTCAGTTCTTGATTTTTGATGTTAAGTTGTTGTTCAAACTTTCATAATGATGCTTAGACTGCTTAACCTAGAACTTGAGAACCAACTTGTATCCTTTGATGCTAAATTGCCTGGTCAGAACAGAATTTTAAAATCACACTTGTAGTTTGTAGCCTTGATTGCATGAAAATGACCGAATCCGACTAGCAAACCAACTGTGAGCTTTTGATCCATTGCACGTAACTTGCAATTTAAATTCTTTCTGAGTGGTTTTCTGTTTACTTGAATGAGTTAGAATTTGCATGAAACCTACTCGAGACCACACGATGACACGAGTTCTAGAAGGATAGGGGCACCTAGATTCAGCTACTAAGCCAGATAGCCTACCTTAACGATAAAATCCACTAGGTTTAGACCCTTGAGCTTGGCCTGTTCTTTCGGTTCGATAATACATTAGAGCCATTTCCCATTTCTTTCATTCCCCATTGATCCCCTGTGGTTGTAGTTCTAGATTGACCTACCGAAAGTCGGTTTGTGGTAACCTGCCTATAGCCATTAAACAGGTGGTCTTAGCTATCATGTCCAGACGTGTAAACCCCTCTAGCAACTAAAAGAAAAATCGGCACAAAAGAAAAAATAAAGTAAGAAAAGAAGCAAGCTTCAGAAAAAATGAAGAAAGAAGAAAATCAGAAAAAGTTCAAAGTTTAGTTCAAATAAAACGTTCTTCTCCCTACAAATGGAAGAACGAAGTCGTAAGAAAAGTTGAAAAGAAAAATGTATGCAAAAGAAAAAGAATAAGTGCTAGGTTGCTTGAGGGTATCATAGGACGAGCGTTCATCATTCCACCAGTGTTTGGTTAGACGGTAGGAAGCCATAGATTAGATTCGAGGGAAGTTAGTCGAAAGCTACACCGCACCAAGCCATCATCATTCATTCCCATCATCCATCTCATTATAAACCCGAGTAGTGTAGAATTCATTACGGTCCTAGCAGGGAAGTCCTTCTTGACTACATACTCGTGGTGTCACAGTGGTGGAGATGTGGTCGAAATGCAAACCTATGACAGAATTCGGTAACAGAGAATGATCGAGAGCAGAAACACGTCCTTAAACACAGAGAGTGAGAGTCCCCATTGTACTAAATATATCCTGTGTGAGAAGTCTGGTCGGTCAGGTCAAATTCGTGCATGATTGATTGCTAATTACTTGTCGTGTGCAGTTTATTAGTGAGACCAGGTAGTTTGGCTGATCAGTATGCATGTTAGGTTTCTTGTTCTAGGATCGATCTGTCTAATAATTCATTGTGTCTGATTGAGATCCAATTTAATCGATCTTATCATTTATGAACATGAGCGTTTCTATTCAGTTTGCTTGAGGACAAGCAAAAGCTTAAGTGTGGGATATTTGATGACACTCGATTTGACGTGATTATCAGCCTCATTTAAGCGACATTTCTTTGCTTAAGACATTGTTTTTAGGGTAGAATAACGAATATTCAATCGATTGCCCTATCTCGTGCCATTTGTGTTACCTTGGCCCGTTTCGGGTCTATTTGGTGGTTTTCTAGTGTTTTTGTGTTAGCACAGGTTTTTGCCGTCAAATAGCGTAGCCATGGACGTGTCTAAGGCGTAGGAACCTCGAGGAATCAAACCGGAATCGATCAAAGGAGTCAATCAAGTCAAACCAAAAATCTGCCATTCACACTTACAGTTTCGGCGAAACCAGGCCCCCAGATTCGGCGAAATCAACAATGCAAATCAGCTGATGCCAAGTGAAGACTGATTTCGGCGAAACCATTAAGCTCTTCGGACCGAAAATGCAGGACAGAGAAATCATGGCCATTTACACAAGAATTTTCGCCGAAACTATCCCTATGGTTTCGGCGAAAACATCAGCTCAGCTTGGCCCAACTAGGGTTAAGTATTTATACTTAATCCGGCGGTCCGAGGAAGAAGGAGACGATCATAATTAATCATAATACAACTTTTTGAGATCAGATTTCTCTGAAGTTCGAGAGCGAAGAGTTGGAGTTCGAAGAGCCGGATAGAGATCCTGACGCCATCCCTTCCACCTTGGAGAACCAGAGCTAGGAGTGCAACTTACCGAAGATCGGAGTCTGTCAGAGTCGTCTGAATTAGGTTTTTCAGATCCTTTTCTGTTTTTTCTTTGAATGATGAACTCTTTCCTTGTCTTTGTGTCTTTTGTAATGATCATGAGTAGCTAAACCCTTTAGAGCTTAGACTAGATGAACCCTAAGTGACCCAGGGCTTTAAAGCGGTCACGGATCGGCGGTGATTAGATTCGAAATTCAATCAGTTCTTTTTCATGTTTGATTCGTTCTTCATTGTTCATGTTTCTTGTCTGGATTGATCACCTAGATTAGATTCTTGTTAAGCTAAGGATAGAAGAGAACGCTCGCCTTACTTTAGAACATCGAATTAAACAATTAACCTTATAATTGGAGTGTGCCTTTCGTAGGAACCGGTTAGGGTTAATTCACTGCAAGAGTAACTCATTAATCACTAGTAATTACACCAATTAATTAAGTCGTTGCGAGAGGCGACCGTACCCGGGCGGCTAGTTAATCTTGGTAGTTAGAACGGATAGAGCGAACGTTCGCCGGTCTTAAATCTAAGGGTAAGGAGTTATGGTGGTGTCTTAGTAATTGATTGAATGAGAATCGAAATCCGCTGATCTGTTGATTGCCAATGCTCTGGGGAACGAAGGGGGATTCAAAGTCTAAGTTCGTCTGTCATTCTTGTTTCCAAACCCTATTTCTCAATCTGCTTTAGTTTAATCTTTTTAATTTTTCTGCATTCCTTAGAATTAGAAGTCGTGGAACTCACACCACGCACAACGTGTTTTTCCTTGAATAATTTGTTAGTTCTGAAGTAGCCAATCATTCGAAGGCCCGTGGAATACGATCTATCCTAGCTCTTGAGCTTGATAGTTATTTGATTGAACCTGCTCAGCACAACGACGGTTTCATCAAGTAGCTAAACTTGTGTAGCTTAGATTAGATGAACCCTAAGTGACCCAGGGCTTAAAGCGGTCACGGATCGGCGGTGATTAGATTCGAAATTCATTCAGTTTCATCTTTCATGTTTGATTTGTTCTTCGTTTTCTGTGTTTCTTGTCTGGTTTGGCCACCTAGATTAGATTCTTGTTAAGCTAAGGATAGAAGCGAACGCTCACCTTACTTTAAAACACCAAATCGAACAGTCAACCTTATAATTGGAATGTGCCTTTCGTAGGAACCGATTAGGGTTGACCCATTGCTAGAGTAACTCATTAATCACTAGAATTTGCACCAGTTAAGTTAAGTCGTTGCGAGAGGCGACCGTACCCGGGCGGCTAATTAATCGTGGTAGCTAGATCGGATAGAGCGAACGTTCGCCAGTCTTAAACCTAAGGGTCAAGAGTTATGATGGTGTCTGTGAACTGAATGAACTAGAATCGAAAATCGCTGGTCTGTTGACTGCTGCTACTCTAGCAATCTAAGGGGAATTCGAAGTCTAAGCATGTCTGTCATCTTTCTCGTCAATCAATCAATCTTTACTTTTTCTTCGTTTTGATTTCATTTCAATTTATCTTTGCAACTTTTAGAATAGAAGTCGTGGAACTTACACCACGCACCACGTGTTTAACCTTGGATTAAAACTGTCAACACCTTTGAGTAAGGAAGTAGAGGAAACCCCTGGAATACGATCTACCCTAGCTTCACAGCTTGGTAGTTATTTGATTGACCGCTATCCTGCAGCTCATCACAGGTGCACTATGTGGATTTATACTTTCTTTAATGATTCCCTTGTCTAGAAGTTCTTTGCATTCTTTCTGGAATTCTTCTACATCTCTCTGAGTATATTGAATTTTATTCGGAACATTAACTTCTATTGTTGGATCTTTTAATTTTATTTCTATTAACTCGATATTTTTATTTTCTCTATGTCTAGAGGGTGTTCACTACATACTTCATCTAGGGTTTCTTCAATGATTTCATGGCTTATCTGAATATATTCAAGCCTGTTCTTTATATTTTGTAGAACAATTTTTAAAGCTTCATTTTTCATTATTATCTTTGTTGTAATCATTTTGGATTCTTGATCTTTAATTTTTGGTATTATGGACCATGGGAAAAGGACCATCAAAGATATTTTCATAAAATAACTTTCAGATACTATAACTTATTTTATTAACAAATCAGTCCATGATAGAAGATACTTTAACAAATAGAGTCGGAAAAGTAGAAAAACAGTTGGGTGACTTACACCTAAGAATGACAAACGTATTAGAGGAAAATAATAAAATTTTAAAAGACATATTGAATCATCAAAATAATGAAAGACAAATAGAGTTATACACTGAATTAGATATAGCAAGAACCATAATAAGTAAAGTGGTTAAAACCAAGAATAAAAGCGGGAAAAATAATGAAGAACTCGAAGAAGAAATTAGGTTCAGAGAAATAATAACCAAACTTCAAGAAATAATAGTTAAAATCGAAAATAGGAGATATATAACAATAGAAGATTTAGAAAATTATAGAATTAAAAAGACAAGAACACTGAAAATAAACCCACCTTATAAAATAGCATGACAAACATAGACGAGAAAATTAATAAATTAAACGATTTACTAGCAGCCATTTCTATTAATTCAGAACCAGAAGATGATAATATCGAAAATGATAAAATAGTTCTGGATTATAGTAGTGATGAAAATCCCTATACAAATTATGTAAAAACCGAGAAACCAGAAAGCTCTAGGAAACGTGATTTTAATAATTATTCAGATGGACAAATCTCTTTTGACGAATATTTATACAAGAATTCATACACTCCTAGGAAAAACGGAGGATGGAATAAAATACCCCAATCATATATACCAAAATATTCAAATAATAATAGCCCTGATGTATTAGATTTAGATTGTAGTACTGATCCACTAAGAGATATGGAAGATTGGAAAAATAGAATAGGGATATTAATTCAAACCAACGAAGATCTAAAAAATCTAGCACCAGCAGAAATATTTAACTTTATAATTTATAAAACAACTGGAATAGTTTATCATTACTTAAGCACCATGGACATTCCTAGTAAAACTCTTATATATGGAGATAACGCTTTAGAAACATTTGAAAAAATTATACAAGTAATAACTCACGAATTTCTAGGAAGATTTCCTCAAGAAACAAAGCAGAATACGACACCAAGTCAACAAGCCATATGGCACTTAACTAATCTTAGAATGTGTAATATGTGTTATTTAGAACCCTTCATATGTGAATTTAGAAAATATTATTATCAGGTTATAGAACCTGCTAGTAAAGACTTAGACAAACTAATATATGCAAAATTACCACCCATAGTAGCATCTAAGGTAGAAGCAACTTTCGAAGAAGAATTAAGGAAAGAAAGTATCCCAAACACTCTCGGAGGAAGAATTTTAATTCTTCAAGAATGGCATAAGCAAGCATGTAACGAAGAAAAACTAAAAAAACAAGCTAAAATAAAATTATGTTGTGAACAAAGTATAGACAAGGTAGGAAAATACGGTTGTGAGAATGATGATAAGGTAAAATATTACAGAAAGAGACGTAAAAAATACAAAAAGATTAGGAAAGTTCCTTATAAAGAATATAAAAGAAACCAATATAAAAACCCTAATAGATATTTTAGAAATAGAAAACAATATAAACAAAAGAGTAAACAAACGGAATATTGTCCGAAAGGAAAAACCAACTGTCGATGTTGGTTATGTAATGAAGAAGGCATTATGCTAACAAATGTCCAAAGAAAAATAAGAATGATAAAAAACAAGAAGTATTAAGATTAGCATATGATTATGGTTTCGAACCAATAGAGGAGTCAGATTGTGAACTATCAGGCATTGAAATAGTCGAGTTGTATTCAGAATCATCATCGGATGAGTCCGAATAGAACTTTAGCTAAGGGAAATCCAAATGCAACATTTATAAAAATAACAATAGAAAATATAAATTACTTAGCATACATTGACACAGGGGCAACCCTCTGTTTTGCTAAAAGAAAACTATTAAAAATTGGGAAAAGCTTGAAAAACCCTTAAGATCATAGTTGCAGATAAATCAATACATGAAATATGGTATCCAAAAACTTATGTTCCTATCATCATAGAACAATACGTTTTTACTGCAAAAACTATATATCAACATGATTCTGGATTAGACCTTATTATAGGAAATAATTTTCTTCAACTATATCAACCTTTTATTCAAAGAATAAGAAGTATTAGTCTAAGGGCACCAAAAATGAAAGATCAAGAATCCAAAATGATTACAACAAAGATAATAACGAAAAATGAAGCTTTAAAAATTGTTCTACAAAATATAAAGAACAGGCTTGAATATATTCAGATAAGCCATGGAATCATTGAAGAAACCCTAGATGAAGTATGTAGTGAACACCCTCTAGACATAGAGAAAAATAAAAATATCGAGTTAATAGAAATAAAATTAAAAGATCCAACAATAGAAGTTAATGTTCCGAATAAAATTCAATATACTCAGAGAGATGTAGAAGAATTCCAGAAAGAATGCAAAGAACTTCTAGACAAGGGAATCATTAAAGAAAGTATAAGTCCACATAGTGCACCTGCATTCTATGTCGAAAATAATAATGAAATAAAAAGAGGAAAAAGACGAATGGTCATCAATTATAAAAAACTGAATGAAAACACAATCAGAGATAGTTATAAGTTACCACGAAAAGATTACATCTTAGAAAGACTTAAAGGAAAAACATGGTTTAGTAGTTTAGATGCTAAATCAGGATATTGGCAGTTAAGATTACATGAAAACACTAAACCACTAACGGCCTTTTCATGTCCACCACAAAAACATTATGAATGGAATGTTTTACCTTTTGGATTAAAACAAGCACCAGCAATTTATCAACGTTTTATGGATCACAATCTAGAAGGATTACAAGACTTTTGTCTTGCTTATATTGATGATATAATTATTTTCACTAATCAAACAAGGAAGACCATTGTGAAAAACTCTTAACAGTTTTAAATCGAATTAAAGAAAAAGGTTTAATCATTTCAAAAAAGAAATCAAAACTCATTCAGGAAGAAATTGAGTATCTTGGAATGAAGATAAATAATTTCGGAGAAATTGAATTATCTCCCAATACCAAGGAAAAGATTGATAAATTTCCTAATCAACTTGAAAATAGAAAACAAATTCAACGTTTTCTTGGATGTCTAAATTATATAAGTAAACAAGGATTTCTTAAGGATCTTGCAAAAGAAACAAAACATTTACAAAAAAAGATTTCTGAAAAAACACCTTGGTCTTGGAATGATCAAGATACAAAAACAGTTTTACTAATGAAAGAAAAATGTCAACATTTACCAAAATTATATAATCCATGTGAAAAAAAACTTTTTGATAATTCAGACAGATGCATCTAAGGATACATGGGCAGGATGCATGTTGGCCATACAAAATGGCAAAGAATTATTACAAATGGACGATTTTGGTAATACTATTGGAAAAAATGAGGTTAATATCTCTGGCGAAAAGCCTAAAGATTATCAGTCTTCGGATAGAATTATTGAATCTTCGGATTCTCGAGCATCATCAGTTCCGTTCAATAGTGATAAATATTCCAAGAAATTATGCAAATATATTTCTGGAACATTTACTACTACTGAACAAAATTATCCAATCCATGAATTAGAGACACTAGCCTGTCTCAGAACATTGAAAAAATGGAAACTAGAATTATTATCAACAAGGTTTGAGCTTCAAACCGATTCTAAATATGTAACAGGTTTCTGGAGGTACAAATTACAAGCAGACTTCAACAAAGGACGACTAATTAGGTGGCAACAACAACTCCACTACTACAATCCTTATTTGAAGTACATCAAATCCAGCAACAATCCATTCACGGACACATTGACGAGAGAATGGAAGGAATAATCAAGGCACTAACAAACCAGCTAATGCAGAAGATGGAACGGCAACAGGCGCTCGAATCACAAGTCCTTCTCTGCAGGGGGGAGGTGGAAGAACTAAAAAATACCATCAACATCCTACAACAACAACTAAAGAAAAACCCTGAAGAAATCCAGCAACAACAACAAACACAAGCCGCAAGTAGCAAAACCACAAGATGGGCAGATATGGTAGAAGATGAAGAAAAAGAAAAAGAAAATGAAAAATATGAAGAAGATGAGAGAAAAAATAATAAATGGTACGTTATTTTTAACGGACCATTCAGAGGACTATACAACAACTGGGCCATCGCATCACATCACATTACTGGGAAGTCGGTTCAGCACCAATCTTTCAAAACAAAGGAAGAAGCGGAACAAGCACTCAAACAATCATACAAGGCAATAGCCATGAAGGAACCACCAGTGCAACAACAACAGAAAATGATACTGAAAATACCAAGCATCAGGAATATACCAACAACCAAAGAAAAAGAAGAAGCAAGAAGACCAACGTTTCAGAGTTTTGTGACTCATTGGGACACAATAATAAATTATGAAGAAAAATTGGAACAAAATACCACCATGGGATTCTATCCGGTGAATAGAGGAGGACCAAAGGTGGTAATCACCGAAGAAGCAACAGCAGAACTACTATTCGACCTACACCAGTACGGTCTTATAGACACTATATATACAACCAAATTGAAGACATTTGACTATTTCCCCCAGAAAATGAGACTTATCATCAAAAGATACTTGGAGTCATTTGCAAGAGGTAGATAAATCTTCCTCAAATACACCAGCAGCTATCCTATATTTAATGAAAATCAAAGACTACTATTGGGATCAAAGGCCGTCATTCTTATGGGGTCTCAAACAACGAATATCCATCGAGGGACAATCTTCAGAATTATGAAATAAAGACCAGATTATCTGGTAAAAGGATTATTTGCAGTCTGCAGAGCACTAACAAACATCGAACCAGAAAGTTCAACAAAAGTAAATTACAGCAGCTCAGATATTATTATCATCAGTAGATCCAAGAACAAACTAATCGCTGAAGAATGGGAAGCAGTCAACAGGATGACAAGGGATTTCGCTGAAATAGGTGGAACCCTATCGGCACTACCAATACCAATCAAGAAACAATTATGCAGGTTACTGCTTAATTATGAAGACCACTTCTGTGAGTGGTGTGAAGAGAATATTGGAGGAAATAATTCAGAAGAAAATAACGAAGCATCAAAAGTGTCGGCAGCAACAATATCATTATCATCAGGAAAACAATAGGAACTCCATTATTTAAAAAGACAATGGAGTTAAGAACAAAAAAGAGGGTTTGGCCGACTCCCACCACTGATAAAAGTCGAGCATTATGTAATCTTTACTTTTAAGTTTTTGTCATTTTCTTTTCTATGATGTAATCAATGACGTTTTAACGTCCAACCTCCGTCTATATAAGGAGGGTATGAAGCATAAATAAAAGCAGAGCGAGTTATATCAAGAACATTGAGTTTCTTTTCTCCTCTCGTTTGGCTTGAACTCTTAAGTTCTGGAGGCCAAAGTAAGATTGGAACCTACGTTCCTGGAATCTTACAAATCATCATACATACTACCAAAACATACAAAATCACCAACCATACCCATTAAACCAACCACTAAAGAAGTTACGAACAACTGCATCATCAAACGAAGGAAAAACTCAAGAGCAGTCAACCAAGGAGCCAGTCAGGTATGCCGACTCTCAGACATTAAAATTTCTTTTTAAGATGGTAGAAAATAATGATAACATGTTTGATTATTTACAAAAAAAAGAGGAAGATAATTACTTTTTGGATGAACTAATAGATGTAAAAAAGATTAAGGAAAGAACAAATTTTACATTATCAGAAACACAAAATTTTGTAACAAAATCCTTTTTATCAAAACTCTTTGATAGAGAAAATATAATAAAATATGGAAAGATGATAGGAGAAGTAGCTATCCCGTTCAACCAAACAAACGGAAATTTCTTAGTGCAAATCATCAATAAAGAACAAATCAGGCAAAGATTAAGTAGAGTAAAAACGGAAGAACGAGCTAAAATTGCATACATACATATTAGCACTATCCAAATCATAATTAAGTCAACTATGAAGTTAGGAATTAACGCTCCCATAGAACTAGAAATAAGAGACGATAGAATTTTAAATCAAGACGAAAGTGTCATAGCCAAAGGATCAGGAAACCTAAATTGCGGTATAATAAAATTTGATATAAATTTACAACAAGGACTAAGTTTAACGGATGAAAACTTAGATTCATCAATAATCATAAAATATGAATTAAAAAGGGATGATTTAATGAAAGAAAATAGTAAACCATTCTCGGTAACATATCAAATAAATTATGCTCTAACAAATAGTCACCATAGCTTAACATTCAAAGACAAGGATGTTATCACTATTGAAGACTTATTTAAACCAATAATTCATTTAGAAGCACCACTAAAAGTAGTAAAAGCCGAATCAAGTAGGCGATCTATACGGCAAGATCCTAGAAGAATTAAAGAAAACCAGATAAAAAGATTAACTCAGTCGGAAAGATTTCAACTAAGAGAATCAGATGACCAGAACCAGGAAGAAGAAGATATAAAAAATATAACCATAATCCATCAAAATCAAGAAAATAGTGAAATAGAAACACTAAAACAAATGATTACCGATTTGAGTAATAGAATATAGAAAATGGAAACTGATCTAAATAAAATAATATTTTACTTCGGCAAACTTACTTATAAGATATACGCAAGATTAAAGGAAAACCCAGAGACTTGGAAAGATATTAAAAAGGAACTTTTTGAATATAAAGATTTTATAAATAATCAAAATGAAGGATTAAAGGAAGATCCTGATACCATGCCTGAGTATATTCGAGAAGATCAGTTTATGACAGATCTAATCGAACTAATCGAGAAAAATGCAATAGGACCATATAGTGAGTACCCATTAGAATAAGAAAAATGAGCAGAAGACCATATCGTAGTGTTAGAAAAATAAAACAAAACAAAAGAAAAAATAACAAGAAAACAGTTAAGTACCAAACCCATAAAATAGGTCTTAAAGAAGAAATGATTCACGAAACCCATGTTATAAAAAAAGTAAACACAACAATAATAATATATTTTACGATAATAGTATGTATAACAATAATGATATTAGTTCCCTTAAAAATAGGAAATAGTTTTTGAATGCCCTTAAAAGTAGGTAATAAGAGTCCCTAAAATAAAGGTAATTGGAAAGAAAGAAATGAAAACAAAATTGGCCAAACAAACAAAGAATAAGAGATTGTCAGAAAGGAAAATTATTTTGTATTTACGCAGTATTCATTTGGTATCAGAGCATGGCAACATCTATGAAAAGACTTAAAAACCTTTTGCGGTTAACCGAATTGCCACCCCTAGGGGCAAGCGTCTCAGATATATGAGTGTGGGAGATAGAGAAGTTTTGGGGGTTGCCCAAAAGCGTTTTAGGGGCCTAGGGCATATGAGCGGCTGTTTAGTGGGGTCTGATGATGATGTCTTATCCAATCAATGTTGTGGTTATGGACTATTTATAGATCATTGGGATCCAGGCGGGGTCACCACGTGTAGCTACTAGATGAGAACCCGACTATTGGTTGATTTGGCTATAGAAGGATCAATGGTTGGGATGAGCTCTTGGCGCTCTAACCCTAAGCAAGGCCTTAGCCTCTTTGGGCCCGATGGGTTGATCCTAGGCTTTGGGTGTCTTGTTCATGGGGTCTGGGCCCCTAGGGGATTGGGCCTATCAATTGCTCCTAAGGGTAATGTGAGAAGAAAGTGTTTGAACCATTCTCATACTGTACTCTAAAGTTGTTTTCGTCTCCATAGGCTAAGGACCTTCATAAGATGTCTTGCCCCTTATGATTAGTTTTTGTTTAGCGTGTATGTCGGGTTGATTACACAAATAATCACCAAACTATGGCTAGATAACCTGAAAATCACTGGACTTTAAAAAATTTCTCTTCCATAACTGAACTTTGGCCAATTAACCTAGAGGTCATTACCGTCTACGGACATCCAATTTTCCGTCCATCTGCCTACGTGGAGTTGCCAACTAGACATTCATGTCTTTTAAATATGCCACGTCAAATCTTATCTACCCAAAATCAACCCAAACATCAGACCCAAACACCCAACCCAATTACTCATTCCTCCTTTCTCTCCTCGTCCAAATTTCCTTTTCAATCCTCCTTTACACCCTTTCCTTTCAAGCTGGTGGCGGTTTTTTTGAGGACGGAAAGGCAGACGGCGAACAAGGTTAGATTCTTCTTCGACGTCGGATGAAGCTTTGGTGATCGGAGAAAATGAATTGGATGTGTTGTTGTCTCTCTTCTCTACTCCTCCTCCGTCGCCGCTCACGTGAGGCTAAAAAATGGTGGGGTTGATGGGTTATCGTCGGATCAGCTGAAAATGGTTCTCGAGTCACTGGATTCGAAGCTGAAGGATGCTGACGAGAGGATTGTTGCTTTGAACGTGGAACTTTTTTTTGATGAATGATGAACTTTCATTAAAGAACACGAAGCAACAATACACAAGATACCAAACACGGTGCCGTAAGGCGAACAATCACATCGAAAAGCTGAAACCCACCCCAAAAACATAATCAAACCTAGCTAGGGTGACCAAAAAAAACTCCCCAAACCAAAAGAACCCCTTCGGGGCAATCCTCAAACTAAACAGAGGAAAACAACACCTAAAACCGCTACTATACACTCCCAAAAAAATCCACCTCAACCTGGATCAAAATCATGGTGCC
Source organism: Linum lewisii (assembly GCA_034768395.1). NCBI lineage: Eukaryota > Viridiplantae > Streptophyta > Magnoliopsida > Malpighiales > Linaceae > Linum > Linum lewisii. The sequence goes on from CM068299.1 coordinate 11,365,173, forward strand.
ACAAGGACATCCAGTTCCTCAGCTCCTCCTGAGAAACCCGGTCTGCAACCCTAACCCATCTACCTACCAAAGATAAAATCCTCCATATTAACTGCTCCCTGGATCTGCTCCTATCCCTGAAAATTCTATCGTTTCTTTCCCCCATAAGCACCACCACACAGCATGAACCAAAACCTCCTTGAACTTGCGGAATTCACCCTTACAGTTCCTATCTTGCCAATCTCAAAAAAACAGGAGACATCGGAATGAAGCGGACCCCAGATGGCAAGCTTGGAACTGAGAATAGTCCACACCTGAGAAGAAAAAGGACAAGACACTAACAAATGCGACACCGACTCAAGGTCGGCTCTGCATAAAACACAACAACTAGGGCCAATAAAACCTCGCTTTTGTAGGTTCTCATAAGTGGAGATGCTCTTATGAAAAACCTGCCAAAGAAATCCCACGATCTTTGTGGGGACAAGATCAAACCAGACTGCCTCCAACGGGAAATCATCCACGCAATAAATCGCTTGTTGGGACAGAACTCTGTAAAAGGAACTTACAGAGAAAGTCCCTGAAGGAGTGAACTGCCAAACCAGAGCGGGGGGGCGTGAGAGATCCACCCCGGGGTAACCCCTTCAAGGACCGTCATCAGCCTCAGTCTTTCCTGCTCGGCACCACCTCTAAGCTCCAAAGTCAAAGGGAGATGCCAATCGTACCTGTCAGACATCACAACAATATCGAAAACTGAGGCATCCACATCACGAGCAGCCGCAACGATCCTAGGAAACCGACTAGCAAGACTCTCACCCGGAACCCAAACATCAAACCAAAAAGACACCCCCCACCCCCTGGATCAATCAAAGCGTAATTCCAAAACCTAGAAATATTACTGACTATATCTCTCCAAACAGACCACCCGGAATTTTGCATCTCCCACCTCGGTTTCCAAGCAGACCGACCAACCCCACATTTTTCCACAATCGACTTCCTCCACCAAGAATTTCGCTCAGAGGCGTATCTCCATCCCCACTTACCAAGGAGTGCCGAGTTTAGCCTTCTAAGATCGAGCACAACCAAACCCCCTCTGGATTTAGGAGCTTTAACCAAATCCCATCTAACAAGATGAGGCTTGCGGTCCCTCCCACAACCCTCCCACAAAAATCTATTTTGAAGACGTTCCAACTCCTTCAGGACAGAAGAAGGAGCTTGGAAAAGGGAAAGGAAATAGATCGGGAGTTGGGATAGAACACTCTTCAGGAGAGTCATTCTACCTCCAAAGGAAAGTGATTGCGCTTTCCAGGATTCCAATCTCTTCCTAACCTTAGTCACCACAGGGTCCCAAGCCTGCTTAGATGCGCGATTTGTGCCAAGCGGTAATCCCAAGTAGTTTGCAGGAAAAGTTCCCACCAAGCAACCAAGGATATCAGAGAAGACCCTGCCATCTCCCACCTCTCCCACCGTGTACATAATTGACTTGTGCACATTAACTTTGAGCCCCGACACCGCCTCAAAGCAAATGAGAATGGCCAGGATCTGCTGCACCTGATCCACACTCGCATCGCAGAAAACCACTGCATCATCGGCGTAGAGGATGTGATGAACCTCACCCCTCTTTTCCACTTCATTCATGTAGAAGCCTTCAAACATGTCAGCTTCTCTGGCTCTCTCAAAGAACCTTGAGAGGATCTCCATGACCATGATGAAAAGGAACGGAGATAAGGAGTCACCTTGTCTCAACCCTCTGGAGCTTGAGAAGTACCCTTTTGACTCACCATTCACAAGAACAGAAAAGGAAGCCAAGGAGATACACTTCGATATCCATCTAATCCATAGATCGGGGAAACCCATATTCTGCATGACGTTGAGAAGGCAATACCAATTGACGTGATCGAAGGCTTTTTCAATATCCAATTTAATCACAAGACCTGCTCTCCCGGACCTGCGTAGTGAATCAATCACCTCATTCACAATTAAAGAGGCATCCAAGATTTGCCTATTTTCCACAAAAGTGCATTGATTGACCGAGATACAACTGGCAATAACCCTTTTGAGACGCGCCGCCAAAGTCTTAGAAATGATCTTGTAAAAGGAACTCACCAGACTAATGGGTCTCAAGTCTCTAATGTCCTCAATAGTGTCTTTTTTCGGGATGAGAACTAAGAAGGTGCTATTAATTGAGCGAGGGAGATCCTCCAACCTCACAAAATCCTCTAGAGCCTTCATAACGTCGCATTTGACAATGTCCCAATGTGCTTTGAAGAATCCCAAAGGCAAGCCGTCCGGACCCGGTGCCTTGTTACCATCAGAATTCCTGATCACATCCCACACCTCCTTTCCAGAGAACGCGGTAGTAAGCATTGCTTTCCCCGAAAGATCGATGCAGCTAAAACCCCCATTAAGCGGAAACAGGCGAACAGTCTCTTGTTCTGAGTAAAGATCTTGATAAAACTGAACCACCGCCCCCTCTAATTGGACCTCATCCTCGAAGACCTCATCTCCGATCTTCAAAGAAGCAATAAAGTTTCGACGACGATTCTGGCTTGCAACCTTGTGGAAGAAGGAGGTATTTCTGTCACCGTCCTTGGTCCACTTATCCCTAGATTTCTGCCTCCATGAAATTTCCTCCCTTTTCCACATTTTGTCTAGGTCGCATTTCAGGAGGCACCTCTCTACTCTCTCCTCCCTAGAGATCTGTTGAACCTCTTCCTGGCGATCAAGAGCTGCAATCTTGTCAAGAATTTCCTTGATGACAACCTCGTTGTTCCTGAAGGTAAACGCATTCCACCTACCCAGCTCGTTCTTAAGTGTCTTGAGCTTGCTTGCTAGCTGGAACAAGGCATTAGAGCCGGAGCCTGGGTGTCTCCAAGCAGAACTAACTACCTCAGAGAAGTTGGGGAATTCCATCCACATCATTTCGAACCTCCAAGGGCGGTGAATGATCCTCTCCATGGAGCAATCAAGAACAATGGGACAATGATCAGAGCATGTCCTTGTCATAGCCCTAAGAATACAGCCTCTATATCTATCTTCCCACTCTGCAGAGACAAGAACTCTATCTAGACGAGACATAGAAGCATTGTCCTGCAAATTTGAGAAGGTATAAGACGCACCACTCATAGGTAGATCTATTAATTCCCAGTCCTCTATAAACCTGTTAAAAATTATCATTTCCCTCCTCGACCGACGCCCGCTAGACACCTCATCTAGATCTCTAACCAAGTTGAAATCACCAATGATACAAGCGGGAAAGCTCCACCAATCCAAGAAAGTACTAATCTCATCAATAAAAGCTTCTTTCTGCTCCGACACAATAGGTCCATAGACATTGCAAAGAACCCATTCAAAGCCATCTTCCACGTTCTTGAAAATAGTCAACAGGCAAAAGTTGCCCAGCCAATGATTTTGAACCTGCACAACCCCTTCGTCCCACATTGTAAGAATCCCACCTCTCGAGCCTTCCGCGTTTCTCGCTTCCCAACCGACCACTCTTCTACCTACTAAACCGAGCACCACTGACCTATCTACATGTGCTAATTTAGTTTCTTGTAAACACCAAATGTTTGCCCGAGCCTCCGAAATTCTCTTTTTAAGACGAAATTGCTTAGAAACATCACTTACCCCCTAACGTTCCACGAAAAAATTCTAGGCTTCATTAATAGATAGAGCGAGAGGAACATACCGATCTTTACGAGCTAAGGTAGAAGGGCCTGGCTCGGAGAGGTTCCAATTAAGCCTTCTCTTCTCCATGTCTGTTTTGGATTTTGACGACGGGGTTGCTCGACGACGACGATGGAAAACGTCTTTCGTAATCTCCTCGATCTTACTTTGTGCAACCTCCGCGGAACCCTCCACTCGTAAGTCTAACAGCTTTGCGAGCTGGATGCCTTTTTCGGTAATTGCCTTCTGGTCTGCCTCATCGACCGAAAGTCCCTCGCGATCCGCAATTTCGTTCGAGCCATTGATGGAGCTCAACGCCTCTCCATCTTCTCCGTCAAATAGAAAGGAAGGTAGGAGAGTGTCTTCCTCTCCAGCAAGCTCAGGCCTAAGCTGAGAATCTATCCTCAGAGGAGAGCTTTCTCTCTCAGCCGAAGAATCAAAATAAAGAAGAAGGGAAGGATCAGGTCGCGTGGGCTCAGAGAAGAGAGGTCTTGAAATAAAAATCTGTTCACCAAGCAAAGGCCCAACATCTTCATGAACTGAAAATGGCTTTTCAGCAATTATCTTGCTGAAGAGAGCATCCACGAGCTCAGCTAATTGCCCAGGAGGCCCACAACTTGATCCACTCAGCCCGCTTCCAACTAAAGAGCACATAGGTCCATTCGTGGGCTTTGAGCTTGGCCCATCCAGCTCCAACACTTCTCTTTCCTGCCAATCAACCCTAGCCGCCCCATACATGGGCTTTGAGTTTGGCCCAACAAACTTTAGTTCTTCCCCTTCCTCTCCAGCAACCCTAGCCGTCATATCATCTTCAACCTCAGCTCCTTCCTTGACCGCCGCCGTCGACGTCGACATCGTCACCGTCGCCTCAGCCGCCATCGACGCCGTCATCTTCGCCATCGTCGTCGTCAACGTCACCATCACCGCAGTCGTCGTCGACGTCGCCATCGTCGCCGCCTTCGATGCCGCCGTCACTCGCTTCCCATAATCCGCCGGCAAGGGAAAGCTTGGCTCCACAACAATCTTGAGTTCAAATACGATACCCAAGACTTTGAGAGAGATTGAATTCGGAATCACTCCACCCAACCTCACCTTAACCCTAACAGCCAAAAATCCGGTGTCTTGCCCATCAACATAGCCTCCACACAACTCACCGATTTTCCGGAAGACACTTTCTGACCTTGCGTGTACCGGAACACCAAATACCAGAACCCAACTAACACCTTGCGTCTCCAGGAGGTTTAGACGTCCGGCAGCTGGGAACCAATTCCTCACTTCCACTTTTGCGCCTCGGAAAAACCAGTCACCCCTCTTCAATATCTTGCTGACCGCCTCCTCTGTTCCACAATCAACGATCCAAGAATCATCTCCTAGCAGCCTAGATTCCCAAGATTCATTCACCCCCCACCACTTTAGCATCCATTTTTTAAATTCTGACCACACCACAAAGCCCTTTGAGTCTAGATTGAAGCTGACGACCACCCAACTTTTTAGATTCTTCACCCTCTTTTCCAATCCCACCTCCTCAACCAAAATGCAAGACTGATCGGTGAATGACGGTTCTAACTCCATCGAGGGCTGAGCCTCCTTGCAACCCCGACCCACAACTTCAGCGAAGGAGCGACCGCCGAACGGAGTCGAGAAATTCTTCTTGCCATCTCCTATCAAAACACTATTAACCACTTTCAGCAAAGCACTCCAACCTGTCCTAACATCATCTGCAGGTATGGCAATGAAGAATCTTCTGCCGTTGCCACAAACATCCAGAATACGAAGGAAACACACATTGTTTAGAGTAAAACTGTTAAGAAGTAAAGCTCTAGATTCACTTCTCTTGACCAAACCCCTGTCCAATTCCCAGCCTTTGTCCAACGCCCTCTGAAGCACCACACCTAACCATCGCAGAAGAGTCTCATCTAGAAAAATGTAGTGCTCGGCCCCCCTAGTTTCGAAAACACGCAAAGATCGATCCAAATTCCTAGACCTAAACCCAGAAAAAACAAGACCAACCCCAGAACCTCTCACCCCTTCTTTCCTTCTCTCTCTACTTTTCTCTCTCATCTCTCGTACGAAACGCCTCTCTTAGAAATTTAAAAATGCTTTGAACGTGGAACTTAATCTAGGGTTAGTTGTTCATCTAGGCTGGCGGCAGCAGCCGAATGGTGAAATTCAGGATATGGCTTTTGAAATTGAGACGAAGTTTGAAAAAGGGCACCCTCCGTATTTGGCTGTTTGTTCAGATCCAAGAAATTTCTGGGGTTGTTCGGTTAATTTCTGGGTTTGTGCTCTGCTAATGCTCTGTTAATCCCTAAATTTGGTAACCAGTTTGTGCTCAGTTAAACCCCAAATTTGGTGTCCAACTGGAAGAATGAAACTCGGTTAATGATTTATTGTATATGATTCATTTAAATCGGTTAATTTCTGGGGTTTTTTTTGGTGGGTTCGGTAACTAGAATTTATATATGCAGAGGAGAAAGCATGGGTAGGACTAAAGGGAGACAACCCAACATTTTCGGGTTTAAAAATTGAAAACTTCCCATGAATCATGTGTTGTAGAGGGACAAAGACTAAGGACTTTTTGGAGAGGTGATGGAGCTTGGTACAGACGGAGAGTCTAGAGAGGTTGTGGGAGGAGTTATGAGGGTGTGAGTGGAAATCGTGGAAGTCGATATCTGGATCGAACTCATTGTGGTGGATGGAGGGAGAAAGTATGGCGGAGATCTCGTTGGACACCATTGAAATAGGGATTTCGTTTGAAAGTGGAGAAGCTGAAGTTTGAGAGTGCGTTCAGTTTGAGGAGAGGATTGAAGGGGAAAGGTGCAGGAGGAGAGAGGGAAGGATAAAAGGGTACTTGAGTTGGGTAAAGTATGATGTTTGGGTTGATTTTGGAGAGATAAGATTTGATGTGACATATTCAAATGACATGGACGGCTAGTTCGCAACTCCACATAGGTAGATGGATGGAAAATTGGATGTCTGTAGACGTAGTGACGTCTAGGTTAATTGGCCAAAGATCAGTTATGGAAGAAAAAAATTTTAAGTTCAGTGATTTTCGGGTTATTTGGTCATAGTTCAGTGACTATTCAGGTAACCAATCCCGCGTGTACCCCTGGAATTTCAAGCTTATGATGTTTGTACTTGTGATTATGCTTATTTTCTCCCATGCATGCAAATAGGCCCACACACGTGGGACTCTACAAGTGTGTCAAACCAATTGTTCCTCTTTTCCCTCAAAATTCGTTGTTGTCGCCACTTAACTCGGAGAGTAAAATTCAGCCACGTGTTTGTCATGCTCGTCAGTGACGATTTGACTTCTCACATCAGCTGTATAAATAGCTCATCTTGACTTCATTTTGGCTCTTCACAATTTCTCTCTAAGCCAGAGCTTTCCAACGATGTACGTTGCCTAATGACACCTTTGGTTGCTCTTTCTTTTTCTGAGCCTACTTTGATCTCTGAACCATGTCATCGGGTTATGATGCTAGTAAGTCCTATTTCGGTCCCTTTTCTGGTTGATTTTTGTTCTTTACTTTTACACTTTTGGCATTATGTGGTGTCTCTTTTCTAAAACTTTTATTTTAGTTCTTGTTTTCAAACGATATACTCGTTCTCTCTTTTGGCGAATGAGTCGTCTGTCGGATCTAAACCCAGGAGACAGTCTCAAATTTTGAGGGTTCTTCCAGCTTGGGTTCTTCATCTGCTTCCTCCTTCCTCCTTCCTCCTTCTCCTTCCAGTTTGGACTACCCTTGGGAGTATATGGATGAAGGTACCAACGAGGATATATTTCCTCCCTCTACCGCGACCTTGAGCTAAGCATTTAATGACAAGTTTAAGGACAGTCGTCCATGTGTCGTTGCTTCTCACTAGTACGAGCCATGAGGAGCATAGGGTTGAGATGCAACTTGGTCATTCTAGTGTAGGTAGGTATCTGGTTGTCCCTTAGAATGATATTTGAACTTCTCGTGCCCCTAGGAGTGGACGTCGGGTATTGGGACCTCCATTTTATCCATTTTCCCTATTTATCAAACCAATAATTTGTTTTGGTGAAAAAGTGGCCTACCTAGGCCTTGTAGGCTTTCCACCGTAGGAATTATTCACCATACTGACAAGGCATCTAGCTCAAGGCTACCGACTACGGCATGCACCTTACACTTGAGAAATGGCACATTGACATTCTCAATTGGTTGGGAGGCTCCATTGCTTATCTCCAGATCAGCGTTTGGGTAACCATCTCTGCATTCACCTTGGCCAGCTGTCATGGCAGTGTCCGTTCGAATGTGAAGCTCGGTGGTTAGTCAGAGAAAAATCTCCTTACAAAAATAACTAGTTTTGACTAGGGCCATATTCTCGTGAGGTTCCTTAGTTCGACTTACTCATTAGAAAAGAGGATTTTTTTTTTGGGGGGTTGAGGTGTAGGTTCCTCGAAGGTCAAAGGGTCAAGCACTCACAAAGTCAAACAAGGTTAAAGTCAATTCAAGTCAAGACTCAAGCACGGGCTTAAAGAGCATTGATGCGCAAATTAACGTGCACTAGTTTTACTTACTAGGTCGCTCTAACGAGATCGTTTTTCCCTAGGGTCTTCCTTTCTCTTTTACTCAGAAATGTGAATTAAAGCTAATCGAGGTTTCGTTTTGGGTTTGAATTGGTTTTATGAACTAAGTAGACTAAAAATGCAAATGAAATCAAACTAAGCAATTAACAAGTTGGGGATTCAAAGATAGACTAAGGCGGTTGTTCAGACTCGAATTCACGCTAGTTCGGTTAAGATGGATGAAACTATGCAATCGAAGAAATTCAACAGACTAGACGACTCGGCAATTCCTTTTGTAATCTCTACTCCATGGTCAGGCCGTAGAGATTCTATTCTATTAAACCTACAAGCTCCTATGGTCAAGCTAACTTGCAAGAAATCAAGAACGAATCAGAACAGTGAAATGCCACAAAATCATGCAAAGAGATTAGGTTCTGACAATCCTATGGTCAAGCTATTGGAGAACCTAACGACCTCCTAAACTCTAGAATGAATTGCATTCATGGTCAGACCCGCAAATTCAAAGATAAACTCAGAAACTAACAATTGATCAAGTTGCCAGAATCAAAAAGCTTAAATTAGTGTTTAGGAGAAATCGCATCTAAGTCTGAAAGATCATCGCTTAACATAAACGGGTTAGAAACCCGAAATCATCCATACAAAATCCTATCTAACACTTCATCTAATCTAAACAACCCTAGAAGTTTAGCTCGACATCGTTACAGAAGGAATCGCAGAAACAAAGAAGAAGAAAACCGGAGAAGAAGACATCTTACTCCGAGAAAACCTTATCTTGATGAATCCTTTAAACTCCTGAGTCAATCCTCGCTCAATCGCGTCTCCAAAGCTCCGTCTTCACCTCCGAGAGTGTCTGGTTCGTCAGAGAAAAAGTGGAGAATTGCAGAAAATGAAGTGTATTTCCTCTCTCTTCGAAATTGGGTTAAAAACCCAATTTCCGTCGAAACTACTGAAAATGGCCCAAAAGTGCGTCTGACGGGACGAAAAGTGCACCAGCGCACATTGGCCCCCAAAAGGCGCACTTTTCTCCCTTGCTGAGAAATCTGAAGAAGCTGAATTGCAAAGTGCGCCTGACACTTAGAAAAGTGCGCCGGCGCATATTTGTCCTTAAAACGCGCACTTTTGATGCTGCCTCTTGCTCCGAACTTCTTTCGGCAATTCCAACCTCATTTGTGCTCCGAATTGATCCCCGTTTGAATCGTTGAGCTCGTAGAAAAGTCCTCCACAATGTGGTAACCTGAAATCTCAACAAAAACAGCTCGAAACAACATCAAATTGCCCAAAAGAGGGCCAACGGGAGATAAAACATATTTTTGATAAAAGTCATTCAAGTTCATCACAATTCAAAGTCAGACAAGGGAAAGTCGTTCAAATGTGGCGAGATAAACGCGGTAAATCTAACGTCATCAAATCACCCCACACTTAAACGTTTGTTTGTCCTCAAACAAGAACTTTACCACAACAATGCACCAACTTGAATGAGCAAACCGAAAACCTCTTGGTTCCTAGAAAGATGTATACGGTGCTTCTACCAAACAAGAGGATTACCCGACTGACTAAACAATTAAAACCAAACCTTTGCTGGAGTAAAAGAGGAACATGACTTTATCGAGCTAGTGAACAACATGACTTGGTAAAGGCAAGACAATACTTACTTCCGCTACACTTACTTTAGGACGTAACCTGACACTTGCTAAATAAGGGGACACCACTCGAACAAAATGAAAGAACTTTTTTTTTTTTTTTGCTACTTCTTTCTGCTTTTTTCTGATTTTTTTTTACATTTACTATCGAATGGTCGGTACAGTGTGAATACCACCGGGTATGGAGCAGCCGGAAACCTTTGGAATTCCGCGTTATCCTAGACCCCAGCCACTATCGAGAGTAGGCTAGAAGAAGAACGCCACATTGAGACTTCCCTTTGGGACTACAACAATGGGCAGACAAGTATGCCAGCTCGTGAATCGACCCACAACTTCAATATCGAACCACTCACTAATCAGAATTTCTCTAATTAGGGACATCAACAATAATTTAAAATATGAAATTAAAACATCCCTTATTTAGACTCGATCATGGCATTGAACTAGAGAATTCGAGCATCAGACAGAACAAGCCTTGCACAACACCAAGTCACATGTTCACTAATCCAATAAGGACAAGTTCTTAGACTACTACAAACAAGAAGAGTGGAAGATGGTCATAAAACGGGTTCTCACACACACATTTGGACAAAGCCAAAACACCACATCAATCTCACCATATGGAAAACAGTAGGCAATCCAAGAAGTTATAAGCAATGTGGAAAATTACTTGCTATCGAGAATGGGAAGCTGTGAAAGAGTGACAAAACAAGGCACAATCACCGCCCAATACTTGGTAAAACATGTAAATAAACACCCCACCCCACACTTAAATTTGGACATTGTCCTCAATGTTCCACACCAAAGAATTAGCATGAAAAAGAAAGTGTATAGGGATACCAGAAAAAAGATCTTAAGGTTGCCAGAGAAGGCATCAGAAATTCGTCGGCATGAACGTCCTGATCAGAACTGGAAGCGCAAAAGAAATGGCCATATATCCTGAATTAAGTTGAAAAGAGAAAACATCACACGATCAGAGCATTCAGACGATAACATTACATATGAATCGACTCAAAGTTCACAAAGACTCAAAAGAACAAAACGACTCAAATTTCACTTTGGAAATAAAAAGTACAAGTTCAAAAAATAAAAATAAAAATCCTGAGGTCAACACGGTCACTGGTCCCGCTCGCAACCCTGGCCAGCCCTCTAACGGCGAGGAGCTGGAGCTGGAGCTGGAGGCTGACGATCGAGGATCTGCTGAAGCAGCTCCATCTGCTGTGCATGTTGAGTGTCCATCCTACTGAGCTCCTGCTCATGCCAAGTCCGCTGCCACTGCTGAAAATCACGGACCCCCTGCTGCCAATGAAGGGTACCCTGGCTAAAACCGGCGCGCCATTCAGTCATCTGAGCCCACCTGGTCTCCTGCTGCTGCCAGGGGTGTCCACCCTCTCCAAAGACTACCTGCCACTCCTGAACTCTCTGAAGTGGTGTCTGAAACTCTGCCTCATCAGGCCCTGCTGCATAAACTAGGGGTGGCTCAAGAGCGTTGCCCTCGGGAACTGGAATCTGAGGCTGCGGAGGTGGGACTGGTCGGGGAACCCATCCCTGAGCAATCAGATACTGTGGTCCTAGCTCCCTCGGGAGTGTCAACCCTACAAACACCTCAGCTGGCCACCTATCTGTAATGCCTGCGATCGCAATGATGCGAGAGACATACCATCTTCCAGGGAGAGTGCGAGGTAAGATGGCACTGGTGACCCGCCTGTAGAAAAAATGCGCGACCTGTTACCCCAAATGGAGCCTTCTCTCGCCAAGCATGCAGCGGACTAGATGCATCTCATCTCCATAAAAATGGTGCCCACCGGTGCTCCGATGGCAGATGGATCGGATGAAGATCACATGAAGAAACTGCCACACCGGGCATCTGATGGCACGACACTTGGACTTGTTGGTGACAAATGTCTCTTGGTTGCCCGTGAGTTCTTGCCAACTGCTGGTGTTGTTTGAAGTCTTGTCAACCCCTGACTCTCTTATTCTGAGAATTGCATACTCCTTGGACTGGTCAAATCCCAACAGCCTCCCAAATGAGTCATAGGACTCCTCGAACCACTAGCCACCCAAGCGGAACGTAATGTGGCGCACCGTCGTATCCTTCACCCTAGGGTTCAGGTTGAATGAACTCCAGACCTCCTGGAAAGGTAGAAGTGGCACGGGGTCTGCCAACTGAATCAATCTTAACAAGTCGGCGCGCCTCAGCCGATGGACGAGTAGCTCGTGGAACTCCGGACATTGCTCCCTAATGCCCTCATAATCAACCCTCACCCCCCGGTGTGGGCTTGAGGTGGTGAATCTGCCAGTATGCTTTCTAGTGGGTGATATCCGGAAGGGCATCAATGTACGGCGATAAACTAGGTATGCTCCCTCTGGCTGGCGGTGGATCATTTCGGCCCGGAAGAGGTACCGGACCAAATGGTCGGCGAGGTCCTCGTTAGCTGAGATGTTGCCCGCATCCCGCGGAGCAGATCACCTGTGTCCTGATGAACTATCCATAGTCTGCAACTCAAACAAACCAAAGTGAGACACGAGCTAGACTTAACAAGAAATTCGGGCATTATGACAGCAAGTAATCAATGTTCAGGACAGAGCAACCATGCTGAGATATGGAAACCACCATCCGAATTAGTACACAATGCAACCAAGTGATCGAAATCAAATCATGCTTAGTACGGTTCAACAAATAGCCATGGAATCAAATTAAGCATTTAACCAAAGGAACAAAGACACAATGCTACTGAATCAAATAGACAATCTCAAAGAAATCAATAATCATGTCTAAGTCAGCCAACTAGTCAAACATGGAGCATCAAACACTTAGAACCGGCACAAATGCACAATGCGAGGTAAAATTCTCAATATAGCTTAATCAAGCTACAATCAGTCCAAATCAATCTCTCCAATATGCCAAGACACGCCATAGGATCATTCAAAACACCCTAAATCATCAGAATACAACCACAATAAAAAACCTCCAATTTGCAGAATATCGGTATAGGAAAGTAACCTATAACATGCAATTCGCCAAGCAAACAGAGTCCAAACAACCCACGATTCAAAATGTAGCTATCCTAGATGATGAATTTCAATAATCCAAGCGCAATTCAACCAAACCACAAATTTCAAAAATTAGGGTTCTTAGCTCTAAATACACAATTCCGAAAATTTCAACGAAATTCAGCAAAAATTGGTGCACTAGTTTCGTAGAGAACCGAAAAGTGTAGAGCAACTGACCTCAAAGGAGTGATAGAAAAATCCTCACGAAAATTGATGAATGAACCGAAAAGCACCATAAATAGGTTTAAGCTCGACCCAAGCTCGAAACTCGACCAAAATCAGTGAAATAAGGATGGGAAGGGTCGGAATCAAGTAGAGAATGAGAAGAGACGAAGATTTTGCTATGGGTTCGTGAAAATCGAGGGGTTTGGGTGATTTTGGATGAAAAAGTCGAAGAACAAGGGAGAGGGGCGATTTTGCTCTTGCTGAATTCGAAGAGAGAGAGAGAGAGAGAGAGTGAAAATGTGGGTTTGATCCAAAAATTGCAGAAGAAGAGGGGAAATTATGTTTCTGAAGGGGGAAAGTGCGCCTGCACTTTCAAAATGTGCGCCAGCGCACATTACCCTTCAAAAGGCGCACTTTTCCTCACAAAAAGAATTTTCACCGAATGCAATTGCAAAAGTGCGCACGGCACCACTTAAAAGTGCGCCGGCGCACTTTTGGCTCAAAAACCCGCACTTTTTGACCTGACACTAATTTTCGACGAATGCAATTGCAAAAGTGCGCCTGGCACCACTTAAAAGTGCGTCGGCGCACTTTTGGCTCAAAAACCCACACTTTTTAACCTGCTACTTGGAAAATTTAATAAAATCAAGAAAAAATAGCCTAAAATCTGAGGTTTGAAAATGACCAAATCACGAAATTTGACTCTCAGGGACAGACACACACACGAAACTGACACCACGACTCTACCATGGACTCGACTCAATAAATTTAAAGACTCCAGACTCGGGTTGCCTCCCGTTGGCCCTCTTTTGTGAAAATTGTGAAAATTGTGTTTTATTCCCCGTTGGCCCTCTTTTGGGTCGTTTGATGTGTTTTCAAGTTATTTTTTATGAGATATTAGGTTACCATATTGTGGATGACCTTTCTACGAGCTCGACGCTTCAAGAGGGGATCAATTCGGAGCACAAATGAGGTGAGAATTACCGAAAGAAGTTCGGAGTTGGATTCAGCTCCAAAAGTGCGCCATTTGAAGGGGAAAGTGCGCAGGCCCGCACTTTTTGCTTTAATTTCGGATTTTGACGAAAATTGGGGTTTTAACCCAATTTCGAGCAGGGAGGAAACACACTTCATTTTCAGTAATTCTCCACTTTTTCTCAGATGAACCAGACACTCTTGAATGTGAAGACGGAGTTTTGGAGACGCGATTGAGCGAGGATTAGCGAGGATTAACTCAGGAGTTTCAAGGATTCAACAAGATTAGGTTTTCTCGGAGTAAGATGTCTTCTTCTCCAGTTTTCTTCTTCTTTGTTTCTGCGATTCCTTCTGTAACGATGTCGAGCTAAACTTCTAGGGTTGTTTAGATTAGATGAAGCGCTAGATAGGATTTTGTATGGATGATTTCGGGTTTCTAACCCGTTTATGTTAATCGATGATATTTCAGACTTAGATGCGATTTCTCCTAAACCCTAATTTACGCTTCTTGATTCTGGCAACTTGATCAATTGTTAGTTTCTGAGTTTATTTGAATTGCGGGTCTGACCATAAACGCACTTCATTCTAGAGTTTAGGAGGTCGTTAAGTTCTACAATAGCTTGACCATAGGATTGTCAGAACCTAATCTCTTTGCATGATTTTGCGGCATTTCACTGTTCTTGAATTCTTGCTAGTTAGCTTGACCATAGGAGCTTGTAGGTTTGATAGAATAGAACCTCTACGGCCTGACCATGGAGTAGAGATTACAAAAGGATTTGCCGAGTCGTCTAGTCTGTTGAATTTCGTCGATTGCATAGTTTCATCTATCTTAACTGAACTAGAATGGATTCGAGTCTGAACAACCGCCTTAGTCTAAACTCAAAACCCCAATTTGCTTTACTTGCTTTGTTTGATTCATTTGCATTATTAGTTTAATTAGTTCAAACCCTTTCACAAAAACAAACGACAAAAACCCGAATAGCTTATTCCACATTCGTTGAGTAATAGAAACAGAAAGACCCTTGGGAAATAACGAACTCTTTGGAGCAATCCATTGAGTAAAACTTAGTGTGCATTAATTTTCGCACCAAGTTTTTGGCGCCGTTGTAGGGGAAGAAGAGAAAAAAATGAAGTGAAACGTCTCCCTCAAAAACTCCTCAAAATTGGGTTAAAACTCTTTTTTTCGTCAAAAAGCTGAAAATTGCCAAAAGTGCGCCTGGATCCTTCGAAAAGTGCGCCTGCGCACTTTTACCCCCAAAAGTAGCACTTTTTGACCTGCTACTTCGAATTTCAATTAATTCATGAAAAATAAGCTTTAAATCCGAAGCTTGAAAACGACCTACGACCATGAAAATTGACTCTCAGGGACTAACACACACACAAAATTGACACCACGACTCTACCACGGACTCGACTCAATAATTTGAAAGACTCCAGACTCTGGTTGCCTCCCGAGAAGCGCTCTTTACCGTTTTCCATATGGTGAGATTGATGTGGTGCTTTTGCTTGACCAAATGTGTGTGTGCGAACCTGTATTATGACCATCTCCCACTCTTCTTGCTTGAAGTATTCTAGGAACTTGCCATTATCGTGTTAGAGAACAGTTGACTTGTTAATGTGGAAGACTTGGTCTGTCTGATGCTCGAATTCTCTAGTTCAATGCCTTGATCAAGTCTAGATAAGGGATCTTTTAATTTTGTGTTTTTAATTGTTGTTAATGTTCCCAATCAGAGAAAATCTGATAAATGAGTGGTATGGTATTGAAGTTATGGATCGATTCACGAGCTGACATACGTGCCTGCCCATTGTTGTAGTCCCAAAGGGAAGTCTCAATGTGGTGTTCTTTTTCTAACCTACTCCCGATCGTGGCTGGGGTCTAGGATAACGCGAAATTCCAAAGGTTTCCGGCTGCTCCATACCCGGTAGTATCCACACTGTACCGACCATTCGAAAGTAAATGTAAGAAAAAAAACAGAAAATCAGAAGGGAAAAAAACAGAAAAAGAAAAGAAAAAAAAGCTCTTTAATTTTGTTCAACTCGTGTCCCCTTATCTAGCAAGTGTCGGGTTGCGTCCTAGAGTAAGTGTAGCGGAAGTAAGTATTGTCCTGCCTTTATTAAGTCAGGTTGTTCACTAGCTCGTTAAAGTCTTGATCCTCTTTTACTCTCGTAGAGTTTGGTTTAACTGTGTGGTCAGTCGGGTAATCCTCTTGTTTGATAGAAGCATCATTTACATCATTCAAGAAACCAAGAGGTTATCGGTTTGCTCTTTCAGGTTAGTGCATTGTTGTGTGGAGTTCTTGCTTGAGGACAAGCAAAAGTCTAAGTGTGGGTGATGTGATGCACTCAAATATTGGTGTATTCAATCCCTCATTAGACGACATTTTGTGTACTCTATTTGACCATTTTGCATGATTTTATATGAGTTTTGTCCCCTCTCGGCCTTAGGGCCGTTTTATGTCATTTTGTATATTTTTGATGCATTTCAGGTAATATACGATATTGAAAATCGATACGAAGATGACACAAGACGATGAAAGACACATTTAAGAAGAATAATTCAAAAACCGTTTGTGTGAGTGGCACACAAATCTCCTGCCACCCACATCTTATTAAGCTGGATTAATTAGAAAGTGGGAAGTGCTTAAAAAGCCCATCATAATAATCAGCTCACCATTATCATTCTCAAATGTTGAATTTGATTAATTTGGGCCAATGGAATTAACAAGGGTGATTTCATTAAGCTGGGCCAATGATTATCAATATGGTGGATGGATTATCAAAAGGGGAATTGGGCATTTGGCCTTTTGGCCATGAGAAGCAGAGGAGCGAGAAAAGAACAGGGGAATTAGTTCCCGAGAGAGAAAGAAGAAAGGGTATTGGCTTCGGCCAGTAGAAAGAAAGGAGAAAGAAAGCAGAGTGGACGGGGAAATAAAGAAAGGGAGGGAGCTGGTTTCGGTCATGATTGGGGGATAGCAATGAGGATTGGCAGCGAGAGTATTAATTATTTGAAGATCAGCTTGTTAATAGCGGTGGAATCAAGGCCAATCTTGATGAATTGGCGGTTTGCAGCTTTCTTCTTGATTAATCTCATGAGTAGCTAGGTTTTCTTTTCTTGTTTGGGTTTTGTTGAATTCTTTGAGATTATGAGTTGATACTTTGAATACATGTTTTAAATTGTGGATTAATGATGATTGATGATCTATTTTGTTATTTTGTCGCTCCGTTCTTAGACTTCCCTGTAATTCGAGGTTTACTGCAGTTTGCCTGTTTTAGGGTTTCTGTTGTGTTTGCTATTGGATTGTTGGTTGAATGCGAGTTAGGGTGTGTTGCAGGTGATTCTTGGTTGTAGAGTCGACCGACCCAAATCTTAGGACCTGAAACTGATTGTCATCCATGTCCTGCCAGTTCTGTAACTGCATTTTCTCATAATTTCTTAGAAGGATACAAACCCAAGCAAGACCTCTCCCCCACCATTGATCTTACTTTTTATTTGTCTTTTTGTTTTTGGTTAGTTTTTACATTTTTCTAAATTAATCAAATCTTCAAACAAAACGATTTCGCTAACTAGCAGAACTAAACTGAGTAAGGTAGCTCAAGTAGACCCGTGGGAATACGACTCTGAGAACTCTCAGGTTTATTTGGTGTTGGGGCTTAAAAAACCTCGTCATCAAATTGGCGCCGTTGCCGGGGACATTACTTGATTTCAGGAAAGGTTTAGGATTACTAGCTCAGTTTTTGCTTTCTTGTTTGTACATATTTGATCTTTTAGTTTGCTTTATACCTCGATCTTTTTCATATTTCATTTTCTACTTCACACGTTGTGTTGGTTGTTTGCTTGGATTTTTCTACTTTGTTTGCAGGACAGGGTATGGATATTGAAGCAAAACTTGCAGCTCTTCTTTGGGAGTTAGAAAATCATCGTTCTCCATCGGTTCAAGTCTCTCCGCCAGCCTTTGTTGGTTCTTATGAAGAGTATAGTGGTGATTACGGTAACTCTGGCAACTGGAGTATGCAGGATCCATGTTATTCAGACCGACAGGATCAGTCTTGCTATTATGAAAAACCTGAATCTTATGGCTCAACACACCAAGTTAGTCCTTCCACGACTGAGGAGTTGATCAAGATGATTATTACTGGTGCAACTGAGAATGCTTCTCGTAACGCTTCTCATAACGCTTCTCTCAAGAAAATAAGTGAGAACATGGATCTCATCATATCGAAGCTAAAGGAAGAAAATGATGATGCTCTTGGTTCTCAACAAGAAATTAGCGATCATCTTAATCAAACCTCTCAGCCTGACAAACAAACATCAAGTGTTGAGGAGTTATTTAGTAGTTTGACGAAGGTGATTCAGACTAGATTTGATGCATTAGAGACCACTACCAATGCAAGATTTGATATGTTGGAGGTGTATGTGTGAAAGAAGAAAGAAGTATTGGAAGATCGGTTGCACAAGCAGAAAAGAGCAATTGAGTACTTTTCTAACAAGGTGAAAGAGCTTAGTGATGGGTTGTGGGACTTGGAATTCAAGTTGACAGTGAAGACAGTTGAAGAGCAGTGCAGGGAACTTCAAGAGGCTGAAGAGGCATATCAACACATTAAGAAGAAACTTCCTTTTTATTAGAGCTCAGGTGACGATCAGTTTTTCAGTCCTTCGATGGGTACGGTCATTACCACTCCTACCCCTCTGATTGAATCTGTGCCCCTTCCTACTGAAGAGATTAAAGTTGTTAGTGCTTCAACTAGTCAAAATGTAAACTCCATACTTTCTTCTGATGAGACTACTATGGATGACTCGGAACACATTAAGACAACCAAGCTGAAGCGCCTTAGTAGGAGAAAAAGGAAGCGGCGTCGCCAAAAGCTGATGATAGTTGAGCAAGCAAAGAAAAAGGAAGAGTTACCTAAGCTTGACAACCAGATCAAGATTCATGCCTCTCCTATTGGTGTTATTCCATTCACTCATCCACAATGGGGAAGTATTCAAGTTCAGTTCCCAGATCATCTTTAGTTGAAGTCTGGAGACGACATGAACTATAAGGAGCTGCTTGGATGGGACGGAGACTGCTAATTCTCCAGGTATCGTCTAGCTCAAAGACGTTAAAGAAAGAGCGCTTCATGGGAGGCAGCCCATGTCTGGAGTCTGTTTTGAAAGTTTGAGTCTGTTTCTCTTTCTAACCATACAATTACGTTCCTTTTGTCTTTGTTTATTAGCAGGTCGTCATCATTGGTGCTCACCTTGCCTCCTTCACCCTCCGATTAGCCAATTCCAGGTACACAGTATCATCCACATTCTGTTTTGATCCATTGAAGACAATGTCCAGTTTAAGTGTGGGGTGTCTTCGTTGCAATGCATGCATGTTGGTTAATTGAGTTCTTGTTGTTAAATGGGTGGTGATTGTGCTTTGTTTTCACTCTTTCACTGCTTCCCATTCTCATTGGCAATTAACTTTTCACATTGCTTAATATCTTCTTGGATTGCTTACCTTCTTCCATATGGTGAGATTGATGTGGTGCTCTTTCACTTGACCAAATGTGTGTGTGAGAACCTGTATTATGACCATCTCCCACTCTTCTTGCTTGAAGTATTCTAGGAACTTGCCATTATCGTGTTAGAGAATAGTTGACTTGTTAATGTGGAAGACTTGGTCTGTCTGATGCTCGAATTCTCTAGTTCAATGCCTTGATCAAGTCTAGATAAGAGATCTGTTAATTTTGTGTTTTTAATTGTTGTTAATGTTCCCAATCAGAGAAAATCTGATAAATGAGTGGTTTGGTATTGAAGTTGTGGCTCAATTCACGAGCTGGCATACGTGCCTGCCCATTGATGTAGTCCCAAAAGGAAGTCTCAATGTGGCGTTCTTTTTCTAACCTACTCCCGATCGTGGCTGGGGTATAGGATAACGCGAAATTCCAAAGGTTTCCGGCTGCTCCATACCCGGTAGTATCCACACCGTACCGACCATTCGAAAGTAAATGTAAGAAAAAAACAGAAAATCAGAAGGAAAAAAAAACAGAAAAAGAAAAGAAAAGAAAAAGCTCTTTAATTTTGTTCAAGTCGTATGTCCCCTTATCTAGCAAGTGTCGGGTTGCGTCCTAGAGTAAGTGTAGCGGAAGTAAGTATTGTCTTGCCTTTATTAAGTCAGGTTGTTCACTAGCTCGTTAAAGTCTTGATCCTCTTTTACTCTCGTAGAGTTTGGTTTTAACTGTGTGGTCAGTTGGGTAATCCTCTTGTTTGATAGAAGCATCGTTTACATCATTCTAGGAACCAAGAGGTTTTCGGTTTTCTCTTTTAGGTTGGTGCATTGTTGTGTAGAGTTCTTACTTGAGGACAAGCAAAAGTCTAAGTGTGGGGTGATTTGATGCACTCAAATATTGGTGTATTCAATCCCTCATTAGACGACATTTTGTGTACTCTATTTGATCATTTTGCATGATTTTATATGAGTTTCGTCCCCTCTCGGCCTTAGGGCCGTTTTATATCGTTTTGTATGTTTTTGATGCATTTCAGGTAATATACGATATTAATACGAAGATGACACAAGACGATGAAAGTCACATTTAAGAAGAATAATTCAAAAACCGTTTGTGTGAGTGGCACACAAATCTCCTGCCACCCACATCTTATTAAGCTGGATTAATTAGAAAGTGGGAAGTGCTTAAAAAGCCCATCATCATAATCAGCTCACCATTATCATTCTCAAATGTTGAATTTGATTAATTTGGGTCAATGGAATTAACAAGGGTGATTTCATTAAGCTGGGCCAATGATTATCAACATGGTGGATGGATTATCAAAAGGGGAATTGGGCATTTGGCCTTTTGGCCATGAGAAGCAGAGGAGCGAGAAAAGAACAGGGGAATTAGTTCCCGAGAGAGAAAAAAGAAAGGGTATTGGCTTCGGCCAGTAGAAAGAAAGGAGAAAGAAAGCAGAGTGGACGGGGAAATAAAGAAAGGGAGGGAGCTGGTTTCGGTCATGATTGGGGGATAACAATCAGGATTGGCAGCGAGAGTATTAATTATTTGAAGATCAGCTTGTTAATAGCGGTGGAATCAAGGCCAATCTTGATGACTTGGTGGTTTGCAGCTTTCTTCTTGATTAATCTTATGAGTAGCTAGGTTTTCTTTTCTTGCTTGGGTTTTGTTGAATTCTTTGAGATTATGAGTTGATACTTTGAATACATGTTTTGGATTGTGGATTAATGATGATTGATGATATATTTTGTTATCTTGTCGCCCCGTTCTTAGACTTCCCTGTAATTCGAGGTTTACTGCCGTTTGCCTGTTTTAGGGTTTCTGTTGAGTTTCTTGGCCTCTTGGCCAGAGCCACAAGCTACACACTACTACCGAGATTACGAAGAGGAATATCTACATTCGCACTAGTACCAATAACAGGAGTCTTATACAGATTTTATGTTGAATGAGATCCTCTCGACTCTACGAGCTCCTAATGTTGTGAACGTCGAGATTGAGCAACAATATCAACTGATGGAAGAAGATTCTCGAGAGCTGGTCGAAGAAGAAAATGATAACATAGCCCATGACTGTTGTGAGCTAGAGGTATCTGATGATGAATCTTTGACAATGGTGGTAGATGAAGATGTGGAGCTTATCCATCTCTTGATTGAAGCTGAAGATGAGCATCTGGATATTGAGGAGTAATCCTCATTTATACTTCCGTCGAGCCAGCATGTAGTTCCAGATAGAGATGAGCACGTGAATATCGAGGAGTCACCTTCATTGGTAATTCAGACAACTGAAACTGAGGAGGGCAATGATTCTTAGGTGTATGAGCTCAACTACAAGAGCAACTTGGATGACATTGGTGTGGAGCAGACTGCAATCATCGAGTATAACACACCATACTATCTCTTTCCTCCTCCAGTAGGAAAATTTTCGAAGAAAAGGTCATCCGAGCCTAACCAAGATCTACTTGAGCACCACCGACTACATCTTGCTCCTTCTGGCGTGCTATTTGGAACTCAACCGCTAGCCGAAGAAGCTGTTTGACTTCAAGGAACTCTTGAGTTGGGGTCCATAATAAGGTATCGTCTAGCTCAAAGACATTAAAGAAAGAGCGCTTCATGGGAGACAACCCATGTTTGGAGTCTATTTTGAGTTTTTGAGTTAGTTGTTTTATTTTGAGTTTGTGCCAAACTTTAGTGGTTCTTGAGTCAGTGATCTGTTCTATACTTTGAATGCTCTGATCTTGTTGTGAGGTTCTCTCCTGTTTCAGGCTGTCCTTAGCTTCCGCCATGACTGTCCTCCGGTACTTAACTCATGCTTTCTCCGACATCCTCATGTTCACCTTTCGGTAACCCTATACACTCTGTTTCTACATTTTATTATGTGGTCCATTGAGGACAATGCCCAGTTTAAGTGTGGGGTGGGCTGATATTTGCATGATATATACGGAGTTTTGTCATTAGATGGGTGGTGATTCTACCTTGTTTTGTCACTCTTTCACTGCTTCTCATTCTCTTTTGCAAGTAACTTTTCACATTGCTTAATATCTTCTTGGATTTGCTTACCGTGTTCCATATGGTGAGATTGATGTGGTGCTTTAGCTATGACCAAATGTGTGTGTGAGAACCCGTATTATGACCATCTCCCACTCTTCTTGTTTGTAGTAGTCTAGGAACTTGTCCTTATTGGATTAGTGAACATGTGACTTGGTGTTGCGCAAGACTTGGTCTGTCTGATGCTCGAATTCTCTAGTTCAATGTCATGATCGAGTCTAGATAAGGGATCTTCTAATTGCGTGCTTTTAATTGTTGTTGATGTTCCCAATCAGATAAAATCTGAAAAATGAGTGGTTTTGTATTGAAGTTGTGGCTCGATTCACGAGCTGGCATACGTGCCTGCCCATTGCTGTAGTCCCAAAGGGAAGTCTCAATGTGGCATTCTTCTTCTAACCTACTCCCGATCGTGGCTGGGGTCTAGGATAACGCAGAATTCCAAAGGTTTCCGGCTGCTCCACACCCGGTAGTATCCACACTATACCGACCATTCGAAAATAAATGTAAAAAAACAGAAAAAAGAAGAAAAAAATAAAATGCTCTTTAATTTTGTTCAAGTCATGTTCCCTTGTCTAGCAAGTGTCGGGTTGCGTCCTAGAGTAAGTGTAGCGGAAGTAAGTATTGTCTTGCCTTTATCAAGTCAGGTTGTTCACTAGCTCATTAAAGTCTTGTTCCTATTTTACTCCGGCAAAGGTTTGGCTTTAATTGTGTGGTCAGTCGGGTAATCCTCTTGTTTGATAGAAGCAACATATACATCATTCTAGGACCCAAGAGGTTTTCGGTTTGCTCTTTCAGGTTGGTGCAGAGTTGTGTTAGAGTTTTTGTTTGAGGACAAACAAAAGTTTAAGTGTGGGGTGATTTGATGACGCTAGATTTATCGCGTTTATCTCGCCACATTTGAGCAAAATTCCCCTTGTTTGACACCTTATTGTGATGTTTTCGAGTGAGTTTTGTGAAAATTGTGTTTTATTCCTCGTTTGCCCTCTTTTGGGTCGTTTGATGTGTTTTCAATTTTTTTTTTTATGAGATATTAGGTTACCATATTGTGGATGACCTTTCTACGAGCTCGACGCTTCAAACGGGGATCAATTCGGAGCACAAATGAGGTGGGAATTACTGAAAGAAGTTCGGAGCTGGATTCAGCTCCAAAAGTGCGCCTTTTGAAGGTTAAAGTGCGCCGGCGCACTTTTCGACCCCCTTCCCGCACTTTTTGCTTTAATTCCGGATTTTGACGAAAATTGGGTTTTTAACCCAATTTCGAGGAGGGAGGAAACACACTTCATTTTCTGGAATTCTCCACTTTTTCTCGGATGAACCAGACACTCTCGGAGGTGAAGACGGAGTTTTGGAGACACGATTGAGCAAGGATTAGCGAGGGAGTTTCAAGGATTCAACAAGATTAGGTTTTCTCGGAGTAAGATTTCTTCTTCTCCGGTTTTCTTCTTCTTTGTTTCTGCGATTCCTTCTGTAACGATGTCGAGCTAAACTTCTAGGGTTGTTTAGATTAGATGAAGCGCTAGATAGGATTTTGTATGGATGATTTCAGGTTTCTAACCCGTTTATATTAATCGATGATATTTCAGACTTAGATGCGATTTCTCCTAAACCCTAATTTAAGCTTCTTGATTCTGGCAACTTGATCAATTGTTAGTTTCTGAGTTTATGTTTGAATTGCGGGTCTGACCATGAACGCACTTCATTCTAGAGTTTAGGAGGTCGTTAAGTTCTCCAATAGCTTGACCATAGGATTGTCAGAACCTAATCTCTTTGCATGATTTTGTGGCATTTCACTGTTCTTGATCGTTCTTGAATTCTTGCAAGTTAGCTTGACCATATGAGCTTGTAGGTTTAATAGAATAGAATCTCTACGGCCTGACGATGAAGTAGAGATTACAAAAGGATTTTTCGAGTCGTCTAGTTTGTTGAATTTCGTCGATTGCATAGTTTCATCCATCTTAACTGAACTAGCGTGGATTCGAGTCTGAACAACCGCCTTAGTCTAAACTCAAAACCCCAATCTGCTTTACTTGCTTTGTTTGATTCATTTGCATTATTAGTTTAATTAGTTCAAACCCTTTCACAAAATCAAACGACAAAAACCCGAATAGCTTATTCCACATTCGTTGAGTAATAGAAACAGAAAGACCCTTGGGGAATAACGATCTCTTTGGAGCAATCCATTGAGTAAAACTTAGTGCGCATTAATTTTCGCACCAGTTGTCCAACAGGTCTCTGGTTCTCCTCGAGAAAGATGTGATGCATACAGTGAGAAGGATGAATTCCCTGTATATCTGTCACCCTCTAAGCAATAGCACGCACATGCCTCCTGAGCAACCGTATGAGCTCATCCTTCTGCGGTTGAGTGAGGGTCGAATTAATTATGACCGGAAGCTTAAAGTCCTCTCCCAGATATGCATACTCTAAGTTTGGAGGCAGATCCTTCAACACAAGTTTCAGAGCTTCTTCATATGAAGTCAAAAGTCGACGTTCCGGTGGCGGTGTGAAAGCAGTTTGCGAAACCTGGTCCACATATTCCTCTTCTTCATAAATGCTCATAGATGCTACTTGTTCATCCCGGATTGCTCCTGCATCAACAAACTGACCAGAAACAATACACTTCTCTAGCGAGTCTTCACTCACTAGGTTAGTGAAAACAGAGGTAGAAAGCACAGTTACAGTTTCCTCTATAACACACAAATCATCATAGTGGTGAGGGAATTGAATGCTATTATCTAATCGAAATGTGACATGGTCTTTCCCTACCCTAAGAGTTATAGTGCCTCCTGACACGTCTATTAGAGAACCGGATGAAAACAAGAATGGACGACCAAGAATCAAAGGCATATCAGCATGGACATCAATCACGACAAAATCAGTAGGAAACTTCAATGGACCAATCTCAAGTAGAACATCTTCTTAAATTCCCCTAGGCACAGTTGATGATTTATCCGCTAACCTAACGTTCATGCGAGTTGGTTTAAAATCAAGCATTCCTATATAAGAAGCTAAGCTATATGACATGACACTGATGCTAGCTCCTAGATCTGCTAAACCACGTCCAACACGAAAAGTACCAATGCGACAAGGTAGAGTGAAAGAACCTGGATCGCGACGCTTAATAGGAAGCTTGTTTAGCACAATGGTAGATACCTCCTCATTAAGCTCCAAGTCTTCAAATAGCTCCGGGAAGTTCGCTTGCTCTTCCTCCGTGAGAGCTAAAAGTTCTTGCAACTTCAACTTGTTGGTGGCTAGCATCTTCATGTACTTGGCAAACTTCGGCATCGTTACAGTCATCTCCTTCATCGACATTTCAACGTGAACCCTGTTCAGCAACTTCAGGAATAGCTGGTATTGAGCATCGTAGAGATCCTTATTAAGCCTGGCAGGATAAGGTGCCCGCGGCTTTTAAGGGTTGGCCACCGGTATTGGAGACGAGGGAATAACCGGTGTCTTTTCCTATTCTGGCTACTGAATCTGTTCCTCTTCCTCCACATCCTCTTCTTCAATGAGATGAGGGGGAGGAATTAGAGTGGGCACCTGCTTCATGGGAATATCTGCCAGCTTCTTCCTTCTTCTTGTTTCCACGGCTCCCACATGTTCATTCTGGTTCGGATTAGGGAGAGGTGTGGTAGGTAGAGATCCAATACCCTTCTCCTTAAGAAGATTTGTGATTCCTGCCACTTGATTTGCAAGCTTCTGAAGAGAAGAGTCGGTGTGTGAGATGTCCTTCTTGTTTGATTGAGTTTCAGCAAGAATCTTTTCCAACATGATATCGGAATAGGACTTAGGCGCAGAAGAGCTCTAACCACCGTTGTTGTTCTGATTCTGGTTCTGATTGTTATTCCAGCCTCCTCTGTTCTGCCATTGGGAATTCTAATTTTGATTCCCATTATTCCTTTGGTAACCCCTTTGATTTCCTCCCTGAAACTGATTCTGATTCTGGTTGTTGTTCCAGTTCCCTCTGCTCTGCCATTGGGAGTTTTGATTCTGGTAACCATTGGAATTTATGAAATTGTTGTTCTGGTTTTCGAAATTCCCCTGGTTCTTTCCACCAACATAATCAACCTCCTTTTGTTGTTGGTCTGGGTTACCCTCAAACTTCCAAGTACAACTCTCTGCTGTATGATCTGGACCACCACAGTTTGAACACGAGGCGGTGACTGCTGCTACAGTCTCCGCCGTAGAAGCAGAGGAAAGAGTGGTTCTAGAAAGCATCTTGAACCCTGGCGGTGGAGCTGTAGGAACGCCCGGTGAGGGAGCTATCTGAGCTCTTCCCAACTCATGCTTCAGCCTCTGTACTTCCATCTCCAGAGTCGAGTTATCCAACTCCAACTGACTTCTAACAATATCCACTGGTGCATGAACTGTGGGAACAGGGTATGATGAATCAATAGAGAATCTCTTCTTCTCTGGATGTCTACCGTCCATCTTCAATGGGTTAGCTTGCATGAGAGATTTGATTTTCATAGCAAAATTCTTGCAAGCTTCTAAGGCCGCGGTTGCGGCCATGTCATTTAAGTCCATAGTCAGCTGTAGAGAGAAATCCTTTTTCTTCTCATAGTCTAGGCCACGGAAGAATGTAGAGAACTTGTAATAGTCATCTCATCCATGGTGAGGACAAGCCCGGAGAAGCCCTAGAAATCTCTGCCAAGCCTCATAGAAGTTCTCCTCCGATCCACTCTCGAAACCTGCGATCTGTGCTCTGAGTGCATCTGTTCTAGAAGGGGAGAAGAATTCTTTCAGGAATGCTTTAGCCAGACCATCCCACGTAGTGAAGTGATTCATCGGGTGATCAGACAACCACAGTTCTGCTTGACCCTTCAGAGTGAAAGGAAAAAGCTGAAGCTTGACCGCACTATGATCCGCTTCATTGTTGGAGACTGTGTGAGCCAGTCTCAAGAAGTTCCTCGCATGAGCATTCAGGTCCTCATTAACACCTCCAGAGAAAGTGTTCCCGTTTGCTTGAATCATGTTGATCAAGTGAGATGGGATGTGCAGATTCTGAGTTCCCGTGTTGGGAATCTGAATGCACGAAGATGTCCCATCTATGGTCGGACGATCATAATCCTTCAATGTCCTTTCCGCCATAATTTCTATCTAAGGTTGGATAGGAGGATCTGTGGGAGGATCTGTAGTAGCAATGGTGGATGGTGAAGGCGAAGATGTAGATGAAGATGTGAAGAGGTTCTTCCTTGCTTTAGGTGTCTTGGCGGGAGGAGGAGGTACCGGAGTAGTGCCGAAGTGAGTGTAGAAGACTCTACCCTTTTCAGCTATGCGCTTACTAGCCCGTTTTTCCTCTGAACCTGCAATCTTGCCTGAAACAACAAAAACAAGAAATACCAAGTAGTATAAAAATGTGGGAGATAAGAAATGATAAAAGAGTGAATGAAAAGCTTAAACGCACAATGCGTTTCCTAGAAAAAGAAAAGGTCCCCGGCAACGGCGCCAAAAACTTGATGCGCAAATTAACGCACACTAGTTTTACTCACTATATCGCTTTAGCGAGATCATTTTCCCCTAGGGTCTTCCTTTCTCTTTTACTCAGAAATGTGAATTAAAGCTAATCGAGGTTTCGTTTTGGGTTTGAATTAGTTTTATGAACTAAGTAGACTAAAAGTGCAAATGAAATCAAACTAAGCAATTAATAAGTTGGGGATTCAAAGATAGACTAAGGCGGTTGTTCAGACTCGAATCCACGCTAGTTCGGTTAAGATGGATGAAACTATGCAATCGAAGAATTTCAACAGACTAGACGACTCGGCAATTCCTTTTGTAATCTCTACTCCATGGTCAGGCCGTAGAGATTCTATTCTATCAAACCTACAAGCTCCTATGGTCAAGCTAACTTGCAAGAAATCAAGAACGAATCAGAACAGTGAAATGCCACAAAATCATGCAAAGAGATTAGGTTCTGACAATCCTATGGTCAAGCTATTGGAGAACCTAACGACCTCCTAAACTCTAGAATGAAGTGCGTTCATGGTCAGACCCGCAATTCATAGATAAAATCAGAAACTAACAATTGATCAAGTTGCCAGAATCAAAAAGCTTAAATTAGGGTATAGGAGAAATCGCATCTAAGTCTAAAAGTTCATCGATTAAAATAAACGGGTTAGAAACCCGAAATCATCCATACAAAATCCTATCTAACGCTTCATCTAATCTAAACAACCCTAGAAGTTTAGCTCGACATCGTTACAGAAGGAATCGCAGAAACAAAGAAGAAAAAAACTGGAGAAGAAGACATCTTACTCGAGAAAACCTAATCTTGATGAATCCTTGAAACTCCTGAGTCAATCCTCGCTAATCCTCGCCCAATCGCGTCTCCAAAGCTCCGTCTTCACCTCCGAGAGTGTCTGGTTCGTCAGAGAAAAAGTGAAGAACTGTAGAAAACGAAGTGTATTTCCTCTCTCTTCGAAATTGGGTTAAAACCCAATTTCCGTCGAAACTGCTGAAAATGGCCCAAAAGTGCGCCTGACGGGACGAAAAGTGCGTCGGCGCACTTGGCCCCCAAAAGGCGCACTTTTCTCCCTTGCTAAAAAATCCGCCTGGCACTTAGAAAAGTGCGCCAGCGCATATTTGTCCTTAAAACGCGCACTTTTGATGCTGCTTCTTGCTCCGAACTTCTTTCGGCAATTCCAACCTCATTTGTGCTCCGAATTGATCCCTGTTTGAATCGTCAAGCTCGTAGAAAAGTCCTCCACAACGTGGTAACCTGAAATCTCAACAAAAATAGCTCAAAACAACATCAAATTGCCCAAAAGAGGGCCAACGAGAGATAAAACATATTTTCCATAAAAGTCATTCAAGTTCATCACAATTCAGAGTCAGACAAGGGGAATTTCGTTCAAATATGGCGAGATAAATGCGGTAAATCTAACTTCATCAAGCATGGAAAATAGGGTCAACTGTTCAATCAAAGCGTGCACGACGACAAACACGGGGTGAATGAAATGAAGGAAAAGTAAGGGTCAAACAAATTTCCCCTTAGGGATCATGAAACAAGAAGTACATAACCTAGGAATATCAAGTCAAAACAAGCACAAGACATGATCTTTCGACATTTAAACCAATATGTAACCTAAGACTCTCTTGAGACCATTAGAACCAAGCACAGACACCAATCAATTGTACTCTCGCCTCAAATCTGACTAAATGTACATGCACACCAAGTGTTCGATGAAATGCCTATGGGTTTTTCAACCTAGAAACACCTAGTAAACATCCCTCTCTTGAGCGAAAATGCAAACTAAGCATAAATCCATGGTAATAGATGATATTAAAGCCCCCTCGGGTCAGTCCATACCAAATGACACTACAAGAAACTGTTAATTTAACGGCGACAATTTATTAGCGACCACTTAAGTGACCGCTGCTAAAAATATTTGAAAGCGGCCAATGTCCGCTGTTAAATTTGACAGTTAAACAGCGGTCAAGTGGCCGCTGTTAAATTAAACACATCGATCGCCCCCTCACACCGTCATATCTAATGTAAAGAATGGTTTCGAGTTTTCAGATTGTTTCTTCCCTTCTCTTCAGATCTCCTCTTCAACCCTAAACCCTTCTCCGTCGGCGGCCGCTCGCTCCAAACCTTCCTATCCTCTTCTCTTCACCTTAATCATTTTGGTCGATGGCCGCTTCAAATCCCAGGGTTATGGCGGCGTTACAGATTGGGGAATCAATGAGAGGGAACAACTTCCATTTGGCGATGTTGAGGGTAGTCGGAATGAAGGCAAGCTCGATGGAGATTAAGAGGATCAAGGTGGAACCCTAAGGAATGACGTCGATTCAATTAAGGAAAGAGAGGGTGGATCTGGGAGGCTGCACAATTTTTGAGGAGGACCTGGCGATGTTGAAGAGCTTCAGCAATCAAGAATTGGTCTGACGGATGGCTGGAGATCGTGGTCGGAGGGAGAAACGAATCTGGCGACCTGGGAGTTGAAATCGAAGGGAATCAGAGGCTTAGTCTCGGGTAGGAATCGGCAGCATTCTAGTTTTGATCTCGCCGCGTTCTTGAATCTGGACCGTCGCCGGAGTTCCGGCTCTACCGTCACAGCTTTGGCTATTAATTTAATCATCAAACTAATTTAAGAGCGGCCTTAGACGCTGTTAAATTATTAGGTTTAACTGTGACCACTTTTTTCTGCTGTTAAACATATTTTACATTGAATAGTTTAACAGCGGCACCTGGCCGCTGTTAACTTCAATTTCTGCAGCTATTAAATTATAGTTTCTTGTAGTGTGGCAACCTAATCATGAATCTAGGTTAAGAGTGTACGGAAGAGGAAATGAGAAGATAAGCATGCATCTGAATCACATCTAGGACTTGAATTAAATCGACAAAACCGAGGTTTAAGAATGTAAATATATCATCACCCTAAGGTCAATTCACTGAACCCTAGAAGGTTTAGTTACAACAAGACATAGAGAAGAAATGAAGAAATACGGCCTAAAAACAATTGATGATTTAATTCCATGATTCTTCGATCTTGAAGGCATTCGACCTTCGTCTTGATGATTTTATGAAGGTGGGAGTGATGTATGATAAAGGGATAATGATTTGGGGGTTCTGAGATGGCTTTCCAGGTGTTGGAGATCACTGGTGTTTGTCAAAATCGAGTTCGGAACGAAATTGAGGCTCTCCCAAAAGTTACCCCAATTGGTGTATTTAAGCAGGAGGCGGTCATGTAGCCCCTCTGCACCGATCCCACTGTTTTTTTGGTCACCGTACACTCTACCGTAGTACGGTGGCTTCTACGATTAACTTGAACAGTCCTCTTCAGTCAAACTTCAATATCTTAGGCATCTGGACTCTGATTTGATCATCGTTTGAACCCATGGCTCCGTGCTTCCATTCTCTGCCATGGCGTGGCTTAAAAAAAATACTAAAATACCTCGAGAAATGTGAAAATGGACCTCAATGATCCCAATAGGCTATTTATGACCAATTATCATTAATTTGACCAAAACTACTTAAAATATGACAAAAGCACTCACAAACCATGCAAGAATATTTCAGTTATGGAGGATAAAATGATATATTTTCAAGTCATCATTGGTGCATTGTTGTGTTTGAGTTTTTCCTTGAGGACAAGCAACGTTCAAGTGTCAGGTGATTTGATGACTCGAGAAATACATCATTTATCCCTCATATTTGATACATTTTCGAGGTGTTTTATGCATTGGCATACCTTCTCATTGTGGTTTTGTGCTAATTAATGATAATTAGTCTTAAGTATCCTCTTGGGACCAACATGGTCCATTTTCACTGTGTTAGGTCTTTCTAGATCGAAATACCTTGTTGCGTTTCATCAAACACTTAGTGTGTATCTTGCATTTCATCAATTACGAGCAAAGAGTTTGGTTCATAGGTGTTTGACCTTGGTTCTAAGGTCTTGAGAGTCTTAGGATATGTGTTTGGTGAGTGATCAAAATATCTTGTCTTGTATAACTTGAATTGCTCATCATATGCCCGTATCTAGTCTTGATTTATGATCTTTAAGAGGAAACTCACCTTGTCCCTCTTCTCATTCATACTCATATCAATTCGTGTTTGTCATTTGTATTATTTGATTGAAGACAAAGATTACCATACCCTTTTCATGCTATTTGAACTAATTAGTTAGTTGACTGAGGTTGACCCAAGTTGATTTGTTGCTTTGTGACGTTGATTGTGATCTTCGAGGAACCTACACCTTGCCCCGAGAAAATATGACCCTAGCTTGCTAGGTATCTTTGACAGCCCGTTCGGGAGCGATCAATTGTATACCACAATTAAGGAGTAATATTCTCAGTCTTGGACATCTCGATGAGAATGGGTACCGAACTACTGTTAGACAGAATTATGGGGGTCCAAGACCCTCAAGGAAAAATGAAAACAAGAGTAACTAGAGCTATAAATCACCTCTATGTCCTCAGCATACCACAAGCTACCCCAGTTTTTTTTATTGACAATCCACAAGGAGAAGTCATGGCTATGGCATGCAAGATATGATCACATTAATTCCACGCCATACCAGTACTTCTAGCATTGACAGACTAATAAAATTGGGAAGTTCACCACATGAATGTGAAATATGCATTCTCAAATGGTGAGCTTAATGATGAGGTTTTATGTGGTCAGCCCCTGGGTTTCAAGGCTAGCAAAACGAAGATAAGGTGCTAAAATTGAAAAATGCTCTATATGAATTACAGCAAGCACATCGAGCTTGGAATGCAAAGCTAGACAGCACCATGAAAAATATGTGTTTTGAGAAACTAGCAATGGATCATGTCGTGTATAGACAAAGAACAGATGGGCTAGGCTTGATCGTAAGTGTTTATGTTGATGATTTGATTATTATGGATGCAAGTAAAGAAGGCATCAGGGAGTTCAAGGAATATGGTTGTCATAGGTTTCTATCGACTAGGCTTGATCGTAGGTGCATTGTCATCTTGCGAAGTGGAGTACATGGTAGCTAAAGCAGCGACATCTTAAGTGATATGGTTGTCGAGTTTGTTGGCAAGTTTGACGGGAGTGTAGAAGATCAAAGTGACACTCAAGATCGATAACAAGTTGGCTATAATCTAGTGTTCCACGACAGAAGCAAGCACATCAAGATGCGCTACTACTTCATATGAGAATGCTTTAAATCAGGACAAGTAACTATGGAGCATGTTCGTATAGAAGACTAGTTGCATGACATCCCGACAAAATCATTAGGGATAGTAAACTTTCTGAAAATGTAAAGCATAATTAGAGTTGAAGTTGTAGCTGGGAAGTAACGTGATTAAGGGAGAGATTTAGAGTTTAATCACGTTTATTAGTATATATTTTAGAGTTTAATCACGTTTATTAGTATATATTATTATTAATTTATTGGTTTATGTTATCTTTGTTTAGGTAGTATTCATATTCAGTTGGGATCCTTTTTTAGGTAGTATTCCAATTTATTTGAGTTTTGTGTTTATAAAACTATGGTTTGAGTTCTATTTTAAATAAAGAAGAAGATCGCGATAGTTTGTGTAACGTCTCGTTATCGGTTAAGATATTTGTTTCGTGTTTTGGTTCAAAAAGGGTTAGAATGGAGTTGGTTATTGGAATTTCTGTTGTTGCAGCTACTGTTGTTTTTGCAGAACTGATGAGCACAACGAGCGTTACATGTTGTGTAATGGCCGTGTACTGCAAGGTGCAACAAGCATTGCATTGGCAGTAATTGCCATTGTCTGCCATAGATAATGGGTGTTATAGGTCTGTAACAGCTGTTATGGTGATTCTGTACAAAAAAGATCAGTCGAGTTCAGTCGACATAATTCTATTCTAATTCTCTCTCATCCTTTTGACGAACAGCTAGAGACCAAGGTGGAGAACCGGAGCTAGGATTGTCGGACCAGCAAGGAACGAAAGAGAAGACTAAGGGATTAATTTAGGTCGATCGTCCAGGATCAGATTCAGGTAAAACTTCCATGTTCGAGCAGATTCAGCTCTAGTAGTTAGGGTTTGCAATTTGGTTTTTTTTTTTGTTCCTCTCTAATCAGGTCGGTTCTAATAGTCGTGGTTTTTGATAAACTCGTGTAGGAAGGTTGTGGTACAGTCACTCAAGGTTGGAAGCTATCTCGGCCAATTCAGGTTCAAGAATTAGACAAAGAAACTATGAGGGGTTTTTCTTAAATATAGTCTTTTTACTGCTATGATTCATACTCGTGTTAAAGGCTAACTGTTAAGTTAGGGATTTGCATTACTTTTATGTTTGTGGCTTCGGATGATAGATCATCCGAAATTGTTAATGGTGGAGATTACGTGCATGCTTAGATTGATCATTCAGGTTGGATTAGGTGTGAGCCAATTTGACAGATTGTAGAACAGTAGTATCAAATAATATCCCACGGAAGAAGGATAGATCGTATTCCATGGGGTACTTCTTTCACGTTTACTCAAAGGAGTTAGTAACTATTCAGTTTAAACAGGTTGTGTGGTGTGAGTTCCACTAAATTTCTACCACTAGAATGCAAGGAAAGAAATAACTAATTAAAGCTAACAGATTGATTGATTGATTGATTTAAATTAACGAGACGAGAGTTTATACTCGAATCCCCCTAAGATCACCAAGGCATTGGCAATCACAAGATCAGCAGGTTTCAGACTTAATTCATTCCATTCTTAATCACCATCGTAGCTCCTTACCCTTAGGTCTAAGTCCACGAATGTTTGCTACTATTGAACTAGCTACCAAGATCAATTATCCTTCTGTGCGTTCATTTCAGCAACATATAACTGATTGGTGCACCGAAATTAATTTTATGAGCTACTCTTGAAACAGATTAACCCTAAACAGCCCTTATTGGTGAAGTGAATTCGTTGAAAAGGTTAACTGTTTGATTCGACGTTCTAGAACAAGGTCCCTACTTTTCAGGTGTTTCCTTTATTCTAACAAGAATCTAATCTAGGTGATCAGGCCAGAGAAGAAACAGCATTAAAAAAACGAATCAAACATGAATAAGAAAAGTCTGAATTAAAGTCTAACTGCTCATCGATTTGCCGCTTTAAAGCCCTAGGTCACTTAGGGTTCATCTAATCTAAAGTAGAGAGGTTTAGCTACTCATATCCGAAGAATAAGATTCAGCAAACACAAAAGAATTCATCCTAGGAAGGAAGAATAGAGGGAGATTGAAAACCCTAATTTTGATGATTATGAGAAGCTTCGATCTTGAAAACCTTCAACTCTGATGCTCCGAGCATCTTCCGGATGGATTAATCATCGCTATGGTCTCTCCAAATACTCCAGAAGATGCTCTCAACTCTCTCCAGCTCGTGGCTCTATCTAGAAAATCGAGCGTGTCTTGAAAATGGACTGAATCGGTCCTTTTAAAGCGCTTAAATCTGAGTATGTTTTTTATTGGGAAAATATGAGGTTCTCGCCGAGAACCTCTTCACAAATGGTTGGAATTATTCAACAAGATTTTTAACCTTTTCTTCACAACCTTCTCAGTGAGAACCTTGAAGTTCTCGCCAAGAACTTCTTCACAAATTACTCAAGATTTCTATCTTGCTGATTATCTGGTTTCTCTTCACCACCTTCTCAGCGAGAACCTTGAAGTTCTCGCCAAGAACCTTCCCAATTGGACCAGTTTTGATTCTTCCTTCTTCCTTCGACTTCTCGGATGGTCCCAGACTCCTTCTTGATACTTCATTGCATTCCGAACATGTTCGACAGGTACTTATTCGATGATAAAAATTTGTGTACTCAAAGAGACACTAGAAAACACATCAAATAGACCCAAAATGGGCCAAGGAAACCAAATCGATAAGAAATAGAGTGAATGGACCAAAATCCACTAAACTATCCCTAAAATGTGCTACAGACAACGGAATGTCACTTAATCAAGCCGATAATCACGGTTAATCTAATATTATCAAATCACCCCATACTTAATGTTTTGCTTGTTCTCGAGCAAAGTCATTCAGAAATACACTCAAATTCACATATGACAAGATTAGTCAAACCGAAGTTCAATTCCTAACAATTCAGCTTACACTGTTTCACTTAGAAAAACACAACCTACAGATGCCAGAACATCAACCAAACACATCCAGATCACACTGCTTTCTGCACACATCAAGTAGTAATAATCCATCATGCACAATGCTAACCGAGCAGACTAGACTTCCTCACACTGAAATATTTAGTACAATGGGGAACTCTCACTCTCTGTGTTTAGGGATGTGTTTATGCACTCATTCACTTTCTCCGACAGAATTATGTCATAGGTTTGCAATTCCACCATAATCTCCACCACGAGTGACAACACTATAACTAGTCAAAAGGGCTTGTATGAGATTGTAATGATCCTACACTACAAGGATTTATGATGAATGTATCAAGGGATAAATGATGATGATAGGTATGGTGCGGTGTAGCAGTCGACTAACCTCCCTCGAATCTAGACCTATGGATATCTACCATCTAACTAGAACGGGAATGGAATGATGAATGCTCGTTTCTGAGGACACTCTCAAGAAACTTTGCACTTTTTCTTTCACTTTTTTTTTTCTTCAGAATAATTCCTTGTTTGGAACAACTTGAATTTGGACTTGAATTTTTTGCTACTATATATTTTTATTTTTATTTCAACGCGTTTTTTTCTTATATTTTTTTCGTGCTTATTTGTTTGTTGCTAGAGGGATCAGAATGAAAGGACTTACGAGGTAAGACCACCGGATTCTAGCTATCGAGTAAGTCGCCACAGGGTTCGACTCATGTTCGGCTAATCTCGAGCTACTACCACAAGGGATCAACGAGGTGAAAAAGAACATGGAAAAGATTGTAATGTAGTTATCAAACCGAAAGAACAGGCCAAGCACAAAGAGTTACACCTAGGGGGTTGATGTTGGGACGACTTATGGCTTAAACTGGGTGAATCTAGGTGCCTCTATCATCCTAGTTCTAGTGTCATTGTGTGGTCTTGAAACGGTCTCAAAGCAAATTCTAACTCATTAAAACTTGAGAAACTCATTCAAATAAGGGCATCTATGGCGCTAGGACGTTCATTAGACCTTACAGGTTTAAGGGATCCTTAATGGATCGAGATAGTGATCTTTCATTGATCTGACTGGTTTATTGTTTATTGCTTTTAAAGCATTCGGGATTACTGTTTTACTAGTTCACTCAGTGCATGTCACTGACCCGTCTTGCTTTGGTTTCTTTGTTGGTTCGTTGGGGTATGGTGAGCAGGTTACCATGCCTCCTAGAAGAGATGCGAGAGTTGTTGTTCAGCATGTCGATGAGTCGATCCATGCTAGATACAGCCAGTACGTTCAGACCCGCCTTTTGACTCTTTGGTTTTGACCAGGATTTTCATGGATTCTTTTCTGGTTTATTAGTTTATGGATGTATTGAATGCTTTATATGTTTTCTCTTGTTTCATTGGTTATTGGTTATTGGTTGTATTAGATTATTGATACTGGTTGTGCAGGTTTGGTCTTTCCTTTTTATTTCATTGATTCCGTGCGTGGTTTGAGTTTGTGGCACCTAAGTTAGCATTTCATGAGTTAAATCAGTGGTTTAAACGGGTCTTCTAGGTTAAGGTGTTACAATTAGCAGAGCGTACCAAAATCCTATTCGCAAGTTGTGATCTTAATACCTAATTTCTAACAGTAATATTAGCAAATATATGTCAAATAAATTGTGTTGACATTTTCCTGCGATGGATAATTGTATTAATAATTCAACTACGACTGAACTACGTGAAAAAACAAGTAATTAGAATTTAGGAAGGGCTCTGTAAATGTGCAATCATATAATTGAAGAATAAGCCCATAAATAGGATTTGCATACCATAGCCTTAATTTGAGGAGGTTACCAGGCTCAACTTTGAAGAAACATGTCATATCTGCTTGTTCATGTTTGGTGGCAAAGGATCTGCGTCCAGGAATTGGAGTTTGGAACATTCCAAACCCAATAACCAGAGGGGGTATTTTTGTCTTTTGAAAAATTAAAACCCTATCTCTTCTTTCTCCTTTTTTTCTTCCATACTCAGTCGCCGCACATCAACACCCCCCGATCTGCCTCCTCCCCCAAACATCAACCACCCAAGATCTGTCGCCGTCCTCCTCCTCGATCTTCGTCGACAACTGCCTCCGTCCAACTAATCAGCCCAAACTTTTGCCCCCATCTACAAACCGCTCGACCTTCGTCCATTAGTGCCCGGATCTAGACGCGATGGTGAGAGTGCTAACGGATTCATCAGCGACGCGATGGTGAGAGTGCTAACGGATTCATCGCTGGCCTTTGATGTAGTCTCGGTGTCGACGACCACATCATCGTTGGTGCCTACGGTTCGATGATGAGGAAGTACGGTATCGATGCCGACAATGTCGTTGATGCTCTGAACGCCGACGCCGGAGGGAAACCCCTGCCTCTCACCGCCATTTAACAGAGTTGAAAATGGAATTGATGTGCTTCGGGGGTCTATCAGCTGGGAGAAGAATGCAAGGGTTGATGGAGAGACAGAAGGCAGAGACGACATCAGTGTATTAGTGGAGGCGTGTTGGTGTCTGTAATTTTTGTGGGAAAGTGTTTCAAATCACAATATCAGGCAAAATGACTTAGCTTTGATCATACTTTGAAGGGTTTTGTTCATCAGGTTGATTTGATTGCTACAGGCTTGATGAGCATTGATTAATTAGATAGTGCTTCATTCTTGTGAGATGGTATTTGATTGCGTTTATGGATCATCAATGTTTTGGATTACTTGAGGCATGAATTTCAGTGCAATGCTCTTGTTAGATACTGTGTGAATTCTTGTGAGGTAATACTGTGTGATTCTTGTGAGGTAGTGTTTGATGATTTGGTGTATGAAGAGGGGATGCCCTCTAAACACCTGACTTGTCCATAGTGTTAGAGAATGTATGATTGAGATGTATGTTTGAGAATGTATGATTGAGAATTGTGGTGTTGTGGGTGGTTGTGAATGAAAATTAGTGATAGTAGCGGTCAGTGATGTTGTGGGTGGTGGTAAACTAATTAACTAGTTTACTCGGTAAGTTAACTAGTTATCAATTTTGATAACCTCGTTAACTAGTTATCCAATCGTGAAGTTAACTAGTTAACGTCGAGCTAACTCGTTAACAACTAAATAACTCGATAAGTTAACTAGTTAACAACTAAATAACCTTGCTAACTAGTTATCTAGTCGTGATGTTAACTAGTTACTTCAATAAGAATAAGTTAACAAGTTAACAACTTGCTAACTAGTTAACTCGGTTAGATAACTAGTTAACAACTTGGTAACTAGTTAACTCGATTAGATAACTAGTTACCAACTTGATAACTAGTTAACGCAGTAAGTTATCTAGTTAACTCGATAAGTTAACTAGTTAACAACTTGGTAACTACTAGATAAGTTAACTAGTTAACAACTTGGTAACTAGTTAATTCAATTAGATAACTAGTTAACAACTTGGTAACTAGTTAACTCGATTGGTTAACTAGTTAACTCGATTAGATAACTAGGTAACTCGTTATCTAAATCATGATATTAACTAGTTAACTCGATAAGTTAATTAGTTAACTAATTTTGATAACTAGTTATCAACTTGATAAATAGTAAACTCAATTGGTTAACTAGTTAACAACTTGGTAACTAGTAACTAGTTAACTCGATTGGATAACATGTTAACTAGTTATCTGCTGATAACTAGTTAACTGTAAAAATTCAAGTTAACTATTTAACTAGTTATCAATAAAAAAATATATTGTTAACAAGTTATTAGTAAAAATCAGGTTAACTAGTTAACTTGTCCTCGCCGGAAAAATCACTGGAGTTTGGTCGGTCTCCGGAGCCTAGCCGAAAAAGTCACCGGAAAACATGTTAACTAACTATTTAACTGTAAAAACCCAAGTTAATTAGTTATCAATAAAAAAATTATGTTAACAAGTTATTAGTGAAAATAAGATTAACTAGTTAACTAGTTATCAATAAAAAATATATTGTTAACAAGTTATTAGTAAAAATCAGGTTAACTAGTTAACTTGTCCTCGCCGGAAAAGTCACCGAAAAACATGTCCAAGTTAACTAGTTAACTAATTATCAATAAAAAATCATGGGAACAAGTTATTAGTAAAAAATCAGGTTAACTAGTTAACTTAGCCTCGTCAAAAAATTTGCCGGAAAAGTAGTCGAAAAGTCACCGGAAAAATTTGTCAAAAAAGGAACCGAAAAAAGTCATCGAAAAAGTCACCAGTCGCCGGAAAAGTCACCGACTGTCGGTCACCGGAAAATTCACCGGCGGCCGGTCGCCAGAAAATTTGCCGACGGTCGGTCGCCGGCGCCGGCGGCCAGTCACCAGCGAAGGAAGCTGGTCACAAGAACGGCGAACTAAAATGAAATATAATAATAAAAGATTTAAATTAAATCTAATAATAAAATATTTATATTAATATAATAATTAAATTTTGTGTGTAAAGTCCTAAATACCTCTATCAAATGTGGACCATTAGATTGGTCAAGGGGTCAAACTAAATCTAATGGTTAGAGGAGGGTTTGGAACTTTCCAAACCCAACAAAGTTTGGATGCTGATCTTATCCCGTGTTTGGTCTCTTGAATAATATATTTTAAGTTGTCTCGATCATCTTGGTCTGTCTTAGACGCCTAACCTGAACATAAGATTTCTCGTATGTAAGGTGTGAACAATATATTTCAATTTGTCTCGATCATCTTGGTCTTTCTTAGATGCCTAACATGAACATAAGATTTCTCGTATGTAAGGTGTGATATGTAGTAGTAAGTTCATTAGCAATAACGCGAGATATGGTTAATGAGAAAACGAAAAGGTTGTTTGTATGTACTGTGTAAAAATTAGGGGAAAACTCACGTACCAATCTTAGCCACGAAGTGAATTTATAAATAGAATAAATTATGATTTAAAAGTAACTAGGGAAATATGGATAAGGATCAAAACTAATTATAGCTCATTCAAGAAAATCACGACAACAATAATACAACTGTTATGCTAGGGGAAGTAAGAAGGGAAATAGAAATAATATAATTAAATATTATAATTCTTATCACCCTCCCGCAAGCCAAATGACAAATGTACTTGAAGTTTGAGATGAAGAACGTGATGGTGGGCTTTCGGTAAGGGCTTGGTTAGAACATCTACAACTTGATCTTTGGTGGAAATGTACCAGACAACAAGAGATTTTGCAGACCTGATCGCGGACGAAGTGGAAGTCAATTTCGAGGTGCTTGCTGCGAGAATGGAAAACCAGGTTGGCTGTGAGGTAAGTTGCTGAGAGGTTGTCGCACTAAATTGCTGGAGGATGTGCTGCTGGAAAACCGACCTCATGTAGTAGAGAGTGTGACCAGAGTTCTTCAGAAGATACAACTTCGGTGTAAGACCAAGAAATAGTTCGCTGTTTGCGGATCGATGATGAGATAATAGTGCGGCCCAAGAACACTACATAGCCCTTCGTGGAGCGACGATCGTCACCACCCCAATCTGCATCTGTGAAACAAACTAAGCAATGAGGAGCGAAACAAACTAAGCGATTAGGAGAGTCAGAGAGAAGATGGATACCATGTGTTTTTGTGCCCTGGAGGTATCGTAAGGAACCTTTGAGGTGTTGCTAGTGGGATGTGAGGGGTGCGTGCATATATTTCAAAAGCCGAGTGGTGGTATCACTACAAGAAAATTGATGATTAGTCACGGATTATTAGTCACGGTTTTGTGAACCGTGACCAATTAGTCACGGTTTTTTAAAACCGTGACCAATTAGTCACGGTTTTATCAGTGAAACGTGACTAATTTAGTCACGATTTTTATGAAACCGTGACTAATTTAGTCACGGTTTTTGTAAACCGTGACTAATTTATTTCCATAAAACAACACGGATTGCCACGTTGGCAATCCGTGTGCCTCCCCTTCCAATCCCCTTTCTTCTTTTCCTCTTCCCACCCTCCAATCTCTTCTTCTTCTATCTTCTGCCCAGTACCCTTCTTCTTCTTCTTCTTCTTCTTCTTCACCATCCATCCTCCAAAGCCTCTCCAGCCACTAACTTCATAATCACCGACGATGCCCACGAGCCGCACTGTCCGATTGCTGAATCGCATACGTCTCTCTCACCAGCTTCACCTTCCTGCTTCCGTCGTCGAGCCGAATCCAGGGAGTTCACCGGTTCACCTTCCCGCTTTCGTCGTCGAGCCGAATCCAGGGAGTTCACCGGCTTCACCTTCCCGCTTCCATCGCCGAGCCGAATCCAGGGAGTTCATCAACGGCCGCCTCCTTCAACGTCGGCGCGGGACAGGGGAAATGGCGGAGCAAAGCAGGACGCCAGTGCGGGAGCAAAGCAGGACGCCAGTGCGGGACATCGGTGCGAGACATCAGTGCGGGACGCCGGAGCGAGACTTAGGAGCGGGACGGAACTCTAACAAAATATTAACTAGTGACCTATTTGAAACCCCAAAAAAGTGGAATGACGATTTTGCAATTACCAAATTTTACCTTGGCAGTCACCAACTCTGAATTTGTTACAAATAAGGACTTGGGTATAACTTGGAACCTTTTATTAACTTTCTAAATTTATGGATTAAAGGAGTTAACTTTCTAAATTTCTGGTCACAGAAAAAATCTTAAGAACAAATTGGTCACTGCAAAATTCTAAAGAACAAATTGATCACTACATTTGTCACGGTTTTCAAAGCAAACCGTGACTAATATTAGTCACGGTTTTCTAGTAAACCGTGACTAAATTGGCCTAAATTAGTCACGGTTTATATATAAACCATGACTAATATTAGTCACGGTTTTCTAGCAAACCGTGACTAATTTTAGTCACGGTTTATATGTAAACCGTGACCAATATTTTAGTCACGGTTTTTCAAAAACCGTGACAAATTTAGGTCGATTTAGTCACGGTTCCTTGAAACGTGACTAATTTTTTTAGTCACGGTTAAAACCGTGACTAATGGTGCAAAAAAACCCGTGACTAATCTACCTATTTCTTGTAGTGTATAAGCCATGTCCGGTAGAGCCATGGATAGATATTGGAGGCCGCAAACAAATTGTCGATAAAGAGTAGGATCGTGGAACGGGGCATCGTGGATAGAGGAAGAGTTGTGGCCGAAGTTGTGGTGATAGTGTAACACCCGTCCTGAATCGCCCCGGGTTGAACCCATGGTTAGACAAAAAATCAGGTGTCACGGTTTAACTTAAAACATAAAACGAGAAATGACAACTTTAAATCAAATTAAATAACATAAATCACAAGTAAATCAGAAGCGCCTCCATTATTCAAATCCAAAATCTTATTATAACAATACAATTCAAACCAAAAATCATTTTACAATCCCGAAATTCATAATTACATTGATACAAAACATCCTAACCCAAAATAGTCAACTAAAGAAAAAGGTGGTCAATTCCCGGTCCAAGCCTTAGAAGATCCTCTCCACGCTTCCTGCTACCACCCAAACGCCAACAACACACCAGCACTCGACACACAACTGTAGCACCTGAACTCTAACACCACTCACTCTAACCACGAGAACCTGAAAAGGGGAAGAGGGAGACTCAATTTCCTAATGAAACTGAGTGAACCCACTAGGATTAACTATGCGCCTAACTACGCCTCAAGGAGCTATCCCAACACTCCACAAACATAATTCATAGCGGGACCAATCCTAGTTTATTCCATTTTTAACATCTTAGTACATTAGTTCTAATTGATCAAATCGTTTCCCTCTACCTCTATTCCCATCATGCATCACCCCAACAATATCAATCAATATTCATAACAATCCAATATCACAATACAATACATAACACATCATACTACAATTCACCACCATCATCATCCAGCACACACACAATCCACATTTCATTTAACTAAGTGAGTTATTTAGGCGCCAAGGAGTAATCTCGTACCACCCGTGTTGGCTCGCAGACGCACCCCTAATCGTAGAAGGGGGTCCCAAAGACGCATACTCAACCGCAGTAGAAGGATTCATGACCAAACTACACAATACTCCTCAAGGCCATAGCACCTCGGTGCAATTTAGGGGGCAGTACAGGCTCCTTCCGGTTCTATCATTTCATTCAAGCACATCAATCATCCAATCCCATTTCATAATTCATGTTTCATTGTTCATCACACTGTTACCCACATCACACATTGTCAACCTCAATCATCATGACATCTCATCCATTTACCACAATCTACTTACAACTCCACATCACGATTCATTATCACAACAAGGGTAAACGGCTAGCTCACCGGCCACCCCCACCTACAAGTACAGGGATA
The DNA here is from genome assembly GCA_034768395.1 of Linum lewisii. Lineage (NCBI taxonomy): Eukaryota > Viridiplantae > Streptophyta > Magnoliopsida > Malpighiales > Linaceae > Linum > Linum lewisii. Next base: position 11,409,500 of record CM068299.1, read on the forward strand.
GCCATGTCGTAAGTCTAGGGTTACCCTCCTGTTCATCATTAATAGGACGACCCCATATTAACAGGGCCATCCTCCTGCAACCACAACTGACAGCAGCAGAATATGCAATTTCACAATATCACCCAAACCCATTCATCCTATCACTCAGTTCTAACTCTGATCCATTAACATCATCATTAATCGCTTACCCCAACCCCACAACACGACACCACAACAATCAATCATCAACTATCAATCACATAATAGTTTCACCACTTTTACTCTCCTGAATTTCATGCAAAAATCCTAATTTCATCTACGTCAGAATATAACTCCTCGTCTTACTCATCTTGTCCTATCGAACGCTAAACCTTCACCTGGAATTGAAGACAAGGCTCTAATCATCTTCCTGATCCACATATGACTTGTTTTCCCCATCCAAATTCGTAGCTCTTCCCTTCTAACTAGCAACACTCAGTAGCAACCCAACCAAAACTAAGCCTAACGATATCTTCTCCTCGTCGCCAAGAATCCATAGGAAGAAACGCGACTTAATCTGACTCCTATTGCTCCCGGAATCAAGATTTGAAGTTTGGGGATTTTCGGTTCGTCAATGAAGTTTTTCGGAGAAAGAGATAGATGAAAAAGATGAGAAAACCCGTCAAAATATGAGTTTTATACCCAGTGGAAGAAACAGGGTCGTGTTTCTGTAACACATGTCGTGTTGTTTGAAGAAACACACCGTGTGTCTGTAACACGTTGTCGTGTGTCTATAACACGTGGCCATGTGTCTTCCACTGCCAAAAATTGGGATTACAACCTCAACTCACCTTGAAACCCGAACGACCCAAACTTCGATGAGACCTTTTAGACATCAATTTTGAAGATTTAGATCAACCGAACTCAAGTTTTAGAATGTCCAATTGGGCGAGGATGTTAGGTTTGCAATCGGACATTCCATCCTTCGTTAGCAATTCACGTATATATTTGGTTTGAGTGAGTGACATGCCAACTTGTGTACGTTGGACCTCAATTCTGAGAAATTAATGGAGGTTTCCTAGTTCCTTGATCGAGAAACGTCCTTGTAGATGATTGATGATGGAGGGCTATGAACACATCATTAGAATCGGTTATAATAATATCATTCAAGTATACCAAGATATACATAGTGATGTTGTTCTTACTGTAATAAAAGAGAGAGTGGTCGATTTTAGAATAGTGATAGGAGGCCTAGTTGGTATGGTGAGTAGCGGTGAGCTGGAAGTTGAAGGATGGTCATGGATTTCATGGGAATTAGAGACGGCATGATGTGTATGAGTGGGCCTAGTGAGTTTATGATGGGCAGGGGAAGAGGTATTGTGGGCCTAGGAAATAGGTTCGCTGTTTTTGGACTCGGGGCTCGTGGAATAGTATGAGGTACTTGGAAAGGGAACACACTTTCATAAAAAATCACATGTCAAAAAATTTAAACCTTTTGGGTGAATAAGTTCAAACAATAATAACCCCTACGGAGAAGACTATAACCTAGGAAGACAGATGGAGCCGACTTGAAATAAAATTTATGCTTAACATATGGCTTCAAGCAAGGGATACAGAGATAGCCAAACGCACGTAACTAAGCATAGTCATGATGAGTACTAAATAGATGATGATATGGACTGTCAAAACCTATTGGGAAAGCGGGTAGCTGATTAACCAAATATACGGATGTTTGAAAAGCATATGGCCAATATTCCAAGGGGACAACAACATGATAAAGAAGTGATCGATCCATTTCCGTTATGTGATGGTGCTTCCGTTCAGCACACCCAATTAGTTTCAGAGTGCGATGGTACGAGGTCTATTCCATGATTCCTTGCTCAGCCAGATACGAAGACAGCCGCTGACATTCACCGCCCCAATCTGCACAAAAGGAACATATAAGACGTGTGATAACGGGATTTTTTAGGCCCCAATATCAAATAAACCTGAGAGTTCTCAGAGTCGTATTCCCACGGGTCTACTTGAGCTACCTTACTCAGTTTAGTTCTACTAGTCAGCGAAATCGTTTTGATCGGAGTTTTTAATAATTTAGAAAAATTTAGAAACTAATTAACAACTAAAACACAAATTAACAAGTGGGCTCAACGGTGGGGAGAGGTCTTGCTTTGGTTTGTATCCTTCTAAGAAATTATGAGAAAATGCAGCTACAGAACTGGCAGGACATGGACGACGATCAGTTTCAGGTTCTAAGGTTGGGTGGGTCGACTCTACAACCAAGAACCACTTGCAACACACCCTAACTCGCATTCAACCAACAATCCAATAGTAAACTGAACAGAAAACCTAAAACAGGAGAACTGCAGAAAACCTCGAATTACAGGGAAGTCTAAGAACGGGGCGACAAGATAATAAAATAGATCATCAATCATCATTAATCCACAATCCAATTCAACGTATCAACTAATAATCTCAAAGAATTCAACAAAACCCAAGCAAGAAAGAAAACCTAGCTACTCATGAGAGAAATCAGAAAAAATGCTGCAAACCGCCGATTCATCAAGGTTAGCCTTGATTCCTCTACTGTTAGGGAGCTGCTCTTCCCAATTAATTCCATCGCTGCCATTTTCATACTTCTTCCCGCTTGTTGAACAGGGAAAAACTATTCCCGTCTTCTGCCCTCCGCCTCATCTATGCTGCCCCACACACCTGGCAATATTGGACCCGACCCGTTGATCCAACCCGAACCCGCCCGAAAGTTTAGGGCTGGGTTTGCTTTTTTGGGACCCGAACCCGAGATGACCCTAACCCGAAAACCCGACAATTTTTTGGGTGGGTTAGGGTCGGGTTTAGGGTCGACCCGTTGACCCGAAAAATCTATATAGTACCTATAAATACTACTATTATTTTCAATGTCACTTCTGTGCTAATTTAATATGTAGTCTTATTTATGATTTATGATTTTCAATTTTATAACTTTTGTCATTTTGATTCTTTTATCATGTAAGTCATAAATCATAAATAACACGTATCACAAATATTATACTCAACATATGCCATGTCGAATGGCACTAAAAATCATTGATGTCATTACTAACAACATTAATGGTTGTAAAATTTTCACAAAACCGTAATATGGTATATATTTGATATGAAATTATGTTCCAAAACTACTTTTTAACACTTTTAACATCCTCGTGCATTATCTTACATCATCGGTTCAAGTGCATTGTGTATAACTTACACCATTAGTATGTGTGTTCTTTGTATAAGCTATGAACTATAATTTTATACATATTTCTACCTCTCACATTCATAATTTATTAGTTTAATTTGAGTCTATTTGTTTTAAATAAATTTGTGATGATAATGTTTAAATTTTTTTATGACACAAAGCGCTTGTAACCCGAAATGACCCGCAACCCGACCCGAAAGTTTAGGGTTAGGGTCAATTTTCAAATATGGCGACCCGTGACCCGAATGACCCAACCCGAAATAACCTGTAACCCGTAGTGACCCGCCCAAATCAACCCGACCCGCCCAATTTGCCAGGTCTACTGCCCCACTCTATTTTTCCATTCCCGTCTCCTATTTCCCTCTCTCCTCGTACTGCTGCAAAATCTTTTCTTTTTCTTTTTTCCTCATGGCCAAAGGCCAAATACACTGGAAATTAGTCATGTGCCGACACTTTATGGTGCTGAATCAAATCTCAGCCGTCCATGAAATAATCAACGGCTATGATTAAATATATGTAGTGGAAGTGTCAGAAGGGCAAAATAGTAATCTCGTCAATGTGTTAAATGATGGAGAAAGTGATGGAAAAGTAGGAAAGAGAGTACTCAATTCTTCTATTCTCTTTCTTCTAATGATAAAAAAATTAACATAACACTTACGATTTAAATGTTTTTTCAGTAATTTTAACATAAAAAATCTTCTAATTAAATTACGAATCTAATGATATCACTCTTGATAGTGTTTATGAAATTAATATCATTTGTTAGGAATACGTATCAGTTATGTTAGGAATTCGTATCAGTTATGTTAGGAATTCGTATGATGTTACGAATTTAATTGATTCAAGTACAAATCATGATTCGTATGGTTTTATAGCATGTTTCGTAACGTTTTGAGAACCAATTTTGTATTGGGTTATAGCAAGTTTCGTATGGGTTTGAGTTCATGTTTCGTAACGTTTAAGACATGTTTCGTAACGTTTTGAGAACCAATTTTGTATTGGGTTATAGCAAGTTTCGTATGGGTTTGAGTTCATGTTTCGTAACGTTTGAGACATGTTTCGTAACGTTTTGAGAACTAATTTTGTATTGGGTTATAGCAAGTTTCGTATGGGTTTGAGTTCATGTTTCGTAACGTTTGAGAACTGTTTCGTAACGTTTTGAGAACCAATTTTGTATTGGGTTATAGCAAGTTTCGTATGGGTTTGAGTTCATGTTTCGTAACGTTTGAGATATATTTTCGTATTAGTTATGTGGGCATAAAATAGACTATTCTACTTGAAGTTCTAACCCTTGTCCATTCCCCCCCCCCCTTATTACGTAGTATGGTCCAAATGGATACGAATAAGATCCCAAAGTATATGTTTTGCGAATTATTAGAGTATATATTACTTAATTTCGTAACACTTGATGTCATGATACACAATGTAATACTTCCTCTTCTTTTTCTTTCTTCTCTCTTCTTTTTCTTCTGTCTTCTCCTTCCTTCTTCTTCTTCTTCCTTCTTCTTTCTTCTTTTTTCTCCTTCCTTCTTCTTCTTTCTCTATTGGGTTTGAGTTCATGTTTCGTAACGTTTGAGACATGTTTCGTAACGTTTTGAGAACCAATTTTGTATTCGGTTATAGCAAGTTTCGTATGGGCTTGAGTTCATGTTTCATAACGTTTGAGACATGTTTCGTTACGTTTTGAGAAACAATTTTGTATTGGGTTATAGCAAGTTTCGTATGGGTTTGAGTTAATGTTTCGTAACGTTTGAGATATATTTTCGTATTAGTTATGTGGGTATTCTACTTGAAGTTCTGACCCTTGTCTATTGTTCTCCCCCTTATTACGTAGTATGGTCCAAATGGATACGAATAAGATCCCAAAGTATATGTTTTGCGAATTATTAGATTATATATTACTTAATTTCGTAACACTTGATGTCATGATACACAATGTAATACTTCCTCTTCTTTTTCTTCTTCTTCTTTCTTCTCCTTCCTTCTTCTTTCTTCTTTTTTCTCCTTCCTTCTTCTTCCTTCTTCTTCTTTCTCTATTTCAGATCTAGATTCTTCTTCTTATTCTTCTTCATCTTCTCCTTCCTTCTTCTTCGTCTTTCTCCTTCCTTCTTCTTCCTTCTTCTTCTTTCTCTATTCCAAAATAAAAAAAAGAAGAGAAAAAGAGAGAGGAAATAATGATTTTGAATTTTGAAAATGGAGGGACAAACAACATGAAAGTATTACGAAACTAACATGAAGAACAAGAAAGTGTTACGAAACGCTACGAAAGTAGTTGAGAGAAAAAAAATGAGAGAAAAGAGAGGAAAATAAAGGATTTTGATTTGAAAATGGAGAGAGAAACAGTGACGGTTTGTCACGAAAATATTACGAAAGTAACATGAAGAACACGAAAGTGTTACGAAACAACTACGAAAGTATTTGAGAGAAAAAGGAGAGAGAAATATAAAAAGGAGAGAAAAAGAGAGGAAAATTAATGATTTTGAATCTTGAAAATGGAGGGAGAAACAAAGCGAAAGTATTACGAAAGTAACATGAAGAGCAAGAAAGTGTTACGAAACAGCTACGAAAGTATTTGAGGGAAAAAAAGGAGAGAGAAAAAAAAAGGGGAAATAAAGGATTTTGATTTTTGAAAATGGAGAGCGAAACAAAAAAGGAGAGAATCTAAAATTGTGTATCATGAGAGAAAAAAGGAGAGAGAAATAAAAAAAGAGAGAAAAAGAGAGGGAAATGCATGATTTTGAATTTTGAAAATGGAGGGTGAAACAACACGAAAGTATTACGAAAGTAACATAAAGAGCACGAAAGTGTTACGAAACAACTATGAAAGTATTTGAGAGAAAAAAAAGAGAGAAAAAGATAGGGAAATAAAGGATTACGAAAGTAACATGATGATCACGAAAGTGTTACGAAACAGCTATGAAAGTATTATGAAAATTGATAAAAAAATATTACAAAAACTGATATTATAAAACAACAACGAAAGTATTACGGAAACGGTTAAAGACATTACGAAACCCAACATATGTCAACCAAATGTTACGGAATCAATTTTTGGCACCATTAAACAAGAAAAGAACATGAAGAGCACGGAAAATATGAAAATAGAGATTCATACACATTATGAGGGTTGTATGCACTCCCCGACGTTTTCATGCGTAGATCCAACTCCGACGTGCTATTTCCCGGCATAATAAACACACAAATCTCCTCTTTATTCATGAAAAATTGAGAGAAAAAGGAGAGAGAAAAAGAGAGAAAAATGAAGATTTTTGAATTTTGAAAATGAAGAGAGAAACAATGGTGATTTCTCAATTATATAGTGACATTTTCATGTCAGATTTCTACTGTTCACGTGTCAGATTCGTAATACATGTTTTTATCCCAAAATATCCCTCGCGAATTAAGTTCAGCACGGTGCTGAATCACATTCAACATAATACCATTAGCCAAATACACTAATCTCCCAAATGTCAGACGCCTCCAAGAATGATGATAATGGGCCTCCATTTATTAAACCCAATAGTCATAAACCCAATAATTTTTTTTTTCTTCCCCATTTCATAAACTTGTATTCTTTTGATGATGGGGCCATGATGAGTATAAGATGATGATGATGATGATGGGATGTTCATATGCCCAAAACTAATTTCACTTTAATTTTTTAATGATGATGAGCTGCTTATTCATCAAATCCATCCATTTTTGGTACATCCAATTCCTTTCGATCTCTAACATCGTATATATCCTGAAATGCATTAAAAACATGCAAAACGACATAAAACAGTCCAAATGGCCAAGAGGTACGAAACTCACACAAAATCATGCAAAACTGTCAAGAAGAGTACCAAAAATATCGTCTAATGAGGGACTAAATACACCAATATTTGGGTGCATCAACGTGCAAAGTAGTTTTCAACCAATATGCGAAACTGTATGAAAATATGTAGCAAATCCGAGTGATATTCAGCAAAATATATATAACTAGACATATTTTCTATAGTGGTCATAAAATAGAATATAGTATCTCTGATTCGTAGTAGACAAAATAGGAGTTGGTCCCCACACATGGTTGCATATCAAGTCAAGAGGAGTGGCTTGAAAATCAGAAACAGGAAACGAAAGTTTACGCATCTTGCCTAAGCAACAACCCGATCAAACATAGGGAATTTTTTTATTAGGAAAATGAATACTGTAACATCGTAGGACTCGCTTGATGTTCTCCAGATGTGCATGTCCCAGGCGTTCATGCCAAATAGGGAGAGAGACGAGATTCACCACTTTGGAAGTAGAGGTTGGCCAAAACAGGGTCATGGAAATCACATATAAGCCATTGTTACTCCGACCTTGATGGATAATTTTTCTGGTCATCAAATCTTGAATGAACACACGATCATGATAAAAGAGAACGGCCACATTATTATTACGAGTGAGAGAACTGAGAGACAAAAAGTTCTAACATGATCGAGGAACATATAAAATATTATCAAGTGTGATTGCAGTATCACGTATATATATGAGCAAGAGATGATCCATAGTGAGATATTGGAACCATCAATGAGTCGGACTTGATCAGTGACTTGATATTCAGAGTGAAGATGAAGGTTGGCGAGGTTGTTGGTGAGATGATGATTCGCGCCCGTGTCCATATTCCAATTTTTGAAGGTAGATGGTTCAGGCGAGGTAGAGAAACGGGTCGTCGGTTGCGAGTACGAGTTGGTACGAGGTGATGGGAACTGTTTGAAATGGTGTCCCTTCCCATGATGAGTTGGTGAACTGTGTATCTTGGCATGGATTGAGAATGTTGATGAACTCGTGACATATTGAATTCTGGTAATCTTGTTTGTTGAGTGTGTGATGCGCAAATTAACGCGCACTAGTTTTACTCACTAGATCGCTCTAGCGATATCGTTATTTCCCAAGGGTCTTTCTTTCTCTATTACTTAGAAATGTGTGTTAAAGCAGATCGAGGTTTCATGTTGGTTTGAAATTTGGTTTATGAATGAATTAATCTAATAAAGCAATTTAAATCAAGCAAACTAGTAAAGCAAATTGGGGTTTCAAAGATAGACTAAGGTGGTTGTTCAGACTCGAATCCACGCTAGTTCGGTTAAGATGGATGAAGCTATGCAATCTCAGTTTCAACAGAGTAGATGACTCGACATTTCCTTTTCTAGAATGAAATGTTTTCATGGTCAGACCCGCAAATCAAATATAAACTCAGAAACTAATAATTGATCAAGTTGTCAGGATCAAAACGTTTAAATTAGGGTTTAGGAGAAAACTCATCTAAGTCTGAATAAACATCGATTAACATAAACGGGTTAGAAACCCAAAATCATCCATACAAAATCCTAGCTAACGCTTCATCTAATCTAAACAACCCTAGGAGTTTAGCTCGACATCACTACAGAAGAAATCACAGAAACAACAGAGAAGAAAACCGGAGAAGAAGACTTCTTACTCCGAGAAAACCTAATCTTGATGAATCCTAGAAACTCCTGAGTTAATCCTCGCTTCCTCTTGCTCAATCGTCACTTCAAAGCTTCGAGTTCTCCCTCTGAGAGTGTCTGGTTCGTCGGGGAAGAAAGAAGAATGAAATTCAAGTGTATGAAGTATGTTTCCTCTCTCCTCGAAATTGGGTTAAAAACCCAATTTTCGTCAAAATCTGGATTTTTGCCCAAAAGTGCGCCTGGAAGGGTTGAAAAGTGCGCCGGCGCAATTTTCCCTTCAAAAGGCTCACTTTTCCCCTTGAGAAAAAATCCGACGAACATCAATTACAAAGTGCGCCTGGCGGCCTCCGAAAAGTGCGCCAGCGCACATTTTGTCCCATTTTTCGCACTTTTGGAGCTGAATCCAACTCCAAATTCTTTCGGTAATTTCCACCTCATTTGTGCTCCGAATTGATCCCCGTTTGAATCGTCAAGCACGTAGAAAGGTCCTCTATAATATGACAGCCTGAAATCTCATCAAAACAACTCGAAAACACATCAAACGACCCAAAAGAGGGCCAACGGGAATAAAATATATTTTTCACAAAAATCACTCGAAAACATCACAATTCGGTGTCAAACAGGGGAAATGTCATTTAAATGTGGCGAGATAAATGCGGTAAAACTAACGTCATCAGTGTAAATGAGTAAAACTGGAAAGAGTCTACACTAACCCACCCTTGAGTCTGGTACCACAAAGATGGACCACCTTGTATTAATGTCGGGGATTAGTTGCTTTTCCCATGTGGGAAATTCTGTTGATCATTTGAGTCATGAATCATTCTTTAAGGATGCGTCTTGGACCTCACAGAAAAAGGGGGTGCATCGTGAGATGATGTGATCATATTTAGTGCGTTATAAGTCCTCGATTAGCCTAGGGATCCCCCATGTTTGATCTCATTTTGCTATGATTTATAGGCCTTTATGGATGTTTTATGCAAAGTGCCCTTTTGTTGCCTTGTTGCCACTTTGAGGACAATTATATGTCTATTGGAATTGTTTTCTTTGCATTTTCAAGTCTTGGAATTGAAGTACTGGTGACAAGGAGCACGTAGGATCAAACGGGAGGTCAATCGGAGCTAGGACGGAGGAGATATGATCGTTGAAAAATCGAGAAAAATGCACCCTTCAACTGAAGAAGTTTTCGGCGAGAACTCTAAATTCTCGACCGAAAACCGAATTACAGGAGGCGGACGTTCGATTTATGAAGACATTTTCGGCGAAAATATTGTAGAATTTTCGCCAAAAATCTGTGAAGAAAAGCCAAACCGCTCGGTGTTTTTCAAAGATATTTTCGGCGAAAATGTTGTAGAATTTTCACCGAAAATCCAGGCTATTTCCAGCGGTGCTATTTAAAGAGAGAGGGGTGGAAATTTTGGACAACAATTCATTATTCAGATTTCAGCCTTCAACAAAAACACTCTCCTCTCAACTTCTCAATTATATTCTCCTCATCTCCAATCCACAACCCTAGAGCAAGGTGCAACTCAAAGTAGAGGAGCTTGGATTGAAGTCCACAACCTTGGAAGAGGAGCTTGCAAGAGGAGGATTGCCATGGTGTTCTTGGTGATCATCTTTCTTTCTCTTTCCTTCATTTCCTTGGCCATATGTGGCTGATTTCTTAGGTTTCCTTGGATTGATAGATTAGTTGTGCTATGATAGAGGTTGATTGTACAAATATGCCATGATTGATCTTGGATTGTAAGAGGATGGTCTCTAGACTTGTTGTTAATTCCATTGAAGGCTATGGCTTGATTGGTCTATTATTTGTGATGTAATTCATGAGAGTGCTTAGATTACATGGATTGTAGGTCTAGGGATTGAAGAGAGTGTGTTCTAAGAGATTAGATCATCTCAATTCAACCATAGTTGCATGATTTCTCACTTGTGCATTTTATCGAACACTTGGTGTGCATTAGGTTTTTCATTCAATTGAACTTTGATTAGTCTTTTGATGATTCTCTTAGTGTTAGGACATTGCCATGAGAGTGTGGTGTCTAGCCTAGTGGTCATAGAGTCATAGGAGAGGGTTTTGTAGCTTGGCATTTCATCAAACACCTTTAATGCATCCTTAGTCACTTAGCTTGAGAGCGAGAGCCTAGGTTAAGTGGTTCTAGGATAGGGATTTAGTGCGACGAGAGTGCATTGAGTCTATAGAAGGGATTTGCGTGGTCATTCGATTGCAACCTCGATCATGTTTGACTTGTTTGTGCTTTTGTTCCTCTTGAGCATGATGAACCTATCTTTCCAAGTGAACCTCCTTTATCTTTGATTTGCACCATTCCATTTTGTTTGTTTGTTTAGTTTTCTTTATGTTTTCATTTGTTCCTATTTCAAACCAAAACTCTTTTTAAATGAATAGACCGTCCATGAACCGTGTGAGTATTAGCTTTTGAGAGAGCCCTCGTGGAATACGACCTTGATTGTTGTGAGTTAAATCTTGCACATCAAGTTTTTGGCGCCGTTGCCGGGGAACTTTCTCAATCCTTTGAAAGCATTTAGTAGTGGACAGTTCTATTCACTTCCTTTCGTTTTAGTTTTGCTTCTTTGTTATTTCTTTTTGTGGTGTTGTTATCCCACATTGTTGTACTACTTGGTTGAGTTTGTTGTGCGTGTTTGTAGGCCCCTTCTCCACCTATCTAATTCATGGGAGCAAGATTGCAAGTAAGATGAACTCGTGGAATGGAGGTAATGGTTATGGTACCTATCAAGGGTGGAATCCATCTCCTAACCCATACTATGGTCATCCTACTTCACCCAACTACTACCAAGAAACTTGTGAGGAAGATAGCCAATGGTGGGGTCAAGAACAACAAGCTTCAACACCCATGTGGAATGAGCAATGTCCCTATCCATCTTCACCCTACCATCAAGTCTTGCCGGAGTATTATCAAGAGGATTTCACAAGTCATGAACAACATTCTCCACAGCCTTCTATGCTAGAGGAGCTCTTTAAGATGGTTAAAGAAAGCGAGCATCCTCAAGAGGAGTTCACAAGTTATGAGCAACCCTCTCAACCTCCTTCTATGCTAGAGGAGCTCTTGAAAATGGTGAAGGAAAGTGAGCATCCTCGAAAGGAGTTCGTAAGCTATAAGGAACCTCCTCCACCTTTTCCCACGCTTGAGGAAGCTTTGAAGATCGCGGAAGATAATGCGAACCAACTTAATCGTTTAGCTCAAGGCATGACGCTCATCAAGGAAGCTCTAGAGGAGGAACAACACTCTCCACCTCCCCCCACAATTGGGGAGATGTTGCAAATTGCGGAAGATAATGCGGCCCGGTTGGATCGTTTAACTCAAAGTGTGAAGCTCATCACCGACACCTTTGAACCGGAAGTGCTTGTCATGGAAGGGGAAGAAAGTGAGTCTCCCCAAGAGGAATTCATGAGCCATGAGAAACCTCTTCCATCTCCTTTCATGCTAGCGATGTTACGAATTGCGAAGGATAATGCAAACCTAGTTAACCGCTTATCCCAAAGCATAGAGCTCGTCACGAAGATTCTTGAGAATGAACAACATCCCAATCATTTGGAGCAAGTTTATGATGATGAAGATGACACTTGTGAATCCGAGGAGCTTGACACGGAAGAAGAGTTGGTAGTGGAGGAGATTGAGGAGCATGTTTTTCCCATTAAAACACCAAGTAACGATGATGTGAGGGTAGAAGAATCAAGGAAACTTGAGGATGATGACCCTTTGGAGGAGGTGAGAGATGATTTGGAGATGCTTCAAGAAGAGGTGACACCGAGAGTGGAGCACAAAAGTGAACAACACCACTCTATTGTGGTCCCACCAAGGATTGTGAGTACTCTTCAATCTTCTTGCTTGATCATGATGTACTTGTGTCAAGAGACGGACACAAGCTTCATAACCCCTCCTAATGTAACTGTGGAAGTGGAGCCACCTCTACTTGAACCGGAAGACTCCTTGAGTGGTATCACCAACATGGAGACGACGGAGTTCGATGGCATCCCCCTTCCATACATTCTTCCTCAAACTCCTAAGCTCAATGGTAGAAGGCCTTGGCAAGGTAACAATTGGAACTCAAGCTTAGCTCATTGGTCATTCTACCATTTGCTTCTATCGCTACTTGGAGCTCAATCTTCATCATGGAAGAAGCTACTTGACATCAAAGAGGTACTAAGTTGGGCACCCTAACACAGGTATCGTCGAGCTTAAGACGGTAACCAAGCGCTTCTTGGGAGGCACCCCATGTTATCTTTAATTTTTCGCTTTTAATTGTTGTTTGAGGTTTTTGTGTTGTTTTAGCTTTTTGAATAAGGTTTGACAAGCATTTTGGATCACTCTTCACCAAGGATCATCATGGAATTCTTTTCCCTCTATTACGTCCTATGATCCTCTCTACCAACGCGGTAACTTCGTTCCACCTTACCCTCTCTCTCTTGATCATTGAGGACAATGCTCATGTTAGTCGTAGGGGAGTTTGAGGTTTGGTGTGATTATTTGTCGGTAGAAGTCTAAAGCTATGCTTGATTTGCATGATCTTGATTGTTTCCAAATTCCTCTATTGTAGAATCATTCGGTTCTTGACTTTTGGTGTTTAATTGACTTCAAGTTTTCACAATGACGTTTAGACTGTCCTACTTAGAACCTATAACCAGCATGTTAGAGCTAATATCAAATGAGTCTAGGCCAGAACAGAGATTTTATCACTCTTGACGCCTAATTAAATCACATAGATTAATTCGTTGACTTGTAGTGATTCCATGTCGTTGAGCTATATTGTTATGTGTTGAGATGGGGGTTGGTTACTTAAATGATCACCAAACTTTGACCAAATAACCCGGTGATCACTGTTCTTCAAAAAATTTCCTAGCACTCATACAACTTTGGCCGATTATCCTAGAGGTCACTGTTAGCTACGGACATCCATGATTCCGTTAGTTTGCCTATGTGGACTCACCACATGGACTGCCACATAAGACAAGTCTGCCATGTCACTTTTTTGTTAACCCAAAACTGACCATTTAACCAACCAAAACCCAACCCAAATCTCAAACACCCACCCAACTACCAAACCAAATCTAATCCTTTCCTCCTTCCTCTTTCTCCTCCTCTCCTTCACCACAACCACCGCCGATGGGATGCCGTCACCGACGGAATGCCGCCACCGTCGGAATGTCACCGTCGTTGGGATGCCGCCACCACTGACGCCTTTCTCAGCTACTCTTCCTCCGCTAGCTTCCTTCTCCTTTGGCACCACTGCTTCTTCACCACCATCAATGGCCGCGGTTGCGGGATCGGCGCCGCTGGAGGCGGCGATTTCTTCTGGGTTGTCTTATTCTGATGACTTCCCGGAATACAAGACTCTCACCTTCACTTTGTTTGAAGCTACGCCGAATACTGAAATGTTTTCAAACACAAGAAACTGCATTAGAACTTCAAACTACGACAACAACTACAATAACAAAAGAAGATGGGCGATTGTTGAGCGAGCAAACCTTTGACTTTCTTGTCAATCCACATCTCAACCAGCATGCCAGCCCCAATCCCACCAGTTATACAAGCACCATAGAAGCCAATTGCAGAGGGCCACGACATCCGTGGAAGGAAATAACTTTCAGGAATCTTCCTAATCCTTTTCGGAAGCCGCTTCTTCACAGCTTGTTTCATGCCAGCACTTGGGTCCTTTTGAAGCTCAGTAGCTATTGCTTTCCAGTCCACCCCTTTCAATGGATCCTTGTGCTCTTTAGATCCTATGACAACTTGAGAATGGAACTTAACAGCAAGTTCAGAGCTGCACAGCAAAATGAAGAGACCTGAGACTTCTAATCAAACTATAAACAAACTTGTATTCACTGTTAAGATAGAACCACTCGACCACAACCCAAATGGTTCAAAATTAACATCCTCTGGAAACATGACTGAATGTATCAGTGTGACAGAGATAGGTAGATATCGAGGTGGTTGAAAAAATGAGTAGGAGGTTGATATATCTAACAGTACAAGTCTCTGAGAACAAACCATCACTGCCAAGTAGCTTCCCATAGTGACTGTGTGTTAATGGATTGAACTCATTTCAAGGAGTGATTAACTATATACAGGCATACTACTTATTATCCATGAATCATTGACACTGCAATTCATGGACCCATTTGTTTTCACATAGAAACAGAGAACTCTATTATGAACATGAAAATTGCAGACTGTACCCATATGAACAACAACACCAGAATTACCTCAACAAGAGCACGATTAGAGAGATTCGTGAATACAGAATAGGTAAATTACCTCAATAAAAACGTCAACACCAGATTTAACCATACCTAATACAACATGTGAAGTGGTTTGGCCTCGTTTGACGGAAACGGTGGGGTCAAAATCCAAGACGGCGACGCCGCTGCAGGGTTGGTGAAGATAGAAGACCTCCGGAGGTCAGAGCAGCTGGGCAGGAGGGAGGATGGCTTTTCGCGAAGAGAAGAAGATTTGGCTGTTCCTGCGGCGGCGGAGGGAGAGACAGAGACGATCTTATGATTTTTGGGTCATTTGTTGTTGTTGTTGTTGTCGGCGGCGACGGATTCTAAAGCCATGGCGGCGGCTCTTCTCTTTTTCCTGTGTCTGATCCCACAAGCGTTGCACATCGACTGCAATCAGAAGCAAAGAGAGTGGATTACATTAAACCCTAGACCCTAATCAAACCCAGATCGGGAAATCACACAAGAACAAAGCAATCAATCAACACATATCACAACTTGAAACCCTAGAAAAAAGAAAGCAACTTGATCAAACCCCAGATCACAAACCTTGGGGCCGGCGGGTCCGCTTCTCAGATCGCAAACCTTGAATCATGAATAGGAGAGGAGAGATCGGAGGAGGAAGCAGCTGAGTATGGTAGAGGAGTGAGGGATTTGAATACCTTGGAGGAACTGGAGGCAGCAGAGGCATCAGTGGAGGCGGCGGAGGAGAGTAGATCTGAGAAAGGCGTCAGTGGCGGCGCATCCCGACGTCGGCGGCATTCCGACGGCGGCGGCATTCCGACGGCGGCGGCATTCCATTGGCGGCGGCATCCTGTCAGTGGTGGTTGTGGTGAAGGAGAGGAGGAGAAAGAGGAAGGAGGAAAGGATTAGATTTGGTTTGATAGTTGGGTGGGTGTTTGAGATTTGGGTTGGGTTTTGGTTGGTTAAATGGTCAGTTTTGGGTTAACAAAAAAGTGACATGGCATACTTGTCTTATGTGGCAGTCCATGTGGTGAGTCCACATAGGCAAACTAACGGAATCATGGATGTCCGTAGCTAACAGTGACTTCTAGGATAATCGGCCAAAGTTGTATGAGTGCTAGGAAATTTTTTGAAGAATAGTGACCATCGGGTTATTTGGTCAAAGTTTGGTGATCATTTAATTAACCAACCCGTTGAGATGGTGACATTTGTACTACCTGGTGAATATGTGATGATGCATTTTATGAGCTATGTTGAATTGGAACTCTTGAATTATAATGAATTAATGATGAGGTTGAGAATGGTTTATGATATGTGATGATGCATGTTATGAGCTATGTTGAATTGGAACTCTTGAATTATAATGAATTAATGATGAGGTTGAGAATGGTTTATGATAGTTAGAGAACTGCACATGATTGATTACATAGACTGTTGTGGGTTAATAACCAGTTAGACTTAAGATTTGGATCTCATTGCTTAGAGGTCGTTTTTCGTATAGGTTTTGGGCCATGGATTTGGATGAAATCTATTTCCCTACGAATTTCATGGTTTCCGGTCTATTTAGGAACCCAAATCTGGGGGACTTCAATTCTTGGCAGGCACTCAAATGACATCTGGACGGGTTTCTTAATTCCTGTTGAAACGGGAAGGAGTTTGGCGGATTTGAGGGTCCCAACCCATTTTTTTTCCATCTTGCCAAACTTACCCCCAATTTTTATGTTCTAGTTTCTTCGAGTTCGTCTGATATCTTGAGTCTGCACCTTCTCCTTCTTCCATGTTCTCATAAAATCACAAAGCCTGTACAGAAATTTGTTTGAGGAGGATAACGAATAACTGTTTTTTGTGTTCGATTTTTTTTTCCGTTGATAGAATTGAGTTTCACAAACAGACCTAATTTGAATATTGTTCTTTGGTAGAATATCGTTGATTTTTTTAATATTGTCGTTTGGTCGAATAATGTTGATTGTTTGAATATTGATGTTTGGAGAATACATTTTTTTGAATATTTTTTGAAAAATGGTGAGATCAAATTTTTCAAGTATTTTGTGTGAAAAAAACACATAAATGAGATGTCGAAATAATGTAGGGGTTGTTCTGATTGATAGGAAGGGTATTTCAGTCATGCTAGGTGGTCCTTTGTTTGAAATTTATATGGTCATGGTACAGTGGAAAACAAGGAATTAAAATTTGGAAGAAATTGTAACATTCACCAACAATCGAATCCCTTCCGGATTTTAATTCCAGTACAATTCATTTCCACACAGTGTTGTTTGGCGGAGTGTTTAGATAACTGTTATGGTGTAGTTCGGCGCAGAGGTGGGGAGTTGCTCACTCAGTTTCATTAAATGAATACCTACCCTCGTTCATATCTCCTCTGAGTCATGGCTTTATCATGATTGATTCAGCTAAAATAGGTTATTGCGCATAGTATCAGAACTTCTATTGTTCATCCAGACAGAACGTAATCGAGATTGTAATTCAATAGATTGCTGATCGAAGGAATCAATCTTTACTTGATAATTGGCATAATCCTAGTTGTAATGGACATCTCTATTATGAATTATACAAGGCCGACCCATATTATCAAAAATAAAAAGAAACCTAAATCTTTATAACTTATGCAAATTACAGAAAAGTCTAAATTTTGTCTTTTTAGCTTTTTAATTTTCAATTCGTATTTGCAGAAACATTTGAGTAAACTATTTACCATCCAGTGCATGCTAGTGAGAGCATGTCTCAGATTGTAGCAATATCATCGGACATTGTAAGTTTGCTTGACTGCGGTAACAATAAACAATAGCTATCAAAATTTCCAATCCAAACAATAACAATATAGATTTTCTTTGATAACTAATTATAATATTCAGAAACAATTCAAAGTTTGAGAGTTCAATATTTTAAGTTTTTAAATTATCTCTGTTTTTTTAACACTATGCCGAATAACATTACCCAAAAAAATTTGTTGCCCTTTAAAATTTTTTAATACCCCCTAAATTTTTAATAGAGTGGTCCTATTACTATGAAATGAGTTACAAGATAGTCCTATACACTTCAATGGTGTAGTTTTTCAGCCATTTTGTCATATTACCATTGACAAGTCTTCAAAAATAATAATTTAAATTTTAGCTTAAGGTGATTCAAATCCAAACTTAAATCAATCTAACTCACTAGATTTTAAACTGAAACTTATGATTCAGATGTGATGGGCCCTTGGAATGGATCCGCCCTAATGACCAAGGCGGTCCCTCACTCAAGAGCGGACGACGGACCGCCCTGAACTGAAAGGTCACCTGTCACATCGACGGAACAGAAAAGCAGCCACCGCCCATTACTGTTGACGGGGACTCACTGCGGCCCACTCAGAGCAGGACACGTGGACCCTGCCATACCCACGGGACCTATAAATGCTCAGGTCCCCCCATTCAGAAGAGGACAACACAACATACTCGGGACCATACGCCTGATACTACACGCCTCCGCGCTGTACGCTAAAGGGTATCGGTTCCGCCCTCACAAAAGGGGCACTCACCCGGTACTTCTCTGTGACCCATCTTCCTTAAATTACCCACATACTATCCTACATATACTGACCTCCTTGCACGTACGCCCTGCAAGGTATCACCCGCCGAGACACCGAGGCGGATTCGTTACTCAGACCTCCAAAGAACCACAGTATTGATCCACCGGTCCAACTGGGCGGATCAATTGGCGCGCCAGGTAGGGGATAGCTAAACGTCTTATTCCCGAAAGACAAACAGCATGCAGAATTTGGAGGAAAATCCCACGAGCGGTACCCCGCGGGAACGCTCGTCACCCCGGCCAAACAAGTCGTATCGGCAGGCGTCCCCCGGGACTCTCGCCCTCACATAGACACGCCCTTGGGAACGGCTACACAAACACTCCGTCCAACACGCCCTCTTGGGCTTGGATTGCTCGAGGGGGAGTCTCACATCCCCCCTCCATTGGGAGGCAGAACGGCGGCTGATCTCGCTGCGGGAGACCTGGCAGCACAGGTGGCCGATTTACAAAAATAGAACGCTGAAATGGCGGCGATGATGAGGTTCCTGGTAACAAAGACAACCCCAGAAAGTCACGCCGAGGGCTCATCCGGCGGACTGGCTACCGGCATGGCGGACTCGGACGAAATGTACCGACTGTTCCTCCCACGCCACCAGTCAGACCCAAAGCAACTCGCTATGAGGCAGCCTCTTGACAAGAGTCTCCTCAGCATTCCTCCCCCACAAGGATTCGTGCCGTCGGCAATTAAAGCTTACGACGGAACTGGAGACCCCGACCAACATCTGTTAACATTCACCATCGCCATGCAGATGTTCACAGCCTCGGACGCCACCTACTGCCGTACGTTAACCGGAGCTGCACTAACCTGGTATAGGGGTTTAGAAGAAGGAATCATAAAAAATTGGGAGGACTTCTGCCAACTCTTTCTCCACAAGTTCTCAAACCAAAAGGAAGCGGGGCACAATTATCCGCTTTCTGGAACTTGAAGCAGAACCGGTCGGAGACTCTTCGGCAGTACTACGAAAAGTGGGCCAAGGCTGTCACGGCGGTGCCCAACCTCGCGCTGGACTTTGTGCTCCACCATATCCAGACCACCACGCTCAGCACCGAGCTCGTAAAGGACTTGGTCCGAAAGAAGCCGAAGACCCACACCGAGTTGGAGACGTGTATCCTCCAATGTGCTGAAGTAGAAGAGAATGTCGCCATGATACAGGGCGGATATGGGCGCCCAAATGATCAAAACAAAGATAAGGGGTACCAAGGGCGCAAGGAGAAACGCCTTGACGATAGAAGAGACAACCGCCCTCATGGAGAGGGAAGATCAGAAGAAAGATACACCCCCCTATCAGAATCGAGGCGGAGGCTAATGTACGTTCTCCAGGAAAAGAAAGGTGGGTTGCGGTGGCCAGCCTCGTTACCCAAAGCGGCGGTGAAACGAGGAAACCCAAATGAGTATTGCGAATTTCACGGACAGAAAGGGCACGACACGGAGGACTGCCGAGAACTTCGCAGTGAGATCGAGCGAGCCATAAGGAATGGTGACCTCATGGAGTTCATATTGAGCAACAGAAGAAGAAAGGAGCGGGAACGCTCAGAGTCGCCACGACGTAAGGAAAGGTCAGAGACACCTCCTCCGAAGGCGGACAGACACACTCCCCCCAGAAAGGCGAGTGTCTTCGACAGAATAACGGACAAAAAGGAGGAACGCCCGAATACCCAAAAGGAGGACGGGAGGCCCAGATACAAGAAAACATGCAGTATGATCTTGGGAGGAGAGGAGGATACGCCCAAGAACAAAATGAGAGTCGTTGGAGAATGTTCCTTGGTCAGGCGGTCGGATGAAGAGCCGCCATTGACGTTCACATCGGTAGATTTGCGTGGGGGAAGTCCCAGCACCCAAGCAATGGTAATTCGTGTCATCGTTGAAGACACTGTGGTAGAACGGGTGCTGGTGGATGAAGGCAGTTCGGCGGATATACTTTCAGCTGATGCATTCAACAGGATGGGATTAGACCCCGCCCAGCTCAAACGCTCTAGGATTATGTTGACTGGTTTCGTAGGAAATGACGTACTTGTACTGGGCGTAATCACTTTACCCATCACATTGGGGGACGACGATCACCAGGAGACAAAGCACAACAAATTTTACGTCACCAATTGCAATTCGGCGTATAATATGATAATGGGGCAGCCCAGTTTGGCCGCTTTCGAGGCAGTTTCCTCCACAGTCCATCAAGTAATGAAGTTCTCTACCACGAAAGGGGTCGGGGTAGCATGGGGAGACACTCCATTGGCACGAAAGTGCTATAGAGTGGCTCTCAAGAAAGAAGAGGCGTGCTTCTCAGTATATACTAGAGACGACGCGTATGTCCGCCCAGAGTCAGCAGAGGCAGACTTGGAAGTCCCACTATCCCCTAGTGATCCTGAGAGAGTAGTAAGACTGTCCGCTCATATGTCGATCCTAGACAGAGAACGTACGGTGATGCTCATGAGAGAATATGCTGACTTGTTCGCGTGGAAACCCCAGGATATGCCTGGGCTGGACCCCGCGATCATGCAGCACCACCTAGCGGTCAGTAAAGGGATGGTCGGATTCAAATTCCTTTAGGAGGAACTTAACCCCAGTGCCGAGTTCGGGTTCCCCACCAGCAAAGGGGTGGTCGGGTTCAAATTTCCCTAGGAGGAACTTAACCCCAGTGCCGAGTTCGGGTTCCCCAGGGCGGAACCCAACACTTTACTAAGTTCAGATTCCTCGTGGTGGAAACTAATTCAAAATCATTCGAGTTCCCAAGGCGGAACCCAACGGTTCACCGAGTTCAAATTTCCTCTAGATGAGAATCAACTCATCACCATTCGGTTTCCCCAAGGCGGAGCCCGACACCTCGTTGAGTTCAGATTTCCCCAAGGCGGAAATCTGACTTTTAGAACTAGGAAGCCGGGACGTAATACCATGACTACATCGCGGATCAATTTCACTGAATATGGTCCAAATGTTTGGATACAGGGCAAAACAAGGAAATTACATTAAAAGCAAAAAGAGGGGCATCCTATGGCTTCCCGCTAGTCGAACCGGCCCTATCCGCCCTGGCTTTCTTCTTCAGCTCTTTGTGACGCTGGCTCACTTCAGAGAAAGCCTCGGTCAGCAGCTCTTTACGCCGGTCTGGGGGAATCACCTGAGAATCAACCGATTCTTCTTTGAACTCCTGCACCATCAGACGCCGGGAGGCAGAGTGGAACATCAGCTCTTGATCCCAGGTTCAGTCAGCCTGGCTCCGCTAGAGCTCGTGGCGAACAGCCGTGAGAGCGTTATCAATAGCGCCCTGCACTCGGCCGCCCAGCTTCTCAGCAGCCTTCGTCGCGACGGCTTTCCCCATATCTGCCTTCAGAGTCGTGAGGGTACCCTCTGCTTCCTTCAAGGCCAAGTCTTGGCTCTCCAAGCTTTTGGTTTTGTCCTCCAGGACCTTGGCCATTTCCGCCTTGGCAGCCTCCAGGAGAGCCACTTGCTCTTTCAGGGTTTTCTTCTCGGCTTCGGCCTTGGTCAAGGCGTCCTCCACCTTCTGACGTTTTGCTTCCTCTGCCTGTAATTCCAACATGTGTTCAGTAGCCATATTAGCGTGCGCAAGGCGGACCAAGTCCAGTTCGTACGAGGTAGTTACCAGGAGCCGAGCCGCCTCATCGTCCATCTCCTTCTTGGCCTTAGAATATTTGGCCTTCCATTGCTGAGAGGCGGCCCGGGCCTCCCGCAACTCAACCTCCAGATCCGTATCCTGGGGTTGCTCAGCTCGGTGCGCCTGATCCACGGACAGCAGCGCGTCGGCGGTTCCTAGCAGCTGCCATTAAGTTGAACAAGCATTCAGAATACTAGAAAGGCGGACAGATGTAACAAAAGCATGATAAAGGGCTTACCCTGGCTCCGATCGCCATCTGCTCATCACCAACCGACGAACACCGTCCTCCGATCGGGGGTGATCAATATCCTAGTCGGCCGCAAACTGGAGGGCAGCCCGGGTAAGGATCTCATTCCCGCTGAGAGTTGGCTGCATTGCGGGAAGGCGGGCGGTGTTGTACTCTTCTGAGGACGCCTGAGGCTTCGATCCGCCCTCCGTCCTCCTTTCTCTTCCCGGAGTCTTTCTTCATGGGGAGCTTGCGACGCTTTGACCGGGCCACATTCTGGGGTGGTGAACTAGCCCCAGGGTCTTTGTCCGCCTGCTCTTTTTCTAGGCGGGCCTGACCTGCATCCTCGGGCTGGGGTTGGGTGTCCGCCGAAGCACCACGTGTCCGGGCGTTCAGCAACGCGGCGAAGATGGCACTCTCTGCATCAAAGTAAAACACCACAAGGGATAAAGAAGACGGGTCAGAACCACAACACGACCCAAGGACGTAACTATAATGGTGCACAACAAGATATGTTACAATCCTATGTAACTAGCTGATAAAAGCGGGTTTACCAAGGTCGTATTCCATGGGGTCCTCTCATAGACCAATACTCACACTTCTCATAGACGGTCTAAACATTTGAAATTGGATTGGTTTGAAAGAGAAATTCAGAAACAAAAGTAAAGAAATGCAATACTAACAAAGACTAAGCAAGAGAAAGGTGGTTCAAATCAAAGACAAAGGGGCTCTCTTGGTGGGTAGTTTCATCATGCTCAAGATGACTAATTGAACAAACAAGTCAATCAAGATCGAGTTTGCATTCGGATGACCATGCATTTCACTTTTGTAGACTCGATGCACTCTCGTAGCACCTAATCCCTATCCCAATACCACTCAACTTAGGCTCTCGCTCTCAAGCTAAGTGAAAAAAGGATGCATTCTAAGTGTTTGATGAAATGCCAAGACACAAGACCCTCTCTTAAGACTCTATGACCACAAGGCTAGGCACAACACTCTCATATCAATGCCCTAACACTAAGAGATTCACCAAAAAGCCTTTTCAAACTCAATTGAATGAAAATCCACATGCACACCAAGTGTTCGATAAAATGCCCAAGAGAGAAATCAAGTGAAAATGGTTGAAATAAGATGATCTAATCTCTTAGAACACACTCACTTCAATCCCTAGACCTACAATCTATGCAATCCAAGCACTCTCATGCATCAAATCACAATGAATGGACCAAATCAAGCAAACATGGCATAAAATGGCATTAAGAACAAGTCTAGGAATCATCCTCATACAACCAAGATCAATCATGGCAAGTTCTATACAATCATCCCTCTATCATAGCACAACTAATCTACCCATCCAAGATGAACCCTAGAAACTCAGCCACACATGGCCAAGGGAGTAAAGAGAAAAGAAGGAAGAATGGTCACCAAGAACACCATGGATGAATCCTTGAGATGATCTTCACTTCTCCACTTGTAAGCACTTCTCCCAAGGTTTGTTGGCTTCAATCCTAGCTCCAATGGCTTCAAATTGCTCCAAAAACGTGTTCTAGGGTTTGAGGGTTCGTGGATATGTGTTTTGGGGTTCAAGAGATATCCTAGAATGCCTCAAAATGGCCAAAAACAAGAGTATTTATAGTGCAGGGGACAGTGCACGGCGTGCACCCCTACACGGCGTGCACACCTGCACTCTGCAGAAAGTTCGATCTTGTAATGCTCATATCTCCCTCGTCCGGACTCCAAATGACCTCTCGTTTGCTCCTATGCGCTCCTTGTCATCCGTACTTTGATGCCATAACCTGAAAATGCACAGAGGCAACTCCAATAGACCACGAATTTGGCTCCAAAGTGGCAACCGGACAACAAAATGACACTTTGCACAAAACTTCAATAAAAGCATATAAGTCATGTCATTTCACGAATAAACACGGGCATTTCATAGGTCATTCATAAGCTTAAAATGCACTAATTAAAGTCACATCACTAGCCGCTCACCACCACCGCCCAGCCACTCTTTTAGAGCGTTCCGCCCTCGACTCTTAAGGTCGTAATTCCAGGAGTTCACCCAGTCTAGAATGGCGGCATCGTTACCCTCTGGGCGGCTGGGTTTATTGAATTCTTCAATGGCCCCGTATGACCATGTGGGTCGGAGGAGTTCAGCCCAGAAGGCGTCCTCTGGAGCATCGGTTTTGAAGAAAAAAAAGTTATGCCACCACACAGAATTGGCCTTGATGGCGCCGTATACTCCGCTCCCCGAGTACGACCTCCTTTTGGAGAACGTGATGCCGTTCTGACCAATCTTGGTGATATACAAGTGGCGGAATATTCGAGCTCTCGGGGCCACGTGCCTCTTCACGCAGGACACCTGGAAGGCAGTCATGATCGCCCAAGCGTGGGGTTGCAGTGCTCCCAGGGACGCTCCCAATAGATCCAGCACATCCAGCTCCCAGGGATCTAGAGGAAAGCGGAGGCCGTACATGATCGCCTCAACCCACACGCCTGTCCAGCCGGGTGGACAATTGCCGATGGAGCAGAGCCGGGCGGGGGCAGCATATGAAAAGCGTTGAGGCATGTCACACTCGCCCAACAGCCTCACCAAGGCGTTTGTCTTGACAAAGGGAAAATAGCCTGGCCCATATACTTCCCGACAGTCAGCCGGTGCGCCCTACCACATTTGCTCCCAAGACTTTACTTTGAAATCGTACTTTTCTACAGCCTCGGTCTGCAGCTCAAAGCCCCAAGACTCCTTGGTGAAGCTGATCTGCCACGACGCGAACCGACGACCATTGTTCAGAGGCGCATCCGGGTTCTTGGACATTGCTTTGAACCTAGCCTCCGCCTGCTGCCGGAGTTGCTTCGCTGAGGGAGTAGGCAGCGGTTCAGCGTCCTCAAAAAACACGTACTCCGCATCAAAGTCCGCGTAGGGGTTGAACACCAAGTCGCTATCCTCCGGATAGGGCATTTGCCCTTTCTTTTTGGGATCTGCTGCATCCGATCCTTCATCATCAGACTCTTCTCCCCTAGGGCGCTCGGGGAACAAAGGCGGGCTTGGTCGCGGGGACGGAGATGACGAAGATGCTTCAGAGGACGCATCCGCCTCCGGTCCTCTCCTCCCTTCATCATAACCTCCTACAACAGAAGGATAAGGGGCGCAAATCAAAAGGGGAGGAGGAATGAACACCAGAGGGCGGATAGGCACGGGAGCAGTTTCTGCACCCGCGTCTTGAGAGGAGCTGGGGGTAGAACGCCGGCGTCCCCGCACGCCCCTCAATACACTATCTAAATGGTCATAGTCTAAGGACGACGATGACTCACTAGAAGACATCTCACGCTAACAGAGAGACAAAAATAGAAAGGACGAAACACACAAGGCACACAAAAGAATAGTGGGCGGATAAAAATTGAAACGCAAGAAAGTTTCAAAGACACCTACTTGCTTCGGCGGACGAAGACGACTCAGCATCAGAAGGCATCCTCGATATGGTGTTTTGAAAGATGGCGGACAGAGACAGAAAGAAGACAGCGAAGGAAAGGGCGAACAAAATCAACGCTGGTAATAAGAAAGGGCGGAAGCTCTCAAAAAATTAGTTGACAAGCTGAGGTGCCCAAAGAAGGAAGGAGAGGACCCCTATTTATACTGGTGACGTGGGTAAACGAAACGTTGCCAAGTACAAATGAGCCACGTGTCCCCCAGGCAGTGGGCGGGTAGGCTACTAGCCTGTAAAAGGGGGAAACGCGTGCGGGGTCACCTCAAAAGAAGAGCCCCCGACCGTGTTGTTCTCCAGCGATGATGACGATAACAGCATTGGAGACAACCCCTCGGACGCTGGCGTGCGTCAATACCGCCCACCGGGATCAACGGTGGAACGCCAAGTGATGAGCCCGTGAGCCATGCCCGCCCTAATTGTCGTCAGCAAAGCGGCGGAGGGATTAGTCCCGCACTCAGCGTCGAACAAATCCTTAGCATCTCCTAGAGACCGACGCGCCCTCGAGGCCATACTAGGGGGCAATTGATGGGCCCCGAAGTCAGTTTCCAGAAAATCCTTAGTATCGCCTCGGGCCTACACGCCCTCGAGGCCATACTATGGGGGCAATTGATAGGCCCCGAAGTCGAGTCCGTCATCGGAGGGCCGTTCCAACAAATCCATAGTATCGCCTCGATACCCTCACGACCTCGAGGCCATACTAGGGGGCAATTGATGGGCCCTTGGAATGGATCCGCCCTAATGACCAAGGCGGTCCCTCACTCAAGAGCGGACGACGGACCGCCCTGAACTGAAAGGTCACCTGTCACATCGACGGAACAAAAAAGCGGCCACCGCCCATTACTGTTGACGGGGACTCACTGCGGCCCACTCAGAGCAGGACACGTGGACCCTGCCATACCCACGAGACCTATAAATGCTCGGGTCCCCCATTCAGAAGAGGACAACACAACATACTCGGGACCATACGCCTGATACTACACGCCTCCGCGCTGTACGCTAAAGGCTATCGGTTCCGCCCTCACAAAAGGGGCACTCACCCGGTACTTCTCTGTGACCCATCTTCCTTATATTACCCACATACTATCCTACATATACTGACCTCCTTGCACGTACGCCCTGCAAGGTATCACCCGCCGAGACACCCGAGGCGGATTCGTTACTTAGACCTCCAAAGAACCACAGTATTGATCCACCGGTCCAACTGGGCGGATCAAGATGAGTATAAGTTTAATAGATTTTGAATCATATTATTGAATTTTAAATTATATTTTTGATGACATGTTAACGGTGATGCGACAAAATTTGCTAAAAAAGTACAATGTTGATGTAAGTAGGACTACTTCGTAACCTGTTACTTAGTAATAAGACCACTCTGTAACAGAATAACATCTTAGGACAAGTTTGTAACTTGACCTATAGTTGCGGGACATATTAAATATTTGTGATGGTTGGATATGAGATAATGATAAGCTTATTGCTTCACATATTAATCTCAAGAAGGAGATGGAGATTATAGATGAAGATTATAGATGAAGAAGATAGAGGAAAGAGAATCTTCACTCATGCCGAAAGGGGTTGGTTGAATCGAAATGGGTTGGATATAATGATTGAGTGTTTGACATGAAATTTTAAAATTGTTATTTTAGTTGACGTGGTTGGTTAACGTAAAATTTAGAGCGAAAAATTGAACAGAAGTGGACGAAATATTAATCTGCTTCAAAAGTCAAACTTAATTCATTAATGTGTTAAAATTAAAAGTGGAGTGACCAATATGTTACATGGCATTAACTTTAGTGACCAAAATGGTTATTAACTCAACTATTAATTAGGTTTTATAGCATTTATTAAGAGTTTATTTAAATTTAAATTTTATTTAAAAATTATAGGTAAGCTGGAAATTTGAGAGAATGACTCTGTCTTATGTGGCAAAATTAGTTTGCCACATAATACACAAATCTATCCAAACGTTTCTAGATTATGTAAAATCTAGTCAAACCTATTGGAAAACCGAAAATAGCCATTTGAGGGTTTTTCGTCCGTTATTTTAACCCTCTGTTAGTCATTGTTGACAAACTCGAAACCATTTATTTAGTAATTGGTGACATGGACAGAGCTGACAATTGCCCAATAGGTTCAGATCCACGTGGTGCCACATCAGCTTTGTTTTTTACCGAGTTACCCTACAAAATGTCAAAGTTACAGAGTCGAGAACATTCTAACTCCCCATCTTCTACTACTACCACCACCATCTCTCGAAAATTTCCATTGTCGATCCGATGAGAAGGCTTCGTTCAATTCGTTGACCACACCACACCGAACGACAACCAGTAGATAGAGGAACGAAGCAGGTGCAGGCATTTCACGGTTCAGTGACAGATTAGTTTAGCGGCGGTCTCTTGCGCATCAGATTTAGGGTTTTTTCAATTTGGGGCTTTAGGGTTCCGAACTTCTTTCTGGGAAAATTTGTAGACAGGCATTTGTCGAACCCTAAACCATGTTTCCGAAATCAGGCATTTGGCAAATCGAAACCCAAAGTGCATACATGAAACGAGGTGTAAGAACAAATCGAAATCATATACATGGACTAGAAAGTAGCTGAAACGAGGCGTAATAAGAAATCAAAATCAAATAGATGAAACGATATGGAATTGCGGTCCCTAAACTAGTATAGGGAACGCGATGAGCGGACAGTCGGTTGGAAGGACAAATCCATTGACAACCCTAACCCCAAACGTATAAAAGCCAATAGAAACCTAAATCGGCCTTACTTAGAACACGAAGCGACAACAACGGTTACGAAACTTCTGGTGAGGAGGCCTGCTCGAACCTTCTGGGACGGAAGACGTAGAAGAAACCGCGGACAGATATGGGTATATGAATAGGAGTCGTCGGGATACGGAAAGATAATAACGGTAATTCATATTTAACCCTCCGTCCTAAACCCTAATCCACGTGGCAGCCAACGTGTATTAAATAACTTTCTTATTGGACGACGTGACAATGGTACTAACAGTGACGACTTCATAACAACTCGTCGTCACCGTTTACGATCAACGCGGTCTAAGGGATAGATTGGACCGACTTAACAAATATTTGGCCTTTTTAGTGATACCTAAAAAGATTTGACTAGATTTGACAGATCTGTAAACGTTTGACTAGATTTGTATTAGGCCTATTCTTTAATATCAAGATAGTAGATATTAAAAAAGATAAAATATTTCTATTTTCTCCTTCTTTCTTTGAACTCCAGTAATTCATCATAATTTGCAAACAATTTTAATAATTAATTGTTATAACGAATTAATACGACACTTTTTGAAAACAATGGTTTGCATTGGTCCCATAATCTATCTTCTCCTTTCGTTGTTGATTTGTGTCCTTTGTGGTTAGAAACGGCAGACTCTATGAATTCGATTTTGGCAACACTAAGAGGGCATGGGCTGCATTTTATCCCTATTTTCAACAACAAAGAAACTTTATTTTATTCGTATATTGTATGTCCATGAGATAAAATGCGTCTCATGCCTTTATAGTGTTAAAATGAAAGATATATCATTATAGTTAAAATTCTGCATCGCGTGTCATTATAGTAATTTTTAGGTGCATCGCGTGCAATTATAGTAACTTTTAGGCGCACTTACCGAATTTTGCAGGTTTCTCTAATTCTAGCAGTTTACAAGTTGATGATGTGGCTCTAAAAAAAAAGTAATAATGATATTTATTTTAATATTTTAATTTTTTCAGGTGATAATTATAATTGTAAAATATTTTAATATGTTGAATAAGAATTTAAATGTATTTTAAAACTATCATTATTACATTTTTTTTACATCCACGTGATCAACTTGTAACCTGCTAGAATTTGAGAAACCTACAAAATTCGGTAAGTGCGCCTAAAATTTACTATAATAGCACCCGATGCAGAATCTTAACTATGATGGCATATCATACATTTCGGTAATACTATAAGGACATGAGCCGCCATTTTATCCGTGCGTAGTAGGTACTAAGAATCCTTATAAAACGACCCTTAAGGCCTAAACCCATCTACCATTCCCCCCCCCCCCCCCCCCCCCTTCACTCTCCTATCCCATCCACACATGGCTACCCATTTCACCTTCAACCATCTCCTCCTCTTCTTCATATTAGCCATTTCTCCAAGCTGGAGCTACAATCACCACCCATTAGACCCACTTAGCCGCCAAGAGCTCACATTGGTCCAACACATCGTCAAGAAATCCTATCCACCTCAATCCACCCCTATCTTCCACTACGTCGGCTTAGACGAGCCAGAAAAGCACAAGGTCCTTTCATGGCTCTCCAATCCCACAACACTCAACCCCCTCCCACGACAGGCTCAAGTCATCCTCCGAGTCGATAAGCAAACCCATGAACTCACCCTTGACCTCTCGACTCGGAGGATACTGACCAAAACCAACCACAATGAGCCAGGGTTCCCTTCTCTCACCCTCCAAGAACAAACAGACGCTAATGCCCTGCCGTTGACTTACCCTCCGTTTATCCGCTCGGCGGCTAAGAGAGGGATTAACATGTCTGAAGTGGTGTGCTCCGCGTTTACCGTGGGGTGGTTTGATGAGAAGGAGTTTTCCGGAAGGAGGGTTGTGAAGCTGCAGTGTTTTTCCAAGAAAAGTTGTAATATATATTTACTGCCTATGGAAGGGTTGACCATCGTAGTTGACTTGGATGATATGAAGATTGTTGAGTACAAAGATAGGGAGGTAACTCCAATGCCTAAAGCTGAAGGGACTGAGTACAGATTGTCCAAACTACCTAAGCCTCATGGCCCACGTATCAATGGTGCTATTCTTGTTCAGGAGAATGCACCTGGCTTCTCCATTGATGGTAATGTCGTTAGGTAATATTTTAAAGTCTTTTGGAAAACTTGTGGAACATCCTTTCTTTGTAGAGTCTCTTCTTATTAAGAAATTTTATCTATAGACTATAAAAGCATTGTGAAACAATCTATCACACCAAGTTACTTGTCTAACAAAATATATATGTTATAGCAAGTTGGCAATATCCAACAAGGCATAATGCATATTACACTTGTATAGATTAATTAAAACAAGGCATAATGCATATTTAAAGTGAAAAGTATTTTAGCCAAATATTCAACAAAACCTAAAATAGAATTTATGTTTCAATTAAATTTTTTCCAAATTATAAAAAAATGAAACAAAGTGCATGAGCCATATAATTTAAATTAGCCATAAAAATGATTTAAATTTGAAAAAAAATTAGACATTAGTTATACTAATTTTCATAAAAAATAGGCATCTAAATTAGTTTTGTCTTAAGCCATAAATGAGTTTTGTCTTAAGCCCTAAATTCTAGATACAACCTAATTCAATTCTTTCTCTCGATCCAAATAAACCAGAATAAAAAATGCATCAACCTAACCTTATATTGTTTTAAAATTTTCTAGCTCGCCAACCACGAATGAACTCTTGGCCTCATGGAAAGATTAGAACTAAAAATAGTTCAGACTTCTAAAGTAAAAGAAACAAAACAAAACAAAAGTGAGACATAGACTCAGGACCAGCTCTACCCATGACATATATATTGGGACCAATATTTTTTTAGAAGGTTGTTAAACGTTAACACTCTTGTGAAAAATTGCCATAAAAAGTCTATAATTTTGTTCTGCACATCACTAATTCAAATTACGGCACAAGGGAACTTGTTCAAACCTAAATACATCTTAGGGATCTACGTCCTAAAGAAATTCTCGATTGCAAAGCTACTAAAAAGGTGAAAAGTCAACCCAGGAGTCGGGGGTCCTTGAGAAATTCACCTCGAAAAATATAGTCAAGGAAAGACATCAGCCTCAATCTTTCCTTCTCATGTTCGTCTTAAACAGTCTTTGTTAAGAGAACATGTCGTCTGCATCTGTCATTGACTACCACAATATCGAACAATAGAACCTCCAAAAATTGTGCATGCACCTACGACAATTCTAGAAAATCTACTAACTGAACACTCGAACGGAAACCAAGAATCAAATAAATAAAAAACATCCCATCGAGAATCAAACTAAAAAGATCACACCACATCCCCTCAATTCTCTATTAATTCTGATTTTATTCTATTTGTAATGAGATTGCACGTAAATTACTTCTTATTCACTTTATAATTTCTTTATATTGCATCATGTGCGTGCGTACGTAGGTGGATGAATTGGGAGTTTCATGTGGCTTACGATGCTCGGCCTGGTCTGGTAATATCCCTGGCTAGAATTTACGACCAAGATAAGATGGCATACCGCAGCGTAATGTATAGAGGACACATCTCAGAGCTTTTCGTGCCATACCAAGATCCCACAGAAGACTACTACTACAAGACATTCTTCGACTCTGGGGAGTTTGGTTTCGGTGTATCCACCGTTTCGTTAATTCCCAACGGAGATTGCCCCTCCCACGCCGTTTATATGAACGCCTTCTATGCCGGACCAGATGGAACTCCTGTCCATGTCCCTAACGTTTTTTGCATTTTTGAAAGACACGCCGGCGAAGTCATGTGGCGCCACACCGAGCTTGGTATCCCAGATGTTACGGTAAGTATGTTCTATTTGGCCACTAGGGATTTGGGTCAACAAATTCAAGTTTAACTCGAAATTAAAGAGGGAGTAAAAATCAGCATATGTTTAAAATTCGGCCTATATAAATTAGGCTTGGGAATGGGTACCATGGGTCCGGATACCACATATCCACTACCTAGTCATTTATTAAATAGTTATTACCCGTACCCGTCTATCGAGACTAAACAGGTACAAAATCCAAACCATCCCTGCCCCTACATGGGTATCGGGTAAACCTGCTACCCATTGGGTGAACCCTAAATCTCTCTGCATCTAGATTGCAAAGATATTTTCGAGACACTACAAAAAAGTTTACTTTTAGCTACTACAAAATTACAACAGCATGAAAATGCAGTAGCAAATGGTTAGTATTTGCTACGGCAATCACTATTTCATGTAGTAATTTGCAGTAGCAAATACTATTTGTCACACCACCATTTGCTACACTCAGCATCCCCATCGTAAATAGTGGTGTGGCAAATAGTATTTGCTACTGCAAATTACTACATGAAATAGTGATTGCCGTAGCAAATACTAACTATTTGCTACTACATTTTCATGCCGTTGTAATTTTGCATTAGCTAAAGATCAATTTTTTTGTAGTGGAGATGGAGCTACGATTTTTAGAGAATTATGGTTTCGAGATGGAACCACAGACTGCTCGATCGATGAGTTGAAGTGAAGAATTGAATGACTGAAGGAGAAATTAGGTCTAGTCCATTAAACATAGATGATTCATTAAGGTTAATACAACGTTGTTTCATATTGTGTACCCATCGGGTTGGGTATGGGGAGGATACCTTGAAATCCATCCCCAGCGGTTACCCCCTCTAACTGGGTATCGAGTTTGTCTATACCCATCAACTTTACCCGGTCAACAGATAAACCCCACCCAATTTGGCCAAATTTCGGGTGGGTACCCAATTTCCAGATACCCATTGTCAAGCCTAATATAAATCAGCAATAAATTTTTAACACTATAGCTATCACTTTCTTAATTTTCTTGCGAGAAACAACCTGTAATGAACATCGAATAATTTTTTATCGATCATACAAACCAGAGATAATTTTTTCATAATTATTTGTGTGTTGAATTGGCTGCAGATAGCTGAGTCGAGGCCAGAAGTGAGCCTAGTAGTAAGAATGATAGTTACAGTTGGTAACTACGACCACGTGGTGGATTGGGAGTTCAAGCCAAGCGGTTCGATCAAAACCCAAGTTGGGTTGACCGGAATTCTCGAAGTCAAAGCAGCCAACTACACTCACGCCGATCAAGTCGCCAAAAGTGATGAAGCTCATGGCACCTGCCTCGCGGACTATACAATCGGACAATACCACGATCATTTCTTGGCCTACTATCTCGACCTCGATATCGACGGTGCATCCAACTCCTTGGTCAAGAAAAACCTCGTAACAAGAAGAACCACAACCCATGCTACCCCAAGGAAGAGTTACTGGACCGTGGAGTCCGAGACAGCCAAGACCGAGTCGGATGCCATGATTCGACTGGGAACCAAACCAACCGAACTAGTCATAGAAAACCCAAACAAGAAAACCAAACCAGGGAACCCACACGGATACCGGTTAATACCCGGTGCAGTGATCCACCCACTATTAACGGATGATGATTACCCGCAAATAAGAGGTGCGTTCACGAAATACAACGTTTGGGTGACACCGTACAATAAGACGGAGCGTTATGCGGGAGGGAAGTACGTTGACCAGAGTCAAGGGTTGGATGGGCTGGCTGTTTGGACAAAAAAGAACAGGAAGGTTGAGAACAAGGACATTGTTATGTGGTACGTGATGGGATTCCACCATGTGCCATGTCAAGAGGATTTCCCCATGATGCCTACTTTGACCGGAGAGTTTGAGCTACGTCCGACCAATTTCTTCGAGCGGAGTGCTGTGCTAAAGGCTGTGCCTCCTCCGCCGGTGAAGGCTGGTAGTTGTGGTACTACTCAGCCTTGAAGACTCGTCTTTGTCATGATGTTTAATTGGGTGTTTGGAAAAGAGTTGTAATAAATTTGTATTGTATGCAATATGCATGTATGGTGTACTATTGTACTATTTGACTTACCCTGGTTATTAATTAATGAATAAGAAACCTTTTGAGTAGTTGTGTTTGGTTGGTTATTGATTAATGAATATATAACAACATTTTGACTTTCAAGTACTAAGTTTGACACTTTTGGCTTCAATTCAATATTAGGAGTGCTTTGGTGGTAGGTTATGAATCTTCAATTGCATGGCAGTGACGGAGCTACATATGATTGCTATCTGTCT
This sequence comes from Linum lewisii, assembly GCA_034768395.1. NCBI lineage: Eukaryota > Viridiplantae > Streptophyta > Magnoliopsida > Malpighiales > Linaceae > Linum > Linum lewisii. Next base: position 11,444,145 of record CM068299.1, read on the forward strand.
ATCACTTAGGAAACTATTTACCCTTTCTACCCCATGGCCGAGCTCGCCCGTTAGGTGTAGGGTTGGAAAACGAGTACGTTTAAATTTGGTTAAACGGTAACTGCACCGGTTAAACTTGGTTACCAGGAACTCGTAATTTGGTATACAAAACGGTGTCGGGAACAAATTAATATATTATACATGTCAGGAACAAATTAATAGATTAATATAATACTATAATATGGCAATAAGCAACCTTACTCCATAATATATTAATTAGTAATGTCGTGGAGACAAAAAGCAAGAGAAAGATGGCTGAGAGAAGGAGACCGCAATACTAAATTCTTCCATCGAGTGGAGAATTCCAAGAGACCTTTCAAGCAACTTGATGGCTTGCTTGTGGACAGGGACGAAGCCAGGAAATTTTCATTCTAGGGGCCACGAGAAATAGAAAATAAAAACTCAAAATTATGTTTAAACATGATTTGACATCAAATTAAAAACACACAACATCTTAACTAAAATAAAAACTCAAAATTATGTTTAAACATAATTTGACATCAAATTAAAAACACACAACATCTTAACTAAAACTTTCTTACAAATCACGTTCATTATATATTTGTTTAAACATAATTTTGAGTTTTTATTTTCAATGTTTTGTCGGCTCCCAGAATGAAAATTTCATGGCTTCATCCTTGTGTGAGACACAAAATAACAACATACAGATCTAGTATGTGAGACACAAAACAACAATATTTTTGATAGGGGAGACACAAAATAACAACATACAAATTTGAAGAATGCACAAATTGAGGTTTTGTTTCAAACTCGATAAATCTAGATTATTTTGAAAAATGGCGAAGGTTTCCGTCAAAGTTGAAGTTTGTGTTAGAATTTCCACTACAGGAAAAATGGTCTTTTCCGACATTTTTATAGTGACATTTAATGCAAATGTCGGCGGATCATTATGTAACACAGTTTTCACGACATTTATCGTAAATGTCGCTATTTTGTAAGTTATTGCGACATTTAGTATGACACTTAATATATGTCGGTAAAAAATTGTATATTTTATGACAGTTTATTTTACTTCAAGCGATACTTAGCTAAATGTCGTAATAAAATAATTTGAGTATACATTCTTGCGACATTTAGTATGACACTTAATATGTGTCGGTAAAATTTTGTATCTTTTATGACATTTTGTTTTACTTCAAGCGACACTTAGCTAAATGTCGTAATAAAATCATATGAGTATACATTGTTGAGACATTTAGTATGACACTTAATATGTGTCGGTAAAAAATTGTATCTTTTATGTCAATTTGTTTTACTTCAAGCGACGCTTAGGTAAATGTCGCAATAAATGATTAGAGCGTTCATTGTTCTGACGCTTAGTATGACTAGTAAAACCACCAACCATTAAGAAAAATGTCCTGGTCTAGTTATGAAATCACAAAGTAAGGAACTAGCGGTTTTGTTCAGTTGAACCATCCACCATAAAATCACTGAACCAAAGATGTCCGTTTTTAATGTTTAAAATGAAAAACTTATAATTTATGTGTTTCGTAGTTTATTTTAATTTAAATATAGACCAAGAAAATTGAAGTGTTGCAATTTAATATGATATTCAGAATTATTTTTTTCACTGAAGCACATTCAGAGTTATTAAAACGTAATTATACATAATATATGAATAAAAACAAACCCTACTCCTTATAATCTATCCGCCGCCGCCCCTACTAATTCCCACTTCTTTTCTTCTTCTTTATTTTTCTACTGCATATATTCTATGACAAACCCCTACTCCTAATACAATTTTGAAGCTTTTGTGTTGGACGAAATCCGAAGCCCGGCTGGATTTTACTGTTTAGAGCCTTGATGATTTCAATTTCGAACAGGAATCTGTATGCTTGAAGACAACAGGGCAGAGGAGGACTTGACGAAGGAGAGTCGTCGGCCAAGAGAAGATGCGGCGGCTCGGTGGGTTGGGCTCTGTCCGGCAAGGGCAATTGAAAAGGAAGACAAAGTTGCAGAACTCCAAAAGTCAAAACAGCGAAGGGAATCGAAGAAGACGACTCAATTTTCTTTTTCATTAACTCGCGCTCACTTACCTAGCTAAACTATTTCAGCCGTCCGAAAGGTTTTGTGGGTTTTTTCCGGTTCAACAGTTCTGCTATGTGTTTTTTACTTTTTTATTGGCTGAACTTTTTACCATGGTTACAGTTTTTGTTTTTCGTTATACCTTGCTTTGTTAATTTTTTTACTTCTGTTTCATTTTCACAATTCTATAAACATCTGATTTTTTCTACAGAAGGAAAAGAGTATGTCTTAACTTTTGATTCAATGAGAGAGACCAAATGGTGGTAACTGGTAAGTTTCTTTCCATCATTTGCAAGCAAGTATCTAGATTACCATCATGTGTTTATACTTTAGAATGCTAGAATGTTTATCTATTATGTTGTTTTACTGAAGGGGATGGAATTTACATTTGGCTGTATCATATCCAGGCAAAGAGGCTTTAGGAACAGAACCAACAAGACATGAGAATTAGATGGTGAGCGTGAAGATAATGAGCAGTCAAGCCTAGAAAGATTTCATCAATCATATACATTCAACATTGTAAATAATGTGAATTTCTTTTTTTTCTTATACTCCATGTATGAGTTTATAATAGATGTAATTTGATGTAGACATGTTTTGTATATATAAGAGGTATCGATATACAAAAAATATTTTCCTATTAATTATGTATCCATATTTTATAATTTATTTTTATTATAATGTATACTTATTATTTTCCTATTAATTATGTCGCTGCAAATGTCTTAAAATATGTTTTCTTGTGACACTATATGTGTCGTTGCAAATGTCGTAAAAAAATATTTTCTTGTGATACTATATGTGTCATTACAAACGTCGTAATAAATTATTTTCTTGTGACACTATATGTGTTGTTGCAAACGTCGTAATAAATTATTTTCTTGCGATACTTTATAAGTCGTTGCAAACGTCGTAGAAATTATTTTCTTGCGACACTTTATGTGTCGTTGCAAACGTCGTAAAAATTATTTTCTTACGACACTTTAGGTGTCGCTGCAAACGTCGTAAAAAAGTGTCACCGACATTTGGTGTAAGTGTCGCCGAAATATGGAGCGACGTTAGTTTAAACGACATTTAACCGACATTTTAATTAAGTGTCGGGGAAAAGTTATGGCAACGTTTTTTTAACTTATAGCGACATTTGCAATTTGTCATAATAGACCATTTTTCTTGTAGTGTTCTTAGTGCATTAGAGGATAGAACCATGAAGAAACTAAGGCAAAAAACATACATGTAACATAAATATACTAGACATATAGCATACATAATGCATGTATAACATGGACATAAACTAGCAATATACGAGATACGGGACAACATCGATAAGTACATAAGTACAGTTTTCATAAAAAAGGAGGGCTCCTCCTTGCTAGATTTTCTGAATAGCTTGTTGTTTCGTCTTGGATAGCTTCACTGAATGAAGCCTGAGTTGGGTTTGTGGTGCGAAAATTAATGCACACTAAGTTTTACTCACTAGATCGCTCTAGTAAGATCGTTACTTCCCAAGGGTCTTCCTTTCTCTATTACTCAAAAAAGTGTGTAAAGTTGTTTGAGGTTTCGTTTTGGGTTTGAATTGGTTTAAGAATGAAATTAACTAAGAATGCAATTGAAATCAAATGAAGCAAGTAAAACAGATTGGGGTTTTGAAAATAGACTAAGGCGGTTATTCAGACTCGAATCCACGCTAGTTCGGTTTAGATGGATAATGCAATGCAATCTCAGTTTACCAGACTTGATGACTCGACATTTCCTTTTGTAATCTCTACTCCATGGTCAGGCCGTAGAGATTCTATTCTATCAAACCTACAAGCTCCTATGGTCAAGCTAACTTGCAAGTCATCAAGAACGAACAAGAACGATGAAATGCCACACAATCAAGCAAAGAGATTAAGTTCTTCCAATCCTATGGTCAAGCTATTGGAGAACCTAACGACCTCCTAAACTCTAGAATGAAATGCGTTCATGGTCAGACCCGCAAATCAAAGATAAACTCAGAAACTAACAATTGATCAAGTTGTCAGGAACAAAACGTTTAAATTAGGGTTTAGGAGAAAACTCATTTAAGTCTGAATAAACATCGATTAACATAAACGGGTTAGAAACCCGAAATCATCCATACAAAACCTTACTAACGCTTCATCTAATCTAAACAATCCTAGGAGTTTAGCTCGACATCACTACAGAAGAAATCACAGAAACAACAGAGAAGAAAACTGAGGAAGAAGACATCTTACTCCGAGAAAACCTAATCCTGATGATTCCTAGAAACTCCCGAGCTAATCCTTGCTTCTCCTCGCTCAATCGTCTCTACAAAGCTCCAAAATCCTCTTCCGAGAGTGTCTGGTTCGTCAAAATCAGAATGAAGTCTGAATTATCCTCATCTGTCTCTCCTCTCAAAATAGACCAAAATCCGCAGCTGTTTAAACGTGCGCCCAAAAAATGCACTTGGGCCTCACTTTTGAACCGTACTTTTATACATGATTTTCAGCTTTGAATTTCTTCCTTCAAACGAGTCCCAAAGTGTTCCAATGCGATCCGAAGTGCCCCCAAAGCGATCCAAACCTCGTGCTACTCGTCTTAGACTCTCCTTTGACATCTGTAGCCTGTAACTCACATGAAAGTACTACAAAACGACATCAAATAGACCCGAAACAGTGATCAAATACTACCAAGCTAAGAGCTAAGTAGATCGTATTCCACGGGTCTTCTAATAATTGTCTACTCAAATATGTTGGCAAATTACTCAGGTTTAAACAGGTTGTGCGTGGTGTGAGTTCCCCGACTTCTAATCTAATAAAGCAGGAAAATAAAAGACAGAAATATTAAAAGGTTGACTAACGAGAAGATAGACGAGCTTAGATTTCGAATCCCCCTTAGATCACCAAGGCAACGGCAATCACAAGACCAGCGGTTTTCAATTCTAATTAATTCAATCGGTTTCTATACACCACCATAACTCCTGACCCTTAGGTTTAAGACTGGCGAACGTTCGCTCTATCCGATCTAGCTACCAAGATTAATTAGTCGCCCGGGTACGGTCGCCTCTCGTGACGACTGAACTAACTGGTGGAATTACTAACGATTTATGAGTTACTCTTGCAATGGATTAACCCTAATTGGTTCCTACGAAAGGCACACTCCAATGAATAGGTTAATTGGTTGAATTGATGTTTAAAGAGAGGCGAGCGTTCGCTTCTATCCTCAGCTTAACAAGAATCTAAACTAGGTGATCAAGGAAGACAAGTTTATGCGCCAAAGCAGGGAAGCTGTCTGGCAACTAACCCTAGCTTTCATAAACCTAATCTACGCGACCAACCAGAAGAGAAACATAAACAATGAAGAACAAAACAACCATGCAAAGAGAAACTTATTGAACTTCGAATCTAATTACCGCCAATCTGTGACTGCTTTAAAGCCCTGGGTCACTTAGGGTTCATCTAATCTAAACTCTACAAGTTCAGCTACTCATAACGATAACAGAAGAATCAAAGGCAACAAAGGAAATCATCATACAGAGGAAGAACAAATAAGAACTGAAAAACCTAATTCTGACGACTTCGGCGAAGCTTCGATCTCCTGGATCTTCAACTTTAAGCTCTGAGCTCTCCGAGGTGGAAGGATGGCGTCACGATCTCTCCACGGATCTTTGAACTCTCTAAACTCTATCTATCGACCCTAGAGTCGGCTGACTCTCAAAAGTCTAATTTGTGAATAGTTGTTGGAATAATCCTCCCCCCTCTGGCTGGCTGCCGACTGCTTCTTTAAATAGGTAAGATTAGGGTTTTCCAACCCATCCGCGGAAAAGGAAGGAGTTTTCGGCAAAAACTTAAGGAGTTTTCGCCGAAAACTTCAGTTAAAATCTCCTGGTGTTTTTCTTCAATAGTTTTCGGCGAAGACTTAAAGTTTTCGCCGAAAACATCAGCTGAATCTGCGTTGGGTTTCTTCTTGGATTTTCGCCGAAAACTATGAAAGTTTTAGCCGAAATATTCAGTGTAAAGTTGCTGACTTCGCCTATGAGTTTCTTAAGGTATTTTCGCCGAAAACTATGTAGGTTTTTCGACGAAAACATTGTGCTGGGCAGTTGGATCTTCGGTTTGATTTCTGGTTCGATTCTGGTTCACTCTTTGAGGTCTTGAATACGTCCATGGCTACGTAAATGATGGCAAAAACCTGTGCTATCACAAAAACACTAGAAAACCATCAAATAGACCCAAAAAGGGCCAAAGTAACCAAATCGGTAGGAAATAGAGTAATTGAGTGAATATTCGCTATTCTGCCCCTAAAACCACGTTTCAAGCAAGGAAATGTTGCTTAAATGAGGCTGAAAATCACGTCAAATCGAGTGTCATCACACAAAAATGCACCAACCTGAATGAGCAAACCGAAAACCTCTTGGTTCCTAGAATGATGTAATGGTGCTTCTATCAAATAAGAGGATTACCCGACTGACCACACAGTTACAACCAAACCTTTGCCGGAGTAAAAGAGGAATATGACTTTATCGAGCTAGTGAACAACCTGACTTGGTAAAGGCAAGACAATACTTACTTTCGCTACACTTACTCTAGACTGCAACCCGACACTTGCTAGATAAGGGAACAAGAATTAAAAACTGAAAGAAAAATTTGTTTCTTTTTTTTTTTTTTCTTTTTTTTTAATGGCCGATACAGTTGAGAATCACATCAGATATGGAGCAGCCGGAAACCTTTAGAATTCCGCGTTATCCTAAACCCTGACCACGACTGGGAGTAGGTTGAGAAGAAGAATGCCACATTGAAACTTCCCTTTGGGACTAAGCAATGGGCGGGCACGTATGCCAGCTCGTGAATCGACTTCAACTTCAATACCAAACCACACATTCTGATCAGATTTCTCTGATTAGGTTTATTGACATTAATTTAAAGCACATATTTAAAAATCCCTTATCTAGACTCGATCTTGGTATTAGAACTAGCGAATTCGAGCAAAAGATTAGACCAAGTCTTTTACTTCACCAAGTCACATGTTGACTAATCCAATAAGGACAGGTTCCTAGACTACTACAAACAAGAAGAACGAGAGATGGTCAAAATACGAGTTCTCACACACACATTTGGTCAAGAAAAAGCACCACATCAATCTCACCATATGGAAGAAGGCAAGCAATTCAGGAAGATATTAAGCAATGCGAAGAGATACTTGCAAAAGAGAATGGGAAGCAGTGAAAGAGTGACAAAACAAAGCACAATCACCACCCATCTAATAACAAAACTCGGTACATATCATGCAAATCACCCACCCCACACTTAAACAGGACAGTGTCCCACTGTACCAAAATGGGGGAAGTGATACGAAGTACCTGGAAGTGGAAGTGGACTGAGAGAAGGACGACAAAGACAACCTCATGAATGTCCGTCGTCTAGCGGTGGTGATGGTGATTATTCTTTCCTGCACGCTATACAAAATATAACAAGGCACCAACAAATAATAGAATAGATCAAAAGAGTACCTAGTTCATAATTGTGATCCATCAAACCCAAAAGTTCATAAATGACACAACCTTCGATTCTAATCACCAGTTTCAAGAAGACATAGCAATGAAGTCAATTCAAGATATCAAGTTAAATAATGTAGAGGAATGTGATAACAAGCTCCACACTTAGAGCATTAACAAGCTAAGCAACAAAGTTTAACCAACAAACCACTTTAAGCCACAAATTCACATCAAACGATATCCAAACTAATCCAAATTGCAAACATAGCACCACAATATCATCAATTTCATCAAGGAGTAATCAATTGAACAAACCCCCAAAATTCAAATTCTAGGGTTCAAAGCTCAAAATTCTTGAATCTGTAAATCTCAATGAAACTTGACATGAAGTAGTGCAAAAGAATCGTGAGAAGATTTAGAACACATTACCTGTTGGTCATTTTCGCAAAAGCTCGACGAAAATCGATGAAATACCCAAAATACTCGAAAACAAGACTATTGCTCGAGCTTGGGTTGTACGAAACCAAACCAGCCGAAACTAGGTTCGGCCGGCTCGGAAAAGTGGATAGGAGGGGAGCACGGGTCGGTCGTCGCCGGCCGGCATTGAGCCGACCGGCCGAAGAAGTTAAAAGTGGGCGGGAAAAGAAATAAGCAGCAGCAAAATAATAAGCGGGGTAAATTGTTTTGGATACCACCGAACTATTAATTAAGTTTAGAAGCAGCCACCCAACTATTTTTCTTGGCTCGGATACCACCGAACTCTTTTTAAGGGTTAGGCGTTACTGTTCCGTTAGTTTTTTTAACGGACCTGTCATAACACCGTTAGAATTTGCTGAGTGTACTAACATTTTGCTGACTGGACAAAATTAATGGCGGGAAAAGAAGCTGTCTTCCCACTTATGTTCCTCCATTCTTGTTTTCCTCCATTGCCATGTTTGTTATATATAACCAACTTAACCATCCCCTGCCTTCCATCTTCATACCAAGAAATAAAATAGTCATTTTTCATAGAGATTTGTGCTTCAAGAAACATATATTCATGAGAGATTCAAAAACAGAATACCTACAATATCAATTGCACATTTCCAAACTTTAAAGATTCAAGTTCCATTACATATGAATACCACCAAAATAGATAGCAACACAATATCCTTCCCCTTCCCTACTGTATGAACTGCACAATTGATATCACTTCATAAACATCTAGTTAATTAACATCAGTTTCCCCCTTCCCCTTTTGCCTCCCCTAGCAGTGAAGGGTTTTGGTCTTCCATGTACAGATGCATTTGCTGGCTGTTTACATCAGTAAAACAAATTAAATAGAGGAAAATGTTGATAGAATTTAATTGTAAATGAACTACAGCTAAGCATGTAGAAAACAAACATTTACCTGAGATTCTGAAGCAGCGTTATGTTCGCTAGTTGCTGTCCTGAATTGAAGTAGATGACTGACTAGTTTGCTGAGATGGGAATGAAGTTGTTGCAGGTTCAGGTGAACACAAACTACACTTCATTATCGTGCCTTTCTTGCTAACTCTTTCATTTCCAGGCCTCCGATTTCGAATCTCTATTTCTCTATTCTCAACTGCCTCCTCTGGACCCTTTCTTCTTGCTGTTTTGCGTCTCCCTCTCTTCTTAGAGTCGTCCACATTAAGTCTAGGTGCTTAACTGTTCTTTTGCAGAAGTCTTCCAAGACTCGGGACCAACCATTAGAGCAACAGTATTTCCATATACCCTTAGTATGTTTCAACCTCAAAGTGCTCATCAACATAATATTCAGGCCTCACAGACATCAAGTACATACAACTTACTGCATGCTGGCAAGGTATGCCACTTAATTCCCACTTCCGACAAGTACAAGTGTTCTTGTTCAAGTCTACTACCATTTGATCTTCTTTGTACCTAACCTGAAAGGTCTTTGGGCCACTAGGTAAAGTATGGCAGAAAATACTCAATGCCTTTGCTGCATCTAACTTATTCTGGATTTTCGGACAAATTGGTCCCTTGAAGTTTCGTGAAGCAAATTCATATTTCTCCTAAACCTTGTCATTAATTGACATCGCAACGTCTCGAACAAACTAATAATTGGTTTACTTCGTGCTCCTAGGATGCATCTATTCCAAGATTCACAATGATTGTTCAATAAGATATCAGATTTGCTAAAAGTCAAGAAGTGAGACCTTGTCCATTGTGAAAACGGTTTCTCCTGTAGCCATCTGTATGCAATAAGATTATGTTCCTGAAGCACACTCATGTTTCTTGTTAACTCAGCCCGGTACGATGATCTTGCAGCAGACCAAAGCAATTCTTTAGTTTTTTTATTACATCTGTGTGCCCTCTGAAGATTTGTCCACAGATGTCGAACGCAAAATCTGTGTTCTTCATATGGGACCAGCTTCTGTAATGCATTCATCAGTCCCTACAAATGTGACGCAACGAGACTTGGATTAAAGCACATATATGAACTAAACAAGTATTAACAAATGTAAATGCTTGTTCTTACCTTTTGCTTATCACTCATAAATGTCCAGTCTCCACAACTTTCAGGTATTTCAAGGTCTTTCGATAACCATTGCAGGAACCAAGACCAATTATCCTCGTTCTCCACTTTCACAACAGCATAAGCAATCAGAAATAATCCATCGTTCCCATCGATGCCAATAGCAGATAGCAATTGCCCTTCATACTCTGTCTTTAAAAAACAACCGTCAATACCAACTACCTTTCTACACCCATCTCGAAAGCCTTTTTGCAAGCTGCCAAACAGCAGTACATTCGATGAAATGTTGCTCCACTTGTCTCCACGAGTATGGTTGTACCAATATCTGGCCTACGAACTTCTTCACAATAATCATGGAGTCTGCAATATTGGTCCACAGCCTTTCCTCTTATCAGGTCCATAGCAGTCCTCCTTACCTTCCAAGCTTTCCATTTAGAAATCTCCAAATGGAGGTCTTCTTGGACAGTTTGTCTAATCGATGCAGAAGACCACATTGGATCAGCTTGAAACCTTTCCAAATAACGTTTAGCTATGTGATGGAAGTCTGCAAACTTGTTCTTAAAACTCATTGGTGCACAACCTTCATGCTTCAACTCACATGCTCGTATTTGGACAGCTTTCTTATCAGCCGTGTTTGCCACCCAAATGTTCCATGGATAGCCATTTTGGTGTCCAGTTTTACATACCACTTGCACCCTTCTCGCGTCGCTGTGAGCAAATTTGATAGGTTGTTGTTTATAGACCATATCTTCACAGCATCCTTGAAATCTTTAAAATCAGCATACTTGAGCCCCACACAAAATCTTGGATCGTCCATGTCCCTTTGGGAATTAAATTCGGGATATCTAACTCTAGAACTTCCATCTCCTTCTTCTTCGTCACTAGAGTGGATGCTCTCCAAGTAATCAGAGTCTCCAAAATCACTATCAAATTCCACAGGAACCTCCACATCAATATTCATATCTTCATGCCTACTAACAACGGGAATGTATCCATCTTCCATCTCTTCTTCAGAAATCTCAGCACCCTCTTCGTAAAAATCATCGTCAGCCATTTCATTATTTCGAACCTTTGGACTATCAGGCCTTTCACATATGGTTGCAATTCTTTCAGCCTTGTTGAGTTCTTCCCTCTTAATTAGATACACTTCGCAATTGCGTTCCTTACCACATGCGTCCAATGCCATGTCCAAAACATCTTGATCTTCTCCCAACTCTACAAGCCCTTCCCTCAAAGGTAGTTCATGTTTCCTCTTGTAGTATGAATATCCATTACATTTCTTGAATTCTTCCATGCTAGTATGACCTGTGTTTGCTAGAAACTCCATATCAATAAGCAAACTATCTAACTCGAACAACGACATATGGTCAGGATCAACCCAATCCCAGAACTTGACTTCTCCACCAACATAGTAGAATCCATCATCCAATTTGTATTCCACCTCACCACTGTAATGTAACTCAATAGTGAACTTCTTACATTGTCCTGCATGAATCAAACAGTTTTCCATCGTAAACAAAACAAGCATTGCGCCCAATTTCATCAAGTGAACTCTATGTTCAAGATTTCTAACCATAAATAGGTTTACTCTGAATAAATCCTCTCAGCAATGGTCCCATTGGTGCCATTTCTTCCACTGTCAAGTTCAATAATAACAAATCAGGTACATAGAATCTGCAATCAATCAGACTAATAAAGAATGTATATGAAGACATATCAGTTAAGCAACAACTTTGATCAATCAAAAGAGAAACATTGAGAGTAAACAATGACAAAGAAACAGAGAGAACGAAGATCAGAAGAGTAAACAATGACAGAGAAACAGAGAGAACAAAGATGGAACCCTAATTGATTGAGGAAATCAAACAAGTACATTGATCAATCAAAAGCTTGATGCAAAGTAGAGAAGAAGATGATGATCAACAACTGTGAACAGTAAAAGACAGCAAGAACAAGAAATAGAGAGATCATACTACAGAGATGAAGATGTTAATAAACTGAGAAAATCAAACAAGTACATTGATCAACCAAAAGCTTCATGCAAAGTAGAGAATAAGATGATGATCATTTGATTATTACTTTCGAAACCCTAACAATAGTGATCTCTTCACTTCCTTGACGAACGAAAATCAAAATCTCTTCAAACTTTCTAGTAGCGTGTTCTGAAAGGCTGTTTGGAGAAGAAGAAGAGAAAGAGGGAAACTGAAAGGACTTATTACTCAATTAAGATAAAATATATTTTTTCTCAATTAAAATAAAACAAGTCAGCCATTAATTTTGTCCAGTCAGCAAAATGTTAGTACACTCAGCAAATTCTAACGGTGTTATGACAGGTCCGTTAAAAAAACTAACGGAATAGTAACGCCTAACCCTTAAAAAGAGTTCGGTGGTATCCGAGCCAAGAAAAATAGTTGGGTGGCTACTACTAAACTTAATTAATAGTTCGGTAGTATCCGAAGCAATTTACCCAATAATAAGCAAGCTGCTGCTTGCTTTGTTTGTTTGTTTCACGCTAAAGCTTTCTTTCTTTCTTTCTTTTAAATTTTTTTTTCCTTTTTTTTAAGTTTGAATAAAATAATGAAAGAAAATGCTCATTGAAAATTGCAGCACTTTTTGACAGCATTTTGATACCAATATTATAGTAGCCAAAATTCGGATGGTTCAAAAGTGCACCCAACAAATGCTGGCACTTGGGCCGCACTTTTGAACCGCACTTTTATACATGATTTTCAGCTTTGAATTTCTTCCTTCAAACACGTCCCAAAGTGCTCCAATGCGATCCGAAGTGCCCCCAAAGCGATCCAAACCTCGTGCAACTCGTCTTAGACTCTTCTTTGACATCTGTAGCATGTAACTCACATGAAAGTACTACAAAACGACATCAAATAGACCCGAAATGGGTCAAGGGCACTAAAACACAGTGTTTGACACAAAAATGAGAATCTACCTCAAATTATGCATAGAAGTGTGTAAAATGGATGAAATATCGTTTAGGAATGGAGAGATGAACGCAGTAAATCCAGCGTCATCAGTTTGTGTAGATGTGGAAGCTTGTTATTTGTTCTCGATCCATGGAAGAATGAAAAGGATGAGAAGAGATCTTGCTGAGAAAATAAAGAGAGAGAGTAGAGAGAATAGAAAATTCAAAATTTGAGGTGTTCTCGAAGAGAGAGAGTGAATATCAAAATTTAAATTTTGAATTTGGAAAATTAAAATAAAAATAAATTCAATAAAAAACTTTGCCCACCATATCCCCGATCAAATAGCCATATGTTCGACCTAACAATCGAAAAGTAATGTGAACCATTGGATTGACCTCTCAGCACCATCAGAGTGAAACCCCTCTCATGGACATAGCCAAATTGGGGTTGGAGATCAACATCACATTTTGAGGAAATTTATATTGGTATTCCGAAATGTAAATCTAGAACTTGAAGCTTGATTATTTCGGGCTTTTCACTAAAATAATTAAAAAAAATTAACTATTAACCTAAATAAATACGGTTCAAAACTATTTATTTTTATAAATATAATCGCCCCAGGCATAGGCGATATCGCCCAGGGGCCAGGCGATATCGCCCCTGCACCAAGTATTTCCGATCAACCCGATTCAAAACTACCCAACCACCGAGTAAATGCTGTCTGGCTGGACACCTGGCGATCTCGCCCCAGTCATAGACGATATCGCCCCAGCCATAGGCGATATCGCCCCTACTACAGGCGATCTCGCCCAAAGCCTAGACACCGGGCAAACTCGCCCCAACACCTATAAATACCCCATTTTCAACCCCACCATTCCCCACACCACTCTTTAGCCCACTAAGGCAAAGGTAAGTCCCCTTTCTCCCTATTTTTTTTAAATTACATTATTTAGTAGGTTTTAGGTTAGAGAATTAGTTTAGGGTTTTAGGTTAGAGAATTAGTTTAGGGTTTTAGAGTAGAGAATTAGTTTAGGGTTTTAGGTTAGATAATTAGTTTAGGGTTTTAGGTTAGAGAATTAGTTTAGGGTTATTATGGTAGATAATTTTTTTCAAAGTGATTTATTAACACTGTCATATTGACGTTGTAGGATTCTATAAAACGGAGAGGACCTTTTTTCGCACCTTTACACAAGGTACGTAGTACACACATTATTTATTGTTCTTATGTCATTGTGAACCATGTCATTATTTATGGATAGGTTAGAGAATTAGGTAAGAGAATTAGTATGATTTGTGGTTAGCGAATTAGTATAATATTGAGGTTAGAAAAGTAGTATAATTTTGAGGTTAGAGAACTAGTATACTTTTGAGAAAGAGAATTAGTATAAAATAGTTTTCCTAACAATTTACTATACAATAGATGTCGAACTATGGATGGGATGAACCGTTGGTTGATCAGACTCCTGAGGGCGTTAGGCCTCAACCTGGGGATTGTTCTCTATTGTGGGGGGAGAACAAGCATAGGGCTACTTTAGTGTGGCGTGACCCTCATGCGTGCAAGGCGCTGAAGTTGCGACAGCGTAGTTCCTGCTTGGAGTGGAGTTTAGAGTAGAGGCATTCTTGAGAGAGTGTCGACTCCTCACTGTTGTTCGTTTACTCGGTTTCACACCGTGTAAGGAGCTCGTCACAGCATTGATTGAGAGGTGGCGGCCAGAGACGAACACATTCCACCTGATACCGGGCGAGGCGACGATCACTTTGGAGGATGTTGAGGTACTTACGGGTCTTCCTATCGATGGAGTTCCTGTTACCGTAGCGGTGGACAGACGTGATCCGGGTGTTATATGTGAGGAGTTGTTGGGTGCCCGACCCCCAACTGGGAGTTGTACGGGACAGTCAGTGAAGATCTCGTGGGTGAAGGGAATGTTTGATCGTCTACCGGCTGGAGCTCCAGCAGATGTTGTTCTCCGCTATGCACGAGCCTACACTTGGGTTCTTCTTGGCGCCATTCTACTAGCTGACCGGACTGGAGACTTGATACCGGTTCATCTACTCCGGCTTATTGGGGACTCTGCGGTTGCATCCACGTTCAGTTGGGGTAGTGCGGTACTAGCATGGCTGTATAAGGCCATGGGGAGGGCGGCCTTCTTCACGGGTGGGAGTCAGAGAGGTACAGGTGACTTGGGAGGCTTCACCTTGCTGGTCCAGCTCTGGGCCTTGGAGAGATTCCCGATCATAGCCGAGCGCTACGTAGCAGGTGGTGACCCACCAGATGCTGACACCGTTCCTCGTGGTGTGCGCTGGATGTCTGTCATCCGGCGCCACCAGCATCGCGTGGCTATGAAGCTGGAGGAAATACGCTACGCACTTGATCGGAACACGGAGTTCGTGGTTAGGAATCTTAACCTCATGTACATACTCTCTCTGATTTTCTTAATTCTTCCTTACAACATATTTATTAATTCTCCAGTGGATGCCGTACGCCTTTCGAGAGGAGGACTATCAGTTGGAGGACGATGTGTTCTGGCGAGCTGTTTGCCCCATGCTGTGCATAGACTGTGTCTCATGGCACCATCCTGATCGTTGCATGCGTCAGTTCGGACATGGTCAGCGTATCCCACAGGACGCCGAGCCTGCTGCTCGCGTCGAGGAGTTGCTGGGACTAGACTTCAGAGCACCAGTGCATGATTGGGGTGCTAGGTACCTACAGTACTTACGTCTCTGGGAGGAGCGGGATCAGCACATTGCCGAGGGCGAGGTGAGAGCAGATCCATTGAGCCACCACTTCCATGATGAGTACGACGAGTGGTACAGGAGACGGACACGCCTGGCCATATCACACGATGGTGCACAGTTTCAGGGGATGGTTAGTGGCCACCTACTTTAGTAACTGTTGCCAATTTAGTATTCCCTTAGGGTACACTAACTTTTCTTTTTGTTTTGCCTTTCAGATCGCCTCGTTGGAGCAGGCTACCATTTTGAGTGGTACGAGTGATTCTCACATGAGTCATGTGCTCCGATCTGGATTGGCTACGAGTGGAGCATATGAGCGCCTTCCCGATCGAGGACCACACCGCCCACGTGCAGCATCACGCCTGCCGACATACCCTCCCTATGATGGCTATCCCATCCCACAGAGAGGTCACATTACAGGGTTGGATAATGTCGATTACGGCGGTCGAGCGCACCACGATGTGGGATACGCACCTCCACCCTACTATGTGTGGAACGAGGATTTCGCTGACGGGCGGACTTACAGTTTCGATGACCCTCCTCAGTACCAGGCTACGGCGCCTCAGTACCAGCCGACGGCACCTCAGTACCAGACGACGGCGCCTCATTACCAGCATGCAGGACACCCAGGTGCGTCGAGTAGCCAGCCGTATGGGCCCACCAGCCAGCACGTTGATCAGAGCCATCCGGTCGGCTCCCAGGGTTTCTCGGAGGATAGTGGGTTCGAGGATTGGGCCCATCGACCTGATTTCGTACCGCAGTCCACCCAGACACCACCGTACACTCACATGTTACGTGATCGGACTACATTGCGTCCACCGGATTGCTACACGGACGAGCAGCGACAGAGACGCCAGAGGGGTCGGAGGCATTGACACTCACATTTTCAGTTTTTCGTTTCTGGATTTATGTTATGATTTACTGTTTTTATTTGTCGTACTATGGTGATCGATTTTACTGATTTGCACTTTCATGTCATTTTCGCTGTTAATGTTTTTGCAATGAAATTCAACCATTTCGATCTATATGTGGATGGAACACTACTGCGCCACATTTTATTATAACAAACTTCACTACGAAAATTACATAAACAATAGTTCCAACACGGTTCAGGTCCGAGGGTTTCTCATAATGAAATTCATAAGCTCTTGTTGTTCTTTGATTTTCTGGTTCAGTTGTCGAATCATCTCGTCCTTCTCCCTAACGACCCTTTGGTTCTCCCTCTTAGCTCGATCAAGTTCTTTGTCCTTCGCCCGAATTATATTGTCCTTCTCCCTTCTGATCTTGTCCACAGCCTCCCGAACCACCAATGTTTCGAAATAACCACAACCATTGTTCTTTAAAAAATGGCAACGAAACATGCGGGTTAGGAAATATTAATGGGATAGGTGACAAATTAAGAAAATCATTCCAGTCTTTATACCTCCCTCTCAAGCGGACACCCAAAATAGGGTTCGAGATCCTTCAGTTGAATGGATCTTGTTGCCCTCAAATCACACCAGCAATTCACCTCACTTAGCTCATACTCGAACATGTCTTC
Source organism: Linum lewisii (assembly GCA_034768395.1). Classification (NCBI taxonomy): domain Eukaryota; kingdom Viridiplantae; phylum Streptophyta; class Magnoliopsida; order Malpighiales; family Linaceae; genus Linum; species Linum lewisii. Next base: position 11,461,397 of record CM068299.1, read on the forward strand.
CTGAGGTTTCTTCATCTTGTACATTATACGATCAACTTCTGAAACTACACGACAATAGCAGTTGTAATTAGTGCAAAACGTGAAGTAGACGGGGGAAACAAGGCATGTTTTTTACCCAGGCGATCTCGCCCATGTCACAGGCGACATCGCCTATGCCTAGAGTGACTACTATTTTATTAAACGAAACGAGATAAAAACGTTACAGATACACTATTTTATTTCACGCTTGATTACTAGAAGACGCCCCAGCAATGTCCCAGCACTATTCTATGAATATCCAGTTTGTATGACAATATTGTATTAGTTAAGTTCAAATATACACTGTAAACAAGTTGACAAATACCTAAGTTCCAAAGGCGAGATTTTAAAGTTTGGTTGCGGTGTTTCTTGTTGAAGTTGCTTACGTAATGGCGTAGACACCACCTCCATACCCACCCTCGATCAATGTTGCGCATTGCCGCTGCTATCCCCTTGTGTCGATCACTGATGATTGTGATGTTGGCCCGATTGGTCACATGTCTCTGTAGATTCTCCATGAACCACTTCCAATTATCGGAATCCTCTTTGTCAACTATGGCGTACGCCAATTGAACAATCCGATGTTGCCCATCGAATGTACTAGCCATCAACAACACTTGCTTGTACTTGCCCGTGAGGAATGTGCCGTCAATGATCATGACCCCAGAGCAGTGCTTGAATGCTTCTATGCATGGCCCAAACGCCCAAAACACACTCTTGAACATCCTACAGTTACCCACCGGGTGGGTTATGATCTCGTACCGTGTCCCGGGGTTTGTGAGACGAATAGCATTCAGATTGTCTCAATGTTGTTGTATGATGCCACCCAGTCACCGTACAGCTTCTCGACAGCACGTTGCTTGCCAAACCACGCCTTCCGGTATGATATATTGCGGTGGTACTTCTCCATAATGCAATCAATAACTGTCTCAACCTTCAACCCCGGCTCTCTGCGCACAATGTGCATGATTGCATCTGAGATCAGCGTGACACTGAGCTGTGGGTGGGGCCCTAGTATCGTTGACCGGTCACAATTGTGGCCGTTGTTGAGTTGTCGTATTATCCAGAATCCATATCTGTTGCTAAGTGTAGAACGCATCCTCCAAGGACACGTCGGGTCGATGCACTTGATGGCCCATTCCTTCGGGTTGGAAGTGATTACCCTGTACTTATAGTTGCAGATGACTGCTTGGCTCTTCGTTAGGGACACCAGTTGACCTTTGGTAGAGAATGTCTGACCCAAGAAGAATTTCATCTCCACCGACCAGTACGCCTTCGCTGGGATCTGGAAGCGCCTGTCCATGGAGTAGGTGTTGGAGATTGTCATAATGTCGTCACAGTCGTCACCCTCGCTCGTGGCATGTTCCAGTGGCACATAAACTTTCACGCTATTTGTTGTGGCTCCCCCTTCTTCATCGTCGTCTTCCTCGTCGGTTTGGCCAATGTCATCGTCGACGTTTGGATTTCCTTCGTCCGCCGAGCAATGGCTCCTTTCATCTCCAGAATCGTCGGTGCTGACATATTCATCTCGCGCCAACCCCTCTTGGTCAACCTCCTCCTCCTCCGGACCGATATGACTGGTCGCCATGTATTCCCCATCATACGTTTGGCTATGCTCTGCCATCTGATTTAGAATGACCCCCGAGAAATCGGAGAACTGAGACGGCTCCTCTTCCATCAAGGCGTACAACTCGGCAACTTCGAAAAATGGGTTGACGCGAACTAAGTCGTATATGACTTGTACGCCGTTGTCGTCCGATATCGGCCTAGAAACGAAATGCGACAGATTTCCCTCAGAACTGTATATCGGCATTCTCCAGACAAATGACTGGATTATCTGATCCGCTCCAAGACCCATTTTCCGCTGAAACACGGTAACCACACTATCATAGGTCGCTCGCTTGGTCATCTTCAGACGGACATTATTTCCCCCTTCGTAGGATAAGCCGGTCCAATCCTGAACGATACGGCCCCCCCAGAAAACTTGGATTCGAATTCTCGTGACAAAGTGTAGTCGGCCATTTTAGAATGTTAGTTCTTTCGATTTGGTGACTAACCCCCGAAACTAACAAGGATTTATAGGGTGGTTAGTGATCCGAGATGTAGGCGATATCGCCTATGCATTAGGCGATATCGCCCATGCCCTAGGCGATATCTCCTAATCCTTGGCTATTTTCACACCCGTGACTCAACCAAATCTAATCACGGACCCGTTTTAGAGTCACGGGTGACAATCCTTGGTGCAGGGGCGATATCGCCTGGCCCCTGGGCGATATCGCCTATGCATGGGGCGATTATATTTATAAAAATAAATAGTTTTGAACCGTATTTATTTAGGTTAATAGTTAATTTTTTTTATTTATTTTAGTGAAAAGCCCGATTATTTCTTTTAGTGTTATTTTGGTATTTGATAGATGAAGTCTCATATTTGTTTATTGAATTTGTATGCTCGTAAAATTGGTATATTATTTTACCTTTGTTTACACACGTGAGAGAATAAAATGAAAATTAAATAAATTATTTAATATACAAATCGTAAAGCGCTCGTGGCCTAATGGATAAGGCATTTGACTTCTAATCAAAGGATTGTGGGTTCAAGTCCCACCGAGCGTGTTGCAATAGTTATTTTAATTTTGAAACCGTGACTAATGTGACTAATCTTTGTCACGATTTAGTGGAAAACCGTGATAAATTTTAGTGACCAAAGTGTAAGCTCAAAGTTTCCAGTAACTCAATTTCTAATTTCCTCGAATTATAGAACCAAACTCTCAACTCCTTTCGTTACGCAAACTAATCCATAAACTTTTTTTTTTTTTAACGAGGTAACTATTATATTACCAAGAGCTTCCAATATGCTCAAAAAAGTTGTTCATAACAGACAACATGGCCAACAAAACACATGTACACTACACAGGGAACAAAGCTTCGACCCAACCCAAAGCTAATAAATCACTGCTGACTTTCTTTGCGACAGCATCAGCTTCCAAAGTTGCAGCCCGACCACAATGGCGTACCGTCACACGATCAATCATCCCCATCATTCGGACAATATCGGCAATGATCGGAGCACATTCCCATGGCCAGTCCTCCACTTTTGAATGCAAAGCCTTAACAATTTCAAGACAATCAGTAAGAATAAGTGAACTACCTTGGAAGCTAATCGCTTCGGAGACAGCCACCTGAAGCGCTTTCGCTTCGGCCACAATCGGAGCTCGACAACGGAATTTTCCAGCCCTTCCATCGACGACATGCCCATGGTGGTCTTTGATGATGACCCCATATCCCGCCTGTTGGACGTCGTAGCGAAACGACCCGTCACATAGAAGCACCCTCTGATGACTTCTCGGCGGAAGAACATTGTTGCGATTGAGATCCCCGGGGCTAGAAGGTTGGGGCTGGGACGATGTTCTTGACAAACCCCATTCAGCTATTTCCAAATCAAACTTGAACTTAATTTGCTGGCTAGAAATAGGTTTGGAGGAGAACACCATATCGTTTCTAGCCTTCCACATAATCCAACCACAAAAGGCTACCTTGATAGCTGTCTGGGATTGACCAGCTAATCTAAGGTTCATAAACCAAGCTCTAAAGTCTATGAGTTGGTAGAGGAATACCTGGACAGCACAACTCCCAAGCACGAGACGAAGCAGGGCAATGGATTATCACTCATTATTTTACTTATTTTTTAATTAAAATTAACTTTGTTTTTTCTTTTTCCTCTCTCACCACCACCATACTTTTTCTCCTCTCTCCCATCCGCCGAATTGCTCCACCGTTCCTGCTCCTCCTCCTCTCGTCAAATCCAGATTTTTCTCTTCTCCTTCTTCTCCATAGCTCCTCCTCCTCCACCATCGTCGCTGCACATCACCTTCTCCATCCATGATTCACCTCAGTCTCACCAATTTTGGCTAAGACAGTTGCACACATTCCTTCAGTTAGATGATGTTCTTCGTCGGCGTAAGAGAATCTCTCCTCAACCTCAATTTCCACGGTCGCTAATTTGCTCCTTCTTCCCCCTTCCCCCCCCCCCCCCCTCTCTGCCAGCCCAACTTTCTTGTTCATTTTTGCAATCAATACTTCTTGTCGCAAATCCTCCTCCGACATCGATTTGTGGAAGATAGTTGAGGAGGAGTTGAACGATGACTGTTGTTGGCAGGCTAAGCAGGATCCAGACCGATGAATCGTAGTATCAACGTCATAAGGTGGAAGATTACCGATTATGCACAAATTAACACATAAATTTTTTTACTCACTAAATTTCTGTAATGAGATCGTATTCTATTACTCAACTTAGAATTAAGAACTAACTCGGGTTTAAAAGGTTTTGTTTGAGATTGGTTGTCAATTGATATAAACTAAGAATGCAAAAGTAACAAGCAAACAGGTTTGGTTTTTAAGTATGATTGAAGAGATTGTTCAGACTCGAATCTGCTCTTGTTCGATTAAAATGGATAGATGTCATGCTAACATTATGATCAAGCTAACCTTTGAATCTTCAAGAATGCAATAAAGGTATTCGACAAAATGCCACAACGAATTGTAAAGAGATTAGTTCATTTGCTCGTATGGTCAAGGCTTACGGTAAACTTAACGCCTTCCTAAGCATCCTATTAATTATCATCTTTGGTCAAGCCCGCACAATTTTATTTTAGTAAAAAATTTCTTTTCATTCCAATCACAAAGTTACAGCAACCATAGTACTCAAGAGACCAAAGCTAAGCATTTAGAAAGTCTATCCAGTTATCTGGAAGACAATTCATTCGTGCTGATTTTGCCACCCAATCAGCTTTGGCATTGAGGGACCGAGGCATAACGCTAATCGTGATCCAAGGGCAAACTGAAAGTCTCTGACCAATCTGTGTAATGTGTGTTGCACACTCCCATGGCCACTGAATATGAGTGTCGTTGAGGACATTGACCAATGATAGGCTATCAGATTTAATCAGTGTAGAGACTTGTCTTAACGATGCCATAATGACCGCTTCATCGATTGCTTTAGCTTCTGCCACAAGTGGAGATGAGCAGAAAAAGGTACCACTCCTTCCATCGCATACCTGACCATGGATGTTTGTCATGATAACACCATAAACCGCCTTTGGAGAAATTACTAAATCATCAATTCTCGGCGGGGGACAAGGATGAAGATGGGGTGGGGGGGTCATGACGGATGTTGGTAGTACAATCCTTCCAAATCTCCAGATCTCGTGAGACTTTAAGACTTGTCGAAAATAGCAAGCCCGCACAATTAATGCTAGAGAAAGAAACAATCAATGTAGTTTCAACATGGAAAATTAGGGTTTAGGAAGAACGAATCAAATAACCTGAATAATCACCAATTATAATCAAGGGGTTAAACCCCATCATCATCCACACAAAAACTTATTTAGAGTTTCATCTAATTCGAACAACACAACAACACCAGGGACTGATCAATCAAACTTCAACGTACTAGTCAGATAATTTGAACCTGGTAATTTGAAACAACAACAACCAAATATTTGAACCCAATAATTTGAAACCAAGCACTATCAATATCAATCAAACTTCAACATACTAGAACTCGAAATCACAGGCAACAAATTAACACCAAATCATCATGTCTCGCCATGAAAGCACACCTCAAGCGTTGTTAAACTACAATATTGAATAAAATCAGGAATGAAAAACAGAAAGATCAAGGTTGGGGATGAATGCTTGCTTACGGTGTAAATTTTTGGGTGGGTAGTGATAATGGATATTGATAACGAATTTCGTGAAATGAGGAAGAAAGGATTTGCCCCGAGTTTTATGTAACGTATCGTTTCATCATTTGTTTAATAGTAGTTTTACGACCCTTGTTAAATGAGGCTTGTTTAACAAGGATTTAAACCGCTATTAAATGGCCGACATCTAACAAGGGATAGAACCGCTGTTAAATAGGCCTCATTTAACAGGGTTTATCAGACCAATGTTAAATAGGCTTATTAAACAGTGGTTCGTTGAACCATTGTTAGTGTAGCATCGTTTAATATAGCTCTGTTAAAAGGGCGTTGTCAAATTTACGTTGGTAATTAACAAAATTGTTAAAGTTCGTTATTCATAGCCAAGGAAAGGAAATCATAGAAAAAAACCTAATGGAGAGCACACCTTCTACTTAATTATCTTCATCTTCTCGTTAATCTCCAATCCTTGTTTGATCGGGAGCAACCGTCATCTTCTCTCTCATCTAATCGCACCAAGAAATCTCCAAAATGTGTCTCCAAGGGTGTATGGACATCGAAAATGAGTTGGGGATGATATGAATCAATGTTCCCCTTTTCCAATACTGATTGAGATTAAACTACATCAATATGATTTGCAACTGTGCTCCTTCAAAATCACAATTTCCAACGCAACTCCTAGTGGCAAGAGCACGCCTGTGCAAATGGTGGGGCATGGTGTGCTCTAGTGGAGCACGACGTGTTTTTATGGAGCACGAAGTGCTTTGTGAAAAATCCAGTAATTGTTGCTCCAACTTCTCGTCCTTGCGTTGATTCAGTCTCGATCGGGTGATGTATGTGTCTCGCCTTCCATTAAGCTAACCAAGGATTCTCTAGCTCTCTTTCACCTCTTTTACACGAATAATCTTTTTCTCTTTGTAGAGTCTCAGTGGGCTAGGCTAATGTGATAATGAAGTATCTTAATGAATTTTGTGAGGCATAGGGACAATTTGTTAGCAAGAAAAAATGTGTGGTGTTCTTCTCGGAGAATCTGACTAGACCATCCTCTCGGCAAATTGCATCGATGTTGGACATGTCAATGACAACTGATCTTGGTCGCTACGTCAGTGTTCTTGTTATCTTTACATTAAAAATTGAACTAGTTTCTTATTAGGAGGACGATGGAGGAAATATTAAAAGATAAAAATAATTATTAAATAATTATTTACTACGTAAATCAAATAAGTGAAGTAAGCGCTCGTGGCCTAATGGATAAGGCATTTGACTTCTAATCAAAGGATTGTGGGTTCGAGTCCCACCGAGCGTGTTGCCATAGTTACTTTGATTTTTGTTCGGTCAATATCACGAGTTATATACATTGGCACTCACCTAATTTTGGACCTACAATTCAGTTCATTTTTAACTTTTCGTCATATTTTCTATTCAAAATGACAATTCAACCTAACAAGTCATTCGTGTTATAATATTTTTTAATTCTCTTACTAAACCAGGCTGAATCGATTAAATATACACGGTTCCTATCACCTAAATTCATTCTTCGTCATCATCTTTACATTAAAATTGGTTTCGTTGCTTATTAGGAGAACAATGATGTTCGTTCTCTAAGGATCGGGGTTGGGTAATCCATGGAGGAAAATAAGAAAGGTGATGAAAGAGTTTAAGTGAAATTGGTTTTTGGGTTGACCCGATCAATCTAATGGGTTCAGCCTGTTTTAGTAAGAAATCAAAAAAATTATTTATTGAGCTGTCATTTTAGATTATTAAAATATGTCAAAAGTAAATGGACTAGTAGTAATCACACTACAAATAAATATACAATTAACTGTAACCACACTACCCCAAAAGTTAAGTGAGTGTCAATGTAATTGACCCCAAGAATCACAATTTCACAATAATATTCTCAACATTGAGGGCCTCTACTCTCTTCAACCCTTTTCAGTTTTGCTACGAGCTGGAAACCAACAATCAAATACACAATCCTCCTAATCCCAAAACCAGCATCCTAAATCTATCATCTCACGAATGCCTTAAGAACTGGATTCCAATCAAAGAAGTTAGCCGGCCGGAGCTCAAACCCAGTGCTTATCGTCGGCATGATCGGAAAATCTTCTTGACAAGGCACATGATGAAAACCCAATGTATACCACAACACAATATCCCTATTCTCAATCTCCCTATCCCTACCGCTCCAATTCGCCAAAGTATCATCCCCACGACTCTGATCTACATAAACCCCCGCCGCCCATTTCTCACTCTCGTTATACGGTGTCACCCACACATTGTACTCGGTGAACGCTCCCCTCATCTGCTCGTAATCGTCGTCCGATAACAGAGGTCTCGTTGCTGATCCGGAGATCAGACGATACCCAACCGAGTTCCCCACATTGGTCTTCTTGTTAGGATTGATGAACGATAGGTCAACCTGCTCTGACCCTAGCCTGATTTTGGCATCGGACTCTGTCTTGGCTGTCTCGGTCACCACTGTCCAGTAGCTCTTCCTAGGAGAACTGTGATTGGGAGCTCTGGTGGTCTGTAATTTGGATTTGAGAAAAGAGTTTTCTTCTCCGTCAATGTCCAGATCCAAATGGTATGTTAGGAAATGGTCGTGGTGTGAGCCTATGGTGTTCTCTGCTAATAAAGTGCCATAGGATTCTTCTTGGATTTGGTCCTTGTGTGTGTATTCTGTTCCTCTAACCTCTAGCAAACCAGTCAAACCAACCTGTAGATAACCACATCGTTATGCCCAGAAGAACAGTAGCAAATTAGTGTATAATTCCAGATGAATCTGAGAAATTAATTACCGTGACTTTAATGGAGCCGCTCTGCTTGAATTCCCAGTCATTAATGTAGTCATAATTCCCAACTGTTGAAACCATTCTCACCACTAAGCTCACATCTGGCCTCACCTCTGTCACCTGTCAAAACCAAGACAAAAGCAAATCAAAAACAAAAACCTAAACGCAAACCAACCAAATTGCCAAAAACCTAATTAAATTACTGAGCTGATCAACAACTTACGTCTTCGGAAACCGCGGCCTCGGTGTGGCGCCACATTACGTCGCCGGCGTACTTCTCGAAGATGCAGAAAGTTTTGGGAAGCTGGAATACGACCCCGTCCTGGTCAGGAACGTAAGCGTCCATGAAAACAGCGTTCTCAGGGCAGTCGGCGCCCGATAACAGCGAGGAGGTGCATAGGCCGTAGCCGTACTCGCCGGCGTCGAAGAACGCTCTGTAGTACCATTCCTCCGTTAAGTCCATGTACGGCACAAAGAGTTCCGAGACGAACCCTCTGTACAAAACCCGTCGGAACTTCTGCTTCTCGACGTCGAAGATCGACGCCAGCGATACGATTGGGCCAGCTCGCATGTCGAAGCCCAGGTGGAAATCCCAGTTGGCCCACCTGTTATTTAATTTTCACAAGTCGAGATTAGTTACTCATAGTTATTTACATGGTAACTAATGGAAACTTATTGAATTTCTCATGGTAACTATTGTAGACGCTGTTAGTGTCATTGCATTCAAACCACACATCTAATAATATAAACCTAAACTTATATGGTCAAATAGATTTGTGATCACCTAAATTTGCTCGTTGTGTCAACTCGGTCACTTAATTTTGAACTCAGTCGAATCTGTAACCTATGTTTTAATTTTGTAATAACATGGTCACTTGGTCCAATTCTGTGACGATTTACGTTCAAAGTGACATGTAGACATGTCATATAATCCATTATATTCGTTATATATTTAAAGTCAACCCAAATCACAAAACAACCACCTAAACTAAACAAGATGATTCACTCCTATCCTTTACCCGGAAAAAAAAAAAAAAACTTGATAGATAAAACTCTTTCTCCGTATGTAGAAAGGGGAGTGAATCGGGTTTGTTAGTTTAGGTTATTGGACTTGTTGTCTGGTTCAGTTTCAAATATAAATCGATTATAATAAGTGACATGTTAGGCTTAAGTGTCACTTTTAACATTAATCGCCATAGAATCTCACCAAGTGGCCATGTTGGTACAATATTAATACATAAGTTACCGATTTAACTAAGTTCAAAATTAAGTGGCCGAGTTGATACAATAAATAAACTTAAGTGACCACAAAAGTATTTTCACCCTAAACTTAAATTAATGAAACAATTAGAATGCCAACTTATTGAATTTCTTACAATAGAATAGACCCTAAACCTTAAACGAGATATGTCATATGTATGATCGTGAATGTCCCGAACCAAGAATATTCATAAGCTAAACCTACTTGTATAGTTTGGTGACAATTCAACCAATGAAGTTTCTTAGGACACAATAACCTGTTGAAACTTTCATGTCGAAAACACACGTCACCCGTTGTGAAGCCAGGGGAGTCTACCCCGACCCGGGCCTGGGGTCCCCTATACCTAAATAATTAAAATATGTGTAACTTCTTGTATGAAAATATTTTTGATTCATTATATTTTATACTTTGAGCTCAGGATCATCTACTTGAATCCTGACTTCACCATTGCACGTCAAACGATGCTTTCAATTAAATCAACGCACCCACCCGCACCAGACACTGTAAAAAACACAGTCATAAATGATAAAGCATGCTTACCGGATCCTATGGCCATCGATGCGGAAGCTTGGGCCATTGGGCTGAACAAAATTGACCCGATTAACGCTCGGCCCAAAGGGCGGTCTCTGCTGCGAACCTCTGTAGTCAGTCCCATCCGCTTTGGGAACAGGGACAACCAATCGATCTCTGTAACCAATAATCTTCATCTGGTCAAGATCGACAGTAGCAGTGATACCTTCAATCGGCCGCACATACAAATTGACGGATCCTTCCAAAGAGTTGCACATAACTTTCACAATCCTTTTCCCTTCTCTTTCTCTCCAAACCACCCGATCCCATAGACCTGGCACAGGATTTCCTTCACGCGTAGCCCTCTCTTCCGCACAGACTCCTGGAACGCTGCGTATTGGAAGGGCAGCTTCCCGGCCGCCAATTGCTCCTCGAAGGTGAATATAGGGTAGCCGTAGCCGGCGTAGACTCGGTCGGAGATCAATTTGGAATGGGAAAGGTCGACGGTGATCTCGTGAGTGGTTTTGCCGTTTACTCGGATGATGAGGAAGGCCCGGCGGGGGGGAGGGGCGGCGGTGGAGTTGTGGCGGTGGTGATTTAGGTAAGTAAGGATGGTGGGTTTGTGGGGTTCTTTGAGGCCGATGTAGTGAAAGGATAGGGAGGTGTGGTTTGGGTAGGATTTACGGACGGTGGTTGCGGCGGTGGAGAACTCGGCCGGAGTTAATGGGTCGAGTGGATGAGTTGAAAGGGAAATGGAGATTGTGGAGAAGAAGAGGAGGAGGAGGAGGAGGAGGAAGGGAAGTAACTGTGAGTGGAGTGGAGCTATGAGTATTTGCATTTTCTTCTGTGGTTTCCGACCAAAATGCTAGCTAGTGCCTAGTGTTGATGTTTCTATCTGAATTCTGAGGTCTGTATCTCCACCCTTTCGGAATATTGCTTTGCTTGCTCTTTTAGGGAAAGCAAAGCTTGTTTTTACACCGGGTTGGTTGGTATACAAGTAAGTAATTAATTTCATAAAATGTTAAGATGACACAAATAGTCAAAGTTGCTGCCGGACTGGCTGGGAATAATGTTGTGATGCTACGAGGCAGGCAGTAGCTAGCCAGTCCATCCGGCCGGCGAAGACTAATAAAACAAATTATGTATTCATTTTTAGGACAAAGATGCTTGCCAAGTAAGTAGACATTTTTGTGGTGATTATAATTTTTTGCAAAAATACTTCTTTATTCAAACTTTTCATGAATAAAGAAAAAACGACAAATTACATTGCAACAAAACTTAAGAACTTATTCATCAAAAAAAAAAAACTTTAGAACTTATTTGCAGGGGTGAATTTGGGTATGGGTTTTCCGGGCCGCGACTACTCCACTCTCGTGTCTCTAGTTACGAAATTATGTATATTTCTGTATGTGTAAGTAGACTGGTCCAGTGATTTTGTAGACTAAGCCCAATACATATGAAATGACTCAGTGTTCCCAATTCGGCTAATGGGCGGAGGCATTTTTTGTGCAAAATCGTCTCATAGCTTTAAAAATAAACCGATGAATCTCATACGTTTCAAAATCATTCAAAATCATCCCACCGTCAACTTTTCCCATTGAACTGCTTTGTCAGCATGCCGAGTCAGCAAAAGAATGTATAGGTGGAATGTCCAACTCGGCTTTATTAACCTAGTCAGTCATGTATCCAATGTAGTCAAAATCCCGATTTTAATCTTAAAATCTTACAGTTTTACGATTTCATTGATCTCTAGCGATCTTGATTCCACGCAAAATCTATGGGTCGTAAAATCTAGTAAAATCTCGATCAAAATCTTAGAATCTTATAAAATCAACGATTTTTTTTTGTATTATACGATTTCACTTTCTAGTGGAAATTACTAGTTTGTACAAGTCATAACAAAGATAATTAAACTATTTTTTTTATTTTGATTAATTATGTTAGAAGTTATTACTAAAAAGTGTCTAAAATCTAATTATTACTTTCTCGAATGACCGCTTAAGAGCCAACATTCTCTCTTTTTTCTTATCTAAACTTTTCAAAGTTGGGTAATGGTCTTCTTGTTCTTGATATGTTGTTGAGTTAAATGTTTCGATAGTAGTTCATAAAATCTTACGATTTTACGATTAAAAACTACGATTCTGATTTCACGTGGAATCCAGATTTTGACTACATTGCAAGTATCGAACCCTACCCAAACCAACTCAATTTTGGGTATTTTATTTATTCTCTCAACTGTTTGAGAAAGGTTCGATACATGATCTATTGGGTTAATAGAGTTGAGTTGGGTCTTCAACGTATACATTTTTTTGCTGACTTGGCATGATGACAAGACGATTCAGCCGAAAAAGTTGACTGTGAAATGATTTTGTACGATTTTAAAACGTACGGAATTAATCAGTTTATTTTTAAAGATATGAGGGATTTTGTACAAATATCAAACAAATAGTAATACTAATTAATGCTAATTACCAGAGAGTTGACTTGCTAATGAGAATCAGTTCTTCATACTAAGCCAAGCTCAGATCGATCGATCACCTCCTGCTCAGAAAGCAACTTTGCCTTGTTTGTCAAATTTAGTTCCTTCATATTGTTTAGGAACACTTTAGTACATGTTTCAAGCTGAAATGACTCATTTTCCTTGTTCTGAAACTTCTTCCTTTAACTCTTCTTCGTCTACACTATCCGATCATAGCATTACCCCACTTCCAAATGGAGAGTGGGAGGTCTTCCTGAGCTTTAGAGGCCCTGATGTTCGTACTAGCTTCGCTGATTGTCTGTACAGCGGTTTGGTTCGTTCCAAAATTCGCACCTTCAGAGACGAGGAAGGGCTAGGCAAAGGGGATGTCATTGCCCTTTCCCTACTCCAGGCCATCGCCGAATCCAAGATTTACATCCCAATCTTCACAAAAACCTACTCTTCTAGCAAATGGTGCCTCATGGAGCTTGCTAAGATGTTTGATTGTTGGAAGCAAGAGAAGGGACACGTGATCTTGCCCATTTTCTACTTTGTGAATCCCGGAGATGTGCGGCATCAAACCGGTCCTTACAAGGAATCATTTGAGTGCCACAGTCAAAATCACGATCCACACACTGTACAGGAATGGAAGAACGCCCTCAAGGACGTTGGGCAATTGAAAGGATGGCATGTGACTGAATCACTAGGGTACGGTTAGCACATATCTCTCTCTCATTTCTCTACATATATGTCATACTTATCTTGAAATTTGGCTGCTTCGTCTTAATTTTTCATGATACTATTGTGATTTGTATCAATGCTTACACAAGATAAGGGTATAGCATATTAGCATTTGCTGGTTGATTGTGGCGTTCAACTTAATTGATTTCAGACAAGGAGCCATCATTGATGAGGTACTTACCAAAGTTGAGTTGTATTTGAGGAGCAACTACACGTTGGTGACTGAAGAGTTAGTGGGAATTGATTCTCACGTACAAGAGGTGATAAAATTGTTGAATCTGGGCAATATTGCTGGTGGGAAAATTGTTGGCATCCATGGTATGGGTGGCATTGGTAAAACCACCATAGCTAAAGCTGTTTATGATGTTCTTTCCACCCAGTATGATAAGTGCTGTTTTCTAGAGAATGTACGGGATAAACTATTGAAGGATGATGGTGTTACAACTCTGCAAAATTACATTATAATTATCTCAGACATTCTCAAAGATGATAAGCCAGTTAAAAGTGCTAGTGAAGGAGTCGAGATGATAAGAGATAGAGTTTGCAAGTACAGAGTTCTTATTGTTCTTGATAATGTAGATGAGAGTTTTAAGTTTGGCACAGTCTTGGGGAAATTGGATAGTTTCTCCTTAGAAGAGTTTTGGAGCTCCTTCGAGAATATACCCCGTACGAAGTGAAAGAAATGAGCTATGATCATTCCCTTCAACTTTTCAGCAAACATGCTTTTCGAATGGATTATCCTCCAAAGGAATATGAAATTTTATCTGAAAAGCTAGTAAGGTTTGCCACTGGAGTTCCTCTTGCTCTAGAGGTTATAGGGTCGCTTTTGTTTGATAGAGATGGAGAGTTTTGGGAAGAAAAGGTGCTTCAGTTGAAAAGCATACCTTGCACCAGTAGCATAGTACAAGAGAAGTTAAAATTAAGCTACAATGAGTTGAGTCCCACTGAAAAGCAGATATTTCTGGATATATCATGCTGTTTTGCAGGAGAGGATAAAGAATGTCCTTTCTATATGTGGGTTGGTTGTAACTTTTATCCAGAAAGTGGGATCAAGACTCTTATTCTTAGATCCTTAATTAAGATTGATGACAAAAATAGATTTTGGATGCATGATCATCTTAGAGAGCTTGGTAAAGGAATTGTTATAGAGGAAGATGTTAGAAATCCATGCAACCGAAGCAGAATATGGTCCAACGAGGAAGCCCCGAATATGCTGAGGAAAGGGAAGGTATTAACTATTATCTATCATCTATTTGGCTTCCATATAACTAGTGAGGACAATATTCTATTTTGTTCCAAATTACAACATGTGTTTTGCAGGGAACCGAGCATGTGGAAATAATGATGGTTAAACTCCAAGATGGGCACAAGCTTACGTACAAAAAGTTTGAGAAACTGTCTCAGTTGAGGTATCTACAAGTGGAAGGTGGAAAATTAACCGGAGATTTCAGTGCAGTTATGCCAAATTTATGCTGGTTACGACTTGATTGTTATGCAGTCCCAACCAATCTGAATATGAAGAAATGTGTAGTTCTTGAGTTGTTGGATTGTGGAGTAAAAGATGACTGGAGAGGTTGGAATGAAATCAAGGTATATAGTTGTTTTTTCTTATCCAGTAACTCATCAAATTGTTACCTAGTTAGCTCATTTGTGTGTCTATTGCATGATGCAGATCGCAGGTAAGCTCAAGGTTGCAAAGATATGGAAATGCAAAAGTCTAACAAGATCTCCTGACTTGTCTTCTTGTGGAGGTCTAGAGGTATTAAAGTTCATGCACTGTAATGCAATGAGTGGGGGGCTAGACATTGGCAACTTGAAGAAACTAAAAAAGCTTGTGCTGAATTACACTAAGATAAGAGAGCTCAGAGGTGACATTGGATTGCTTCAAAATCTGGCAGAGATTGTAGTGACAAGTTCGGATTTCAGAAAAGTCCCTACACGTATCGGCAAGCTACCGTCTCTCAAAACCATGGAAATGACAGCAAGTCATAATGTATATGTAGGAGAAGATGTTCCCACAAGTTTGAAGCATCTGTCCATCTCGTGCCCAAGGGTTCCAAACCTACTAGAGATGGATCAGTTGGAGGAGCTACACTTTATGAATTGTGATGTTCCTGAAATACCTGGGGATTTATGGAAGTTACCAAGACTGAAGACTTTAACTATAGGGTACAGTATGTCAATGTTTGTCCGACACTCTTGTTCCATAAACTTCACTACTCTGCTGCAAGTCCCTACCCAATTAGGATTACCTCCTGCTCTTCCCCCATCTCTGAATCAGCTTGAGGTGCGTTATTGTCGGTATTTGGAGACACTCCCAAATTTGGCAAATCTCAGTAATCTCACAGATCTGCGATTAGAAGACGTTGGTGTACGCGAGATTTGTGGTCTTGAAGAACTCAGAATGTTGATGTCTCTGAACCTACGAAAAGCCCCAAAATTGGACAATCTGGATGGTCTTGAAAGTTTAGTTCTACTTCAAAAAGTAGCGGTGAGACAATGCAAGGCATTGAGAAAGCTCCCTGATTTGTCTAACTTGACCAAGTTAGACACCCTTTCAATTGTGGAGTGTTGGATTCTCACCGACATCCAAGGTCTCAGCCGACTCGATCAGTGTTTAACACATTTGGAAATTGGCTCAACTCCTTGTTTAACAAATGCCGAGGGCATTGAATATTTGGTATCACTACAAGTGTTGGAGTTGGCCAGTTGTGGGGCTTCAGCAAACATGTTACCACCACTGTCAAATTTGTCAAAGTTTATCAAGCTGCAGAAGTTAACCTTGGTGGAAGATCGGGATCTTCCAGATCAAATGTGCCTCAAAGAATTTCCAGATCTTCCGACTAATCTGAAAGAAGTACATATCACTAGGCTCAAACATTTGGAAGTGGTTACAGGGCTGGACAGGTTGGAGTCACTAGAATCACTGTCAGTCCTATTCTGTGAGTCAGTTGAAAAGTTGCCAGATCTATCTAGGCTGAAAAACTTGTGGAAATTAGATGTTTCAGGGTGCATAGGGTTGACTGAACTTAGAGGACTGGAAGGTCTGGAGTCACTGCAACTATTGGTAATGTCTGATTGTAGTTCAATTAAAAAGTTGAGCTTATCTTGGCTCAATGATTTACAGATACTAGAGGCTACAGAATGCTCATCGATGGAGGAATTGAACTTGCATGATCTCGAGAGTCTACGATCAGTAAAAGTGATGGGATGCACATCAATTAAAGAGTTGAACCTATATGGTCTCAAGAATCTACGGACATTGATAGCAACAGGATGCACAGTCTTGACTAGAGTAAATGGGTTGGAGGAGTTGAAGTTGCTACAAGTGCTGAAAGTTGATGACAGGTTGAAAAGCACCCTTCCAATCCTGAAGTTTGCTGTGACCAGACTTGTGAAGCAAGTAATTCGTTTACTGTGGCTTGTGTGGAACGTGTTGAAATTTTGCATCGGGGCCTGAATGGATCTCTGTACACAATGTTATGTTGGGTTTGTCTGGCATTATTTTGTGAGGATATGCAAATGGCTCCTAGTGAGATTGTATGCAACTCTAGAGCATGCCAAATACATATGATACGAACACAGGTAGGGCATTAGAATTTGATATCGTAGTTGTTGCTGCAGACTGTTGTATATTTCGCTTGTTATTATTGTGTTGTTCTTTCAATTTCTCAACATGAGCAGATGGCATGTTACTGCAGTTGAAAACTAGAAATCCCAATGCTTGATATCATCCAAACAAACATCATAGCTAAGGAAACTGAAATGTTAAGATTTGAAATACTGAATTCCAAATCATGGTATGGTATCCAAATATCAATTAAAGGGTTTCGGTGAGAAGATAAATGGAGGCGTGTTCGATCAGTACTTGACCAAGATGAATCAAGAACGTGATGTTGTTAACTAGGGTGTTTGAACATTAAAATAGTTTACCTTAGACGAAAGTTTAAATTCGGGAACCGGACTTGAAATTCGGAAATCTGGTTCCCAATTTGGATAAAATAATTAATTTTAACTAGCATTATTTCGGCCCGTTGGCCGATTTGTGATATTTACATTGTTTATATAGTATAATTAGCAAATGAGGAATGATCTTGTTCTATAATGATAAATTTTAAATTTATGTTTAGAAAATTATAAACCTACTAAAATTTTGAATTGAAGGATTAACCTTAATAGATCAAAATAATTAACATGTGACTAAACTGAGAACTTAAATATTCTACAGTAGAAAATATAAACATAGCTAGATAATTGTTTAGATAGTACCAAAATACACATAATATTTAAACTGAGTATCATGATTAATTTTAGAATATTATGTTAACTAGTTATCATCTTTAAAAAATGTTAACTAGTTATCTTAGTCATGATGTTAACTAGTTAACAATTATGTTAATTTGATAACTAGTTAACTAATGTTGATAACACATTATCAAACAAAAAAACGTTGTTAACTAGTTATCAGATAAGTTTATCAAAAAAAAGTTATCAGATAAAAACCATGTTAACTAGTTATCAGTTAAAAAAACACTGTTAACTAGTTAACAACAAAAAAATGTGTTAACTAGTTAACTAATTTTGATAACTAGTAATCAACTAATTTTTTTGTTAACTAGTTATCTAAATCATGATGTTAACTAGTTATCAAACAAAAAAACGATGTTAACTAGTTATCAGGTAAAAACCATGTTAACATGTTATCAGTTAAAAAAACACGGTTAACTAGTTAACAGCAAAAAAGTGTTAACTAGTTAACAAAAAAAAAGTGTTAACTAGTTTTTTTAGAGAAAAAAAATTTAAATTTCTTTTTTAATTAAAAAAAAAACATGGTGTCTCGCCGGAAAAGTTGCCGGCAATGGTGGCCGGCCAACGGCAGCCCCTGAGATTAAATTATTTATTTTAAATATATTAATTAAAAATTATATGTGTAAAGTCCTAAATACCCCTAAGAATTTAGACCATTAGATTGGTCAAGGGTTAAAGAGTGATCTAATGGTTGAGATGAAGGCTGAAAGTTTCCAATCCTTGGAAATGGTTGGATGGGGATCAGCGGCCGGGTATTGATACTGAAATGTTGACCATATACCTATATATGAATAAGGATGGGGACTAATTTTGAAAATGGACGGGACTAATTTTGAAAATGGGACGGGGATTAAATTCGTCCCAAATCCGGAACTGGGGCCATCTCAACTGCACTGTCGCTTTTGATCTCTGAAATGGCGTTTATCACCAAACTCTACCGAACCTCCACCGCCATAATCGAACCTCGCCACCTCCTCTCCCATCTCCGTCGCTTCAGCAATGTCCCTGAAAACACCGTCTACGGCGGCCCACAGCACCAAAACCCTAACCAGAGAGTCACCTTAACAACTTTGCGGCAGAAGCACAAGAAAGGCGAACCCATCACCGTTGTCACGGCTTACGATTACCCTGCGGCAGTCCACCTCGATGCCGCCGGAATCGACGTTTGCTTAGTCGGCGACTCCGCTTCCATGGTCGTCCACGGCCACGACACCACCCTCCCTATCACCCTTGACGAAATGCTCGTCCACTGCCGCGCCGTCGCCCGCGGCGCCAAGCGCCCGCTCCTCGTCGGAGACTTGCCTTTCGGAACCTACGAGTCCAGTGCCACTCAGGCTGTTGATACAGCGGTGAGAATTCTCAAGGAAGGAGGGATGGATGCCATTAAATTAGAGGGAGGTTCCCCGTCGAGGATTACGGCGGCGAAGGCGATCGTTGAGGCAGGGATTGCTGTTATAGGACACGTAGGACTCACTCCACAGGCCATTAGTGTTCTCGGGGGATTCAGGGCGCAAGGAAGAAACATTGCTAGCGCTGTGAAGGTCTACTTCCCTCTGTGTCTCTCTATGTTAGTTGATTCATTCTCTTGAATTCTGTATGTAATTATGTTGCTATTGTTTTCTAATCCTCTGGTTCAGGTTGTGGAGACGGCATTAGCTCTGCAGGAAGCAGGGTGTTTCTCTGTTGTTCTAGAATGTGTCCCTCCTCAGGTGGCTGCTGCGGCTACCACTGCCCTCAGTATCCCTACTATTGGCATTGGGGCTGGGCCTTTCTGCAGTGGTCAGGTAACTTGCAACATCAATTCATTGCTATGTAATTCACTACTCATTCATGAATCATGATTGGTACATCATTGCAAGGATTAAGTGACAATCTGTTGATTTTTCATGGATAATTTTGGACCATCTTATATGGTTCTGAAAACGAATGTAATTTGCTATGATAGAACTTGGTTGCTGAGGATATTTTTCTGTGGATAGCCCTTTGTTCTGCTGGCTGTCATTGCTTTTGGGTAAACTATAGAGTAATTGATTCCAATGGGTTTCCTTGTTTCTCCTTCCTTTGCATCATGATTTGTTGGTGTTTTATGG
This sequence comes from Linum lewisii, assembly GCA_034768395.1. Lineage (NCBI taxonomy): Eukaryota > Viridiplantae > Streptophyta > Magnoliopsida > Malpighiales > Linaceae > Linum > Linum lewisii. Next base: position 11,481,277 of record CM068299.1, read on the forward strand.
ATTTGATTTCACCCATCTACTGTTCTTCTGTTGATGCAGGTGCTAGTATACCACGATCTTTTGGGGATGATGCAGCATCCACACCATGCAAAGGTTATTACTTTCACGATTACACAAACAGAATAGAATAGAGCTGAGATGGGCTGTTGTTTGTTGAATGTTAATGTCTGTCTGCTTGACAATTTATAAATTAACAAGCTTGATTGCATTTGCAGGTAACCCCCAAGTTCTGCAAGCAGTATGCGCATGTTGGAGACGTGATTAACAAAGCACTAGTGGAATATAAAGAAGAAGTGAGCAGTGGTTCGTTTCCTGGTCCAGGACACAGTCCATATAAAATATCAGAAGCTGATTTGAGTGGTTTTGTTGAGCAACTACACAAGTTGGGATTAAACCAGGCAGCATCTTCAGCAGCTGAGGCATCTCACAAGTTATTGGAGGTCAAAGGCTGAACATGCCAAGCGAGGATTCTAGATGCTTAGATGTTAGAGCAGAATGAATAAGCTTATTCCTAGTGGTAGACTACTACATCTGAATCTGAAGGTCAATTTATTTTATGCAATCTGCTGTAAGTTAGAGATAGAGCCTTTGGGCAATCTTTAGTTCATTTAGCACATTGGAGAGAAATAAGTTGCTCGTGTTGCTTGGAAGCCCCTTGTCTCACTTTCGAATTCTCTAGCAGATGCCTAGGTAAATGGTGCTTTCGTTTGGGTATTTATAGAATTATCATATACACAACTTTGAATCAATGTTGTCAACTTTGAATCAATGTTGTCAATGCCGGATCGGGCCTGCCGATTCGACCGTGCTTCTAGCTATAATAGGAATTGAGCAAACAACTATTGTGAAACACAAACTCATAAGTGATAATATCCTCATGGCACAAGAATTGTTTAGAACCTATTTAATAAAATGGTGGCCTAATACCCTCAGATAGCATCAACTATTGCGTAATCCCCAGAATATACACACCGTATTGGAAAATACTCAAATAGCTCAACCTATCGATCGCCAAATTTCATCGTAGCACGCCGTGATGTTCTGTCCAATATTTGACAAAATGTTTGGCTGATGTGGCAATAGCGCCCAGCTGACATAAATATATGTCCATGTGTACCAATTTTGATGACGCATCCTATGGATTCTGCTGATGTGGAAATTAGAATTTCAAAATTTTGAATTATCTTCCAATTAAGCCCTTTACGTTTCCCTGTGAATGTTCAACCCCTCTCTCTTCCGCAATCCACATTCATCTTCTCCTCCGATGTGCCCACCCCTGTGCCTTTTCTCCCAATCGGCGTTATTTCAGCTCAGCGACAACTGCCATTCATCTGTTCTAAAGAAGAAGAACACTCTCAGCTAGATGGGAATCCAGATCTGTACGGAGGGCGTTGGATCTGAATCCGGAGGAGCATCCTTAGTCGGGTACTCGCTGGCGGCGGCTCTGGTCCACCGCTACTATGCGAATGTATGGGACGAGAGTGGAGCACCTGACAACAGCTTGCTGGAGGAGAGGGTGGGTAATTTTCGAATCGAGGGGTGGGGGTGGCGCTCGGAGACGGCGGCAACAAAGGAGTCGTGGAGTACCTCTAAGCTGTGATTCCACCGTCGATTTCGTCACCGATTGGGATGCCGAGGTATCAAAACAAGGAAGGGAGATTGGTTACGGAAGTCGTGTTGTTTTCACCTCCTCGGAACGGCACCAGATTCAGATAGTGTGATACGACCTACTACCCATCCATTGTCCTTGTTTCCTTCTTTCCCTTATCCAAACTGGGTTGCCAATAGTTACCTCTTCGAATTCCATAACTGCGAACCAAAAAGTAGATGAGAATGGAAGGTAAAGTTTATGAATTAGTTCTAAGTTCTAGTTACATAATAGAAAATAAAGTTTATGAATATATATGAATGGGCTTAGTGGTACAGGAGGAAGGTATGTTACGGTGGCGGCGATCGTGACAATAACCTGAGGGATTCGGGAAGTAGGCAAGATTTCAAATTTGTGAAGTTTACGGTGGCGGCGAGATCGTGCTAGTGGAGCTGGTGTGAATGAGAATTTTCAATTTTTATTTTTGAAATTCTAATTTCCACGTCAACAGAATCCATAGGATGCGTCATCAAAATTGGTACACATGGACATATATTTATGCTAGCTGGGCGCTATTGTCACATCAGCCAAACATTCCGTCAAATATTGGACGGAACATCACGGCGTGCTACGATGATACTTGGCGGTCGATAGGTTGAGCTATTTGAGTATTTTCCAATACAGTGTGTATATCCTGGGGATTACGCAATAGTTGGTGCTATCTGAGGGTATTAGGCCTAAAATGGTTGTTACGCACAGGTGTGCTGTAAAAATAGACCTTGATGCGAGAAATAACGCACACCAAATCTTACTCAATAGATTTCTTCAAAGAGATCGTATTTCCCTAGAGTTTTCCGTTCGATTACTCAACAATTATGAATTGAGCTTTTCGGGTTTCAAGGTTCGGTTTTGGTTTTGGTTGTGATCTAAAATAACTAAGAATGCAAAAGTAAACAAGTATACAAGTTGGGGTTTCGAAGATAGATCAAAGCGGTTGTCCAAACTTGAATCCACCATAGTTTGGTTAAGATGGGTAGATGCAATGCAATTTTGGTTCAACAGACTTGATGACTCAACACGTTCTTGGTTAGTCTCTACTCCAGGGTTAGGCCGTAAAGACACTATCCTTTCAAACCTACAAGTTTCTATGGTCAAGCTAACTTGCAAATGGTCAAGAACGCATGTAAGGTGTTCGATAAAATGTCACAAAGATAATGCAAAGAGATTAGGTCTACTAGTCCAATGGTCAAGCTACCGGTAGAACCTAATGACTTCCTAAACTCTAGAATAACTCACGTTCTTGGCCAGACACGCGAAATCAAAGATAAACAAGAACCTGACTATAGGTCAATCAATTAGATTCAAAACGTTTAAATTAGGGTTTAGGAAAATCGCATAAAAAGTCTGGTTAACCTCAATTAACATCAAAAGGTTAGAAACCCAACATCATACATACAAAATCTTCCTAGAGTTTCATCTAATTTGAACAAACCTGAGAGTTTAGCTGCTCATGGTTTGGAGAGAATTCACAGACACAATAGATAGAAACACCGAAAAGAAGGTCATCTTGCCCTGGAAGAAACTAATATTGATGAACTGATCTAACCTCTAACTAATCTTCGCTTTTCTCCCGCTCAATCGTGCATTCAAAGCTCCAAAATCACCTCCCGAAAGTATCTGGTTCGTCGAGAATTTAATGAAGAATGAATATTGATTTCTCCCCTGTCCAAAAAGTCTAATACGTCCTCTCAAATTTGTGGTCCCCCCAAGAAGGTAATTTTCCCTAATTATAACTTTTTTCCTAGTTGGAAAAGCCCTAATTTTTGGTCTAGGTGTGTCAGGAAGACACATGGTGTCTAGAAGGCACCACCAACATGATTTTCCACTCAATTCAACTCCCATTTGTCTCACTTGGTTCCTTTAATGATTTCCATCAACGAACTTGACTTGAAACATGTCAAAAACAACAAAACCAAACATAAATTAGAACAACATGGTAACTTCATGATAGTTATCAACAAATGAGTAAAAATGACCTAAAATAGATGAAAATAACTCAAGAATGTTACTTAATATGGGAACGAATGTGCAAATATTTGCACGCATCAAATCACCCCACACTTAAGCTTTTGCTTGTCCTCAAGCAAGAACTCTAACGCAACAATGCACCAACCTGAATGAGCAAACTGAAAACCTCTTGGTTCCTAAAATGATGTATATGGTGCTTTTATCAAACAAGAAGATTACCCGATTGACCACACAGTTAAAAACCAAACATTTGCTAGAGTAAAAGAGGAACATGACTTTATCGAGCTAGCGTACAACCTGGCTTTGTAAAAGCAAGACAATACTAACTTTGCTACACTTACTGTAGGATGTAATCAGACACTCGCTAGATAAGGGAAATAAAACAAAATTTAAAATTTGATGACTTTTTCCTTTCTTTTTTTCCCTTTTCCATTTAATTTTTTGGTCGGTACGATTGTGGATACCACTAAGCATGGAGCAGTCGTAAACTTTTGGAATTCCACGTTATCCTAGACCTTGGCCACGATCAGGAGTAGGTTGAGAAGAATAATACCACACTAAAACTTCCTTTTGGTACTAAGCAATGGGCGCGAGGGCACGTATGCCAGCTTGTGAATCGACCCACAAGCGACACTTCAACTTTGATTGAACAATTTTTTGAATTTAGCACATTGGCCTTGAGAAAACCTAGCCCCTGCCCTTAATAAAACGTTAGAAGCGTTGGATTGTGAGATAAGAATGCCATCAACATGGGCGGAACCAGGATTGAAAGATGCACTGAGCCGAAATCAAAAGAAATTTTTTCTATAAATTTTACATTTAAGTTAATTTTAATTACACTACAAGATTGATTGTTATTGCGTTAGGTATAATTTATTTTCTTCCGGTATGCAATGTGATTGAAATATTTTTGCTTTAAATTATTAGTATTACTCTTTACCAAAAGAAAATTGGAGGTGCCACCGGCGATTTTTAATTAATTTGAATGATTTTTCATAAAATATTGTATTCTTACTCATTCATAAGTCGACATAAAGTGATATTGGGTTTACTCAAATACCTACAAATGTTGACAGAATATAATTAGTATAAGAGAAGGGTACGGTTAATATGATCGAATCTATTAACTATGTTATCTTTTCGTTAAAAGGGGGCTTTAAAAATAGATTTGATTTTTAAGTTTGAAAATATAGCAATGAACTAATTCGAATTAATACAACACTGATCAGAATTTTAAATTTGCACTGAGCCGGATTGGAAAAAATCACAAATTTGTACTCGAATTTAACGTTTTGGACGGAAAGTAGGGTGAGCCGGGGGCTCGGCCCAGCTCCCCCTATCTCCGCCCCTGGCCATCAAGGAGAGCCAATTCCCTTGATGGTCAGCTTAACCGTCCGTTCATCTTAGCCTAGTTTCTATTTTCAGTTTAAAGAATAGTAGAATGGGAGAGAGAGGCTTGAGGGGCATGGCATGTGACGAATTTGTATTTTTGGGTTTTCTTGTGATGCAAAACGGAATTGGAATACCAAAAGGGAAAAAAAAAACAAAGGTTTATGAAACTGACATGGTACCCAATTTCACAATGTGAATGTGAAATCCATAGCCACAACAAGAGAGGGAAATATGGTTTCTTATATTCTTGGTAAAATATTATTATCATCCTATTTTTTTATTATTATTATCTTCTATTATTATTATTATGCAAATATAAAAGAGACCCCCTTTTATTCTTTCTCTCCTTAAGTGTAGGAATTCCACAAATCAAATATTTTCTTTTTCTTTTTTTCTTAATATCATTTAGTTTTTCATCTCTCTTTTTTATCCCACTCTCCTACAATTTAGCTTTTAGCCCACAAAATAATTGTTATTTAATTTTCATTTAACTCTAATGTATATTTTTTAACGTGAACTATAAATTATATTCAATGAAAAAAAATTATTAATTAATACTTCAGTTTTATTTTATTGTTTAATATATGTCCACTTTTTCATCACTTTTATTCACCAAATAATTTTTATTTCATTTCCTTCTAACTCTAAATTATATTCATTAAAAAATAAAAATTATTAATTAATATTTCAGGTCTTCTTTATTTTTTAATATAGGTTAAAATTTTTAGATTATATTAATATTTATCATGTACACATTGTACAACAATTATAAAATTAACTTCACTATTAAAAAATGCAATATATTATTTATTCTTCGTGCATTATAATTTATAAGTGAAATTAATTGATACATTTTATATTATATATACTATTTCTGGACATACTTAAATAACTAATCATAATTTAGTGTGGTATGTATACTTAATATCATAAATAATATTTCATACTTAAAATTAATGGGATTTTGACACTTAAATAACATGAAATTTAACCACATTTTAATTTTTTAGGGTTAATACACTTTTTTGCCCCTCTACTATGCAAAGTTAACAAACATACCATTTTGCTATTTTCTACCCTATTTAACACCCTCAACTTTGAAAACTTTAACAAATAAGCTCTCCGTTTATTTTTCATCTATTTTTCGTCTAATGTGTTGATTATACGTGTTATGTCATATTATTTGTCCACGGAGGGACATATTTGTTAAAACCTTCAAAGTAGAGGGCGTTAAATCAGTTAAAATAGTAAAATGGTATGTTTGTTAACTATGCATAGTAGAGGGGCAAGAAGGTGTATTGAACCTTTTTATGAACATAATTTTTCATATATTTTAAAGAAATGGCTTCAACGCTTATTTTATTTTGTAATCAATAATTTAAATGTTCGGTTTAAAAAATAATATTTATAAAAGTAAATGAGCAATCAAATAGGCTTAAATATAAATAATTTAATGAACTGAATATATACAAAAAAGAACAATATCAAATGTTCATATATTTATATCTATATTGCCTTGAGAAACTAATTTTGGATTTCCATCTACATATATTTTCTATAAACAAAGTTAAAAAACCCTCACTGTCTACTGTAATTATACTTTATATATTATAAATTATATATCCTATATAAAATTTGATAAGATATTAATAATTGAACCATGTGCACTTTGACCACAATCCTACATTTATCTAATCTATAGAAAACACTTGATAATTTCTTCAACATTTTTATCTTTAAAATTTTATTTCATAATTATAATTAAGCCTTTGGATATCTTCAAAATTAAATTATCAACCAAAAATTTTAGGCATAAATAATTAGATTAATTGAAGAAATATTAAAAATAATAGAAATATCTATTATCTATTGATATCATAGACTTCTTTCATAAATTTTCCTTGCTATAATTATTAAAATAAAGTATTAGATGGTAATCATATAACTATAGCATTTTTAACTATACCAGCGATCAAATTGGTGAGTCTAATGATATGTGATTCAACCACTCAAATTGTTATAAATCGTAGTTGAACAATAATTATATCAAATCTAACAGGTTGGACCCTCTGTGACTGTATGATTTTAAAATAGGGTCAAAAACACTGGCGGTCATCTAAGTATGGGTCATGTAACAGCGTGGTCACCTAAGTTTGTAAATCATACAGACATGCATCTCTGACGATTTTTCACCGAATCTCCTGTGAATTTGCTAGCTCAGAGGGCAACATCAGCCAACAAAATAATATTGTTAACATGGAGAAGATGGAATAAAAATATTTTGTTGCTGATGTGACCCTCTGAGATGGCAAATTCACTAGAGATTGGTATAAAATCGACGGAGATGCCTATCGGTTACGATTTACAAACTTAGATGACCACGCTATTACAAAACATAGTTAGGTGACCACGCTGTTACATGACCCCTAATTAAATGACCGCCAATGTTTTTGACCCTTTTAAAATATTTTATACAAGTATTAAAATAAATCATACTATGACATTCAAGATAATCTAATATGCAAACTTATATGAATTAATACTTTTGGAATATAATTGTAGCATTAATTAAAATTACTTTTTTTGGATGAATTTTACTATTAGTTTTTATATTAACATGTTTAATATAAAATTTTGATATTAACTATCTAAAGTCCAAATACTTGAATCGTAAACTCATAAACTCAGTTTTACATCTTAAACCCTTAATTTTCTAAACTTTAACCATAAAAAATCGTAACTGTAAAACCTTAAATCTCCTGAACAGGTGATTTCACCATAGTAATACTAATAAAATAACTAATTATGCATTTATCATCATTTTCAAACTTACACCTTAAATCTTTCTAGACGAGATCGCCTCGATTGAGGTGATATATTTTTCTTAAAAGAAATACTTATGTATTTGAAATATAAAAAATACTAAAATATAGAAAATCTATCTTTGAACTTATTAGTTATTTTATATTAGGATATTAAATAAATAGCATCAGAGAATAAAAAATAATAAGTTAGAATTTTTTTAAAAAAATGTGTACATTGAGGGGTAAAGTGATAGTATAATTTTCCAAAATTAACATATTTTTTATATAGATGATTGAGTTTCTAACACCCTTCTATTGATTCTTCCAAAAAAAATTCTATCTATAACTAATCACATACTTAGCAAAATATTAAAAATAAATTTATTAATAGTTGGAAACTTTCACAAAAAGAAAATAATAATTTGAATAGTTACATATTGTTGAGTAAACATATGTTGCAATTTAACTTCATGACACGACAACACGAAAAAGCTCCGCCACCACTTTTGTTTAAAGGAGTCTACTTAAGCTGATGAATATCCGTTTCTCTTTCTTATATGAATTTTACGATTTAGAATTTACAATAATAACTTTTATATTATAGGAATAATGAAATAAAGAACATCGAGATTAACGTGTTATAAATTATGGATAAGAGTGGCAAATTTTCCTAATTAGAATGCTATTTTTATCTCCAAATTATTTATTCATTTTTCTAAACGATAATCAAAACTATATATTTCACAAGTTGCGACCCGCCAACAGGGCAAACAGCTAGTTATCACTAATATAATAACTTAACTGAAGAATGTATATTATCTAGTTTTAATGTAACCGTCTAAACGACCACTAAACTTATAGTTAAAAAGGGAAAATAGCACTTTTCCTCCTCTACTTTGCCAACTTAACAAATAGCCCCCTATACTATAAATTGCTCTTTTTACCCCCTCATACTTTGACCAATTTGCATTTTGAGTCCTTCCATTTCAACTATCATCTTAGTGACGTTAAATCTGGACACATCTGCACACCAATGGAGAGAATTATCGGAGGTAGGATACTAGGAGTTGGCCATGGAGATAAATTGAGAAGGTATCGCAAAGAGTATGGTGACATACGAAGGGTTTTAGAATCATACGTTTTATTCGTCGATTTCATCCTATGTAATTATGGAAAACACTCCAGTGCACCCAGCTAAGTGGGTGCACCGAATGCACCCGCTTGCGTGTCGCGATCTGATCCGTCCGTTCAATCAACAAATCTCAAGCTTTTGAATTAAATAGGATTAAATTAATTAATTTTATTATTATTTTATTTCACACAGGACATATTACATTTTAGTACCTATTATTATACAAAATTGCAGAATTAACTTTTAACTTTCTAAGCTGAATTAACCCACCCTCCCGTTATCCACCGACACTCTTCCATTCTCTTCCCATTATCTTCATATCAACTTGAATTAATTTCATATCAATCCATTATATCTTCCCACCCCACCGACACCGTTCCTTCCAATCCCCGACCACCGTTCCTTCCATTCCGATCCTCTCTGCATGTGTTCCCGACCAGCGTTCCTTCCAATCCCGACCACCGTCACTCCAATCCCGACCACCGCCGCTCCAATCCCGACCACTGCTGACATCTCCGGCCGCTCCAATCCCGGGCAACGCCGACGTCTTCCAGCGAGTCGACCCAGATCTAAAACAGCGGAAGAAGATGGTTGTGCCGATCGCTGGCCACTGGTGGAACACTTGCCCGATTGTTCAGTCCTTTTCTGGATCTGGGGTGTTCCTGGTTTGGATTAATTTTTGGTGAGGTTTCTGGAATTGATCGCGAACTGAAATGGGATTTCTCATTTCTGCTACTGTGTTTCGATACAGCTGAAGCAAGGAGGAGGAGGGGATGACGACTCCTTCGAGAAAGAGACTTATGAGGGAGAGGCTGCAGCAAGACCCTCCTGCTGGAATCAGTGCTGCTCCTCAAGATAACAGTATACTTCTATGGAATGCTGTCATATTTGGGTAAGAGTTCATTACTTCATTAGAAGTTTGTGAAGTTCTTCATTTTCATATTGGATTGATTGTGTTTTGTTTCTGTTTCAATTCACCATGCCTGATGACACCCCTTGGGACGGAGGTAAGTAGGGATTCAATGTGTTTGTAATAGGAGTGATCTTCGATCTAGTGAACATGATTGTTGACCTTCAGAGATTCGATCTAGTGAACATGATTCAATGTATGAGCTGATCTTGCTACTGCATTTGTTTGATTGTGTTCAGGTACGTTTAAGCTGACACTTAGGGTTGATACATAGGGTGATATATGCAGATTGCAGTAGTACTTGGTTAGACAACGAGTATTGAAGGTAATGATTTCTGTTCTCAATTCTGATCTTCTGAACATCTAACTAGCCCTAGAGATTGGTTAATTCGGAGCACACAGCTTCCAATATGGATATATTGCGTAGAGACCTAAAAAATCCAAAGCATGGATATATAGTTATGTTTATTGGTGGTATTGATTATGGCAAAGAAATTTGTGTCTTTGATATGTATTTGTACAGTTTAAGAACCATGTATTTGATATGTATTTGTACAGTCCAATCCGACAAAATGGTAAAGGAACTCCAAGGAGAGTGCGTCAAGTAAATTTTTGATCTTTCCATCTCTAGTTTGAGCTATCTTCCTTTGAGTATTTGCGTTTCTGATTACGATATCATGCTTGGTTGCGAAGCTGAGAACTGGTTTCACCGTCAGTTGTTCGAGCTTGTAGGTTTAATTTAATTCATTTATTGATTATGTTCATGGAGCCAGCTGTATATTCGATCTGATGTTTTGTATTTGGCCATCCCTGTTTTTGCAGACTCTAAATCTGAGGAACCATCTTTGGTTACAAGAGGTAAATATACTATACAAATTTGATGAATTTTGTATCTCTGTATTATTCTTAGTGTATATTTATGACAACTTGAGTAACTACAATAGGTGTTACCAGTGGAATAATTAGTAAAGCTGTAATGAAATGAAAATGTGGACAATTTTTATGTCAAAGGTTTCACTAGCAGATTGTATTTGCTGATAAGATAAATGTTAAACTTGTGAATTAGGTCGAAGGCCAACCAGTACCCCAACTCCTCATTGATCCAGATTGAAGGAGTGAACACCAAGGAAGACGTTGCATGGTTTGCTGGAAAGCGATTGGCTTACATCTCTACAAGGCTAATGTGAAGACCAATGGATCACGTTATTGCTGCATCTGGGTCAAGGTCACCCGGCCTCACGGAAACAGTGGTGTTGTTAGAGCAAAGTTCACCTCTAACCTACCTCCCAAGTCCATGGTACCTTGATGGTTTCCAAGTCGCTAGACTTTTTTATTTTAAGTTTTCCTACTTGTAAGATTTGTGGCTTAGTAAAGATTTCGCACATTTTGCAGGGAGACAAAGTTAGAGTCTTTATGTACCCAGAAATATCTAAGGTACTTTCAATGTCTATAATTGGATTTAGTTGTTTTTTGTATTTTATGAATCTGTCATCTGAAATTAGAGTTCTGACGGTATCATAGTTTATGATGGCTTGAATTGTTATGTGTTTGCCTTTTGTTTTCAGTTGGTCAACTAATAAGCATTATTTCTCTACCAGTTGTTTCACTTGTTCTATAATAGCTTATTCTATTCCCTTTAGAAGTGTTGATGCATCATGCATGCTTGATATTTTGTAACCCTTTTGAGCTGGATCTCGTCTCTTTAATCTTCTTCCTTAGATTCTGTAGATGGCAAGTTGATCGTCTTGGAAGGAACAGTCATCGTTTACATGGGTTCTACAAGTCAATCTTAATGGATGAACAAATTCTGTAGATGGCAAGTGCCTCTTTTGCCAGACAGTTTTGTTTGTTTAGGATAGTGGATGAACATTTCGAAACCTTGTTTGATTAAGGTGTTATTCTTTGAAGATGAATTGAACTTTTTATCTATATCCAAACCTTGCATCCTCAATCCTGGAATTGTTTGGTAGCTTAATAGCGAGTGTGGAACCCAGTAATGTAACATGATCAATAAAATAACAATTTCACACAATTTCCAGTATTCAAACTGAAGTGATGATGAGAGCTGAAGTATAAACACAGGTCCAAAATAGTAACTTACAGCTTTACCAGGTTCTGTTGCGCATTGCAAGAAAAGTAACTAATATGTGCTTTTGTACCACATCTTTGTATAATTAGCAGTAATAAAAGAATCAACTTATTGATGCTAAGTTTTGCCTTCTATGAAGCCTAACTTTGTCAAATATGTGGATAGTTTTGGGTCTTACTTTAAATGATGGTGATAGATAATTTTCTTAAGATATTAGACTCAAGGACTGTAAGAATATATCAGCTCCAAAACTAGCTAGTTAAACAAAGATCAACATGAAGCTTTATGGGGTTATAGACCAACCACTTTCATTTTCAAGGAAATTTGCCGTTTTTTATAGCATTCACAAGTTCCCTCCCTCACTTTGACTTTCGATGTGGTATAGGCCGTATAGCGAACTTCAAATTGTTTTTTCCCCTATGAATATAGTATTCCTAATATTTCCCTAAATATTAACCAATCATAATTTTTCTTCAGACACTCACACTTTACACTAAAATAATGATCGAAAGAGTAGTACAAGAACAAGTTTCAGTAACTTACCATTCGAAGAGTAAGAAGACTTTTGTTAATGTACAATCCCTCTTTTCTCCTTATACCGGATATTTTTGTTGTTGAGCTTCATATCTCAATCAATTTAGGCTCCGGGGAAGGCAAAGCGAGTAAGATGAAACATGTGCTAGAAGATTATAGTATCAACTATTCTAAAAATAATGGTATAACCACTTACGAGTTGAGAGAAAATCACACCATCATACTCATCGCTATGAGCACTGCTTTCGATCATCTGGAGAATCCAAACCCTTTTTTAAGACGATTAATTAGATATTCACGAGAAGAGAAACTCCATTTCTTTCCATCAGTTCTTTTAACACTCCATAGTCTACATGATTTAGGAAACTCAATGACTCGGTGGTGTACAAACTGGCAAAGCCACATTCAACATTTACAATTCAATTGAAATTGGACAACATGCATCCTACACGGCTTTGGACTTACCACTAACCAAGTATCCGTAGCACGGTGTGAGGAAGAGTCCTGAACAAAATAGAATGATTCCATTCTAAGACATTAATCTGGTTTAGTCCTCGTTGATTGGACAACAACCATCATCGCCATTCAGTTTCCTTGTTCTTCATTCTTTGATTGCTGCTTCTGAAATGGTTTATTCTTCCACGCGATTCTTCCTCCTATGCTAATGCTGCTACAGTGCTACTGTACAAATATTTTTTGGGATGCAGAGTTGAGAACTACTACTTGTCCTTTGTTGCCTCCTTCAAAGAACATGGACTGCTACTTGTTATAGACAATTGATGGCATAGTCATCCACAAGGGCTAAGCCATGGGCTCCAATCGGGGTCCCTAGACCCCACTCGACCTAATTCATCCCTGGACCCCGCTCCAATGTTGGAGAAGCCGCCAAGGATGTTTGGAGCAATCTACTTCATCCCTTTGGACGAGCTACTTCTAACCTATTAGAAGACTTGGTTTTTGTTGTCCAAATAGTAGATTTGGAACCAAATCTCTACTAAGATGGTTTGACCCCCAAATCACCTACTCAAATCCCCAACCCAAACCACCTATGTAATTTCCACATTCAAACATAATATATTGTGCATTGTGGGGCTTAGGGTTTCTTGATAGATTGCAACTAGTGCTATTGCTATTGGACTATTGGTGATGCAGTTGAGCATGAGGTGGGTGATCATAAAAAGGTTAGTAATTGTGTTCTTCTATGATGATTTTATATCACTGAAATTCAATTTAGGGTTATCGTGTGCTTTGCTTACGCAAACACACACTTCCTTTCTCAGCGTCATTTATACACTCAATTTCTTTCTTTCATCATATTATTTCCCTCCATTTAAATTTTTTAAGACTTGAAGTTAACGAAACAGTGGTTGTGTATTTAAAAAATAATGCTCTTGTTGAGGTTTTAAACCATTAGAAACACATATACCACATTGGGTAAAAAGAGAAAAATGGAGATGGTGTATGTTATAAATTGCATTGTAGTCTCTTAATGACACAAGTGTGGGCTATGTAGCAAAAGAATCCCACCCATCAAGCTTTTGACGAGCTAATAATGTTTATGTTATATATTATGCGTGATATAGTTTAGAATTTGTTAATCATTTGTTGTATTGCTTAGGTATTAGAAATCATCTATGTGGATTTCGAATAAAAAGTAAATATACGTTGATTTGGAGAAATAATTAATCAATAAAAACAGAATATAGCTTAATTGGCTTAATCTCGGGTTGCTACATCATCCAACTTAAATATCATTTAGGATCAACTACCACCAACTTCGAGAGGAAGAGTAAAGGAACTGAAGTAGTAACCAATCCTTTACAGAAATGCAGGAATCTAGTTGATTGGATATAAACTTGATAGGTAGTCATCCCACGAACACGTAAGAGAAGATTTAACTTGATTAACTTGATAAAATTTTCGGGTCCAAATCCTCATAGGCAAGGAAGAGATTTCGCAAATCATTCAACACCATGCACTACTACTTCAAGCTCCACTTCTGCTAAAAACAATAAAATTCTCATGAGAAAATACTAGAACCATCCATCAACAGAGCAATCAAGGCCCAAAAGCACTTATATGAAAGAACAACAAGCTCCTGACATGGTTATTGCTAATATTAATATAATCAAGCAATTCACATACTTATCACTGATAGATAGAGGATGGTGTGGCTTATTTCAGCTATCTTGACGTCACCCTAACTCATAACTAACTGAATAAACCAAAAGCCAAATGAGAGACAAAGGTCCACTTTTATGACTGGATATTAGCCCTTCTATTCCTCACCAAGGTAGAGAGAACAAACACTCTTTCAAGTTTCTTAAATTATGATCTATTTCTAGAGCCTTAAGAATAATAACTACTCAATCAGGATAACTCAAACTATCGAGACTCAACTTTCAAGAAATGGCTTCAGTAACACAAGTGAGAGGAAAATGATGGGGCTATTTGTCCACACATACATAATACCACATCCAAAGTAACCAACAAAGCATTATGAAGGATAAACCAATATAAATTAAACCCTAAACTAGTAACTCAAACAGGAGGTTGGAATAGCTTTGCCATAAAAAAAATCCCTACTAACCTTTACAAGACCAAAGTGTGATGGACAAGATAAAGCTACTGATACTTACCTATAATCAGCCTTTTTTAGTTCATTCTGAAATAGAGAACAAAGCCACTACTTCCATTAAAGCAACAGGTACCAAATTTATCCTTCTGTGACATCTCCAACTGCCCAAGTGGAGGATTCATCCACCTGGAGATGACATAGGACATAGGAGCTAAGACTAACACCAAAACAAGACAGAGAACACACAAACAAGGAGTTAAAAGCACAGGCAGTAACAAAGGAACTCACAACAACACCTTAAAGTCACCTTCCTCCTCCTTAAAGTTGTCTCCCAACACATTCTTCCTTGATTCGAGAGTTGGTGTTCACTCCTTCAATCTGGATCAATGAGGAGTTGGGGTACTGGTTGGCCTTCGACCTAATTCACAAGTTTAACATTTATCTTATCAGCAAATACAATCTGCTAGTGAAACCTTTCACATAAAAATTGTCCACATTTTCATTTCATTACAGCTTTACTAATTATTCCACTGGTAACACCTATTGTAGTTACTCAAGTTGTCATAAATATACACTAAGAATAATACAGAGATACAAAATTCATCAAATTTGTATAGTATATTTACCTCTTGTAACCAAAGATGGTTCCTCAGATTTAGAGTCTGCAAAAACAGGGATGGCCAAATACAAAACATCAGATCGAATATACAGCTGGCTCCATGAACATAATCAATAAAGGAATTAAATTAAACCTACAAGCTCGAACAACTGACGGTGAAACCAGTTCTCAGCTTCGCAACCAGGCATGATATGGTAATCAGAAACACAAATACTCAAAGGAAGATAGCTCAAAGTAGAGATGGAAAGATAAAAAATTTACTTGACGCACTCTCCTTGGAGTTCCTTTACCATTTTTTCGGATTGGAAGCAAAACATTTAGCCTTTCCCTAGTTGCAGAGGTGGTGGCTCTAGCGAAGAGTTGTTCGTTTCCTGGAAAGAACAATACTTTAACAGCATAACACAGGTGTAACAAGTAAACTGATAAGGTCTCAACTGACCCCAATGGCCAAGTATCAAATAGCATACAAGGTAACCCCGTGAAACAATTGCCAAGTACCTAATAGCATACAAGGTAACCCACCCATGAATCCAGGTCAATCCAAGAGAATCTCAAAGCATAAACACCAAGGAATTACTCAATTACATCAAAGCTTATTTGCAGGACCAACTAGCTACCGAGGAAGGGGTATTTGAACAGCTTAGAGGATTAGTACAATCCTAAATCAAAACAAGAAAGAGAGAGAATTCATACTGTATGATTTTGACCATCATAGTAGGAATCACTATCACCACAACAGTTGTGAAGGGATGATCAATTTGCTATTAATCCGGTTACGATGTGGCCTTAAGTAGACAAGGTACTTGCTATTCTCAGACAAAACATTCACAATCACCCCCACCCACTTGAAGTAAGCATCAACTTCTTCCATCAACTTGAAAGAACCATCGACAATGATATTTGGTGGAAGGCCTTATCTGCCAAACATGTATCTCATCACCCAGAAACTCAGTGTCATCTTCATTCCTCAAGGTCAAGAACTGAACAAACCACAAGGTACTTCTTGTTATTATCCTCTCCTGACGCTTTTACTTCCACTATGGTTGCAGCAAACCAAGCACCTTCAAACCCCTCTTCCTCTGTAGTCATCTCAACTTCGATTCCCACTCAGAACTTCACAGCTCCAGACACAGTTTTCTCGAATGGCGGATTCCACTTCCCCTGAATCCATTCCATATGCAGCGGCAAATCCTTCTCCCCAAACACGATCTACTGCTTGGAGTCCCTGAAGAACATCGTGAACTTCCCGTCGGTGAGCTCCTCCGTGATGACCTCTTCCCACCATCCGTTTTAAGGAATGCCTCCACCTCGTCGTTCAAATGACTACAACAATCTCCAAGATCTCCGAATTTCCTCCCAGACAAGGTTCTGCGATCTCCCGAATTTCACATATCTCCCAATCTGAGAAGTTCCTGAGGCGATTGGGCACGCCGGAGTTGCTATTGTGATCTCATCCTCATCGTTCAAATGAGGTGGTGGGCCCACCGGAGTTGCTGAGGAGATGACGGCTAAAATCAAAGGCAATGGCGGTGAAGGGAGGGTGACTACAAATGAATTGGTGTGACAACGTTGACGATAGACGTTGGATGGCTGAAAATATAATTTTTGTGTATATTATTGAAAAGGTTGATGCTAAATTGAACCAATCCGTAATTGGTATTATTATAATGGGTACTTAAATGTAATATGTCATGTGTGGAATAGAATAATAATAAAATTAATTAATTTAATCATATTTAATTTAAAGGCTTGAGATCCGTTGATTGAACGGACGGATGAGATCGCGACACGCAAGCGGGTGCACTAAATGCACCCACCTAGCTGGGTGCACCGGAGTGTTATAAACCTTCAAGGCCTTTTTACTTAATCCACAACGATGTTTTATCATCGGATCTCAAGGGTCCTTCTAGGGTCCCTTCTCGTTCTGGACAGCGTTGGTTTGTTACTTTTATTGATGATCACACTCGTGTCTCGTGGGTTTTCCTCTTGAAACATAAGTCTGAAGTTGCTCAAACATTTAAAATGTTTTATCATTATGTTCAAAATCAGTTTCAAACTCAGATTTCTATACTTAGAAGTGACAATGGAACATAGTATTTTAATGATTCGTTTAAAACGTTTTCTCAAACTATCGGCCTTGTCCAGCAGTCTTCTTGCAGTAACACTCCCCAACAAAATGGGACTGCAGAACACAAGAATAGACATTTGCTCGAAGTGACAAGAGCCTTGATGTTTTCGGCAAATGTTCCTAAGTATTTTTGGGGAGATGCTTTACTTACTGCTACCTACTTAATCAATCGTATGCCAAGTAAAGTTCTTAACTTCAAAACCCCGTTAAATGGTCTTCTCGATGTCTTTCCTTCACATCGATTGTCTACTGATCTCCCTCTTAAAATTTTTGGGTGTATTTGCTTCACCTATATTCCTGCTCAATTTCGGAGCAAACTGGATCATAGATCCCAGAAATGTATCTTTCTTGGCTATTCCGCCACAAAAAAGGGGTATTTATGTTTTGAACCCACTACTAGAAAACTGTATGCATCCATGGATGTTGTTTTTTGGGAAAATCAACCTTTTTATTCCCCTACTTCCCTTCAGGGGGAGAATTCTAGTAGTGAAGGGAATTTCTGGGAATTAGACCGTACTCTTCCTAGTCCCATTCCTCCTAATCAGTTACCTGAACCCGAAGATAGGGAACTAGTAAATGAGAATGAGGAACTAGGAGAACCCGACATACAGGTTGTAAACACTGAAATGTCAACAACAGGGGGAGAATGCAGGATATGGGTCATAAGAACCCTACCCGTGAACTTCAGGTTTACCACAGGAGAAAGACTGCTCCGAGTACTTCTGTTCCAGACATTCAGCATACCGATGATCAACCTCATTCCCCGGGTGAAAATCCTTTGCCAGAACAAGATACCGAGCCAGAGAATGAAGCCTTAAACCCTACTGTGAGTAATCCTACCCATGTTTCGAGTAGTATTGACACAGATTTAAATTGGCCTATTGCTTTACGAAAAGGTACCCGTGCCTGCACCCGTTATCCTATTGACAAATACCTATCCTATGCTAGACTCTCTAATCATCACAGGGCTTTTGTGACAAATGTGTCGAACTTGTTTGTGCCAAGAAATATCTATGAAGCACTAGGTGATGCAAACTGGAGCTCGGCAGTCAATGAGGAGATGCATGCGTTGATTACAAATCAAACTTGGAAGGTTGTTGATCTGCCCGCTGGAAAATTTGTGGTTGGATGTAAGTGGGTATTCACGATCAAATGTAAAGCAGATGGGAGTGTCGAGAGGTACAAGGCTAGGCTGGTGGCAAAAGGCTTCACTCAGACTCACGGAGTTGATTATACGGAGACCTTAGCACCAGTGGCAAAAATGAATTCAGTTCGAATTCTCTTATCTGTTGCAGTCAACCTTGATTGGCCTCTCTACCAACTCGATGTAAAAAACGCCTTTCTAAATGGCACTCTTGATGAAGAAGTCTATATGTCATTACCTCCAGGTTTTGAGAAACAGCTTGGAGCAGGGTCAAGTAATGGAGTCTGTTATCTACAGAAATCTTTGTATGGACTCAAACAGTCCCCAAGAGCTTGGTTTGAAAGATTTGGGAAGGCAAATGCTCGATTTGGTTACACTCAAAGTCAGGCCGATCACACCATGTTTTTCAGGCATTTTGATCATGGAAAGATGGTGGTACTAATTGTTTATGTGGATGATATAATCGTAACAGGGAATGACGCAGGTAGAATCCAAGAGCTGAAGAATAAACTGGCACAAGAGTTCGAGATCAAAGACCTTGGTGTCCTTAAGTATTTCTTAGGAATGGAGTTTGCCAGATCGAAGGAAGGGTTATTTATTAACCAACGGAAGTACATTCTGGATATGCTGGAGGAAGTTGGCTTAACAAATTGCAAGCCAATTGATACACCCATGGAGCCAAATTTGAGATTGAGACCCAGTTCAGCTGAAGAGGTTAAGGATCTTGGCCGATATCAGAAGATAGTAGGGAAGTTAATCTACTTATCTCATACTCGGCCAGATATTAGCTTTGTTGTTAGCATGGTCAGTCAGTTTATGCACTCACCAGGACCTATGCACTTTGAAGCAGTCTACAAGATTATTCGATACCTGAAAGGTACTCCTAGAAGCGGAATTATGTATAAAAGGAGAGAACATCTCCAGATTGAAGCCTATACAGATGCGGATTGGGTTGGTGATGTTAATGATCGAAGATCAACAACCGGTTATTGTGCATATGTTGGGGGAAACCTTGTCAGCTGGCGGAGTAAGAAACAACCGGTTGTTGCCCGCAGTAGTGCTGAAGCGGAATATAGAGCTCTTGCTCTAGGAATTACAGAAGTAACGTGGATAGGAAGACTCCTGCAAGAGCTGAAAGTCACAGTTCCTAAGCCTATTCGAATCTACTGTGATAACAAGGCAGCATTGGCTATTGCTCATAACCCTGTCCTCCATGATAGGACTAAACATGTGGAGATTGACAAGTATTACATCAAAGAGAATCTTGACAGTGGAATGATATGCATTCCCTACATTCCGACTACTGATCAAGTTGCAGACATATTCACCAAGGGATTGTTCAAAGGACAATTCAACTATCTCAAAGACAAGCTGACTTTGGAGAATATCTTTGAGCCAGCTTGAGGGGGAGTGTTAGAATTAGATTCCTAAATGTTAGGATTAGTTATCTAATAAAATCCCGTTTTTATTATAGGCTGTATATTATGAGATATTCCTGTATAGCAGATTAGGTAGGTAATCCCTGTTTTTTAGGGATTTACCGTGTAGGGAGTTTATTCCCCTTGTAGCTAGAATTGTATATATATTAATCTCTGGTTCAGTAGAGATGGGCAAGAAATAATATTCTCACGTTCAGATTCTTTCAGTTAGGGTGACGTCAAGATAGCTGAAATAAGCCACACCATCCTCTATCTATCAGTGATAAGTATGTGAATTGCTTGATTATATTAATATTAGCAATAACCATGTCAGGAGCTTGTTGTTCTTTCATATAAGTGCTTTTGGGCCTTGATTGCTCTGTTGATGGATGGTTCTAGTATTTTCTCATGAGAATTTTATTGTTTTTAGCAGAAGTGGAGCTTGAAGTAGTAGTGCATGGTGCTGAATGATTTGCGAAATCTCTTCCTTGCCTATGAGGATTTGGACCCGAAAATTTTATCAAGTTAATCAAGTTAAATCTTCTCTTACGTGTTCGTGGGATGACTACCTATCAAGTTTATATCCAATCAACTAGATTCCTGCATTTCTGTAAAGGATTGGTTACTACTTCAGTTCCTTTACTCTTCCTCTCGAAGTTGGTGGTAGTTGATCCTAAATGATATTTAAGTTGGATGATGTAGCAACTCGAGATTAAGCCAATTAAGCTATATTCTGTTTTTATTGATTAATTATTTCTCCAAGTCAACATATATTTACTTTTTATTCGAAATTCACATAGATGATTTCTAATACCTAAGCAATACAACAAATGATTAACAAATTCTAAACTATATCACGCATAATATATAACATAAACATTATTAGCTCGTCAAAAGCTTGATGGGTGGGATTCTTTTGCTACATAGCCCACACTTGTGTCATTAACAGACTACAATGCAATTTATAACATACACCATCTCCATTTTTCTCTTTTTACCCAATGTGGTATATGTGTTTCTAATGGTTTAAAACCTCAACAAGAGCATTATTTTTAAATATACAACCACTGTTTCGTTAACTTCAAGTCTTAAAAAATTTAAACGGAGGGAAAGAATATGATGAAAGAAAGAAATTGAGTGTATAAATGACGCTGAGAAAGGAAGTGTGTGTTTGCGTAAGCAAAGCACACGATAACCCTAAATTGAATTTCAGTGATATAAAATCATCATAGAAGAACACAATTACTAACCTTTTTATGATCACCCACCTCATGCTCAACTGCATCACCAATAGTCCAATAGCAATAGCACTAGTTGCAATCTATCAAGAAACCCTAAGCCCCACAATGCACAATATATTATGTTTGAATGTGGAAATTACATAGGTGGTTTGGGTTGGGGATTTGAGTAGGTGATTTGGGGGGTCAAACCATCTTAGTAGAGATTTGGTTCCAAATCTACTATTTGGACAACAAAAACCAAGTCTTCTAATAGGTTAGAAGTAGCTCGTCCAAAGGGATGAAGTAGATTGCTCCAAACATCCTTGGCGGCTTCTCCAACATTGGAGCGGGGTCCAGGGATGAATTAGGTCGAGTGGGGTCTAGGGACCCCGATTGGAGCCCATGGCTTAGCCCTTGTGGATGACTATGCCATCAATTGTCTATAACAAGTAGCAGTCCATGTTCTTTGAAGGAGGCAACAAAGGACAAGTAGTAGTTCTCAACTCTGCATCCCAAAAAATATTTGTACAGTAGCACTGTAGCAGCATTAGCATAGGAGGAAGAATCGCGTGGAAGAATAAACCATTTCAGAAGCAGCAATCAAAGAATGAAGAACAAGGAAACTGAATGGCGATGATGGTTGTTGTCCAATCAACGAGGACTAAACCAGATTAATGTCTTAGAATGGAATCATTCTATTTTGTTCAGGACTCTTCCTCCACCGTGCTACGGATACTTGGTTAGTGGTAAGTCCAAAGCCGTGTAGGATGCATGTTGTCCAATTTCAATTGAATTGTAAATGTTGAATGTGGCTTTGCCAGTTTGTACACCACCGAGTCATTGAGTTTCCTAAATCATGTAGACTATGGAGTGTTAAAAGAACTGATGGAAAGAAATGGAGTTTCTCTTCTCGTGAATATCTAATTAATCGTCTTAAAAAAGGGTTTGGATTCTCCAGATGATCGAAAGCAGTGCTCATAGCGATGAGTATGATGGTGTGATTTTCTCTCAACTCGTAAGTGGTTATACCATTATTTTTAGAATAGTTTGATACTATAATCTTCTAGCACATGTTTCATCTTACTCGCTTTGCCTTCCCCGGAGCCTAAATTGATTGAGATATGAAGCTCAACAACAAAAATATCCGGTATAAGGAGAAAAGAGGGATTGTACATTAACAAAAGTCTTCTTACTCTTCGAATGGTAAGTTACTGAAACTTGTTCTTGTACTACTCTTTCGATCATTATTTTAGTGTAAAGTGTGAGTGTCTGAAGAAAAATTATGATTGGTTAATATTTAGGGAAATATTAGGAATACTATATTCATAGGGGAAAAAACAATTTGAAGTTCGCTATACGGCCTATACCACATCGAAAGTCAAAGTGAGGGAGGGAACTTGTGAATGCTTAAAAAACGGCAAATTTCCTTGAAAATGAAAGTGGTTGGTCTATAACCCCATAAAGCTTCATGTTGATCTTTGTTTAACTAGCTAGTTTTGGAGCTGATATATTCTTACAGTCCTTGAGTCTAATATCTTAAGAAAATTATCTATCACCATCATTTAAAGTAAGACCCAAAACTATCCACATATTTGACAAAGTTAGGCTTCATAGAAGGCAAAACTTAGCATCAATAAGTTGATTCTTTTATTACTGCTAATTATACAAAGATGTGGTACAAAAGCACATATTAGTTACTTTTCTTGCAATGCGCAACAGAACCTGGTAAAGCTGTAAGTTGACTATTTTGGACCTGTGTTTATACTTCAGCTCTCATCATCACTTCAGTTTGAATACTGGAAATTGTGTGAAATTGTTATTTTATTGATCATGTTACATTACTGGGTTCCACACTCGCTATTAAGCTACCAAACAATTCCAGGATTGAGGATGCAAGGTTTGGATATAGATAAAAAGTTCAATTCATCTTCAAAGAATAACACCTTAATCAAACAAGGTTTCGAAATGTTCATCCACTATCCTAAACAAACAAAACTGTCTGGCAAAAGAGGCACTTGCCATCTACAGAATTTGTTCATCCATTAAGATTGACTTGTAGAACCCATGTAAACGATGACTGTTCCTTCCAAGACGATCAACTTGCCATCTACAGAATCTAAGGAAGAAGATTAAAGAGACGAGATCCAGCTCAAAAGGGTTACAAAATATCAAGCATGCATGATGCATCAACACTTCTAAAGGGAATAGAATAAGCTATTATAGAACAAGTGAAACAACTGGTAGAGAAATAATGCTTATTAGTTGACCAACTGAAAACAAAAGGCAAGCACATAACAATTCAAGCCATCATAAACTATGATACCGTCAGAACTCTAATTTCAGATGACAGATTCATAAAATACAAAAAACAACTAAATCCAATTATAGACATTGAAAGTACCTTAGATATTTCTGGGTACATAAAGACTCTAACTTTGTCTCCCTGCAAAATGTGCGAAATCTTTACTAAGCCACAAATCTTACAAGTAGGAAAACTTAAAATAAAAAAGTCTAGCGACTTGGAAACCATCAAGGTACCATGGACTTGGGAGGTAGGTTAGAGGTGAACTTTGCTCTAACAACACCACTGTTTCCGTGAGGCCGGGTGACCTTGACCCAGATGCAGCAATAACGTGATCCATTGGTCTTCACATTAGCCTTGTAGAGATGTAAGCCAATCGCTTTCCAGCAAACCATGCAACGTCTTCCTTGGTGTTCACTCCTTCAATCTGGATCAATGAGGAGTTGGGGTACTGGTTGGCCTTCGACCTAATTCACAAGTTTAACATTTATCTTATCAGCAAATACAATCTGCTAGTGAAACCTTTGACATAAAAATTGTCCACATTTTCATTTCATTACAGCTTTACTAATTATTCCACTGGTAACACCTATTGTAGTTACTCAAGTTGTCATAAATATACACTAAGAATAATACAGAGATACAAAATTCATCAAATTTGTATAGTATATTTACCTCTTGTAACCAAAGATGGTTCCTCAGATTTAGAGTCTGCAAAAACAGGGATGGCCAAATACAAAACATCAGATCGAATATACAGCTGGCTCCATGAACATAATCAATAAATGAATTAAATTAAACCTACAAGCTCGAACAACTGACGGTGAAACCAGTTCTCAGCTTCGCAACCAAGCATGATATCGTAATCAGAAACGCAAATACTCAAAGGAAGATAGCTCAAACTAGAGATGGAAAGATCAAAAATTTACTTGACGCACTCTCCTTGGAGTTCCTTTACCATTTTGTCGGATTGGACTGTACAAATACATATCAAATACATGGTTCTTAAACTGTACAAATACATATCAAAGACACAAATTTCTTTGCCATAATCAATACCACCAATAAACAAAACTATATATCCATGCTTTGGATTTTTTAGGTCTCTACGCAATATATCCATATTGGAAGCTGTGTGCTCCGAATTAACCAATCTCTAGGGCTAGTTAGATGTTCAGAAGATCAGAATTGAGAACAGAAATCATTACCTTCAATACTCGTTGTCTAACCAAGTACTACTGCAATCTGCATATATCACCCTATGTATCAACCCTAAGTGTCAGCTTAAACGTACCTGAACACAATCAAACAAATGCAGTAGCAAGATCAGCTCATACATTGAATCATGTTCACTAGATCGAATCTCTGAAGGTCAACAATCATGTTCACTAGATCGAAGATCACTCCTATTACAAACACATTGAATCCCTACTTACCTCCGTCCCAAGGGGTGTCATCAGGCATGGTGAATTGAAACAGAAACAAAACACAATCAATCCAATATGAAAATGAAGAACTTCACAAACTTCTAATGAAGTAATGAACTCTTACCCAAATATGACAGCATTCCATAGAAGTATACTGTTATCTTGAGGAGCAGCACTGATTCCAGCAGGAGGGTCTTGCTGCAGCCTCTCCCTCATAAGTCTCTTTCTCGAAGGAGTCGTCATCCCCTCCTCCTCCTTGCTTCAGCTGTATCGAAACACAGTAGCAGAAATGAGAAATCCCATTTCAGTTCGCGATCAATTCCAGAAACCTCACCAAAAATTAATCCAAACCAGGAACACCCCAGATCCAGAAAAGGAGCTGAACAATCGGGCAAGTGTTCCACCAGTGGCCAGCGATCGGCACAACCATCTTCTTCCGCTGTTTTAGATCTGGGTCGACTCGCTGGAAGACGTCGGCGTTGCCCGGGATTGGAGCGGCCGGAGATGTCAGCAGTGGTCGGGATTGGAGCGGCGGTGGTCGGGATTGGAGTGACGGTGGTCGGGATTGGAAGGAACGCTGGTCGGGAACACATGCAGAGAGGATCGGAATGGAAGGAACGGTGGTCGGGGATTGGAAGGAACGGTGTCGGTGGGGTGGGAAGATATAATGGATTGATATGAAATTAATTCAAGTTGATATGAAGATAATGGGAAGAGAATGGAAGAGTGTCGGTGGATAACGGGAGGGTGGGTTAATTCAGCTTAGAAAGTTAAAAGTTAATTCTGCAATTTTGTATAATAATAGGTACTAAAATGTAATATGTCCTGTGTGAAATAAAATAATAATAAAATTAATTAATTTAATCCTATTTAATTCAAAAGCTTGAGATTTGTTGATTGAACGGACGGATCAGATCGCGACACGCAAGCGGGTGCATTCGGTGCACCCACTAGCTGGGTGCACTGGAGTGTTTTCCATAATTACATAGGATGAAATCGACGAATAAAACGTATGATTCTAAAACCCTTCGTATGTCACCATACTCTTTGCGATACCTTCTCAATTTATCTCCATGGCCAACTCCTAGTATCCTACCTCCGATAATTCTCTCCATTGGTGTGCAGATGTGTCCAGATTTAACGTCACTAAGATGATAGTTGAAATGGAAGGACTCAAAATGCAAATTGGTCAAAGTATGAGGGGGTAAAAAGAGCAATTTATAGTATAGGGGGCTATTTGTTAAGTTGGCAAAGTAGAGGAGGAAAAGTGCTATTTTCCCTTTTTAACTATAAGTTTAGTGGTCGTTTAGACGGTTACATTAAAACTAGATAATATACATTCTTCAGTTAAGTTATTATATTAGTGATAACTAGCTGTTTGCCCTGTTGGCGGGTCGCAACTTGTGAAATATATAGTTTTGATTATCGTTTAGAAAAATGAATAAATAATTTGGAGATAAAAATAGCATTCTAATTAGGAAAATTTGCCACTCTTATCCATAATTTATAACACGTTAATCTCGATGTTCTTTATTTCATTATTCCTATAATATAAAAGTTATTATTGTAAATTCTAAATCGTAAAATTCATATAAGAAAGAGA
Organism: Linum lewisii; assembly: GCA_034768395.1. Classification (NCBI taxonomy): domain Eukaryota; kingdom Viridiplantae; phylum Streptophyta; class Magnoliopsida; order Malpighiales; family Linaceae; genus Linum; species Linum lewisii. The sequence goes on from CM068299.1 coordinate 11,508,193, forward strand.
AACGGATATTCATCAGCTTAAGTAGACTCCTTTAAACAAAAGTGGTGGCGGAGCTTTTTCGTGTTGTCGTGTCATGAAGTTAAATTGCAACATATGTTTACTCAACAATATGTAACTATTCAAATTATTATTTTCTTTTTGTGAAAGTTTCCAACTATTAATAAATTTATTTTTAATATTTTGCTAAGTATGTGATTAGTTATAGATAGAATTTTTTTTGGAAGAATCAATAGAAGGGTGTTAGAAACTCAATCATCTAAAAAATATGTTAATTTTGGAAAATTATACTATCACTTTACCCCTCAATGTACACATTTTTTTAAAAAAATTCTAACTTATTATTTTTTATTCTCTGATGCTATTTATTTAATATCCTAATATAAAATAACTAATAAGTTCAAAGATAGATTTTCTATATTTTAGTATTTTTTATATTTCAAATACATAAGTATTTCTTTTAAGAAAAATATATCACCTCAATCGAGGCGATCTCGTCTAGAAAGATTTAAGGTGTAAGTTTGAAAATGATGATAAATGCATAATTAGTTATTTTATTAGTATTACTATGGTGAAATCACCTGTTCAGGAGATTTAAGGTTTTACAGTTACGATTTTTTATGGTTAAAGTTTAGAAAATTAAGGGTTTAAGATGTAAAACTGAGTTTATGAGTTTACGATTCAAGTATTTGGACTTTAGATAGTTAATATCAAAATTTTATATTAAACATGTTAATATAAAAACTAATAGTAAAATTCATCCAAAAAAAGTAATTTTAATTAATGCTACAATTATATTCCAAAAGTATTAATTCATATAAGTTTGCATATTAGATTATCTTGAATGTCATAGTATGATTTATTTTAATACTTGTATAAAATATTTTAAAAGGGTCAAAAACATTGGCGGTCATTTAATTAGGGGTCATGTAACAGCGTGGTCACCTAACTATGTTTTGTAATAGCGTGGTCATCTAAGTTTGTAAATCGTAACCGATAGGCATCTCCGTCGATTTTATACCAATCTCTAGTGAATTTGCCATCTCCGTCCCAAGGGGTGTCATCAGGCATGGTGAATTGAAACAGAAACAAAACACAATCAATCCAATATGAAAATGAAGAACTTCACAAACTTCTAATGAAGTAATGAACTCTTACCCAAATATGACAGCATTCCATAGAAGTATACTGTTATCTTGAGGAGCAGCACTGATTCCAGCAGGAGGGTCTTGCTGCAGCCTCTCCCTCATAAGTCTCTTTCTCGAAGGAGTCGTCATCCCCTCCTCCTCCTTGCTTCAGCTGTATCGAAACACAGTAGCAGAAATGAGAAATCCCATTTCAGTTCGCGATCAATTCCAGAAACCTCACCAAAAATTAATCCAAACCAGGAACACCCCAGATCCAGAAAAGGACTGAACAATCGGGCAAGTGTTCCACCAGTGGCCAGCGATCGGCACAACCATCTTCTTCCGCTGTTTTAGATCTGGGTCGACTCGCTGGAAGACGTCGGCGTTGCCCGGGATTGGAGCGGCCGGAGATGTCAGCAGTGGTCGGGATTGGAGCGGCGGTGGTCGGGATTGGAGTGACGGTGGTCGGGATTGGAAGGAACGCTGGTCGGGAACACATGCAGAGAGGATCGGAATGGAAGGAACGGTGGTCGGGGATTGGAAGGAACGGTGTCGGTGGGGTGGGAAGATATAATGGATTGATATGAAATTAATTCAAGTTGATATGAAGATAATGGGAAGAGAATGGAAGAGTGTCGGTGGATAACGGGAGGGTGGGTTAATTCAGCTTAGAAAGTTAAAAGTTAATTCTGCAATTTTGTATAATAATAGGTACTAAAATGTAATATGTCATGTGTGAAATAAAATAATAATAAAATTAATTAATTTAATCCTATTTAATTCAAAAGCTTGAGATTTGTTGATTGAACGGACGGATCAGATCGCGACACGCAAGCGGGTGCATTCGGTGCACCCACCTAGCTGGGTGCACTGGAGTGTTTTCCATGTAATTATATATACTTATATTCTCAATTAAAAAATGCTTAGTAAGCTAATACATGGCTATTGGAGCTAAAGTGGTGTACTAAATGTTCACCAATTAACGTCATGAAGAAGATAGTTGGAATGGAAGGAACCAAAATGCAAAGTGGTCAAAGTAGAAGGAGTAAAAAGAGCGATTTATAGTATAGGGGGTATTTGTTAAGTTGGAAAAGTAGAGGGGGCAAAGTGCTATTTTCCCTTAGAAAAAGGAAAATAGCAATTTGCCTCCTCTATTCTCCCAAATAGCTATACTACAAATTGCTCTTTTTACCTCCTATTATTTTAGTCACTTTACTTTTTGGCTCCTTCAATTTCAACTCCCGTCTTCTTAACGCTTAATTAATGGGCATAATTAATGTGTATTCAACACACCACATCAACTCTAATAACTATGGCTTACTAAGCATTTTTAACTAGGAATATAAATATATATAATTACATAGGATAAAATTGACGAATAATTAAACATGTTTTAAAACTCTTCATATTTCACCATATTCTTCGCGATACCTACCTCACCCAATTTGCCTCCCATACCAATTTTTCGTCTACTATCTCCGATATCTCTCTGTTGGCATGCAGATGTGTTCAAATTAACGTTAAAAAGACGAAAGTTGGAACGGAATGACCCCAAATGCAAAGTGGCTAGAGCAGGAGGGGTACAAAAAGTGATCTATAGTGCATGGGCTATTTGTTAAGTTAGCAAAATAGAGCGATGAAAATATTATTTAAAAAAAATGTACATGAACACTTGTCTTTTTGTTGTTAATATCGTGTGTACTGTGTGTGTGTTATATAATCTGTTACATTTAATAAGTGTACGTGGTATGTAAGAATGTGTATATTCACCCAAGTCTAAGCAAACCACCTTTGGCAGTTCCCCTGTCCATTCTTTTTCAAAAAAAAAAAACATACTTGTATTTATTTAATAATAATCTTCCCTCATGATTAATAAAATTTGCCCACCTACAAAAGCTATAGTTAGCAACCTTTTTTCTACCCCCCAAAAAACCAGATGGGTGGCTTCAATCCCTCTTCTCCCCATTGAAGAAGCTCTGGTTCAGACTCCACACCACCACTCCTAACATGAGTACCTACTATTAACTCCTCCTTTCCTTCTTCTTCTTCTTCTTCTTCTTCTTCTTCATCATTCAAATTACTCTGTTCATCTCCTCTGTTTTCCTACATTCTGTTCCATTAGTACTGTTACCAATTTATGTGTTTGCTGGGTTTGGATTCAGGAGGAGGAAGAGGGATATACATTCTGTACGAGGATGTCAAGTCATGTCCATATGAAGATGTTCATGTTCTTTGGTCTATACTGGTAGACTCTCATGATCCTCCTAATCTCCTTCTACAACAGCCGCACCAAAGAATGAGAAGCAACAAAGGGAGATGAATCATCACAACTCCCTCCTATACCAGTCAGTACAGATTACAGCGTTAGTAAACACTATAAGATCCATTCAGATGCAACAGTTCTTGACATGGTATATGAGCCTAATTAATCCCCCCACCTTTGTACATAATATAACCATATTTATTATGATGTTGTGTATACAGTATACATCCTATATTTTCATAGCCATCCTTTTGTGGTTTTGCTTCCCTGGCTTGTTGGGGTTAACTTACTTGTCCCGCGGTGAAAAGGTTAATTACATATTATAGAGCAACAGATTTTCTTCCTTATCCCATGTATGTATGTATGTATGTATATACACACTATAATGAAGCTTCTTCCTTAAACGGAAATGGATTGAAAGGGAAGAATGGTGGGTAAAAAAGAGGACAGTGAGGGGTTGCTGTTAGTTTGAGTATCACATTTGCTTCTTGACTCTCTTGAATTGAAATGGTTGTTTTGTCAGTTTCAGCGGTTGAGAGAGAAGGGGTGACGGTTCGTCTATTCTTTTTTCCATGTAACTTACTGAAGTTGACTTGCGGAAAATGATATTTCAATTCCAGACTACACACCCTTTTTAAGCAATACAATATTTACATGCCTACGACACAAAGGTATTCAATTGCTTGGCCAATCCCATGTAATTTGGCTCTCAGATTACCCATTCGAAACTCTAAGAAATTACTTTTACCTAAACTATAACTTCTTATGACAAAGGGACAAAGTAGTATATACTCTTGTTTACTGTTCACACTAGAGGGTGGTTTTGATTTCGTGGGTATCATGATAATGGGTAAAATTCTAAGGAAACGGATGTTACTAGTCGACGAACTTGCAAGGCATATCCTTCAAAATGACCATCCTTGAAAAGAAAAAGTATTAGACAGACGGTCAACCCTCTCCAGTTTAATAATAAAAACTTGGCGTATTGATCAACGACGCTCTTAAGTTACGCTATGTGTTGCTTACTCATTGTCCTTTGTCACTTCTCACTCAGTCCCTTCCCTTGAAAAATTTTGACCAGAATTGTAGAGAAAATAATTAAGAAACAACCACGTGTTTGAGTGTTTACCATATTTTAGTCCAAGCACAGCTACTGTCCACTAACAAAGTCCAGGAAATGCACCCGTGCATGTCGACAACATAAAACATCTCTGGTTAAAGCTTTGGAAACACGTACCGGTACTAATACATTTTGAGTACTTAAAATGGGTTTCAAACTGGCGGAGGTCCTCCTACCAAATCACTCAACTTCGGTTCCTCAAAGCTTAACGTACAATGGCGAACAACAAATCTTTACTTCTTCAGTTCTTCAATTCCACCTTGAATGTCTCCAATTATTTTCCGCCAAACGCCAACACCCTTTTGTCATAATACAAGGCTGCGTGAACATAAAGAAAGTTACTCTGATATTGGTATGAGCTAACAGAACAAATACGCTGTTGTAAGTACACACTTTGTATTTCTGCACCTAGTCATGAGCAGTGATTTGATTTGTGTTGAAGAATATTAGATATTATTCTGTATAGTTATTGTTTCCTTATCAGTCACGTTAGTATCTTCTTGTTTAGGAAGTTTATAATCTCCTAAGTTAGGTAGGTTTCTCTTCCCTAATACTTGTATATATATCCGGTGATTTGCCTATGTTAATATACGAGATTGGCTCTCTAAACCCTAATTCTCTGAATTCAATATGGTATCAGAGCCGCCGGTTCTTTCTTCCGCCGCCGGTAGCTGTGCTTCACTGTCATGACTTCTGGCAGTGATTCTTCTCCTTTTTCTTCTCCTTCTTCTTCACCAAAGCACTCGTCCATCTCTGTGACTATAACTCCAGAGACTATGGCAACCTCAAATAACCCTTCCGACTCTAATAGTGGAGGAATCGCTATCCGTAAATTCAATGGAAGCAACTACCTCCAGTGGTCTCAATCAATCCAGATGTTTATAACTGGACGTTCCAAAGGCGGCTATCTCACTGGCACTTCAACTAAGCCAGGAGAGACTGACCCTACCTTCAATCAGTGGAACAATGATGACAATCAGGTTCGTTTTTGGCTTATTTCAACCATGGAACCTGACATTGGAGACAATTATCTCTTACATCAGTCAGCTAAGGAACTTTGGGATGATGTCAAGTCCACGTATTCAACCCAAGACAACTCCTCTGCCTTGTTCGAAATTGAATCTAAATTATTTAACTTCAAACAAGGAGAGCTGACTGTCACAGAGTATTACAACAAGCTCGTCCGCTCTTGGCTTCAACTTGATCTCTATGAAGCCCTAACTTGGGATACTACTAAGGATGCCAAGACACACCGTACCTTCGTTGAGAAGAAACGTACGGTGCAGCTTCTCTTGGGACTCAATCAAGAGTTGGATGATGTTAAAAGTAGAGTTATGGGAACCAAACCGTTTCCTAGCTTAAAAGAAGCTTTTGCTGAAGTTCTTCGTGAGGAAGATCGACGCCGTCTTATGATTCCAGAGACGAAATCTCAATCTGAAGGTCCCAGCACCGCCCTCATGTCGCAGAACAATAAGAAGGAGGGAATTAAACCTCCTGTTTTCTACTGTGAGCACTGTGGAAAGGCATGGCACACCAAAGAAAAGTGTTATGAGCTAGTGGGAAAACCTGCTGATTGGAAGCCAAGGTCAGAACGTAAGCCTAGAGCTCATGTTGCTGTAAACAAAGCTTCTGAAGAAGAACCTCAGTTCTCCAAGGGGCAGATGGACCTGCTCCAGAAGATGCTTGCTCAAGCCATGAAGCCAAGCACTACAGAGCACCGTGGCTACATCACTAGCCTGTTCGATAAGCAAGGTAACCAACCGAGTGCCCTCTTTTCTCATACTCAGTCAAAAAATTCTTGGATTATGGATTCTGGTACTACAGATAATATGACTGGTTGTAAGGATATTATTCAGAATTTACAACCTTATCCTGAAAACAGAGGAGTTCGTATAGCAGATGGTACTCTAGCTCCTATTGAAGGTGTAGGATTAGTTAGAGTGACTAAGGATCTCACTCTATTCCCAGTTCTCTATGTGCCAAAACTTGACTGTAATCTCCTCTCCATTAATCAAGTTACTCATGATCTGCAGAGTGAAGTTCGTTTCAGCTCTTCTGTGTGTGTGTTGCAGAAGGTGGAGATGGGGAAGATGCTTGGACATGGTGATAAGTGCAATGGTCTGTATGTGCTGAAGGGAATGGAGATAGAGAAGGTGCCTGCTGGTGTTGGTCGAATACAAGCTAATGTAGTAGCTAGTTTGGATAATTTTGAGGATACAGTATCTATGTGGCATTTTCGGTTAGGACACCCGAGTTTCCTGTATCTTGAAAAATTGTTTCCGGATCTATTTATTAATAAGAATGCCAAACACTATCAGTGTGAAGTTTGTCAACTTGCCAAGCAAACTAGGTCTACTTATTCTGGGTTAGGATATCAACCTACTAGACCATTTGCAGTAATTCACAGTGATATTTGGGGGCCAATGAAGGTTCGGAACATCAATGGGGCTAGGTGGTTTGTCACCTTTATTGATGACCACACCCGACTCACATGGACTTTCCTGATGAAGGATAAATCAGAAACCACGAGTATATTTCAGAATTTCCATACCATGATTCGTACACAGTTTCAGGAAAATGTTCAGGTTCTGAAAACCGACAATGCTCGTGACTATTTCAATAGTATTCTCGGCTCTTACCTATCAGAACATGGGATTGTGCATGCTAGCTCATGCGTAGACACCCCTCAGCAAAATGGTTTGGCTGAACGGAAAAACCGCCATTTGCTAGAGGTTGCTCGGGCTTCTATGTTCACACACAGTGTTCCGAAACACCTATGGGGTGAGGCTGTGTTGACAGCCACTTACCTCATTAATCGACTTCCAAGTCGGGTTTTGAACTTTGCAACACCTCGTCAAGTGTTGTTGGAGAAGTTTCCCCACATTGCTAGCTATACCTCTAATCTCTCTCCGAGGGTGTTTGACTGTACGGTCTTCATCCATGTGGCTCCCCAAGATCGTTCTAAACTTGATCCTCGGTCACTCAAAGGGGTTTTCATTGGCTACTCTGCTACTCAGAAGGGCTACAAGTGCTACATCCCTCACACAAAAAGGGTTTACAACACTCGTGATGTCACATTTTTTGAGTCTCAACCATACTTCACACCTGTTGTGATTCAGGGGGAGAATTCTGCTACTGCTAACACCTCCGACTCACAACAGTTTGTGGAGCTTATTGGTCTTGATGACGTTGTGACTGGCAGCGAGGGGGAGTGTCCTCCACCTCCTCCACCTCAGCCAAAGCCTTTACAGGTCTATCAAAGAAGGAATGTGAGGACTGAGGCTGGTATAAATGCAGAAGTAGAAGTAGAAGTGAACCCTGTGGAGGAACATGAAGTTGAAGTTGAGCAGTTGGAAGATGAAATAATCCCTACTGATCTCGATAGACCCATTGCCCTCAGGAAAGGTGTGAGGAACTGTACAAGGTATCCCATTGGAAACCATGTGAGCTATGAGAAGGTTAATGATGCTCATAAAGCTTTTATAACTACCTTAGACAGTGTTGATGTACCAAGGACCATCCAAGATGCTATGAAATCACCAGAATGGAAGCAAGCAGTTTTGGAGGAACTAAGTGCATTGGAGAAAAATGGAACATGGGAAGTGGTAAAGTGTCCTGAAGGAAAGAACACGGTTGATTGCAAGTGGTTGTTTACGGTAAAATACAAAGCAGATGGAAAAATTGAGAGATTCAAGGCTAGACTAGTTGCAAGGGGTTTCACTCAATCATATGGAGTGGATTATGAAGAGACGTTTGCCCCTGTTGCAAAACTCAGCACAGTAAGGGTCTTGTTGTCATTGGCTGTAAACCTTGACTGGCCACTGCATCAACTAGATGTGAAAAATGGTTTCTTGAATGGTGACTTGACCGAAGAAGTCTACATGAATTTTCCTCCTGGTATTCAGAAACCCAAAGAAAACCTTGTCTGCAAACTTAGAAAGGCGTTGTATGGGTTAAAGCAGTCCCCTAGGGCCTGGTTTGACAGGTTTACTAAAGCTGTAAAGGATGGAGGCTATTACCAGTGCCAAACAGATCATACACTGTTTGTCAAACACTCATCCAAGGGGAAGATGGCCATCCTAATTGTATATGTCGATGACATTATAATTACAGGAGATGATGTTGAAGAAATCAAGAGGTTAAAAGCTCAGCTTGCTCATGAGTTTGAAATAAAAGATTTGGGGCAGCTAACATACTTTCTGGGAATGGAGGTCTTAAGATCAGACCAAGGAATTACCATTTCACAAAGAAAGTATGTCCTTGATCTACTGAATGACACTGGAATGTCAAACTGCAAACCAGTGGATACACCTATGGAGCAGAACAAGCAGTTGAGCAAAACTGATGATATACCATCAGTTGATAAGGGAAACTACCAACGTCTAGTTGGCAGACTGATCTACCTAGCTCACACTCGGCCCGACATAGCCTTTGCAGTGAGTGTAGTAAGTCAGCACATGCACTGTCCTAATGAAGAACACATGGAGATGGTGGTAAGGATCCTAAGATACCTTAAGAAGTCCCCTGGAAAGGGAATTCAGTTCAAAAAGACTACTCGTCGTGATGTACTCATGTATACGGATGCTAGTTGGGCAGGTGAGCTTACTGACAGAAAGTCTACTTCTGGTTACTGCAGTTATATCTGGGGAAATCTTGTAACCTGGAGAAGCAAGAAACAGAATGTGGTTGCCAGAAGCAGTGCTGAAGCTGAATATCGTGCCCTTGCACTTGGAATATGTGAAGGAATATGGTTAAAAAGAGTGTTAGAAGAACTCAAGGTTGATTATGAAGGTCCTATTCTCCTATTATCAGATAGCCAAACTGCAATCAGCATTGTTCGGAATCCGGTTCACCATGACCGCACCAAACATGTGGAGGTGGATAGGCATTTTATTTCTGATAATGTAGCTAAAGGAATTGTTCAAGTTGAACATGTTCCCTCCAAGCAACAAACTGCAGACATTCTTACAAAGGCTCTACCACGAGATGTGTTTGAGTTTCTATCTTCCAAGCTTGACATGATCAACATTTACACCAAGCTTGAGGGGGAGTGTTGAAGAATATTAGATATTATTCTGTATAGTTATTGTTTCCTTAACAGTCACGTTAGTATCTTCTTGTTTAGGAAGTTTATAATCTCCTAAGTTAGGTAGGTTTCTCTTCCCTAATACTTGTATATATATCCGGTGATTTGCCTATGTTAATATACGAGATTGGCTCTCTAAACCCTAATTCTCTGAATTCAATAATTTGTTCTTTCCTAATTGAGTTGTTAACTCTTGTCATTCATCCTTCTCCACGTTTTCCATTTGCATTGACATATTCCATTTTACAGAGTGAAGAACATGGATATCCCAAGATTCTTAAGAGCTATAAAAGGATTTTGACATTGAAGACTGAAAAGTCTACTAGAAGAAACTACGAATTACATCTAGAATCATCCTAGGTTCACCAAGGCGAATTTGAAGTGACATCAGAACAAACAACAATGTTGAACCAGAGACAACTCAGACAGGTATGAAGATGCTTTAAGAATTGCCATTCTTCTTTAGCATATAGGGAACTGTTCCCCCTCACACCTGACTTTCATTCCACAGAAAACTTATAGAGTCATCAGCCAGGACCCTGGATCCGAGACTTGACATCTAATTCTCCTAAGATAGCCATATTGAACAATTAAGACTCACCTGCAATGTATTACTCGTTCCAATAAAATTCAGCATTATAAGGCAGATGGGGGTGGATTTTCGACCACACTCGGCAGCCAATCTTTGAAGTAGGTGTGGCAGCTTGTCTCGGCAGGAGAAAGGGCTGAAAGGGGAGTTACAGTAATCTGAAACACAAAATAATAGCAAGTTGGTGGCCTTCAAAATTTCAATACTAAATTTCAGAGATAAGAGGAAGAAATTAAATCATGATTCGTACATATCCTTCTTTAAGATATTTGTGGTCGGTATCATCTTCAATTATTTGTGCTCCTCGTACCTGAGAGATCAAATCCAAGTCAACAAGTCTAGTTGAAATGTCCACTGATGAAAAAAACAAAGTGGCAGCAAAACAGCATGCTATTGATCATTAAGGATCAACTAGCATCCTTTTCTGCAAAGAGGATAGAAATTAGAAAGAGCACAAATGGTATAGAAACCAGGTAGTTCATCTTATATTCAATTGTGTGACCATTAAGCTTGTTTGGTGAAAGAAAAGATCCCCTTCTAAGCAACAAGAAGGATACAATACTTCGGTAAATAGAATAAAAAACAAGTAATTACTTCTCTTTTGAAGACGAGATCTCCTTCTGATGCATCTGACGTGTTGGCCTCCGTTTGTGTCACAGGGTCTGTATCCATTGTCATTGTGGACAACATTTTCCCTCCTTTTGCAGCGGAAGTAACTTGTTTCCATCCCATTCTAAATATGCTTTTACTTTGTCTTGTGAGCTTATACCCCTTTTATTTGAACAAGAAACAAACCCCAGCAATACAAACAATCAGGTTTAAAATATACATTTGAAGACATAGTGGCAGCTACATGATATCAGACCACTTAGTCAGATGTAACAATTTAGCATTTAAAGTGCAAAAGAAAAACTTTTAATTCAGTGTCTCCCTTTCCTTGTCCAGAGTGTCCACAGTCATCATACTAACATAAAATGAATTCCAAGTCTCCACTCCTCAGACATATTAGTAGGCAATAAAATCAAATTTCATGAAAAAAATAAAGAATGTAAGATTATCCTCTCTAAGTTCCACATTTCAAGGTTTTATATCTTGGAAAAATTACCTTATGCTGGGACACATTTGTCGGCAAATCTATGTTTAAGAAGCAACCCGATGGATACTTTTTATTTCCAACTTCAACAAGAACGCCTGTTATGATTGGTATGCAAGCCTCAGCAGCAAGGGTGTATTCTTCGACACAGCTCTTACCCCAACCCTATAGATGCAGAATAGTAGACATGAACAACCCTATTAATTGATACCACAAAGATGAACAAAAATTGAAGATCAAAGCGCTCATTTAGTATAGACAAACGAAAAAAATAGTAAATTTACCAGTCATAAGAGACAGAGATAGAGGGTATGTCATTAAAGAAGGCCTCACGAGCACCCGCAACTGTCCCAGAGTAGACACTGCCATTCCAAAGAAATAATCATCAGTACGTATATGCAATAATCTTAGTCCGGCAGTGATTACATGAATTCCATGTCTTTGCTAGCTGGCAACATTAACAGAAGCAAGTGTAACTGAATCATACATGTGATAACCGCAGTTGCTCCCCATGTTTATGCCACTGACTACCTGTTTAAATCAACATGAAATACATGCAAACTTTAAGCAACAATATATAAGTAACAGATACTTCGGTGAATTATCAAGAGCACAGGCATTAATCCACCACACAAGAGTTGTAAGCACAAGGCCCCATCACGAAACATAAAAAGGACTAGACATCTAATTTCCAGCCTGACTCCATGCCATTTCAAATTCAACATGAGGTAAGCGTTCATTGCCTAGTCACGGCAAGCACCAAGGAGGCACAAGAATGTTAACTTGACAAGCTAGTAGAGACATCATACAGACCAGAGCAAAGGATAAGAACAACCGAGCAAGACATAGGCCATGCAGTATGAAACTGAACTGAATCACCAACAGCAATTTTCTAAACAATAGTTCTCCAGCAAGAAATGAAAGCAATAGAGTTACCATATCAGGAACAGAAGGAAAGAGCGCTTTGGAGATTCCTAAAGACGTACAATCAGCCGGCGTTCCTGCACAAGACATTCCAAACTTCAATTTCCCGTATATTATGGAGATCAAGCGCCAGAAGTTGGAACTGGAGAGAAAAAAGAAGCGCCTGTATAAATTTCGGACCAGAAACTGCGTAGGCCGTGGCTCCATCAATTGCCACTCGCCGAGCTGAAATTGGATGCCGCCAAGTAATACTATGACTGACAGCGGATTTCTCTCTGCAATTTTGTTTAGCTCGTCAGCAGATAAAGAGCCGATAAAACTAGCGCAGCCAATCACTAAATTCACAAGCAATACGCATCCATTCTCTGCATATGTACAATAAGATCAATGCTCCTCGCATGACTTTCAAATCATTAGTCCTACGCTCACAGCTCGGAATTTCCATCGGAATAATATGCTTACTGCTAAAATCAAAAGACTACTTGCAGGCGGGAAGGACGATGAAGAAAACGAAGACACAAGAAAAAAACGTACGAATCAGGAGCGCAGACCAGTACGTGGAAGCGACGAGTGGAGACCAGGACTCGGACCAAGGATCGGAGTCCAGGTGCATCGATTCCGTCGTCGTTGGTGACCATGACAGTCGGGAGGGATGATCGGAATCGGAAACGGCATCAGAGTTACCCATTATCGACAGCGATGAAACCACGCAACGAGACGGAAGGGCGTGCTGAGAGCAGGAGTAATCAGTGTTGTTTGGGGAACTGAGAGAGTGGAATAGCAAATGAGGGAAATGCGTGTGTTTGGCCAACGCGCAACTCGGAAATTTGGCTGCGAATATTCGCGCTCGGTTCGTTCGGAAAGTTGCGTTTGGTTCGTACTGAAAAAGTGATGTACCCAAACGGGAAGAATAATTTAGGAGCATTTTCTTCCCCTATACTATAATATTTTTTTTTTAATTTAACAAATAATAATGTTTGAGGAAGTGATTAATTTTGCTCTCATTTTGCAGTAAGTCTTCCGATTTTAAGTTGGGGTACGCTGAAGAGGACAAGCCTGACGTGTTAAAGGCTGGAATGTTGTTCTTGCACTTGTCGTTTCTACTTTCTACCAATTAGTGAACGTTTAAAGTTTGGAGAATTTGTTTATTAAAATTTGTGTTTTGTTTTGGTGAAAGAATCTAGTTTCTTAGTGTAAACCGTCCTAATCGCCTTAGAAATGTCTGACAGTTGTAAGTTAAGTGGTCGTTTTGGATTTGCATCAGTGGGGTGTTGTAAAACCAGATCATGACCAGTTAATTCTAAAGTTTGCATAATTTTGATAAAATTTATATAGGGGTTGTTTGGGTAGGTGATTTGAGAGTAGATGATTTTAAATGTCTAAATAATTTAAATAGCATGGGAATTATGGTATCCTTGTTATTTGAAAATTAGAAGGTTTGAATGGGTGATTTGGAGAGATTGTTCAATGGGAAAATTCATGAAATAAAAAAATTAAAATTAAAATTTGTTTCATTAAAGATCAAAATAGGTCTATAATTAATTCTCATACCAATCTTATATTGTTAATTCGGGGGCAAATGCGTAAAAATACTCTCAAATCTCTTCCTCCATCTTCAAATCTCCACCCTTTAATGAAGATTTTAAAATCTCCTCCAAATCACTTCGAGCCCACCATTAGGTTTCCAAATCACCCACAATATCCAACATTATTTTACATTCAAACAACGAGGTGTTAACTTTTTTGGTATCTTAAGTTTGACCGAAATCCATTTTGGTACACTACGTTACAAAAGTTACAATTCAGTCATGATCATTTCAGGAAATTTCAAAACGGTATTTCCATCCAACTCCATCCAAATTTTTCGTTAAATGTTGACGTGGCAGCTGACTCATACATCCCAATCGGCTTGAGATCAGGCTCCAACCTTTTTTCAGCCATTAGATCACCTTTGACCCTTTGACCAATCCAATGGTCTAGATTGTTAGGGGTATTTAGGACTTTACACATATCATTTAATTTTTATATTTTAGATTAAATATATTAATTTTTAGTGACAGCCCTCCGGCAACCGGTCAATCGTCGGTGAATTTTCCGGCGACCGGCCGCCTTCCCCGGTGACTTTTCCGGCGACCGAACGTCGTCGCCGGCAACTTTTCCGGCGAGACTCCGGCGATGTTTTTTTTTTTTTTTGCTTTCACAATTTTTTTTTTCAAAAAAAGTTGTTAATATCTTTTTTCTGCTAACTAGTTAACAGTATTTTTTTAACTGATAACTAGTTAACATGATTTTTAACTGATAACTAGTTAACATGATTTTTAACTGATAACTAGTTAACATCATTTTTTGTTTGATAACTTGTTATCATATTTTAACCTGATAACTAGTTAACAATATTTTTTTATTGATAACTAGTTAAAATATTTTATTGATAACTAGTTAACAGTGTTTTTTTTAATAACTTGTTAACAGATTTTAACCTGATAACTAGTTAACGAATAATCATATAATCAAAATTTTAACGAGATTTTTTGTTAACATGTTATCTAACTAGTCATGTTTTTTTTTACCTAGTTAACTAGTTAACAGTTTTAGGTGATAACGTGTTATCAACATTAGTTAACAGGTTATTCTGATGTTAACTAGTTAACGAATTAGCATAATTAGTTAACTAGATAACTTATCGAGTTAACTAGTTAACATCATGACTAAAATAACTAGTTAACATGGTTTTTAAACTGATAACTAGTTAACATCATGACTAAGATAACTTTTTAACATTTTTTTAAGATGATAACTAGTTAACCAATCGATTTAACTAGTTAACCAATCATGTTAACTAGTTATCTAATCAAGTTAATTAGTTAACTAATCGTGTTAACTAGTTATTTTGTTTTTAATTAGTTAATTTATCGAGTTAACTAGTTAACATTACGATTGGATAACTAGTTAACGAGGGTATTTAGTTGATGACTAGTTATCAAAAATTGTTAACTAATTATACGAACTAGTTAACACAGTATTCGAGAACCAATTTATATTAGTTAATATTATAATTGGATAACTAGTTATCAAAACTTATTAACTAATTATACGAACTATTAACACATTGTTCGGCAACCAATTTATATAGTTCAAAGATTATTCAAATAATGCCAACAATATAAAAATAGTGACTAAAAATGTAACTTTTAATACTATGTAATCAAATTATCTATAACTTACAATATAGTGACTAAATTGCAATTACCACAATTAACTCACTAAACAATTAGGCAGCAGAGCCTCCGCCAATTACGGCAATTACGACAATTGCCTCCACGGCCTCCGCCCATCGTCGGATTCCCATCCGACGTCCGCCAGGTACTCCTCCATTCCACCACTGGCGCCCTCCACGACCTCCGCCCAAATAGCATCCTCGTCGACATGACCACATCAGAACCCTCCCTCGCCGTCGAGATCGTCGCCGCCGCATCAGCCAAACAATACCACTCAATCGACGCGCCGGTCTCCGGCCCTATCTCCACGGCCTCCGCCTAGACAGGACAGCATCCTCGTCGACATGACAACATCAGAACCCTCCCTCGCCGTCGAGATCGCCGCCGCCGCATCAACACTGCCACTCAATCGACGCGCCGGTTACTCCTATTTTTTATGATTTTAATAAAATGACAGATTTGCCCTCCCTGTTTTTTGGTTGGACCCGGTCCAACCTTTAAAGGTTGGGTCCGGATCCTGAGCCCATTCCAATCAGCTAAAATATTAATAAAATAATTTTTATTAATTTTAAATTAAAATAAATCTATTTTAATTAAAATTATTATTAAAAAAAATAATTTCTAAACCCTCTCTCCTCCCTCCTCCCCCCACCTCCCCCCACCTCCTCCCTTCCTCCTCCTCCCATCCACCTCCGACCGTCCTTCCTCTTCCCCTCCACCTCCAACCGTCCTCCTCCCCCCCCCCCCCCCTACCTTCGACTGTCCTCCCTCCACCTCCGACCCTCCTCCTCCCTTCCACCTCCGACCCTCCTCCTCTTCCTCCATTCCGCCTCCGATCCTCCTCCTCCGACCTTCTTCCTCCCCCTCCCTCCTCCTCTTCCTCATCGAAACAAAAGTACTAAAACGTTTAGATCTACAACAAAAAGTACTAAAATGAAAAAGTGGTGAAACGTTTAGTACTGAAATGTTTAGATCTAGATTTTCGATTGAGGACTTCTGAGGAAAGAAGAGATGAGGAGGGAGGAGGAGGAGAGAAGGAGGAGGAGGAGAAAGAGGAGAAGGGGAAAATGATGGAGAAGGGAGGAGGAAGGAGAGAGGAGAAGGAAGGAGGGAGGAGGAGGAGGGGAGGAGGGAAGACGGTCGAAGATAGAGGGGGAGAGGAGGAGGCAGGATGGTCGAAGGTGGAGGGGGGGGGGGAGAGAGGGAAGGTCGGAGGTGGAGGGAAGGAGGGAGGACGGTCGAAGATGAGGGGAGGAGGAAGAGGACAATCGGAGGTGGAGGGGAGGAGGAGGGAGGGAGGAGAGAGAGATGGGTTTAGAAATTAATTTTTAAATTTTTTATTTATTTTAATTTAAAATGTAACTATTTTAATTTAAAAAGCACTTGTTTTAATTTAAAAAGTATTATAATATTAAATTAATAAAATAATAATTTTAGCTAACCGGGATGTGTGACTCAACTGTCATGTCAGCATTTAACGGAAAATTTGGATGGAGTTGGACGGAAATACCATTTCAAAATTTCTTGAAACGATCGTGACTGAATTGTAACTTTTGTAACATAGTATACCAAAATGCGATTTCGGTCAAACGTAATGTACCAAAAAAGTTAACACCTCTTCAAACAACATATTTTCCCCAAATCTCTAGGGTAGGGATTTGGACCCCAAATCACCCACAATCTCCACCTAGGCTTGACAATGGGTAGGGTAGGGTCAGGGTATGGGGTCAACCGTACTCTTACCCTCAGGGTAAAACTTTGGAAAGTACCCAACCATTTACCCTACGAGTTTTCAACTGTCCTACCCTTACCCTACCCTACAAATACCCATAGGGTTCGTGGGTACCCTAGATATTTTAATATATTCTTATAACACAATTTTATCGATAAATACCAAAACACATCATTCTCAACCACATAAATAAAATGAAAAATATTATATAAGCACTAGATATATATAAATTAGTCAATAAAGTAATGTTATACAAATATTACGATCAATTTCTCTATCATCATCATTATACATTCTAAATCAAAACTTGAATAATGTGTAAGTAAATAATTAATGGTTATAATGTGCATTTATACTAGTTAATTGTGAATCATCTCACGAATCAACCGCTAACAATAGTTTGTTTGGTAATTTTACATAAAAATACTTAGATTTATACTGAGGTTAAGGGTAGGGTATTTTGCGGGCAGGGTTTTGATCATATCCTTACCCTACTTTTTCAACTAAAAGAATATCCTTACCCTACCCTTACCCAGTCAACACAGGGTATCAGCTAATGTAGTTTTTGATTCATTCTCGAAAGAACATGGAAAATAAACTAACCCCATCTATGCAGGAAGGTACTGCATATTATTATATCTCAACAAGAATCAATCCAATAACTTACTGCATAATTATGTTACAAGCTATTACTACTGAATCTTCCTAAGTTTCATTATACACATGATAAAAAAATTACTATATACCACCCTCCCAAACATTACTAAACATCATACACATACATACCAGTTCTGGTTATGCAGAAAGCGCCCATTCTAGCTGCAAGCGGAAGGGGCTCAGAGTCCCAATGACCGAGTTAGTCGCTTCCTATATCTTGATGTTGCTGATTTCACTTTCCAAAATGTGCTTCTCAACGTAGTGTCAACTTCCAGCACTTGTAGCAACTCTAATTCCTCAATCCCATGTACCCCGATCGCATTCGAGTGCTTTTAATTCCCGTAGATTCTTGGCACCACATAGGTTCAACTCCTTGATAAAATAGCAATCAGAGACTACTAGCTTTTGCAGCGACTCCAATTTTTCGAGGCCTCTAATCTCAGTTAGTTTATGGCAGCCCTCAACATTTAATGTCTCCAGATGTGCAAGCCTAGACAAATCAGGCAACTTATTGATCGCCTTGATATTGATAGGGAAATCTGGAATTTCTTTGGGCGACATGTCATCTGGAGTGCCCCAGCCTTCCCCATACCTTAACTCCTGCAGTTTGCAGAAGTGGGACAGTGACAATGGCAGTAATTTTGTTGAACCCGCAGTCCTTTGCAATGATAAAACCTGAAGTGATTCGAGAGGTTCAAGTCCCTCAACCTTTGCTAAACAATCAGGTGCTTCTATTTCCAGAAACGTCAAAGACTCCTTTAATCCTGCCAGACCTTGGATTTCTGTGAGACACTCACAGCCAACAATGCTAAGACTTTTTAACTTGGCCAGATTGGATACATCGGGGAACTTCCCCACTACGCCACAACGATTCACAACCAATACTGTAAGCTGCACAAGATTCTCAAGCCCGTCCAGACTTTCCAGATTCTTGACTTCACATAGATGCAGGGTGGCCAACATTTTGAGTTCCCCAAGACCAATAATCTCGTGCACGCTAACCATTTGGAGCCGTAGTTCTGTGAGATTACTGAGATTTGCAAGACTGGGCAGAGTCTCCAGAAAGTAACAGTAAGAAGAAATATCAAGTCGATCTAGAGATGATGGGAGGGCAGGAGGATCTAGAGACGATTGCAGTAGCAGACTAGTATGAGATGATGATGAACAGAACTCAAGAGTTAAAAGTCTTCAACTTTGGTAGCCTCCATAAATCTGCTGGAATTTCAATCTCGCGACAACACGAATATTGTAGCTCCTCCAACTGGTGGAGATCCAGTAGGTTGGGAACAGTTGGGCAGGAGATTGACAGACATTTTAAACTCGTGGGGATATCTTCTCTTACTATCGGATGTGAGGTCAAGTCCAAGATCTCCAGAGATGATGATTTAGTAATACCAGCAGGAATTTCACTGAAGGCACAATTCGTGAGAACAACCTCTTTAAGATTGTGAAGCGATCCAATTTCACCTCTCTCAGCTCTGTTATTGGAATGTGATTGAGGACAAGTGATTTCAGGGTTGTGAAGTTGGATATGTCTACAACCCCGCTCATTATGTATTACCTCTAGACCTCGACATGAAGACAGATCTGGAAACTTGTACATATGAATTCGAATGCATTTACTTAACTTCAAAACCTGCCAACTGGATCATGATTTTATGTAATAAACACCCACTAAGTTAGCTTTGATTGCAACAGGGTATCAAACAAATTAAACCACTTATTAAATACACACGTACCTTGATTCCTTTCCAACCTCGCCACTCAGAGTTGACATTGGAATGCACCAAGTCTAGTATCACACATTTCTTGACATTGAGACTGGCCGGGATTGGACCATAAGATTTAAGTCGAATCCAACGTAAATTTGCAAAGGACTTCACTGAAATCTCCAGATAAAGTTCCACATCTCACATCAAGATACCTTAGTCCTTTTAATTTGTTGAAGTCTTTGTTTGTGAGCTTATACTCATCTTCCAAATCAACTCTTATCATCTCAACAACATCACTTCCCTGTCATAAATTAACAAGTATTAATTTGAGGATATGCATTGATTTGCATGACTTGTACCAAGTTTTGTCATTAGATGGGTGGTGATTGTGCTTTGTTTTGTCACTCTTTCACTTCTTCCCATTCTCTTTTGCAAGTATCTCTTCGCATTGCTTAATATCTTCCTGAATTGCTTGCCTTCTTCCATATGGTGAGATTGATATGGTGTTTTTTATTGACCAATGTGTGTGTGAGAACTCGTATTTTGATCATCTCCCATTCTTCTTGTTTGTAGTAGTCTAGGAACCTGTCCTTATTGGATTAGTGAACATGTGACTTGGTGTTGTGCAAGACTTGGTCTAATCTTTTGCTCGAATTCGCTAGTTCTAATACCATGATCGAGTCTAGATAAGGGTTTAATATGTGCTTTAAATTAATGTCAATGAACCTAATCAGAGAAATCTGAACAAAATGTGTGGTTTGGTATTGAAGTTGGAGTCGATTCACGAGCTGGCAAACGTGCCCGCCCATTGCTTAGTCCCAAAGGGAAGTTTCAATGTGGCATTCTTCTTCTCAACCTACTCCCAATCGTGGTCAGGGTTTAGGATAACGCGGAATTCCAAAGGTTTCCGGCTGCTCCATACCTGATGTGATTCTCAACTGTACCGGCCACTCGAAAAAAGAAAAAAAAAGAAAAAAAGAAACAAAAAGAAACAAATTTTGCTTTTAGTTTTTAATTCTTGTTCCCTTATCTAGCAAGTGTCGGGTTGCAGTCTAGAGTAAGTGTAGCGAAAGTAAGTATTGTCTTGCCTTTACCAAGTCAGGTTGTTCACTAGCTCGATAAAGTCATGTTCCTCTTTTACTCCGGCAAAGGTTTGGTTCTAATTGTGTGGTCAGTCGGGTAATCCTCTTATTTGATAGAAGCACCATGTACATCATTCTAGGAGCCAAGAGGTTTTCGGTTTGCTCATTCAGGTTGGTGCATTGTTGTGTTAGAGTTCTTATTTGAGGACAAACAAAAGTTTAAGTGTAGGGTGATTTGATGACGCTAGATTTACCACGCTCATCTCTCCATTCCTAAACGATATTTCATCCATTTTACACACTTCTATGCATAATTTGAGGTAGATTCTCATTTTTGTGTCAAACACTATGTTTTAGTGCCCTTGACCCGTTTCGGGTCTATTTGATGTCGTTTTGTAGTTCTTTCATGAGAGTTACAGGGTACAGATGTCAAAGGAGAGTCTAAGACGAGTCGCATGAGGTTTGGATCGCTTTGGGGGCACTTCAGATCGCATCGGAGCACTTTGGGACGAGTTTGAAGGAAGAAATTCAAAGCTGAAAATCATGTATAAAAGTGCGGTTCAAAAGTGCGGCCCAAGTGCATGATTTTGAACCGCACTTGGGCCGCACTTTTGAACCGCACTTTTATACATGATTTTCAGCTTTGAATTTCTTCCTTCAAACTCGTCCCAAAGTGCTCTGATGCGATCCGAAGTGCCCCCAAAGCGATCCAAACCTCGTGCGACTCGTCTTAGACTCTCCTTTGACATCTGTACCCTGTAACTCTCATGAAAGAACTACAAAACGACATCAAATAGACCCGAAACGGGTCAAGGGCACTAAAACACAGTGTTTGACACAAAAATGAGAATCTACCTCAAATTATGCATAAAAGTGTGTAAAATGGATGAAATATCGTTTAGGAATGGAGAGATGAGCGTGGTAAATCTAGCGTCATCATGCATCCTGCAGTAACGGAGCTAGGACGCAAGTAGACCCTGAGCATGATATATAAAATACAACAGATTGAAAAAAATTTGTACGAAAAATACACATATTTTAGCTATTTGGGTGCAGGGGACCCTAGGCCTAGGACTAGGGTGGCCTCCCCTGACTCCGCCACTGGCATCCAGTATAGCATCTTATCAATAAACTTAAATTTCCGCAAAATTTACCATATGGGTATATCTCTAATTGACTTTTAAGTAAACAGATTATCCAAACAAAATCATGAATCAAACACATAACAATAGAAATGCTTGATGTCTAAAACAAAATATAACTTGCTTTTAAACATTTTATTACGACAAATGATCAATAGAGTACGCACCTTCCCATTTTTTAACAAGTTGACTGCATCAATGTTGGACCAAATTAATACTTCTGTTGCTTGGATTTTCAACATCTTCCTCCACAACAATAGCTCTCCCTAGATCTCTAATATGATCATGCATCCAAAACTTATTCTTCTCGTCAATTTTTATCAGAGTTCTCAAAAGAAGAGTCTTGATTCCAATTTCTGGATAGAGATCACAGTCTGCCCACATATACAAAGGACAATCCTTGTCTTCTCCAACAAAACAACATGAAATGTCGAGGAACATTCGTTTTTCATTTTGACTTAACTCATTGTAGCTTATTTTCAATGTCTCTTGCACTCTATCACTAGTGCAGGGTATTTTTCTCATTTCGACCAATTTTTCTTCCCAAAACTTTATATCTCGATTATATAAAAGAGACCCTAGGACCTTAAGAGCTAGTGGAAGTCCTGCGGCCATGTTTATAATTACTTGAGATAGAATCTCAAATTCCTTCAAAGGATAATCCATCTGAAAGGCATGTTTACTAAATAGTTGAAGAGAATAATCAAAATTCATTTCTTTCACTTCATACAATTCAAACTGATTTCGAAAGAGCTCCAAAACTCTTTTATCTCTTGTCGTAATGATAAATCTACTTTCCAATGAAAAATTTCCTAATCTCCCCAACACTTGATCAAACTCAAATTTTTCATCTACATCATCAAGAACAATAAGCACTTTGTACTTGCAAATTCTATCTCTTATTATTTTGATTCCTTCTCCAAAATTCTTTATTGGGTTATCATACCCTAAGATAGTAGAGATAACCTTATTCTGCAGAGTTGTGATGCTATCATCTTTCGATAAGGCATTTCGTACATTCTCTAAGAAGCAGCATTTGTCGAAGCTGGTGCAAACCGCATCATAAACGGCTTTAGCTATAGTGGTTTTACCGATACCACCCATACCATGAATGCCAACAATTCTTCCACCATCAGAGTCGAGATGCAACAATTTCGTCACGTCTTGTACGTGAGAATCAATTCCCACTAACTCATCATTCACTAGTGTGTAGTTGCTCCTAAGATGTAATTCAACTTTGGAAAGTATCTCATCTATTACCTCTCCTTGTCTGAAAGAAAATAAAATGAAACATTTAACCATCAAATGCAAACAAAGGTAGTTCATCCGATGCTAATCTAATGTGAGTATATCATAATATTATGTTAAGATGGTATATACATTAAAAACGAGTAACTATATATAGATAGAACTACGGAATTTATGACCTTACATACCCTTGCGATTCGGTCAAGTGCCATCCTTTCATTTTGCCAACCTCTTGCAGGGCTTCCCTCCATTCCTTTACGATATTTGGATTATGGTTTTGGGTGTGATGTTCGAATGGTTCCTTGTAAGGTCCATTTTGATGTCGAACATCTCTCGGATCCACGTAATAAAAAATAGGCAATACCATGTGTCCCTTGCTTTGTTTCCAACACGCTATCATCTTAGCCAACTCCATCAAACACCATTTACTAGCAGCGTAGCCTTTTGTGAAGATTGGGATGTAAATTTTGGATTCAGTGATGGTTTGGACTAAGAAAGGGCCAATCGTCTCCCCTTTGCATAACTCATCCTCGTCCCTAAAAGTATGGATTTTAGAACGAACTAATCCACTATAGAGACAATCAGCAAAAATAGTGCGGACATCAGGACCTCTAAAACTTAGAAAAACTTTGTACTCTCCATTTGGAAGTGGGGGCATATGGTCAAATGTAGTAGAGGAATAGGATTTGAAGGAAGAGGTTGTTAGAAATCGACAAGCAATAAGCGGAAATAGAAATAAGATCAAAAGAGACGACACAACGATTTAACGTGGAAAACCCTTGCGGGAAAAAACCACGGACGCACGACGGCGACGAAAGCTCCACTATGATGAGAGAATACAAGATGTAGGAATTTTACAAACTGCGGCTTGAGTTTCCCTACAGCTAACAAGAGGTATATATAGGATGGAGATACAAAACCCTAATAGGGTTAATAACCTAATGGGCCTAAAAGAGGCTAGGCCCATAAGTTAGGGAATTTGGATCACCTAACTTCAACACTCCACCTTGAGACGAATTCCCTCTTGTAGCAAACTTCAAATCTCCTCCAAAAAATGAGCAATCACCGTCGTGCGCCAAAGTCCCTCCTGGACTAGAGAGTGATACCTACTAAGCTTGAGCATAGCTCAAACTTAGCAGCAGGAACTGCCTTCGTCATCATATCAGCTGGATTGTCATGAGTGCTGATCTTGGTCACCTTAACCTTTCCTTCAGCAATGACCCATCGAATGTAGTGATACCTGACGTCAATATGCTTCGATCTCTCATGATACATTTGATCCTTTGTCAGACAAATCGCACTCTGACTATCACAGAATATAGTAATGCACGAACTATCTCCAAGAAACTCAGCATACAGTCCCTTCAACCAAACAGCTTCCTTACACGCTTCACAAACAGCCATGTACTCTGCTTATGTAGTAGACAAGGCAGGAGAACTCTGCAAACTAGCTTTCCAACTCACAGCACAACCACCGATGGTGAATACAAAACCTGTGAGTGATCTTCTACTATCCAAGTCTCCACCATAATCTGCATCAACATAGCCAACAAGTCCACTTCTGGACTTTCCAAACTGCAAGCAAGCTTTAGAAGTACCACGCAAATATCTAAAAATCCACTGCACAGCCTGCCAATGCTCTCTACCAGGATTAGCCATATATCTACTAACCACGCTCAAAGCATGTGATAAATCAGGACGAGAGCAAACCATAGCATACATTACGGAACCAACAGCACTAGAATATGGAACTCTAGACATGTATGCAATATCATCATCAGACTGCGGACAACCAAGTGATGACAGTCTGAAATGTGCAGCTAAAGGAGTACTCACTGGTTTTGCTTCATGCATGTTGAAACGACAAAGAACTTTCTCAATATACCTTTGTTGACTAAGGTATAGATAACCAGCTTTCCTGTCTCTAATGATCTCAACTCCAAGAATCTTCTTTGCTTCACCCAAATCCTTCATCTCAAATTCACTGCTCAACTGCTTCTTCAGCTTAGAAATTTCTGCTTTGTCTTTTGCAGATTTCAACATATCATCAACATATCATCAACATAAAGCAGCAAATATATGGGTGAACTGTTAACAAACTTCAAGTAAACACAACTATCATAATCAGATCTCTTGAAGTTTTGAGAGATCATAAAAGAATCAAACCTTGTGTACCACTGCTTAGGAGATTGCTTCAAACCATAAAGAGACTTCTTCAATCTGCAAACAAGGTTTTCTTTTCCAGGAGCAATGAACCCTTCAGGTTGGTCCATATAAATATCTTCTTCCAAGTCACCATGTAAAAATACAGTTTTGACATCTAACTGCTCAAGCTCATAATCATGCATTGCCACAATGCTAAGAAGAGTACGAATAGAGCTATGTTTCACGACTGGAGAGAAAACATCAGTAAAATCGATACCTGGAATCTGACTGTAACCTTTAGCGACTAGCCTCGCCTTATACCTCGCCTCCTCGGTAGGTGAGATACCTTCTTTTCTCTTGAATATCCACTTACAGCGGATAGGCTTCTTCTCCTTAGGCAACTTGACAAGTTCCCAAGTACCATTCTTGTTAAGTGACTCCATTTCTTCATGCATTGCAGTCATCCACTTATTGCAGTCAGGAGATTTAACAGCTTCAGAATATGAAGCAGGTTCTGCTCCACCTTCAATCTCCTGAGCTATACTCAATGCATAAGCAGCAACATTCACTTCTTGTATTAATCGCTTAGGAGGACAAATTTGCCGCCTAGGCCTATCAGCTGTAATAGACTGTGGTGGTGGAGGGTCAACAATATTAGGAAAATGTTCAACAGTAGATGTATCAACAGTATCCATAACATCCACAACAATATTTTTTGATTCTTCATCAAAATCCATAGATTTCTCCACCTGCACTGTTGATTCCTGCTCAATCTCAACGGGATCATTAGTAGACTTCTTGTCAAGTAACATCAAATATTCATTGAAGACAACATTCCTACTAATCACCACCTTTCTTGTTTCTGGATTCCACAACTTGTAACCTTTGACACCAGATTTAAAACCAAGAAAGATGCACTTAACTGCTCTAGGCTCTAACTTTTCATTATCAACGTGAGCATAAGCAGTGCAGCCAAATACTCTCAAAATAGTAAAATCAGCCGGGAGAACCAGACCATACCTCAATAGGAGTCTTCTTCTCAATCGCAATAGAGGGAGAGCGATTAATTCGATAACAAGCTGTCGAAGCAGCTTCTGCCCAGAAACGTCTAGGCAACCCAGCATTGGATAACATGCAGCGAGCTTTAGAAATGATGGTCCTGTTCATTCGCTCTGCTACACCATTCTGTTGAGGGGTATGAGGAACAGTGTAGTGTCGCACAATACCTTCAGATTTGCAATAAGATTGGAATTCGTCAGAACAGAACTCCATCCCATTATCAGTGCGAAGCTTCTTCACCTTCTTCTCAGTTTGCCTATCAACCATAGTTTTCCACTCCTTGAAAGCTGAGAATGCATCTGATTTGTGCTTCAAGAAATAAGACCACACTTGTCGAGAGTAGTCATCAATAATTGTTAGCATATATCGAGCACCACCTAAAGATGGTTCTCGAGACGGACCCCACAAATCAGAATGAACATAATCAAGAATACCTTCAGTAGTATGAACTGAAGTATTAAATTTCACCCTCTTATGCTTATGAAACACGCAATGCTCACAAAACTCCAGATTACTAGCATTGCATCCAGCAAGAAGTCCTCTCCTGCTCAACTTTGTCATTCCAGTTTCACTCATATGCCCAAGACGCATATGCCAAAGATTAGTAGCACCAGAATCAGATAATGAGTTTGAAACTATAGCAACTTTACCTGCAACTGTGCTACCTCTTAGATGATACAGATTTGCAGCTTTCATGTCACCTTTCATGACCACGAGAGACCCCTTGGAAACCTTTAGAACTCCACCTTCACCGGTGTACTTATACCCTTTTGAATCAAGAGTACTCAATGAAATTAGGTTCCTCTTCAAATCTGGTATGTGTCTGACATCTGTCAAAGTTCTAACTGCACCATCAAACATCTTAATCTGAACAGATCCAATCCCTGCAACCTTACAGGATGAGTTATCACCCATCAAAACAGTTCCACCAGCATTAACAGATTCATAATGGAAAACCAATCCCTGTTAGGGCACATATGAAAGGTGCAGGCAGAATCAAGAATCCATTCATCATCAGTTCTAGTACAGCCAGCAAACACCACCAGCATTTCACCATCAGAACTATCATTAGCAACAACAGAGGCCTTACCTCCATCTTCTGATTTACCTTGGTCTCTCCTTTCTTTATATTGAAGGTAACGACATTCAGATATGTCGTGACCGTCTCTCTTACAATATCTGCATGACTTAGACTTTGGTCTGGATTTCGAGCGACCTTTGTAATTGCTCGAACTTTGGCCTCTAGATCCATGGCTAGAACTTTTCTCCTTTTGTCTTCCGCGAGTATATAAGCCCTCTCCATGAGAGCTAGAACTCTCACCAACCATCTGTCTCATTGTTTCCTTAGACTTTAAAGCATCATAAACTTCATCAAGGGTGAGAGTATCTCTACTATACAAAATTGTATCTCGAAAATTTGTATAAGAACTCGGCAGAGAACACAAAAGAATAAGAGCCAAATCTTCTGTGTCATATTTTACCTCCATGGATTCTAGGTCAGCCACAATTTCTTTAAATTCAGAAATATGCTCATGCACTCTTCCTCCATCCTGCAGTTTGTGTGAAAACAACTTTTGCTTGAGATTCATCTTGCTGGTAAGAGTTTTCGTCATACACAGCTTTTCAAGTTGCTGCCACAATCTAGCAGCAGTCTTTTCCTTCATAACCTCCTGCAAAATAGTATTAGATAAGTGAAGTTGAATCTGTGAGAGGGCTTTCCGTTCCTTCTTCTTCTCTTCCGCTGTCCACTCCGTGGAAGCTTTGCCAAATCCATCCAGCGCCTCCTCCAGATCTGTATTTGATAGAACAGCTCGCATCTTCACTTGCCATAGAGAAAATCGTGTGTTTGTCTCCAAAAGGGGAAGATCGTATTTCAGAGAAGCCATGTCGATGAAACCCTGATTTCAAGAAACCAAGAGCTCTGATACCACTTGTTAGAAATCGACAAGCAATAAGCGGAAATAGAAATAAGATCGAGAGAGACGACACAACGATTTAACGTGGAAAACCCTTGCGGGAAAAAACCACGGACGCACGACGGCGACGAAAGCTCCACTATGATGAGAGAATACAAGATGTAGGAATTTTACAAACTGGGGCTTGAGTTTCCCTACAGCTAACAAGTTAGGGAATTTGGATCACCTAACTTCAACAGAGGTTTTGGAAGCAAGAAAATGAGTCATATTAGCAGCAGCAAGCGTGCAAAATATCAAGACTTGAAACTTGAAAATGGAACAAGTATGACCAAAGGGAGCAAAGTTTGAGAGTGGAGGAAGGGATGGTTAGAAAGCTTCAGTAACTAAATGCAATATATGAAATGATGTTTAAACTAAATAAGATTAAAAGGGACCATTAGATCGGGAAGAGCACCTTTCACGTGTAATGTAAAGGGAATCCAATGTCAACTTTGTCTTGGCTTCTCAACTTCAGTCGTTTTTTAATATTGCATTGGTTAACCCAACAAGCTTTGACCAGACAACACATTCCATACTACAATTTTCATTTTTGATAAATTAATGTTCCCTTAGTATAATTATTTAAACTTATTGATAAGTATTTTAAGTCCTTACAATCTATTTTGTTATAATCAATCAACATTTTCACCCCTGAAGAGGTGAATGCAAGTGTGTTTATCTTGTCGGTGGCGGAGACAGGACACAAGTAGACTTTGTGCCCGATACATAAAATATAATGGGCCAACAAAAAAATTATGTACGAAAAATACACATATTTTAGCTATTTAGGTCTAGGGTGGCCTCCCCCCTGACTCAGCCACTGCGGTCGGGTCGTGGATCTATTGGCTGGGTGGTTAGCAGAGATCTAACTAGTCTGGTTAGGAATATCCGTCACGATGACTTCAAGGTGATTGTGGGCGAGCTCGCCTCCAGAGGGCTGAAATTATTGTTACTCTTATTCAACCACACCTCCAAATGCACCCCAAACTCATTGAATCGTTCCGTATGTAGTGAATCTGTTTCATAATGATGAACTTGTTCACATAACAATGGATAACAGTTTCTAGCAAGGTTCGGGTTGGTTACTTAAATAATCACCAAACTTTGATCGAATAACTCAGTGATCATTAAACTTCAAAAAATTTCCTATCCATCATTGAACTTCGACGCTTTAACCGGACGATCATTGTTAGCTACAGATATCCATGATTCCGTCTGTATGCCTATATGGACTCGCCAACTGGGTTTCCATGTCACACAAGTTTGTCACGTCATTCCTAAGATACCCAATCATCCGACCAGAGTACCCAAACCGGTTCCCAACCCAACTCCTTGATCTAAACCGAACCATACCCAATTTGGCCAGAAAATCGTATCTAACCAAAAAATCATATCTCTCTTCCTCCCACCTTATGCTTCCTTCTCCATACTCCTTCTCCATGAAACTCCGACCAAATCAGAACCGTCGCCTTCTCCGTTGTAATCGGAGGATAGCTTTTGATAGCTTCTTGTTTGTTGTAATCGAATTCTAGGAATCGGATTCCGATGGGTTTATTAGTGTTTTACGGTGGTGTTTTTGGTGCTTCTGTGGCCGGTGGGGGCATTTGGTCCATGTGGACAAAATTGGAGCAAAATTCGTCGAACCCAATATAGAGGTGTTGGAAGATGGAAGCTCTCATTTCTATTGACGCACTTCATATTGCTTCTGCATGGCCATAAACAAAGAATGGTAGCTAACAAAGGGAATCAAAGGAATCGTCATCAAATCTCTAATCAAAGGGATTGATTATGCTCTTGATTTGTGATCTCCATTTATGGAAACAAATCATTCTCTCATCAATCACATAATCAAAAGAGATCATGAAGAAAGGAAAGAAAGATTGTGATTCCATGTTTATGGAAACAAATCATCTTTCCACCAATCACACAATTAAGGAGATCATGAAGATTTGATGAGGATGGTGATTTGAAGATTGAAGATTACCATATTTTGTATATGGTAAGTGGAGTCGGTTGGAATTTGGGTAGATTAGTATAAATAGAGAGTAAGACACACTAATTCAATTAAGCCTTACGTTGAGCGAAAATAGTACTGAGTGTAGAAAACAAATTCTCTCAAAGTGTTAGGTCATGATTACTAGGTGTTAGTAGTCGGGTTCTTGCGAGGGTGTTCGCAAGGTGTTGAAGATCACGATCGCTAGGTGTTAGCGGTCGGGTTCTCGCGAGGGTGTTCGCGAGGTTCATCGACAGCTCGGGTTTGGAGTGTCGAGGCTCTCCAGGTGTTGGAGGTTCTTGAAGCAGGCGTTGCTTCAAGGTGACTGTTCAAGCTTCGGTTGGAAGCTTGTTCGACAAGGAAATAATATCGTCTCCCAAGCGCTATCTTGGGACGTGGACGTAGATTTGCACACCGCATTTCGAACCACGTTAAAAAAACATCGTGTGTCAATCTCTTGCCCTTAAACTCTTTATCTTTCGTTATATCTGTGTGGTGTTGAGCTTGCTCAACTTTCATTTCCGCGTTTAATTGTATATTACTCGAAAATTGACCCCCCTTCGAGTATCAATTGGTATCAGAGCAGGTAACCTTCGTTGGACTTAACCGTCGCTGGAGAAACGATCAAAGAGGAATACTTAAACGCGATCAACGAGAAAAGTGAGCAAGATGTCTGGAGTTAACTACCAAGAAGGGATGTCCCACAACTGTGCTCCTCTATTCGATGGCTCAAACTACCAGTTTTGGAAGAACCGCATGAAAGTGTACCTGACTGGAGAAGTAGATCTATGGAGCGTCGTGGAAGATGGAGTTCCTGAAGTCAAAACGGAACGTGCAAAGTAGACGGATGAAGATAAGAGGAACGTGCAGAGGAACGCAAAGACGATGAACATCCTCTACTGTGCTCTCACTCCAAGTGAGTACAACCGGATCTGTAGTCGCACTACTGGCAAGGAGATCTAGCGAGTTCTTCAGGTAACACATAAGGGGACATCGCAGGTAAAAGAAAGTAAGATGGATATGCTCACTCATGAATATGAATTATTTAAAATGATACCCGGGGAGTCTATTGACAATATGTACTCTAGATTCAACGGGATAGTCAGTAAGCTTACAGTACTTGGCCGAACATACGGTAATGCCGAACTTGTTCGTAAAATTCTTCGATCGCTTCCTAATGAGTGGATGCCTAAGAAAACCGCCATCGAAGAAGCCAAGGATCTGAACACTCTTAAGCTTGAAGACTTAGTAGGATCTCTCATTAATCATGAACTTGTGCTTAAAGTTAATAGAGAAGAGGAGGATCCTAAAAGGAAAAAGAGTATTGCTTTTCGCGCCAGTCACAAAAAGGAGTATTCTGATTCCGACACCAATGAAGATCTCATCGAAGAAATGGCCCTTATGAGTAGTAAGTTCAAACGATTTCTCAAGTTTGAACGCGCTCAAAGAAGGGAAAAGGGAAACAGTAGGGATTATAACAAGAATACGTCTCAATCCAGAGACAAGTATTCTGACAAGTCAAAGAAGGATGAACGTAGAGATTCTAACGAATCTCAAACTTGTTATCGGTGTGGAAAGGCTGGTCACTTCAAAGCAGAATGCCCTAATAGAAGGCAAGGACGAGCCATGGCGGTCATGTGGAGCGAATCTGATTCTGAAAGCGACGTAGAAAGCCAAAGAGCTATGATGGCACATACTCAAGATGGTCACTCCGATTATGAGGTACAATCCTACTGTTCTGATTCTGAAGATTTTGATATTATTAGCGCTTATGAAAAATTAGAATCAGAATATATGAAATTAAGAGTAAAATATAAAGATGCTAAGAAAGAGCTTAAAGGTCAATGCAATCTCATTGATGAGTTGACAACTAAGCTTAATAAAATAGAAAAAACAGAATGCTCTAAGGCTAACCTTAAACCTAAGGTTGACCAAAGAGTAGTTGATCAGTTGAAAATCGAAGTAGTTGACAAGACTAAAAAGATGAGTAAACTTGAAAATGAAAACATTTGTCTCAAGAAGAAGGTTGTAGAACTAGAGGAACAAGTTGTCACTTTAGAGAAAAAAACACTCCCCTAGGACCTAGACTTGAGAAAAGAAGATTTCCCAACTTTAGGCTTAAATCATCTAAGTCAAATGCTCATGAAAGACATTTAGCTCCACAAAGGAAGAATACTTAGGCTTAAATCATCTAAGTCAAATGCTCATGAAAGACATTTAGCTCCACAAAGGAAGAATACAAGCCATCCTGAGCATAGAAAGAAGATATGTTATCGTTGTCATCGTTATGGTCACATTAGTTATTACTGTCATTATGCTAGTCGAAATTACTATGGCAACTTTAATAATTCATTTCATAAAAAGAGTGTACCCAAGTAAACAGACTAACCCTTGCTAATGTGCAGGAAAAGTTGGGAGCTGGTGCAAATGAATGGTATCTGGATAGTGGATGCTCCCACCACATGACTGGAAACATCAAGCTATTTTCAGAGATCAAGTTTGAAAAAGGAGGATCAGTCACATTTGGTGATAATAATAAAGGGAAGGTTATTGGACATGGAACCATTGGTACACATCCTAAACCTACCTTTCATAATGTTCTTCTTGTTGTTGGTCTTAAGCATAATCTTCTTTCTATTAGTCAACTATGTGGTGACCTCAATAGAGTTGTCTTCGAACCTAAGTCTTGCCGTGTGGAAAGACTTAGTGATGGAGCACTCCTTTTTATAGGATCTAGGAAGAGTAATGTTTATATGATTGATCTTAATTGCACTAAGTGTTTCAATGAGACCTGCTTTTCAGCAGTCTCTAAGAATCTAGAAATGATGTGGCATCGTAGACTAGGTCATGGTAGTTTCGGTAGACTCTCTAGACTAGTTAACCTTAATCTAGTCAAAGGCCTCCCTTCTATTAAAGATTCCAAAGACTTCTTCTGTAAAGCTTGCGTTCTTGGCAAGCAAACCCGTTCTTCCTTCAAAAGCAAGACATTTCAATCCTCTGATAGAACACTGGCTCTGGTGCACATGGATTTGGTGGGTCCCTTCAACGTCATGAGTCTTGGTGGAAAATACTACATCTTCGTACTCGTGGATGACTACTCTCACTTCACTTGGGTCTTCTTTCTCACACATAAGGATGAAGCGTTAGAGAAGTTCAAGGCTTTTGTGGAGATCCGCAACAATGAACAAAACTCTAAGCTGGCATGCATCAGAAGTGATCATGGAGGAGAATTTGACTCAGAAGCCTTTGAAGAATTTTGTGACGCTCGTGGAATTCAACACACCTTTTCAGCTCTAATAACTCCTCAACAAAACGGTGTCGTTGAAAGAAAGAATCGCTCACTCATTGAACTAGCTCGAGCAATGTTGCATGACTATGGAGTCCCTAGACATTTCTGGGCTGAAGCTGTCTCAACTGCTTGCTATGTTCTTAATCGGACCCTCATTCACAAGAAGCTTCAAAAGACACCCTATGAGCTTTGGAAAAATAGGAAACCAAACCTCTCCTAGTTTCGTCCTTTTGGCTGTCCATGCTTTCTGCTTAACACCAAGGACAAACTAGGAAAGTTTGATGTTAAGTCCGATGAAGCTATCTTTATGGGTTACTCTACAAGGAGCAAGACATACAGAGTATTCAACAAACGTTCTCACAAGATGGAGGAATCAGCAAATGTAAAATTTGATGAGTATTCTCTTGACAAGGATAAGGAGTCAACGTACGAGAACTCTTCCAACAAGTTGAATATTTCTGACACATTTGGACTTCTTCAAGACAACACCTCCCCTGAGGAAACCTGTCCAAATACACCTCCTTGTGGATCTCAAGACCCCAACACTCAAGACAAAGAAGATGATGTTGGTGAAGCTCAAGAAGAGGAATAAGCTCTTGAAGAAGACTTTGTGCCTCAGCCCCCACCTCACATTGCCAAACGACATCCTCGAGACCTCGTTATTGGAAACATTAATGAGACCTTAAGAACTCGATCAAAGTCTCTTGTTGGACCTCACCTTCATGCCTTCGTTTCATTAATTGAACCGAAAAATCATAAGGTGGCTCTACAAGATGAACATTGGGTCGTTGCAATGCAAGAAGAACTGGCTCAATTCGAGTGTTCTAAAGTGTGGGATCTAGTTCCTCGACCATCACATCAATCAGTCATTGGAACTAAGTGGGTCTTCAGGAAGAAATCCAATGATAAAGGAAATGTCACTCGGAACAAGGCACGACTTGTTGCTAAAGGATATAATCAAGAAGAAGGCATTGACTATGAAGAGACGTTTGCACCAGTTGCACGTTTGGAGGCAATTCAAATTCTTTGTGCATTTGCGTGCTATAGGAAATTCAAACTCTTTCAAATGGATGTTAAGAGTGCTTTCCTCAATGGATTCCTACAAGAGGAAGTCTACGTCGAGCAACCTCCTGGATTTGAGGACTTCAAGAATCCTAACCACGTGTTCAAACTTAAGAAAGCTCTGTATGGACTAAAATAAGCTCCTACGATCATTTGACAAAATTCTTGTTGGATGAGAATTTCACTCGTGGTTCAGTCAACACAACACTCTTCACCAAGACTCAAGGAAAGGACATCCTTGTTGTGCAAATCTATGTCGATGATATTGTCTTTGGAGCGACAAAGGACAAGATGTGCTCTGGATTTAGTGAAGCAATGACAATGAACTTCGAAATGAGCATGATGGGTGAATTAAACTATTTCCTTGGTCTTCAAATTAAGCAAACATATAAAGGAATGTTTATTCACCAAAGTAAGTATATCAGGAATATGCTTACAAAATTTGAGTTTGACAACTTAAAAAGTTGCGCCTCTCCTATGGCGGCCAATACCAAACTCAACAAGGACGAACAAGGAGAAAGCGTCGATGAAAAGAAATATCGAGGAATGATAGGCTCTCTATTATACCTCACGGCAAGTCGCCCCGATATTCTTTTCAGTGTCTGCATGTGTGCTCGTTTCCAAGCAAATCCAAAAGCAAGCCACCTGACAGCTGTTAAAAGGATTTTCTGTTACCTTAGTGGATCAACGGAACTTGGATTATGGTATCCATCTCACGACTTCTTCGATCTGACTAGATATAGCGATGCAGACTTTGCTGGGAGCATGACTGATCGCAAAAGCACCTCAGGAGCGTGCCAATATCTGGGTTCAGCCTTGGTCTCATGATTCAGCAAGAAACAAAATTCAATTGCCCTCTCAACGACCGAAGTAGAATATCTTGCTGCAGGAAGTTGTTGCACTCAACTTCTGTGGATAAAGACTCAACTTGATGACTACGGGATTTTCTCTCCGACAATCCCAATGTTCTGTGACAACACAAGTGCAATCAACATGTCAAAAAATCCAGTGCAACATTCTCGCACAAAGCACATTGAAATCAAATACCATTTCTTGCGAGAACTTGTGCAAACCCGAGTGATTGACATTCAATTTGTGCCAACGGATGATCAAGTTGCTGATATCTTTACCAATCCACTCAAGGATGACCGGTTTGCTCACCTCGATCAGAATTAGGGATGATGGATGTCATGGATCTTCCTTGATCCAATTGAGTAAGTGATGACACTCGATTTGACGTGATTATCAGCCTCATTTAAGCGACATTTCTTTGCTTAAGACATGGTTTTTAGGGTAGAATAACGAATATTCAATCGATTGCCCAATCTCGTGCCATTTGTGTTACCTTGGCCCGTTTCGGGTCTATTTGATGGGTTTCTAGTGTTTTTATGTTAGCACAGGCTTTTGCCATCGAATAAGGTAGCCAAGGACGTGTCTAAGGCATTGGAACATCGAGGAACTGAACCGGGATCGTTCAAAGGAGCCAATTAAGTTCAAACCAAATTGCTGCCCGGTTTATACATATATTTTCGGCGAAACTACCCTTTGGTTTTCGCCGAAAATGGAAGAAGAAATCACTGGCCGAATGAGAGGAAGTCTTCGGCGAAAATACCCTTGAGAGTTCGCCGAAAACAAAAGGGAGAATCCACTGTCCCGAGTATGAAGAAGTTTTCGCCGAAATTCCTTTACTATTTTCGGTGAAAATCCCAGTTGAAATCAGAAAAATCTCGGGTTGATATAAATAGAGAACTCGGCGGCGAATATAAAAGGGGGGAATCACTTTTGACAACAAAAAAAAACACACACACAAACGACGACAGAGAGAGAGAGACAGGGCGAGTAGATAGGGTTCGAGGAGCAGGAACGGATCATGACGCCATCCATCCATCTCGGAGAGCCATTGCCAGGAGTTGAAAATCCAGCAGATTGGAGCTGCCAGGAAGCATCGAAATTAGGTTTTGCAGTTCTTCTCTGTCTTCCTATCTGAGATGTATTTCTTGTCTGTCTTCGATTCTTCTGTATTGAATATGAGTAGATAAAGTCGTGTAGCTTAGATTAGATGAACCCTAAGTGACCCAGGGCTTAAAGCGGTCACGGATCGGCGGTGATTAGATTCGAAATTCATTCAGTTTCATCTTTCATGTTTGGTTTGTTCTTCATTTTCTGTGTTTCTTGTCTGGTTTGGCCACCTAGATCAGATTCTTGTTAAGCTAAGGATAGAAGCGAACGTTCGCCTTACTTTAAAACACCAAATCGAACAGTCGACCTTATAATTGGAGTGTGCCTTTCGTAGGAACCGATTAGGGTTGATCCATTACTAGAGTAACTCATCAATCATTAGAATTTGCACCAGTCAAGTTAAGTCGTTGCGAGAGGCGACCGTACCCGGGCGGCTAATTAATCGTGGTAGCTAGATTGGATAGAGCGAACATTCGCCAGTCTTAAACCTAAGGGTCAGGAGTTATGATGGTGTCTATGAAACGAATGAACTAGAATCGAAAATCGCTGGTCTGTGACTGCTGTTGCCTTGGTGATCTAAGGGGAATTCGAAGTCTAAGCTTGTCTGTCATCTTTCTAGTCAATTAATCAATCTTCAATCTTTCTTCGTTTTAATTTTCAATTCTTCTTTTTCTTGCGTCGTAGTATAGAAGTCGTGGAACTCACACCACGCACAACTTTTGTTTGACCTTGGATTAAAACTGCCAACACCTTTGAGTAAGGAAGTAGAGGAAACCCCTGGAATACGATCTGCTATACGCTTTTTCTCAGCATTAGTAGTTTTTATTTGGTTGAATCCCGACCAACGACCGGGCATTCACCAAATTGGCGCCGTTGCCGGGGACTCTTCTACTTCGTTGAAAGAAGAATTGGCATTTTTAATCTTCTACCTTTTCATCTTTCACTTTCCATTACACATCGATTCTACACCGGTTGTGTTTGTTTTTGTCTCGTGCAGATCATAGTAGGTACAGAAGCAGATCACATCCGTTCCATCTTCCTTTACCACAATGGTTACTCTTAAAAGTGTTGCGGACTATAGTAAGCCGCGTGCATCTAATCTTCGATCACCCATCACCGTGCCCTCTAATGACAATGATCCTGACTATGAGATTCAGATTCCTCTCCTGGAGCTAATTTCTAGGGACATACAATTCGAGGGAAGACCAGAAGATAACCCTTACACACACATAACCACCTTTCTGGCTGTCTGCGACACCTCCAAGTCTGGGAATCTCAATAAGAATGTGCTATATCTCCGAGCTTTCCCATTTTCTCTCAGAGGTGCAGCTAAACAATGGCTTAGCAGCAAACCGCCAGGTCATTATACTGAATGGGAAGCATTAGCTCAAGATTTTGTTGAGGAATACTTTCCTCCTGCAAGAACAACTGCTTATAAAGACCGCATCTCCAGGTTCACTCAGAGAGAGGATGCAAGCCTGTATGACACTTGGAATGAATTTCTGTCTCTTCTCTTTGACTGCCCTCACCATGGGTATGAACAGAGACAGCTGGCTGAATTCTTTACTCGAGGTATGCGCAAAGAATCTGCAAACTGGGTCAACACCCTAGCTGGCGGAGATTGCACCGCTCTCACTCCTTAGGATGCTCTTCTGCATTTTGCTGACTGTGCTTCGAAATCTAGAAACTGGGAGAGGCACATAGAAGGAACCAAGAGTCAGAGCCAGAATCAGATAAATGTTGCAGAACAGATCAAGGCAGAAGTTCAGAAGCATCTGCAAGCAGCTGGTATCCCTCTCGACTCTCCGTCAGCTACCGTCTTTTCGGTTGACTGCGGATGGTGTGGATTATGTGCTCATAACAGCGGAAGTTGCCTCAATTTCGGTACAGCAGAAGTCTGGTCTACAAAAGAGATCAACTTCATCGATCAGGGCTTCGCTAATAATCAGAAAGGCTATGCTGGTTACAGAAACTACGTGCCACGAAAGCAGAGCAACAGGTTGGTAGATCCTTATTATAGACCTCCGGGATTCATTGGAGGACAACACCAGTTTCAGGCTAAGCCGTACTACAATAGAGATATGGACTATGAGAAGAAGTTTGATCAGATCATGAGCCGACTTGACGACCATGACATTCAGTTAAAAGCTCAAGCTGCACTTAATCAAGGAACAAGGGCTCAAACCCAGAGGATAGAAGATGCAGTACTCAATATGGCGAAACTTTTTACTAGCAATCCTCTCCTTAATCCAGAAGCATTTCAAGCAGATTCCGATATAAGGAGTGAACACGCTCAAGCTATTACCACTAGGAGCGGCAAGCAAACAACTGATCCAAAAGCTCCAGAACCTGACATAGTACCAGATACTAATGCTATCCTGGATATGCCAGAGGTAGAAGATATCACAGAAGAGGAAGAAGAAGCACCCGCTCCTCCTCCTCCGCTGCCCAAGACAGCCCCTGAACCTGTCTTGGCGCCATATGTACCTAGGATTCCTTTTCCAAAAGCTACAAGGAGCAAAGCCAAGGATCACGACACTCAGTATAAGAAATGGTACAATGTTCTTAAGACTGCAGAAATTAAGATACCAGTGACAGACGCTGTGGAGATTATACCACCACTTGGGAAGTTCTTTAAAGACCTAGTGAAGAAAGTGAAGAGTGGCGAGGTGTACTCTATCACGCTCACTAATGAATGCGCGTCTATTCTAGGTGCGCCATCTCCCATGCGACAGCCGCCACCACCCCCAGCTAAGTGTCCTGATCCCGGTTCTTTCACATTACCGTGCATTATCAATGGCATTAAAATTGATCGCAGTCTGGTTGATTCTGGTGCTTCTATTAATGTTATGCCTGTCAATCTTTATGAAAAGCTGAATCTAGGGCAATTAAAACCGATTACTCTGCATCTCGTTTTAGCCGATAGGTCTGTCAAACGACCTAGAGGTATAATAGAAGATGTAACTGTTTGATGTGGTCCGTTTACTATACTGGCAGATTTTGTTGTTTTAGATACTCGTGAGTTAGACGGAACACTCATCCTAGGTCGACCTTTCTTAGCA
This sequence comes from Linum lewisii, assembly GCA_034768395.1. NCBI lineage: Eukaryota > Viridiplantae > Streptophyta > Magnoliopsida > Malpighiales > Linaceae > Linum > Linum lewisii. The sequence continues at coordinate 11,547,707 of CM068299.1, forward strand.
ACTGCTGGTGTGAATATAAACTGCAAACAAGGCCTGTTAACTTTGAGCGTAGGTCAAGAGAGTGTTGCATTCTGCATTAAAGATAGCATGAGATATTCTATTGCTCAAGATGATAAATGCTATGTTGTTGATCCCTTAGAGTCGGCCTCGGCCGACTCCTTTACTAATGCTTTATCTAGTGATCCGCTAGAGTTGTGTTTGATTTCAGGGATTGATAATGCGTTAGACGACAAGAGCAGTGCTTATGGCAAGATGAGCTAGATGAACAAAAGGCGACATTCACGCCCATCACTGCGCCTACCCATATCGAGCCAGCATCGAGTCGAATTACTACTTCATATGAGAATCCGCCAGAACTCACTCTGAAGGAGCTGCCTGACCACTTAGAGTGCGCATTTCTGGGAAAGGATTGCCAGTTACCTGTCATTATCAATGCGAATCTATCTCCCGAGCAGAAAGAGCAACTGATCAGATTACTCAAGAAGCATGTCCGAGCTATTGCATGGCAGTTGGCGGACATCAAAGGCATCTCTGAAACCTTCTGCAAACATCAGATAGTTGTTGATGAAGAATTCAAACCAGTCAGACAACCCCAACGCCGACTTAACCCTATGATGCAGGAAGTTGTAAAGAAAGAAGTGCTCAAGCTTCTAGATGCCGGTATCATCTATCCTATTGCCGACAGTCCTTGGGTCAGCCCGACTCAAGTCGTCCCAAAGAAAGGAGGAATCACAGTCATCCCTAATCCAAAGGGTGAACTCATTCCCACCCGAACAGTTACAGGATGGAGAGTCTGCATCGATTATCGACGACTAAATGATGCCACCAAGAAGGATCACTTTCCACTACCGTTCATCGATCAGATGCTTGAACGATTGGCTGGTCATGAATACTATTGCTTCTTAGATGGGATGTCCGGTTACTTTCAGATCCCCATTGAGCTTGCTGATCAAGAGAAGACGACCTTCACATGCCCGTTCGGTACGTTTGCTTATCGTCGTATTCCTTTTGGTCTATGTAATGCTCCCGCTACCTTTCAGAGATGCATGCTTGCAATATTTGGAGATCTGGTAGAGAATGTGGTAGAGGTGTTCATGGATGACTTCTCCGTCTATGGAGATTCATTTTCAAAGTGTTTGGCTAATCTGGATAAGGTGTTAGCTCGTTGTGAGGAGACCAACCTAGCTCTTAGCTGGGAGAAATGTCACTTCATGGTTACAGAAGGTATTGTTCTTGGCCATAGAATATCTAAGACAGGTATAGAAGTCGATCGTGCTAAGCTTGAGACTATTGCCAGCCTACCACCGCTGACCTCAGTTAAGACAGTGCGAAGTTTTCTCGGCCATGCTGGATTCTACCGGAGATTCATCCAAGATTTCTCCAAGATTACTCTTCCGATGACGAAGCTGCTTGAGAAAGATGTTCCCTTCGTCTTTGATAAAGCTTGTCTTGAAGCTTTCGAGACCTTGAAGACTCAACTGACCACCGCACCGATTCTTACAGCACCAGATTGGAATCTTCCATTCGAGATCATGTGCGATGCTAGTGATTTCGCTGTTGGCGCGGTTCTGGGTCAGAGGAAGGAAAAGAGATTTCATCCTATCTACTTTGCGAGCAAGACACTAAATGATGCTCAGAGGAACTACACTACTACGGAGAAAGAGCTTCTAGCTATCGTTTTCTCCTTTGATAAGTTTAGACAGTATCTAGTTCTTTCACATACCATTGTCTACACAGATCATGCTGCTCTGCGCCATTTATTAGCCAAGCAGGATTCAAAGCCACGTCTCATCCGGTGGATCCTTCTCCTCCAAGAGTTCGACATAGAAATTAAAGACAAGAAAGGAGCAGAGAACTTAGCAGCAGATCATCTTTCGCGCCTCAAGGAATCACAAACAGGTAAGTCTACTACCCCTATCAATGATTCGTTCCCTGACGAGCTGTTGCGTGTTGAGACATTTGAACAGGTTAACAGCATAGCTATTGAGCCCTGGGCAATTCCTCACGCTCAAGATCTGAGTAATGCCGCCGATTCAGATGAGCCTTGGTACGCAACTCTGGCTAACTATCTCTCACACGGCATTGTACCTCCTGAACTGGATTTCAATGCACGCAAAAAGCTCTTTAAATAAGCCAAGTCATACTTCTGGGATGAGCCTTTCTTATACCGCATCAGTCTTGACGGGATGATCCGGAGATGTGTCTCTTACACTGAAGCTGCAGACATCATGCGTAAGTGCCACGAAGGACAGTTCGGAGGACACTTCGGAGGTAACCGCACGGCAAGAAAGGTACTCGAAACAGGTTTCTACTGGCCCTCAATTTTTAGTGATTGCGATGTTTATGCTCGACGTTGTGATGCATGCCAGCGATCAGGTAACATTTCCAACCGTAATGAGATGCCCAAAATTGTTTCTTTAACCGTTGAAATTTTTGATGTTTGGGGGATTGATTTTATGGGTCCGTTCACACACTCCAACGGAAACAAGTACATTCTTGTAGCCGTTGATTACGTTTCTAAGTGGGCTGAGGCTGAAGCTTTACCCACTAATGATTCTAGAGTGGTGGGTCGGTTCCTTATCCGTCTTTTCACGCGTTTTGGTTCACCGCGCTTCATAATAAGCGATAGGGGAACCCACTTCCACGGACAATTCGACCGGGTGTGCAAACGCTTTGGCGTCACCCACCGAATGTCCACGGCTTATCATCCTCAATCGAATGGTCAAGCGGAAGTGACGAATCGTGAGCTCAAGCGGCTTCTTGATAGAACAGTTGGCCGGTCTCGCAAGGACTGGTCATCTAAGCTCAATGATGCCTTATGGGCATATCGAACTGCCTACAAGACTCTCATCGGTACCTCACCATATCAGCTGGTCTATGGCAAGTCATGTCATTTACCAGTTGAGCTTGAGCACAAGGCATTTTGGGCTAACAAAGAGTTGAATATGAGCTATGCAGTAGCAGGTAATAAACGCCATGACCAGATCGCTGAGCTTGAGGAGCACCGTCTCCACGCTTATGAGAGCACAAAGCTATACAAAGAACGCACGAAGAGAATTCATGACTCTCAGTTGAAGACGATCAAGCAGTTCTACCCGGGAGAGGAAGTGCTCTTATATAATTCTCGATTAAAGCTCTTTCCGGGTAAGTTGAAATCTCGATGGTCTGGCCTTTATACCGTGGTCCGACAGACACCCTTAGGCAGCGTCTACATTAAATTGCACGATCAAAAGCCGTTTGTGGTCAACAGGCATAGGCTTAAGAAGTATCTGCAAGGGTTAGCCGTATCCTCCATAGACGTGCACTACCTCGTTTTGGAATCCTGACACGAATCCAGGTATCGTCTGGCTCACGGACGTTAAACAAGAGCGCTTCGTGGGAGGCAACCCACGGCTGGAGTCAGTTATTTCTCGTTTTGAGTCGTTTTGTTTTAACACATCTTTAAAAAAAAAAAAAATATATATATATATATATATATGCCGCCGTCTTCAAATGAGTTTTCGGCGAAACTGTGTCATTGTTTTCGCCGAAAACGTGTTTCCAAACTCGACCTGTTTTCCCTGTTCAGCATTTTCGGACCGAAAACCACAAGCCCTTCGCCGAAACAATTTCCTCCATTTTCACTACAATTTTCGCCGAAAATTTCCATTCATCTTCGCCGAAAATCCTGGTTCAAATTCTCCTGCATATCATGTCTAACATTTTCGCCGAAACCAAGCCATGATTTTCGCCGAAATTCCTGTGCTTCCCCTTCGACTATTTAAGCGGCCCCATCCTCATAATTTCGGTCCAGCATCCGAAAACTTTGCAAAACAAAATAAATTTCCCCCTGATTTGAAACATCGCCGCCTTGTCCACGGAATCAACCACTCGCCGCCGCCAGTCCGACGACCGCCCCTAATCCGCCGCCGTCTCCTTACCGCCGCCGACAGTCACCAACTCCGTCCCTAGCCCCTGTTCCAAACCCTAGAACCAGCGTTTTTCAGCTCTGATTCCGGCCGACCTCGTTTTCGAGTTTTTCATCGTTTTCGTGGATTTCCAATCGTTTTCTCGAATCATGTCTTCACGGTTAGTTGTTCAGCCTTTGATTGTGCATCTTTTAGCTTTTTGACTTTCAGGTTTCGGCATGGTTGACCATAGTTGACTTTTTGGTTCTCCCTCATTCTTCCTGACTGCTTTGTCGGTATCAATTGGCTAGGTTCTGATATTGTTTTTGTGATTTTTTAGGACTCGTGCCTTGTTGTCTGTGTACTCGTAGTAATGAATCATTCTGTTATTCATGCTTGCCTAATGACTTGACAGTTATTCAATGCTATATCTTGATTCTATGAGCACTCGGTTACTTAGTGCCCCAACTTGTCAACTTAAGTGTGGGGTAAGAGTCTTGTCATCTAATGCTGGTCATCTCTGAGTTGTGTTTTACAGGGCTCCCAAGCGTTTTAAGACTACCAGTGCAGATAGAGCACAGCGATCCTCAGCTCGCCAGAGCAGGACACCACCTCCTCGTCGGCCCGCACCAGCTGCACAGAAATCGACAGCTGTGGCCATCATTCCCGAGGATGCGCCTACCCCTGCAACTCCCATTTCCTCTATTCCTACACCTGCCAATGGGGTCGTGCATCCTTTCATCGCCGCCCTGGAGCCGCACCAGCTCGAGGTCTTTCAGAAGATCAAAGACATCCCTCCAGCTACGGTGGCAGTTCTGTCTCTTGACAGTCTCAAAGCACACAATCCGGCTTGGCACTCGACAATTGACACCGCTCTTCATAAAGCCGGATTGCGAGTGCTGACCACTCACGGATCCCCGTACCCGCTTGTCGCCCTCCAGGAGTTCTGGAGTTCATTTCGGCGCCTCACCCCGAAGCCCTTTCGTGAGCAGAAATTCGTTTTCTTTCGCCTCGGTGGTGTTCTTCATGAGAAGTCCCTTCACGATTTCGGCCGCTTGCTGGATCCGCACGTCAATTTCGATACTGCATTAGCTGGCTTTGAGGACACATACTCCATCACCAGTGCTCCTTACCCGGATGTGTGGAAATGGGCCTGCTGCGAGGATGAGAGCTCACCTATCGTCCACCCCACGGTCGGTGACATCTTTCACCCTGTTCTTAAATTCTTGCATTATGTTTGGGTGCAATCTCTGTGTTTTTGCAGCAAGACGAGCCGCCACCACTTTTCTCTGGAGGAGCTCGTTTTATTCCGTGCTTTAGAGGAGGATGCCAACCTGCACCCCGGCTGGTGGCTTGCACGATTCTTTCACAAGCGCACTACCGCCAAGAAGCTTCCTACTGAGCTTCCAGGAGGCCCCTTCATTTCTATTCTGATCGACAACCTCCAGCTCGGTGATAAATGGGGCCCCAATATTCCTCGCATCCCGATTGAGCATATAGGCGCTGAACTTGCATTAGCACGGCGCATCGACCTTTCAGAGACTATTGAGCATTGCACATCGCTCCCTCGTCGCACGAACCAGCCAGTTGACCGCCCACCGTCGCGAGCGCAAATCACCGCGGAGATGAATGAAAGGCTGGCGCGTATTGAGAAGTGGCAGCTAGACTACTCGGCTGGTTCGTTGCAATGGCAGAAGGACCGAGTAGCACATGAGGAGACTCAGAACGAGCGTTGGTCCACTCTACAGAAATTCATGGCTGACCAGTCAGCCAGACACATGGACGAGCTCGCATGGCGACAGTAGATGGAGCAGCGGTTCGCCATATCCTCCATTCCCACTGCACCTCCACCTCCTCCTGCGGAACAGTGATCAGGTTGCTTCTATCTTTTTCCTTTCTTTTCTTTCTTCTTTTCGGGTCTCGACCCAATTTTATTTTGTGTGGATCCGGGACACTTGTCCCGGTGTCCTTTTGATCTTTTTGTTGTTTGTGTTTTGTAGGATTTTGAGTAGCTCTGCTCCGCTCCGGACTCTCCGTGTTCATCCACTACACCGACCATCACCTTCCAGGTTCTTCGTATATCTCTACTCTAGTTAGGGATGATGGATGTCATGGATCTTCCTTGATCCAATTGAGTAAGCCCTTCCCAAGCCTTTCTTTTATTTTCTTTTTGCAGCCCATCTTTCAAACCTCACCCAAAAGACCATTTTTCTTCATTTAAGCCCATACTAACCTAAGTCCACTCCTTCCCCTTTTTCAGAACCCTAACCACCCAACCCCCTTTTTCCTTTTTCTTTCTCTCTCTTTCCTATTCTTTTTCCAAGATTCCTTTTTATTCTTCTCTCTCTTTTTTTCTTCTCTTTTCTGCCGCCCCTTCCTCCCTTTTTTTTGGACTAGCTTCACCAAAAATGGAAGAAGCTCTCCCTTCCCCAAATAAGCACCTCCACCTTCCTTTCTTCAACTCCCTCTCTACATTTAAAATCATGGATGAATTTCTTCTTCTTCCACCACCCTTTCCTCACTCAAACAGATTCGTGTTCTTACTCCATCTTCGACCATGGCTTCTCCCTCCCGATTCTCTCTCGGTCGTGCACACCACGCTCACCATCCGTCTCTCAACCATGTTCACATCTTCAATGGGTTGGCGTTTCGGTCAGCTGATACGTTCAAATCTCTCTCTCACACCTTGAAGGACAAAGACTTCATCCTGTCCTACATCATTCACTCCTCTGATCTAGACAAATACGGGCTCTCCATCGGCAAGCTACTCAAGAATCTAGGGTGGGACGAATGCTATCGTCAGTTTTCGTATGCAACCTACCCTGGTCCTGCTCGTCAGTTTCTGGTGAATCTGCTTCGAACTCCAGGCGACAGAAATCAGTTCACAACAATGGTCGATGGTCACCTAATCATTGTCACGCCAGAGCTCATCTCCAAGGTTCTGCAATTTCCAGCCGAGGGAAAGGCACTCACACATGAAAGTGAGTTTGATCTTGTGAAATTCGATGTGGATTCTGCTCTTCGCACCATTGCTCAAGCTGGAGTCGGTTTAGGGGCATCACCCTCCATTGACTGTCTCGACGACAATCTCAAGGCTCTTCATTTTTTGGTAACTCGAGTGTTCCTTCCCTGTTCACTTTTCCCCGAGCATCTCTTACCAATGGATATCTGGATTCTCTACAACGCGGTGTGTGGTGAGAAGTTAAGCTTCCCTCATCTTCTTTTCCACCACATCGTCGATGTGGGTACAAGTGATTTCTGTGGACCTCTTCCGTGTGGGACTCATATCACACGGTTGCTTGACGATATTGGGATTGATCTTGATGACTTCAGAGGTCATACCGACTACCAAGTGGTACGTGGTCAATCAGTTCTTCGTGCCGTTCGTTCTCCTCTTGCTCCAAGAAAGCCGCACTCGCACCAAGGGGGGGGGGAAATCAAAGAAGTCCCATGGTTGTTCTTGCTCAAAAGGGAAAGGAGGCGTCTCTCACGCCAAAGGGAAAGCCGCTTCACGTAGCAAGGTCATGAGAAACTCAAGCGACGACGGAGACCCAGAAGATGAAGAAAGTGCGGGCTCCAACGACAAACCAAAAGCTCATTGTGGTTCGGATTATCAATCTGATCAACCAAATATTTGGTTCTAGGAGAAGTTGGATGTTTTTCATAGGGGGAGCCTTCTAGATTTAGGAATGATGGTTTAGAGTTTCTTCATTTGCATTTTGTTATTTCATCTTCACGTTTCCTTTGATTTTTTCTTAGAGAAGTTGTTTCATGACTAGATGTTTGTTTACTTAGCATGCATTGCAATTGTTTTTTGAATGAATAAAATGCCCCCATCTTTCCTTTTGACTACATGATTACTTTGATTAGTGGTGCTTCACGCTTTTTCTATAAGTTATTATGATCACGTTTGAATTTTGTCGTGGAAGGTACTACTTAGTTTTGCAGGAAAGTTCAAAATAGAGTGGTCGAGCTTAGGGGGAGAATGTTGGAAGATGGAAGCTCTCATTTCTATTGACGCACTTCATATTGCTTCTGCATGGCCATAAACAAAGAAAGGTAGCTAACAATGGGAATCAAAGGAATCGTCATCAAATCTCCAATCAAAGGGATTGATTATGCTCATGATTTGTGATCTCCATTTATGGAAATAAATGATTCTCTCATCAATCACATAATCAAAGGAGATCATGAAGAAAGGAAAGAAAGATTGTGATTCCATGTTTATGGAAACAAATCATCTTTCCATCAATCACACAATTAAGGAGATCATGAAGATTTGATGACGATGGTGATTTGAAGATTGAAGATTACCATATTTTGTATATGGTAAGTGGAGCCGGTTGGAATTTGGGTAGATTAGTATAAACAGAGAGTAAGGCTCATTAATTCAATTAAGCCTTACGTTGAGCGAAAATAGTACTGAGTGTAGAAAACAAATTCTCTCAAAGTGTTAGGTCACGATTACTACACTACAAAAAAAGGAGTATTTAGCGTCGGTCGGCACGAAAGTATTTAGCGTCGGTTGGACAAACGACCGACGCTAAAACGTTGACTCGCGTTTGACCGACATGTAGCGTCGATCGCCGGTCGACCGACGCTAAATGACCGACGCCAAATCTGGTTTACGGTTAGAAAAAAAATCTGTATTTAGCGTCGGGCGTTATTCAATTTAGCGTCGGTCTAAATACACACACCTATTTCCACCCTAACCCTAAAAAAAATCTGTATTTAGCGTCAGGCGTTTTTTCAAATTAGCGTCGGTCATCGACCGACGCTAAATACACACACCTATTTCCACCCTAACCCTACAAAAATATGTATTTAGCGTCAGACATTTTTTTCAAATTAGCGTCGGTCATCGACCGACGCTAAATACACACACCTATTTAAACCTCTCAGTCACCACCCTAACGCTAAATCCTTCTCCTCTCTCTCCTGAAACTCTCCCACCTCTCTCAAAAACCTCTCAAACCCTCATCCTCTCAACTCCAAACACCACCACCCGCCGCCCCTCCCTCCAAACACCGCCGCCGCCGCCGCCTCCCTCCAAATCACCCCACCGCCGCCCCTCCCTCCAAAACACCCGCCCACGCCGCCGCCCCTCCCTCCAAATCACCCCACCGCCGCCCCTCCCTCCAAACACCACCGCCACCGCCGCCCCTCCCTCCAAACACCACCGCCGCCGCCCCTCCCTCCAAACACCACCACCGCTGCCCCTCCCTCCAAACACCACCACCGCGCCCCTCCCTCCAAACACCCACCGCCGCCACCCCTCCCTCCAAATCACCCACGCCGCCGCCCCTCCCTCCAAACACCGCCGCCGCCGCCACCCCTCCCTCCAAACACCGCCGCCGCCGCCCCTCCCTCCAAACACCACCACCGCCGCCCTCCTCAAACACCGCCACCGCCGCCGCCCTCCCTCCAAACACCACCGCCGCCGCCGCCCCTCCCTCCAAAATCACCTTGCCGCCGCCCCTCCCTCCAAACACCACCACCGCCGCCCCTCCCTCACATCACCCCGCCGCCGCCCCTACTAAAACACAGATCTAGAAAAATCCAGATCTTGGAAAACCCAGATCTGGAAAAAATAAAAATAAAAAATGAATATAAAAATGAAAATAACAAACAAATATTAAAAACGAATATAAAAAACGAAAACAAAAAACTAAACCCACCCAACCGACTAACCAAACCAGTGGGTGGCTGGGCGAATATTGCGTCGGTTGGTCAGAACATTTAACATCGGTTACTGTTTCGACCGACGCTATAATTTAGCGTCGCTGTTATTCGCGTCGGTTGGACCGACCGACGCAACGTGTATTTGGCGTCGGCTATGACCGACGCTAAAAACCCGGTCTAACCGACGCCAAATGTATATTTTTTTGTAGTGCTAGGTGTTAGTAGTCGGGTTCTTGTGAGGGTGTTCGCAAGGTGTTGAAGGTCACGATCGCTAGGTGTTAGCGGTTGGGTTCTCGCGAGGGTGTTCGTGAGGTTCATCGACAGCTCGGGTTTGGAGTGTCGAGGCCCTCCAGGTGTTGGAGGTTCTTGAAGCAGGCGTTGATTCAAGGTGACTGTTCAAGCTTCGGTTGGAAGCTTGTTCGACAAGGAAATAATATCGTCTCCCAAGCGCTATCTTGGGACGTGGACGTAGATTTGCACACCGAATTTCGAACCACGTTAAAAAACATTGTGTGTCAATCTCTTGCCCTTAAACTCTTTATCTTTCGTTATATCTGTGTGGTGTTGAGCTTGCTCAACTTTCATTTCCGCGTTTAATTGTATATTACTCGAAAATTGACCCCCTTCGAGTATTAAGAGGAAGAACAATTTGTCAATCTTCATCATCCGGCGATTAAACCCAATTTTTTTTAAAAGTTATGTAAACAAGTATCGGAGAATCGACGATGAAGCAACTAAGCTCAATGGGAAAGGTGAAGGCGTCGGTTCACACTGGGAGCTCCACTCCTGCAAAGCGGACACGTCATCATTACAAAAGTCCCTCCTTTCCCCAACTCTTCAAACCACTGGTCAACGCAGCTCCGGTGGAAGCAATGGACGCATCTGAGCTTTCTCACGGCATCTCCTTTGGCGAAGTCGGTGAGGCACACCAAGCTTTCAATCTCTATGTGGGTGGTCAATGGGGTAGCGGGAGCTGAATCGATTGAGAATTGATTTGAAATTGGGTTCAGATTTATTGGGAAGTATGAGAATCCTTAAGATGTTGCAGGAATAGTCTGCGATGGGGTGTTTGCTGGGGATGAAGAGGTGTGGATGAGAATCCTTAATACGCCAACAGATGCTCCGGAGGCAGGGTAATTTCTTCTTCTTCCTCAATTGCTTTATAATTATTATTGTGTATGGAAAAAGGAAAACAGAAGCTGCAAAGAGAGTCCAAGGATGTGGAGAAGCAGGACTCGGAATCCTGTAACGTCCACACTTTGGAAATTGGTGATGGCCTCTACAATAAGCGAGATTGGGATTTGGTTCTCCGACAGCACAACATCGTTTATAGCAAGTGAATGCAAATGAGGGTTTGCAGAGATAATGGAGTAGTTCAGAGTCGCAAAGTAGCTCGAGGAAGACGAGATAGTCGATGGCCATAATCAATGGCAGCGAATCGGCGGATAGGGGAAGCAGGTCGGTGTTTGCTGGGGACGAAGCAAGTGATGAACCAGAGGTTCGAATCCTCTCCTTCTATGCTAATTTTGAATCTGTCTTCATCACAAAACCTCCATTCTTCGCTTTCTTCGAATCTGACTTCGTTGTAACAGAAAGAAGAAGAGGCCAGGTAGCCGAAATTGATGAATAACAGCTTCGGTCGACTTCGTGGTAATTAGCCGGAGGTGGTTCATTGCCGCAGAGGAAATGAAAAGGGGTGCCGGCAGTGGAGGTGTTTCATCAAATGGTTTTGGTTTGGTTGGGTGGAGGAGATGGATTGACAAAGATGGAGAAAGGGGAAAGTTTAGATATAGTAAGATTTTAATGTTTTTGGGTTAGTTCAGGTTGGGTCTTGGGTTGGTTATTTTGGTTCATATGAAACAGTGACTAATTGGTCACGGTTTTAGTAACGGTTCATATGAAATTGTGACTAAATTAGTCACGGTTCCTTAAAAACCGTGACCAATTAGTCATGGTTCATATGAAATTGTGACTAATACTTTCACAAACAAACACGAATTGCCACGTTGGCAATCCGTGTGCTTCCTCCCCTTCCAATCCCTTTAATTCTTCTTTCTTCTTCCCACCCTCCAACCTCTTTTCTTCTTTCTTCTTCCCACTTCCCATCCTCCAACCCTCTTCTTCTCTGAAACCATATCTCTGCCTCCGCCGACAAGCCCTCCGCCACCGCTGGTTTCTTTCTCAGTTCCAAAAAAGAAACCGCGAGATGCGGCTGGTTTCCCTTTCTTCTCAATTCCGCTGCTGGTTGCTTCCTCGGCCTCCGCCGCCATCGTTGCTTCGATCTCTGCCTCCGACTCAGTTTCCCATCCTCCGTTGAGCCTTGAAACCAGAGTCCGTCCTCTCTCCTTCTCTCTGCCTCCGACTCCGTTTCCCTTCCCGTCGCGATTTCAGCACTTTGGGCTCCAATCCGCGAGATGCGGCGGTGGAGGGGTTGACGATGCCCGGATCTGGCGCGGTGGCTGCGGCCGCGCAACTGGCGACTGCGAGCGAGGAGGAGGTATCAGCCAGCGAGGAATCTAAAGTTGTTAAGTAGTAAAGAAGAAAAAGGAAGGAGAAGAGGAAGGTTAGCTCCGGTGGAAGTCGAGACTCACCGGCGACGAAAGGGTCACCAGAGAAGATAGACTGATTAGTTAACTCATAAAATTTCTTGACCAAGTTGCATAACTAGAAAATGTAGTGACTGATTTGTATAACAGAAGGAATAAAATTGGGATCTTTTTGTTATCCTTATAAGTTTATGGATTAAATTGCGTGACGGAAGGAGTTGAGGGTTTGATACTATAATTCAAGAAAATTATAAATTCAGTCATTGGGAAGTTTGAGTTTACAATTTGGTCACTAGTATTTGTCACGGTTTCAAACTGAACTGTGACCAGTATTGGTCACGGTATATATGTAAACTGCGACTAATATTAGTCACGGTCTTATAAGACCGTGACTAATATTAGTCGCAGGTGACTAATATTGGTCACGGTTCACATATAAACCGTGACCAAATTGTTAGTCACGGTTTCTTCAAAATCCGTGACAAATTAGGGTCAATATAGTCGTAGTTTCTAAAACCGTGACTAATTATTTTAGTCACGGTAAAAACTGTGACTAATATGCCTTTTTCTTGTAGTGCCTAGGCAAATCCCATATCGACAAAACAGAGAACCATTGGCTATTTGGAATAATTCAATTTTAATTGACTTGATGCGTTTTAGGGCGTTTTGGGGCGTACTGGTGGGGGTTTGATCTTAAGAGGAGGAAGTCATGGGTTCGAATCCCACCAACAACAAAAAATAAATCCGTGAGGGTTGGGTCCAAAGCGGACAATATCTTGTCAAAAAAGGTTGGATGTTAGACCATCCACATCAATATTCATTTGCAATTGCAAATGTGGCCCCTGTTGCCACCTATCAACTTTTGCAATTACCAAACTTTTAACTTTCATACAACTCTCATCCATGCAATTCAAAAGCAATTGTAAATGTGGACCAACATCATTTTAAATTACAATTACAATACTCTTAACAAATAAAACAAACAAAAAATAAAAATAAAGCATAGAAAAAAATGAAAAAGTAAAATAAGGGGCCTACTTTCATTTGAAAACACAATACCATAATATGCAAATTTGCATAAAATATTTTCTTCCACTATCAATGCAATTTGCACTTCACATGCCACCTCACATGCATCTCAACTTGCAAGTCCTCATTACCATTGATGGGAATGCTCTTACACTAGTATATAATAGTTATCCTATTAATCTTTTAATATTATTTTTCTCCAAACATTGGATCACTTAGGCCATGTTTTCCTCCAAGTTATGCCAATTCCACCGTAATCATAAATGTCAGCGGAATTTGTTTCCAGCAGATTTATGAACAAAATCTGGTTCAGCTTTCCTTGTTTTCCTGCAAAATGGCTATGGGGGAATTGGAATTTATCACCAACTAAAATGACTAAAATACCCATATTTCTTATCTCTTCCAATCACTCCCCTTCCTTCCCACAAATCATCAACCATACTTTCTTCTTCCTTCTTTCATCATCGTTCCTTCTTCACCCTGCAAAAGATTCACCCTCTGTATACACATCCACCACCATTGTTGCAACTATAAATACAGAGCTCCTTCTCATTACCCTTCTTCACAACTCAAATACCCAATTGGAGAAGAAGCTAAAAGATGGGTACTTTTTCAACTCAAAGTTTGGTTCTTTGTGCTATGTTTCTAACGGTTGCCGGCACCGTCGCCGGTGGAAGCTTCTACGACGACTTCGATCTTACTTGGGGAGGACCTCGTTCCAAGATATTCGGAGGCGGCCAGATGCTGTCGTTGTCTCTTGATAAGGCTTCCGGGTCTGGGTTCCAGTCCAAAAAGGAGTACTTGTTTGGGAGGATTGATATGAAGCTTAAGCTCGTCGCCGGTAACTCCGCCAGCACCGTCACGGCGTATTACGTACGTATTATTAATAAGGAGAGGCGATTGGACAAAGGAGAGGCGATTGAACGTGGGAGGGCAAAATCGACCTCCAAAAATAATTCCGGCGGAATCCAATGATTCCGTTAATTTTTGGATGGAATTACCGGACTCTATTTGACCGGAATTAGGGCCCGAGACGGATTAAATTCCGCCGGAATTGGTCCGTTGTAAAATGACAGGAAAACAAGGAATTACGTGATTCCGCCGGAATTAAATGATTCCAGCCCTCAATTGCTGGCAGGAAAACGTGGCCTTACTTTCTAATACATTGACTGGAATTCCTTGTGTCAATGGACAAGACGATAAGAATCCCTTTATGTCAATCTCAATACTCCCATTATTTCTGATTGCGGCCAATAACTGCGATAAATCATTAACTGCGTAGTAATTAATCATAATAATGATACCAGTTATCACTCGAACACAAAAACGTAAACGAGTTGGTAATCTGTGCGTTTTAACAAAACACTCACTGATTCTATGCGTTGGAAAACAAAAACAAATCCAAAACGACATCTCTTTAATTATTATTAGAGTGTTTTACAGCGGACTGATCATCAGAATTAGACAGCACCAGGTAGCGTGAGAACAGTCTAGAAAATTGGGCTAATTAATTAATAATAATAAATTCAAGAACAGCGGAAAATAAATAATATAATAAAAAAGAAAAGAAAAATAAAGGAGACCGGCGTTTTGTCAGGTAATGGCATCAGTACATTGGTCGGCAGTACGTAAGAGACAGACGGACCATGAGACAGACCTCCTCTGCGACTCTGCCTTGCTTAATGCTTGCCATATATTACAGATCTGTGCTCTTTTTCGGCCAGTAGCTAACCAACCAAACCCCCACCCAGTAATTCAAAACTCTGATGTTCAACAGTTTATTACCTCAAACTTCCTTTTTTTTACTTTAATTAATGGAGGATTCCTCAAGGCAATTTTCACTTTTGTCTATCTAATGTTAGTTGGAGGATTCAACATATATATCGCGACTGTTTCCTAATTGTCTTTCCCCTTCCTCTTCTTCTTCTTCTTCTTCTTTTGTAGACCGGAAATGGATTCAGATATCCCAGAAATGAGTCATCTTCAAAGTCATCAACTTGATCGTCTTCCTGAATTTGTGGAGGTTGATCCCACTGGCAGATACCGCAGAGTAAATTACCTAAACACCCTCCCTCCCGTTTCCTTTCCCCTGCCTGCATTTGCTTCACGATTTTCAAGGGTTTCCTTTTCTTCTTTTGTTTGTTGTGGCTGCAGTACAATGAAATTCTGGGAAAGGAGCTTCCAAGATAGTGTACAAGGCGTTTGATGAATATGAAGGAATTGAAGTGGCGTGGAATCAGGTGAAGCTGACTGCTTTTATGCAGAGCCCAGGTGATCTTGAGAGGCTCTACTCTGAAATTCACCTCCTCAAGACTTTGAATCACGACAACATCATGAAGTTCTACTCTTCCTGGGTTGATGTTCCTTCTATGAACATTAATTTCGTCACTGAGATGTTCACCTCCGGTACTCTCAGACAGTAAGCAGTTTTCATTTTGGATCCCTCTTCTCTATTTCAATACGTTTTCCCAGTATTTATATCTCCCAATTTCCTTTCAGGTATAGGCTAAAACACAGGAGGGTGAATATTAGAGCTGTAAAGCACTGGTGTAGGCAAATTCTTAGAGGGCTTCTTTATCTCCATAGCCATGATCCTCCCATCATCCATAGAGACCTTAAATGTGATAATATATTCATCAATGGCAATCAAGGACAGGTTAAGATTGGCGATCTTGGTCTTGCTGCGTTCCTCAGGAAATCACATGCCGCCCATTGTGTTGGTAAGTTGGAAATTCTTCCATTTTCCTGACTTGCTTAAGCAGCTATTGTTAAAGAATACACACAACTTGTTTAGTTTAAGTACATCTCTGAGTTGCTATGTTTCGGTGGTGTCAGGAACTCCGGAGTTCATGGCTCCGGAGGTTTATGAAGAGGAATACAATGAGTTAGTGGATATATATTCATTTGGAATGTGTGTCTTGGAGATGGTTACGTTTGAATATCCATACAGTGAATGCACTCATGCTGCTCAGATTTACAAGAGAGTTATGGCTGTAAGTAAACAACAACAAAATCTCATTCACAGTGTTCAATGTTTTATTTGCTAATAATAGTCTCTGTACCGTTGGTGTTTGAATAGGGGAAAAAGCCGGAAGCTTTATACCAAGTGAATGACCCGGATATAAGGCAGTTTGTTGAAAAATGTCTTGCAACCGTGTCCAATAGACTCTCTGCCAGAGAGCTTTTGATGGATCCTTTCCTTCAGATTGATGATTATGGTTATGACTTGAGGTCATCAGATTACCATGGCTGCTTAATTAATGGCGTTAGCAACGATCGTTACCTTGTTCACGTTCCTGACCACGGCTTCGAATACCCTCCTGTTGATTATGACAGGGAAATTGATCTCTATGCTAGTGAAGATGATAAGCATTTCACAGATGTTGAGATTGCAATTCAAGGTAGGAGGCGAGATGATGATGGCATCTTCTTAAGGCTCAAAGTTTCAGATACTGAAGGTTAGTTTCTTTAAGAGTCTACATTGTGCTAATAACTGAACTAGGAGAACATCATAACAAGTTTTTTTTATCATTGTGTAGGCCGAATCCGGAACATCTACTTTCCCTTTGATGTTGAGAATGACACGGCCATGAGTGTTGTGACCGAAATGGTATCTGAACTTGCCATTTCTGATGAAGATGCAGTCAAGATAGCTGACATGATTGATGATGAGGTTGCCTCTTTAGTACCAGAATGGAAAAAGGAACTGATAACAGAAAAGACTCAAGATGGTTGTTCAAATGGTGGAGATTCCAAGAACACGCAGCCTCCTCCTCCTCGTCCTTCTCATCGCAGGAGCGCATCATTTCATGGCCGATTTGAGGAGATAACGTACCAAGTAGAAGGTGCCGAGAGAGATGGAGCAGCACCAGACCAAACACTCGATGCTCAAGTACAAGAAGAGCGGACCATAAGGATGGACATTCCTGAAAGAGAAGACGCTTGCAGTGCAAGAAACTCTGTCTCCAACCCTGCAATGTCGACTGCATATTGGGAGGATTACGAGAATGAGATAAGGCAAGAGCTGAGGTGGCTCAAGGCAAAGTTCGAGATGCAGTTAAGAGAAGTTAGAGACCAGCAGCTTGGACACCAACAACCCCGACCATTAACACCTGGAGACTCTAGTAACGTGGAAGGCAAGAAAGATGGAAGTGTTTTAAAACTACCAAGACTGACAAGAGATAACAACAACCAACCGCGTATCCATAAGGAGAGTGGAGTACCAGCACCGAATCGAGCAACTCCTGCTGCTAAAACCCGCAAGGAATTCAGCAGGTCTGGCAGTTTTAAGAGTATTGCTGGTACTACAAGTCTGTGCAAATCAACTTTGGTACCGAAACCCCTTCATAGAGCTGCTTCCCTTCCGGTAGATGCTGTAGATGTTTAACACACCTGCATCAAAACATGTCTGAGGTATCTTTTTCACCCTCATTTTTTGCGGCATGTATGAGGCTGTACGATTATGCTAGAAGGATATCACACAGAGTGAGGTTTACTAATTGATGTACAATTGCCATACTTTTCAAACATTAAAAATTAAGTGTCACAAGAGCATACTCGAGATTGTACCAGTAAAACTAACAGTTGAATGTATAATGACAAAATAGTGATGAAACTATTGCAAAACCATGTTGCTACATGATTCATTTGATCTGATTCCCACCTCCTTGTCTAATTTCAATGGAAGTAGCAGCATCAAGTTGGCAATTTGGCAGTAGTGAATGTACATGGATTCGTGTAACAGTGAAATGAATGTAATTGATGGAAGAATAATAACAGGTAGAGAAAGGGAAATCGTAGAGACAACCAGAAAAGCTGGAATCTGTCTCTTCAAGGGAGAGGGGCTAGGCTAGCTGTTCCTTTCACAACTCAGACTTTTATAATCTATCTTTTTCTTTATAAAACGTACAATTGATACCCCCAAGCTGTCATATTCATAAGCAGCCATAGCTTTTAGCTAAATCCTTTCATGGAATGCTTATGAGAGAAAGGAGTTGGGGAGATGCTGAGATGCAAAGAGGGAAAAAGAAAGAACATCCTAACACGTACACAGATTCCTCCTCCACTTCCCTAATAATGACATTTTTGGTTCGCCTTTTTTATCTCCTTAACCTCCATGTTCCGTGTCCCAACTCTCTACTTAGGACTTCCCTCCTCCTAACCATTTCATTTCTGTAAAATTGTTAATCTTAATCTTAATTTTTATAATTGTAATTATAAATTAATTTTTTAAAATTCATTTGATTTTACCAAAAAGTAAAAACATATTTGAACATAGTAATTTAAATCTTTAATGGTGGTGAACAAAAATATTGATGAATAACTGTTTCTTTAAAAATAATTTTTTGATGAAATGTTATTCAAATTTTCAAGATGGATAAAAAAAAAATACTAATAGTGATGTGCTAATTAGCATATAACATCATAAATTTTTCAAAATAATTATTTAATCATATCATTTTTTCACACATAAAATTCTTGTCAGTGATAATGATAATAAATAAAATTCTTGTAAATGATAATGATAATAAATACTTTAAGATTGAGTATAATTTTTTTAAGCTATTCTCTTAAAGTATATGCGGTTTTATTTTAAATTATCACACTTTTATTTTTGCTCTACGGAGTTTATTCAAGCGTTATAATACAAGTGAATAATAATAATAGTATATAGAAAGGGACTTGTTTTTCATATACTTGCAACTAAACATCAAAGACACAAAACATATCCAATACACACGGACCTACCATTAAATGGGAATGCAAAATAAAAAGAATACTTGAACATGCTCGTAACATAGACATTAAACACAAACATCTGTGAAATGGATAACAATTGACTAGACAACAACCAACACCATCATATAACTTGGCATAACACTTGAACTTGTACATCAGTGCGCGAACCTAGTTCCTCATGATCCTAATATCATCATCGCGCATAGCATTGGCCAAAACAAACTCGTTATAGGTTTTCACGGTATCGTCTTCATCGGCATACATTTTGCACCACACTTGTAGCCTTCAAAGCCCTTAGTAATGGGCAGACTATTCTCCTCGACAAAGACCCTTGTCTTTGATTTCCATTGGTACTCGATGCATCTTCCAATCAGCACCAACCCATTTGTCACGACAGCTGATTGGATTTTGGACTCCCCAAGGGTTTGAAGACCAAGTTAATGTGATCCGAAGAACCCTGATCGATCCCCCACCATGGGAAACGAGTGGAAGTGAAAGTTAACTAAGGATGGTGCTTTCTCAGTACCCTCTGCACCATGCTATCCAAGAAGACGACAATCTAGATCTTTTCTTGTCGTCGGGAAACATAGGACCAAATAGTGTGGAGCTTGTCGCTCCCACTGAAGATTCTAGAAAATTGTGGAGATGTTGTAGAAATGCCCTCACAACTAACAACAACCTCTGGCTCCGCCATTGCAACGCCTCATCTATTTGTCCTCTCTTCCATAATTAGGAGGAATCTCTAACCCACTGTCCGTTTAGGTGCCATCATGCCTCTGCTACTTGGGGTAGACCCTCCCCAGTGTTGTGAGTGTTGATTCAGATTGTTTTCTCGTCTGGATTATGTCTTTGCAGGATTCAAATATTGATGACATTGCCCTCAAAGTCTCAGTGCTTTGCTAGAACATCTGGAAGTCGAGGAACATCTTCATCTTTCGCTGGTCTCACCCTGCACCTCTGTCACCGTCAACCGGTTCTACTCAAATCTCTCACTTTGGCCCATCTCCCCCTTGCCCCTGCTACGACCTCCATCACTATTCCACCCACCCACCCATTCGATCACTTGCCCTTTGTCACGTACTCCTACTTTGGTGATACATTGTGATGGGTCGTTTACGAATGACTCCCAAAAGATGGCTTATAGTGTTATTTCTAATATCTACGGTCAAGTTTCGGATGGACGGGTTGGGACCTTTTTCTGCTCATCCCATATTGACTCTAAAGCTCGTGCTCTTTTCGAAGTTGTGAAGTACGCTTTCAGCTCCCCTCTTGCATCAATGAATCTTACCGACTGCCAGGATAGGATCCATGGAGATTATATTACTCAGAACCCATGGAGATTACTTATTCCTTATCAAGAGTGTGAGGGAAAACATACGAGAGATGAACAGAAGGAAGTTTGTTGGTAAAAAAATAGGATTTACTAATGAACCAAAATTTCTTCCGTGAAAAATATTTCCCGCCTAAAAAATTAATAATCAAAATACTAAATTTTGAAAAATCATTAAAAAAAAAAAAAAAAAAAAGATTAAGTGGCGGGCAGGTGCATTAACTTCTTTCCCAAATCGTTGATATACGCATAGATAATTGAATGAGGGCGATGAACAAATTACCCCATCAGCACATAAGTGAAATTGTACACACTTTAGCCAAGGTATGTGAAACCCCAAAGAAACAATCTCATAAACAAAGGATCATACACATACTTCATATGCTGATGGGAATTGGAGGAAGAAGAACATTCCACAAGTTGAGAAAGAATATGTGGGATGAGCATGAGATCATGACTCATGAGAGAAGCAACAACAACATTGATAATCTTCACCAAACTTATCACACACACTCCATCAGTCATTAATAACTACATAAACATAAACCATGGAAGCTTACTTCCTACTTAAGTTGAAATCCTAAACCAGCACAAACATTAACCAACTGATGAATAATGATGATCCATGCAGCATCATACTCAAACTAAGATCGAATTTAGATTCGGGAAACTCTCATTCAAGTTCTCCATGGATAAAGGATCTCCATGACTCCATATCACCTCAGCCTGGCAACCAAACTAAAACCAAAAACAACAACAACCTGAATAGATCTAGTAGAGGATAAACATACATTGTTGTTTTCATGAAAATAAATAAAATTATGAGTTGCTCTGCTTACCCGAGCACTGCGCAATTTGGTCACCAAAGAATTGAGAGCTTCTTTCACGTCCTCAAAAGTCTCAATGGAAGGGAGTTCTTGGTTACCTTTAACAGCCGCCATGATTGTAACCTGTAGCAGCAGCAACAACATAATTGAAGAAGAAAATACACAAGGGAAGAAAGCCAAAAACTCAACAGTTTGCAGTTACAGTTACCATGGTGTAATCCTTGTCCTGTTTGGGAGTAGGTTTAGGCTCAATATAGCTAAGTAATCGCTGGCGGGTACCTTGCTTCTTCATTTGTTTCTTGACAAATTTCTTCAGACTGTATGATATCTGTGAATCATTGTGTCCACGTAACATCTGCAAGGCAACTTTGTTTATGGAAAACAATTTTGTCCCACTTGTTTTAATAACAAAGAGTTCCATATTTGTTTACCTTTGCAGATGTGGATCCATAGACGAAGCTCTTTTGGTGTTCCAGAAGCGCACTAACAGCTCCTGCAAACAGATACACTCTTAGGTGTTGGGACAGTTTCGAAACTTGAGAAAAATTCCAACACAAATAAAATACCACTCAGTTTTGATTGTCCCCTCCGAGGGCTGGTAGCAATTTCATGGAGCACAATCCCAATATCACCAGCTCTAGCAGATAACACAACCTGACCATGACCATTGATGATGATGGTTCATAAATAATTTAATTGAAGGGAAATCAGGTAGGAATCAACTACTTGCATCAAATTGCAATGTACATACCTGAACCATGAGAATAGTTCTTTTCTGGAAGATATAGCAACAAGAAAAAGGAGAGGAAAGCTAACAATGCCATTGTTGCGAAAGCAATAGACATAATTTCAAACTGCTGGCGTTCAGTTAGCTCAACTTGTTGAAATGGCGATGGGGCAGAGGATGACTGGTAAGCATGGCTGAACGAGATGGTCGACAAAGCTAGAGCAAATGCAGCTAAATGTGAATCCAAGGAAAACCCAGAAACCATTTTCCCCATCAATTGCCAGGAGTTTGATTTCTCTATGCAAACACTGCACAGGGGGGGGGGGGGGGGTGCTTGCTTATGAGTAATGGTGAAAGCTCTGTGCTTTGGATGGATACTCATTTGGTGAAGAACAAAATTGCTTTCTAGGACAGTGTGAGTGGGCGTAGCCTGAAAATAGTCAGATTCCTTAACAAAGTTTATGGTTCGGATGTTTTACCATTGTTGGAAAAGAGCAAATTCCAGAAACTGATCGGCGATAGCTTCATCGGCAATTTTGGACGAGAAGATAATTGGTAGGCCCTTTTATGATTTAATCATCAGTGGGTAAGCTTGGCAATGGGTAGGTGGGTCAGGGTATGGGGTCAACCGTACCCTTACCCTCATGGTATAACTTTGGAAAATATCCGATCATTTACCCTACGGGTTCTCAACTATCGTAACCTTACCCTACCCTACAAATATCCATAGGGTTCATGGGTACCCTAGATATTTTAATATATTCTTATAACACGATTTTATCAATAATGATTATACCAAAACACATCATTCTCAACCACATAAATAAAATGAAAAAATATTATATAAGCACTAAATATATATAAATTAGTCAATAAAGTAATGTTATACAAATATTAGGACCAATTTCTATTATCATCATCATTATACATTCTAAATCAAAACTTGAATCATGTGTAAGTGAATAATTAATGGTTATAATGTGCTTTTATATTAGTTAATTGTGAATCATCTCACGAATCAACCGCCGTAATAGTTTGTTTGGTAATTTTACATAAAAAAAATACTTAGATTTATATTGAGGTTAAGGGTAGGGTATTTTGCGGGTAGGGTTTTGGTCATATCCTTACCCTACTCTTATCCTACTTTTTCAACTAAGTGAATACCCTTACTCTCCCCTTACCCAGTCAACACATGGTATTATCCTCGTTGACCGGGTAGGGTAGGATAGGATACCCTAGGGTAGGGTATTAATTGTCATCCCTATCAGTGGGTCATCCGTCAAGTCTATGTAACCTGATATTTGCTCACCTTAAAAACAAAAGCCTACATTTCAGGCCCAACTTGTTTTATTTTCTGCACTCTGACTTCATATACCCTGGTAATATTAGCTGGGGAAATTGTTTTAGGGTGTGTTTGGAAAAATGTATTTGTATTTGGTAATTAATACCAAACAAATATTGATGTTTGGATGAAATGTGGATTTGTAATTGAATTTAAATGAAATACCATCTTGGAATTGGGCTCAAATTCTCTGTAATTTGAAATCCACAAAATATGGTGTGAATTTGAAATCCAACACAACCCATAATAGTATGTCGCATTTTCTCAACCCTACTCTCCAGTCGTCATACCCCCAGCTCGGAGCTATGCAGTCGCTACCCTGCTCGAAGCAGCTCCAACTCCTTCTGTAGCTCAAACTTCGGGGGTCTTGTCAAGGTTCTCAAACTCCGACGATCAACTTCCGTTCTACTGATTATTGCTTTATATTAGTGTGTATGTAATTTTTCTTTCTTCTCACAGCTAGTGGGATCTAATGGAAGCTCCAATCTCTGCCACAAGCTGATTAAGTACTGCTAGAACTCAAATTTCTTTCTCCAATCATCTGGGAACTCAGATTTCTTTCCCACTCCTTAAGATTAGGTACTGTTCATCATAGCTTAACTCCCTTTTCTGTAATAATCTTTACTTAAATTTTCGCTGAATTTGATTCAACATTTTCGTACGGGAAACATAAAATCCGAAATATTCCCGAATTTGGTCATGATAGGAAAGCAACACCTATTATCTTTCCAAGCTAACCCCATCTTTAATTGGCATAGCCTATGAACTCTAAATTTTGGGAAGAAGACTGAACTAAGAATGAAATTCTTCCATAACCCTTTAATCCATACGTTGTTTAGCCAGTGTCTATGAGACTTAGAAAAAAGTATCTCTTGGCATCGAATTTGCGTCCAACTTTTTCTGGTTGGAACGGTCCAACCAATTTAACAGGAGGGGCAAAATTATATTTTAAATGAAAAATCCAATCTCTTCCCCTTCGTAAACAACATCGTCGTCATCGCCTCCTTTGAGCTTCTATTTTCAGTCCTCCATCCACCTCTCCTCGCCCGACGAACTCTTCCCGACAATCATGAATAGAAGCATGAGGTTTCTCCAGTGGTGGTCGTAGGAAGAAAACCCCATGGTGGTGTTGTAGTAGATGAGATGTATTTTCCGGCGATTGGCGATGTCATCTGGGAGCGAGGCGGTAGGTGGAGCAGTTGTAGAGGAGCGTGGAGGCCGGTGGAGCAGTTGTAGAGGAGCGTGGTGGCCGGTGGAGCGTTGTAGAGAGCGTGGAGGCCAGTGGAGTAGTGGCGGCCACCATAGTAGTAGTCCCGAAGCAAAGAGGATCATCGAACGGCGGCGGCAATATAGAGCAACATCGACGGCGACAATTCATAAACTCAAAAGTTGAAGACGATGAAAAGAATTATTTAATAATTATAAAAAATTACAGTTTAGTCACTCTATTTTTATTTATAGATAGTTTGATTGTTAAGTATTAAAATTTGTAATTTTAGTCACTATTTTTTATGTTGTTGACACTGATAATTAGTTAACTCGATTGCTTAACTAGTTAACTATTAATTAGTTAACCAATCGAGTTAACTAGTTATCTAATCGAGTTAACTAGTTATCTTAAGCATGATGTTAACGATTTAAGAACAACATACTAGTTAGATAATCTATCAACAAAAAATCTTGTTAATTTTTTTTTTTATGAATGGTGATCATTTCATAAATAAAAGTCTAACAAGCAAGCAACGGAGTCCGGTGCATGGTGACAGAAACCCACCCCAAAAACAGCCTGAAGGCTCACTCAGCTATACAATCCAATCTCCACTGGCTAGGAAAATAGAAAACATCCCCACCCAGGTGACACCAAAAAAAGATAAGACAGTGACTATATAAAACCACCTGTACACCACAAAATCCCTAATAAAACATATCTACACCCCCAAAACAGAAAACATCTGGTCATGATGCTCAATGTCAACCAGGGTCAAACTCTACTCTCCACATAGCCAGCCATCCTCTGAGCTCATCCCCCGAGATAACTCCTGCCACAGCGAGCCACCTCCCAATAGCGACTGCAATCTTCCATACCACCTGCACTAAAGAACTATTTGTATCTTTAAAGATTCTATCATTTCTTTCACACCATATATACCAACACACTGCATGAACAAGTCTATCCCTAAAACTCTTCCATATGCTATAATAGTTCCTAACCTGTCAATCACGGATGAACTCATAAATATCAAAATGGTTCGGTCCCCAAATGGCAAGTTTGGAACTAAAAGTAAACCAAACCTGCGATGCAAAATCTTGTTAAAAATTGATCATGTAAATTCGTTAACTAGTTATAAGTGAATAACCTGTTAATTAGTTCAAATAACTAGTTATCAGCAGAAAAATCTGTTAACAAGTTAACAGTAAAAACATGTGTTAACTAGTTATCAGCAAAAAAGGTGTTAACTAGTTAACATGTACTCGCCAGAAAAGTCGTCAGAGTTTGGTCGACCAGCCAAAAAAGCCGACGGAGTCTCGCTAGAGTCGGTCGCCTGTAGCCGAAAAAGTCACCGGAGCGCAGCGGGCGGTCACCGGAGAGTGGTTGGCCGGTCACCGGAGATATATTAAATATTTAAAATAAAATAAAAATTAAAGTTAAGTGTAAAATGTCGTAAATACCTTGATGACGTTAGATTTACCGCGTTTATCTCACCACATTTGAGCGAAATTCCCCTCGTTTGACACCTTATTGTGATGTTTTCGAGCGAGTTTTGTGAAAATTATGCTTTATTCCCCGCTGGCCCTCTTTTGGGTCGTTTGATGTGTTTTCAAGTTGTTTTTGATGAGATTTTAGGTTACCATATTGTGGATGGCCTTTCTACGAGCTCGGCGCTTCAAACGGGGACCAATTCGGAGTACAAACGAGGCGGGGAGCATCCAAAGAAGTAAGGAGTTGGAAATGATTCTTGTCCCACTCA
Source organism: Linum lewisii (assembly GCA_034768395.1). NCBI lineage: Eukaryota > Viridiplantae > Streptophyta > Magnoliopsida > Malpighiales > Linaceae > Linum > Linum lewisii. The sequence continues at coordinate 11,573,785 of CM068299.1, forward strand.
AAAAGTGCGCATTTTGTGGTTAAATGTGCTCCGGCGCACTTTTTTCATCAGCAGAAAAAGTGATACTTTTGAGGAGAAAAGTGCTCCGCGCACTTTTCAACCCCTTCAAAGCACACTTTTGGCAATTTTCAGCTTTTTTGACGAAAAAAGGAAATTAGTCAGGTGCCGAACTCGCTGGGTGCTGAATCCGTGTTGAACGGCATCCGGGCCGTTGGTGGGATATGGCCCACATATAGACGATCAGGATTTAATTATAGTGGGGTCACGTTTTTAAGGGGTAGAATGGGGTATTCACACTTATTGAAATTAATGAGCGGGAAATAGGACGGCGTGTAACTGTAGCGTTGCAGACATGGGCATTTGTGCCGCCGTCGCGTCTGCGTCGTTTTAATGGTTACTTTTCAACTTATATATAAAACTTTTACGGATTATCAGGAGAGAGGTAACGGATTTCGAAATTAATTCTCTGCATGCAGCTTTTACTCTCGTTTAAAGTGTACCTCTCTCTATCTTATCGTTACCGAAACAAAACGATATCGTAGTAGTCAACGAGCTTCGTAACACTTTTAATAGGAAACAGTGATTCTCGTAACACTAGGGTAGTATATTCGTAACACTTGAAATGGAAGAGCAAGATGAGCAAAATGATATGCAGCAACAAGCGCCTCCCAGGCGGACACAAAGTCGGTGCAGTTCGGCGAGGATGCGCCAATGGTGGAAAGCTGGTACCCCCGCCCGGAAAAAAATGTTGGAGGCAAGGGGGTTAGGGTTTCTAGAACACCTCAACGTGACAAATTTCAAGTCTCATCAACTGCTATGGCTGATTAATCACTTCGATTTTACCAACGTAGTCCTAACTGTGCGGCCTGGTGCTTAGATCACCCTGACCGAGGATCATATTCAAAGGATATATGACTTACCAAGGGGTCATGCATCTGTTCTTGACCAGTTGAACTACACTACGGAAGAGGTGAGAGTCTGGACCCGACATCTAGGGATTCAGAGGGGCAAGGCGACTTCCGCTCAGTTGGGTTAGCTCGAACATCAGTTGTCGATCGAAACCAACGACGAGAAATGGTTCTCGTTGTTTTATATGGTGTTGCTGGGAAATATGTTACACCCAAAATCCAGCCAGAAAGTCCCGCATCAATATTTGGGTGTTATTTACGGTCGAAGAGCACATAGGTTCGAAGAGTACAACTGGTGCGCATTCTTGTTGGAGGTATACCGTCAAGTAGGACGGACGGACAAAGGATACATCGAGGCAGATATGTGTCTCCTGATGGTTAGCTTTAAATAAGTGTTACTTATAATGGAGGAAAATATTACGTTTGAAGTTATTTAGTATTAGTTTGTTTTAATATTGTTTGTTCATTGTTTGTTTGTAAAAACAGTTGTTCTATCTTGATATGGTGGGACTAGTTGGTGACTCAGTCCCGAGAATCAGACCTACGGTCATTAACTGGACCCAGAAGGCTGTCAGTACCCATACTTCAAGGTTGGAGGCAAACAGGGGACTGAGCACATGCACCATTATTCAATGGCAGCCAGAGGAAGAGGAAGCTACAGGCACGGGCTCTCGAGTCTCAATGCTGACATTAGGCAGTACTTGACCCAGGACGACAGCCCTGTCAATGTTTATGCACCGGGGAGGCCATTGGGTGGCAAAGGTCAGTTGTTGTTGTTACAGAAGGAGAAGACGGAAAGAGGTGAGAAAAATAAGAAGCAGGAGGCAGGGACTAAGTCCCCGCTCAATCCAGAGGATATCTACCCATCAGCCATGCCATTCACTAGACTCGACATCGATCATATGTCCATGAGCGAGGTAAGTTCATTTGTAATGCATGTATTACGAACACATGTTTTATCTCAGTGTTACGAATTTCTGAGTTAAACATGTGCTCGTAACACAAGATGGCAATTTTAGTATTATTTTCGTATCTTTTGTAATACTTTCTTTCCCATTGTAATACTTTCTCATCTGTCTCGTTATACCTTTTTGTATTTATAATTCCTCATACAGGTCGAGGACAGGAGGGAATGGTTGAATACCTACATCCATTTCCACAGGGGTGCACTTGCCACTCTGTTGGATATGAAGCAGCAATGTGATGATCGCATCGCAGGTGATCCAGAGCGCAGCTTATCTGTTGAGCGTCGAATGATATCAGAGGATCTCGTTTTGGCAAGTTACACAGATGCATACATCAACCATGCTTTTCCAAGATGGAGTCTAGTAAGAAGAAGAAGCAGAAGGTACCCGATGCATATATTACGAAGGAGAGGCCCGTCTTGGTATCTTCACCCCATAAGTCTGGGCAGAAGAGGAAGAGGTTGACCAAAGGTGGTCAGTTGGTTTGGGGTGAGCAGTCGGTGCTAAAGCAGAAGTCACCAAGGAATGTTGTGCCAATTAGCCAGGAGATGCCTGAGAAGTCCCCAAGGCAGGAGGTGCAAGGAAGGAGGTGCCAAGGAAGAAGGTGCCAGGCAGGAGGTGCCAAGGCCGGAGGTGCCAATGCAGGAGGTGCCAAAGAAGGAGGATAATGCCAAGCAAGGAGGCGACACTACAGGACGTCAAAACCTCATCGAGAAGGAGAAGGTGGTTCAGAAGGAGGATGAAGTCGCCATGGGGCAGGAGAATTTGATAAACCAGGGCAAAGGTGGAGATAAGGAGGGAGATGTCCAAGCTGAAATTTTTTATTTCAACCTTGCAGTTGATATTGGCAAGTCTATGGTCGAAGGGACAGCTGATGAGGAAAATGAGAGTTCTTCTCAGCAGCAAGATGAACTGCCAATTTCTGTTCTCCTAAATGACAAACTGAAGAAGTTGGACAAGGTGGTTTCCGGGGTATAGTTGAAAACCAAAATCTCGTATAGGTTTACGCACACTTTCGTTATATGTGTTATCTGATTTAGTTATACCTTTTTTATCGCCTTCGTAACCTTATGGGGGGTGTTTCGTATATGTTGGACAAATGTGGGTCCGCTTCACATGGGGGTGTTAACTGATACAACTTGTTATGTATTTATTAAGTTTAAATTTAAGCAGACATATTTTTTTAACCCCACTTAATGTATTTTTATTGTTAAATATTTGTTTAAAGAGTTGAAATTTTTAATTTTTTGTTCACAGGTGAACAAGAGCAAGAAGCTTAGGTCAGCATCAAAAAGGACCAAGGCGAATTCCAAGTATGTCAAGTCTCCCTACGAAGCCCAGAAATACACTAAAATAAGGTTTAAGAACTCAGCGGCTGGTAATGAAGGACATGAACAAACGCCAGAGGTACTTAATCTCGTAACACATGTTATTTTCTTTCGTAATCGATTTATATAACATTCGTTATACTTTCTTGAACGCAGGACCAACAACTGATAAAGTATTCCCTGGGACCTGTCACGCAGGAAATGGTCTCGATTGTGGATAAAATTGACGCATACAACACTGATGTATGGGCAGACACTGAGAGGTGCGAGGCGCTCACAACGTACATGTGGAATGAGGAGTTCGACCAGTGAGTTATCACTTATCACTTTCTTTCGTTTATGATTAATAATGAATTCGTAATACTTTTGTTATTTGTACGTATTAATTGGAATTGCATGTATATCGTCATTCAGGGAAGAAGTCCTTTTCTATACCCAACATGAAATTCGAAGGTTGAGCAGGGAAGAGTTCATGACATGCAGACCCAACTGCATGCTGTCAAATTTTTTTATTGACACGTATGAACAGTGCACAAATATTTTATTCAAGCAAACCGGGTTCTGTGATAGGTTCATTTACGGGATGGAGTGCGCTGTAAGTGTTCTGTTATTTTATGTTGTTCAGTTCAAAAACTACGTAATAAATAACTTGAACTAATATTGATGTGTTTTTGTTCTATAGTCTATGTGCAGCAATAAGGGATTTACCATCAGTGAAGCCATAGAATACATTCAAGTGAAGGATTGGACCACATATATGGATTGCGAAAAGGTTGACTACGTAAGTAATACGAATTATTTAATACCGTTATATCTTTGAACTTTTTTCGTATAGTTTTTTTAACATTTCGTAATTGTTTTTATGTTATACGTAAATGTAACTGCATTATTTCGTGACATTTATTAATAGTATTAGTTACCCTCAATTATCTTGCAGTGGTTCGTCCCGATGTGTCACGAAAAACACTTTGTTGTGTTCTGTGTTAATCTGAAGAACCGGTGTGGTGACTATCTGGATAGTCTAGACCGTGCAGAAGATCCAGAGATATACATGCGGACATCAAGGAACATCATGGAGTTGGCCAACAATCTAATTCCAATGTTCCGTACATCATTACCACCAGAGCCAATCGATGTCAATAAATGGGTTAACCATCGCAGTATAAGACAGCCAGATAACACTTCCTGTGGCATTTTTGCGTTGAACTTGTTGGAGACATGGGAAGGAGCAGTTACGTCTGAGATCTTAAGTTGGTCAGATCCAGTCAAGATTGAGAGGAGGAGGCAGGAAGTTTGCCTACTTTTGTTAATTTCGCCTTACAACGTTATTGCTGATCAAGTGTTGAAGAATGCATATGAGGAAGCTAGGAAGACTAGGGGGGATAGGGATGTGGGAAGGAATATGAGCGTAATACCCTTCACGGTGATACGTAACATATGAGTTACGCATCAGAGTGAAGAGTAATGCTTACTTTGGAATTAAGTAGTACATATAACTTAATTTTGTTGTACTAACTTTTGGATTTAGTAGTACATATTACTAATTTCGTAATTATTTCCTATTTAACTCGTAATACATAAATCCCATTTTAATAGCAGAATATGCTCTTACATAAATCAAAACCCCATCCCTTTTGCTAACCTGAGTGACCATTATTTCTTCCATCCAGCCAAGCATTGATCTCTCTTCTAACCGTTGAACTCCGTTGTATGGCTCTGTCTACCAGGTCAGTTGTTGTTATCGCCTGTAGGAAGAGGAATGATAATTATTAATAAATTAACCCAAAAAAACTTACAGTAAAACGTAAAAGTTTTTGACCTGTTGCTTCCGGCCGACTTGTGGACGAGTTTGGGTTCACGTTGAACAGATGTTCAGCTTCATCAATCTCGTTATTAGCCGTCTGCACGCACCACATAAACGTGCTGCATCTTTCAGCTGCTGGTTTTTGGCATCCCAGAAAGAAGCGATAGGGAGCAGTCAGCATCGGACGGTCAGCCTCATAAATGTAACACGGGAGATTGCAGCTACAGTATGGGATGAAGCTTGGCATTTTTTGTTTTGGGATTTTGGAAGAGAGAGGGAGGATATGGACCTAATGAGATAGATTTTAATATGGTGTTGTGTGGGGCTCGTGGGGTTATAAGTTTATTTAATGCTGGTTGTTGGGAATCGTTAAACGTTACCCAACCAGTTTGACCAGCATTAATTACATGTTTCATAATATATTACGTAAAGCACACTCGTAACACTTAACAGCTTAATAATATATATAATATATGTTTATTCGTACTACTTAGGAAATATATTCGTTACACTTGGATAATAAACATAAGAAACAACCACTTATTGCAAGATCTAGTTCAACCTCACATTTCTAAGTTGGCCCTCCAGGAATTCCACCCTTGATTGAAGACTTGAAACTTCATCCAGAAGCTCTAGAGTTCGTAACTTCTGCATAATAGGTCCTGGCGAATAACTGACTAGTTGTTGGTCCTGCGTCCGTGAAGTATAATGAATTGTATAGTCATCATGTACGGAATTAAATATCATGTATTACCCATATAAGTAATGTATTACGAATGTTAGGATTATGTTATTTTTCTTAAACTGTAAAGTGTATCTAAGGGAATATGAAAGTACACAGAAGTTATATATACCTGTCCACTCGAGCTCGCTCCAATGTTGGATGAGGTAGACATTTCTTCTTGTGTAGCTATCTTAGCCACGATATTGGCATGAGGTAGACCGTACATACGCGCGACCTCCTCATTCTGACTCCTGTCCATCTCCATACACCAGACGAACATTTTGCATCTTTGACCTGGTGGTTTTTGGCAACCCAGAAAGTACATGAACAGAGAAGATATCGTCGGCCGTTCAACAGAATAGATGTAAGCGGGTAGGTTGCATTTACAGTGGCGGCATGTTTTTTCAGATCTGGATGAATAATAGAATAGATGTCTGGTGTTGGAAATGATGAGGGAGAAATTATTTTTATAGTAAACTTTTTGGTAAATTTTTAATTAAATGTTTTTTTGGCTAGTAGTGGTGAAAAGTAAATATTACGAAAGACTCAGTAAATATTACGAAAAACTCAGTTAACAGATACGAGTAATATTTCATACACCTACTAAAGTATTACGATTAATTGTAATTACATTTTTTGTTAAAGGCGAAGGTCAGTCCCACCCATTTCGTGGTTCCGAAAGATTACATTTTTGTCCTTTCGAACTGAGTGCAAGAATGCATTCCGGTCCCTTTGAGATACGGGCCTTTTCTTTGGTTTGTAAGTCTCTGTTCATTTCTTCAATTTTTTGGGTGCTTGGCAAGGGACTTCCCTTTGACTTTCGTTTATGTTGATTACAGTGCTTAGCTTCTTCTCCAGGTCAATTATGCACTGTATAGCTGTAGCAGTCTTGGCTGTATCTCCATTAACCTGAATAGTAGTATTTGAAGACATGTTAAGTATTACGGGTTGATAAAGTACCAAATACGTAATTGTTCATTGAATATATAATAGGGAAGTACCGTAGACTTAAGCTTAGCCATCGCAGTAATTAACTCCGCCATCTGAGCAACATCTGGGTGGGATACTTCTGGGATCGTGTCTGCAATGCACAACCCATCCTTTGCTGTCCGACAATACTTATACGAAATATAATATAATGTATCACTAAAAGTCAGTGAACATATTACGGAATTCATAAATAGATATTCCGAAAGTGGATTAAAAGTGATACGAATAACTCAATTAATAGTCACCTTTGTAGGATCAATGTTTTAGGTATATGCAGGAGAAAATGATTACCGTTACTACCTAGTACCTCCCTGAATCGTATTATATGTCTGCACATCAAGCCCTCCATTTCAATCATGTGGCACCCACAGACTATGCTAGAACAATCTCTTGTGCATGTCACGATTCTTTCATCAGTTCTTTACCCATTAACATCCTGCTTGAACATGTTGAATGTCATCACACCAGCATTTGTTTTTTCTTCCAACGCCAGCACGCCGTAGGCTAAAGTCTGCTCGTATTCAGACAACCACTTTTTAAACATTTTCGGGGTGTACTCTTTAGCTAGTTGTTTCGTCAGTTCGCTGTGCTCAAACCTGTCCAACGGAGAGTAATAGAAAGTGTTACGTATATTGAAGATATAGATAACCTTTCAAGCTGTAAGGAATTACCAACAGTTTAAAAACGTGTTACGGAATTCAAGCAGAAGTACACCTTTTTCAAGATTTAATGTATTACAAAGAAGATAAGTTTTCTGTAGATTTATTGTATGTTAGTATCACCTATTACGTATGTTTTTAAAGTGTTACGTTTTTTAAGCTTAAATAAAACGTATTACATATAAAATATTACGAAAGCTAATAAAGTGTTACGTTTATTTAGCTTAAATAAAACGTATTACAAATAAAATATTACGGAAGATAATAAAGTGTTACGTTTAGTATCACCTATTGAACGGTTTGGATGTTTTCATCTTGAAGTCCCGTTTCAATTCGTCCTCTCTTTTGTTCTCCACTAGTCGGCTGAACTGTTGAAAAAATTCTTCCAAAGATAGGTTTGGTGCCAGGTAGTGCCTCATGTTACTGTTGCACGTTTCACTTAATTGTGAGCTACGCATGCCACAGGTGAAATGTGATTGCATCCATGCTCTAGACCACTGTGTCCTTTTTTGGTAGATCTGAGTGAGCCATGGGTGTCCTTCTGGTACACGATCAGGGAAGCATTTTTTTTTCATAAGACCCCAGTGGACATCAAACCCAGCTTCAGTGTCAACCCCAAACATCAGGTAGCTAAGTTCAACTACGAATACCTGATATCAAACATAGCAAAATATAAGTAAAGTGGAATGTATTTAGGGAGCTATTTGATATGAAACGCATGCCACATGTTATTTTGGTACCTTGTCATAGAGTGATCCCAAGTTCCTGGCAGCATTATTGAGAATATGGAATGTACATAGACCATGGTATGTAACCGGCATTGGATATATGGCCCTAATCCCGGCAGCAATCGCCGCTGCTTGGTCGGTGAAGATACTGGTTGGTTTCTTCCCCCCCATGCATTTGTCAAACATTTGGAACAACCATTCGAAAGTAGCTGACGTCTCGTCAAACAAGAGAGCAGCACCGAATATCACCATATCTCTATGGTGGTTGTACCCGACGAATAAAGCTGTAACGTAACACATAGCAGTGTGAAACGTAATAAGGAAAAAAGTAACATGTAAGATGAATTATATATTACGTTTGTTTTTAAAGTGTTACGTTTTAGAAGCTTAAATAAAACGTATTACATATAAAATATTACGGAAGCTAAGAAAGTGTTACGTTTTAGAAGCTTAAATAAAACGTATTACATATAAACGATTACGAAAGTTAACTAAGTGTTACGTTTTTATTGATTAAATAAAACGTATTACATATTAACTATTACGAAAGTTATCTAAGCATTACGTTTTTTATGCTTAAATAAAACGTATTACATATTAAATATTACTAATTAGAGAGTATTACCTAAGGGCTTGTAGTCTTTGTTTGTTCTGTACGTGGTATCAAAACTGATTGAGTCCCCAAACACCGAGAATTCTTCACGCATCCTATTGTCTGCCCAAAAGACACTCAAGATTTCATTGCAATTGTCTTCCTGAAGCTCATAGAAGAAAATTTTTTCCTCTCTTGAGCGAACTCTAAAATAACGCTGCAGTGATGATCCCTCAACGGTGCTCAATGCAGAATCTGGTCTTTCCCGGTTGTGGTTCCGGAGATCTTCGTATAAGAAACCCACATGTTTGGCCCCCCTGCCATTTGCCTCATTATGTCGAAAGATTTACGGGAAGTCACCCCAGCCAGTTTGTGAATGAGGGCAATATGTGCATTTGTTCGGTTCACACTTCTGTTTGAACGGAAAAGATGTGCATATTTTTCTGGTAGCAATTCATGCGGCGCATGAGTTTTTATCCAGTCATATATGTAATACTTTTTGAGAGATTTGTCCCATTTCATTTTTATTTCCGCCTCACATCCTAGTCGTTCATCAGGTCTATTCCGCTTATTGTTTGTCTTCTCTTTTCTCTTTTGGCCTTCGTTCGTGCAAACGAACCTAAGGTATCTAGATGGGGGGTCTTGAGCTAAGACCATGGGCTCTCCATCGGTGGCTGTTTCCTCAGGAGTCGGAGTTAATTTGTATTTTTTCTGGTACCTTATTCTGACACCAAAACCAGCAAGATGAGCGTAATCCTCATAGAAATGATACGCTTCTTGCATGTTGTCAAACATTGGGAGCGTGTCGCCTACGAATGTGAGGTTAAAGTGTAACTAAGGTTAAAGATATTACGAGACAAAGAAACAAGTACAACGTAGAGACAACGATATATATACGAAATGTTTATTAAAGGTATACGAAGTAAGTCATATATATTACAAAATATAAGCTAAGGTATTACGTAAGGTAAGTGTTATAATTTCACTTACCTTACATACGGTATAACGACAATTATTTTACAAATGTTATTCATATAAGTATAACTGACCCGGATCAGCCACCTCATTCAAATCCACTCCTTCGTTCAAATCCAACTTTGTTGAAGATTCTCCTGCAATAGAAGGTATTAATTAATACGAAACATAAAAAAATATATTACGAATCTTCCATGCTGACACACCATGCAGAATATATCATACGAGCGAACGGAGAAAATGTTACATAATACCTGCACTAGGTACCGACATTTCATTTACGTCAATACGCATATTTGTGGATCCCCCCTCGATTCCTGCGTTGGTCAGAATGTATTAACGCATGTACATGTTGTGGAAAGTGTACGTAGGAAAACGTATACGTAAAGGATGCATTACGACTTTGTGTGGAAAATGGTACGTATTACCTGGCATAGTGATTGAAACGTCATCTAAACTAACCGCAATGTCTGCAAAAAATGTTACGAAAGACATGAAGGTATTAATTAATACGAAACATAAAAAAATATATTACGAATCTCCCATACTGACACACCATGCATACTATATCATACGAACGAACGTAGAAAATGTTACGTAATACCTTCACTAGGTACCGACATTTCATTTACGTCAATACGCATATTTGTGGACCCCCCCTCGATTCCTGCGTTGTTCAGAATGTATTAACGCATGTACATGTTGTGGAAAGTGTACGTAGGAAAACGTATACGTAAAGGATGCATTACGACTTTGTGTGGAAAATGGTACGTATTACCTGGCATAGTGATTGAAACGTCATCTAAACTAACCGCAATGTCTGCAAAAAATGTTACGAAAGACATGAAGGTATTAATTAATACGAAACATAAAAAATATATTACAAATCTCCCATACTGACACACCATGCATACTATATCATACGAACGAACGTAGAAAATGTTACGTAATACCTTCACTATCATACGAACGAACGTAGAAAATCATACGAAAGAATGAAGACATGTATTCATGAATGACGGAAAGCCAGGAAACATATTACGAATGAACAAAAACATTACGAATGCTTAATACAACTACACATGGTATTACGAAATAAAAGGAATACCTTCACGTGCCAGTGACATTTTGAGAGAAACGAGGAGCGAGAAAATAGGAGCGAGAATTTTTGGGGCGAGAAAATTATGAAATTTAATGTCCCGGGAACTGCTTTTATACGGTTATAATTTTCTCTCTCCTGTCAAATCATCAATTCAAATTTTCAAATCAGGCGCGAAAATATTATGAATCCGGAAATGACCGAAACACCCCTCGCGCGTTACATTTGCCCGTCACCGTACGATTCATCGGACGGATGATATTGCGTTCAGCACGGTGCTGAATACACCTATTCAGCATAATACTATTAGCCCGAAAAAAAAAGGGTTTTAAACCCAATTTTGAGGAGTTTTAGGGGAGACTTTTTACCTCAATTTTTTCTCTTCTTCCCCGACGAACCAGACACTCTCGGAAGGAGAAGACAGAGCTTTGAAGAGACGATTGAGCGAGGAGAAGCAAGGATTAGCTCGAGAGATTTCTTAGAGTCATCAGGATTAGGATTTCTCGGAGTAATATGTTTTCTTCTCCAGTTTTCTTCACCTTTGTATCTTTGATTTCTTTTGTTGCCATGAGTAGCTAAACTCCTTAGTTTGTTCAGATTAGATGAAACTCTAGTTAGATTTTGTATGGATGATGTCGGGTTTTTAACCTGTTTATGTTAATTGAGGTTTATTCAGAATTTTGATGCGATTTCTCTTTAACCCTAATTTGAAGCTCTACGAGCCTGTGATTGACCATATCTTAGGGTACTTGCTTCATCTTTGATTTCGTGGTTCTGACCATGGACGTGAATCATTCTAGAGTTTAGGAGGTCGTTAGGAATTGTCGGTGTCTTGACCATAGGGTTGGTGAACCTAATCTCTTTGCATATATTTGTGACGTTTCATTGTTCTTCGTGCATTCTTGACAATTTGTGAATTATCTTGACCATAGGAACTTGCAGGTTTGATAGGATAGTTTCTCTACGTCCTGACCATGGAGTAGAGATTGCCAAAGGAAATGTCGAGTCATTAAGTTGTTGAAACCGAAGTTGCATTGCATCATCCATCTGGATCGAGCTAGAGCGGATTCGAGTGTGGACGAACGCCTTAGTAAATCTTTGAAGCTCCAACTTGTTTGTTTGCTTGTTTGCTTAATTTAAATTGCTTTCTTAGTTTAATTAGTTCATAAACCCATCCAAAACCAAAGGACAAAAACCCGATTAGCTTTAATTCACATTTCTGAGTAATAGAAACAGAAAGACCCTTGAGAAATAACGATCTCGCTAGAGCAATCTAGTAAGTAAAACTAGTGTGCATTAATTTGCGCACCATACCTCTAACAATTTAGACCATTGGATTGGTAAAAAAGATGAAAAGGCTGGTTAAAAAATGATCCAATGACTAGAAAACAGTTGGAACAAAATCCAACCCCTCCCAGGGATCGTATCCGATCAACTGCCATACCTCTTGAAGAAATCATTAAAGTTCATATGTCCCAGAAATTTACCACTAGTCACAGCTTTATAAAGGAAAGAAGTCTCAGTGATAGAAGGTGAAATTGATAAAAGCAATACTGCTACACTAATCTGAACTTCATCTTGATTACCCCAATCTAAACCATAATCATTTACCACGTTCCTTGTTGAAAAGGAAAACAATTCATCTTAATAAGTAAAAACATCAACAAACTGACTGATGATCCTTAATTAAGATAGGATAGCTTTAAGATCTGGGTAACTCTCAAGCACGTCCCCCATTGATAACGGATCTCTATGAGCCCATATTACCTCATCCTTGAAAAAGAAAACAACACAATACGGAACAATTATTTGAGATCAATATCAATAATCAATTCAATGGTTATATTTTCCAATACTTACCGCCACTATCCGCGCATCAGTATCGGTAATCAAAAAGTTGAGAACTTCTTTCATGTCCTCTCTTGTCACAATGGTGGCAAGTGTTTGAGCACCATCAATAAACGCCATGATGGTCACCTGTGGTTGGTTATCACAGCAGCAGCAGGAGCAGGAGCAACAAGAACATAAATTTGATGAAACCCATCAAAGCATTTGACACCCAGTTTAATCAAGCATTCAGACAGTATACAATACCAGTGTATAATCCTTGCCCTGTTTGCGAATAGGTTTAGGCACAATTTTATGATTGTCAAGTAAGACCCGCCGGCCGATCCCCTGCTTCTTCGCTTGTTTCTCCACAAAACTCATCAGACTCTCTGTTATCCAAAGTCCACGTGTTACCTGCCGTGCACAAACTCAATGTGTGACTGGAATTTAGTTAACAGTCAAAGAATGAATGAATGAATGAACAATTCCCCATATTACCGTAACAGCGGAGCCATAGAGGATGCTCTGTTGGTGTCCGAGCAGCGTGTTGACAGTCTCTGCAATGACAGACTCTTAATTAGTGTTGGGACTAATTCAAAATTACTTGGATACCAACTTTCTAAACTGAACCTTTCAGTGTTGATTCTCTCTTCGGACTTCTTTTAGCAATGTCATAGAGCACAATCCCAACATCACCAGCTCTAGCAGATAACACAACCTTGACACAATTGAAACACTATAATTTTGGGGGATGTTTTTTGAGTATAACAAAGAGAAGGGGGAAAGTAACTCCATTGATTGTACCTGAACCATGACAATGGTACATTTATGCCAAACACACGAACAAGCAGTGATGATGGCAGCAAGCAAAACGATTGATCCACCTATAATATTAAGATGAAGTTCAAATTTCTGCTCACTTTCAGTAAGAGGCCTATCGTTGTAATCACCTTCTTCTGGAACTAGAAGTAGCTTAGGGAAAGAGGAGGACAGGTAAGGTTTGCTGAACAAGATGGCCAAAGCTAGAGCAAAAGCTAAATGTAATTCCAAGGAAAACCCAGAAGCCATTTTTTTTTTGTTCTCTATTGATTTCCCTGTGTATTGAGTTGTGAACAGGGGAGATGCTTGCTCTTTACTCTTTAGTAATGAGGCACAGTGGAAGATAACTATTTTAGGAACAAGATGACACAATAGCAGTAAAAAAGTCTGAGCTTTGGGAGGATGCTCATTTGGGGGAAAAGATGGGAGCTTCTTGGAAATTTCTTTGGTGGGTGGTTGTGAGTATTGAAGAAAAGCAAAAGTTTTTGGGGACAGTGTGGGTCGTGGTCTTAACCTGAAAATAGTAAGGATTCTGCGAGAAAGTTTGCAGATATGGCATGTTTTGCAAATGGGGAAAGGACAAATTCAGAAAACTGACAAGTGAAATCGATGGATCCGCCTCTACTGCAACTTTTACATTACAAGCATTGCTCATAATAGACCAGAAGCAGCAAGGGGAGGTGCGAACTGACAGGTAAATAAGTGTTTGATGTACTTGTATGCTACTATTGTATCATAGTTTAGATTTAGTTTGAACTAATAATGTAATTCTTTATGCTTAAATTTTTTGCTAATCTTTATGCTTAATTTTTTTTCCCAGTCCTCCACCATTTTTAAATCCTATTATTCCAACTCATTCATGTGTCAATCAGTTTTACCACATTATGTATACTGGTGTTTTTAAAAATATGTAGATAGTAGATTTTTATATTCATATTTCTATACATTTACATTATGTTCATAACATTAATAATGGTCAAAATAATAATATCCGAAACTTTGGGCCGCGTTACAAACTAGTCCCGAAATTTTAATTTGTTTCAGAGTCGTCCCATTAGTTTGGAGCTTGTTACAACATGGTACTATTCACGCTGACGGAGACTTTTTTTGGCAGATTTGCCACGTCAGGTGGTCCATGTCATTTAAAAATAATAAAATAATATTCTTGACCCATTTCGAATTAAGCCCTCCGGTTGAACCAATTGGTCAATTTAATTTTGACCCGAAAATCTTGAACCCCAAACCCTTTCTTCCTCACCTAATCTAAAATTTCGCCGGAGTTATTGTTGGTAGTGCCGATCTTCTCCTCATCCCGATTACGACTATCCTCCGCTGCCTCCTCCCCCGCCTCCTGTCCTATGGTCTCCCTCGTCCAGACTGCACCGTAGGCTGTTAGACAATTGAGTTCAACTACTTTCGATGGAGGCTCTTAATTCCAAGTGGAACCTTGTGCAGATTGGCGGCAGCGGCGGCTCATCCTCACAGCCGAAACATTACCCAAAGATTCCGACGTATTCCTTGTGGACCACGCCTGGACTTTCTGTCTTGCTTATGCTTATAGCCAGGTTAAACTTCTGTGACCTTTTTCTTTTAAATGAACATGGATGCTCCTCTGTCTTTTGCCTTTCCCTTTTACCTTTGTTGTTGAAGTATCTGAGATGGAGTTTTGCAGCTTCAAGAAATGCCAGGGCTGGCTCGGAGGATGGCTGCTCTAATGTGCGTCGACAGAGATATGAATTTGTCGGATGCTGAAGAGACTGAAGGCGTTGAAGTGGATAATTCCAAGTTGAATGTCGCAGATGTGTTGGAGAACGAAATTGGTGGTGCGGAAGAGAGAGCCCATGGTACGCTTAGATGGTTGGAGCTTGAAGAGCTGGACATTTCTTATTTCCCTCGATTTGTCTAGTAAATTGTCGGTTAGCAAATCCTAGCAGAAATCAATGAACGAATTATTTGATGTCAACTTCATTACCTTACCAAAAGAACAAACGGAATAATCTAGTGAGCGAAAGAGACCAGAATAAACCATTATGTGGATAGGGAGGCAGAGCGGATTGGGAGGAGGAGGCCGCGAAGGACGGTCGCAGTAATTGGGATGAGGAGAAGAATCGGCACTATAGACAATAACTTTTTGGGGAATTTCGAATTAGGTTAGGAAGAAAGAGATTGGGGGTTCAAGATTTTTGGGTCAAAATTAAATTGACCGGTTGGTTTAATTAGAGGGCTTGCTCTAAAACGGGCCAAGAATATTATTTTATTATATTTTAAATGACGTGGACCACTTAAAAGTCCCCGTCAGCGTGAATAGTACCATATTGTAACAAGCTCCAAACTAATGGGACGATTCTGCAACAAATTGAAGCTTCGGAACTAGTTTGTAACTTGGCCCAAAGTTTCGAGATTACTTAAGCATTTGACCCCATAAATAATAGTTTATAACTCGACTCAAAATTTCAAGACATAAAATTTCACCATAACATAAACTATTGCTTACTCTCCACTAATAAGAAAGCAACAAAAACATGAAGAAAAACCAATGATCCATGTTGCCATCATACTTAAACTAGGATAGAGTTGAGATTTGGGTAACTCTCAAGCAAGTCCTGCATCGACAAAGGATCTATGTATGCCCATATCACCTCAGCCTGTAACAATAAACAAAGCAACTACATAACATTGATGGAAGAGGAACCAAATTGTAAACATAAATATTTATCAGAAATCACATGTTTAACAATGTCTGAAACTCAAAAGCTTAATAACAGATTAATTGTCATAATGATCATAATTCATACATACCCTTTTTATTGGTATTCTGGAAACCAAACAGTTGAGAGCTTCTTTTATGTCCTCAGAACTCTCGATGGGATCAGCAAGTGGTTGAACACCACCAGCACCGACATCCGCCATGATTGTGACCTGGATTCGTTCAAGCAATAACAACATTCAACGAGGCTGATGACTCCCAGAAGTTGTTACTTGTTAAGTTACTTACAAGAGTATAATCCTTGCCCTGTTTGGAAGTAGGTTTAGGCACAAATATCTGATTATCAAGTAATACACGCTGGATCCCCTGCTTCTCCAACTGTTTCATCACCAACCATCTCAGACTATCACTGCACCTACGTTTCACCTGCAAAAGGCAATTTGTGATGTGAAATTCAGCTTCGAAAACTGTCCAATGGATAGTTCCGTCTTACGTCTACAGAGCCATAGATGAAGCTACTCTGGTGTTCCAGCAGCACTTCAACGGTTCCTGCAATGAGATTAGAGACTCTTAATTAGGAATAATTCAAAACATGACCAACAAGTCTAAACCATGGACAAATGTATACACCTTTCAGTACAGTTGATTTTGTCATCTGACAGCTTTTAGCAACGTCGTGGAGTAGAATCCCAATATCTCCAGCTCTATCAGATAACACAACCTGATCAAGATAATAGAGATATTATTCATCATAATCCAAACACAGGGAAATCGATCGGTACTCAGAAAAGAAAAGGGTAGAACACCAGCATACCTGAACCATGAGAAGAGTTGTTTTACGGGGGATACACAGACAAGCAAAGTAGAATAGAAAAACCAGAAAAAGTAACGCTGTTAGTACATGGAGCGAAATTTCATATCGCCAATTTCGTCCCCGCAAAACATGGGTTGGCTGATCTCCATCAGCCGTTACAAGAAGGGGCGGTGGAGCAGAGGAGGAGGACTGGCAAACACTGGTGAGCAACACGGCCAGAGCTAGAGCAAGGGATACATTTGGAATGTAAGAAAACCCAGTAACCATTTTTGGTTGTTGTGACTGGAATTGATTTCTTTGGTGCTGAGAAGAACGTGAGTTGTTGGGAGCATTTAATAAAACTAATGTGGAAATTTTGTTTTCCCACGGCAGTGGGTTGTGCAGTCACTGGAGCTCATAGCCTTCCTGGAAATAGCGGGATCCCCCTGAAAGCTTCTATTTGCCATTGTTAGCAAAGGACAAATTTTCTGAAACTGAACAAGCGGCAGGTTTTGCAAGCTCGATCGCCATGCTTTCTACCGCACTTACTTGAGATGGTTGATTTTCCTACGGTTAACTCTAGTCATTTGTTGGGACTTGGATCAGGGCTTGGGAAATCTGGTCCTACTTAGCTCGATCTGAACTAATTAAATTGGGCTTTGCTAAATGTGATGTATTATATTGGGCTTGGATTTGAGAATTTGAACTTTCAGATTTTCTGATTAAAATTCGAAAAAGTCCCCCAACCTAATATGAGGATCCCTTTAAGTGTTCATGTACAGGATCTGAAAAACAAGGTACCTTTTTGAAGGTTAAGGAACTACGTGCCAATTTCGGAGTTGTCATAGATGACACTTATCATTGTTATAGGTACCGATTTTCGTTGATATTGGTACCTATCCCGATGTAGATTTGATAAAAAAATTGCTTCTGTTATTGGTCCCAACTATTGTTCTAGTAGCAGTTTCAAATTGATGTGAGTATATGTTTCTGATTATAAGTATTGATTACTATGTTTATTTGAAGAGTCCTCTGTCATCGGTACTTTTTTCCGGAGTCTCCGGGGAAATATAGATCATTGTTCAAGATGGAAAGATGTGAGTGAGCGAAAACTAGGATTAGAGATCAAGCGAGATAAAAAAAAAGTCATTGTGTTTGATTAATTAATTTTAAAGGAGTTTCTCGATCAGGCCAAATTAATTAAAAAAACAAAAAGATTAAATTACATGTATATTCATTATATCTAAGCCATTAGATATTAATTATAATTAATTAAAATAAATATATAGTTGAGATTTGTGTTCTCATGATGAGGACGAAATCAATGTTCTCACGAAAATTTTTACCTCGATTAGTGGAAAAATCATGGAGAGTTACCCTTGAGGCCTCGACTATCCCTTCTTCAGTAGTGTCCAAAACTTTATCGTATGTAAATTTTGAGATTTTTGTATTTTAACTCCATGATATTTGAAGTTTGGCTCTCCTCACTTCTTTCTTTCGATTTAATGTTCTTACAAATTTAACTTAATGGTTACCGATATCGACTTAAGTAATAATTTTTTATTTTAAATTGACCAAATTTGAAAAAAAAATAGTGGTACATTTAATTATTTTTCAAATAAGCAACGAGTAATCACAGTCTCTCTTCAAGATTTTTTACTTAGTATTAACTTCGGGAATTACTTTTACATTGTGTCTATAATCTTTATGACTGAAAATTGCTAGAAATGCATCAAGGATTTATGACGGTCAACAAAAATGTAGTTTGGAACTATTGACTGATACACGATACATTGAATCAAAGCCAATCAACACTCTGATAGACATGAAAACGAGACTATATATCTCAGTTTGAAAGAGACTCTTTTGAAGATATCACAAGTTACAGAAGATTGCTTGGAAGGTTGAATTACATGGTGACTACTAGACATAGCATTCTCAGTTCAACAATTATGTCAGTTTCAGCAATCTCCTAGAAGTACTCACGTAAAGGTTGCTAATAGAATATTGCATTACATAAAGAAAAATCATAGCCAAGGGTTATTCTTTTCATCGTCAAATGATCTTGTGTTGCAGGGTTACTGTGATGCTAGCCGGGGAGCTTGCCCTAACACAAGACGTTCAATTATTGGTTACTGCACCTTTCTTGGAGAATCCTTGATAACATGGAAGGCAAAGAAGCAACCTATAGTGCCCAAGTCCTCATTTGGAGTAGAGTACATGTCAACAGCACAACTAGCTTGTGAGTTACAGTGGCATAAGTAGATCTTAGTAGACTTCAAGATGAATCACGTAGAAAAGATAAAGATTATGTGTTAACAAATCAGACATTCACATGACAGAGAATTCAATGTTTTATGAGAGAACAAATCATATAAAGATAAACTGCCATGTGATCAGGGAAAGGGTGAATACATGATTGGTGAGTTTGCACTATGTTCCCTCTGATTTTAACCTAGCAGATATTTTCATGAAGGGGCTTAGTGCTCACAGGTTGAGTGGCTGATGTTCAAGTTGGGATTATGTTATATACTCGCCAGCTTGTGGGGGGATATCAAAGAAAGAAGACCATCTCCATAAAATAAGCAATCCAGCAAAGCAAGGGACCGAAGGAAAGCAATGGAGCGGGAAATATGAAGGCAAAGATGAGACTCAAACCTGAAGACAGAAGATGAGGATGCACATGATTCAAAATGCATATGGTTCATTTAATTGTACATGGTTGTGTTTGCTAGCCATCATTTATTACGTGTAAATAGCTTACAGGAACTACAAGAAAAACGACTTTTAGTGACCGTAAATTTGGGAAACGGTCACTAATTAGATGGTGGCTAAATCTTTTTAGTGACCGCTTTTTCGTTGTAGTGACCGTTTTAATAACTGTTTTAGTGACCGCTTACAAAAACAGTCACTAAAATGACAAACACGATCACCAGCATGACATTTTTGCGGAAAAAGTCACGAGCGCACGATAGCGACAAAAACTCCACTATGATAAGAAAATTACAAATTATTGGGATTTACAATAATGAATTAAATATCTTGTTGTTTACACCAAAAAATATTTCAGCAAATACCACATTGAAGAAAATACAAGAAATCAAGTGGCTTTATTAGGCCATTAATTGCCTTGGTAATTAAACAACATAAATCGGGTCATGATGTCATCTTTTTGGTCAATTTTCATACTAAATCTGTCCAGTCTAGTATTTTGGCCATAACTCTTTCGTCTGAACTCCGATTGATGAACGGTTGGCTGTGATGGAAAGATAATTTCGTTATATTTCCATCCATATGTATTTGTCAACCCAGCTCCACCTGACCAGTGAGATATGACCTCTGCAAGATGACGACCAGAATACCACATTGCTTGTGTATGGAGGTTTGCATGGCTTTATTAAGCTTTAATCATTCTATTAAGTTAAATGGATTAAGTGAGACCATGAATTTACTATTTTGGCCTCAAGAATGCTCCCCATCGAGTGGAATGGAAGCCTCCCATCAAGGTGGGCGCCTCCCCATCAAGAGGGAAACCCTAAGGCCGACTCCATGATGATGATGTCATCATGTCGACCTCCTCGCCAAGAGGGAAGCATCATATCAATCTCCTCATCAAGATCTCATGTCAACCCATCAAAGTGAAGATCTCATGCCGACCCATCGAAGTGAAGATCTCATGTCGATCTATCAGAGTGAAGATCTCATGTCGATCCATCGAAGTGACTCATATCCACCCATCAAAGTGTAGACTTCATGTCGACCCATCGAAGTGAAGATCTCGTGTTGACCCATCAAAGTGAAGATCTCGTGTCGACCCATCGAAGTGAAGATCTCATGTCGATCCATCAAAGTGAAGATCTTGTGCTAACCCATCGAAGTGAAGATCTCATGTTGACCCATCGAGGTGAAGTGTGACATCCTAGGAAAATCCCACATCGATAAAGCACGGGGGAGATCCATGGGCTATATGGAATAGTTCAACCTTAACTGACATGACGCGTTTTGGGGCGTAGTGGTAGGGGATTGACCTTGAGAGGAGGAGGTCATGAGTTCGAATCCCACCAACGCCCAAAAACAATTCCGTGAGGGCTGGGCCCAAAGCGGACAATATCTTGTCAGAAAAGGTTGGGATGTTACATGAAGATCTCATGTTGACCCATCAAGAGGGAAACCATAAGGTTAACTCCATGGGGACGGTGTCATCATGTCAATCTCCTCATTATGACGAAACCCTAAGGGATGACGTGATCATATCATACCTTACCTCATGAGTACAACCTTCTGCCACCAACGTCACTACTCATCCAAGGCAGTTGAAGAGAGGAAACCGCCACCACCACGATGATATCCATGTTGGAAGTAACCTCCATGGCAGTTACTTCCTCCAGTCGCAGTTACCACTCACATTTGTCTATAAATATGAGAGATATTCGACAGAGACAAGGCCGCACAATCACGCAAACAAACACTCTGCCCAAATTTCTACTTTTCTCTGCAACTTCAGTTTCAGTAGCCATAGTTGTTTTTCTTTTTGAGCTCTCTCAGAACCTTCGTAGGAGTAGTATTATCAGTAGTAGTAGACATAGCCAAAAAAAATCAAACACCCTCGCTCGAATATTGTTTGGAGAGGTGTGAACCGTGTAAATATTCCTTGTTCCAAAAAGTCAAAAGAGCATTTATTGTATTCAAACACTAAAGTTTCTACCACCAGAAACACTTGTACAACAAACAAGAGGTAATAAGAATATGTGACCTAAACTTGAAATGGGTAGTACAACTGGTTCATACCTCTGCCCCCGGCTACTCTAATATATGGAAATCAGATCAATTTTGCTAAAGGGCTGAAGCCTCTATATCTCAGATTAATCTGAGACGCTGATCCTATGGCAGAGAATTCATCTTAGTTGATTTCTTCATCCTACGGCTGAGGTGAATGCGGGGGCAAATTTGAGAAGTTTTACATAAATTTTGAAATTCAAATTTCAAATACAATTTCATCATCTTACCTCTCTTCTCCCCAAATTTTATTTCATTTTCAAAACTTCTCCTCTCTCCTCTCTCTCTCTCTCCTCTCAATATGCTCTCAATAAGGGCTTGTAAACCTCTTCTTCATCCCTTCCACTCAATCCAAACTTAGATCAAGGCAACAACAAAAGAAAGTCGGAGGAACCATGCACAAGATTTTCTTGTAAGTTTTTTAACAGCTATTTTGGGTTAAACTAGGTATGTTCTAGGTTCATTATGGGTTTGTTTCAGGTTTATTTGGGTATGTTACGAGTATGTTTTGGGTTATTCGTTATGGGTTTGTATTAGATATGTTCTAGGTTTGTTTTGGATATGTTATGGGTTTGTTTTGGATCTATTATGGATTTGTTTTAGGTCTGTTCTTGCTATGTTCTGGGTTCGTTATGGGTTTTTTGGGTCTATTACGAGTATGTTCTTGCTATGTTCTGGGTATGTTCCAGGCTAGGTCTATTTTCGGTTCTTTCGCTCTAATTCGTTCTAGGTTTGTTTTGTATCTATTGTAAGTTTATTTTCGTTTTGATGGCTTATTTTTGTATTTATGTCTGTTTTTTGTCTGTTATGGCTTTATTCTAGGTTCTTTCTAGGTCTGTTATGGGTCTATTACGAGTCTATTTCTTAGTTTAATTTTGTTCTAAGGGTTTATTTTCGTTCTGGGTTCTACGTTTTCCGGAAACGAGGTTTATTTTCTGTTTATTTATTGGTTTTTGTTCTGTCAAAACTGCAGCATAGGCGAACAATTTGCTCTTCTTTGAACCATGTTTCTTTCATCAAATCTACTTCGCGGGGAAGGAGGAGAGAGAATGCAGCCATTCGGGAAAGAGAAATTGTGATACATATGAGGAACCAAATCAAATGATAACTTTAGGAAAATGTTCATTGTAATATTAATGTTGTAGATAAGGATTACTCTTTTAAGATAACTGTATCTCTATATATACCATATGTGTTATGTCTGTGTTATAATTGTATTATGTTTATGAAGTATTAGTAGTAACAATGTCATAAGAGTGATGATAACATGTCATATCATTTTCAAAACGAAGACATCATAAGAGTGATGTAACATAAACATAACGACGTCATAATAGTTACATGACATACGCATAGCAGTTATATAACGATGTCATAAGAGCAATATAACATAAACATAATAATTATAAAATGTTGTCATAAATGACAAATTTCTCGCACTAGCATTTTCTTCTTCTTTAATGTATGTGGCATCTTGTATCTTCACTGCATAAGTGTCAATGTTTACTATGTATATAACCTTCATCGCAGTTTTACAAATATGATATGAGTGTCATATGTCAGTTCTATATATGTTAGCTGTATGTTAGTTTTCAAAATCAATGACGTAGATGATTTAATTTCAAAATCGATGACATAGATGTTTTATTAGTTTCAAAAAACCAATGATGTAAATGCTTTCACAAATGAATAACAAATATCTAGATTAATCTCATAATTGCACCATATAGCCTATTATCTTCTTCATTTAATTCAAGTTATTGTATAAGGGTGTCCAACTGCATTTGTATGTGTCCCGTTTACTATATATATAACCTTCATCGTAGTTTTACAGATATGATATGAATATCATATGAATGTGTGATATGTATGTTTTGTATTGATTCTATATATGTTATTTGTATGTTAGTTTTCAAAATCAATGACATATGTTTTAGTTTTCAAAATCAATGGCGTCGTTTTAGTTTTCAAAATCAATGGCGTAAGTTTTAGTTTTCAAAGTCAACGATGTAAATGTTCTTCACAAATGAATAACAAATATCTAGATTAATCTCATAATTATACTATGTAAATGTTTAATTCAAGTTATTATATAAGTGAATCAAACTGTATAAGTATCCCGTTTACTATGTATATAACATTCATCGCAGTTTTACAGATATGATATGAATGTCATATGGATGTGTGATATGTATGTTTTGTATCAATTATATGTATGATAGTTTTCAAAATCAATAGCGTATGTTTTAGTTTTCAAAATCAATGACGTACGTTTTAGTTTTTGAAATCAACTTTGTAAATGTTCTTCACAAATGAATAATAAATGTATAGATTAATCTCATAATTGCACTATATAGCATATTATCTCATTCGTTTAATTCAAGTTTTTGTATAAGTTTGTCCAACTGCATCTGTAAGTGTCCCGTTTACTATGTATATAACCTTCATCGCAGTTTTACATATATGATATGAATGTCATATGGATGTGTGATATGTATGTTTTGTATCAATTATATGTATGTTAGTTTTCAAAATCAATGACGTAAATGTTATTCACAAATGAATAACAAATGTATAGATAAATCCCATAATTGCACTATATAGCATATTATCTTCTTCATTTAATTCAGGTTATTGTATAAGTATGTCAGACTGTTATAAATAAGACAAACATATCATAGACGTAAAGGTATATTTTTAAATAAAAAAATATACAAAAAATATATCAAAAGTGATGTCATTAGACTCAAAAAATTAAAATAAACAACATTTGTGAAGAAAATTTTATGTTTTGAGCATTATTTTAATAGTTATGAAGATAAAACAAAAATTAGGGAAAAAATAAAGGAAGAAAGAGACTGTTTGATGTGACAGGTGTGAAATGAATGTGATATGAGCTGACACCCAAACAACTTTATTTTCCCGCCTAACCCACATTTCAACTTCCAGATTTGCCCCTCATGCTTCTCTCTCCACCATCAATGACCAGATTTCACTTGACCCCATTTTTTCCCCATCTAACGGCTGGGTCCATCTCAGATGCATCTGAGATATTAGGCTATCAGCCCAATAGCCGGACTGAAATCAGATCACCAATCTTCCACAATGTGCACCGTGCTAAATTTAAAATTATCAATCATGGATATAATAAATAAAATAAAATAAACCTAACATACAAATCAAAATTCAAACAAAGACATTATTGAAATTTGTAATGTGCTACCTTGAGCTCAATTTGGAGGGAAAGGTGCAAGAGAGTTTATGGTACGAGTATGAAGTCCTCGGATGTGGTGAATGAAGAGATTAAGCTGGACCTTACTTTGTATTTTTCAGGTCATCGAGATGAGCTGGAAGCCCTTCGTAGTTTGAGCTATTAGCTCACTAGTGTTTTTGTTAGTCTCTTTCTTTGTGTTTGTGAGACCTCTCTTGTTTTGACCCTCAAGTTTTTTGATGATAAATAAAATCAGTAATTATTCATAAAAAAAAAAATTTGTAATGTGAAATTCAATGTAATACACTATTTATAATGAGATAATGGTAATTTATTTTTCTATTTTACCAAGTTAACAAACAAGCTTATGTACTATAAAATGTTCATTTTCCCTCGCCTACTTAGCTTTGACTAACTTGACAGTTTACCTCTTCCATTAAAATTTAATCCACTTGTCATTAATTTTTTACAGAGGAGCATGTCAGGATAATGTCATGTTGGGAGTTCAAGAATTGTCGTTGGATTGAGAGTGACAGTGAATTGGTTGTCCAAAGTAGGTTGTATATTATATGGGATAAGTATCGAGTGACTTTATATTGTGTATACATACCATATTTAGTAAATATATTTTAAAATTAATAATCACACATGTGTATTGTTGATGACATGTCATGCTTTTCCATCAAAAGTTAAATACAAGTGGACTGATTTTTTTACAAAAAACACTAATTGTCAAATTTTCAAAGTAAGGGGGAGAGAAAGGAGCATTTTATAATATGAGGGTGCGTTTGTTAACTTGGTAAAGTAGAGGGGCAAAATACTATTATCTCTTTGGGGTCGTTTGGTTGGATGATATCTACATATCATGATATGTGAGATATATTGATATGTTAGTATATTTTTTTTTTGCACAGAAAAGTGTTATATGTTAGTATATTGATATTGGTAAAAGTGATTCTTTGATATCACTGTTTGGGGTAGTGATATTTAAATGAGTGGTGAATTATGAGTGTATGGATGAATGTACCAAAATACCCTCATTTGCTTGAACAAAGTATAAAAGTAGTCCTAACATTTAATTAAAAAATATGTGTGTTTATAAATTAAAATTTGTAATCTCTCTTTTTAATTCGTGAATGTATTTATAAATTAATTACTCGAGTTAATTATACTTTTAGAATAATAAATGCTCATTTATTAAGAAAATAATTAGTATTATATTTACCGCTAACACATCTCCCTCTTCTAGTAAAAATAAAATAAAAAGTTAAAATAATTCTCATGGTGAATTCGAATTCTAACTAAGAAATTCTTATTTAGTAATTAAAAACTAAATCATAATTATTTATCTTAATTAATAAATAAATATAAAAATACATAAACACGAGACAATATAAAATGAGAAAAAAGAAATTGGGGTAATGGGGTTGATGACATTATAATTGTGAAGGTTGAGTGAGGATAGAATTGTCCAAAAACTGTGATATCAATATCACTCTGAAGATATTCACCTCCCCACATGAATATCTGTTGAGTGATATTGATATCACTTTTAGCCTCAGATATCATGATATCCTGAATATCATGATATCTGCAGTTATCAATATCAATATCACTGCAACCAAACAACCCCTTTATAATGTTTAGTTCATATCTAAATCAAATATGAATGAACAATGAATCAAGCTTGAAATAATATATGGAGTCAAACAACATTTATTTTTTGAGTGACCAAATTCATATTTGGTCCACTAACCAAATTAATCTCACCCATTTATTTAATATTAAAATATTAATTATTTAATCAAATATTACAATTTAATTACATAATTAATTAGTGAATAATTATTAATAAATAGTAGTTATCTCACCAAATAAGAAGGATTAGTTACCAAAATCATTTTTAAATCATAATAGTCACCAAAATTATTTTAATTAATTATTATAAATTAATTAATTGCTTGAGAGCAATAATTATCATATTTTTGGCTATACTAGTGCAAGCAATTTGATTGTGTAATTTTTAAAATTTAAGTAAACATTTTTTGGTGTACTAGTGCAAGCAATCTGTCCTAGTGCAGGCATACTGGCATATCATAATGGCATATTTGTTACCTACATTATTTGTCCTAGTGCAGATAATTCAGGTCTAATTCATATGTTTGTTAGTGCACATTACACAAATTTTGATTTCAATTTTCATTATACCATCTTAACAAATTATAGAGTTTAAAAGGGAAGATCAATATGAAGAATTAGAAAAAAAACAAATCCTCATTATTCCGACGATAATACAAGTACAAATACAACTAAATCATGGATGCAATATCAATCTACATTGCACTAGTACAAATCAATGTCGTTTTCAGTTGCATTAGTAAAAGCTAATTCACGATCTGAAATTGTTGGTCGGATTTCAACTGTTAGTGTCGGACCTGAAGAAAGGAGCTAGTACCTACTCAAATCCACTATCCCGACCCTCCCGTCCTTCAGAAAAGTGTTGGCACCACGACGATGATTCGGGCTCTTCACGACGATGGACTAGACGGCGACGGCGGCGTTGTCCTGAGATTCGCGGGAGGATGAGTAGAGAGTCTCTATGTAGAGATGATGTTGTCCTGAGATTCGTCAGAGTAGTAGAGGGGCTCGACGTAATGGCGACCCCTTCTTCAGCTATGATTGGGCGGCTTTCTTCACCATACTTGGTGATGAGTCGGAGAGAGGTTAATGACTTACCTCTTCGCCATACTTAGGGTTTTTAGGGTTCCTATTTATAATTAAATACATTTAGTTTTACCAGTTAGATTAAATCTAACGATTCTAGTGCATATTTGGTCTATTAAACCAAAGAAAGGACTTGGTACCCATAGGCTCCGGAGTCAAACTACTTAAATTATCAAATATACAACTTCGGAACTGTAGATTGAGAAGCTTACCGGACTCCTCTAGTTCCGCTGCTTCTGGTCTTAGTAATGAGGTTAGGAAGTTGACGTTCCTACCGGAACCAAGAAAAAGGGATCATGTTCAGATAAGCTGCGGAATGCTAGATTGTGGCCTGCCTGCCGTCTGCACGTATACCGGTTAGGATTTTTAGGTACAAAAGTTGATCCAGAATTATGTCGTTTATTAAGACGAAATATTATTTATATAAGTGCATGGATGGGATTTTTAGGTAACGAAGTTAGGAGAACCCACGAGGCCAAATTCCTTGTTGCTCTTTTGGTTTGGGGTTGTGGGAATAATATATGTGGCCCCATACATATTGACACACATATATATGGAACATTGCTAGTGCTTGTCACATCACATTTCTATCCTCAATCTCAAATTCCACAAACGATACTCAATTCAAATAGAACTACAATGAAATTAGGGTTGAAAAAACGTGGAATTCTATTCTTTAATAAAATAACAAACCTTTGTATCCTTAATCTCAATAGTAGACAATAATAAATTAAAAGCGGAATCATTTACTTGAACCCATGAGCGAAGAACGAATTTGTAAGAGATGATTTTTGTAAGGTGGGATATGGATCATCCAAGAATGTAGTGTTTTTCTTCTTGGAAATCTCTCTAATGGGGTATTTGAAGAAATTAGATATGCGTGCTATTTCTTGGGGACCATAACCCTAATTATAATCAAGGGCTATTTGATTATTTATAATTCAGCCCCTCATTAAATTATTAATGAACCATATCAGATGTGTAACCAAAATAAAATTAAAATACATTTGATGTAGTTAGTTTAACGAGAGGATGGAAATATTTGACTAACTTAGCTTAGACTAAGTTGAACCCCGAAATCAAGAAAATGCCTACTAAAGAGTAAAATAGTTTTTTCTCCAATCCAACAAGAATATAAATTTACCCTCAAAATATTAATTTTAGCTAATTTTCGTATAAAATGCACTTATGGTAAGTTTAATTGAATTACTCCTCGTTCATCGTAATTCGGTAAGCTGGCACGCATCTGTGAGTAATTATGATTCGAGGTGTGTCTAGCATCTGTGGGTTTGGTACATTGAACGATCTAGACTCTACTAGTTAACAAGTTTTTTTAATTTCAATAAATGAGCTAGTTCGAGCCTACCTGATTCAGCTCGATGGGCGAGCTCGTACGATTTGTCAACTCGTTGCGTTTGGCTCGTTAACTTGTTAAAGAATTAATCAGCAACAAGCTCGCGAGTAAGGATTAAATTTAATTTAGTTACGATTACAGTAGCATGGCCAAACTCATTATTGAAATTCAAACTTCAATGATTATTTTATAAAAGGGTTAATACACCTTTTTGCCCCTCTACTATGCAAAGTTAACAAACATACCCTTTTACTATTTTCTAACCGATTTAACACCCTCTACTTTGAAAAGTTTAACAAATATGCCCCTCCGTTTATCTTTTCATCCATTTTTTCATATAATGAGTTGATTATACGTGCTACGTCATATTATTTGTCCACAACATCACTAATTGGGATGTCCACAAGGTGAAAATATTTAAATTAAAAAGAAAAGATAAAGGAAAAGCACATTATAATCACTATTATGTATGGAGGCGTTTGTGGTATTACTTTTTATTTTTCTTTCTATTTAAATAATTTTCGATTGTGAACATTGCAAACAGCGATAAGGTGTATAAATAATATGACGTGATAAGTACAATCAACACATCGGATGGAAAATAGATGAAAAATTAAACAGAGGGCATATTTGTTAAATTTTTCAAAGTATAGGGTGTTAAATCGGTTAAAAAAATAGTAAAGAGGTATGTTTGTTAACTTTGCATAGTAGAGGGGTAAAAAGGTGTATTAACCCTTTATAAAATTATATAGACTAGTGATCATTTTGTAATTTTTTAAAATCGGGTGACTAATTAGAATAAGGAACAATCAAATGAAACTTTGATTTATGCCACTTAGTATGGGCGAATTCACCCCGGGAAAATTAGCTAATATCTGTGCGAAAATATTTATTTTTTTAGTAACTAAAAATATTTATTTTTGTACATGGTTGAAAACGTATTTATTTGTATAAATAATTTATTTATTTATTTAGGTGAAAAGACCAATGTAACTGCAATATGGGAAATTATATACTAGTTGCAATAAGTTTGTGGATTATACTTAGAAATTAGATTAAAAGATTAATAAATTGAATTTATATAATTTTTTTATAATTGAATTTAGATAAATCTTATATTATATTTTTTAAGGAAATATATAGGTAATAATAGCTCATGAGTAACAATCGAGCCGGTTCGCGAGCCTGACTTAACGAGCTAACGAAACGAGTTAGCTCATGAGCCTGTCGAGCCGACCAACATATTAGCTCGAGTTTGGCTCATTTAGCTGTCGAGCCTGTTCATGAGCCAACTCGCTTACAATGAGCCGATCTCACGAACTAGCTTTTTTTAGAAAAACTTGAGCTTGAGCCGAGCGGCTTGGCTCGTATACAACCCTAGTTTAGATGAGTGATTTTGTGAGAATGTTGAATGAGAAAAATAAAAAAAATTATGAATTTTTTTAAACTAACATTGCAAAGACCAAAATGCCCCTAATTGATTGAACTCCTTCCCCTTATCTTCTTTCACCGTCTTCTTCCCTTGTCCACATTTTCCCCTTCTCCTGTCCTTCTTCTTCTTCGAAACAAAACGACAGCTCCTATTTCATACTGGAACCAGTGGAAGCTACGACCTCTACAAATACCTGCAAAACTATTGGAAGCCAAAAAACCGATTAGACTATAGTGGGGATGTAGAGGATAGGAAAAAGATGGGATACAATGAGAAGAGTTTGTTATGCGATTGATTGGAATACTAGGAACACGATTCACTACAAGAAAACAACTTATTTGTCACAGTTTTTTTGCCTTATTAGTCACGGTTTTAACTGTTACTATATTGATCAAAATTCGTCACGATTTTCCTTTAAACCGTGACAAAGGATTAGTCACGCTTTAAAGGAAAACTGTGACTAAGGTTAGTCACGGTTTCATAAAAACCGTGACTAATCTTTGTCACGGTTGACTAATCTTTGTCACGGTTAAGAGAGAAACCGTGACAAAGAGTAGTGACCAAATGGTAAACTCAAACTTCCCAGTGATTGAATTTATAATTTTCTTGAATTATAGTATCAACCCCTCAACTTCTTCCATTACGCAATTTAATCCATAAACTTATAAGGTTAACAAAAGTTCCCAATTTTATTCCTTCCGTTATACAAATCAGTCATTATAGTTTTCTAGTTATGCATCTTGGTCCAGGAATTTTATGAGTTAACAAATCAGTCTCTGGTTTGATGGTAGCGGCAGCGCGGCTGCTGGTGGTGGTGGGTTTAGGGAAGAAGAAGTCGAATTGGCGGCTAGCCGTGGTGGTGGGTTTAGGGATCTAGGGACCAGAGGAGAGGAGGCGAGGTGGTGTTGGACCGGCGGCTAGTAGTGGTGGTGGGTTTAGGGATCTAGATCCAGAGGAGAGGCGGCGGTGTGGTGTTGGACCGGCAGCTGGCAGTGGTGGTGGGTTTAGGTATCTAGGGAAGCCCTTCGTCCATCCGTTTGGCCTCTTTCCTCCGATCATCGATTCTCGTGCCGACTGAAACTCCAACCAGCCATCCTCGGCTCTCCATTCTGTTCAGCTGCCAGCCATCCTCGGCTCTCCCTCTCTCTTCGCGTCGACTGAAACTCCAACCCACCGCCTACTTCTTCTCGATTTTCATGCTCCAATCAAAGGTGGGAAGAAACGAAGAAGAGAAGAAGCGTTGAAGAGGGAGAAGAAACGAAGAAGAGTACAGGAGAAGAAGTTGGGAAGAAGAAGAAAATAGGGATTGGAAGGAGAGAGGTAGCATACGGATTGCCAGCGTGGCAATCCGTGTTTGTTTGGGGAACACTTTTGTCACGGTTTCATAGGAACCGTGACTATTTTGTCATGATTTTTAAAAACCGTGACCAATTTACTCACGGTTTATAGAAACCGTGACTAAATTGGTCACGGTTTTTATAAACTGTGACTAACTAGTCACGGTTCATAAATCCATGACTAATAATCCGTGACCAATCATCAATTTTCTTGTAATGATTGGGGAATGGATTAGGGTTGTATCTCCTCTTGTCGATCGGCAGAGGAGCTGTCAAGATCCTTCTTTCTTGATTAGGGTTGCTGCGTGAAATGAGAAGGGGCAAGAGTTTGAGTTGGGTTATATACTTGGCTTGTTTGTAAATAAAAGAATGATGGATTCTCCACAATCTCACCTAAAAAGTGAGATTCTAAATCCATGGATTTGAGTTTTTTTTGAAATTACAATACATGGATTGTAGATAGAAAACTTAAAAAAAAAACAGAACTGTCTCATGACTGAAAACCCCAAAATACAAAAGCAGATCAAATCGTCATTGTAACATCCCACCCTAGAAGACTCATGTTGAACCATTGGTTTAACCTATCCATTACTAGTTACCAAGATGCTACCAAATTGAACAATACAAAACATACATCAACAATATCAGTAACTCATAAACCAAATATGAATATCCCATAAATTAACTGCATAACATCTAATACAAATGACCAAATCATAAGGAACATCCAATACACCAGTAACATCAATAACAAAAAAAGGGGTAAACGGTCCGCAAATACCCTAAAACCAGATAAAACGAAAAAGTGGGTTCAGTTCCTCCTAGCTAGTACATAGCATGCAAAAATGAATTTGCATGTTGTCCAGCTTTTCCACTAGCTCTCCTAGGCGACATAATGATCTGCTCTCAACATCAAGAAAGGAATATGCACTTAGAAACGAAACAAGGGTCACTAATAAACACTGAGTGTCTACTAGTAAGCATTTAATAGTAATGCACCATTAACCAATAGCCAACAAAATTAATCTTATAATATGATCCAATTTCCAATAACCAATAATCATCTAGTAACATACATACATAAGTAGTGTTTGCGACTTCTAAGCCAATATATGGTCATCAAGACCGAAACAATTGTATGGTCACAAGGACCTTCAATACCAATAAAGAACTAGGGGATTGCACGATCCATGCATGGGTCACCAACATTATCCTAGTCACACCTTAAGGTTAGTCTATCATACTACATTAGCTAGTAACCAGTAAGGTGTTCCATGGAACTCATATAAACCCTAACATATCATACTACATCAAACCAGTAACCTGTAGAGATCATGTCAGTGACCATATCTACATTAACTAGTAAGGTATACTACTAAGAAATTCTCAAAGTATGTAAACAATAAATTCCCTCACATTTTTTTATGGTAACTCCTTGTTAGGATGAGCGGTAGTAATCCATGACCCCCTCCCAATGTCTCATTTGGTTCCCTAGTCAACTATAACCTTTAGGTAGCCAAAAACCCCATTGGGATCAGTCAAACTGTAAAAACCCCTAAATGAGAAAACCTCCCAGTTAAAAGAATTAGAGAGCTTACTGTAAGGAATATTTTCATGTAATTGAAGGAGGGGAAATCACCCTAACAAATCCCTCGACCTTGCTCCATAGCTTGGGGTCAGCCTGACTCCGTTTGCCCTTCGAATCAGTGATTTACTCTAGAGTAATTGACTTTTTGTCAAAATGGGATTAGTCAGACTATTATTTGTAAACTAAAAGAATTTTTATAACCAATTGGCCAACGGTCGTTGGCTTGTCACCACGCTCATTATCAACACCCATAGTCCTCAACAGACAACAATCGTTGTTCTCGGCCAATGCCCACAGTCATCCGTACAGAGCACAAAAATTGGGATATTACAATCATCCATAGATCGATGGTGTAATTGAACTGTTCATGCAATCGTCTTGTGGTCCACCTATAACATGCATCTTCCTAGCAGCATAATGTCCTACACAACGGAACGTGCAATGAAGGTGGGTATCGACACTAATCGTTGAGTGATCAAGTAAGTCAGGTGCTAACAACCAAGTGTCCAAATAATAAGAAACATGAACGAAATCGTGTTCAATAGTTAAGACTAGATCGTGAGTAAGGTAGCCAACTAGGATCAATAAGGGGTTTTAGGAAATTCGATCACTAACATTCGTAAATACGTGATAACCATACATGAATTATAACATGAATAAAGCTATGCTCAACCCATACAGATAACATAAGCAGATATCTCATCGTTAAGTCTCTCCAGTTCGTGACATGCAAAAAAGCTAGTGCATGATTATAACAGAACAAACTAACTAGTTTAGTGAAGAGAACCCTCACACTTAGCAGTTTGACTGAAGTCCTAGGTGAGTGGATGTTATAGATCTCTCGCTCCTAATTCAAGTGTTGGATATACAACCGACTAGTGCTATGAAATCCTCTTATGGGAGGGAACAAGATCCAAGAAGACAATTGAGTCATTAGAATGAACCTCAAGTTAGAAACTCGACTTAACTCGAAAACCCAAGGCAGAAATCAAAACTAATTAAATCACTGAGAACCAAAGATTCAGACAACCTTACCTTGAAACCATCACTGGATCTTGATCACCGAAGCTTGAAGAACCTCTGATGACACTAGATTAACCGTGATTATCGTCCCCGAATAAGCAACATTCTGTTGCATGTAGCACGTTTTAGGGATAGTTTAGTGAATTTCGGTTCATTCACTCGATTTCTTATCGATTTGGTTACTTTGGCCCATTTCGGGTCTATTGATGTGTTTTCTAGTGCCTCTTTAAGAACACAGGTTTTTTCCGTCGAATAAGTACCTGTCAGACGTGTTCAATGCAATGGAGTATCAAGAAGGAGTCTGGAACTATTGGAGAGGCAGAGGAAGAAGAAGAAATCAAGAACCTGCCACAGTGGGAAGGTTCTCGGCGAGAACGTTAAGGTTCTCTCTGAGAAGGTTGTGAAGAAGAGTCTGAATTTTCTCGATGAGTTTTCTGAAATATTTGTGAAGAGGTTCTCGCCGAGAACGTCAAGATTTTTGGCGAGAACTTGATGTTTTCCAGATCAAGAGCTGAAACGGATTTCAGCCCTATAAAAGGACTTTTTCGGCCCCTTTTGAGGATACATTCAATTTTCTAGACAGAGCCACGACCCGGAGATTGTTGAGAGTATATTTTGGAGTATTTGGAGATATCATATCCACGATCAATGTACCCGGAAGACGCTCAGAGCATTGGAGTTGAAGGTTTTCAAGGTCGAAGTTGCACGGAATCGTCAGAATTAGGTTTTTTAGTTTCCCTATGTTCTTCCATTATTCTATGATGAATTATTTTGTAGTTTCTGATTCTTGTTCATCGGATATGAGTAGCTAAACTTCTCTAACTTAGATTCGATGAACTCTAAGTGACCCGGGGCTTTAAAGCGGTCACGGATCGGCGGGCAGTAGACTTTAATTCAAACTTTTCTTATTCATGTTTGATTCGTTCATAATTCTGTTTCTTCTCTGGCCTAATCACCTAGATTAGATTCTTGTTAGGATAAATGATAGTGGCGAACGTCTACCTTGTCTTAGAACGTCGAATCTAACAGTTAACCTATTTAGCGGATTCACTTGACCAATAAGGGCCGTTTAGGGTTAATTCGTTTCAAGAGTAGCTCATAGAATCAATTTTGGTGCACCAATTAGTTATCCGTTGCAGAAACGAACACACAGACGGATAGTTGATCTTGGTATCTAGTTCAATAGTAGCGAACGTTCGTGGACTTAAACCTAAGGGTAATGAGCTACGACGATGATTAAGAACTGATTGAATTAAGTCTGAAACCTGTCGGTCTTGTTATTGTCAATGCCTTGGTGATCTTAGGGGGATTCAAATCTAAGCTCTCGTCTCGTTAACTGAAATCAATCAAACAATCTGTTAGCTTTAATTAGTTATTTCTTTCCTTGCATGCTAGTTGTAGAAATCTCGTGGAACTCACACCACACAACTTGTTTAAACTGAGTAGTTACTGACTTCTTTGAGTAAACGTGAAAGAAGAACCCCGTGGAATACGATCTATCCTACTTCTGTGAGACAGTTATTTGATACCACTGTTTTACAGCTATAACTCTCCTGATGTTGTTGAACAAAAGGATGAGATTTGGAGAGTCAAACTCTCAAAAGCTTAGAGACGAGAAAGACAACGATGTGAGAAGTATGAAGTTTGAACATCAAACCCCTTGGACAAGTTTATATACTGGCCATGCCCAACGATTATTGCCACATAAGAAACATTCATTGTGTTAACAACCATTGGAATATCGAATCTCCACTCTCATTGCAACACGTGCAACAATCGTGGGCCTCAACTACGGTCCAAGGCTTTGAGTAGTCAATTGCTCACCTTTTTAGGACTAATGGTTGATCTTCATATTGAGTCTCGAATGAACCAAACTTGTCAACAAGTTCACCAGACTGTCCGAAACGAGATGTTACACAATCCTTCTTTTGCTTTAATCCAAATCCCATTATCTTATCTGCTCGTTTCTCCTCTCTAGAGAATCATTTTCAACAATCTTTGCAGAGAAAACTCCCAAATCAAAATGACAGACAAGAACAATCTCAAATTGATACCCTAACTTTATATGCTTAGATAAAGCTAAATTTAAGAAGGTTTTACCTAAACTCAAACAGGGACAAATGTTATAGACAAGGAAGAGCCCTTTCTTGCCTTTAGAGTCTATCTATAGAACTCACCACTATAAAGTTCCAACCATGGTTCTTCGCCATCCAGATCAGTTTTCTTCCATCAATTGTTATTATCAACCTTCACTGATTCACCTTTAGTAGTCTTTGAACTCAGTCTCATGACAAATACTCATCATTTTTCATGGTCTTCCAATTCTCAGCTCCGCAACTTCACCCTTGTTCCCAATTTGGTTGTTTTTATCACCGATGAATGCTCACCCTAATGATTCGATGGTGATGACAATAATGACTGAGCTCCAATAAACTCGGACGATATTGGGAGAAACCAATGGCGGGTATACGAAGGTAAAAATGTGTGGTTGAGCGAGAGAGGTAGATGGATTTGACGTGATGATTGTACGATGGCAAAGGACTAAAAGAGAGAACGATGGAAGCAAGGAGAAGGAGTATGGTCATGAAAGGGATGACCAAATTAAATTAATCTCGAACTTCATCTCCGGATTTTTGTTAAGAATTTGAAACTGGTAAAACGTATATGATGAATTGGGAAATAAAATAATTTTTAGTTATTTGATTAATGATATCACGACCAAACTAAACTGGTCGGTCAAATTGTATAAATGAAAATCGATAAAAAATTTGGAGGGTAATTAATAATTCTAACGGTCTAAACTTCAATTAGAATGAAATTGATACTATACATAGTTCTGTAAATTTCGAAATTTTTTTAACTCGACCGGTTCAATGTCCGGTCTAATCCTTAGAGTTTGATTGAAGATAGATAGGGTTCGATTGTAAATTAGATGAAAAGAGAGGGGAATAGCTTAACCGCAATCTCCTTCTCAATCCGTCCAGTTCTGATTCTCCTCTTGTTTTCTTTCATCCCATTTCTGCAAAAGACGAAGAAGAGAGGATTGAACCAACGGTGAAACCTCTCTATCCATATTTCGGTCTGCGGCCAAACCTTTTCGTTTTT
The DNA here is from genome assembly GCA_034768395.1 of Linum lewisii. NCBI lineage: Eukaryota > Viridiplantae > Streptophyta > Magnoliopsida > Malpighiales > Linaceae > Linum > Linum lewisii. The sequence continues at coordinate 11,611,253 of CM068299.1, forward strand.
TTTGGCCCCAATCACAAATTCAATACAAAATCATCTTCTTCCCCGAAAGCCACTGATATATAACACCACCACAACCTCCTTCCATTGATTTCAGATTCCCCATCTCTCGAATCTTTCTTCTCTTTTCCTTCTCCGGTTGGTCTTTCCCCCCACAATCTCCATATCAACAAGGGGGCCACAGAAGAACCCTTTGTTTCTTTCTTCCCCTTTTTATGTCCATTAATTCGCTTCTCCCGTTGCAAATCAGCAATCTTCTCACGATTTCGGTTCCGACCCATCTCCAGATTTCCCCATCTCGCATCGCGAAAGTTTCTCTTCTTCTGTTGGTTATCGCGCCCTATCCCTCTCCGTCGCCGGAGACGGCATCGATTCCAGTGTCCCGAGAGGCCGAAAGCAGAACCCAGAAGGAAAACAAGGCCGGGGAATAGCCACCATGAAGGTCCATCCAATGCCCAAAAGGAGGAACAACGTCACAATCCGGTACTATGTAGACCACGGCGGGGTCAACAATCAGAGAGGAGGCGGTGGGGACTTATCTTCTGGCGGAGGTGGTAACAAAAAGCTGAGGAGGCTCCCTCACATCTTCAATCGAGTGCTGGAGCTGCCGTTCCGGTCGGACGCTGACGTGTCGGTGGAGGAAAGCACCGATTGCTTCCGGTTCGTGGCAGAGGCGGATGATGTCGGGGAAGTAAGGGCTCACACCATCGAAATCCATCCAGGGGTTACCAAAATCGTGATTCGACCAAATGGGTACTTTGAATTGCCTTCGTTGGATGATTTGGAGTTGGACATGTGGAGGTTCAGGCTTCCGGATTCGACCCGACCTGATCTGGCGAGCGCTGTTTTCATGGATGGGGAGCTGATAGTGACGGTGCCCAAGGGAGAAGAAGTGGAGGTTGAAGAAGGGAATGGTAATAATAATAATCGCAGGGAGTATAGAGGAGGAGGAGGTATGGGAAACAATAATAACAATGCTAGGCTTGTGCTTGTACAGTAAGGCTAATCAATCATAATCATTTCATCTCTCTGCTTGCTTCTTCTGTTCTTTCCTTTCTGGTTTTTCCTCTTCTTTTCTTTTGTTACAACCCGAGGTTTTAATATCCTTGAAGGTTCTTTCGTGGTTGGGACTAGACATTGTAATGGTTAGCTGCTTATTCCATATTGAATGAACCGAGCAAGGTTTCATTTCCACCTTCTGTTGTAGAATTTGGTGGATGGATCAATGGCATTGAATGTGTTTGCCTCTGTGTGATTTGATATTGTGATTGAGAAGATCCCTTTGTTGAAGAAAGTAAATTGTAGGAGTTTGATAGATAGCACAAGTGTTGGTAGATGTTGCTTGTCCAGCTGTGGAACCATAAATGTGATCATAATGCTTGCAATCTTTGGTAGCCAGTAATAGTTTCAAAAGATTATGTGGAAACTGATATCACTTTAGCTGTTGCCTTATTGCTGAAAAATGCTTTACTCTTTCTTGGTGGCTAAGAATATATGCCTTCAGTTCAATCACTATGCATGATGCTTGCGAAGCCGGCTAATCTAATGTATGTTATAAGGGAAAAGGTAGTGATGAAGATGGGGACTATTCACCATGCTTTTTGGTTGCAGAGTAGTTAGTTGTGTGCTTGAGTGATGAGGCCTTTTCACTTTTGGAGCTCTTTTATGTTCTTTTTTCCTCTCTGTTTAGTTAATGATCTGCTTTTCTCTCGTATCTGATCATCATTAACCAAATTATGCACACTAAAAGCATAATCTTTTGTGCTTATATAGAGACTGCAATGTGATTTGCCTCCCATTGTAGATGGTTACGCCTTCTTACTGTTACAGCAGCTTGTTAAATGTTGGGTTGCTGCATGATTTAGGACATTCTTTCTGTGTAATGCTATGTAGCAAGGTTTTGTTTTCTGTCATAGTTGCTTTACCGAATTAGGTAAGTTTGATAGTCGAATTCATTATCATAGTGCATTGCTCAAATTCAAACACAGTGATTGTTATTGTTGAATTGGCTGATAGTACAGTATAGTGAAGGAGTGAGGCTGTTTTTTCTAAAATGCAGCAGTAGAAGCATTCTTCATTGGGGGAAGGAATGTTTCTGTGGTGGTATGGTACAACTACGAGCTATATATATATATATATATATATATATATGTACAGTAATCATCTCATTTTACTTGCAATGGTGGGCTATTTAGGTGAAGAAGGAGAGCATGCATGCATTCCAAGTTGAAAATGGTTTGAACATCATACTCTTTCTGAGTTCTGAGTTGTGAGTTGTGAGGATAACTGATATATGTTACTTTTGATTGCGACTAGCATAAGGGTGGAATTAATTGCAGAGTGATTAGGTGATGGGTTGTGGATAATATAAAGAACAAGGGTCATGTTTGGTTTCTGTGATTTGGAGGTGTGTTTTGGATGAATACACTATTTCATCCAAAACCTTCGTTTTTTCGGAAATACAAATGCACAAAACAGCTTATTTGGGTCAAAAAAATGAGTGATTTCAAAACTCAGCTTTTAGTTGAGTTTTGGGTGATTTGATAATGAGTGAATTGAAGGGTTTGTACAATTACCTTTCTATCCAACTACTAATTCAGAAATTACAATCTATATCACTATTTTAGTTCAACTTTCTAATCACTCTCACCAACTTAAGCCTAGGAACAATGGGGGTTTGTGTTATAGGACTATATATTATTATGGTTTGTAAACATCTTTTTGAGAGCAGGTAGTGCTAGACAACTCATATTTTGGAATTCCACAATTCCGTAGATAGGAATTTGAATATGCAGAAGTAGTGTAGCTTGTGTAAGCATGAAATGTTATCTTTGGATTAGTATTATTCTAGTTTGATGTTTGCTCGTAATTTGAAGGATTATTGAACCATAAATTGTTGTCCTTGGTAACGCTTGCATTAAAACAAACATGTCTCTTACAACAACAATGACTTGGCCACAATCTGCTATTACAAAATTACTGCATACAAATATCGTAAAAATACCAAAACTCTTCAGTTCAAATATGGCCAACATAATAATAAGGATAAGATGGTAATTTAGCTTCATTTTAAGACCCCACTCCCAAATCCCAAACTGATTCATAGCAACTTCCAAACAAAGGTTTTAAGTAAAAAAGTGTAATCACAAAACAGCTTTTTCTAAAATCACAATATTGTTCAAATACACTATTTCCAAATCACAGAAACCAAACGACCCGAAGATGTTGAAAGGCAAAGCGCTCATTTAATATTCATTTATGAATGAGATTCATCTTATAAATTTGAGAATACATTTGGCCATTTGGGAATTATCTAAACATAAAGAGTAGTACCATCATTTATCATTTATGAATGATATTCATCTTATAAATTCGTAGATTTTTAACTTCTAAGTTAAAAAAAATCTAACTTTTTTTTTGTGAGAACTTCTAAATCAATTATGTAAAAATAATTGATTAAGGATGGGGAAATCCTGAATAACAAAGGGGTGCTATAAGCATGGTGGTGAGAGATTTCTACAGAAATAAACTTTTCGTAAGTGGTCTTTGTTTTCCTTTTATATGTGATTCATTTATAATTGAAGTCTTGGCAATTAGGATGACCCTTCTCTAGATTAGAACCTCGAATTTACAGAATTTAATAATAGAAGGTGACGCTGAGCAGGTACATGATCATATTATTGATCCTAATAAATCTCACCTCTTAATAAATCTCACCCGTTGGCAGGGGCTATAAGTCAGGAAATAAGAACTCTTCTTAAAAGGATGCTTGGAGTGATCTATAAGACCGTTAAAAGAACAAGAAACTCAAAGGCACATGATGTGGCCAAGTTTGCACTAAACTTTATGCAACATGGCTTCTTTATGTCTAGTCTAACTCGTTTGCAGTCCAAAATTAAATTTAAGGGCTTAGCCAAAGTGTATAGGTTCATCCTTCAACGTTAAACCCCCCACCCTCACCCATCCCTTGTCAGTTTTTTTTTCTTTTTTTTTAGTTATGATGATGCATGATCTATGATCCTTTATAACTGGAGCTTACATGACAAAAAAAAAAAAAAAAAAAAAGCAGACGCCCCATTATCATTTTCTTATCTAATTAAAATTTGAATTTTTTCTTATCTTTTCAATAATTTGAAATTAGAGATTATTCATAAAAAAATGAAATTTGAGATTTATTAAAAAATCATCACTTCAGTAAATATGTATTAGGGTGTGTTTGGATAAATTTATTTGTATTTGATATTTTAAATCGCTAATTTAAAAAAGAGATTTGAAATACAATCTTTTATCAATAAAAAATGTATTAATTCTTGGAAACTCTGTATTTTGAGATATCTTTGTTTGTTTACTATCTAATGGAGTTGGGTTTTGTATTTCAGATACCCACAGTTTTTTATCGTCTCCAAAATGTGTATTCTCACAATTTCTATTTTTATCAGAAATTCTGACTTCCCCCAAACAGAATAATGTGTCTCACTGTCTTCCCCTACTATTTACCATGTGAGTAATTGAGAAAGAATATGAGCGTGAAGTGTGCCACTGTGCTGTGGCATTTATTGATATCTATAGAAAAGTACAAACTGATTATTACAATCTAGTCACTATACTTTCTATACTATCTCTCACCTATTACAATCTAGTCACTATACTATCTCACAATTTTCTTTATCAAATGTACAAACCAAACAATGTAATGTAACTTCCTCCAAATTTTAACAAACACTTTTCCACCATTCTCTTATTTTCATATTTCCCCTAATTCTCAATCCCCTATACCAAATCTTCATTTCATCCAAGTCTCTGTATCCAAATAGGAAAATTTCAAATTTCAAATTTCAAATTCAAATACATGTATATATCAAAATCCTGGTATTCAAACACACCCTTAAAAAGTATAATATCAAATTCAACAGTGGGTTTGAGTAGCCTGAGCATGCCCTTTGAAGTTTATACCTTATATAAAAGCATGTTTAAAATAATTTAGGTTGGATGAAAAAGTTGTGAGGTCAATTGTTCCTCATAACAAACATATCCGAATATTGTTCTTTACAAGGAATAACTTGGGGAAAATGCTAGTCTATTATCCTGCTACATATTTCTAGGTGATCTGTCTTGGTGGGCTCGTCAATAATGAGGAGGCTCGATCTTGAGGGAGCCGAACAAATTTGGCATGAGTCTACCTTGGCTAGGTGAGGTGTACCTTGCAAGGTATATGAACAGGCGTTAGAGGAGGGTGAGTGAGTATGAGTGTATATGGAAAGCGGGGAGAGGATAACAGAGAAGTACCGGGCGTGCCCCCTGTAATAGGGCGGATAACCAAAGCCTTTAGCGTGCAGCGTGCAGTATCGGGCGTATGGTCTGAGGGTGTCGTGTCTTCTACTGTTGGGGACCTCCTATTTATAGATCCAAGCTAGCGAGGGCCCTGGTGCCACGTGTCGCTGTCCTAGTGGACCGCGAGGGAGGCAGGGGGGGGGCTATCTTGTTATCGGCGTGGGCCTTGTCAGGGATGGGATTAGCTGTCAAGTTGATTCTGACCGGGCGGTTGCTGGGCGTCAGGGCTAGGTGCTCTAACACCGCCCATGCGCCTACTGGTGGTCCCTGTGGGCTTTGAGGCCTTCTGGGTCGGGGCCCATCACTAGCTAAATATGCTTTTAATTTGTAGTACAAATTGCTTACGAATCTAGTATTTAGTCGAGAGAAATACGATTATGTATAGTTGGGGTAAGAGTGGTACAAATAGATGACCGATTAGATTAATATCGCTGAGTTGAACCTTTCATGTGTATTTTTTTTACTAATTCGACATGCTGACAAAACGATTCGACCGAAAAAGTGGTCGATGAGATGATTTTGTACGATTTTGAAACGTATGTGATTTATCAAAAAAATTTCACAAGAATGAGATAATTTTGTATAAATTCCAAACGAATGTTAATTACATTTTAATTGCCTTGGCTCCATATGCTTTTGGGAGTTAGTAGAATGGTGGAAGTGGTAGAGAATAATAAAGAATGAAACATTAGAAAGGTGGTTTGGCAGTTTGTATGTGTTTGAGATGAAAAGAGAGAAGACATCCGATTCCAGAATGAGTCAGTCATTCATTCGAAAGTGATTCCTTAGTGTGTCTGTGTGTGTGTGGTGTCCCTATTATTCCCACTGCGTCTTTTTCCGTCTCTACCTTTGTCTTGTTTTTATTTGATGGTCCTCCTTAATTTAATTGAATGAATTATTCGGCTTTTTCCATATCTAAGGGTCAACTTTTCTGGGAATCTACAGGCTACAGCCTTCTGGTCCAAATTCATACCACTGCTCAAGTTGAAATCGTATGTTTTTCTTTGAGTAGGCCTAGAGTTGAAGCTCAAGGCGATCTCAGCCTTTCGTAGTTGGTTGAGTAAAATTGTTTCTAAGCCGAGTCAGCAATTCATTGATGACATGCAACGACTTGACCTGGATCTCGAGAACCTATAAATATGAACTTGACCCTAATATTGATAGGACATAACCTAATACCTGACAACATATGTCATAAGCTCTATACACCTTCACGTAGGCATGCTTAAGGCTCTACAATATGCCCACAGGGGTTGCCCGTGATACTTCCCTGTCTCCCGCTCACTAAAGATGCATATTCCCCTCATACTACTAAACGCTTACTACTGTCTCTCTAATACGTCTTGCGAATTACCATATGACGACTCTTAGGCGCTTTGGACAAGTAGGGTGTCCCACTCTCATTTACCCAACTGATCCTCCAAGCAAAACCTCTTATTGAACCGGCCAGACCAACTGGGCGAAAAAATTGACGCGCCAGATAAGGGGGGAATTGAAATTTTGTAGCACAATTGTAAAAAATATGTACCGTCAGTAGCCAAATGCGTAAAAATGTCCAGAAATAGCACAATCTGACTGGCAGCCAGCGCTGCGCCAGCCAGATGGCGCTGCGCCACCCAGCCAGCGCAGCGCTGGCTGCCTTATCAAAATTGTGCCGTTGCAGCGCTGCGCCAGCTGGCAACAGAGCCGTTACAAAAGAGCCGTTAAGTAACGGTAGTGTTGATCCCAGGCAGCGCTGCGCTGGCTGGGTGGCGCAGCGCTACCTGGGATCAATATTACCGTTTTTTTTTTTGGTATAAATACCCCTACCCCCACATACCATCTTCACACCTCCTCTCATACTTTCACACCTCCTCTCATACTTTCACACCTCCTCACATACTCTCTAAGGTATTTTGATAGTTTGTTTGTGTTTCTCATAAATTTTTTGTTATTATTATTGTACGCTAATGACGTATTTTATTTGTAGGTTCATAGCAATTGTCCGGCGAGGAAATTTCGTTTGAAGAAGGCCTGAACCCTCCCTCAAAAGGTATCATGCTATAAATTATATGGTAATTAAATTGTGTTTTACGATTTTATATGTATTTAACATTGTTTGTGGATATGAAATTGTAGATGGATTACATGTTTGGAGAGGTGCCGGTTGGGGTACGAAGTGGTAGTCCCGAGGACCCGTCGATTTTATGGGGTGATGCTGACCGACATCGAGCGGCGGGAATTTTTGAAGCTCAGGTTGGTACATCTGAAATGTTATTTATTTTTACAAGGTATTTATGTTTGAATGTTGCATTTATTTTAATAATATTCATAATTTAATTACTTATATTGTAATATTAGGATCAAATTTGAAATGTTATATGTAAATGTTAGTTATATTTGAATGTTAATTATATTTGAATGTTAATTACATTTAAATGTTTAGGGTGCACTCAGAAATTGAGTACTAGTTATTAATTTTGTTACATCTTCTTCCCCCAACTATTAGGACCCACATATGACGCTTAAGTGTCACTTCTCTAAGAAGATCGTGAAGTACGATCCTAGGTTCGAGACATACCTTGCCCCCATAGGTCTAGATCAGTTGCGTGCCTGCCTGGATTTTACCCCCGATTCTGAGCTGATCACCGCATTGGTCGAGAGATGGCGTCCCGAGACGAGCACTTTTCACTTGTACCACGGTGAGGCAACCATAACACTCGAGGACGTGCACTTTCTCACTGGTCTGAGCATCGATGGTGTGCTTGTGGAGTCGCAGAGGCGCATTCCGACTGTGGATTCTGATCTGCAGCTTTACGTTGAGCGCCTTCTTGGGAAGAAACCATCTACCGCTGACCTTTCTGCTGGCAGAGTGAAGATGACGTGGTTGCGTAACCACTTTGGCACCATCAGGGATGACGCCGATCAGGAGACTATCGAGCAGCACTGTCGAGCATACATTCTGGACTTCTTCGGCAGCTGCATCTTTGCTGATCGGTCAGGATCACACGCCTCACTCTTCTTCCTTCCACTGCTCGAGGACATGAGCCAGGTAGGCGACTACGCTTGGGGGGCTGCCGCACTTTCATGGCTATATAGGGAGCTTGGCCGGTGTGCTTTTCGCATAGAGAGCAACCCGTCCCGCGACCACGTAGGTGACATTGGAGGTTGGACGGCACTGGTTCAGGCGTGGGCCCTGGAGAGATTTACGTCCATTGCGCGTCGAGTCCACAAGAGTCGACAGATTGCACCGACGCACTCCCCCATTCCACGTATGACTAGGTTCGGGCTACGACTTCTTCTTCCATTTTCATAGTTTATTCCATCTGATCAAGTTGTATGAATGACGTGGTTCATTCTGCATTTTTTTAGCTGGTCCGAATGGTATCACGCGAAGACCAGATACATCCTTGTTGGGGGGTACCGCCAGCTGTTTGACGATGGGACTCCATTCGTGGTATTGTATTCTAACAAGAAGATCATGTTTTTCCCTTACAGTTTAGGTTTCGTAGTTGTGTAACTTTCCACTTTGTTTCATATAGTGGTGTCCCTACTCGGCGGACCGTGAGCATTACAGTCCAGGGACTTTCCCCATCCATCGTGTCGTCGCACCGCTTATCTGCTTCTTCAGCGCTATGTGGCATAGGCCTGATAGAGTGTTGCGTCAGTTTGGGATGGACCAGCCTGTCCCTACATGGGATCAGCCAGTAGGTGAGGTCATCAGTAACCTGGAGCTGACACAGCGTGGATGGCATCGTACTGATGTGGTAGCTAGATTTGCTGGATATCGAGACATGTGGTCCACTCGTCTTGACCACATCGCCTCAGGCCCGTGGCTGCGGAGCGAGGAGAGGGAGTCCTACCACTTCCACGACGAGATCAACCAGTGGTATCATGGCATCACTAGACGTACAGTTTCTCGCCGAGGAGCCGTGGACCAGTCATTGGTACGTAGGTTCTGTCATAATTATTACAACTACTTCTAGTTACATGTTTAACCATTCTAATTATGTGTTGTAGCTTGATGGCATGGAGAGGCTATACGTGACTTCTGGCCAGTCACATATCACGCCTCAGGAGCAGCAGGAGATGCATGCTACACTGAGGTCAATGATGCATGCTTCAGGCGGGATCCATAGGACGTCTGAGTCTAGGAGGGCACCCCGGCAGGCCACCCATCCACGACATGCTGACTACCCAGTGCCTGACCCGCCAGCCGCCAGGATTCCTTCTGCACGAAGAGTCCGACAGCATGTAGATGTCCCCCCTGTCCCGCGATTGTGGGAGCCGACATTGCCTCAGTGGGATCCACATCACCAGCAGACGCGATACTCTGAGCACTATCCATTCGACACTAGAGGCGACGCGACTTTCGATTATATGGGGAGTCAGGACTACACCCAGCCGGAGGACTACACACAGCATCAGGATTACACACAGCACCCGGACCCGACCCAGCCATACCCCACTCCTACAGTCCCCACTGGAGGCTATACATCTTACGCCCCTCCATCCGGGTCTCAGTGGGGTGCTTCCTCATCGTACGCCGGTCCATCCGGGTCTCAGTATGTCACACCACCAGTAGTGACATATGATGCATCTTTCGATGATGATGGTACTCCACCCGCCGACGGGCAGCATCGGTATGGACTGAGGCGAGAGCCTACGCAGAGGATGTGCGCTACTGGAGGCCATGAGCTGGGGGCACATTGGAGGGGACAGGGTCGGCGTAGGGGTCGAGAGGGTAGGGGCCGAGATGGTGGGGGTCGGGAGGGGAGGGGTCGTGATGGGCGGGGTCGTGAGTAGTTATAGTATTTTATGAGTATATTTTATTGTATTTTGTATTTCAGAGTACAGTGGTATTAGAAATTTGTTTTCATAGATAGATATAATTTGTAAGAAATAATTGCCAACCCACGTGAAAAAAGCTGCAGCTCCTCATTAAGTCAACCACTTATGGACGACACAATAATTTGTAACATATAATTGCCAACCCACGTGAAAAAAGCTGCAACTCCTCATTAAGTCTTCCACTTATGGACGACACAATAATGTGAAACGTATAATTGCCAACCCACGTGAAAAAAGTTGATAAAATTTCTTACTAACTGAATTCTGGTTGACACCACTTATGGAGTTGTTCTGCAATTCTGGCATCCACTAACAGAATTCTGTCTTCCGTACATTATATATAGGCGTGAGTCCATAAACAATTTATTACTAACTCTTCCAAACTACTCGAAACCTACTACAACTCTCAATATCTTGTAACCATATAAAATGAATTTCGCGTTTTGGCTCCGATGGGATGGCGAAATAGTACACGGCCAACACGGTGGGGTGTGCTACAGCGGGGGGAAATTATGTCGCCTCAAAATGACGAGGCAACCTTCACTACAACAGGCATGTCCAGTGTTCTTGCGAAAGATGGGGGTAGGATCTTCGGCGGTGTTGCGGACTGTTATGTATCGATGTCCAGTTTTTGGGAACGACCAAATTGTGGCACACTACCCACTGATTCTTAATGACGTTATTGGGTTAGAGGTTATCTACAACATCATGGCAACCCAATCGGACTACCGAGTGGCAGAGCTATACTTTGAGTTCGACCACCGTGGGACGCCAGGACAGGGAGACTCTATATTCATGGGCGATGGAGCGAGTGCCTGTTATAGTGGTCAGAGCAGTCAGAGCAATCACACACAATTACGTGGCAATAGCAGGCAAGAAAGTACGGTAGCACACTTGGGAAATGAGATAGAAGGAGACTCATCAGAAAGCGACGTCAACTCGGAGCAGGACGAAGCAAATGTATCTGAGCCGGACATTGAAACACAACCCTTTGTGAATGCGCAACCTCCGGGAGACTACACCCCCCCGAGCCATTTCACACATTTACCAGAAGATATCGGTGCCCTGATGACTACAAGCAACAACGAGTACGGCGTTCATAACGTTCCACGGTGGCACATTGACGGGCCAGGGTTAGCGGTTGGCCAACAATTTGAAAGCAAACTTGTGGCTCAAACTAGTCTAAAGCAATATGCACTCAGGAATAACCGCATGTTATGCACGGCACGGTCTAGCAAATGGTTGCTTGAGCAACGATGCCATGGATACCGTAACAATGGATGCCCGTGGAGGATAAGACTCACTACAGATGAGAGCGATGTGTGGACGGTAAAACAATTCAATCCGGCCCATACGTGTTTGGGCAGTCAGAACAACATCAGTCCGACCCAGCTGGACGTTGATGTCATAGCCGATGCAGTCACGCCCTTTGTCCAGGCACGCCCCCATATTCGTATCAAACTTCTTCAGACAGAGATACATACTATGTACGGACGAGAAATTTCGTACAAGAAGGCATGGAACGGCAAACAGCGCGCCATGGAGCGGATATATGGTAATTGGGAGGAATCATACAACGAGTTACCTACCCTAATGAAGGCAATACAAGATCGGAACTATGGGACGGAAGTTGAATTCGTCACGAAAGAATGGACAACGGTTGATGGAGATACAATCATCCAATTCGACCGTGTGTTTTGGAGTTTTGCCCCGTCCATTGAAGGTTTCAAACATTGTCCTCCTGTGCTCATCGTCGACGGTACCTTCATGACCGGAAAATACAAGCACACACTACTCATGGCTAGTTCGTTCGATGGTAATAAGAACATCTTCACTGTGGCTTTCGCAATCGTGGATGTTGAGAGCAAGGAGACTTGGGAATGGTTCTTTGATTGCATACAACGACGAGTGACACAGAGACGCGGAGTATGTGTCATATCCGACCGACATGTGGGCATCGTGAGTGCAATGGAGAAAATCCAATTTGGATGGCATTGGCGATGGTGCGCCAGACACTATGTAAGCAATTACAACAAAGCCGCCAAGAACCCAAGAATGAAAAGCCGCCTTATGAATTTAGGTCAGTATCATGACACTCCACCAAGTACTTAACAATTTCAGTGTATATCATTTGTAATCCATTCTTTTTTACCTGCAGCTAAACGCCGGTCCTTGAGAAAGTTCACAAAGGGGGCAACAAGATTCGCAAGGGACGACCCCGTAAATAAAAAATGGGCGCTTGAAGATCAATTATATTGGTCAAGAGCCGTAGACGCTCAACACGACGGGGCACGATGGAACCAATTGACATCAAACATGGCGGAGAGCGTGAATGGGGCATTCAAGTCAATCCGGGCTCTCCCTGTTGCAGCTTTGGTGGAATCCACTTTCTACAGGCTGCAAACGTATTTTGAAGATCGACGAAAGAGGGTTCGAGAAGAACAGGCGGCCGGTGAAATCTGGACGAAGAAGTGTCTTAAGCGCCTACAGAAAAGAGTGAATAAGGCCACTTCCCACACAGTGAGGCAATTCGATTACGATGCTGGGATATTCGAAATACAGACGGCGATAAATCGCAGCAACGGGAAGGGAAACAATAGGCAAGAAGTTCGCTTGGACTACGAGGAGGGTGACGGTCATTGCTCATGCGGCAAGTTCCAACAGTGGAAGATGCCTTGTTCACATGCTGTGGCCGCATGTAACGCCGCCAATCAAGATCCGTTATACTACGCCAACGCCCATTACAGGCTGGAAACAGTACGACAGATATATGGACGGAGTTTCCTCCCTATCGGCTCGAAAGACGACTGGGTGCCTCATGGAGGGCCTAAGTTGATGCCTGACCCAGGAAGGGTCAGGGAGATGGGGCGACCACGACATTCTCGCATACGCAACGAGATGGATTGGGTTGAAGATATTGAGCCTCACTGCAGTTACTGCCATCAAGAAGGGCACAATAGGAGGACGTGCCAACGTGCGAGGCGAAGCAGCAGAAATCCAAACCCTACAAGGAACGGTTAATTGCACTATGACATGTTTTAGTATTATGGGTTTGGTAGTTTGTGTTTGATAATCTGTATTTCAAATGTGTGGTTGTCAATTTCATGTTTCAGTTTCAATGTAACCTAATGTTTTGTAGTTGTACTATGAAGTTACTTTTATTAGTCAATCCTTCAACTGAGAAAGACTGCAACTATGTCATAACAACAAATGAAATGTCACAACACAATGAAGAAAGGCTGCAACTACAACCCAGTCATTTTATTAACTTTTATAATGACTCGAACAACGACAACAACAATAGCAACAACAACAACAGCAACAACAACAATAGAAATGACAAACACACTAGGCCCAACATGGATGTCAATTGTAAGGACAAGGTCCGGGTGGTGGTGGGGAGGCACTTCCCTGAGCAACCTATTGATTGAAACGTGCAACCATGAAATTTCTTCCCTCAGATCTCGAATAATGTTGTCCTTCTCCTCGACGATTTCATCCTTCTCCCTATTCGCTCGAACAAGTTGTTCGTCCTTCGCCCGAATGATTTGGTCCTTCTCCTTAATCGCAGCATCCACGGCCTCCCGCACCTCCAGTTTTTCATAATAACCACACCCCTTCTCCTACAGATCATAAGGCAAACATAGAGGGGTTTGAGAACTACGAAAATGCAAATAATTAAATTCAGACCCTTTTTTTTACCTCTCTCTCACGAGGGCAGCCAAAATAGCATTCCAGATCACTTGGTCGAACGGATCTAGTCGCCCTTAAGTCACACCAGCAGTTCACCACACTTGCCTCATAAACGAACAAGTCCTCCTCCACCGGCTTCTTCAACTTGTGCATTACCCTCTCAGTATCTGTCACTACAGAAAAACAGTACTTAGTATACAAGACGAATTCGTTAAATGCATAAATAAGATAAGTACAAAGCACCCAAACGAAGTTTACTTACGCTTGGGTGCTATCATTCAACTCCTTGTTTGCCTTCTCCAAGCGAACGACCAGCACCCTAACCTTCTTCAAGAGGGAGGTCTAGGTGGACACTTTGGACTCTAGCTCAAACATCTTCTCCTGAATTGAGGCCCTCAACGTCTCCACCTCTTCCTTATGTTGAGGGCTCTTTACTTAGGTGGCCTGCTCAGTCATCAGACATTCGTGTTCTTCCTTGGCATCCTGCAGTTTCAAAATATATTTATCAAATGAATACATCAGTGTGATCTAACCGTAAAATTTTGTTGAAGAGACGTAACACCACCTTGGAGGCTTTCTCATGGGCATCCTGGACAAGATTTCTTTCAATTACTATGTCAAAACTTGAGGTTAATTAGTTATAATTTAAGGTTTCCTTTTCTAACTTTTTGGTACAATAAACAAAAATGAGCAGGCATTAGGCAGTTCTTCAGTTACTTTTTCGTTGCAAGATGTTGCAGGTTACTCACCTCCAGCAATTAATTATTCAACTAAATAACAAATTCACTATTACTAGATTGTTGTGATCCCTATAAATATCTTCTCACTATAAATTGATTCACATTTCACAAATCAATCAATTAGTACTGACTAACATACACAATTTATCAAACAATATTATTATTTTCTTCCTTAAAAGACAATTTAGTAAACTCCCTTTTGATCCAGAAAACAAATATAAATGGCGTCCCCGTGTTCTGCATCTTTTATTGTAACAGTAATAACATCATGTTATATCATCACCATTCTCCATCTTCCATCTGAAATACAAGCCAGGAAACTATCACAATTTCTAATAAACGTTCCAGCTTCTAAAACCGTCAAAGAAAGAAGCAGTATTGATGCAGACCAAGCACAAACTTGTGGAAGTAATAATATTGACGAGGTCTCTCATGATGAAATCAATGCCAACTCCATTTTGCCAGCTGAGATTCAAAGTTGGGAGAATGACTTTAATCCCTTTGGGAATGGAGGAGGAATGGAACATAGTTCAGCTGCAAAGGATGATCAACGACGAGAACTTTGATGTGTCTGTCTCATTATCTATTAGTTTCACTTTCATTAACGATACGCTTATATTATATTTCAATCATTTCCATGTATGTTACAACATAATTAAAAGGATAAAAACCAGCATTGACTTGTTTACATGATGAAATCCATTTGTTGTACATCAGTAACATGCATGATTGATAATCATTATCCATGATAAAACATCCTAAATGCACTTGTTCATTTGTTAAGATGAAAATGTTGTTCAATGTGATTCCCTATCTTACTCTGGATACGTTACTAGGGTGTGATGAAATACACAATCTGTTAAGTTCTAGTTTCCTAATCATCCTTGGAGCTTATAATAGATCAGCAGTTTATCTTAACCAGTTTATTCTTGAAATACACAAGCTATTGTCATATAGATCAGCAGTTTATTCTCCTACAAATAGCTTAATGGGTTTTTGCATGTTCAAGGCTTCCACAATTACGTTACGTTGTTCCTTAATTCAGTGATGTCTACAGACTACAAATTACAAGTATCCAACATTTTATGACCCATTTGGCTCTAGACTATCTTAACCAGATAGCATTGACTCAGCTCGTCCTGCAAATTGCATCTAATTATTAAAGCTTCAACACTCTTTGTCTGCCCTTTCAAGAATGGCTTAGCAAAAACATCCCAAATAGTTAAGTGATTGGGAGGATGCTTTTATGACCACGCCTGGGCTTTCCCCTTCAATGAGAACAAGAATAGACTCAGTTTTATCACACTATGGTTTACTCCATCATTAGACCATGTTTTCATGCGGAAGAAAGTTCCTGATATGAGCACTAGGGTCTCCGTCTGGATTCCCGAGAAAGTGTTGTTATTTCCCCGGATCATGTTGGTCGACGATTTGCTACTTCATTTCTTTGATCGGTATTGCTTAGAAAAGATATCTGATTTATAATCTATTGATACGAGGGGTTCCTTTTCTTTCTCTTTTTTCTTTTTGTTGAAAAATGCCTACTTAACTCAGTGATTATATGAGGGGGAATAAACAGATTTCAGTTTGCTTCCACTGGAGCTTTAATGCAAGATGCAGCTCCATCAATGGTAGCACACTCATAGTCTTAAGTAATCTCTCTACTATTTTAACCTCTACATTTGGAGCAACAATTAGTGGAGGTTCTGGAACGACAATGATTTGAGGTTCTAGAGATGAACACGGAGGAGTAAACAAGTTCTTCTTAGCTCTTGGTGCAGAGCCAAACTGAGTGTAGGAGACCTTAGGTTCCGCAACTATCAGCTTGCTAGATCACTTATCTTCTGCACCTGCAATTTTGCTTGCACAAAAAGAAAAACAATACCAAGTAATACAAAAATGTGGGAGGTAAGGAGATGATAAAAAAAAAGTGAAAGACAAGCTTTAGCACACAATGTATTTCCTAGAACTAGTAAAGGTTCTCGACAACGACGCCAAAAATTTGATGCACAAATAATTGCACATGAAGTTTTACTCAATGGATTTCTCCAGTGAGATTATTTTCCCAAAGAGTCTCTCTGGTTCTATTACTCAACAAGAATATAATGTAAAACTAATCGAGGTTTCGTTGGTTGGTTTTGAAAGTGTTTGTGATCTAATTGAACTATGAATGCAGAAGTAACAAGTAGACAAGTTTAGGATTTTCAAGTATGATTAGGTAGGTTGTTCAAACTCGAATCCCCTCTAGTTCAGTTAAGATGGATAAATGATATGCAATCTTGGTAGATTAGTAATGATGACTAGACATTTCCAACTCCTAGATTAGGCCGAAGGGATACTATCCTATTCGATCCAAAGGCTCATATGATCAAGCTAGCCTATAGATTTTCATGAACGCATGCAAGGTGTTCGATGAAATATCACATAGAAGATGTAAAGAGATTAGGTCTATTGATCCTATGATCAAGATACTGGTAGATCCTAACAACTTCCTAATTGTCCAATTGACGCTTGTTGGTTAGGCCTGCTTAATCAACGATGGAGAAAGAATCAAGCAGCAATTAAATCATATTAATTAGGGTTTTAGGAAGAACGCATCAAAATTCTGAATAATCTTCAATTGCAATCAAAGGGTTCTAAACCCATCATCATCCATATAAATCCTATCTAGAGTTTCATCTAATATGAACAACATAACGAACTAGTTGGTCATAGTTGAGGTAAGAAAATTGGAGAAAAAGATGAAGAAACCCATGGAGATGACATCTTCCGCCGAATTATCTTAATCTTCTCATTAATCTTTGACCTTTGATCAACCGCGAACAACCTTCGCCTTCTCTCTCACCTAATCTCTCCAAGAATCCGCCAAATCCATCTAAGAGGGTTTGAGTTCGTAAAAAACGAGTTGGGAACTATCATGAGTTGAATGAACCTTTTCCAAAATGATTCAGGATAAAAATCCCGACAGGAAGAAACACACAACTGTGTATCACATATACGCAACCTATTTTGATGAAACACGTCGTGCTTCTTCCCATCTCTAGGGAAATCGATCTTCTCGTACTTCCAGCCTCATATCCAAGCCTCACTTCATTTCCAATCGTCATGGAGCACCTGAAATGAACAAAAAACGTGCAAAATGACATAAAATGGCCCCTAGGCCCGAGGGGACTCGAAACTCATGCAAATTTACCTAAATGAGGCACGAAAGTCACGAAAAATATCATTTAGTGAGGAACAATGACACCAATAATTAGGTGCATCATGTAACCATTAGGATGTGCCCAAGCAAAGGCTAACCCACCTCCATTGTTCTCCCCATCTACATGTTCGAAATTTAAGAAATCAATACTACGAAATAAAGAAGTACAGGTAGGCAAATCAAGTCGAGTTTCACATAAAAATATAAAAGACGGTGAGTGAAGACGTATCAACTTCTTGAACTCTGCACATGTCGCATCTCCGCCCAAACCGCGACAGTTCCAAGCAAGAGTCGTCATGGCCCCTTAGCGGGCCGGTTCTGGTCGTCACACAAAGCCACCAGAAGACAATGATCGTGATTAATTGCAACTAAACCTCTTAATGAAGAAAAAAGTATCGATGCTAACTTCACAAGGAAGTAATTTGATGGACTGAGTCCAGATTACCGACATTGAATAAAATTCAAATCGTATTCAATTCCGTGGAAAGAAATAAAGAAAAGGAATATCCTCCAAAACCAAGTTCTAACCATTAGGATGACAATTGTCGTATCTTCGAACCTAACTATTAATCCTTCTGGAAATTTGGATCCTCTATTTTAATTTTCATGGCTTCATTTCGTTGAATATTAAAACCCAGTACAAGCTAGCGCAACCAAAAAACTACTTTAGGAAATTTGCAGATAATTAGACTGCATTCGTGGACATATATCGTCCTAGTCCTACCAATTTCATTCCTCTAGGCGGCGGAAGGCCTCCTCCGTCTCCCTAACCAGGTTAAAGATTTGGAAATTAATCATTGATTTTAAGATTTGGTCAAGTTCTCCAACGAAGACAAGTAAAGAGAAAGGAGATATTTTTCAGTTAGAGGGAAGAGATTTTATTTTGGTTTTTATTTTATTTTAGGTTATCTGGTTGGTTTGAGATTGAGTGGAGTTTGGGGTCCATATAATATTAATTTTTTGTGCGATATGACAACATAACGTGGTACTTTCAACTGAAAATTGAATGAAAATACTATTGGGTTATATAGTTTGAACTACAGTGACTACAACGTTACATTTAAAAGTTGAATAAATCACATTATTACAAATTCCGATCATGGGTGACCGTAATGTATTTGACCCTACATTGAAAGTAACAAACTCAAAAAATTATTTGAATTGATCTTGTCCCCCTCTATATAGTGTTTAAATTGTCTTTTTTTATAGTTACAATACTCACGCGATTCAACTTGTAATTCCTAGCTTCACCTCTAGTTCTTTCGGTTATTATACCAAAACTTGTGGTTAATTAGTTATAATTTGTAAAGTTTCATTTTCCAACTTTTTGGTACAATAAAAAATGAGGAAACAACACTGGGTAGTTCTTCAGTTATTTTGGTTGCAAGGATGTTGTGGCTTACTCACCTCCAGCTATTATTAATTCAACAAAATAACAAATTTACTATTACTAAGATTATTGTGTCCATATAAATATCATCTCACAAATCAATAAATCATTAGCTGACTCACATAACAAACAATATTATTATTTTCTTTCTTAAAAGACAATTTAGTAAACTCCCTTTTGATCCAGAAAACAAATCTAAATGGCGTCCCCGCGTTCTACATCTTTTATTCTAACTGTAATAGCATCATGTTGTATCATCACCATTCTCTATCTACCATCTGAAATACAGGCCTAGGAAATTATCACAATTTCTAACAAATGTCCGAGTTTCTAAAACCATCAAAGACAGAAGCAGTATTTATGCAAACCAAGTACAAACTCGTGGAAGTAATAATATTGGCAAGGTCGCTCATGATGAAATTAATGTCAAGTCCATTCTGCCTGAGATTCAGAGTTGGGAAAATGACTTTAATCCCTTTGGGAATGGAGGAGGAATGGAACACAATGTAGTTGCAAAGGACGATCAACGACGAGAACTTTGATGTGTCTGTGTCATTATCTACTAGTTTCACTATCATTAATGATACACTTACATATATTTGAATCGTTTCCATGTATGTTACAATACGATAAAAAGGATATAAACACCAACATTCACTTGTTTAATATTTCTTTTATTGGTTTTAATTTGTATTTTAACTGTGACACCCGATTCCTGGTCTATCCAATGGGTTTGGCCATGGTAATTTAGGACAGGTGTTACACTAGAACTCTAGGCAAACTCTCCATTAGCGAAAAAAAGTCTAACTTCTCAAATGATCCTAAGGTGTTCCTTAAAATGAAGGCGTTCTAGGCAAACTCTCAATTAGTGGAGGGCAGTCTAACTCCCCAAATGATCTTAAGGCATTCCCTAAAACATCGAAGCTCTAGGCGAACTCTTCATTAGCGGAGGGGAAGTCTAACTCCCAAATGATCCTAAGGCATTCCTTAAAATACGAAATTCTAAGAACTCTCCATCAGAAGAGGAAAGTCTAACTCCTAATAAACCAAAATCATTCCCTAAAATGCAGAGCTCTAGGCGAACTCACCATTAGATGGAAGTCTTAACTCTCCAAATCAAACATAAAGCGTTTCACAAAAGAAGCTCTAGGAAGGAAGATAGGGAAATAGCCACAACGGAAAGGAACATGGTGCATTCAAGGTTAAAGGTGGTGTTGAGCATCAACATCAAAGGCTGCAATAGGCACATTATTTCAAAAGTTTACAACAAAGCCAACTTTAGTGATCGTACATATATCATTACAAAAAAAATTGGCTAAGTGTGGGCTTTATTGTTAGCGCGTCATTCCTCAACGTTCTTGCTAGTATTTTCTTGGAAACACTGCAACAAAAACAAGTTTTTGTGACCTTTTAATGTGTCGCTAAAAAGGTAAATAATGTCGCTACAAGTTTTCACCGACGTTTTCTCCAACTGTCGTATTAATGTCGCTTAAACCAGTGTCGCTTTATGTTTTAGTGACGCTTACAGTAAATGTTGGTGAGTATTTTTTGCGACATTTATATGTGTCACAAAGTGTTGTAACACTTATATATAAATGTATATATTTCGTTGGACACCGTCTCCAACGGCCTTCCCTCCAACCACCGTTCTCCACCTCCGAACCTTTAGTCATTGTCTCTCACTAACCACTTGCCACCTGGTAGTCCTCCACTGCCGAACCTTTAGCCATTGTCACTCGTTAACCACTGGTCACCAGGTAGGTAGTCCTCCATTGTCGAACCTTTAGCCATTGTCTCTCGCTAACCACATCCTACCATGTGCCATCAAACCTTGGATAGTGCTCCTATTTCGCCCTGGAAAATAATGTTTACCATTTGCTGACGTTGAGATTTGAACCCCCGACCTCAATGTTATAAAATTGAGTCCTTACCATTATGTCATACATCATAATTGGTTTTTTTATATAGCATATTTATTTAATTCATTTAAGGGTGTTTGCACATTAGTGTGTACAATGTGTATCTATACGATTACTACAAGTGTGTATACATGTACCGTCTACAAAAGGTGAAGACGTGTAAAATCAAGTACAAAAGGACCTTGATACCTTGCATTATACGAAATCTGTACATGAATACGAAGAGTATTTACATGAGTACAAAGAGATTTACACGTTAAATTTTATTTAATTTAAATTCGACCTTTGTAGATAAAAATAACAAAAGCTTAAATGGGTGACTATAAAATGCTTTTTCTGAATTAAGTATACTATGAATGTTGAAATGATATTTATGTTAGATAGAATGCACCAAACTAAATTATAATATATATATATTATATATATATTAATATATATATATAATGTTAAAATATATATCGAATCATATAGTAACATAAAAAAGGTCATTATTCATAGACATACGTGCAACATTTGAGTTAAAATGCTCTAATTGATTGTATTATGTATGAACTTAAGACAGGTGACACGCATACGTCTGAATATAAAAAATGTCATTGATTTATGTCGCAAAAAATTATAATTTTGTGACATTTACTCAAAATGTCGCAAGAGTTACAAAATTTAGTATTTTAGCGACGTTTAATGAAATTGTCGTTCTAGATTACTCAACAAATGTCGTAAAAGCTTGTTTTTGTTGTAGTGAAATTCTATTCGGTATTTTTCTCATCAGCAACAGGAGGGACAATGATCATTGCCTTCTCAGAATTAGCCGACTTGAGGTGAGCTTATTGGTGCTTAACCTCCCCCTAAATGTGACTTATGTCACAGGGGGTCGAAATCAGTAGTGCGTGCCCTTTTCTCTCCAAATGGAGGTGCTCTGTGACTTCCCTAAAAAGCGCCTACTGGTCCGACGCTATCATTCGCCTCTAGGTGATGCGTCAAGAATAATTGGTGTATGGCAGCGATCGCCCAGTTGTTGGCTTCACCAGTGCACCGGCCGACGCTATCATTCGCCTCCTTGTTTGCCTTCTCCAAGCGGCCGACCAGCGCCCTGGCCTTCTTCATGAGGGAGGTCCAGGTGGACACTTTGGACTCTCAGCCGCTCACACGTCTTTTCCTGAATTGAGGCCCTCAACGTCTCTACCTCTTCATTATGTTTAGGGCTCTTTTCTTAGGAGGCTGCTGAGAGTTTTGCCTGCTCAGCCATTAGACATTCGTGTTCCTCCTTGGCATCCTCCAGTTTCAATATTTGTTTATCAAATAAATACATTAGTGTGTTCTAACCGCAAAATTTGTAGATACGTAAAATGACCTCTGAGACTTTTTCTTGGGCATACTGGACTAAGTTTTCTTTCAATTATTAATGCCAAAACTTGTGGTTAATTAGTTATAATTTAAGGTTTCCTTTACCAACTTTTTGGCACAATAAACAAAAATGAATAGGCACTAGGCAATTCTTTAATTATTTTTGTTGCAAGGATGTTGCGGCTTACTCACCTCCAACAATTATTTATTCAACAAAATAACAAATTCACTGTCACTAAGATTATGGGTGAAATACTTAAAACGTCCTAAGACTATAGGCTGAGTTACAAACTCGTCTTGAAACTTTAATATGTTACAGAGTGGTTCTATTACTATGAAACGAGTTACAAAGTAGTCCCAATGACGTCATTCATGCACTTTTTCAGCCATTTTGTCACGTCATCGTTGACATGTCATCAAAAATAAAATTTAAAATTCAACAATTAGATTCTAATCTGAATCTAAACTCATTTAACTCATACATTTTGGTTCGAAACTAAATTTAATGAGTTAGATTGATTTAATTTTAGATTTGAATCAAGTTAAACTGAATTTTAAATCATATTTTTGATGACATGACAAAATAGCTGAAAAAGTACACTGCTGACGTCATTAGGACTACTTTGTAACTCGTTTCATAGTAATAGGACCACTCTGTAACGAATTAAATTTTTAGGACGAGTTCGTAACATGGCCTATATTTTCGGGACGTTTTAAGTACTTGACCCCTAAGATTATTGTGTTCCTATATATCTCAGTAGATGTTGATTCACATCTCACAAATCAATCAACCACTGACTTTCATACACAATTCATCAACAATATTATTGTTCCAGCCTTGTCGCCTGGCCCAATAATGGAAGCCCAAGCATGTTGGTCTTCCGGGGGTGGTTACCTCGTAAGTGATAAAAGGGGGGTAGTTAGTTCAAGGAAATGGGGAGGCGATCAGTTTAAGGAATGGGAGAGGGAGGCGAGTAACGTACCGCGGAGCGTTTGTCCGCTGGGTAAAGATGTTGTCCTCTGGTTAATAGGGTGTACGGGGGTATTTATAGTACCCCTGCCTTGGTTGCCAAGGCTGGATCTTAGCCACTCGTTTGTAGCTCCCGTAGGATGTTGACACGTGTCCGCTCTGTCTTGGAAACCTAAGTGTCGCCGAGTAACCCTAGGAGGCCGCCGAGCTGGGCCGTCGCTTTGGGCCTCACTCCACCTCCTGGGCCTGCCTGTTCGGCCCATCTGCTTTACCGCCTGAGTCCGGGCCCCCTGCCCTAGCCGCTGTGCTTGGGCCGCCATGTGGGTCGTCGTGTGGGCCTTTGGACTTCGTTGGGCTAGGCCCATCAATTGCCCCCAAGCCCTTAGTCGAGCTTTGCTTGGCTGAGGGCTTACTTATAACTCGGATCGCTTGTTTCGTGATCGCCGTAGGAGGACCCATCAATTGCCCCCGAGCCCTTAATTCGAGCTTTGCTTGGCTGAGGGCCTACTTATAACTCGGATCGCTTACGTTGTGTCGCTTTATTGCTTTGCTGTCCTATCGCCCTGTTGCTTTCTTATTTTGTCGCTTTGGTGTCTTGGTTCTTATCGCCTTATCTCTTTTGTCGCTGCTTTCTATCGCGCCCCTTCTTTCCAGTTTTTCATGCACCTCTCTACCGCTCAGGGTATCATGGTCTTTTACTCCCTACCTTGCTGGGGAAGTTGGGGAAATCGGGGTATTTCAGTAATTGCCCAGAAAGCCATCATTACCTTATCCCCTCAGACGTCATTTCAGCCGCGCGTGCCCCCAATGAAACGTCGCGACGGCTCAACTTCCCGCCAACACGTCCTTTTAACCGCGCGTGTGACTCACCCATTCACCGCGACGGTTCCATTCCCGCTCATCGCACTCCTATATAAACCCCCTTCTTACCGTCTTCCTCCTTTTTTTTACTCCTTCTCTGCCACCTTGACTCCCTATTTTTACAGTCTTCTTGCCTCCACTGCCTTCTTATTCCCTCCGGCGAGCCTTCCACTATCTTTTCCTTCCCCGTCGATCGGAAAGAGTTAGTTTCTCCTTCTTCCGATCACCCGAAAACGTTCATCTCTTCCTGCCATTTTTCAGATGTCTGGAGCCCCCCGACGCCCACCTGGTACGTGACTCCTCCCCTCTTTCTCACTCTCATTGCCGTCCTGCCGTGTGTTTCCTTCTCTTTTCTGCTTCTTGATATTAGTCTTGAACCATGGACTCCGATTCCGATAGCCAAAACCAAAGTTATTCCTACTCCGCGGGTACCGACTCTTCACCTTCTCCTTCATCCTCTCCTTCGTCCCCTCCTTCAACTTCCAGCCAATCTCCTGAACCAACGTCCTTAAATCCTCCATCTATGGCTGAAACCTCGTCTGCCCAAATTTCCGACGTAGCGGAGGAGAATTTTGATGAATCTCCTGCCCTGCCTTTTTGGGGTCCCCACCAAAAAGGATTCGAGCGGGCCCGTCATGGGGTCGAGATTGATCCTGAGGCGACTAGAGTCACCGGCTCCTACTCCATTGGCAACTGGCGGTCTATGTGGGGAAGTGCTACTTGTGACGAGCGCGCGGTCATTGGCCCGGGCTACTTTCCTTCAGGGTCGGTGGAGAAGATCGCCCGCGTTCTTCCATTCGCCATGCTGCCGTCTTCCTGGGAATTCGCTGTGGCCTCTCGGCTTTCTACTATCGGCAATTGCCCGCCAGGGTGGCACGGCGTCTGGACCGAGGCCTTCACCAATGGCCTTCGCCTTCCGCCCTCCCCGTTCACGGTCGCCTTGCTTGAGTGCTTTGGCGCTTCTCTTGGCGCCTTTAACGTCGGGTGCTGGGCTACAGCCTCTGCTTTTGAATGCAGCTGCGCGACTAAGAAGATCGCCCCCACTCTGCGGTTGTTTCAATTAATTCTTTATGCCAAACACACCTCCAATGGCATTAGTTTCGTTCGCCGAGCTGATCTTACTCAAAAGGGCACTTACTCATCCCCGAAACCTCGCCCTACATGGTACCATTCATTTTTCTACTTCCGCCCCCGCGACACGGATCATCATTGGGCTTCGCTGCTCCCCTCATCCTGGTGTTCTGGTGACGTGAGTTCTTTCAACGCCGAGCTTGATCCTACTCCCGATGAAATACTCCTTCGTCGCCAGATCCTTCTTGATTGCCATCATTTATCGACCACTTCTGGCCTGCGGACTGCCCAGGCGGGAATACGAGGAGGTATACCTTATGTCTGAGGCGGTGCTGATTGTTTTCCTCCCTTCCTAGCTGTCGCCGTTCATCTTGCGTAATTGAGTCGTCGTAGCAAAACCCTTAGGAATGTATAACCTTTATATTATCGCCTTTTTGTGCTCTCTTTTCTTTCCCTTTTTTTTATACTAATCTTTGGATGTACCTTTCCTAGGTGCCGTAAGCCTCGCTGGGTGCCTCCTTAGCACCACCGCGCGCGGCCCGGTCGCCGAGACTCGTCCCAGCCGCTCTGAGGCTGCCCCCGTCGCCCCTGCTTCTGCTCAACCTTCGCCCGAGAAATCTAAGGGGAAGAGGAAGGCGGCTGAGACGGATGAAAGCCTCCTTTCTTCAAAGAGGAAGAAAAAAGCTGGGGTTTCCAAGCCGAGGAGAAAGGCAGGTGAGGGCTCCAGCAATCCTCCGCCACCGCCCCCACCAGTGATAGAGGTGGAGGATGTCGATGCTGAGACTGAAACTCCCCTCCGCCGCTCTCGTCGCCAATCGCCTCCGACAAATGACAATCCTTCTGCAAGGGAGCCCTTAGAGCATCCTGCTGACGAGAACGTCATCTCGTATGACGACTCCTATCTTCCTGACGAACCTATCCCTCTTCCCCGGGATCCGGAGCATCCCGAGTCTGCGCCGGCTGCGGAGCTTGATCTTCGCCCCACCGAGCCTGCTCGCGACCACTCTCGCCCGCCTCCTGTCAACACCGACCGTGCCCGCCGGGCCAGCTGGACAGAGCGAGCTAACACTCTCTTCAATCGCCCTGCTCCTGCTGGTCGTGAGGGCGAGGGGCCCTTTCGCCTTCCCTACTTCGCCGTCGTTCATCCGGTGGCATCCCACATATCGCCCCGGATGGCGAGTGATATCGCGGAGGAGTTCTCTCGAGGTGTCTACGAGGGGGTGACCGCTCCTGGTGAGGGCTCGGAGATTGCGGACCTGCACGGGGCAACTTCCTGCCGCCTCCTTCAGGTACTTATGGAATGCGTCTTTTATTTGCTTTGTCCTGTTACCTTAGCTCTGCTCGTGCTTCTTACCCCTTACATTTGTTTTGCTGCCTAGGCCGTGGCTGAGCTCGGCGACCTTTCCTTTGCATGTAAACACATGCAGGAGGAGAATCGGAAGCTGAAGGAGGATGTTGAGAATCTGCGCTCTTTGCGCATGGATCTCACTCGTTATCATAACGAGGAGAAGGTATTTACTCACCTTCCTTTTTTATACACTATTTCCCGGCTTGTCACCTTACGATCCTTGTTAAACCCGCATGTTGTTGTTTGTTTTTGTTTATCTTAGCGACGAGCAGATGCAGCGACCTCTGCTGCTGAGTCTCTGAAAGAAAGCCTGGCTGAGGCGACTGGGCGGATCTCCCAGATGGAGGGCGTTCAGGAGGACTTGCAATCTGCTAATAAGCACATTGTCGCCCTTGAAGCCGAGTTGGATGAGGCTCGTGTCAAGGTTGCTCAGGTGGAAGAGATAGCCGCCGAAAGGGACAGAGCTAAGGAGCTGCTTAATGACTCACTAGCGGCTGAATCGGGGCGGATCGTGACCTTGCCGCTGCCAAAGCTCAGTACGATGAGACTGTGGCTTATTACACTCATGCTCTCGGCGAGAGTATGCGTGTAGTGATGCGCAGCTGTCGTAATGAGTTTTACGAGCTATTTCCCAACAAGGGCTGGCCGGGGCGAAAAATGGTTCGAGCCGTCCTCCGAGGTCTCAACCGCTATAACTTTGGGGTTCCCGACCTTCCTGATGCCGAGGAGGAGACTTACTTTCGGGATGCTGCTCGCTTGGAGCGGGAGATAGTGGCGGCAGATGCTGAATATGTGGCGGCCACTCGCCGCAGCCGTGGCCTGCCTGATCTGAATCTCGATGGATCAGAGGTTCAGCCGCCATCATCCGATCAAGCCCCCTCGACCAAGCGGCAAGGACTTCAATTCGCCGCTTCTCCTTCCAAGGCTGGCGAGAAGAGCTCCGGTGCTAAAGACCCATGATCTCGCTTTCAACCTGTTGCTATTGTTGCTATCTGTTCAGGACAATCCTCATGTTTCTACGTGTTGTTGTGTTTTCCTCTCTTTCTCCTTTTCTTTTTTGTAAAAACTGCTTTTTTTATCTTATTATACCTCTCTTGATCGCTTTGCTTCTTTTCGTCATTAACTAGATGTTATACTGATAACTTTGATGTCCTTAGGTCTTACATAGCGATCCCAATGCCCTTAGGTCTTACATGATAAATTTGATGCCCTTAGGTCTTACACAGCGATTTGTTAATGCCCGTAGGTCTTACATAGTGATTTGTTAATGCCCGTAGGTCTTACATAGCGATTCCAATGCCCTTAGGTCTTACATGATAAATTTGATGCCCTTAGGTCTTACACAGCGATTTGTTAATGCCCGTAGGTCTTACATAGTGATTTGTTAATGCCCGTAGGTCTTACATAGCGATCCCAATGCCCTTAGGTCTTACATGATAAATTTGATGCCCTTAGGTCTTACACAGCGATTTGTTAATGCCCGTAGGTCTTACATAGTGATTTGTTAATGCCCGTAGGTCTTACATAGCGATTCCAATGCCCTTAGGTCTTACATGATAAATTTGATGCCCTTAGGTCTTACACAGCGATTTGTTAATGCCCGTAGGTCTTACATAGCGATCCCAATGCCCTTAGGTCTTACATGATAAATTTGATGGCGCGAAGACATATATTAGATTCAATCATTAGGGCCCTTAGTTGCCTTAAAAACTAGCCTCGGTTACAAGTGTCTTTTTAATCATAATATCGCCTGAGATGCATGGAGTTCCAAGTTTTGGGAATCTTTGCTCCATCTAACTCTGCTAGTTTGAAGGTGTTGGCCCCTACCACTCGCCGTACTCTGTATGGGCCTTCCCATCCGGGGTTGAGTTTGGCCGCCCCAACCGCCGGCCTGAAGATCTTTCGCAGCACTAAGTCATTGAGCGCAATGTGATGTGGTCGGAGCTTTAAATTGTACCGCCTGGCTAACTGCTCCTTTTCAGCGATCAGCTGCATCTGTGCCTTTTCTCTTTTTTCCTCAATCATATCTATGTTAAGCATCAATTCTTGTTCGTTGACCTCATCCCTATATTCCGTATTCGGATAGATGGGATTGAGATTTCTACCGGAAGGACCGCCTCAGTCCCGTACGTCAATGTGTAGGGAGTCTCCCCTGTCGCCGTTTTATAAGCCGTACGGTGAGCCCATAGTACATGATCAAGCTCCTCGACCCATACGCCCTTACAGCCATCCACTCTTTTCTTTAATCCTTGTAAAATAAGCTTATTAGCCGCTTCTGCTTGTCCATTAGCTTGTGGGTAGGCGACCGAAGCGAATCTCAGATTTATCCTCAGGTCATCACAAAATTCTTTAAAGACCTGTGAGTCAAACTGAGTTCCATGGTCACATATAATACTTTCTGGTATACCAAATCTGGTGACGATACTTTTAAATGCAAACTTCTGTATCTGCTTGGCGGTGATACTTGCCACCGCTTCTGCCTCAACCCACTTGGTGAAATAATCAACCGCCACGATGAGGAATTTCCTTTTCCCCGAGGCTTCCGGAAATGGGCCTAGGATATCCATCCCCCACCTCGCGAACGGCCACGGGCTGACATTCGCCTGGAGCGCTGTTGCTGGCAACTTGTGATAACTTGCAAATTCCTGACATTTGTGGCATTTCTTCACCAGGTCGCCAGCCTCCTTTCTCATTGTTGGCCAATAGAAGCCCTGGTATATTAAGTTCCTTTCCAAACTTCTTGTTCCCAAGTGAGTACCACATACTCCTGAATGTACTTCCTCTAGGGCCCAAGCTGCATCCTCCTCTCCCAGGCATCGCAAGTATGGACCCATAGCTGATTTTCGATACAGCTCTCCCCCTATTATAGTACACCTCCCTGCTTTTCACCGGAGCTTGGTCGCTTCTAACGGGTCACTTGGTACAGTGTCGTTATCCAAGTATTGAATAATAGGCGTTCGCCAGTCGCTTTTCCCAATTCCGTTAATCACGTGAAAACACTGCTTCCTCCTTGTTTCTTTTTCCACTGTGACCATTCGCCCTTCTTCAAAATCTGTCGCCGTTGCTAATTTCGATAATGCGTCCGCGTGGCAATTCTCCTCCCTAGCAATCTGGGATATAACCACCTTCTTGAATTCCGATATAAGCAATTTTACCTCATCAAAATAAGGGAGGAGCGACTCCTCCTTTACCTCAAAGCTCCCATTAACTTGGTTGACTACTATCGCCGAGTCTGAGAAAACTTTGATGTTAGTAACTCCCATACTCTTAGCAATGCGCAAGCCAGCCTCCAATGCCCCGTACTCAGCTGCATTGTTGGTTCGATTAGTTGCGAATCGCAATGCGACCTCGTGGAGGATCCCCCCAGGAGACCTTAGGACTATCCCTGCGCCTGACCCTCATTTACTCGAGGCGCCATCTGTAAATAACGTCCATTCCTCGCCTTCCTCGGTGTCTTCTTGTACTGCACCTTCGACTACAAAGTCCGCAAGGACTTGGGCCTTGATCGCCGTTCGCGGTTGATATCGAATGTCATACTCGCTTAGCTCGATCGCCCACTTAGCTAATCGCCCTGCTACATGTATTGTGTGTGCCTGAAAATATGGTCGCAATTTTCTGGCCGCGCAGACCACAGCGTATGCCATTTTTTCTATTGCCGGGTACCTTGTTTCAGCATCGACTAAGGTTTTACTTGTATAAAAAACAGGGTGCTCGGCTTTGTCCTCTCTTCGAACTAAGACTGCACTAACTGCCTTTGGAGAGATCGCAATATAGAGAAATAAATCTTCATTTGACTTTGGGGATGCAAGTACAGGAGGGGTAATTAAAAATTGCTTCAGCTCTTCAAAAGCCTTGTTACATTTGTCATTCCATGCAAACTTTGATGCATTCTTTAAAGTTGCAAAGAACGGAGCGCATCGATCGGCGATCCTGGGAATGAATCGATTGATTGCCGTCAGTCTTCCAGATAGAACCTGAACCTCCTTCACAGTCTTTGGAGGGGCCATCGCTGTGATCACCGCGATCTGCGTTGGATTAGCTTCAATTCCTCTCCTGGTGATGAGGTATCCCAGGAACTTTCCTGATGTTGCCCCAAACACACACTTCAAAGGGTTCAACCTGAGCGAATACTCCTGCAGTGTATTGAAGGTTTCCCTTAAGTCGCCAAGATGGTCATTAGATCTCTTACTTTTGACCAGCAGGTCATCCACATACGCCTCCAAGTTTCGGCCGAGCTGCTTGACAAAGACTTTGTCAATCATTCTCTGGTAAGTCGCGCCAGCATTCTTGAGCCCGAATGGCATCACTCGATAGCAGTAGTTCGCCGTGGGCGTCATGAAAGCCGTTTTCTCTTGATCTTGCTTGCTTAAAGGTATTTGATGATATCCCGAGAACATGTCCAAAAAGGACAGCATTTCATTGTTCGCCGTTGCGTCTACCAGCTGCTCTATGTTGGGCAAGGGGTACGGATCCTTGGGGCAAGCATCGTTAAGGTTGGTGAAGTCGACACACATTCGCCATGCTCCTGACGATTTCTTGACAAGAACTACATTAGCCAACCACTCAGGATATTGTACCTCTTTGATAAACCCTGCCTTCAAAAGTTTGTCCACTTCATTTGCCACCGCTTGCTGCCTTTCTCTGCAGATGTTCCACCGCTTTTGCTGGACTGGGCGACTCCCGGGCTCGATCGCTAGAGAGTGTTTGATGATGTCTGGAGCAATTCCTGGCATGTCACTTGGTGACCATGCGAACAGGTGCGAGAATTCTTGGAGCAACTTGACCAACTCCTGTTTCTTGTTATCGCTTAGGTAGGACGAAACTCGAACTGTCCGACTTTCATCCTCTTCGAACAGCGGTATTGGGACGTCCGATTCAGCTGGAACGACTCTTTCTCCTTCATTCTCCGCCTCCAAGCTTATGGTGAGGCACGTGCTTTTAGTCGCCGCCCTGTAACACCTTCTGGCGATGTCCGGGTGTCCCCAGGCGAAACCTATCCCTTCATTAGTAGCGAACTTCAGTACTTGGTGCACTGGGGAGGAGATTGCTTGGAAGGCGGCGAGTGCAGGTCGCCCCAGGATCATGTTGTACGTGGATTGACAATCCATGACATGGAAGTCGATGGATCGGGTGACCTGCAAGTCTCCATCCCCAATGGTTATTGCCATCGTGGCTATTCCCTTGATGGGAACTGTGTGTCTTGAAAATCCTGAGATGGTAGTTTTTGTCTGCCTGAGCAAGCTAGCTGGCAGGTTCATCTTTTTGTACAGCTCCCAGAAAATAATGTCCGCAGAGCTCCCTTCGTCAACCATCACTCGCTCCACTCGGCTATTGTGTGTGATTACTTGAATCACCATCGCTTCCAAACTTGGGCCTCCTACCCTGGCCATATCTTCTTCCGAGAATCCCAACGTTGGGCGACTGACTTGGTCTATCATCATCACCTCCTTTGTTTCCTCCTTTCTGACTTTCTTTGTCGGGCAACTTTCTCCACCGAAAATGGTTTGATAAACGTGGTTTACCTCAGGTCGAGGCTTTTTCTTACTATCTTCATTGTCCATAGGCTCATTAAGTCGGGCGAAAACATCACCCTTCTTGTCTTGTGATTCTCCTTGTCCACGGCGATCATCTTCTTGCGGCTTGGTTTTCCGCTTTGAGCTGACAATGAAATCCCTGAGACGTCCTTCGTTTATCCACCTTTCGATTTCATTTTTCAATTCCCTGCAGTCTTCAGTGGTATGCCCATGAGAGTCATGGAAATCGCAAAACTTTTGGCGACTTCGCTGATCCACCGGGGTGAACATTGGCCCTGGCCAATTGATGGGATGTCCCTTATGCTGCATATACAGCAGAATCTTTCTTCGCGATTCTGAGAGGGGTGTATAATCTGCCCTCTCCTTTTGGTATCCTCTCTCCTGATAACCCCTTTGCTCTCCAGGGTATCCTCTCTCTTGGTAAACGCCTTTGCTCCCCTGAGCGATATTTCCCGTATGGTCGTGTCTCGGAGGGCTACACTTTGGCCTGCTTGTTCCCTGTAACGGGCTTTTCTTCCATCTTCGCCGCTCCTCGTAAAGGCTCTGCCAACTGCTCCTCGATCAAAATAATTTTGTGTACTCTGGTTTCCAAGTCGGACAGCGACTTCGGAGCCTCCTGTAGCAGCGACTCTCGCAGCCTGCCGTTATGAGTCGACTGGAATAAACTTGCCGCAGCGATTTCATGATCTACCCTCTTGATGGATTGGACGACCCCAGTCCATTCATCAAAGAACTCCTTCAGCGACTGGTTCGGCTTTTGCCTCAGGCTCACCAGCGCTTGCAACGGGACCGTCCTTGTTTTCTTGCACTCATACTTCTGTGAGAAGATCCTCGCAAAGCCCTCCCACGATGTTATGATGCCTTCCGGTAGATTCATGTACCACTCCCTGGCTCGCCCTCCCAGTGTCGCCGGAAAAGCTCTGCAATATGCGGCGTTGCCAGCCTGCTGCATTTGCATGGCGATCTGGAAGGCTTGCAAGTGCTCGTCCGGGTCGCCAGTACCTACATACCTATCTAGGTTGGGCGGAACCAACCCCTTAGGTAGTGGCTCGGCGAGTATCGCCCTGGACAGAGGTTGACGAACCGCCATCTGTGCGGGGGAGATTTGAGTAGCAGGGAGAAATTGCTGTAACACTTCCAAATGGGAGTCCTGTGGCGATTGCCTGTCCTGAGTGTTGGCCCTGAGAGCTTGAGCCTGCTGGGCGATCACCGTTTTCAACATCTGCGTGAGCTCAGCATTCTGCTGCTCAAGGGACCGAAATCGCTGCTCCAACAGCTCATAGGCATCGCCGGCCGGAATAGTACTCTGGGACTCCGAGTCGCCTTCGAATTCACGCTCCATGTTTCTAGTGAGGTTTGGGTCTGCTCGAGAACCTGGGTTGACATGCTTGACAGGTGTTACTCCATCTCCTCTTTCGCCATCCTCGCCCATCAGAGTGGGAATCGCTGATGAAGCCATTTGCCTTGAAAGGTCGCCTGATCGCCCCCTATCTGGCGTGCCAATTGTTCCAGCCTTGTCGCCTGGCCCAATAATGGAAGCCCAAGCCTGTTGGTCTTCCGGGGGTGGTTACCTCGTAAGTGATAAAAGGGGGTAGTTAGTTCAAGGAAATGGGGAGGCGATCAGTTTAAGGAATGGGAGAGGGAGGCGAGTAACGTACCGCGGAGCGTTTGTCCGCTGGGTAAAGATGTTGTCCTCTGGTTAATAGGGTGTACGGGGGTATTTATAGTACCCCTGCCTTGGTTGCCAAGGCTGGATCTTAGCCACTCGTTTGTAGCTCCCGTAGGATGTTGACACGTGTCCGCTCTGTCTTGGAAACCTAAGTGTCGCCGAGTAACCCTAGGAGGCCGCCGAGCTGGGCCGTCGCTTTGGGCCTCACTCCACCTCCTGGGCCTGCCTGTTCGGCCCATCTGCTTTACCGCCTGAGTCCGGGCCCCCTGCCCTAGCCGCTGTGCTTGGGCCGCCATGTGGGTCGTCGTGTGGGCCTTTGGACTTCGTTGGGCTAGGCCCATCAATTATTATTTTCTTCCTTTAAAGACAATTTAGTAAACTCCCTTTTGATTTAGAAAACAAATATAAATGGCGTCCCCACGTTCTGCATCTTTTATTCTAACGGTAATAGCATCATGTTGTATCATCACCATTCTCTATCTTCCATCCGAAATACAGGCCAGGAAACTATCACAGTTTCTGACAAACATTCCAGCTTCTAAAACCGTCAAAGAAAGAAGCAATATTGATGCATTCCAAGCACAAACTCGTGGAAGTAATAATATTGACGAGGTCGCTCATGATAAAATTAATGTCGACTCCATTCCACCGGAGATTCAAAGTTGGGAGGATGACTTTAATCCCTTTGGGAATGGGGGAGGAATGGAACGGATTTTTTCCAGAAATGGGCTTGGTCCCAAAATCAATTCCCAAAATGGGCTTGTGTTTGCTGACTGGGCATGTATGTCGTCAAAATAAATGGCGATCATTGTTTATCGCCAAATTGAATGCCGATTTTCACCATCTGACACAATAGAACCAAAAATCGCCACTTATACTGGCGATTTTTAGCATGAAAATCGCCATTATAAGTGGCGATTTTATGCTGACTGGGTCAGACCAAAAATCGCTACTTATAGTGGCGATTTTCAGCATGAAAATCGCCACTATAAGTGGCGATTTATGGCTGACTGTGTTACGTAGGAAATATCACCAGGAGCCATCATTATGAAATTAAGAAGTAATGGTTTATCACCTTGTAATCGTATCAACATAAATCTCGGCATATTCAATATCTGGATTATTTTGTAGTGTCTCGTATATCATTTCCACGTCATCGTCGTGACTGAGACCGATCGGGATGTGTGCACGGGTATGATCGCTGTGGGCTGGCATTCTATACGTTAGATATGCTGGCTTTTCATGCTCATCGAAGTGTATAGATTCGGTAATTAACTCTAGCATTTCACTGAAACTAAGCTTCCTCTTTGCTTTAATTGTTTTGACGTGGCCACCTTTGTATTCCACTTCGTTGATGTGAAGTTAGTCTCCCCTCCCCAACGAACAATGAGCACATACTTTCTTCCCATTTTGTACAAAGGCACATGGACGTGTATCAAACTTACTCTTAAAAGCATAAGAGATAAATTCATCTTGTATAGGTTATCAATTACAAAATAAAAACAACCAAAGCATCAAACAACATGAATAGCGAATAGTACACATTTAACACAAACTTACTTCAGAATGCTAAAAATGGCGTTGAGGGGAAATCTCTCACGAAGTAGGAGGACTAATAATTTTGGGAAATGTTGGATGAGTTAGTGGTTCTTTCTATACAAAATAAGACAGTATATATAACTTCATATTTGTGGAGTACAACTACCAAGCAACTTCGTCATAATTCATATAGAATGACAGTAACATTGCTCAAATAATTGATAAGATTTCCCGTGACTTGAATTGTCTACTTTTATACAATCATGCATGTATTATTTCCAAAACTCTAGCAAAACGACACAATAATTGGCTCGTGCTAGGGAAACAGTATAATTTCCCACCACGCCTATGAAAAGATTGAATTAATGCTGGAAAATCGCCAATATAAGTGGCGATTTATGGCTGACTGTGTCATGCTAAAAATCGCCACTTATAATGACGATTTTCAGCACTAAAATTCGCCACTTATATTGGCGATTATTGGCTGACTTTGTCAGATCAAAAATCGCCACTTATAGTGGCGATTTTTAGCCATGAAATCGCCACTATAAGTGGCGATTTTTGGTCTGACCCAGTCAGCATAAAATCGTCACTTATAATGGTGATTTTCATGCTGAAAATCGTCAGTATAAGTGGCGATTTTTGGTTCTATTGTGTTAACCTGCAAAAGTTGTTCAATGCGATTCCCCGTCGGAGTACATTAGGTGGGTGTGATGAAATACACAATGCGTGAAGTTCCTAGTTTTCTGTTCATCCTTAGAGCTTACAATTTGATTCACCAGAGCCAAGAAAGCTAATGCCAAACAGATCAGCAGTTTGATCTCCTGCAAATAGCTTAATGGGTTCTTGCATGCTCAGGGCTTCCACCATTACTTTGTTCCTTAATTCAGTCATGTCTACCAATTACAAGTATCCAGCATTTTATGATCCATTTGACTCCAGACCATCTTAATCAGACAGCATTGACTCAGCTCGTCTGCAAACCGCATCTGATTATTAAAGCTTCGGACAAGCTCTGTTGTAGAAATGGATAAAAAGGTTTAGCAGAACAATGAGAAAGACAAGCTTCTACCTTAAGCTATACCAGTTTGGTGCAACTGCAAAAATCAAGAAAACCTTCTTCCAAGATAGAAAACATCAATAAAAAGGCGGCTATAAGAAAATAATAACAAGTTCCATCTCAACAGTCTCTAGGGTTTGTCACAGGTGAACATAATCTCTCATAAGCGGCTTATCAAACAAGGCAAAAGTGATCTCTAAATAAACAAACCGTTCCAGAAAACACCTGAAAATAATGTCATTGTGAACAAGTGACTGTACGAACGGGACGACGATATAACTGATTCAGTAAATTTAACAGTAAACTTGCTCTGGTATTTGAAATCAACACATCACTGAATCTTGCTAAGAACAGCTTATAGTGAAAGACAATTCTACTCATATACATATGCATCTCAGAAACCTGGAGATAACAACTCTAACGAACTCTCACACCAACAATGTTTAACAAAAGCTAGTAGCTGTTCCTCTTCCGGATCTTCTTCTAGGAATCAGAGAATTCAAAAGGCCACACATCTTAACCAAAAAAAAAAAAAGGCCACACATTAAAGAAAATACCTTACAGACAACACTGCTACTGCATAAACTTCTAAACCAATTGTATGAGGTGCACCATCATTCACTTGGCCATGTCCTGATCGATAAGGTTCAGCCAATTTCTCCATTTGCGGGCGGCGTACCCTTAATGTATCTGTTGAAGCTAGAGCTTCTCCTTGATGTCTCTGATGTACATAATGTGAGAAACAGTCCTAGAGCCAACAGGATGGGAATAGTAACAAGTATTAACAACTCGACTGGGGAATGGCCAGAACATTTTCTGGCCGAAGCTGTCTTAGGAAGCAGAAATCTCATGTCAAGGAGACAATAACTTAGATATGGCTACAACTTTGATATACGTTGTGATAACCTTTCCTGTTCTTCCTTAGTAACACGTGGATCAAGTTTGGGAAGATTGCTGATGAACATGGTGGCATCGGAGTGCTGACCGCATCTACAGTACCCATCAACAATTGAATTGTATGTACTGTCATTTGGCTCAAAGCCCTGCTTGATCATGTGCCGCAACACACTGATGGCGCTCTCAAACATTGAATCAGCTGCATAGCTTGCAATAAAAGTGTTATATGTGACTACACCTGGGGCAATCCCAGCATCCTTCATTTCTAAAAATATTCGTGATGCTTCCTTCATCCTACCATTATAACAGTAGGCAAACATAACTGTGTTGTATGAGATTCGATCAGGCTTTAGTCCTTTCTTAAGAATTTCTCTCAATACTTCTTCTGACTTTTCAAAATTTCCTGAGCGGCTGTGCATGTACATTATAGTATTGTATGTTGATAAGTTCGGGACATAGCCATGCTCATTCATGAAGGTCAAGATCTCATCAACTTTTGCAAACATCTGTCTCCTTCCATAAACAGAAATCATAGCATTCAGTGTATTGGTGCTTGGTGAAAATCCTCTATATGTGAGCTCTGAGAACGCCTGTTCAGTTTCCACTAGCAAGTCAGCTTTACTATTAACAAGAACAAGGGTCTTCAAAAGCAGAGAGTGTGGCTCAATTATACCCGAATATATCTGCTCTGCAAGAGCATTCATTCGCCCAATCTCTTTCCCGTTGGCATAAGCATGAAGCAAAGAGCTGTATGTAAATTCATTGGGCTTGCAACCTCTATCTTTCATTTCTGAGAGAATCTTCTCCGACTGCTCCCAAAGCCCACCCCTGGAAAGTGCTGCCAAGATAACGTTGTACGAGGACAGGTTAGGAGTAACCCCAGCTTCAAGCATTCTCTTGTAAATGATCATGGCTTGTTCATAAGCACCACATTTACTGTATGCAGCAATTAGTGAATTAAAAGTGTCCCTCTCAGGCACAAACCCTGCTCTCTTCATTTCCTTGAAAACCCCAGAAACTTCAGAGTCCAGGCCATTGTTCCCAAAGACAGTAAGAAGAGTATTCCAAGTAACAATGTCTGGTGCACAATTGCACGCTTCCATCTCCTCGAAAACCTTCATCATTTCAGTAAACTTTCCCCTGTTGCCATGCATTTTGATGAGTGCATTGAAAGTACAAGTGTTTGGTTTGCATCCTGCATCCCTCATTTCCTCAAACACTCTCATTGCATGCCCATCTTTCCCATACTTCTCACATCCTGAGAAGAGAGAAGTATATGTATACACGTCTGGCTTAAGTCCAATACTTTCCATTTGTGCTTTAAGCTCCATAGCGTCATCCAACAAACCATCGACTGCATAAGCAGATATCAATGAATTGTAAGTCACAATGCTAGGAGATAACCCTTTAGACTCCATTTCCCTCAAAACCTTCATAGCCTCCTTCGGTCTCCTAGACTTCCCAAAAACATCCAACAAGGCGTTATAAGTAACCCTGTCAGGAGAAAAACCAGCAGATTTCATGTCTTCGAAAACCTTGATAGCTTTATCAAGCAAACCTCCTCGACGGCAACAAGTTATGAGTGTGTTATAAGTGTAATCATCTGGAGCAATCCCATCACTTTTCATAGCTTCCAATAGAGCTATAGACTTACTCCAAGGCATGCCCATTTTTCCGTATACATTAAGAATGATATTATAACTTATCAGTGTGGGCCTAAGACCTACTTCCAGCATATTATCAAACAACATCGAAGCATCCTTATACTTCCCATTGCGAGCATAAATGGTAATCAAAGATGTGTACGCGTAAACATCAAGAGCAAACTCGTCTTTCTGCAAATTAGTAAAGACAGCAGCCGCAGCAGAAACTTTCCCTGCTTTACCAAACATTTTAATAATTGATGACACCATAGCATTATTGAGAACCAATTGATATTCTTTCCTGCTTCTTACCCACTCAAACACACTCACAGCCAGGTCGTATTTCTCCTGGGACCCCAAAAATTTCAAAATCCCTAGAATATCATCAGATAAACCTTTAGCATCATCGCTACTGCTCAAACTCGACCCGTGTGTATAATGCTGAAACAACTGGTTCAAGATTCCTTCCAATTCAGATACATGGAGGGATGGGAGGTTTAATGCTTTAAGAACCGTATCACCTTGTACAGAGAGGCGTTGGTGTACCCATGGCTTCCCACGATTGGAGTCGCGAAGCTTGCCAATCCGAGTACTGCTCCGTGAATTGGAAGAAGTGTTTCCTCGTCTTGAATGAGTTTGTCGTGAGTTTCCGTCTTGGTCCTGCTATAGAAAAAAGATTTGTTAGATCCAACTGCATCAAGTGCTAAGGTGCTCAAAACAATTGTACTCATTTAAGCAATTTATCATAAGTAAATTGGGTTACTGCGCACCGCAACAAAAGCAAAACCTTATCCAGGACACCATATCGATACACAAGAAAAAGATATGTAGAACCATCCTCCTAACGAAATTTGTACTCGTATTACTATTACTTACACAAGTTGAGCAAACACAAGCAAGCACAAAGAACATACTATAGCATATAAAAGGAAGGAAAATTCAAAATAGTAAACAATAAGACATTTACAGAGAGATAGACCTGGATATTGTGCTCCTTGATATATCTCCATTCAGGGGCACCATCAAGCTCCGCTATTTCAGGAGAAATACGACGAGGAATCATAATTCCAGAAGGCTGACTGGTTTTGGGAGACGCAGTGGCGAAGGTCACCGTGCGGGCATATCGGAGGTTACGGGGAGGAGCAGGAGGAGCGGCAAGAAGTCGGAGAGAAGAGGCTGCCGATTCAGCAGGGAAGTAGGTAGAAGAGATGGCCGAGAAAGTAATAGCCATTGGAACCTGGTCTGAGCAGGGAAGAACAGGGGTTTGGGGAAGGTTATCCTTTTAATTTCGGAGATTGGCTAAGAGATAGAGAGTAGAGAAAGAAGACGAACAAGACTGACCAGACTGTGTGCTACGGAAGTTTGATATTTTTATCCCGTCTGTTCAACGATATCCTCCCATAATAATTTTAGATTTTTAGCGACGTGACCCTCCCTTGAACCCTAACAAATTAAAATTTAACGAGGGTTAATACTTAATTAATACACATTTATCTTGGAGTATGTTGGGGGTTTTCACTAAAATAAATAAAAAAAATTAACTATTAACCTAAATAAATACGTTTCAAAACTATTTATTTGTGTAAATATAATCGCCCCAGCCATAGGCGATATCGCCCCAGGCATAGGC
This sequence comes from Linum lewisii, assembly GCA_034768395.1. Taxonomy (NCBI): domain Eukaryota; kingdom Viridiplantae; phylum Streptophyta; class Magnoliopsida; order Malpighiales; family Linaceae; genus Linum; species Linum lewisii. The sequence continues at coordinate 11,651,924 of CM068299.1, forward strand.
GATATCGCCCCAGCACCGACGATTGCTGGTCAAACCGATTCTAAACTGCCCAACCAACCGAGTAAATGCTGTCTGGCTGGACACATGGCAATCTCGCCCCAGCCATAGGCGATATCGCTCCAGCCACAGGCGATATCGCCTAGGCTACCGGCGATCTCGCCCGTGGGTTGGAGACCGGGCAATCTCGCCCCAACCCCTATAAATACCCCATTTTTCAACTCATTCTCCCACACTACTCGGTAACCCCCTAAGGCAAAGGTAAGTCTCATTTCTCCTTTTTTTTAAATTACATTATTTAGTTTAGGGTTTTAGGTTAGAGAAATTAGTTTAGGGTTTTAGGTTAGAGAATTAGTTTAGGGTTTTAGGTTAGAGAATTAGTTTAGGGTTTTAGTTAGAGAATTAGTTTAGGGTTTTATGATAGATATTTTTTCCAAAGTGATTTATTAACACTGTCATATTGACGTTGTAGGATTTTTATAAAACGGAGAGGACCTTTTCTCGCACCATTACACAAGGTACGTAGTACATACATTATTTATTGTTCTTATGTCATTGTGAACCATGTTATTATTTATGGATAGTTTAGAGAATTAGTATGATGTTGAGGTTAGCGAATTAGTATAATATTGAGGTTAGACAATTAGTATAATTTTGAGGTTAGAGAACTAGTATACTTTTGAGAAAGAGAATTAGTATAAAATAGTTTTTCTAACAATTTACTATACAATAGATGTCGAACTATGGATGGGATGAACCGTTGGTGGATCGGATTCCCGAGAGCGTTAGGCCTCAACCTGGTGATTGTTCTCTACTGTGGGGGGAGAACAAACATAGGGCTACTTTAGTGTGGCGTGACCCACATGCGTGCAAAGCGCTGAAGTTGCGACAGCGTAGTTCTTGTTTAGAGTGGAGTTCAGAGTACGAGGCATTCTTGCGAGAGTGTCGACTCCTCCCTGTTGTTCGTTTACTCGGTTTCACACCGTGTAAGGAGCTCGTCACAGCATTGATTGAGAGGTGGCGGCCAGAGACGAACACATTCCACCTGGTACCGGGCGAGGCGACGATCACCTTGGAGGATGTTGAGGTACTGACGGGTCTTCCTATCGATGGAGTTCCTGTTACCGTAGCAGTGGACAGACGTGAGCCAGGTCTCATATGTGAGGAGTTGTTGGGTGCCCGACCCCCAGCTGGGAGTTGTACGGGACAGTCAGTGAAGATCTCGTGGGTGAAGGGCATGTTTGATCGTCTACCGGCTGGTGCTCCAGCAGATGTTGTTCTCCGCTATGCACGAGCCTACACTTGGGTTCTTATTGGCGCCATTCTACTAGCTGACCGGACTGGAGACTTGATACCGGTTCATCTACTCCGGCTTATTGGGGACTCTGCGGTTGCATCCACGTTCAGTTGGGGTAGTGCGGTACTAGCATGGCTGTATAAAACCATGGGGAGGGCGGCCTTCTTCACGGCTGGGAGTCAGAGGGGTACAGGTGACTTGGGAGGCTTCACCTTGCTGGTCCAGCTCTGGGCCTTGGAGAGATTCCCGAGCATAGCCGAGCGCTACGTAGCAGGTGGTGACCCACCAGATGCTGACACCGTTCCTCGTGGTGTGCGCTGGATGTCTGTCATCCGGCGCCACCAGCATCGCGTGGCTATGAAGCTGGAGGAAATACGCTACGCACTTGATCGGAACACGGAGTTCGTGGTTAGGAATCTTAACCTCATGTACATACTCTCTCTGATTTTCTTAATTCTTCCTTACAATATATTTATTAATTCTCCAGTGGATGCCGTACGCCTTTCGAGAGGAGGACTATCAGTTGGAGGACGATGTGTTCTGGCGAGCTGTTTGCCCCATGCTGTGCATAGACTGTGTCTCATGGCACCATCCTGATCGTTGCATGCGTCAGTTCGAACATGGTCAGCGTATCCCACAGGACGCCGAGCCTGCTGCTCGCGTTGAGGAGTTACTAGGACTAGACTTCAGAGCACCAGTACATGATTGGGGTGGTAGGTACCTACAGTACTTACGTCTCTGGGAGGAGCGGGATCAGCACATTGCCGAGGGCGAGGTGAGAGCAGATCCATTGAGCCACCACTTCCATGATGAGTACGACGAGTGGTACAGGAGACGGACACGCCTGGCCATATCACACGATGGTGCACAGTTTCAGGGGATGGTTAGTGACCACCTACTTGAGTAACTGTAGGCAATTTAGTATTCCCTTAGGGTACACTAACTTTTATTTTTGTTTTGCCTTTCAGATCGCCTCGTTGGAGCAGGCTACCATTTTGAGTGGTACGAGTGATTCTCACATGAGTCATGTGCTCCGATCTGGATTGGCTATGAGCGGAGCATATGAGCGCCTTCCCGATCGAGGACCACACCGCCCACGTGCAGCATCACGCCTGCCGACATACACTCCCTATGATGGCTATCCCGTCCCACAGAGAGGTCACAGTACAGGGTTGGATGATGTCGATTACGGCGGTCTCGCGCACCATGATGTGGGATACGCACCTCCACCCTACTATGTGCGGAACGAGGATTTCGCTGACGGGCGGACTTACAGTTTCGATGACCCTCCTCAGTACCAGGCTACGGCGCCTCAGTACCAGCCGACGGCACCTCATTACCAGCATGCAGGACACCCAGGTGCGTCGAGTAGCCAGCCGTATGGGCCCACCAGCCAGCACGTTGATCAGAGCCATCCGGTCGGCTCCCAGGGTTTCTCGGAGGACAGTGGGTTCGAGGATTGGGCCCATCGACCTGATTTCGTACCGCAGTCCACCCAGACACCACCGTACACTCACATGTTACGTGATCGGACTACATTGCGTCCACCGGATTGCTACACAGACGAGCAGCGACAGAGACGCCAGAGGGGTCGGAGGCATTGACACTCACATTTGTAGTTTTTCGTTTCTGGATTTATGTTATGGTTTACTGTTTGTATTTGTCGTACTATGGTGATCGATTGTACTTGTTTCGGCTGTTGTAGTATTCATTTGTCGTATTATGGTGATCGATTTTACTGATTTGCACTTTCATGTCATTTTCGCTGTTAATGTTTTTGCAATGAAATTCAACCATTTCGATCTATATGTGGATGGAACACTACTGCGCCACATTTTATTATAACAAACTTCACTACGAAAATTACATAAACAACAGTTCCAACACGGTTCAGGTCCGAGGGTTTCTCATAATGAAATTCATAAGCTCTTGTTGTTCTTTGATTTTCTGGTTCAGTTGTCGAATCATCTCGTCCTTCTCCCTAACGACCCCTTTGGTTCTCCCTCTTAGCTCGATCAAGTTCTTTGTCCTTCGCCCGAATTATATTGTCCTTCTCCCTTCTGATCTTGTCCACAGCCTCCCGAACCACCAATGTTTCAAAATAACCACAACCCTTGTTCTTTACAAAATGGCAACGAAACATGCTGGTTAGGAAATATTAATGGGATAGGTGACAAATTAAGAAAATCATTCCAGTCTTTATACCTCCCTCTCAAGCGGACACCCAAAATAGGGTTCGAGATCCTTCAGTTGAATGGATCTTGTTGCCCTCAAATCACACCAGCAATTCACCTCACTTAGCTCATACTCGAACAGGTCTTCCTGAGGTTTCTTCATCTTGTACATTATACGATCAACTTCTGAAACTACACGACAATAGCAATTGTAATTAGTGCAAAACGTGAAGTAGACGGGGGAAACAAGACATGTTTTTTACCTTTATCACGAGCTCTACTTCTTTCCCCATGTGTGAACACCATAGTGTGACCGAGGTGGATGGAAACTGAATTCGAAAATTGAAAGTAGTGGTGTGTGTTTGGAAGCTGGTGAGAGGAGGGTTTTATGATGCACACTGCCCCCTGTTGTGGCACAGGCGATATCGCCCGTGACCCAGGCGATCTCGTCCATGTCACAGGCGACATCGCCTATGCCTAGAGTGACTACTATTTTATTAAACGAACCGAGATAAAAACGTTACAGATACACTATTTTATTTCACGCTTGATTACTAGAAGACGCCCCAGCACTGTCCCGTCTCCTTCCACATGTCCTTGCATTATGACCCACGCGACCGCATGTCCTGCACTTACTTGGGCGACCCTCCTCACGCCAATCCATCTCGTTTCTGATTCGAGAGTGTCGTGGACGACCCTGTCAACGAAAAAGATGAGGTTGCGGGATCACTGGTAGGCCTGTGTGTGGGATCCAGTCTTTAGGACCCAGTATTGGTTGGAATGACTGAGCATACACTAGCTGGGTCTTGGATACCAGATAGAAGGGGCTGACGTAGTTGTGCCAGTTAGCACCAGCAAATGTGCAACAAGCTACAGCATGGGAGCACGGTACCTTGTACCCCTGGAACTTCCCGCATGTGCAAGTCCCCTTACGATTCGACTGCCTATCGAACCGAACAACGTAGCTATTATTACCGCTACGGTTCTGATTGTTTGGACCAGACTTAACCTCGTAAACCCCGTTAGCCGCATCGTACGGCAGCACGTAGTGTCTGACGGAACTTGACGTAGATTCTTCGGTTAATTTCTGACAGTACTTCGTATACGCGTTCCCTTCTGCCAACATTCCCTGGTATTCCCCACGGCGCCTATGCCAATACTTGACCATACGATGGAATGTGTGCTCGATCACAGAAGACATGGGCAAACGTCGCACGCCCTTAAGTACTCCGTTCACGCATTCTTGCGCGTTGGTCGTCATGGTTCCCCACCGAGCACCGCCTCCCTCAGTGTTGTCATAGGCCAAGCTCCATAAGGGTAGTTCCTCATTCACCCATTTTGGCTCCCGTACGTTTTGTTCATCATGGATCGCCAACCATTCTGCCTTCTTGGCCTCAAACTTCCGCACATTCCCTTCTATTCCTGCGGGTAGCGATGAAGACTTCTATGAATATCTAGTTTGTATGAGAATATTGTATTAGTTAGGTTCAAATATACACCGTAAACAAGTTGACAAATACCTAAGTTCCAAAGGCGAGATTTTAAAGTTTGGTTGCGGTGTTTCTTGTTGAAGTTGCTTACGTAATGGCGTAGACACCACCTCCATACCCACCCTCGATCAATGTTGCGCATTGCCGCTGCTATCCCCTTGTGTCAATCACTGATGATTGTGATGTTGGCCCGATTGGTCACATGTCTCTGTAGATTCTCCATGAACCACTTCCAATTATCGTGATCCTCTTGGTCAACTATGGCGTACGCCAATTGAACAATCCGATGTTGCCCATCGAATGTACTAGCCATCAACAACACTTGCTTGTACTTGCCCGTGAGGAATGTGCCGTCAATGATCATGACCCCAGCGCAGTGCTTGAAGGCTTCTATGCATGGCCCAAACGCCCAAAACACCCTCTTGAACATCCTACAGTTACCCGCCGGGTGGGTTATGATCTCGTACCGTGTCCCGGGGTTTGTGAGCCGAATAGCATTCAGGATTGTCTCAATGTTGTTGTATGATGCCACCCAGTCACCGTACAACTTCTCGACAGCACGTTGCTTGCCAAACCACGCCTTCCGGTACGATATCTTGCGGTGGTACTTCTCCAGAATGCAATCAATAACTGTCTCAACCTTCAACCCCGGCTCTCTGCGCACAATGTGCATGATTGCATCTGAGATCAACGTGACATCGAGCTGTGGGTGGGGCCCTAGTATCGTTGACCGGTCACAACTGTGGCCGTTGTTGAGTTGTCGTATTATCCAGAATCCATATCTGTTGCTAAGTGTAGAATGCATCCTCCAAGGACACGTCGGGTCGATGCACTTGATGGCCCATTCCTTCGGGTTGGAAGTGATTACCCTGTACTTATAGTTGCGGATGACTGCTTGGCTCTTCGTTAGGGACACCAGTTGACCTTTGGTAGAGAATGTCTGACCCAAGAAGAATTCCATCTCCACCGACCAGTACGCCTTCGCTGGGATCTGGAAGCGCCTGTCCATGGAGTAGGTGTTGGAGATTGTCATAATGTCGTCACAGTCGTCACCCTCGCTCGTGGCATGTTCCAGTGGCACATGAACTTCCACGCTATTTGCTGTGGCTCCCCCTTCTTCATCGTCGTCTTCCTCGTCGGTTTGGCCAATGTCATCGTCGACGTTTGGATTCCCTTCGTCCGCCGAGCAATGGCTCCTTTCATCTCCAGAATCGTCAGTGCTGACATATTCATCTCGCGCCAACCCCTCTTGGTCAACCTCCTGGAACTCCGGACCGATATGACTGGTCGCCATGTATTCCCCATCATACGTTTGGCTCTGCTCTGCCATCTGATTTGGAATGACCCCCGAGAAATCGGAGAACTGAGACGGCTCCTCTTCCATCAAGGCGTACAACTCGGCAACTTCGAAAAATGGGTTGACGCGAACTAAGTCGTATATGACTTGTACGCCGTTGTCGTCCGATATCGGCCTAGAAACGAAATGCGACAGATTTCCCTCAGAACTGTATATCGGCATTCTCCAGACAAATGACTGGATTATCTGATCCGCTCCAAGACCCATTTTCCGCCGAAACACGGTAACCACACTATCATAGGTCGCTCGCTTGGTCATCTTCAGACGGACATTATTTCCCCCTTCGTAGGATAAGCCGGTCCAATCCTGGACGATACGGCCCCCCCAGAAAACTTGGATTCGGAATTCTCGTGACAAAGTGTAGTCGGCCATTTTAGAATGTTAGTTCTTTCGATTTGGTGACTAACCCCCGAAACTAACAAGGATTTATAGGGTGCTTAGTGATCCAAGATGTAGGCGATATCGCCTATGCATTAGGCGATATCGCCCATGCCCTAGGCGATATCGCCTAATCCGTGGCTATTTTCACACCCGTGACTCAACCGAATCTAATCACGAGTCACGGGTGACAATCGTCGGTGCTGGGGCGATATCGCCTATGGCTGGGGCGATATCGCCTATGGCTGGGGCGATTATATTTATACAAATAAATAGTTTTTAAACGTATTTATTTAGGTTAATAGTTAATTTTTTTTATTTATTTTAGTTAAAAGCCCAGTATGTTGGCTAGGTTATTTTTTAGGTAATTCTAAATCGTTTTCACTCATCTAGAAATTTTGTTGATCAAAGTGAGAACTTTTCGCTCGAGTTAATCCTTTAACTTCGTAGAACACATAAAATTTATTCGATGAAATGTCACAACAATATGAGATGCAAAAAGTCTAGTCTCTAACTCCTCCCTCGAGCTAACGAGATAACTAGTGTTCTTCCTAAGGTCATATTGATAGCGTTCCTCTCAGACCCAAGAATCAAGACTGAGGAATGAAAACACAACAAGCAAATTCAATCTTAGAATTAGGTTTTAGGAAGAAACTCATCCAAGTCTGAATAAACATCAGTCACTATAATTGTGGAAGAAGCTGTATCTCTTATTTCGTTGCTTGTAAGTATATATACAATGGAAAACCCTAATTGTACTTCCAAAGAAAGAGGGATTATAAATAATAATATATTAAATAGGTGAGTCTGGGACGTAAAGGGAGGAGATCATTGCTCATTAATCACAATCAAGGGTTAAAAAACCTAACATTATCCATACAAAATTCAAACTAAACGTTATCTAATCTAGACTCCAATAGACTTAGCTACTCATGGTCTAAAGAGAAACTAGAGAAACAAAGATGAAGATACCGAAGAAGAAATCATCTTACTCCAAGAAAATCAAATATTGTTGATGTAATCAAAACGCTGTTCAATTTGTGTTGAATCATTTGCATCCTTCCGCTCTTTCTTTCTCAAAAAGCTATGGAACCTGATAGGCCCCTCAGTTCAAGGGCACTCAACAGAAGTATCAATAGCAATGATAGATTCGTAGATTCACTTATCTACCCATGCTAGGGGGCAACTGATGGGCCCCCGGCCCAAGAAGTCCTCTCCAGCACTCAAAAGCCACCGATGGGCGTATGGGCGTTGTTAGGGCACCACGCCCTGACACCTTATAATCGCCCCAGTCAGAATCAACAGAGGTCAGTCACATCACTGACACCGGCCCACGCCGTCGATGGGATGGGCCCCATCCAAGGGCCCCTATTGCACCTCCCTCGCGGTCCGCTGGGATAACGACGTGTGGCACCAAGGCCCTTGCTAGTTTGGAACTATAAATAGGAGGCCCCCCACACAGTAGACGACACCCTCAGACCATACGCCCGATACTGCACGCTCATACGCTGCACGGTAAAGGCTTTGGTCGCCCGCCCTTACCACAGGGCGCACGCCCGATACTTCTCTGTTATCCTCTTCTCCCGTTCCATATCAAGCCCTCACTCTCAGTCTCCCTAACGTCTGTTTCCCGCCTTGCAAGATACATCCTAACCGTGCTCAAGGCGATTCCAGGCCCATCAGGTTCGACCATCCCGTGTTGAACCTCCACAATATTGAACGGCCTCTAAGGGCGGATCAGAACCTAACTTTATAATGGTGTTTTCTTTCTCCAAGTTGAATAGAATGAATTTTTATCCCCTCATTTTCCAACTTGAAAAGAGTAATTTTCTATTTAGCTTATTGGGTAGTGTAAATGACCTTTTCAGCATAATTGAGTTTTTTTCTTGTTTCGGTTCACCCCTTATGGGTAGGTTTTCTTGCTTCGACCTGAATCACTCTTTAGGGAATGAAATCATACTCCAACCATTATTCAACTCCTGCTTCAATCTTCCAACATCAGTTATTGCTTGAAATGCATAAAACATGCAAAATAACGTAAAATAACCCAAAGGTCGTGGGGTGAAACTCATGCAAAACTACCTCCATCATGGCAGGAACTCTGCAAAAATATCGTTTAACGGAGACTAAACGCCAATAATTAGGTAATCATACACGGTTTCATCTTTACTCTTACAGTTTGAGCCTATAAATGGTTTGGCTTTGTTGGAATTTAAATCAGTATTATTTAAAAGGTATTTGCAATACATTGATTAGTAAGGTCTCATTGAGGGATGTTAGAAATCGATAAGCAATAAGCGGAAATAGAAATAAGATCGAGAGAGACGACACAACGATTTAACATGGAAAACCCTTGCGGGAAAAAACCACGGACGCACGGTGGCGACGAAAGCTCCACTATGATCAGAGAATACAAGGTGTAGGGATTTTACAAAGTGCGGCTTGAGTTTCCCTACAGCTAACAATGGGGTATAAATAGGATAGAGATACAAAACCCTAATAGGGTTAATAACCTAATGGGCCTAAAAAGAGGCTAGACCCATAAGTTAGGGAATTTGGATCACCTAACTTCAACACTCCACCTTGAGACGAATTCCCTCTTGTAGCAAACTTCAAATCTCCTCAAAAAATGAGCAATCACCGTCGTGCGCTAAAGTCCCTCCTAGACTAGAGAGTGATACCTACTAAGCTCGAGCATAGCTCAAACTTAGCAGCAGGAACTGCCTTCGTCATCATATTAGCTGGATTGTCATGAGTGCTGATTTTGGTCACCTTAAACTTTCCTTCAGCAATGACCCATCGAATGTAGTGATACCTGACGTCAATATGCTTCGATCTCTCATGATACATTTGATCCTTTGTAAGACAAATCGCACTCTGACTATCACAGAATATAGTAATGCACGAACTATCTCCAAGAAACTCAGCATACAGTCCCTTCAACCAAACAGCTTCCTTGCACGCTTCACAAACAGCCATGTACTCAGCTTCTGTAATAGACAATGCAGGAGAACTCTGCAAACTAGCTTTCCAACTCACAGCACAACCACCAATGGTGAATACAAAACCTGTGAGTGATCTTCTACTATCCAAGTCTCCACCATAATCTGCATCAACATAGCCAACAAGTGCACTTATGGACTTCCCAAACTGCAAGCAAGCATTAGAAGTACCACGCAAATATCTGAAAATCCACTGCACAGCTTGCCAATGCTCTCTACCAGGATTAGCCATATATCTACTAACCACGCTCAAGGCATGTGATAAATCAGGACGAGAGCAAACCATAGCATACATGAGGGAACCAACATCACTAGAATATGGAACTCTAGACATGTATGCAATATCATCATCAGATTGCGGACAACCAAGTGATGACAATCTGAAATGTGCAGCTAAAGGAGTACTCACTGATTTCGCTTCATGCATGTTGAAGCGACGAAGAACTTTCTCAATATACCTTTGACTAAGGTATAAATAACCAGCTTTTCTGTCTCTAATGATCTCAACTCCAAGAATCTTCTTGGCTTCACCCAAATCCTTCATCTCAAATTCACTGCTCAACTGCTTCTTCAATTTAGAAATTTCCGCTTTGTCTTTTGCACAATCAACATATCATCAACATAAAGCAGCAAATATATGGGTGAACCATTAACAAACTTCAAGTAAACACAACTATCATAATCAGATCTCTTGAAGTTTTGAGAGATCATAAAGGAATCAAACCTTTTGTACCACTGCCTAGGAGATTGCTTCAAACCATAAAGAGACTTCTTCAATCTGCAAACAAGGTTTTCTTTTCCAGGAGCAATGAACCCTTCAGGTTGGTCCATATAAATATCTTCTTCCAAGTCACCATGTAAAAATGCAGTTTTGACATTTAACTGCTCAAGCTCATAATCATGCATTGCCACAATGCTAAGTAGAGTACAAATAGAGCTATGTTTCACGACTGGAGAGAAAACATCAGTAAAATCGATACCTGGAATCTGACTGTAACCTTTAGCGACTAGCCTCGCCTTATACCTCGCCTCCTCGGTAGGTGAGATACCTTCTTTTCTCTTCAATATCCACTTACAGCGGATAGGCTTCTTCTCCTTAGGCAACTTGACAAGTTCCCAAGTACCATTCTTGTCAAGTGACTCCATTTCTTCATGCATTGCAGTCATCCACTTATTGCAGTCAGGAGATTTAACAGCTTCAGAATATGAAGCAGGTTCTGCTCCACCTTCAATCTTCTGAGCTATACTCAATGCATAAGCAGCAACATTCACTTCTTGTATTAACCGCTTAGGAGGACGAATTTCCCTCCTAGGCCTATCAGCTGCAATAGGCTGTGGTGGTGGAGGCTCAACAATATTAGTAGGATGTTCAGTAGTAGAAGTACCAACAATTTCCATAACATCCACAACAACATTTTTTGATTCTTCACCAAAATCCATAGATTTCTCCACCTGCACAGTTGATTCCTGCTCAATCTCAACAAGAACATTAGTAGACTTCTTGTCAAGTAACATCTAGGGCTGGAGAACGGGGCGGGTTCGGGTACCCGAACCCTAACTATCACGGGTTACGGGTACCCTAATTCTCGAAACTCATCCCAAACCCCGAACCCGTTCGGGTTACGGGTACCCTAACCCCGAATGGGGTCGGGATCGGGTAACCCACGGATACCCGAATTTGATTAAATTAATTTATTTTTTGTTTAATTAATTCACTTATAAAGTACCATGGGTTTGTTAATCATTAAATAATGAAATTTTTTTCCATACCAGTGCAGCACATGAATTCATTTGTTTGAAATGTACATTCCTCATGACGTCATTTGGTCATTCCATTTCAAACCCAATTAAACGATGAATGTATAATAATAATCTCCTTGCCGTTAGATGAGAGTCTCATTTAAAGGCTAATTGGGAGATTACTTTCGCAACCAGAGGTTTGAGTTGATAAATGATACGGGTAGATGGATCATTCTTTGCGGGTTGTATCATACGCAACACCATATAGTATATCTCTTCTTCTAAAACCTATAAATGAATGATGACAGACACTTTTGTTGATATTTGATAAATCCACAATAGTCTTCCTCTTATCTCTTATAAAGGATGAAGCAGTAGCAGCTTCTGCTAATAAAGCAGATCCAAGTTAATGTCATTATCACATTATGTCAGCATTACAGATTATAGAATTTTTTTGTTATTTGGTTCGGGTTGAACGGGTATCTCGGGTAGAACGGGTATTAACCCATACGGGTTAAGGGTACCCTAATCTGAAATTTCAATTCAATTCCAAACCCCGAACCCGAACGGGTTACGGGTACCCTAAACCCTCACTGGCTCGGGGCGGGTTCGGGTAATCCCATATCCGTACGGGTTCATTTCCAGCCCTAGTAACATCAAAGATTCATTGAAGACAACATTCATACTAATCACCACCTTTCTTGTTTCTGGATTCCACAACTTGTAACCTTTGACACCAGATTTAAAACCAAGAAAGATGCACTTAACTGCTCTAGGCTCTAACTTTCCATTATCAACGTGAGCATAAGCAGTGCAACCAAATACTCTTAAAATAGAATAATCAACCGGAGAACCAGACCATACCTCAATAGGAGTCTTCTTGTCAATCGCAATAAAGGGAGAGCGATTAATTAGATAACAAGCTGTCGAAGCAGCTTCTGCCCAGAAACGTCTAGGCAACCCAGCATTGGATAACATGCAGCGAGCTTTAGAAATAATGGTCTTGTTCATTCGCTCTGCTACACCTTTCTGTTGAGGGGTATGAGGAAAAGTGTAGTGTCGCACAATACCTTCAGATTTGCAATAAGATTGGAATTCGTCAGAACAGAACTCCATCCCATTATCAGTGCGAAGCTTCTTCACCTTCTTCTCAGTTTGCCTCTCAACCATAGTTTTCCACTCCTTGAAAGCTGAGAATGCATATGATTTGTGCTTCAAGAAATAAGACCACACTTGTCGAGAGTAGTCATCAATAATTGTTAGCATATATCGAGCACCACCTAAAGATGGTTCTCGAGACGGACCCCACAAGAATGAACATAATCAAGAATACCTTCTGTAGTATGAAATGAAGTATTGAATTTCACCCTCTTATGCTTACCAAACACGCAATGCTCACAAAACTCCAGATTACTAGCATTGCATCCAGCAAGAAGTCCTCTCCTGCTCAACTCTGTCATTCCAGCTTCACTCATATGCCCAAGATGCATATGCCAAAGATTAGTAGCATCAGAATCAGATAATGAATTTGAAACTGTAGCAGCTTTACCTGCAACTGTGCTACCTCTTAGATGATACATATTTGCAGCTTTCATGTCACCTTTCATGACCACAAGAGACCCCTTGGAAACCTTCAGAACTCCACCTTCACCAGTGTACTTATACCCTTTTGAATCAAGAGTACTCAATGAAATTAGGTTCCTCTTCAAATCTGGTATGTGTCTGACATCTGTGAAAGTTCTAACTGCACCATCAAACATCTTAATCTGAACAGATCCAATCCCTGCAACCTTACAAGATGAGTTATCACCCATTAAAACAATTCCACCAGTATCAATAGATTCATAACTGGAAAACCAACCCCTGTTAGGGCACATATGAAAGGTGCAGGCAGAATCAAGAATCCATTCATCATCAGTTCTAGTACAGCCAGCAAACACCACCAGCATTTCACCATCAGAACTATCATTAGCAACAACAGAGGTCTTACCTCCATCTTCTGATTTACCTTGGTCTCTCCTTTCTTTATATTGAAGGCGACGACATTCAGATATGTCGTGACCGTCTCTCTTGCAATATCTGCATGACTTAGACTTTGGTCTGGATTTCGAGCGACCTTTGTAATTGCTCGAACTTTGGCCTCTAGATCCATGGCTAGAACTTTTCTCCTTTTGTCTTCCACGAGCATATAAGCCCTCTCCATGAGAGCTAGAACTCTCACCAACCATCTTCTCATTGTTTCCTTAGACTTTAAAGCATCATAAACTTCATCAAGGGTGAGAGTATCTCTACTATACAAAATTGTATCTCGAAAATTTGTATAAGAACTCGGCAGAGAACACAAAAGAATAAAAGCCAAATCTTCCGTGTCATATTTTACCTCCATGAATTCTAGGTCAGCCACAATTTCTTTAAATTCAAAAATATGCTCCTGCACTTTTCCTCCATCATGTAGTTTGTGTGAAAATAACTTTTTCTTAAGATTCATCTTGCTGGTAAGAGTTTTCGTCATACACAACTTTTCAAGCTACTGCCACAATCCAGCAGCAGTCTTTTCCTTCATAACCTCCTGCAAAATAGTATTAGATAAGTGAAGTTGAATCTGTGAGAGAGCTTTCCGGTCCTTCTTCTCCTCTTCCGCTGTCCACTCAGCGGAAGCTTTGCCAAATCCATCCAGCGCCTCCTCCAGATCTGTATTTTGATAGAACAGCTCGCATCTTCACTTGCCATAGAGAAAATCGTGTGTTTGTCTCCAAAAGGGGAAGATCGTATTTCAGAGAAGCCATGTCAATGAAACCCTGATTTCAAGAAACCAAGAGCTCTGATACCACTTGTTAGAAATCGACAAGCAATAAGCGGAAATAGAAATAAGATCGAGAGAGACGACACAACGATTTAACGTGGAAAACCCTTGCGAGAAAAAACCACGGACACACGACGACGACGAAAGCTCCACTATGATGAGAGAATACAAGATGTAGGGATTTTACAAAGTGCGGCTTGAGTTTCCCTACAGCTAACAAGGTGTATAAATAGGATGGGGATACAAAACCCTAATAGGGTTAATAACCTAATGGGCCTAAAAAGAGGCTAGACCCATAAGTTAGGGAATTTGGATCACCTAACTTCAACAAGGGATGTATTTATATTAAATCTAAATATACAGTATAATCTAGTTATGCCAAAAACCAAAAATAGTCTTTCTAATTCTAATAAATATATCCAAACACATCCTAAATCAGTTTTAGTGGACTCTTCTAAGAATAAATTTATACAAAATAGTTAAATGTTCCATGAATTATTTAAATAGGATGACTATAATTTACAAAAGCTTAACATAGGGTGGTAGATGTAATTAAAGGAAGCGGATCAGCGTCCAAACCTTTGAGGGTTTGGAAAGTTCCAAACCCAACTCCAACCATTAGATCTAGTTTGACTCTTTGACCAATCTAATGGTCCAGATTTAGTAGGGGCATTTAGGACTTTACACAAACAATTTAATTATTATATTTAATTAAATATTTTATTCTTATTTTTTATTTAAATATTTTGTTTTTAATGAACCCACGGCCGCCAGCCACTGTCGTCGGCCGGCCGGCCACTGCGCGGCCGGCCGCCGATCGCCGGCGACTTTTCCGACGACTTTTTTCAGACAACTTTTTTCGATGATTTTTTTTCGGTGACTTTTCCGACTCGGAGGACAAGTTAACTAGTTAACCTGATTTTTACTATTAACTTATTAACATGATTTTTTTTATTCTTAACTTGTTAACTTAGATTTTTACAGTTAACATGTTTTCCGGTGACTTTTCCGGCGAGGCTTCGGAGACCGACCAAACTCCGGTAACTTTTTCGGCGAGGTCAAGTTAACTAGTTAACCTGATTTTTACTAATAACTTGTTAACATGATTTTTTTATTGATAATTAGTTAACTAGTTAACTTAGATTTTTACAATTAACTAGTTAGTTAACATGTTTTCCGGCGACTGACCAAACTCCGGTGCCTTTTCCAGCGAGAACAAGTTAACTAGTTAACAAGATTGAGTTAACTAGTTATCAAGTTGTTAACTAGTTAACCAATTGAGTTAACTAGCTAAATCGATTGGTTAACTAGTTAACTCTATTAGATAACTAGTTAACTCGATTGGTTAACTAGTTAACATCATGATTTAGATAACGAGTTAACTAGTTATCTTGATTTTTACTATTAACATGATTTTTTTATTCATAACTAGTTAACTATTTAACTTGGATTTTTACAGTTAACATGTTTTCCGGTGACTTTTCCGGCGACGTCTAATTAACTGGTTAACCTGGGTTTTACTGATAACTAGTTAACTTGCTTAACATCATGATTTATCAAATTAACTAGTTAACCTAGTTTTTTTTTCTGATATCTAGTTAACATGTTATAAGCAGATAACTAGTTAACTTGTTTAACATCATGATTTATCGAGTTAACTAGTTATCTACTCGAGTTAACTAGTTATCTACTCGAGTTAACTAGTTAACTTACTGAGTTAACTAATTAACTTATAGTTAACTAATTAACTATTGATTACGAGTTAACTAGTTAACCAAAAAATAAAACCCCCCACTGCTAACCAACTGTCCAAACAGAGCAACTCCACCATACCTCTCCAGCAAAAAGAGACAGCCCATTATATATACAAATCAATATACAATGTTATAATATTGTATCCTCTTCTGAACATGCTTTACTCATTGAATTTGTACCCGCCGGAGACAGTCAAGAATGAGGCCAGTTGTTTCAGTTATTACAATTCGGTTCAAGGTTTATTTGCCACGTGTCAACTCTAGATCAACGATCCATGTTGGATTGTATATAGGATTTGGCAACCTTACTTGTAATCTCAAGCCTTCTACATTCTCGTGTTTGGTGTTTAGGAAACCCTAACAAATTGATCAGACTATTATCTTGAGTCGTTAGGTCCTAGCTTATGTACAGTAGAGACTGAACTTATTAATGACTATGTTAC
Source organism: Linum lewisii (assembly GCA_034768395.1). Classification (NCBI taxonomy): domain Eukaryota; kingdom Viridiplantae; phylum Streptophyta; class Magnoliopsida; order Malpighiales; family Linaceae; genus Linum; species Linum lewisii. The sequence goes on from CM068299.1 coordinate 11,668,359, forward strand.
AAATCCTAATCAAAATAAAAATTAAGCCAAAGAATGGTTGAAAATGTTGAATTTGAAACTGAATCGAAATTCTGTTGTTTAAAATATCAATCATTCACAATGAATGATTTGTGCATTTGTGTTCATACTTGATAATAAAAATGGATGAGTAGATAGATTATGTTTAGCCGACCGTCTGCGGATCACCACACGTGTCATTACCGTCTGCGGATCACCACACGTGTCATTATTAATGACTAGATAGATTTGTGGTGGCCAATTAATTCCCATATTCCGGAGATTACTAGTTAACCAAAAATTAGTCACTTACAAATCAGTCACTTACAAATCAGTCACTTAATGTTTTTAAATTGCAAGTTGCTCCTTCTTCCTCCTCACACTCCTTGCCGCTGCTCTTTGTCACCGATCCGGGCACTGCTCCGGCCACTCTCCACCACGCCGCTCATCGTTGAAACACTCATCAAGCTGTCCTCCACCTCCGTGTCCTCGCCGTCTCTCCTCCCGTCGGTCCCCAACCGCTTCTTCAATTCCATAGACTTCGTCACCACCCCATCGTCTTCTTCGCTGGATCTTCTTCCGATTTCGATTCCGATTCCGATTCAACGGCGTTTTTGGTCAAGATGGTGTGCCGGCGAGGATGGTGTTTGTTGGGAGGAGATCTTGTTTTTGTATAGCTGGTATGGTTTGGTGGGGAATCGGCGGTGGAATGGGGAGTTGGAGGATGGGTTGGAAGAGAGGAAAGCGGAGTCGGAGAGATGGATTAGGTAATCGGAGGCGGGGTCGAGAAAGGAAGGTGTCGGAGAAAGGAAGATGGGAGACGGCGGAAAAAATTAGGTTATTTTATTTATTTTTTGAAAATGACGAAATTACCCCTCCAAATTTGGGTTTGGAACTGTTCCAAACTTCAAATCTTGGACGCAAATCCTCTCCCGTAATTAAAGTACTATTATTTAATAACACAAAATAAAAAATTAGGTTAAAAAATCAATTAGTACGACATCTAGGGATGAGAATCGGTAGGTTTCTATCAAACCAACCCGAATTTGGTTGGTCAATGATTTCAAATTCGGCCAGAAACCACAGATCATGGTCGAGACCGAATTGATCGAATTCGACCAAATGCAAGCTATTCGAACATGATTTGAACAATTAAATTATGAGTTTGAATATATAATCATGAGCATAAACATTTAATTAACTGTTTGGACTTTTAAACCACGTATTTCTCTTTGATTTGGACATTTAATTCAAGTGTTTGGATTAATAATCAATTTTTGGTCACATTCGACCATTGACTGAATTTGACCAAAAACTGAATTAGGCTCCGAGGTCATGAATGTGACTGATTTGAAATTGGATAAAATCAAAATCAGTTGGTCATGACAGACTAAAATCGGTAAGTTTTTTGGTCAAACGAGAAAAATGAAACCAAAACGTCCACCCCTAAAGATATTTCATGAACCGTTTATATCTTAACATCTTCTCATCAATTTCATCGTTCTTTGTTATTACTTATTGATTTAGATTCAATTTCTATTATTAATTCATCGTTCTCTGTTATTATTTAAAGACCTAATACCCTCAGATAGCACCAACTGTTGCGAAATCCCCAAAATATACACACCGTATTACAAAATACTCAAATAGCTCAACCTATCGTGCAACAAGTTTAGAATAGCACGTCATGATGTTCCTTCCAAATAGTTGACAGAATGTTAGGCTGAAGTGTTCAAATCGCCTAGTTGGCATGAATATTTGTCCATGTGTACCATTTTCTATGACACGTCTCATCTCCCACCTCCTCATCCTTAGAAGCACACTGATTGGGAACACATCCTTGTTGTAAATCTAACCTAAAAGCTTCACCCAATCTGACTCAAGCTCCGGACAAGTTCTCACCGCAATCCCTCAACATTCGCCGGAACCGATACAGCTTCGGGAACTCCTGCCCTCCGCCGCCGACGAACAGCATCTTGAACAACGCCTCTGCCTCGAATCGCCTGTATCGCATCGTCATTTCAAACAGGATCCACCTCGGTTTCTCCATTAAATCCTCGACCATTTTCCGATAATCCTCCCCTTCCTCGCCGCCATCTCCGACCGGAGGACTCGTGAAGGGCAACACCGATGCGAGAAATATGCTAAAAAAATAGAGGAGATCTCCAATTCGTGAGCCATAGAAGGAAGCCAGAAGGCGGCGTAGTCACAAATGATGAAATCAGGACGAGGGGAAGTAGATCTGAGGTACTAACGGAGTGGTTTCTGAAGAAGGTCGTAAGCTCTTTTGAGGTAGCCAGATTCGTTTACTTTCCAATCGGAGGTTACTTCAGCGTTTAGAGGGAGATTTTTTACGGGAGAGAGTGGGAGCTTGACGAAGGTGATGAGAGATGATAAGATCGGAGGGGGTTGGGGAGGCGGTCGATGTTTCGAGAAGTTGAGATGAAGGAGATGTTGTGGCCTCTGTGAGCGATGAATTTGGGGAGCTCGATGAATGGGAGGGTGTGGCGGAATGCTAGCCATGGGAACATTGCTATGTGGAGGTTTGTGTTCTTCGACGTGTTCATGGTGTTGGGATTTTGTTTTACTCCGGCGACGACGTGGATGGTGGTGGTGAAGGATGTAGGTTAAAGAGGGGGAGTGATGGTATAGTTTGTTTTCATTTTTTTACCACCGACAGTTTAATTTTTTATTGATTTCCACGTCATCAGCAAGCAACGTCATCAGTATCCGCATCAACACAGGAACTCAGTCATAACCCTCTGTCATCCTACGTAGTAAGTTTTGGACGGAATATCACAGAGTGCTACGAGAAAACTTGTTGCACAATAAGTTGCGCTACTTGAGTATTTTGTAATATGATGTATATATTTTGGGGATTTCACAAAAGTTGGTGGTATCTGAGGGTATTATGCCTTATTTAAACATAATCCTAAATAAATATATAGAGATTTGATATATGTGTTCATACATCTATCATTGTGGGGGTCTTTCACCATAATAAATAAATAAATGAAACTATGTACCAAAATAAATACGCTCTGAAAGTATGAACGATTATGGGTATAAACGCCCAGGTCAAAGGCGATTTCGCCCATGCCCCAGGCGTTTTCGCCTATGGCCCAGGCGTAATTGGTTCTGAACGATTCTTGAGCAGATTCCTGACCGGTTCAGAGCAGACCCGTGACTAAATGGGAGCCCCAGACGATTTCGCCTATGCCTTGGGCGTTTTCGCCTGTACCATGGGCGAAAACGCCTGAGGTAATGTGGATCAACGTCCTATAAATACTAGCTCCTCTCAAGCCTTATTTCATAAAAAAACCACTCAGGTAGTTAAAAATTGTTTGTCAACATTGAAAGATGGTCGACTCTGGTAGTTTCCGTGACTTTCGTATCTAGGTGTTTTGGGGGGGGGGTCGAATCGTCCAGGATTGGTCTGGATTAGCATACGATGGTGGAGAGAATGTCCGTCTGAAAATGACCAAGCAAGCCAGCTATGGTAGCTTGGTAACCACGTTCGGGAGGAAAATGGGGCTTGGTCCGGATCGACTGATCCAGTCATTTGTTTGGAGGATGCCGATATTCATCCAGGGGACTCTGTCGCATTACGTTGCTCGTACCATAACAGATGATACGGTGCGCTAATCATCTACGACATAGTTCGCCGTAACCCTACTGTTGAAGTTGTCCAGTTGTACGCCTTGATAGAAGAGGAGCCATCTCACTACTCCTGGGTGCAAGGGGTCATGCCACCTCAGATCGAAGAGCAGAGCCAAACATACGATGGATCATACATGGCTACCAGTCGTGTAGGTCCGGAGGGGGAGGAGGTCGATCAAGAGGGAGTGGCGCGAGATGCATATGTCACCTCTGATGACTCGGATGACGAAAGAAGCCATTGCACGGAGGACGAAGGGAATCCTAATGTGGATGATGACATCGGCCAAACTGACGAGGAAGACGACGACGCGGGTGAGAGAGCCACGGAAGAGAGCGTGGACATATATGTGCCACCGGAACGTGCCACCGGAACATGCCACGAGCGGGGGTGATGATACTGACGATATCATGACAATCTCCAACACCTACTCCATGGACAGGCGTTTCCAGATCCCAACGAAGTCGTACTGGTCGGTGGAGATGGAATTCTACTCCGGACAAACATTCGCAACGAAAGCCCAACTGGTGTCCCTAACGAAGAGTCAAGCAGTCCTCCGCAACTATAAAATGATTACGCCTGTGCCATAGGCGAAAACGCCTGAGGCATGGGCGAAATCGCCTATGGTCCGGGCGTTTATACCCATAATCATTCATACTTTCAGAGCGTATTTATTTGGTACATAGTTTCATTTATTTATTTATTATGGTGAAAGAGCCTATCATTGTGCTTCTTTGGATTCAATTTCTCTTAAATTTTGTTTTTCTCTCTGCAAAAACCAATGTTTGGAAGAATAAGGATGAAAAGGAGGATGCGGAGAACAAGAAGAGGAGGAGGGTTAATCACATGTAAATTTATCACCTAACACAAATTTTTATTATTGAATCACCCTAGTTTATTGCATCCATTTTTTCCAACATTGATTTTATTTATTTTGCTTAATTTATAGAAAACGTTGGGTCTCATAGTGGGTGTAAAAGCGAACCAGTCATCAAAGATGCGGTGACCCAAATTTAAAATAAAACAATCACTACAAAGAAGAGGGAACATAGTCGCAGGCCCGAATGGATATAGTCGCAAGCTGGCCTGCGACTAAGTGTTAATTTAGTCGCAGGCGCTGCCTGCGACTAAATCTGGGCCGCCTGCGACTAAAATAGCTGCGACAAAACCCAGGCTTAGTCGCAGGCCAGGCTGCGACTAACTTAGTCGCGGGCCTGGGCTTAGTCCGCCGACAGTGCGGCGCCTGCGACAAAGTTAGTCGCAGGCGCCTGCGACTAGTCAACTGTCCGGATCATTTTGGTCAGATTCCACGATTTCGGTCAGATTCTATACGATTTCGGGCAGATTCCACGATTTTGGTCAGATTTCACAATTTTTGTATGATGTTGAATTTTATAATTAATGATTATTAACAGATTATAATCTTGGAACAACAATCATTAAATCATAAACTTAATCATATGTTACAACACAGATTAATTCATAATCAACAACACATGGAAATGTTAAACTATTCATCTAACTACACATCCAAATATTTATCACACTTGTCTGAAAATATAACACAACACCTAACATACAACAAACAAAGATGAAACATCCTACTGATCCTGGTTCTGGTTCTGGTAGATGCCTTCATTCCAAGGCTGCTGCAATTATCAACAATGAAAGTAAGTAGAGTTAATTAAATAGTGTAATTATAAATTAATTGGAAGCATAAATAACTCACACAGTTCATCCACTCGGCAAGATGAGCCGGTATGGTATCAAAGTCGAAGTCCGGGAACACAGACTGATCTGTCGCCTGAGTGGTCTGTGGCTGCTGAACTGGCTGTGGCACGTAGGGTTGCTGAACTGGCTGTGGCACATAGGGCTGCTGGTCAGTGGCCTGTGTCTGAGTAGGAGGTACCGCAAATGAACTGGATGCCCCGACAAACTGTGTGGGTGCAATAGACCTTAGTATGGTCTCCAGCTGACTAACTCTGCTCTCCAACTGCTGAACATACTCAGGCTTGTGTTTTGGCACAGAAGAAACACTCTCTGATGTAGACATCCCCTGACGAGCATGAGTACCAAAGACCTAAACAAAGAAGATGTTGCAAATGTGTAAATTACAATAAAGTTACTAGCTAGTCGCGGGCCTGGTCTTAGTCGCAGGCACCTACGACTAAGCTCATAATTAGTCGCAGGCGCCTGCGACTAAGCTGGTGGCCTGCAACTAGCTTAGTCGTCAGGCTCCGAGTAAGCCTGCGACTATATCACCTTTTTTCTGTAGTGAATTCTATGCAACTAATTTTTTGAAAAAAATAATTTTAATTAAAGTGTAATATAGTTTTTTTTTGTCGTGGAAGCTCTAGTTATGGAGAACCATCATCCTAACTAAAAAAACAGACGAGGGAGGGGGTGGGTTGGGGTTTTTGAAGTTAAAGAATGAACCTATACACTTTGGCTAATCCCTTAACTTTCATTTTGGACTGCAAAGAGAGTTAGATTACTCATAAAGAAGCGATGATGCATAAGTTAAGTGCAAACTTGTCCACATCATGTACATTTGAGTTTCTTGTTCTTTTAACGGTCTTATAGATCATTTCAGACATCCTTTTAAGAAGAGTTCGTATTTCCTGAATTATAGCCTCTGCCAACGGGTGAGATTTATTAGGATAAAAAACTCAACCATGTACCCAATGAATCAAAATCCCGATTTTAATCTTAAAATCTTACGGTTTTACGATTTCACTGGTCTCTAGCGATCTTTTATTCCACGCAAAATCTATGGGTCGTAAAATCTCGATCAAAATCTTAGAATCTTATAAAATCAACGATTTTTCTTGTGTTTTACGATTTCACTTTCTAGGGAAAATTACTAGTTTGTACGACTACATATAAGTCAGAACAAAGACAATTAAATTAAATTGATTTTTTTAATATTTTAATTAATTAATTTAGAAGTTATTACAAAAAAAATGTCTAAAATCTAATTATTACTTCCTCAAATAGCCGCTTAAGAGCAGACATTCTCTCTTTTTTCTTATCTAGACTTTTCAAAGTTTGGTAATGGTCTTCTTATTCTTAATATGTTGTTGACTTAAATGTTTCGATAGTAGTTCATAAAATCTTACGATTTTACGATTAAAAACTACGATTCCGATTTCACCCATGTTTTCGATTTCATGTGGAATCACGATTTTGACTACATTGTATGTACCTGTTCAGTGTCACCTTCTATTTTTAGATTCTATAAATTCGAGGTTCTAATCTAAAGAAGGGTCGTCCTAACTGCCAAGACTTCAATTCTGAATGGATCGCTTATAAAAGGTAAACAATGACCACCTGCGAAAAGGTGTTTCCGTGGAAATCTCTCGCCACCATACCTATAGCACCCCCTTTGTTATTCAGGATTGCCCCATCCACATTAACTCTGACCCAATCAATAGATGGTAACAATTCATAATTATTGCTAGTTATGGGAAGTTGAAGTGGTGGTTGTGTTCTTGCCAGGTTAACGGTCGCATCTTGTTCTCTTAGGTGAGCCTCAAAACATTCTTTTAGGATCTTTGAATGTATTTGTTTAAAGTTGAAACCTCATTCCTAGATTTCCATAGTCGCCACCAAAAGATCAGTACCTTTTGAGGGGAGACTAAATTTTTTTCGCGATATTTCTCGCCATGCTATAATAATGTTTGGACCTTGAAAAGAACTTAGTGGGATTCTAGTTAGAGCTGCCAACTTTGTACCCAGAATATAGTACATTAACAAATGTTCAGTTGTTTCTTCATGATCCCAACAAACTGGGCAAAAATCTGGGAGGTCTTTCATCTTTTTCTTTAGTATAGTCCTTGTGGGTAGGATATGATGAATTAGTTTCCAAAGGAAAACTTTTAGTTTTTGTTGAATCTCGAGACTCTAAACCGCCTTCCATAATTTTCAATCAATTGTAGATGGGCCAATTTCCTGCTCTTGCATTGGAACTTGTGTTAAGAAATCTTAACCTGATGTCACCGTATACGTCCTGGAACTTGAAAGTTGCCAGGAAATTTCGTCTTCAACCTCGAAGAGGGAAATGAGAATTGATAGGATTTTATGCTCAACTACGTGGGAAACACCTCCCATAGTTTTGGAATATTCCATAAATTCATGGATATTAGTTCAGCCACAACACAATTAGCAGAAGATGTTCATCACTGATATTGAGAAAGGAGGTGCTTAGGGGAGTGTTTGGAATCCAAGAATTCTTAAAAATTCTTATGGTCTTCCCATTCCAATTTGCCACCTAAATCCTTTAACCAATAAATCTCTTCCATGAAGAATGCTTCTCCACCCATGAGACTGTCTATATCCTAATTTTTCTTGAAATAAATCTGATTTGTGAAAGTATGTACATTTAATCTAGAGTTTAATATAGTTACTACAAGAAAATATAGCTTATAGCGATAGTGTGTAGAATGAATAAAAATATTATCTTCTAAAATATATATTTTGTAGATATACTATATTGTTTGTATGTGATGTTATTTATCATTAATTCATTGAAATGATATCGGAATTGTTCAAAAAATTATTAGCAATACTTTTGGTCATATGAATATTAGAATTACTCATTCGTGATTCAAGATAAAAGTACCCTCGTGTAAAATTTAAGATAACAAAGAGTTTGATGCTTGGATACCCGAGGCAGCAGGTTTTAAAGCTTCTTGTTCACTTTCTCATTCAACAACAAGAGTTTCAGATTACATCATCAATCCACAGAGGATTTGGAATGCTATTAAATTAAGAACTGTTTTTCCTGAATCTGTGGTTAAGCAGATCTTACTAATTCCAGTAGGTCCTGAAGGCTATGCAGATCGCCTGGTCTGGCATTATGATTCTACTGGAAACTTTACAGTAAAGTCTTGCTATAGGCATCTTCGAGCTATTACAAACTCTAATAATCAGCCTGTTGATAATCAGCCTGTGGAAATGGCTGTGGCAACTTGATTTGCCTCCTAAAATCAAGTTCTTTCTTTGGCGTGTTTGCAGGAATGCTTTGCCTACAAAAGCAAGCTTAGTAAGAAGAAGATGCAGTATTTCATCACTCTGTCATACTTGCAATGCAGATGAAGAATCATTGGAACACATGTTATTCCATTGTCCTGTGAGGGCCTACTAGGATTCAATCAGCTCAATCTTGGTTCAAATCCTTAGCTTCTACAGTTACACAGTCCACAACAACTCAGATTGGGTATACTTTGTGGTACATTTGGAAGATGAGGAATGAGTTTCTGTTTCAGAATATTTCTCCTCAGTTGCCAGATTTAATAATCAGAAGATCAAATGAGTTGCAGCAATGGAACCTGAGCACTACTGTTAGAGGTACTTTATCCAGTTTATCTTCCAGCGCTAATTCATTCCATTCAACCAATTCCCTACCTCCAACAACCTGCTCTTTTAAGGTTGTGTGTGATGGTGCTTTCAAAGCATCTATCCAGAAAGGAGCTTATGGTGTTATAGTTTATAATGCTGAGGGACATGTGGTGAATGGTAAGGCTGGAAAAGTTATGTGTGCAACACCAGTTTGTGCTGAAGCTTATGCAGTTTTGTCAGCTGTTGACTTGGTTAAGGATTTTGCTGGTCCAACTTTGATCCATACTGATAGCTCTATTATTGCAGATTCCATTACAAGACCTCCACAAGACTGGCCATGGAATATCTCTGGTTTGTTGGCATCTATTACTCGGCTACTTTATTGGAATCAGCAAGTGCATATCAGCAAGTCCAGAAGATCCATTGTTCATCAGGCTCACTGCATAGCTGTTCAAGCACGCGACGATCTTTTGCCTCCTGATTGGCTTTCCTCATTGTAATTTTCATACTGTTGGATTTCTTTTGTTCTATGTTCTGTTCTTTTTCTTCTTGTCTCTTAAGCCTTTCTGTAATCGTCTTTTGTTCTCATACTGCTAATGACTGTTCAGTATTAACTTGGCTGTTCAGTATTAGTATTATGAGAGGTGCTGTTTTAATACATCAGGCCTTTTCATAAAAAAAAGTTACATATGATTTTAGTACTTATGAGTTTTACTTTAATTTGTAGTTAGTATTCGATTGAGTGTAAATAATTATTCGTGATTAACAATTACACACTACATTATCAAGCATCGAGCCAAATAAAATACCATTGAGATGAGTTGAAATAAAATTGAGTCGAAATCAAGCATCGAGCCAAATAAAATACCATTGAGATGAGTTGAAATAAAATTGAGTCGAAATAAAAAAATTAAACATACATATGAAATTTCAATATTCTATATCATGGAAGATGTGAGATAGTTCTGTTAATAAGATAATAGATTTTTTGGTGAAAAAAAAAACTCAAGTACATAAAACAAAAAATTAAACCCTCAACGCCAACTTAAGAGAAATCTCCGAGACACTATGTCCATCCTTGTACTTCAAGTTCACAATCCTCTGAATTAGCGAAGCTTTGTTTTGAGCTGATTGACGCTCATTCATGGACCCCAATTTCTGCCACAACTCATCCACTCTAGTATCATTCCCAACATGATGAAAGATAGTTTGGTCAATTCATTGTCGAATAATTGCCTCCGCCTTTCGATGTAACATTGACCATTGCTTATTCGTGCCTTCTCACCCCCAAAAGCTAGCTCAAGGGGTGAGGCTTTCCCCTCACACTTATATAGTGCACCCTATCGCTTCCACTTTTCGATGTGGAATAACCCAACAACCTCTCCTTCACACATCGGTCTCTCAGTAGGAATTACCCATCTACTGGTTGTGACCGTTACCCCCTCAGTCCCTCGGTAGGCATTACCCATCTACCGACTTTGACTGGATCACAGGGAAGGTTGTTTTCAACCGAGCTCTGATACCATTGTTGGGTGCTATTGGGTCTTTTGACCCCAAAAGCTAGCTTAAGGGATGAAGCTTCCCCTCATACTTATATAGTGCACCCTGCCCATTTCACTTTCCGATGTGGGATAACCCAACATCAAGGATGTGGTCATGAGGGTAAGATGGTTACATAATTTTGGGAAATTCGTTTGGACTCCAATGCCTTGATTATGTAGTTCATGTGGCAAGTAATACCAAAGTTACTTCAAGGATTTCGCACTACCCCAGAACAACAATGAATTAATGACCAACAATAGGCTCGTTAGGACATGATGATTGGTGATGGTTATGTTTGATATATGATAGTCGGAGGCAAAGATATGGTGGAACCACGAGGGGCGATGATCAATGTAAAGAGGTGAAAGGAAGGTTTCTTCGAGATTATGCAAATGTGGTCCACGAATCGACATAACTTTCATCGCATAAAACCCACAATAATCACATAGTGACATAACCTTGAAATGCACCAGTAAGCCATAGGCCTCATACGTATCTGCATTACTTTGAGTAAGATATTTCCAATTTGGTCAAGGGGATACTTAAAATAGGGTTAATATGGTCGAGACAAAGCCCTTATTCGTTACCCATATTAATGGTGAAGAAACGTGACGAGTCGTGGCGCATGTGTGTAGACTATCGGGGACTCAATCAAATTATGGTAACAAACAAGGTTTTTATCTTTAATCGAAGAAATACTAGACGAGCTAAGAGAGGCTAGGTTTTTTCACGAAGTTGGATTTGCAATTACTATTAGATTAGTGTGACACTAGATGATATTCCTAAGACTACTTTTTGAACACACCACAAGCACTGCGAGTTTTGATTCATGTCATTCGGTCTAACCAATGCTCTATCCATATTTCAGTCACTTGTGAATAAAGTATTCTAATTAGTTTTCTCTAAGTTCATATTAGTGTTCTTTGATGACATATTGATCTATAATGTGACTTTTAGAGTTCCCATCTTCAACATGTACACGTTGTATTTGAGCTATTGCAAATCCATAAGTTGTTTGTGAAGTGGGGGAAGTGCTCGTTTGGCCGTAAAGAGGCGAGATACCTTGTAGCAGCCTATACTTTTTTTTTATGAATAAATTATTTCATTTCATAAAAAATGGCATGAGTCGAATCCAAAGTTCAACAGAAGTTAAAGACTCAAACAAACTAACAATCTCAAAAAGCTATAAACAACTAAACAAAGGGTTGTCATCCCAAAATAAACTCCACATCCTCACAAATCCTTCTCATTATATCTTGAGGAGTAGGACACTTTTCTAAGAAAATCCTGCAACATCTTTGTCTCCAAGATTCACTTATAACTCCACACCAAAAAGTTCTTTTTATTTTAGTATTTCTATTTCGGTTATTCCAACAACTGCAAACATGGGTCGACATATCCTTAATATCGTCAAACCCAAATCTCCAAGAGGACATCATTCATGATATCATACACATAACCACACTAGAAGTAAATGTACCCCCTTATGTTCACACCAGCTTCTCATAGAAGACAAAATGCCTTTTCTTGCCTAGAGGGCTTGAAGATTCCTTGTCATGAAAACGTGGGAGAATGTCTTTCCGAGGGTGCGAAGAGGAGTTGTTCCACTTACGTCGCACCCGTCTTTTCTCCCCCATCACAACTTGAACTGTTGGACACGTTGGATTGTCTTCACCTTCGTCATCCAACTCGTCTGACATGATAAATCTTCCTCAGCTTTACGTGGGCTACCTTGATGGTCCCCCATGACTACTATATTTTTAAAAGAGATACCAACTTTCACATGGCTAGCTCTACTCGGGCTATTAGCGACTTTCGCAAAATGTGTGGTGCTTTTAACCAGTCTGGTACCATCAAGGGTCTTCTCCCTTTTCACGACCTTGCCCGACGAACCTTCATGGGGATTTGGGAATGGCGGCTTAGACGTCGCCGGCGCATCGGCCATCGTTAGGGTTTTATTTTCCTTACCGAGAGAGAGAAAACCTATTGTCCGTCGTATATAAAACTTAAGTACTTTTACTAAAATATTAAGAAGAATCAAGACCTTCATTTATGCAATTTAATTCTGCTCCTGAGTCGATTAATGCAATAGCACTAAAAATATATTCTTTATTAACAAGGCCAAAAACAAATTTGTAGCTAAACCTTTCCCGACAATGTCAAACATAGCCAAAACTATTCGTCTCACACTGTTTAAGCCAAATTTATTATTTTTACGACAAATTTAGCCGACATCCGTTAAAATTTTAACACCGTTAGTGACAGTACAAACGGAGCTGACGTGGCATCCACTTCATCGGTCAGCTAGATGCTACCTCAGATGCCATATCATTATTTAAATTTAAAAAAAAAATTAATCTAGAAAAAATCAAAGAAAAAAATAAAATTTTAAAATGTAAAATGAATTAAGCTACAGCCGCCGTTGTCTCTTCGTCTACCACCGCCACCGTTGCTCCACCCACCACCACCACAGGCGACAAACGCCACCGCCACCACAAATCAACCACGCCACCATCAATCTCCACCATACTAAATCAAAATAAAATGTAATATTTAAATTAAAATGTACAAAGGAGCTGCTACTAGCGCCGCATCTCCACCACCACCGCCGCCGCAACACCTCCACCCCCACTGTCACCGCCGCACCTCCACCTCCACCACCACCGTCCCGTCCCCAGACTCTTTCTCCTTCATCTTCTCTTCCTCGGCCACCTCTCTTTCCAATCCCAAGCCCTCTCACTAGTCCCCCTCCCCCCCTAACCCACGACCACCAAGCCCTTCCATCTCTAATCCCAAGCTCTCCGATCCGCCGCCGTTTCTCAAGATCCGACGCCCCTAACCCACGACCACCAAAACCCTCTCTCTCCAATCCCAAGCTCACCCATCTCCAATCCCAAAGAGCTACGGCGGTGGTCGAAGGATTTCAAAGCTTTTGTGGTCGGAGGAGTTCGAAGCTTTTGTGGTCGGAAGAGTTCGAAGCTTTTATGGTCGGAGGAGTTCGGAGGAGCGACAACGATTGGGATTTCAAGGAAACAGAAGGGGAAGAAGAGAAGAGGATTGAGAGATGCGGCGGCGGCGGACATTAGGGTTTTAATTATTAATTTTAATGTTTATTTGTTTTCTTTGGTAAATAATTTTTAATTAAAAATAATGACACATCAGTTGACACATCACTTTGAGGGTTAAATTTCCGTTAACTTTGACGGAAAAGTTAAAGGAAAACAAAACATTGCCAATTTTGGGGTTACAAATAGTTTTGGCTATGTTTGACATTTACCGAAAAGGTTTGGCTACAAATTTGTTTTTGGCCTATTAACAACTACTATAATTTTTGTGTCCCATTTTTGGCTAATAACCCTATCAATTACATCTACATATTTTAGAGATTTTAGCTGCAAAGATTTAGTCGAAGTTTCATCTTTAAGATACAAGATTGGGTCATCATAGTCACCATCATCTTCATCATCCCCTCCCCAATAGGAGTTCAGATCAATAGAAGGGTGTGATGTGCTGGGGTTATATATAGACACAGTTTCAAGAATTAATAACCTATCTTTTAGATCTTTAATTTCTATTTTTAACTCATTAATTTGGCTCATATATAATGGGTTCATTTTCTTAATTATTTCTAACTCTATTAAGAACTTCACGAAGACTATATTGGTTTGCATTATGCCTTTAAGTCATTTGTTTGCTTAGTTTAGTAAGACTAGTACAAATTTCTAAATATTTTTTGAGCATTGCTCTCTTTTCATTAGGATCTTGTAATTTATCAATAAGATCTAATATTAGACTTTACTCACTAGTTAAGTTAGATAAACCATACATTTTTGCATAAAGCCTTATATTGATCACATTCACACGAAGACTTAGAGAAATTATCATATTGGGAACAAGACTAAGATGAAGATTCTGAAGTGTAATCATTTAATTCCGACCTAATACCCTTACACAACATGACCTTTTGGCTTATTACGACTCTATACGCATCGTTTTCCGAATTACAAGAATGACACGAGCTATTGACACCATTTTCGAAATTGTCATGCCGTTAGTTTTTGCACAAAATCATCCAACGTGGCCTGACGAAGTTAGCTGACTATGTGCGATTTCTTATGTGGCATGTGAAATGGTTGCCACGTCATATTAACTGAATTTTTTTATTTAATTAATTTCCAATTTCCCTTCCCCTTCTTCCTCCACCATCAATCCCTTCTTTCCCCATCTCCTTCTCAACCTCTATTCCAATCCCCATACCAAATAGCTTCCTTCAAATCCTTTTCCCGCCATAGACAATCCTTCTTTCCTCCTGAATCTTGGATTCCCATATCACAGTGTCCCAAATTTCTCTATTTATACTTCATCCTACATTAACCCAACAATAAGAAAAAGTAAAATCAACAATGTAATTCAACAACAGAGCAAGCAGCAGTTCGTCGGTGCCTGAGAAAAATAAGAAAAAGGAGAAATTCATGAACAAGATAATCAGCGGAGATGAATATACCAAATCGACGAGCTTTCAGAAGCGACTCCCGGCTGTAAAATAGATGGCTTCCGAGCTCTAAATTTTATGCGATGTCACAGTCTGCATAGCGTCGATGGGGCTCGAGAGAAAATTTACGATCTTGTGGTCGGAGGAGCCAAAGAAAGCTCAGGATGTGATTCAGTCGTATCGGAAGGCGGACAAGAGGAACGAGATGACAATATTGGAGTATTTGGAAGGGAATGGAAAGAAGGTTGAGAAGAGAAATTTGAGGGCGATTGGGAAAGGGCTTTTGTACTTTCTATGTCTTAACGTGATTATGATTATCCACATATTAGGGCTTGGTCCTGACCGACGCTAAAACGCGTGTAGATAGTGTCGGTTGACACGCGTTTTAGTGTCGGTCATCGACCGACGTTAAATACCGAAAATATAAATATCCCCAGCCAAGCGTTAGAAGTCATTTTGCACTTCTCCCCACAGCTTCAAATCCTCTCAACTTCCCAAATCCTCTGAAATCGCCGGTATTCGAGCTAGGAGCTGCTGTGACGCTGTTCTCATCACCCGTGCTTTCTTCACATCTCCTCATGTGTATCGGTGTAAGTTATTTAATTTTCTAATTTCTAGATTGTAATTTAAATTTCATTTATTTTGTAGAGAATTAGAATTGTATATGTTCTGATTATTAGGATTGTAGAGAATTATAATTGTATATGTTGTGATTATTATAATTGTAGTGAATTGAAATTGTTGTGACTCCTAGAAAGCTGAAATCTTTTGTCAGTAATCGATCCCAGCCAGAAGGTTCAACTGCAGAAGTTTGGATTTCTGAGGAGATTATTACATTCGCCTCCTTATACTATGAAGATGGAGTTGAAACTCGTTTCAACCGTGGGTCTCGACTCCATGATCAAGTGAGAGATGAATCCTTGGCATATCCAGGTTCCCTTCAATTGGACGTCATGTTGGTGGCGAACACCCCTATAAGTTAAATGATATGGAGTGGTTACAAGCACACCGACATGTCCTTATAGGGGCTAACGAAGTCAGTCCTTTCCTACAGTAAGTACATTACTAAACTGCACTTATGGTGCGACTATTATTCTATTTTAATTCTTCTATTGTATGTTAATGGGGAATTACTAGGGAGTTCCAAGCAATCACAAAACATCGATTACGAGGAAGATCGGCAGCTGGAGTTGAAAAAGCTGTACATAGAGACTTTGTGCAATGGTTTAGGAGTCGTGTAAGTATACTATGAGTTTCATTAACCTTTGCATGATGACAACTTTCCATCATTTAGTTTGTGATACAGTATTATTTTTACTGTCATTTCACAGATACTAGATGATACCCAAGTAGTACATTCGAATAATGTAAGATTGTTGGCACGAGGACCTTCTCGACAAGATTATCAGTTTACTGGTTACGACGTGAATGGTTATCGTTTCCGTACAGTTGGTCGTGATAAGGGTCTCAGTACTCATAATAGTGGTGTGTACGGCAGCTATGAAACTCATAGTTATTCTAGCTCAGTGGACAATCGACCTCACACAAGCGAACTCGCGTACTATGGAAAGTTAGAAGACATAATTGAGTTGAATTATTATGGAGATTTCCGTGTGGTATTATTCAAGTGTAAATGGGCTAACACTCACAATCCAAGGTATGTGCAGAAAGATAGGTTGGGGTTCACACAACTTAATTTCTCACACTTGCTATACACGGGAAGTCGCTTAGATGACGAACCATTTATTGAAGCAAAGGTGGTCTGAATGGTCTACTATGTGGAAGATAAGGTGGATAAGGGCTGGTGTATTCTTGTACATATCAAACCCAGAGATGTCTACGACATGGGTGATGAGGAAGGCAACTTAGTGCATTAGAGTGAGATGATTATGAATCCAGAGTTGTCTGATTTTGATAATTCCACTGATCTACCCCTAGCCAGGCCTGGAATTGCAGAGTTCGATGATTAACTAGTGTTTGGTAAAATCAGTTTGAGCTAAGTGTTATTGTTCTATATTCAATACTCGAATGTTTGACATAAATATTTGGATTTGGATTTGCAGATATGGCTCCTCGTTCAGGTCCTTGGATGGTAGAGCTCATCGATCCAGCAGGAGTTAGGACTCATGAGCTTGTGGCTAGTGGCCAGATTTTGAGCCTTCGCGATGGCAAGAAGGTCATCATGCATTGGGGACCTCTAGGGCCTACGGTTGCGGGCCCCGCCACTCTGTTGGGCCAGTTCACCGGTTTGCTGGGTAATGACCAGAACATCCTCCCACTACAGTATGAGAGGTGGCCCAACGTGACGGACGGAGAGAAGAACGATTTGAAGGCTACTGTGTTTGTAAGTATTCAAATATAAAATTCATTCCTGTGTTATGTGAATTTAATAGTAAGTAATAATTTATAATCATTGAATTTGATGCAGCGTTGTATCGTGATTGAGCCACCAGAGATGACAGACCTTGCGACTAAGTATATCATGGAGGATATTGGCAGGAAGTGGAAGGACTGCAAAACCCATCTATGGAGAAATTATGTGGTTAACACATACAAGGAGAAATTGAAGAAGGAAGCTGAAGAAGCGGGCCATGACTTCGACTGGGAGGAGTTTGTGGAGCCCCCTAGGGCGTGGGCAATACAACACAAGCCAGGCAGGATCTCTGCGCCTATGTGGGCATAGTTTGTGGACACTAGACTGAGACCCGATATGGTGGTAAGTCGATTACAAATTAGGCATTATGTGAATATATTATATCAACTTAAATCATTTAAATGAATAACATTTTGTAGGAGAAATCTCGCAAGAATTCAGCCTCCCTGAGGAGTTACACCTCACCCCACACTGGAGGGTCAAAGAAGTTGCGAGTTAGAGGACTGGAGTTGGTAATAATTCAGTTCAAATTGCTAATATTTTTTTTTTGTATTAGTACCTTTTAGAAAGTGTATTGATATTGTTTAGTTCGTACACCTGTAGGCAGCTGAAAGGGGAGGAAATGCGCCCAGTAGAGGTGAGTTGTATGCTATCACTCACACAAAGAAGTATCAGACTTACACTGATCCTAATGTGGTAAGTACTTGATCACCTATTCCAATCTAACAAAACAATCTCCAATAGTGCCTATTTAATTAACTTAGGTTTGTGAAACCCATTTTTGTCATCAATGTGCAGCCTCGGATTCTGGAGTCCCGACATTTCCTTCTGCGAACGATGCACTCGGACTTGTCTATCCGAAGGAGCACAGTGGTAGAGTTCGCGGTATGGGATATGGCGTGACCTCCTCCCAGGTAATGTAATGTAGTATACGATATATGTAAATTTAAAATAGCCAAATTCTAATTATTTGTTGTCTTTGTCTATTCAGGTTAATATGAGTAGGAGGCGTGGTGGAGCAGCTGGTGGATCCAGACAGGGTAGTAGTTCAGCTACTACCACTCACGTCTTCGGCCATTGTCCCGCCGAGGATTGAGTCACGGTGTTAGAGGCAGAGGTTCAGCGCCTGAGCCATCTGGAGGAGGAGGTTCAGCGGCTCAGCCAGTTGGTGGGGGGTTCATCTTCTAAGGGAAAAGGGAGGATGCCCCCGGATATGGATGCCGAGGAGCTGGACTCGTACGATGAAGAGGAGGATGAGTAGGTAGCTGAAAAGTTTAGGTGGATGTTGTAGGTGCATGTGTTAGGAGAATGTTTTAGGAGAATGTTTTAGGCGGATGTTTTCGACATTTATATATTATGTAGTGCAATTCAGTATGTTTATTGATTGGAAAAGTGAATTGTGAAAAGTGAAATCGATGTATGCAAGAAAATTTATGCAGGTATTGGCACTAGAAAAGTATGAGAATAGGAAAAAATTGAGCAGAATTCTGCCCACTGGAACACAAAATAGCGTCGGTTGACCTATAATAACGTCGGTCACAACCGACGCTAAATGCCACTACAGGTCAACGCGTTGTTGACCAGCCAAACGCATTTTAGCGTCGGTCTGGTAATTTAGCGTCGGTCACTTAAATCGACCGACGCTAAATGATGACCACTGAACCGGTTGGTGGTTCGACCGGAACAAATTAGCGTCGGTTGGCACGCGTTTTAGCGTCGGTTGACCAAACGACCGAGGCTAAGGTTTAGCGTCACCGAATCTGGCGTCGGTCATGACCGACGCCAAATAGCATTTTTTGTAGTGTTATACGTAAGCTTGTGCATAGACTTGACAAAGGTTTGGTTTCGGTTTAGATAGTTGATATCCATTCCCCACCCATTGTAGTTTCGGGTTGGGATAATAACCACGCTAAATAGCCTTTAGGGTAGTAAAGTTCATACTGTACCCATACCCGTCAATTTTCGGTTATAACCATAACCGGGAAATATTCTAGTATTAAAAATTCACCTAATCTACCATTTTTTAATCACTTGAGCTTTATAAAACACTAATAAACAATAGTTAAATTGCATTGCTCAAATATTTTGTTAGTTTATGTTTAAAAAGTACAATACTTAG
The DNA here is from genome assembly GCA_034768395.1 of Linum lewisii. Classification (NCBI taxonomy): domain Eukaryota; kingdom Viridiplantae; phylum Streptophyta; class Magnoliopsida; order Malpighiales; family Linaceae; genus Linum; species Linum lewisii. The sequence goes on from CM068299.1 coordinate 11,687,881, forward strand.
CTATTATAAACATAAAAATGTTCATCCTAAAAATATTTTAATTTTTTTTTTTAAGTTGATCGGTTCGGATACTTCAATATCCATACCCTACTCATACACGCATGTAAAGATTTTTGGGTTTACCCATACCCTAAAATTACCCGGTCAACTCGAGTTTTACCTTAATTAACCAGTTTGGATTCGGACGGATAACCATAATCACGGTTATAATTGCCATGCCTACTCGTGTATAATGATTACTTATACCATCAGGTAACAAAGACGACATGATAGAAAGTAATAATATTTTTACAAAACAATGTGTATATTCAAAACAAAAAATCTCCTGATGCGGTTATTTGGGCCATCCTCTCTACTACCCCTGTGTCTTCGCCAAAAACGATTTCACTTCCAGGATCTTATCTTCCCGCTCATGTGATTCTGGATTAGCGTACCATCCTATGATTTCAAGTGGTTTTCTATGCGGTTTCCAACCGTTGTCAGTGACTAACCGTCTTATAAGTCTTTAAAAAGTAGCCAATTTGGGTTTTCCTCACACTCTCTTATGTTCCTTCTTCTTCGGTCAAAATGGTGTTAACTACCCTTACCCCCTTTCCAGATTGCTTCAAGTGAACTAGTGGCTAGCGAGTCTCACAATTATTAAGCTTGAAGTCTAATTATTTGGTGATGTTTGGAAGACGATATGGAGCCTTCGCAACCGCATTCGAATAAGGAAAAGAGATTAGAGAAAATGGAGGAATTCATATTTCATAATTCAATTGATTGGTTTTTCAAATGAATTGAAGAAGAAGAAGTCATAAGGTGAAGAAACCAATGATTAAAATATCGTATCGTACTACTTGGTTGAACCTCGAACCTCACTAAAAATTGGTACGGTAGGCTGCAACGTTAGAAATTATCTTGACCGTCTGGTAAACCCGATATTTCCATAAATAACGGCATGGCCGCATGGTCCCAACTATACCGCCAATTTGATTGATAATGAAAAAAACGTTGTCGTAATATTATATGAATGATTTGATTTCTGAGGTTTCTGTGTACGTTAGGTAGCGGTAGGATTCAATGACGTTATTACGGTTTATGTTTATTCATTGGCCAACTCTAATTGGCAACTGGTGATTGCATATTTGAATTAGACTATTAAACTTACAGTTTCTGGGAAAAAAATAATGTTGTCGAGCCTTCCAAGTTCAAATTCAGAATCAGTTTGACGGATTTCAGTTTCAAACCCCCAACCTTCCATCCCAATCGAAGCTCCATCCATCAAAGTTTCATCCATCAACGACTCTTAGTTGATGAAGGTCCACTCCATCCGCTGAACTCTGTCTGATATTTTTGTTTTTGGAAGCTCCAAGTCAATTTATTTTGAAGCTCTGTGATAATATTTTTTCCAGACAAGTTGCCTGGCCCAATAGATGTTGGAAGCCCAGTCGACTGGTCTTCAAGCGGTGTGGTGCTTCTTCGTATGTAAAGAGGGAATAGCCATAAGTCCAGGGTGTAATTTGGGCAATTATAGGAAACAAGGTAGGTGAATGGGAATAACGTACCGCGGGGATTAACCGTTGTGTAAAAGAGTGCCCCTCTTCTGTAGAGGAGCCAGGGCTGTATTTATAGCCTGGCCTCTTGTCGTGATCGCCAAGGATCAATCCTAGCCATCTGTGGTGACCTCCAGGATGTTGACACGTGGCCATGCGCCTCCAAAACGCTAGGGCCGCTAGGGCAACAAGGGATGGGCCTTACCCTATTTTGTTGGGTCGCTGCTTCAATCGCCTATGAGCATGGGCCAAGTCAATGGATCACCTAGATCGTTGACTGTCATCTTGTGGGCTCTTCTGGGGTCCCACAGTTGCCGGAGGCTGGGCCCTATCAAATGCCCCAAAGTCATTTGCTTAGCTTATGCTTAGGAAAGGGCTGATGATCGCCAAGCCTGATCCCATCAATTGCCCTCAAGTCCTTTGCTTAAATTCTGATTAGGAAAGGGCTAACGATTGCCAAGCCAAGCTCCTTTAATTATCCTTGGGCGATTATCGCTTGATAGCTTACACCTTATAGACGCTAAGCCAACACATGTCGTCTCCCTTAACATGCGTGTCCTTCCTTTCCCAAGGCTTTTTTTGTAAATGCCCACTAAGTGTGTTGGAGAAGCTGGGGAAATCTCCTTCACTTTATAGCCACTTATTGCTACGTGGGGACACTAGACCATCTTTTCCACCGTGGATGTTGTCCAATCCGCTTCCTGAGACGATTGAGTGCGCCCCTCCCTTCTAGACTCTTCTTCAACCTCTTTATAAACCCTTCTTCCTCCATTCTTTCCTTTCTTTACGCTCTCTTTTCTTCCTGTAAAATCCGACTTCTGTCACCCTGCTCCTTGTGCTATTCCACTTTTCACCGGTGCTATCTCCTTCCAACTTCCTTATCTCACATCCCATAATGAGCAGAATCCCTCACCGTCCTCCGGTATGTGACTTCTCACTTCACCCCCCTTTTTCTCTACTTAACAACCATCACCTCTTCTCTGTAAATTAGCCATTCTCTACTTCACCCCCTTTTTCTCTACTTACCACTCACATTTGTCTATAAATATGAGAGGTTTTCGACAGAGAAGAAGGAGACACAATCACACAAGCAGACACTCTGCCAAAATTTCTACTTTTCTCTACAATTTCAATTTCAGTAGCCATAGTTGTCTTTTCTATTGGAGCTTTCTCAGAACCTCCATAGGAGTAGCGGTATCAGTAGCAGTAGACTTAGCCAAAAAAACATCAAACACCCTCGTTCGAACATTGTTTGGAGATGTGTGAACCGTGTAAATATTCATTGTTCCAATACTAAAGTTTCTACCACCATAAACAGAGTGGGTCCCGTGTGACTAAAGTCATTGCAACTAAGCCCAAGCTTAGTCACAGGCAGGCCTGCGACTAAGCTAGTCACAGACGAACTCTTAGTCGCAGGCGCCTGCCACTAATGTTTGCCTACGACTAAGTGGCAGGCGCATGCCACTATGGTTTAGCCTGCGACTAGCTTAGTCGCATGCGCCTGCCACTAAGAGTGGGCTTGGCCCACTGGATTTTTAGGTTGGCTGAGCTGGGTCATTGGGCTAATTCATTTTTTCATACCAGTTTTGGTCGATACTACTGTTTGGTTAGAGCCCTTATTTTTTAGGATGATAGCATTCATTTTGATTTTAACGATTGTTAACGGGGAATATTCATAACTACAACAACTATTTCAATATCTAAAAATCTTTAATATAACAATATTTTGTTCATGAACAGTAAAATGTTACAACACATAAATTACAACAATTAGTTCAATATCTAAATAATACACACATCATAATGTTTAAAAATTACAAACAAAATCCCAACATACAACAAGAGGAAAACACCCTACTGATCCCCCGGGTTCTGGTTCTGGTTCAGGTTCAGGTTCTAAAAGATGTTGTCATATCAAGGTATTGCCTGCAATTATCAACAATGAAATAACCAATAATTAATTTATAGAGTTAAATAGTGTGAAATTATAAATTAATAGCAAGCATAAATAAATTCACTCACCGTTTATCCAGACGGCAAGGCCGTTGTGTGTGGATGTTTGACTCCTTATGTCGGGGATACCTCGTAGCAATGAGTCAAACAGATAGTAAGAGGATGATGAGTATTGAGTAAGCTTGAGGGAAGGATAATTAGGGAGGCAGAGAAGTACCGGGGGGTGCCCGTGGGCGTTTGTATGACCCTGAGCGTATGAGTTAGGGCATACGATAAGACAAGTATAGTAGTGGAGGTATTGGTGAATTTCTTGTCCTCCTCTCTGGTGGCAGGATCCATTGTTATTTGTAGCATGGTGAGGACCCCGGTTGGAGCTACGTGGCGACTCCTGATTGGTTGAGGACCCCAGAGAGGACTTTGAGGGCGGCTAGGGCTCCTTAAGGGGTGAAACCCTAGTCCTAGTTGGGCCTTGGCGTCTGGCGAGCCCGACCTAGTTTGAGGGCGAGTCTGATTCTTTTGGGTTCAACCCGTGGGGGCTTCCCATCAATTGCCCCTGAGCGTTGTGTAGGAGGAGCACCTTGGGCGTATCGTGCCGACGCTCAACAAATGCTTAAGCTTCGAACCTTTGGGCTTCCTTCTTCGGAGTGGTGTAGGAGGAGCACTTTGGGCGTCTCGGACCGACGCTCAATAATTGCTTAAGCATCGAATTTTTGGGCTTCCTTCTTGGTATTAGACTGTTCGCACACGTGTCGTCTGACTGTGCAAGAATTTTTTTCATCCAACGTAGTCCTAGGGTGTTTTTCCGCCCCTTGGCGGCTGATGCATTCTTTGTTTGTTTCAGTAATTTTTTGTAATACTTGGACAAATTTTTTACGCCTGTCTTTATGGCGTTTACGCCTGTCTTTTTGGACAAATTTTTTATGCCTGTCTTTATGGCGTAGTCCTATTGTATGACGTTTTTCAATTCTGTGAGCGCTCGCCTTCTTTTCTTTGTTGTTGGGTCTGTCTTTGATAGCTGAAGTTTACAATGTGTTCCTCAGCATTTTGATGGAAGTACCCCTTTCTCAGAGAAAGTTTGAACACCCTCTCAGCGCTCAGTCTGCTCTTCGGAGGCGAGTTTGTCTTTCGTCGGAAAAGGAATACTCAGCCCCTCCAGCATTTGGAGATTTTGTGTTCCTTTCGCAGGGAAAGTTTGAACATTTTTATAGCGTTTAGTCCGCTCTTTGGAGGCGATTTTGTCTTTCGCTGGGAAATGTATACTCAGCCCCTCCAGTGTTTGGAGATTTTGTGTTTCTTTCGCAGGGAAATCTTGAACCTTTTTATAGCGTTTAGTCCGCTCTTCAGATGCGAGTTTTTCTTTCGCTAGGAAAGGTATACTTAGCCCCTCCGGCGTTGGAGATTTTGTGTTTCTTTTGCATGGAAATTTTGAACATTATTATAGCATTTAGTCCGCTCTTCAAAGGCGAGTTTTTCTTTCGTTGGGAAAGGTATACTCATCCCCTCTGGCGTTGGAGATTTCTGGAGATCTGCCTTCAGAGTTTCGACGTAACAGTGGAGATCTTTGTGTTCCTTTCGCAGGGAAAGTGATATGAACCAACGGCAACCGTGGTCCGTGACCCAATACCAAATGCTAGGCAACAAGGCAATCAAATGCAAACCTCAAACAAGGGATGGAAGCGGACTTGGACCCACTAGCTATAAGGAGCTAGAAACCCGAAGTATCAAGTTAAATGGTGCCACGAAGTCAAGGGTGATGACCTTGAGCGACGATAAACCATGATCTCTCTAACCTGGCGACAACACGCCAAGGGAAGAAGAAACCAAAAAGTTACCATTGTGTTTAAAGAAACCCGACTAAGTGTGACTCAAATGTGATTTGAAAGAGTTACAATGGTCCCTTTATATAGGGGAATGCAGCCACGAATATAGGGAATAAAATAACATAAAAGCATCCTATTCCAACATGGAAAGGGTAGCTAAAACAAATAAGGAAAAACAAGTCATATTGGAGAAGGATTCTCTATTCTGTCCGTAACATTTTAACGTGAATATATCCTTCATCCGAACGAATATGATGTCTAACGATATATGGGCGGAAATATAATTGAATTATCTTTCCAATGCCGCTGACCTTGCATCAATCAGATACCTATAGAGGAAGTTATGACCGAAATACTAAAACTGGACATAATACATCCTTCTAGAACAAGGATAACTTGACTCCTTCTTGTTTGGATAGAACATTCTTCTAACCACATTTCGCCATCCCATCAACATTGTTCCAACCACATTCTTCTTCCTGAGTCAGACACCATCGATATCTTTAAGCAATCAATCCACATATCATTAAAATCATAGGTTGGATAGCACGATCAAATTGATATTGGTTCTAACCACATTTCACCATCCCATCAACATTGTTTCCCCCAAGTATTACGGGTTACCCAATGTCTTCAACCCAATTAAGTGTCTTGAATCTTATTATTATTAACTTTAATTTTGTACAACTTTTATTATTATTTTCTTAAACATTTCTATGAATTTATCCATAATTTTTACTAAAGTGTTACTCGAGGTGACTAAATTTTATTGCCAAACGACCCTTCCAAGCTTGCGATAAGATGAATTCATAATTTAAATAACACATGACTTGACTAACATGTCTCCTATTAAAGTAAACTCGACCTCAATCTAATTAGCTTGTATAACTCCTCAATATCCAACCAAATAATGGCAAAAGTAAACAATATTTTTAAATACATGATAATGACCATCCAACCTATTGATAATTCAATGAACCCATGTATAATCATATTAACTAGTGTACCTTACTTCTCATAAACGATACGCTAAGACTATAACTATACTTCTTCCATAAATTTATAAAATAATTCTTACTAATATGCAACATGAACGAACTTGATTCATGACCAAAATCTATGAACCCACAAATATAAATCAAATAAATTTTTTTAATGATATATCGATTGAATAGTTAGATATCCATATATTAATTTAAATTATTTAAAAGGGTTAATACACCTTTTTACCCCTCTACTATGCAAAGTTAACAAACATACCTCTTTACTATTTTATAACAGATTTAACACCCTCTACTTTGAAAAATTTAACAAATATATCCCTATGTTTAATTTTTCATCTATTTTTCATCCGATGTGTTGATTGTACGTGCCACGTCATATTATTTGTACACCTTATCGCTGTTTGGAATGTTCCCAATCGAAAATTATTTAAATTAGAAAGAAAAATATAAAGGAATACCACAAACACCTCCGTACATAATAGTGATTATAATGAGCTTTTCATTTATCTTTTCTTTTTAATTTAAATATTTTCACCTTGTGGACATCCCAATTAGCGATGTTGTGCACAAATAAAATGATTTAGCATGTATAATCAACTCATTAGACGGAAAATATATGAAAAGATAAATGGAGGGAAATATTTGTTAAACTTTTCAAAGTAGAGTGTTAAATCGGTTAGAAAATAGTAAAATGATATGTTTGTTAACTTTGCATAGTAGAGGGACAAAAAAGTGTATTAACCCTATTTAAAATTGGGAAAGTAAGGACCATTGACACCTCCAAGAGTGACTATAATGAGGATGTTTTCCAATAATGGGGTTATTTAAAAAAATTATTCCCAAAGTAGGGTTCTTCTTCAGTCAATTCCAAATCTAGGATAAAACTTGATGACTAAGCATTGAAATCGCCATTTACTATGGCGACATACATAAAGTAATATAAAATAATTGATCGCCAAACATTTTGACGATTTCCTACTTTACATGTCAGAGACTTTTTTTTTCTTGTCTCCTTGAGCTATTTCCTTTTCTTGTTTTCTTATTTTTTTTGTTTTCTTCATTTTCATTTGTTGATAATAGGTATAAGTGAACATATGATTTTATTCGATTTAAATAGTACTATCATGTTCGATCTAACCATTTTAAACTTTGATTTAAAAAAAAAAACTTATTTAATTCGTTAAAATAGGGCGGTCAACAAATAAAGTCGCTCGAGATTCGGGTAAATTGCTTCGGATACCACCGAACTATTAATTAAGTTTAGTAGCAGCCACCCAACTATTTTTCTTGGCTCGGATACCACCGAACTCTTTTTAAGGGTTAGGCGTTACTATTCCGTTAGTTTTTTTAACGGACCTGTCATAACACCGTTAGAATTTGCTGAGTGTACTAACATTTTGCTGACTGGACAAAATTAATGGCTGACTTGTTTTATTTTAATTGAGAAAAAATATATTTTATCTTAATTGAGTAATAAGTCCTTTCAGTTTCCCTCTTTCTCTTCTTCTTCTCCAAACAGCCTTTCAGAACACGCTACTAGAAAGTTTGAAGAGATTTTGATTTTCGTTCGTCAAGGAAGTGAAGAGATCACTATTGTTAGGGTTTCGAAAGTAATAATCAAATGATCATCATCTTCTTCTCTACTTTGCATGAAGCTTTTGGTTGATCAATGTACTTGTTTGATTTTCTCAGTTTATTAACATCTTCATCTCTGTAGTATGATCTCTCTATTTCTTGTTCTTGCTGTCTTTTACTGTTCACAGTTGTTGATCATCATCTTCTTCTCTACTTTGCATCAAGCTTTTGATTGATCAATGTACTTGTTTGATTTCCTCAATCAATTAGGGTTCCATCTTTGTTCTCTCTGTTTCTCTGTCATTGTTTACTCTTCTGATCTTCGTTCTCTCTGTTTCTTTGTCATTGTTTACTCTCAATGTTTCTCTTTTGATTGATCAAAGTTGTTGCTTAACTGATATGTCTTCATATACATTCTTTATTAGTCTGATTTATTGCAGATTCTATGTACCTGATTTGTTATTATTGAACTTGACAGTGGAAGAAATGGCACCAATGGGACCATTGCTGAGAGGATTTATTCAGAGTAAACCTATTTATGGTTAGAAATCTTGAACATAGAGTTCACTTGATGAAATTGGGCGCAATGCTTGTTTTGTTTACGATGGAAAACTGTTTGATTCATGCAGGACAATGTAAGAAGTTCACTATTGAGTTACATTACAGTGGTGAGGTGGAATACAAATTGGATGATGGATTCTACTATGTTGGTGGAGAAGTCAAGTTCTGGGATTGGGTTGATCCTGACCATATGTCGTTGTTCGAGTTAGATAGTTTGCTTATTGATATGGAGTTTCTAGCAAACACAGGTCATACTAGCATGGAAGAATTCAAGAAATGTAATGGGTATTCATACTACAAGAGGAAACATGAACTACCTTTGAGGGAAGGGCTTGTAGAGTTGGGAGAAGATCAAGATGTTTTGGACATGGCATTGGACGCATGTGGTAAGGAACGCAATTGCGAAGTGTATCTAATTAAGCGGGAAGAACTCAACAAGGCTGAAAGAATTGCAACCATATGTGAAAGGCCTGATAGTCCAAAGGTTCGAAATAATGAAAGGCTTGTAGAGTTGGGAGAAGATCAAGATGTTTTGGACATGGCATTGGATGCATGTGGTAAGGAACGCAATGCGAAGTGTATCTAATTAAGAGGGAAGAACTCAACAAGGCTGAAAGAATTGCAACCATATGTGAAAGGCCTGATAGTCCAAAGGTTCGAAATAATGAAATGGCTGACGATGATTTTTACGAAGAGGGTGCTGAGATTTTTGAAGAAGAGATGGAAGATGGATACTTCCCGTTGTTAGTAGGCATGAAGATATGAATATTGATGTGGAGGTTCCTGTGGAATTTGATAGTGATTTTGGAGACTCTGATTACTTGGAGAGCATCCACTCTATTGACGAAGAAGAAAGAGACGGAAGTTCTAGAGTTAGATATCCCGAATTTAATTCGCAAAGGGACATGGACGATCCAAGATTTTGTGTGGGGCTCAAGTATGCTGATTTTAAAGATTTCAAGGATGCTGTGAAGATATGGTCTATAAACAACAAAAAACCTATCAAATTTGCTCACAGCGACGCGAGAAGGGTGGAAGTGGTATGTAAACTGGACACCAAAATGGTTGTCCATGGAACATTTGGGTGGCAAACACGGCTGATAAGAAAGTTGTCCAAATACGAGCATGTGAGTTGAAGCATGAAGGTTGTGCACCAATGAGTTTTAAGAACAAGTTTGCAGACTTCCATCACATAGCTAAATGTTATTTGGAAAGGTTTCAAGCTGATCCAATGTGGTCTTCTGCATCATTAGACAAACTGTCCAAGAAGACCTCCATTTGGAGATTTCTAAATGGAAAGCTTGGAAGGTAAGGAGGACTGCTATGGACCTGATAAGAGGAAAGGCTGTGGACCAATATTGCAGACTCCATGATTATTGTGAAGAAGTTCGTAGGTCAGATATTGGTACAACCATACTCGTGGAGACAAGTGGAGCAACATTTCATCGAATGTACTGCTGTTTGGCAGCTTGCAAATAAGGCTTTCGAGATGGGTGTAGAAAGGTAGTTGGTATTGACGGTTGTTTTTTAAAGACAGAGTATGAAGGGCAATTGCTATCTGCTATTGGCATCGATGGGAACGATGGATTATTTCTGATTGCTTATGCTGTTGTGAAAGTGGAGAACGAGGATAATTGGTCTTGGTTCCTGCAATGGTTATCGAAAGACCTTGAAATACCTGAAAGTTTTGGAGACTGGACATTTATGAGTGATAAGCAAAAGGTAAGAACAAGCATTCACATTTGTTAATACTTGTTTAGTTCATATATGTGCTTTAATCCAAGTCTCGTTGCGTCACATTTGTAGGGACTGATGAATGCATTACAGAAGCTGGTCCCATATGAAGAACACAGATTTTGCGTTCGACATCTGTGGACAAATCTTCAGAGGGCACACAGATGTAATAAAAAAACTAAAGAATTGCTTTGGTCTGCTGCAAGATCATCGTACCGGGCTGAGTTAACAAGAAACATGAGTGTGCTTCAGGAACATAATCTTATTGCATACAGATGGCTACAGGAGAAACCGTTTTCACAATGGACAAGGTCTCACTTCTTGACTTTTAGCAAATCTGATATCTTATTGAACAATCATTGTGAATCTTGGAATAGATGCATCCTAGGAGCACGAAGTAAACCAATTATTAGTTTGTTCGAGACGTTGCGATGTCAATTAATGACAAGGTTTAGGAGAAATATGAATTTGCTTCACGAAACTTCAAGGGACCAATTTGTCCGAAAATCCAGAATAAGTTAGATGCAGCAAAGGCATTGAGTATTTTCTGCCATACTTTACCTAGTGGCCCAAAGACCTTTCAGGTTAGGTACAAAGAAGATCAAATGGTAGTAGACTTGAACAAGAACACTTGTACTTGTCGGAAGTGGGAATTAAGTGGCATACCTTGCCAGCATGCAGTAAGTTGTATGTACTTGATGTCTGTGAGGCCTGAATATTATGTTGATGAGCACTTTGAGGTTGAAACATACCTAAGGGTATATGGAAATACTGTTGCTCTAATGGTTGGTCCCGAGTCTTGGAAGACTTCTGCAAAAGAACCAGTTAAGGCACCTAGACTTAATGTGGACGACTCTAAGAAGAGAGGGAGACGCAAAACAGCAAGAAGAAAGGGTCCAGAGGAGGCAGTTGAGAATAGAGAAATAGAGATTCGAAATCGGAGGCCTGGAAATGAAAGAGTTAGCAAGAAAGGCACGATAATGAAGTGTAGTTTGTGTTCACTACGACTCAAACAAGCTGGCCATTCAAGCAACATTAACACAAATGTAACCTAACTGCACAACTTCATTCCCAGTCCAGCAAACTAGTCAGTCATCTACTCAATTCAGGGCAGCAAACTAGCGAACATACGCTGCTTCAGAATCTAGGTAAATGTTTTTTTCTACAGCTTAGCTGTAGTTCATTTACAATTAATCTCTATCAACATTTTCCTCTATTTAATTTGTTTTACTGATGTAAACAGCCAGCAAATGCATCTGTACATGGAAGACCAAAACCCTTCACTGCTAGGGGAGGCAAAAGGGGAAGGGGGAACTGATGTTAATTAACTAGATGTTTATGAAGTGATATCAATTGTGCAGTTCATACAGTAGGGAAGGGGAAGGATATTGTGTTGCTATCTATTTTGGTGGTATTCATATGTAATGGAACTTGAATCTTTAAAGTTTGGAAATGTGCAATTGATATTGTAGGTATTCTGTTTTTGAATCTCTCATGAATATATGTTTCTTGAAGCACAAATCTCTATGAAAAATGACTATTTTTATTTCTTGGTATGAAGATGGAAGGCAGGGGATGGTTAAGTTGGTTATATATAACAAACATGGCAATGGAGGGAAAACAAAGCAATGGAGGGAAACATAAGTGGGAAGACAGCTTCTTTTCCCGCCATTAATTTTGTCCAGTCAGCAAAATGTTAGTACACTCAGCAAATTCTAACGGTGTTATGACAGGTCCGTTAAAAAAACTAACGGAACAGTAACGCCTAACCCTTAAAAAGAGTTCGGTGGTATCCGAGCCAAGAAAAATAGTTGGGTGGCTGCTTCTAAACTTAATTAATAGTTCGGTGGTATCCAAAACAATTTACCCCTCGAGATTCATTCAAGTTTAGCTTAGAAAAATTACGTTCGCGATTCGGTTCAATTCGAAATGAGCCGACTCGAAAGATTAACAAATCGACCTCGATTCGAGAAAATTATAAGCGAGGGCTCAATTCGAGATGCCCGATTGAGAAAATTACAAGCTAGGGCTCAATTCGAGATGGGCCAACTGATAAAATTACGAGCTCCAACTCGGCGTAATTTTTCTAAGCTAAACGTTGAGTGAATTTCGAGCGGCTCTATTTGTTAACAACTTTAATGTTTACTAATCGTACTACCATATACAATCGGTAAAATATCAATAATAGTACGGTGATATTTTCTAGATAGTAGAATTAGTGATGAGAATATGATTGACCGCTTCGGGTTAGATTCCAGTTTAGCAAAATAATAAATTTATGCAATATTAGAGATGTTATTTTAACAAATTATATCGGTTGAGCAAAGAATTCAAAATTTAAAATATTTAGGACGAACATGATAGTACTGTTTGAATCGAATAAAATGATACTTTGAATCGAATAAAATGATACATTAAATTATACATATTATAAACAAATGAAAATGAAAAAAGAAAAAACAAACAGGAAAAAGAAACAGGGAAAAAAATGTCTCTGACATGCAAAACAGAAAATCGTCAAACTATTTGGCGATCTATTATTTGATGTATGTCGCCATAGTAAATGGCGATTTCAGTGCTTAGTCACCAAATTTTACCCTAGATTTGGAATTGAATTAAAGAGCACCCTATTCTGGGAATAATATTTTCAAATAGCCCTATTATCGGAAAAAGTCCATTAGCCATCAAGTACATGAAAGTTTTAGTAACCAGAATAAGCATTCAACAGTCGTAAGCTATTACATATGAGATAAAATTCCTGGCTACACTTGATAGGCCTAAATACGATGCTAGGATACAATGTCCCAACCCTAGACAGGACCCAGCATTACAGCTACAAGCAAAAGTCACTGGCTACAACAACATCCAAATCAATGCATTACAACAGCACCATTAAATCATCATCACATCTCTACAGCTTATTAGTAAAATAGACCCTGGAAGGCTGATGGAACCAGTGAGAAACCTTGCAAAGGTGCAAACTTGGCAAGGATTTCTTCTTCCCTTTTCACTGCATTCCTTCTCTTCAGATCCCACTCTGGAGCCTTGGAGTTTGAATTCTGAATCTCATGCACCACATTCGGGATTGCATTCGCCACCATCTTCTGTGCATAGCTCACCTCCAGCTTAGCTGCTTTGTTCGATTCTGCTGCATGGATCAGTTCCGCTTTTCTTGCCTGGAGTCTCGCAATTTCATTGTCTATTTCGCGGACGGTTTCCAAGTTATTATCTACTTGTGCCTGAAGTTCGTCAGTTTTGTACTTCAGCTCGCTATACTCGCTCTTTAGAGAAGCAACCTTTGCTTTGTTAGCATCAAGGGTTCCAAACTGCCTGTCAACTTGGTCTATGATCTCCCTACTCTCCAGAAAAACCTCCCTGAACGATGGAATTTCCTCTATCAGCTTCAGTTTCACTAGCTGTTCAGCAGTCAGGTGGGGATCCTTGCGAAGTTTAGTAGCCAGAGCTGGAAGTTCAGTGTAGTTTTGGGACAACACCAGTGAGGGGAAGTCCATAACAAGCAAGGAAGAAAGCCTGTGCCGAGCTTCAGCTATGTCCTCATCAGCTACAGGAGACTCCTTTGTTGTCGACTGTTGAACTGACGTGGAATCAGATAGTGGCTGAGCGATGATGTCTTCTAACGATTTGAGATAATTGTCGAAGTCCTCCGGAATAGGAATATTCAATATATCCTCCTCAGCCTGTCCATTCTCGTCAGCAAAAGGAACAGCAACAGTTTGCTTAGCACCATGCCGAGATTTTCGCTTAGCTGCTGCAGACGATGAAGCAGCTACAATTTTCTGGCTTGATTTCTGGTTTGATTTCTGCTTTGTTGCAGATGGTTTTGCAGCACTCCGTGTTTTCTTCTGCTTAGGGGGAGGTGGTGATGGCGGGGGAGGTGGTGATTTTGGCTTTCTTTTCCTCAGACGTGACACTTCTCCTTGCCCCTCAACTTCCTTGTTTGCATCTTGCGAAGGCTTTGGGGAAGAGGTAGAGATGGGTTCCGCTGAAATTAACAGATAAGTAATTTACAATCAAATAAATAAACTAGACATGAGACACAACAAAGTTTGGTAAATGTGTTCTTGTGTGCACACTATTGAGGATGAATGATTTCTACACAAAATTGCAGATAATGCTTACTAAAAAAAGTAAACCTTCACACTGAGTTTACTCTCTTAAGCAAAAAACAAGAACTTCTTAGTTAATTCATCACAATTAAACAGGGGTACTCGGTAGTCGGTAGGGTAGTAGTTAAAAGAATAGTTACCCTAAGTCCCTTATAACAGAAGTATTAAACAATTTAATCCTATTCCAAATAGGCATGAATTATAATAGCCATCATCATATATAAATTAATGTAGAAAGAATGATCCAGATTAGTCATGATTTATTCTCTTGTCTTATTTAGAGATAATTACCATGTATAGAGTCCCTAATTAGGTAGTTATCTCCTATGTAGAGTTTCCTATCTTCGATAGGAAAGCTGTCAGTACTTGTATAAATATAGGTTGTAACCTAAGAGAAAATCAATACATTCTATTCTAAAACTTACTCTTACGTTTGATATGATATCAGAGCCGACGGTGAACTCTTCCGCAGCCGCCGGCCCTATCCTCGTCGATTATGAAATCTGACAAAGAGGACTCTGATATTGTCGACAGTACTCTTGATTCTTCTTCTGCTTCTTCTTCCGCCACCTCTACACCGATTGTGTCAGAGAGTATGGCTTCAAATCCTGACCTCCTATCCGGCGGTCTTGCGATTCCAAAGCTCAACAGCCGCAACTATCTCCAATGGTCCAGGTCCGTCCAGATGTTTATCACCGGTCGCGCCAAAGGAGGATACCTAACCGGTGCTACTGCAAAACCGGAGGCTGCTGATGTTGCGTTTGAACAATGGAACAATGATGATAATCTTGTTCGTTTTTGGTTGATTTCAACTATGGATCCGAAGATAGTAAACAATTATATGTTTCATGCTACGGCAAAATCCATATGGGATCATGCAAAAAAGACACTCTACAACTGACAACTCTTCTGCTGCTCTGTTGGAGTTGGAGACTGAAATCTTCAATCTCAAGCAAGGCTCTATGACCACTAATGAGTATTACAATACTCTATCTCATGTTTGGCTGCAACTTGATGTGTTCGAGACTTATCAATGGGACACTACTAAGGATGCAGAAACTTACAAGAAAGCTGTTGATAAGAAACGCACCCTCCATTTTCTGCTCGGGCTAAACCGTGATCTTGATGACGCCAAAGGTCGAATCATGGCCACAAAGCCATTCCCTGATCTTGAAGAGGCTGTAGCTGCAATCCGTCAAGAAGAATATCGACGACAAGTGATGCTTGCTGATCCCAAGACCAATCTTGAAGGGTCTGCTCTTCGAGCAGAAACTGAAAAATCATCCACTGCTGTCCTATATCCTAAATCTGGACAGCCAGCAGCTACTGATGCTTCTACAACGGTGTGTGAACATTGTGGGAGGAAGTGGCACACTAAGAATGAGTGCTGGAAACTTCTTGGTGGCAAGCCTAAAGGGTGGAAGTCCAAGTCTGAACTGCGGGCTGCCCAGAGTCGTGCTAATGTTGCCTCCGCTGAAGCTTCTCCGGCACCGACCAGCGACACTCAATTCTCTGCTGGTCAGATTACTGCACTCAAAAAATTGTTGGCTCAAGCTTTAAAGGAGGGTCAGCCATCCTCGTCTAACTCTGAGGGATTCTCCAGCATGTTTGCCAATAACGGTACGATTCCCACAGCTTTTCTTAGTCTAAATCATCATCAGAATATTTGGATTTTGGACTCAGGTGCTTCAGATACTATGACTGGTTGTAAGGATGTGATAAGAGACCTACAACCTTATCCTAGGAAAGCTAGTGTGAGGGTAGCCGATGGCAGTCTCGCGACTGTTGAAGGGTTCGGATGGGTTCGACTTACACCGAAAATCACTCTGTTTCCAGTTCTATTTGTCCCAAAACTGACGTGCAACTTGCTGTCCATTAGTCAAATTACCTCTGATCTCAATTGCGAAGCTAAGTTCAGTCCTACTGGTTGTGTGTTACAGGAGGTGGGATCAGGGAGGATGATTGGCAAACTGGAGGCGAGTGATGGTCTCTATGTGCTTCGGACGGGTTGCATGGATAGCAAGGAGTTGGCATCTGGTGACAGACGTAGCCTAGCTAATGTAGTCTCTAGCAGTCATAATAAAGATAGTGAAGTTCTTTTATGGCATTTTCGTCTCGGACATCCGAGCTTCGTGTATTTGGAACACATGTTACCCCATTTATTTCAGAATAAAAAGGCTACGTTCTTTAAGTGTGAAGTTTGCCAGCTAGCTAAGCATACTCGGACTACTTATCCAAGCATTGGCTACCGTCCTACTAAACCTTTCTCAGTGATTCATAGTGATATTTGGGGTCCTATGCGGGTGAAAAACCTTAATGGTACTCGATGGTTTATCACATTCATTGATGATCACACACGTATGACTTGGACTTACCTAATGAAAGAAAAGTCTGAAACAGCTACTATATTTCAGACATTCTGTCAGATGATCCATACTCAGTTTCAAGCTCAGGTTCAAGTCTTGAAAACTGATAATGCAAAGGATTATTTTAACAGTATCCTGAGCACGTTTCTTACTCAAAAGGGCATTATACATGCTAGCTCCTGTGTTGAGACTCCTCAGCAGAATGGGATCGCTGAACAAAAGAATAGACATTTAGTAGAGGTTGCCAGAGCTTGTATGTTTGCTCAAAATGTAACTACCTATCTATGGGGAGAAGCTGTTTTGACAGCAACGTATCTCATCAATCGTATGCCAAGTCGTCCTCTTGGTTTTCAAACACCCCGACAGGTTCTTCTTAACCAATATCCTCAGTTGGCTGTTTTTACTTCAGATCTGCCTCCCCGAATATTCGGGTGTACAACATTTGTTCATACGTCACCGGTAAATCGGAGCAAACTTGACCCTCGAGCTCACAAGTGTATCTTTATTAGGTACTCTAATCAACAAAAGGGATACAAGTGCTACTCTCCAACTACCGAGAAGGTATACAATACCCGGGATGTATCATTTTTTGAACAACAGCCCTACTTTCTCCAAATCTGAGATTCAGGGGGAGCAGTCTACCGAATCCCAGTTTTGTCATTTTTGGGATATTAGTACAGTGGATGTGGGTGTTTTACCTAATGGGACTGAGATACCTACTACTACTACAGTTCAGGGGGAGAAATTTGGACCTAACCTGCGTGTCTATCAACGACGAAACAAGGAAGCTCCTGCTGAACAGCCGAGTTTTGAGATTATTCATGAGGTTGAACATGAGGTACGGGCAGAACAAGACCTAGAGGAAGTTGAGGAAACTGCAGCTCAAAATGACCTCGACATACCTATTGCGCAGAGAAAGGGAGTGCGATCATGCACTACTAAGCATCCCATAGGGAACCAGGTATCATATGAAGGTCTAAGTAAGAGCTACAGAAGTTTTACTGGCAGCTTGGATGAAGTGATTTTTCCAAACAATATTCAGGAAGCACTAGCTCATCCGCGATGGAAACAGGCTGTATGGGAGGAACTAAATGCTCTTGAGAGAAATCAAACTTGGGAAATTGTGAAATTACCTCCTAATCGCCGAACTGTTGACTGCAAATGGCTGTTCACTGTGAAGTATAATGTTGATGGTACAATTGAAAGATATAAAGCTAGGCTAGTGGCTCGTGGCTTCACTCAATCTTATGGAGTGGACTATGAGGAGACTTTTGCCCCAGTTGCAAAACTTAATACTATTCGGGTTTTATTATCTCTTGCAGTCAACCTGGATTGGAAGTTACATCAGTTCGATATAAAGAATGCCTTCCTTAATGGAGATTTGGCTGAAGAAGTGTTTATGAATGTTCCTCCTGGACTTCCCATATCTGAAAAAGGAGAAGTGTGTAAGCTGAAGAAGGCACTCTATGGCCTTAAACAGTCACCTCGTGCTTGGTTTGAAAGGTTTGCTAAGACAGTTAAAGCAGGAGGCTATTATCAGTGTCAAACTGACCATACAATGTTTGTTAAGCATAATCCTTCAGGGAAGATGGCAGTCTTAATCGTCTATGTAGACGATATAATCATAACAGGTGATGATGAAGTAGAAATCGCAGCCTTAAAAAAACAGCTTGCTGCTGAATTTGAGCTGAAAGACTTGGGGGAGCTACGGTATTTTTTGGGAATTGAAGTTGCCAAGTCTAGAAAAGGGATTGTTCTCTCCCAACGAAAATATATTCTCGATTTGCTGCGTGAGACAGGGATGTTGGGTTGTAGACCGGTGGACACGCCAATGGAGGCCAACAAAAAGCTAACCAGAGAGGGTGATATTCCTCTGGTAGATAAAGGAAAGTACCAAAGATTAGTTGGGAAACTAATTTATCTTGCTCATACTCGACCTGATATATCTTACTCCGTGGGAATCGTGAGTCAACATATGCAGAACCCAAATGAAGAACATCAAGAAATGGTGGATCGGATTTTGAGATACTTAAAAGGGGCCCCAGGCCTTGGATTGTTCTTCCAGAAACATAATACTCGAAAAGTTTTTGTGTACACTGATGCTAGCTGGGCAGGAGAACTCACTAATCGAAGATCTACTGCTGGTTATTGCACATACGTGTGGGGTAACCTAGTAACATGGCGAAGTAAGAAGCAGGATGTTGTATCCAGAAGCAGTGCTGAAGCTGAATATCGTGCTATTGCTCTTAGCATCTGTGAAGGAATATGGCTGTCTAGAGTCTTAGCAGAATTGAAGATTGGAAACAACGAAGCAGTTCAACTCTTAAGTGATAGCCAATCAGCCCTTAGTATGGTAAAAAATCCTGTTCATCATGACAGGACGAAACATGTCGAAGTTGACAGACACTTTATTACGGAGAAAGTGAATAATGGAGTCATACATATGGAGTATGTTCCCTCTAAACAGCAAACAGGGGATGTGTTTACCAAAGCATTATCCAAAGATATGTTTGACAATTTTGTGTCCAAGCTCGGGTTGTCTAACATCTACAACACCAAGCTTGAGGGGGAGTGTAGAAAGAATGATCCAGATTAGTCATGATTTATTCTCTTGTCTTATTTAGAGATAATTACCATGTATAGAGTCCCTAATTAGGTAGTTATCTCCTATGTAGAGTTTCCTATCTTCGATAGGAAAGCTGTCAGTACTTGTATAAATATAGGTTGTAACCTAAGAGAAAATCAATACATTCTATTCTAAAACCTACTCTTACGTTTGATAATTAACAATTGTTCCAAAAAAAGAAAAACCCTTCATCTAATCTCTTTGGAAAGTCTTTTATCGAGTTCATCACACAACAAGAGTTCCCTTGAAGTGCAATTACTTTGGTTCACCTGCACTGCTTAGAGATAGATGCCATGACACATCACCATTCACTCTAAATGCGTAAATTTTCAGTATTACAGCTCCACCTATTATTAACATTAACGACTATACTAAAATCGCAGGGTGAAGTTGATATGAAGCGGAGGCAAAAAAACTACAAAGACGTGTTCCTAAGTTGTTACAATTTCAAAAGTAAAGACATTGATAATAACATTTTACGTAGCAAAAAGATGATATAACCAAAATTTCACATTTGAATTTAAGCTGACCTTTTAGTGGTGTCTCCACCTTTCCAGGGACCTTCCAAGAGAAGGATGAGAAGAATGCATCAATGTTGGAATCAGGAAAGACTGTGCGGATGTAGTTGGTAACACCATTCTTGCTTGCAAACGGAGGCCTCGCACCAGTCACTTTGGGAAAATGTTTTGGGGGATACAAAAACCTATCCTGGAAGAACCCAGCGGTGCCAATCCTCCTCCCAACTTTCCAGGTCCAGTTGTCACCTGGATTAGGCCAATCCACGGGAGCATACGGTAATCCTTCACCAGACTCACCAGGCTGGACATTCTTAAGCTCACCAGACTCACCAGCCTGGCCAGTCCCATGCTCATTATTCACTTCCTCGTTGAGTACAACGCCACTGTTGAGCTCATTAATTACATTATTAATAACATCATTGAACATAATCTTCTTATCTTGTGGCGAACCATTTTCAGCAAATGGATTGCCACCACTTGGGACCCCGTTCCCTACAATCTGATCATTCTGCTGCCTGTTAATCGGAGATGGAGGACCATAGCGCCTGTTTATCACAATGAAAAGCAAAACTCTTTAGCAACATAACAGGGGGAAATTCTATAAGCACTCTTAATTCAGAGACTTAAGTCCATCATTCCAACATTAACGGCCTCAGTAACTTCCTACATTAACTTCATTCCCTAAGTAAAAACAAAATCCATTAATTACGCTGCGTAAAATTTAAGTCAACTATCTAATTGACTAATTCCATGAGCCAAAAACACGCACATATTTTCTCCAACAACCCGAGAAATTCAAGCTACTAAAAAAGATCTAGAAATAACACAATTAGGTATGGAACTAGTAGTTCATGATAAATCAACAGTAAAAGATACTGAATTTCATCTACATCGAGTTCAGCTCCCACTCTGAAACTACCAAACGATAGATCTGAGGAATTTTCGGCCACCGAGAAACTAAAACACAAGAAAACAGAGAAGCTTACTCATCCACCGGCTCTTCCTGCAAATCCCAAGGAGCGATGAAGGGGTCTGACATAGTGAAGTCCTAGCAGATTCTCAAGCTGCGCCAGTAAAATCACAGAGGAAAACAAGGGTAAGAAATTAGACTGAGATCGAAGAAATCCCAAACCAGATCAAGCAGCAGAAAGAAGCTATTCCTAATGGGGAGGCGGATAACAAGACGAATACTGACTCACTGGGTTACGAATTGGACGAGAGAAGAGTAGAGGGCCGGAAACTGGAGGAGAGATCTCCTCAGGAGATTGAAGCGGTGGTACTAATTTCTATCCGAAAGCTGAAGTCGGAGAAGAGAAGACAGTAGTTGGACTATGAAAATGGTAAAGTTGGAAGTCGAGTCTGACGTGTCTCAGCAAAGTAGCTGCTGAATTTTGTCCGGAATGAGATTTAGTGTACTACCCATTCTACCCTCGGTGCTAACCCTCCCACGTGGCACTTCCAAACACAATGTACGAAAGCTACAGCTACAGCCACAGCCTTTCAATTCCGGCTTAACATCTATTTTGGTCATTCAAGTGGGCTGAAGATCCGTGTCCAACCTCGAAAGGTTGGACCGGTCCAACCACATACACGGAGGGGTAAATATGGAATTAAAAAAATTAACCCTATCAGTCGTTCCCTTCCCTTCCAAACAGCAACAACGCCGCCGTCCCTTCGGCCATGGCGGAAATCGACTAAATCTGGAGCCCAAATCGGAATCGAGCCAGAGGAGCACCGATCTGTGGCGGAAATCGACTAGACCAATCCGGCCATGACGGTCTCCGGCGGCGATGATCAAGTGAGATGAGGAAGGCTCGGTGAGGAGGAGGTCGCGGCGGAGGGGGAGGGGAGTCCAGCGGACGGAGGTGACGAATGGGGAGAGAGCGACGGAGGAGGAAGAAGGAGAGAGTGGAGCAGGGAGAGGGATGGTGGAGATGTACTAGAGAGAGCGGGATTCGATGGGGAAAGCGAGGAGGCCGGAGACAGAAA
This sequence comes from Linum lewisii, assembly GCA_034768395.1. NCBI lineage: Eukaryota > Viridiplantae > Streptophyta > Magnoliopsida > Malpighiales > Linaceae > Linum > Linum lewisii. The sequence goes on from CM068299.1 coordinate 11,709,689, forward strand.
TGTCGACGGAGCCGAAGTTGTTATGGGAATTGCAAATTAGTCACGGACTATGTCAAGTGACTGATTTGTAGTTACAAACACTTTGAGGATTGTTTAGTAATTAGTACATATTTCAAATTTAGTAACTTTTTTTTGTTCACTGTTTGAAATTTTGGGTCACTATCTAAACTTTTGAATGCTCATATATATAATGATGAAGAAGGAAGAGAATATTGTTGAAAAAATCATGTAATTATATATAATATTATTATAATTTAGTTATCAAAATAACATGTTAACTAAGTATCAACTAAATAACTCGTTAACTAGTTATCTAATGGTGTTAACTAAATTAACATGTTAACTTGTTATCAATTAAATAACCTCGTTAACTAGTTATCAGATAATGATATTAACTAGTTATCAAACAAAAAACGCTGTTAACTAGTTATCAGTTAAAAATCATGTTAACTTGTTATCAGTTAAAAAAATAATAACTAGTTAACAGCAAAAAGGTGTTAACTAGTTAACTAATTTTAAAAAAGTGTTATCTAGTTAACTAATTTTAAAAAAAGATGTTATCTAGTTATCAATAAAAAACATTGTTACCTAAATAAAAACATTGGTAACTAGTTATCAATAAAAAACATTGTTAACTAGTTATCAGGTTAAAATCTGTTAACAAGTTATCAAACAAAAAACGATGTTATCTAGTTATCAGTTAAAAACCATGTTAACTAGTTATCAGTTAAAAAAATACTATTAACAGCAAAATAATGTGTTAACTAGTTAACTAATTTTTTACAAAAGATGTTATCTAGTTATCAATAAAAAACATTGTTACGTAATAAAAAATATTGTTAACTAGTTATCAGTTTAAAAACCATGTTAACTAGTTATCAATAAAAAAATCATGTTAACTAGTTATCAATAAAAAAACATTGTTAACTAGTTATCAGGTTAAAATCTGTTAACAAGTTATCAAACAAAAAATGATGTTAATTAGTTATTAGTTAAAAAAACACGGTTAACTAGTTAATAGCAAAAAAAGTGTTAACTAGTATTTTTTTAAGTAAAAAAAATTATTGAAAAAAAATTATTAAAAAAAAATTTTCAAAAAAAAAATATTTCGCCGGAAAAGTTGCCGCCGGTCGCCGGCTGGTCACGGTAAATTTTAATATATTTAAACTAAATATAGAAATTAAATAGTGTGTGTAAAGTCCTAAATACCCCTAACAATCTAGACCATTGGATTAGTCAAAGTGTCAAAGTATGATCTAATGGTTGAGAAAAGGTTGGAAGGCTTCCAACCCTTGGAAAGGGTTGGAGCCTGATCTGTAGCCATTCAAGTGCAGGGTTTGTAATATATAATGATATTAATGTTTGATTGTGGTCATTAATCTATTGAATTTGTAATAATATAGTCATTTCGTTAAATCTTCATAAAAAACTCCGTTAAGTGATGATATTATCAACCCAACTCATTAAATTATTTCCACATCATCACATTGACATGTCACTTTATTCACCCTAGACTCAATACAATCAACCAACCAATCATTTCATCTTCTTCGACCTCTTTCTTGTTGTCCTTCAAATCCCATCACCACCACCATCCCACGATTCCTCCATTCTTTAAACCCGTTCACACCTCTCCCTCCCACATCCAAACCCCTAAAACCTCCCCAATCTCCCTCAATCCAATGATGGAGTACTTCATTTACAATGGAGTAAGATATAATTCATGGTACAGAGGCAGTTTGGAGTTAGGGTTTCAACACGAAAGCTAGTAACGAAGTTATACCATTGTTTCTAGTGAGAGTCTCATGCGTATCCGACCAGGTGAGACGTTCCTTTATGTGTCTATCTATTGTTTAAGGCCATATGCATGCCAGGATAATGATCGTACGACCCTAGGCTTGTATATGAATTATTGTTATTGGCAATAACTTAAACTTTGTTATTGTACTCGTTCTGCTTTTCTTTGATATTGTATCTGATTTGTTATGTATATATGTTCTATTATGATCTGACTTTGATATGAATTTACCTAGATAAAAGATTCTAGGGGGAATAATCTAGAAATTACTTGATCACTAAGTTAGGCCTCGTATATTGGAGAATATGCTTGTTCTGTTATATTGCAGAAAAATATGTATGGTCAATCCTATCAGGAGTAGGTCACTAGGACGGTTGAACCTAATGACTGAACGGTTTTGAGGCTCTTACAGCGGAGAGTTGACTATTTACGAGGTATCCATTTGGGTGGTGCATGTTCTCCCTGGAGGTCTACTACCATACGTGAGCCGGGATCCCAATTAAAATATGGACTAACGAGTTAGATTTAAAGGAGTAATTGATGCGAAAATTAATGCACACTAGTTTTACTCTATGGATTGCTCCAAAGAGATCGTTTTTCCCTAGGGTCTTCCTTTCTCTATTACTCAGAAAAGTGTGTAAAGCTATTCGAAGTTTCGTTTTGGGTTTGAGTTGGTTTATGAACTAAGTTAACTAAGAATGCAATTGAAACAAATAATGCAAGCAAACAAACACGTTGGAGCTTCAAGAATTGACTAAGGTGCTTGTCCAGACTCGAATCCGCTCTAGCTCCATTAAGACGGATGATGCAATGCAACTAAGGTTTCAACAGACTCAAAGACTCGACATTTCCTTTGGCAATCTCTACTCCATGGTCAGGACGCAGAGAAACTATCCTATCAAACCTATGAGTTCCTATGGTCAAGATAACTCACAAATCGCCAAGAATGCACGAAGAACAAAGAAATGCCACACAGATATGCAAAGAGATTAATTTCACCGGCCCTATGGTCAAGACACCGGCTAATCTTAATGACCTCCTAAACTCTAGAATGACTCACGTCCATGGTCAGAACCGCGAATCAAAGATGAAGCAAATTATACGATATGGTCAATCTGCGAATTCTAGAGCTTCAAATTAGGGTTTAAGAAAAAATCTCAATTAAGTCTGAATAAACCTCAATTAACATTAACGGGTTATTAACCCGACATCATCCATACAAAATCTTGCTAGAACTTCATCTGATCTGAACAAACTAAGAGTTTAGCTAGACATCGCCAGAGAAGAAATCACAGAAACAGAGAAAAAGCTAACTGGAGAAGAAATCATCTTACTCCGATTAATCCTAATCTTCAAGAATCCTAGAATCTCCCGAGCTAATCCTGGCTTTCTTTTACTCAATCGTCTCTTCAAAGCTCCGTCTTCGTCTCCGAGAGTGTCTGGTTTGTCGGGGAAGAAGAGAAAAAATTGAAATAAAAAGTCTCTCCTAAAATTCCTCGAAATTGGGTTTAAAACCCTTTTTTCGTCAAAAAAGCTGAAAATTACCAAAAGTGCGCCTGGAAGGGTTGAAAAGTGCGCCGGAGCACTTTTGGCCCAAAAAGGAGCACTTTTTGACCTGAAGAAAAATTTCGCCGAATGTAATTGCAAAAGTGCGCCTGGCACTCTGAAAAGTGTGTCGGCGCACTTCTGGTCCAATAATGCGCACTTTTGGGGCTGTTTCCAGCTCCGAACTTCTTTCAGTAGTTTCCACCTCATTTGTGCTCTGAATTGATCCCCGTTTGAATCGTCGAGCTCGTAGAAAGGTCCTCTATAATATGGCAACCTGAAATCTCATCAAAAAACTCGAAACACACATCAAACGACCCAAAAGAGGACCAACGAGAATAAAATATATTTTCACAAAAATCACTCGAAAACATCACAATTCGGTGTCAAACAGGGGAAATGTCGTTTAAATGTGGCGAGATAAACGTGGTAAATCTAACGTCATTAAATCACCCCACACTTAAACTTTTGTTTGTCCTCAAACAAATAAAAACTTGAATCTCGCTCAAATTCACAAGTAACAAGATCAACCAAATTGAAATTTAGTCTCTAACAATTAAACCTAAACTGTTTCATCTAGAAAACGCAACCCACACATGAAAGAAAATCGACCAAACAAATCCAAGTCTCACTATTCTCTGCACACAACAAGTAGCAATCACCAATCATGCACGATTCCGACCTAACCGACCAGACTTCCTTACACAGAAAATATTTAGTAATAGGAAACTCTCACACTCTGTGTTTAGGGACGTGTTTGTGCTCTCAATCACTTTCTCGGCCGAATTATGTCATAGGTTTGCATTTCGACCACAATCTCCACCACTGTGACAACACGAGAAACTAGTCTAGAGGACTTTGCAAGGGACTGTAACGATTCTATACTACGAGGGCTTATGATGAATGGATGAAGGGATAAATGATGATGAAAGGTATGGTGCGGTGCAGCAATCGACTAACCTCCCTCGAATCAAAATCTAAGGATTCATACCGTCTAACCAGACACAGGTGGAATAATGTACGCTCGTCCTATGACACCCTCAAGCAACTTAGTACTCTATTTGTTTTTTTTTTGTTTTTTTTACTACTTATTGATTTCGTTCTTCCTTGTGTAGGGAGAAGAACGTTTTGAACTAAACACTACTAATACTTGAAACTTATATTTAACTTTTTTTTTTTTTTTTTGTTTTTTTTTAAGTGCTAAATTTTTAAGTTGCTAGAGGGGTTTACACGTCTGAACATACTAGCTAAGACCACTGGTTTACTGGCTATAGGCAAGTCATCACAGACCGATTTCCAGTTAGCTAATCTCAGGCTACTACCACAAGGGATCAACGGGGTGAACAAAAACATGAGGATAAGCTATAACGTAATATCGAACCGAAAGAACAGGCCAAGATCAAGGGTTTACACCTAGGGGAATTAATATCGGGATGGCTTCTAGCTTAGGTAGCAATTCTAGGTGCCTCTATCATCCTAATACTCGTGTTATCGTGTAGTCTCGAATAGGTCTCATGCAAATTCTAACTCATTCAAAGTACAAGAAAACCACTCAAAAGAAACAAGTTGCAAGTTAAGTGCAACGGATCAAAAGCTCACAATTGGCTGCTAGTCGGGTTCAAATCATTTTCGTGCAATTCAAAGTGAAGCTACAAGAGTGATTCTAAAAATCTGTTCTGACCGGATTCATTTAATATCAAATCAAGCATGCTGGTTATAGGTTCTAGATAAGACAGTCTAAGCGTAATTGTGAAAGATTGAAAATCAGTTTAGCATTGCAAGTCAAGAACAGAGCAAGTTCCAATCAGGGATAGCATACCGAAATCACAGCAGAAAGCAACCCTAAAAATTAGACACCCCACCCCACACTTAAAATTGGACATTGTCCTCAATGTTCCACACAAAACAGTGAAGAAAAGTGTATAGGGGTACCTAGAAATAGATCATGAGGATGCCAGTGGAGGCAAAAGTGAAGTACCGGCGGATAGTCATGGCGGGAGCTGAGGATAGCTTGAAACTGGAGAGAACCTCACAACACGATTAGAACATTCAAAATACAGAATAGACCACTGACTCAAGAACTAAAAAAAGTTCGACACAAACTCAAATTAAACAACTGATTCAAAAACTCAAAACAGACTTCAAACATGGGTTGCCACCCATGAAGCGCTCTCGTTTAACGTCTTTGAGCTAGACGATACCTGGTAATGGACCCCAACTTAAGAGTTCCTTGAAGTCAAACAGTTTCTTCAAGGCTGGCGGTTTAGTTCCAAATAGCACGTCAGAAGGAGCAAAATGCAGTCGATGGTGCTCAAGTAGATTCTGGTTCTGCTCGGATGACCTTTTCTTCTCAAACTTTCCTACTGAAGGAGGAAAGAGATAGTATGGTGTGTTATAATCGATGATTGCAGTCTGCTCCACACCAATGTCATCCAAGTTGCTCTGGCAGTTGAGCACATACGCCTCAGAATCATTGCCCTCCTCAGTTTCGGTTGTCTGAATTACCAATGAGGTTGACTCCTCGACATCCACGTGCTCCTCTTTCGCGTCAATTGCAAGATGGATCTGCTCCACATCTTCCTCTACCACCATTGTCAGAGATTCTTCATCAGATAACTCTAGCTCATAACAACCACGAGCTAGATTATCCTAGACTTCTTCGACCAACTCTCGAGCGTCTTCTTCCATCAGTTGATTCCGCTGCTCAGTCTCAACGTCCAGAATATCAGGAGCTCGTAGAGTCGAAAGGATCTGCTTCAAGAGAAAATCTGTATAAGACTCCTATTGTTGGTACTGGTGCGGATGTAGATATTTCTCCTCATAATCCTGGTGGTAGTGTAGCTTGTGGCTCTGGCCAAGAATGCAAAGTGGTGGTTCCTCATTCCAGTTTGACATAGATGGTTGCCATGATGTACTCCACTCTTGGTTGTAATCATTAAGTGGCATTCCATTGTTGTACCACCCTTGGTTGCTATCGAACTTATAGTCCTGCATATCAAAACTGAAGAGCACTACCCAGGTAAATCATGGAAAAAGATGGGGAGAAAAGTGATGATAAGAAAAATGAATGAAAAGCTTAAACGCACAATGTCTTTCCTAGAAAAGGAAAAGTCCCCGGCAACGGCGCCAAAAACTTGATGAGAAAATTAATGCACACTAGTTTTACTCTATGGATTGCTCCAACGAGATCGTTTTTCCCTAGGGTCTTCCTTTCTCTATTACTCAGAAAAGTGTGTAAAGCTATTCGAGGTTTTGTTTTGGGTTTGAGTTGGTTTATGAACTAAGTTAACTAAGAATACAATTGAAACAAATAATGCAAGCAAACAAACACATTAAAGCTTCAAGAATTGACTAAGGTGCTTGTCCAGACTCGAATCCACTCTAGCTCGATTAAGACGGATGATGCAATGCGACTAAGGTTTCAACAGACTCAAAGACTCGACATTTCCTTTGGCAATCTCTACTCCATGGTCAGGACGCAGAGAAACTATCCTATCAAACCTATGAGTTCCTATGGTCAAGATAACTCACAAATCGCCAAGAATGCACGAAGAACAAAGAAATGCCACACAGATATGCAAATAGATTAATTTCACCGGCCCTATGGTCAAGACACCGGCTAATCTTAATGACCTCCTAAACTCTAGAATGACTCACGTCCATGGCCAGAACCGCGAATCAAAGATGAAGCAAATTCTACGATATGGTCAATCTGCGAATTCTAGAGCTTCAAATTAGGGTTTAAGAAAAAATCTCAATTAAGTCTGAATAAACCTCAATTAACATTAACGGGTTATTAACATACAAAACCTTGCTAGAACTTCATCTAATCTGAACAAACTAAGAGTTTAGCTAGACATCGCCATAGAAGAAATCACAGAAACAGAGAAAAAGCTATTTGGAGAAGAAATCATCTAACTCCGATTAATCCTAATCTTCAAGAATCCTAGAATCTCCCGAGCTAATCCTGGCTTTCTCTTGCTCAATCGTCTCTTCAAAGCTCCGTCTTCGTCTCCGAGAGTGTCTGGTTCGTCGGGGAATAAACATTTTTTTCGTCAAAAAAGCTGAAAATTGCCAAAAGTGCGTCGGGAAGGGTTGAAAAGTGCGCCGAAGCACTTTTGGCCCAAAAAAGGAGCACTTTTTGACCTGAAGAAAAATTTCGCCGAATGTAATTGCAAAAGTGCGCCTGGCACTGTGAAAAGTGCGTCAGCGCACTTCTGGTCCAATAATGCGCACTTTTGGGGCTGTTTCCAGCTCTGAACTTCTTTCGGTAGTTTCCATCTCATTTGTGCTCCGAATTGATCCCCGTTTGAATCGTCAAGCTCGTAGAAAGATCCTCTATAATATGGCAACCTGAAATCTCATCAAAACAACTCGAAAACACATCAAACGACCCAAAAGAGGGCCAACAAGAATAAAATATATTTTTTCACAAAAATCACTCGAAAACATCACAATTCGGTGTCAAACAGGGGAAACGTCGTTTAAATGTGGCGAGATAAATGCGGTAAATCTAACGTCATCAGTAACCTTATGTGTTACGTGTTGGATTACTTGTTACATGACTTAACTGCACCTTACTGTAACTCTGGGGTCAAAGGCCCTCGCTTAGTGATCAGCACTGACCCTTATTCCCCCTAGATCGTCAGTAGTCGGCACAATTCTACACTTGATTCTGCAGGAGCAACATGTCACCGAGGAGAGCTATTTGGAATCGGAAGAATGCGTCTTGATCCTCGTCCTCTAATTTTGGGGTTGAAAACACGTTTTAAGATACAATGCCTTATCATATGCATATCATATTTCGAGTTGTGTATATCTTTGTGATGACACTCGATTTGACGTGATTATCAGCCTCATTTAAGCGACATTTCCTTGCTTGAAATGTGGTTTTAGGGGTAAAATAGCGAATATTCACTCAACTACCCTATTTCCTACCGATTTGGTTACTTTGGCCCTTTTGGGTCTATTTGATGGTTTTCTAGTGTTTTTGTGAAAGCACAGGTTTCTGCCGTCAAATACGTAGCCACGGACGTATTCAAGACCTCATGGAGTGAACCAGAATCGAACCAGAAATCAAACCGGATTCAGAACCGAAGATCCAACTGCCCAGCACAATATTTTCGCCGAAAATACTACACAGTTTTCGGCGAAAATACCTTCAGAAACTCACAGGCTGATTTACACTGAAGTTTTCGGCGAAAACTTCCTTAAGTTTTCGCCGAAAATCATAGAAGAAATCAAACAGGGGATTTTAACTAAAGTTTCGGCGAAAATTACTTTATATTTTCGTCGAAAATATCTTCCAAATCCGGCGCTGTATTGGAAACCCTAAGCGTACCTATTTAAAGAGAAGCAGCTGGCAGCCAAAGGGGGAGAGAAAAATCATTATTCATATTTTCACGAATCAGACTTTTGAGAGTCAGCCGACTCTAGGGTCGATAGATAGAGTTTAGAGAGTTCGAAGATCCGTGGAGAGATCGTGACGCCATCCTTCAACTCGGAGAACTCGGAGCTTAAAGTTGAAGTTCCAGGAGATTGAAGCTTCGTGGGAGTCGTCAGAATTAGGTTTTTCAGTTCTTATCTGTTCTTCCTCTGTATGATGATCTTCATTGTTGCCTTTGATTCTCTTGTTTCTGATATGAGTAACTGAACTTGTAGAGCTTAGATTAGATGAACCCTGAGTGACCCAGGGCTTTAAAGCGGTCACGGATCGGCGGTGATTAGATTCGAAATTCAATCAGTTCTTTTTCATGTTTGGTTTGTTCTTCATTGCTTATGTTTCTTGTATGGATTGATCACCTAGATTAGATTCTGGTTAAGCTAAGGATAGAAGTGAACGCTCGCCTTACTTTAGAACATCGAATTGAACAATTAACCTTATAATTGGAGCGTGCCTTTCGTAGGAACCGATTAGGGTTAATTCACTGCAAGAGTAACTCATTAATCATTAGTAATTGCACCAGTTAATTAAGTCGTTGCGAGAGGCGACCGTACCCGGGCGGCTAGTTAATCTTGGTAGTTAGAACGGATAGAGCGAACGTTCGTCGGTTTTAAACCTAAGGGTAAGGAGTTATGGTGGTGTATAGAAACCGATTGAATTAGAATTGAAAACCGCTGATCTTGTGATTGCCGTTGCTCTGGTGATCTAAGGGGGATTGAAATCTAAGTTCGTCTATCTTCTCGTTAGTCAACCTTTTACTTTTCTGTCTTTTATTTTCCTTTGTTCATTAGATTAGAAGTCGTGGAACTCACACCACGCACTAAGTGCTTAAACCTGAATAAATTGTCAGCCTCTTTGAGTAGTCAATTAGTAGAAACCCTGTGGAATACGATCTACCCTAGCTTCACAGCTTGGTAGTATTTGATACCGCTAAAACTGCAGCATCAAATTGGCGCCGTTGCCGGGGACTCTTCTAATTGTTTGAAAGAAGAGTTGGCAAATTATTCTTCTACCTTTCCGCCTTACCATTTAATTTTCCTCCATATTTCCATGATTTACCTGGGTAGTGCTTTTGAGTTTTGATTATGCAGGATTATAGGTGGGATGACCAGTACCAAGAGTGGCGCGTCAATGGAGCACCGAATATTGAGGATTACCAAGAGATGCTACATCAACAACAACAACAAACGGCGAGATTTGAGTCCCTCTTTGATAAAATCTCTTCAATGCTACAAGGTTACCAAGAGGCACACCAACAAGAGCATCGAAGAGGCGCTAGAGATAACCAAGAGATGCTTCATGAACATCAACAATGCTCGTCGAGAATCCAATCTACCTTGGATAATATCTCTTCAATGCTACAAGCTCATCTCGCGACGGACATCAAGCTCAAGCAATCAAAGCAGTTAATGACAGAAGACGCTCAAGAGCTGTTCGAAGAAGAAGATGATGATCCTATCCATGACTATTATGAGCTAGAAGAATCCTTGGCGGTGGTGGTTGATGAAGACAAAGAGCCAATCCATCTTGAAGTTGAAGCTGAAGAGGAGCACGAAGAAATCGAGGAGATATCCTCAATTGAGTTTTCGCCAAGTCAACCTATAGATCAAGCCAGAGACGAGCACGTGGGAATCGAAGACGTCAAGGATTTGGAAGTATACACACTCGATCCTGAGAGACCTCTTGATGAGCATCAGGTGGAGAAGATGGAGCTCATTGACCATGCCACGCCGTACTACCTCTTTCCTCCTCCAGAAGGAGAATTCAAGAAGAACTGGTCATCCAACCAGAACCGCGATCTATTGGAGCACTACCGGCTGCATCACCCTTCTGGAGTGCTACATGGCACTCAACTGCACACCTTGAAGAAGACGATTGACTTCAAGGAGCTTCTGAGTTGGGGTCCCTAACAGGTACCGTCCGGCTCAAGGACGTTAAAAGAGAGCGCTTCGTGGGAGGCAACCCACGGCTGGAGTCTGTTTTTAATTTTATGTCGAACTTAGTATTTTAGAGTCGGTTCAGGGGAGCCAAAAGTGTCAGTTTGTTTGATTTATTATTTTTCATGTAGAATTTGTGTGTCGTAGTGTCAGTCGCAAGTTGATTGAGGTCGTTACGATTTTTGTGGATTTAACTGTGATTTTCTGAAGTTTGCCGGATTTGCGAAAATATTTTCACCCGAGTAGTTCAAAATTTTCGGTGAATATTCAACCCCATTTTCGGCGAAATCGCCTTTTGGTTTTCACTGAACCTCCCTGTTTCATATTTTCGGTCCGAAATTTGTAATGTTTTCGGCGAAATTGAACTTGAAAACCAGGCAGTGATTTTAACGCTTATTTTCGGCGAAAACATATGGTTACTTCGGCAAAAAACACACTTGAAAAACCGGCAGTGCATTTGAACTAAAATTTTCGGCGAAAACACCCTCTTATTTTCGCCGAAAACTATTTTGAAAACCACCCAATTCTCCACTTAAAGAGAGTCAAAATATTTTCAAAATTCCCCTAACCGTCTTTGTTTGACTGTGTGGATCCGGGACACTTGTCCCGGTATCCTTTTGATCTTTTTGTTGTTTTTGTTTTTGTAGGAACTTGAGTAGCTACTCCGCTCCACTCCGGACTCTCCGTGCTCATCCGCTACACCGACCATCACCTTCCAGGTTCTTCGTATCTCTCTACTCTAGATTAGTTCTGTGAGGACACAGAACCGTTTAAGTGTGGGGTAGGATTCTAGGATTATGCATGATCTTGTTTGATTTTCTGTGATTCCGTGGTTCAATTTTAAAATTTCTCTTGCATAGAATTGCTCAATTCTTGACTTTTGATGTTAAATTGACTTCAATTTTGAACAATGACGTCTAGACTGTTCCACTTAAAACCTGTAACCAACGTGTCAAAACTGATATTAAATGAGTCTAGGTCAGAATAGATCACGAATCACTCTTGTAGTTGAAATTTGAATCAATTAAACAGTTCTGCTTGTTAATAACAAAGCTCGATAACACTGTTCTAAGATGATAAATGCTAGCTTCTTCCATATTTTTTCACTCCATATTTGATCACTTGTGATTGTGGCTTGAGATTAGACGGAAATCCAATTCGAAATCTTGTGTAAAAAGTTATAACTAGCTAGGATTAAGTGGATAAATTGTTAAATCAAGTGTTTGAGTGGTGAAATTCGAGTTGTGCAAATCAATGTAAAGTTCTTTAAAGTGCTGAAAAAAAGCTAGGCAAGCCCGACACCTAAGTGAAGTGTTCGGGTTGAGCACTAGCATAAGCACAAATACTGTGAGCTAGGCAGGTCCAACACCTAAGTGAAGTGTTTGGTATCGAGCACTAGTATGCAGTAAATCAATTGAAGGAAGAAATTGAACTTGAAATAAATCATTGTTTAAATCGGTCCTAGCTAGAACATGCAACGTACAGATCTAGAAACGGATGAAGTCGAGTCGATAGTCGCGTCACTTTTCCTACCTCCGCATCCACATAATGGCTAGAGCTTAAAGTCTTTTTGATTAGAATTGGTGTTATCGTAATCGGTTAATCATAATTAATTGTTTTGCCAAGAAACGAGCTTTATTGAAACCACTACTTGAAGTGTGCAGAAATTAGTGAGATTGAAAACTTATTTGGTTGATGTTCGTGCATGTGTAGGTCACTTTTTCTACGTGGAACAGTCTAAACCAAATTGTTAGAATTGAATCTCGGTTTAATCTCGTGTCATTTATGAATTTGAGTGTGTTCTAGTTCAGTTTGCTTGAGGACAAGCAAAAGCTTACGTGTGGGGTATTGATGACACTCGATTTGACGTGATTATCAGCCTCATTTAAGCGACATTTCCTTGCTTGAAATGTGGTTTTAGGGGTAAAATAGCGAATATTCACTCAACTACCCTATTTCCTACCGATTTGGTTACTTTGGCCCTTTTTGGGTCTATTTGATGGTTTTCTAGTGTTTTTGTGAAAGCACAGGTTTCTGCCGTCAAATACGTAGCCACGGACGTATTCAAGACCTCATGGAGTGAACCAGAATCGAACCAGAAATCAAACCGGATTCAGAACCGAAGATCCAACTGCCCAGCACAATATTTTCGCCGAAAATACTACACAGTTTTCGGCGAAAATACCTTCAGAAACTCACAGGCTGATTTACACTGAAGTTTTCGGTGAAAACTTCCTTAAGTTTTCGCCGAAAATCATAGAAGAAATCAAACAGGGGATTTTAACTAAAGTTTTCGGCGAAAATTACTTTATATTTTCGCCGAAAATATCTTCCAAATCCGGCGCTATATTGGAAACCCTAAGCGTACCTATTTAAAGAGAAGCAGCCGGCAGCCAAAGGGGGAGAGAAAAATCATTATTCATATTTTCACGAATCAGACTTTTGAGAGTCAGTCGACTCTAGGGTCGATAGATAGAGTTTAGAGAGTTCGAAGATCCGTGGAGAGATCGTGACGCCATCCTTCAACTCGGAGAACTCGGAGCTTAAAGTTGAAGTTCCAGGAGATTGAAGCTTCGTGGGAGTCGTCAGAATTAGGTTTTTCAGTTCTTATCTGTTCTTCCTCTGTATGATGATCTTCATTGTTGCCTTTGATTCTCTTGTTTCTGATATGAGTAACTGAACTTGTAGAGCTTAGATTAGATGAACCCTAAGTGACCCAGGGCTTTAAAGCGGTCACGGATCGGCGGTGATTAGATTCGAAATTCAATCAGTTCTTTTTCATGTTTGGTTTGTTCTTCATTGCTTATGTTTCTTGTCTGGATTGATCACCTAGATTAGATTCTGGTTAAGCTAAGGATAGAAGTGAACGCTCGCCTTACTTTAGAACATCGAATTGAACAATTAACCTTATAATTGGAGCGTGCCTTTCGTAGGAACCGGTTAGGGTTAATTCACTGCAAGAGTAACTCATTAATCATTAGTAATTGCACCAGTTAATTAAGTCGTTGCGAGAGGCTACCGTACCCGGGCGGCTAGTTAATCTTGGTAGTTAGAACGGATAGAGCGAACGTTCGCCGGTCTTAAACCTAAGGGTAAGGAGTTATGGTGGTGTATAGAATTATGGTGGTGTATAGAAACCGATTGAATTAGAATTGAAAATCGCTGATCTTGTGATTGCCGTTGCTCTGGTGATCTAAGGGGTATTCGAAATCTAAGTTCGTCTATCTTCTCGTTAGTCAACCTTTTACTTTTCTGTCTTTTATTTTCCTTTGTTCATTAGATTAGAAGTCGTGGAACTCACACCACGCACTAAGTGCTTAAACCTGAATAAATTGTCAGCCTCTTTGAGTAGTCAATTAGTAGAAACCCTGTGGAATACGATCTACCCTAGCTTCACAGCTTGGTAGTATTTGATACCGCTAAAACTGCAGCATCACTTTGTTCTGTAGAATATTTTGTAACATGTAATACACAATATTGAGTAGATTATCGTGAAACGCGTGTTAGTGTTTGTGGAGCATGTAACTCCCCCTTCGTTTCGTGTTCTTGGAAACTTCCATTTGAATCCTGTATAAATGAAGATATATGGTTTCATATCATTACGAGCTTGTTGTAAAAACTCTAAGTGTTACTTACTTGAGTTATGACAAAAATTAGTATCTTGTGGTATTTATGCATTGTAGTACCCATGTTAGTGTTCTTCTGCATTTGATTGTGTCTGATGGGTTGTGCGTTACAAATATCTTATAAATTATGGATCCTCAATGTTATGTGAAAGCAAAGCAAGTTACTATGCAGATGCAATCTTTGCATTCTACATTTTTCACATATTTTTAAAGTACTTAGAGCTCTCTGAATTTTTGGCTTTCTTGTGATTCATGTAATCACCGATTCACCTTTGTTGATATTTTCTACCAAAATCAGAATATGCGGACTGTGGTTCATAATTTTTTCTCTGACTTGTGGTTGTGTTGTTACTCTGATCCAAAGTAGTTGGCATCTACATCTTTTAAACTACTGAAAATATCACACATATATACAGTAATATGACAATCACAATGGTAGTCCTACCGAATACATATATTACGACATCATAACAATGAGAACATGACGATGTCCACAAGCTAAAAATCCATTGTTCATATGTTACCAACATATTATAGCTCTTAGACAATATAATAGAGAATTGGATATATCGCCAATCCATAAACTGCTAACAAAATATGAAAGACTAATTGGTGTGTTCTTTCTCTCTTCAAGTCGTACTTAACTTACCTGTTAGTTAGTGAGTATAAAACAACAAGTTATTTGCTTCAAGACCTTTCATCAGTTTCACAATTGGATTGTCCATTTAAAACTTGGACCTCATAGCTTGGATAACCTACAAAGGTTCCAAATGCAAGCAAGAGAATGAAGCAGTTACGTCAAGAAGTTGCAGACTAAATATGCGATGTTGATTGAATGACACTAAGCAAACAACACCACCTGCCAAAAATCATAAGTTGCATACATTATGTAGGGAAAATTTTGACTTCCTGCCATCATACGAACAACTCTAAACTTATTAAATTGGTTGTAGTTCCAAGTTCATATCAAATGAATCAAAATTCCAGCCACAAACATGAATTAGGGAATTGGAATTTTGTAGCACAATTTTAAAAAATATGTACCGTCAGTAACCAAACACGTAAAAATGTCCAGAAATAGCACAATCTGACTGGCAGACAGCGCTGCACCAGCCAGATGGCGCTGCGCCACCCAGCCAGCGCAGCGCCACCCAGCTGGCGCAGCGCTGTCTGCCAGTCAGAAAATGTTACCGTCATAGCACCGTTAGGGTTTCCTCAATCCCAGCCAGCTATGCGCTAGCTAGGAGGCGCAGCGCTGGCTGGGACTGAAAAACCCCTAAGTCGTCAATTTTTAGTATAAATACCCCCCTCTATGATGCAGTTTTGCACCACACACCTCCCTTGAAGCCCTAAACTTAGAATTTGTAGTAGGCAGCCGTAACCAAGCTTAGAATATGTCGTTCTTCAACTATGGCTCTAGGTCTCACAAGAGCAAGCGTAAGTGAACTTCGTTTGGGTGCTTTGTACTTATCTTATTTATGCATTTAACGAATTCGTCTTGTGTACTAAGTACTATTTTTCTGTAGTGACAGATACTGAGAGGGTAATGCACAAGTTGAAGAAGCCGGTGGAGGAGGACTTGTTCGTTTATGAGTCAAGTGTGGTGAACTGCTGGTGTGACTTAAGGGCGACTAGATCCGTTCGACCAAGTGATCTGGAACGCTATTTTGGCTGCCCTCGTGAGAGAGAGGTAAAAAAAAGGGTCTGAATTTAATTATTTGCATTTTCATAGTTCTCAAAACCCTCTACGTTTGCCTTATGATCTGTAGGAGAAGGGGTGTGGTTATTATGAAAAACTGGAGGTGCGGGAGGCCGTGGATGCTGCGATTAAGGAGAAGGACCAAATCATTCGGGCGAAGGACGAACAACTTGTTCGAGCGAATAGGGAGAAGGATGAAATCGTCGAGGAGAAGGACAACATTATTCGAGATCTGAGGGAAGAAATTTCATGGTTGCACGTTTCAATCAATAGGTTGCTGAGGGAAGGGCCTCCTCTCCACCACCCGGACATCGTCCTTACAATTGACATCCATGTTAGGCCTGTTGTTGTTGTTGTTGTTGTCGTTGTTGGCGTCATTATTGAAGTTAATAAAATGACTGGTCTGTAGTTGCAGTCACTTCTGAAGGATGGACTAATAAAAGTAACTTCACAGCACAACTTGAAACCAAACATTACATTGAAAATGAAACATGAAATTGACAACCAAACATTTCAAATACAGATTACCAAACACAGACTACCGAACACATCATACTAAACATTTAATAGTTCAATTAACCGTTCCTTGTAGGGTTTGGATTCCTACTGCTTCGCCTCGCACGTCGGCACGTCCTCCTATTGTGCCCTTCTTGCTGGCAGTAACTGCAGTGCGGCTCAATATCTTCAACCCAGTCCATCTCGTTGCGTATGCGAGAATTTCGTGGTCGCCCCATCTCCCTGACCCTTTCTGGGTCCGGCATCAACTTAGGCCCTCCATGAGGCTCCTAGTCCTCTTTCGAGCCGATAGGGAGGAAACTCCGTCCATATATATGGCGTACTGTTTCCAGCCTGTAATGGGCGTTGGCATAGTATAACGGATCTTGATTGGCGGCGTTACATGCGGCCACGGCATGTGAACAAGGCATCTTCCACTGTTGGAACTTCCCGCAGGAGCAATGACCGTCCCCCTCCTCGTAGTCCAAGCGAACTTCTTGCCTATTGTTTCCCTTCCCGTTGCTGCGATTTATCGCCGTCTGTATTTCGAATATCCCAACATCATAATCGAATTGCCTCACTGTGTGGGAAGTGGCCTTATTCACTCTTTTTTTCCAGGCGCTTAAGACACTTCTTCGTCCAGATTGCACCGGCCGCCTGTTCTTCTCGAACCCTCTTCCGTCGATCTTCGAAATATGTTTGCAGCCTGTAGAAAGTGGATTCCACCAAGGCTGCAACAGGGAGAGCCCGGATTGACTTGAATGCCCCATTCACGCTCTCCGCCATGTTTAATGTCAATTGGTTCCATCGTGCCCCGTCGTGCTGAGCGTCTACGGCTCTTGACCAATATAATTGATCTTCAAGCGCCCACTTTTGATTCACGGGGTCGTCCCTCGCGAATCTTGTTGCCCCCTTTGTGAACTTTCTCAAGGACCGTCGTTTAGCTTCAGGTAAGGGAGAATGGATTACAATGATATACGCTGAAATTGTTAAGTACTTGGTGGAGTGTCATGATACTTACCTAAATTCATAAGGCGGCTTTTCATTCTTGGGTTCTTGGCGGCTTTGTTGTAATTGCTTACATAGTGTCTGACGCACCACCGCCAATGCCATCCAAATTGGATTTTCTCCATTGCACTCACGATGCCCACATGTCGGTCGGATATGACACATACTCCACGTCTCTGTGTCACTCGCCGTTGTATGCAATCAAAGAACCATTCCCAAGTCGCGAGGCTTTCAACGTCCACAATTGCGAAAGCCACAGTGAAGATGTTTTTATTACCATCGAACGAACAAGCCATGAGTAGTGTGTGCTTGTATTTTCCTGTCATGAAGGTACCGTCGACGACGAGCACAGGAGGACAATGTTTGAAACCTTCGATGGACGGAGCGAAACTCCAAAACACACGGTCGAATTGGGTGATTGTATCTCCATCATCCGTTGTGATTTCTTTCGTGACGAATTCAACTTCCGTCCCATAGTTCCGATCTTGTATTGCCTTCATTAGGGTAGGTAACTCGTTGTATGATTCCTCCCAATTACCATATATGCGTTCCATGGCGCGCTGTTTGCCGTTCCATGCCTTCTTCTACGAAATTTGTCGGGCGTACATAGTATGTATCTCTGTCTGAAGAAGTTTGATCCGAATATGGGGGCGTGCTTGGACAAAGGGCGTGACTGCATCAGCTATGACATTGACGTCCAGGTGGGTCGGACTGATGTTGTTCTGACTGCCCAAACACGTATGGGCCGGATTGAATTGTTTTACTGTCCACACATCGCTCTCATCTGTAGTGAGCCTTATCCTCCACGTGCATCCATTGCGTTGATATCCATGACATCGTTGCTCCAGCAACCATTTGCTAGATCGTGTCGTGCATAACATGCGGTTATTCTTGAGTGCATATTGCTTCAGACTAGTTTGAGCCACAAGTTTGCTTTTGAATTGTTGCCCAACCCCAAACCCTGCCCGTCAATGTGCCACCGTGGAACGTTATGAACCCCGTACTCATTGTTGCTTGTAGTCATCAGGTCACTGATATCTTCTGGTAAATGTGTGAAATGGCTTGGGGGGTGTATTCTCTCGGTGGTTGTGCATTCACAAAGGGTTGCGTTTCAATGTCTGGCTCAGATACATTTGCTGCGTCCTGCTCAGAGTTGACGTCGCTTTCTGATGAGTCTCCTTCGATCTCATTTCCCAAGTGCGCTACCGTACTTTCTTGCCTGCTATCGCCACGAAATTGTCCCGGCTGTGTTTGATTGCTCTGACTGCTTTCACCACTATAACAGGCACTCGCTCCACTGCCCATGAATATAGATTCTCCATGGACCGGCGTCCCACGTTGGTCGAACTCAAAGTATAGCTCTGCCACTCGGTAGTCCGACTGGGTTGCCATGAAGTTGTAGATAACCTCCAACCCAGTAACGTCATTAAGAATGAGTGGGTAGTGTGCCACAATTTGGTCATTCGCAAAGACTGGACATCGATACATGACAGTCCTCAAAACCGCCGAACATCCTACCCCCATCTTTCGCAAGAAAACTGGACATGCCTGTTGTAGTGAAGGTTGCCTCGTCATTTTGAGGCGACATAATTTTTCCCCCACTGTAGCACACCCCACCGTGTTGTCCGTGGACTATTTCACCATCCCATCGGAGCCAAAACGCGAAATTCATGTCCGTTGAATATTCAGCTTGGAAGAGTTGAGGAATGTGATTGTGGACTCACGCCTCAATATAATGTGTGTGAATTAGTGGTTACAACAATTATACCTATCTAAATGTTAGCTGTTGACTTAATGAGGAGCTCCATCTTTTATCACGTGTATTGTCAAATCAGAGCTTGCATCAATTATACCTATCTAAGTGGTAGCTGTTGACTTAATGAGGAGCTCCATCTTTTATCACGTGTATTGTCAAAGCATAGGTTGCAAAAATTATGTGAACAGATGCAGTCTTTCACAAATGTGTTCTCAATTTTAGGTTGCATTTCTAGGGTGTTCTGAACTCATAACATACAATGAAATATACAGTTAAATACCATGAAACAAACGTGCACTGTTTAATACGAAATACAATGACAGAAACAAACACAATCATCACTACTCACGACCCCTCCCATCACGACCCCTCCCATCTCGGCCCTACGCCGACCCTGCCCCCTCCAATGTGCCCCCAGCTCATGGCCTCCAGTACCGCACATCCTCTATGCAGGCTCTCGCCTCAGTCCATATCGATGCTGCCCGTCGCCGGCTGGAGCTTCATCCTCATCCCACGCTGCTTCATATGTCACTACGGGTGGTGTGACGTACTGAGACCCAGATGGAGCTGCGTGAGATGCGGATGGAGCCCACTGAGACCCAGATGGAGCTGCGTAAGATGCTGATGGAGCCCACTGAGACCCAGATGGAGCAGTGTAAGGCTGTGTAGGAGTGCTATATGGCTGGGTCGGACATGAAGGATGCGTGTAATCCTGATGCTGTGTGTCATCCTCCGGCTGAGTGTAGTCCTGACTCCCCATGTAATCGAAAGTCGCGTCACCTGTAGTGTCGAAAGGATAGTGCTCGGAGTATCGAGCTTGCTGTTGTTGTTGATCCCACTGCGGTAATGCCGGATCCCACAACCGGGGGACAGGGGGCACATCTACATGCTGTCGGACTCTACGTGTAGAAGGAATCCTGGCAGCTGGCGGGTCAGGTACTGGGTACTCAGCATGTCGTGGATGGGTGGCCTACCGGGGTGCCCTCCTAGACTCAGCCGTCCTATGGATCCCGCCTGAAGCATGCATCATTGACCTCAATGTAGCATGCATCTCCTGCTGCTCCTGAGGCGTGATATGTGACTGACCAGTAGTCACGTATAGCCTCTCCATGCCATCAAGCTACAACACATAATAAGAATGGTTAAACATGTAATTAGAATTAGTTGTAATAATTATGACGAAGCCTACGTACCAAAGACTGGTCCACGGCTCCTCGGCGAGAAACTGTACGTCTAGTGACTCCATGATACCACTGGTTGATCTCGTCGTGGAAGTGATAGGACTCTCTCTCCTCGCTCTGCAGCCACGGGCATGAGGCGATGTGGTCAAGACGAGTGGACCAAAGGTCCCGATATCCAGCAAATCTAGCTACCACATCACTACGATGCCATCCACGCTGTGTCAGCTCCAGGTTACTGATGACCTCACCTACTGGCTGATCGTACGTAGGGACAGGCTGGTCCATCCCAAACTGACGCAGCACTCTATCAGGTCTATGCCACATAGCGCTGAACAAGCAGATGAGAGGTGCGACGACGCGATGGTTGGGGAAAGTCCCTGGACTGTAATGCTCACGGTCCGCCGAGTACGGACACCACTATATGAAACAAATGTGACAATTAGACAACTATGAAACCTAAACTATAAGGGAAAATGACATTGCCTTTATAAGAATACAATACCACGAATGGAGTCCCATCGTCAAACAGCTGGCGGTACCCCCCAACAAGGATGTATCTGGTCTTCGCGTGATACCATTCGAACCAGCTAAAAAAATGCAGAATGAACCACGTCATTCATACAACTTGATCAGATGGAATAAACTATGAAAATGGAAGAAAAAGTCGAAGCCCGAACCTAGTCATACGTGGAATGGGGGAGTGCGTCGGTGCAATCTGTCGACTCTTGTGGACTCGACGAGCAATGGACGTAAATCTCTCCAGGGCCCACGCCTGAACCAGTGCCATCCAACCTCCAATGTCACCTACGTGGTCGCGGGACGGGTTGCTCTCTATGCGGAAAGCACACCGGCCAAGCTCCCTATATAGCCATGAAAGTGCGGCAGCCCCCCAAGCATAGTCGCCTACCTGGCTCATGTCCTCGAGCAGTGGAAGGAAGAAGAGTGAGGCGTGTGATCCTGACCGATCAGCAAAGATGCAGCTGCCGAAGAAGTCCAGAATGTATGCTCGACAGTGCTGCTCGATAGTCTCCTGATCGGCGTCATCCCTGATGGTGCCAAAGTGGTTACGCAACCACGTCATCTTCACTCTACCAGCAGAAAGGTCAGCGGTAGATGGTTTCTTCCCAAGAAGGCGCTCAACGTAAATCTGCAGATCAGAATCCACAGTCGGAATGCGCCTCTGCGACTCCACAAGCACACCATCGATGCTCAGACCAGTGAGAAAGTGCACGTCCTCGAGTGTTATGGTTGCCTCACCGTGGTACAAGTGAAAAGTGCTCGTCTCGGGACGCCATCTCTCGACCAATGCGGTGATCAGCTCAGAATCAGGGGTAAAATCCAGGCAGGCACGCAACTGATCTAGACCTATGGGGGCAAGGTATGTCTCGAACCTAGGATCGTACTTCGCGATCTTCTTAGAGAAGCGACAATTAAGCGTCATATGTGGGTCCTAATAGTTGGGGGAAGAAGATGTAACATAATTAATAACTAGTACTCAATTTCTGAGTGCACCCTAGACACTTAAATGTAATTAACATTCAAATATAATTAAACATTCAAATATAATTAACGATCAAATATAAATAACTTTAAAATATAACTAACATTTACATATAACAAACAGTTATATATAACTAACATTTCAAATATAAGTAACATTTGAATAATTACTATATACTAACATTCAAACATAAATACTATGTAAATTTAAATAACAAATAAATATAAATAACATTAAATTATAACTAACATTTCAAATGTACTAACCTGAGCTTCGAAAATTCCCGACGCTCGATGTCGGTCAGTATCACCCCATAAAATCGAAGGGTCCTCGGGACTACCACTTCGAACCCCAACCGGCACCTCTCCAAACATGTAATCCATCTACAATTTAATATCCACAACCAATGTTAAGTACATATAAATTGGTAAAACATAATTCATTTGGATATAACTTATATCATTATACCTTTTCAGGGAGGGTTTAGGCTTTCTTCAAACGAAATTTCCTCGACGGCCAATTGCTACGAACCTACAAATAAAAAACGTCATTAGCGTACAATAATCCTAACTAGAAACTTATGACGAACAGAAACTATCATAAAAAATACCTTAGAGACAATTGTATTTGAGAGAGTATGAGAGGAGGTGTGAAGATGGTATGGGGGGAGGGGGTATTTATACAAAAAAAAAAACGGTAATATTGATCCCAGGTAGCGCTGCGCCACCCAGCCAGCGCAGCGCTGCCTGGGATCAATACTACCGTTAGTTAACAGATAGTTTGTAACGGCTAGTGTGCCACATGGCGCAGCGCTGCAACGGAAACAATCTGACTGTGCAGCCAGCGCTGCGCTGGCTGGGTGGCGCAGCGCCATCTGGCTGGCGCAGCGTTGGCTGCCAATCAGATTGTGCTATTTCTGGACATTTTTACGTGTTTGGCTACTGACGGTACATATTTTTTAAAATTGTGCTACAAAATTCCAATTCCCCATGAATTACTATAATAATTTCCATACCAAAGCATCTACAAGATGAAATAACTATACATAATCATGATTAAGAAGTCGCATCCTCAATATGTCACTGCTACTACCTACTTTGTGTAAAACTTGATAATCCCCCTACTAGTAGATTTATTATTATTGCCCATGTTTTTTAACTCTGAATTCGAAATTAGATATGATAAATATATTCTTAGACCTAATCTTTGTAACATCCAACCTCATTATGAATACTAATTGTATTACTTCGATATGGGCTGAGTCTGGGTGATGCGAGTTGGAGGTTAATAGAGTAGAGGAAGGGTTGACCGGAGACCTTCTTATTTTGTGCAAAATAGAGACTTAATCTTCCTTGTCCCCAACTGCAAAAATTGAACAAGGAGAAGGTCATGAATCATTGGATATAATGAGCAGAAATATGAAGGAAGAAGATGATTATCATTGAGTTAGTACTCGATGAGGTTGGTCATTCGTGGGCTTCAGACCTTAGACTTGACAAGAGCTGTCTATGAGTGCCGTTGAAGATGTAAGATGGATGCAGCGAGAAGGGAGAAAAAATTATTCGTGAAAGAGGGGAACGAAGATTGGTGAACGTGTAGTTGAGAAGGGAAGTAATGATAAGTGGAGTGATAAATGAAGCGGGGCCATAAAAAACCTCAGCGTAATTCAAAAGGTTTTGGGGGGCCAGAAATTTTACAAATATGGGATATGGAAGAAATTTGGCCCAAGAAGTATCTCATAATACAAAACTGTAACTCATTATTGGACAAACAAAAAATGGATTCAAAAATTTCGTGCTTTGTCAAAACTCAGATTCAGTTACGCCAGAACAAGCGACCCTAATTGTGGTTTCCTACTCGGAGCAATATATGCTTGTTAAGATTGGCAGGGTTTTTCTGTTCTATCTCAATTCTGTGTGTGGGTTAAATGATGAATTTGACTAAAGAAGGATGTATGGTGTGACTTCTCAGTTTATTTCTGGTCTTTTTCTCTCGATGGGATTCATGAGAATATTTTAACGGTGTTACCTCATTGTTAGTCACTCTAGTAGTATGACGGGGGTTAATTTTATTGGATAAATGATATATAGCAAATTTATTTATCATTAGTTTCAAGTTCTCTATTTACGTGGCATAATAACCGAGAAGGAAATGTCATTGTAAGAAGGTTGTATAGATGTTTGATTAAAACTTGAGTGGTTGAGTATTTTTTTCATGCATGGAGTTGAGTTGAATGCTCATGGGATTTTTTTTTATCAATATGGAGTTTTGTTAACACTAATAATGTTCAAAATTCTCTCATAAAACATTTTAAATCCAATAACTTTTGGATGGACTAAGATGGTAAGATGATCTTATTTATAAGGCTTGCTATTACTAGCTTGTCTACTTGTGATGATTTCTTGAGAGTTAATTTGCTATACAAAGGTTAGTCTACTCGTGTTGGGTTGGGATATCGAAGGAGTATTTAGAGGGTTGTTATTACTAGCTTGTTGTAAGAGAGGTATCATAGGAATGTTGGGAGTCCTGGTAGAAGGCGATGAAGCTGAAGAGGAAAATCTCGTCTACTAATGTTTTTTTTATAATTGTTTTCATATTCATTTAAGTCAATTTTGTAATCATTGTTGTGTCTTTATTTATAAGTTGCATCTTTGTACTTTGGTTTATAAATTAAGTTATCCATAACAAAACATGATGACAAGAATCAAATGATTGAAATACTTTCTAAAAATAGAAAATCCCTCATTAGACGACATTTTTTGTGATTTATTTGTCCGATTGGCATGGTTTTGAGTGACTTTCGTACCCCCTTGAGGCCGTTTTATGTGTTTTACATGTTTTTGTTCATTTCAGGTGATCCATGGCAATTAGGGACGAAACATGAGCTAAACGGGAGGCTGAACGAATAAGCATGGATCTGGAACTGAAGTAATACACGACGTGTATTGTAAAACACGTCGTGTACTGATGAAACACATCGTGTACTCAATTAACGTCGTGTATTGTGTACACAGCCGTGTACCTTCTCCTGGCGGGTTTTTAATCATTTTCCTACTTGGGAAAAGAAACACAATTCGGACTTCATTCTACAATCAAATTCCGACGAACCAGACAATCTCGGGGGAGAACTTGGAGCTTTGAAGTGACGATTGAGCGAGAAGAAGCGAGGATTTTTTTCGGGAGTTTCATTGAGTCATCAGGATTAGGTTATCTCGGAGTAAGATGTCTTCTTCTTCGGTTCTCTTCTCTGTTGTATCTTTGATTTCTACCGTTGCCATGAGTAGCTAAACTTCTTAGGGTTGTTTAGATTAGATGAAGCATTAGTGATGATTCTTCCGTTGCCATGAGTAGCTAAACTTCTTAGGGTTGTTTAGATTAGATGAAGCATTAGTGATGATTTTGTATGGATGATGTTGGGGTTTTAACCCATTTTTGTTAATCGATGTTTATTCAGACTTAGATTTGATTTCTCATAAACCCTAATTTGAAGCTCTATGAATCCGCTTATTGACCATATCGCATGGTTATGTTTCATCTTTGATTTCACGGGTCTGACCATGAACGTGAATCATTCTAGAGTTTAGGAGGTTGTTAGGTTCTACCAATAGTTTGACCATAGGATTGGAAGACCTAATCTCTTTTCATGATCGTATGACATTTCATTGTTCTTCGTTCGTTCTTGATAATTTGCAAGTTAGCTTGACCCATATGAGCTTTTAGGTTTGATAGAATATAATCTCTACGACCTTACCACGGAGTAGAGATTAACCAAGGAAGTGTCGAGTCATCGACGCTTGATAAACTGAGATTGCATAACATTATCCATCTTAACCGAACTAGTGTGGATTCGAGTCTAAACAACTGCCTTAATCTATCTTCGAAACCCCAATTTGTTTACTTGTTTGAATTGTATTCTTCTGAACCAAAGAATCCTGAAATGGAAAGCTTTTCCTTTCTTTCGATTTATAGAAACTCAACTCTTCCTTAATTGTGTCTAACGATACTAATTAGCTGCCAAGCAAATCTTCCAAGCTGGCATTTCTCTTGTGATTTGATTAATTGCAGATCACAATCATTGAATTGAGAGCAAAAAAAAGAGAAAGAGAAGCGTGGCCATCGTACTTAAACAAGTCCTAAGAAAGATTGAAAGTCTCGCACTTGTTAATCACAAAGCAGCAGTAGCAAAAGTAAACCAAGCAACCATAGCAGGGAGCTTTGTTCGCTGGGTTTACTGTGAGTTGGAAATTGTTAACTTTGGGTTCCTTGAACTCTTTTGTAACTGTGTGCGTGTGTGTGGATTAATAATAGTGACTATCTCGAAGGGAAACCTTCGAGCGTGAACGTACATCTCAGCTCTAAGTCTGGTGGAACCACCTTAAATCAGTGTGTCTTATTTCTTGCGTTCATCTTCTTCTTCCTCTGTCTCAAGAGGAAATAATCGCGCCTCTGTGAAAGCTTCTGCTGTTAAGAATTGGCAGAGGAGCTGTTTGGGCCTTCATACTTGAGCCCATTCACTTCAGCCCATCCTTGAGTTCTTTATGTGCTTCACTTACACCAAACCGAATCATCGTTCAATACTCACTGTGTAAGAGTGCCCTAAACTTCGAAAAGAACAAGAGATCGACGAACGAACTCTGATTGAGGGGAAATCGGAGTCAACACATTCTTAGTTAATTAATTCACACCCTTTTCAACGAACCAAACGACAAAAACCTCGAATAGCTTTTACACACATTCGTTGAGTAATAGAAGAAGAGAGACTCAAGGGAAAAACGATCTCTTTGGAGCGATCCATTGAGTAAAACTTTGGTGTGCGTATTTTTGCACCAAAAATCTTCATAATTTGTAAGGGGTGTCGATCATGCATATTGGTCCGATAGTAAATTTATTATAGTTAAACTATGATTTAGTCAAGTCATATATCAAGTTCAAAAAATTCTACATTATGAGATTCGGTGTAGATGAGTTCGTGTTTAAATTTGGTGATAATCAAGTTGGGTTATTTTGTATAAAATTATAAATTCATTTTGAAATGTTTAGAATAACTATACTTGATTCTCTGTAAAATTAGTGTCTTTAGGTTTAAATAGAGTGATGTTCACTCTATTATAATTATATGAGTTTAGATGACATCCTAGGCAAATTCCACATCGGCGGGAGAAATCCATGGTCCATAGGGAATAATTCAACCTTAATTGACATGATGCATTTTGGGGTGTAGTGGTGGAGGTTTGATCTTGAGAGGAGGAGGTCATGGGTAGTGGCGGAGCCAGAATTTTCGTGAAGGGGGTGCACATATAATTTTTTTTTATCTAACTTTATTTACCTTACAATTTGAGATAAACAGTAACTAATAGTTCACATAGCAACTCAACTAAAATGTTATGTAAAATTGACTGCATAATGTTAACAAAATCTCCACAATCTCAACTAAAATGTGAGATTCTAAATGCACGGATTTGAGACTTTTGGGGAACTACAATACATGAATTTGTGACAGAAAAATGACAAAATAACAACGCATTAACTAGAATACATGTATTCTCTAGAATCACCCATCTATGCTCCAAATCACAAATACTAAACATCCTCTAAAGGATATTAGAGACGGTGAGTGAGATATGAAATCGATGTCTGGCATTTGGAATTCTAACAAAGTTAGTTTTTAATTAGATGTTTTAAAATTAGGTTAACTAGAAAGATTAAGAGAAAATAGCATGTTTGCCCACTCTACTTTGCCAACTTAACAAATAACCTCTATACTATAAATCAATCTTTTAATCCCTCTTACTTTGGCCACTTTGCATTTTGGTTCCTTCCATTCCAATTGTCGTCTTCAAGTCGACGTTAATTGGTAAACATTCAGTACACCACATTGGCTACAATAGCCATGTATTAGCTTACTAAGCATCTTTTAATTGAGAATATAAGTATATATAATTACATAGGATGAAATCGACGAATAAAACATGTATTTTAAAACCCTTCGTCATACTCTTCGCAATACCTCCCTAGCCAACTCTTAGTCTCCTACCTCCAATATCTCTCTTTGTCAAAGTGCAGACGTCTCCAAATTTAACGTTAAGAAGATGATAGTTGGAATGGAAGGACCCAAAATGTAAAGTGGCCAAGGTAGGAAGGGTAAAAGAGCGATTTATAGTATAGGGGGCTATTTGTTAAGTTGACAAAGTAAAAAGGCCAAAATGCTATTTTCCCAAAGATTAATCATGATTTAACCAAACATACTTCTCAAATTTCCAAGGGGGTGCAGCAACACCCCCTTTCTAATGAATGGCTCCGCCAATGGTCATGGGTTCAATTCTCACCAACACCCAAAACATATACGTGAGGGCTAGACCCAAAGCGAACAATATCTTGTCAGAAAAGGTTGAGATGTTACAATTGGTATAAGAGCTTTTCTGTGTCCCTCTTGAAGGATGTTGGGGCAAACTCAACGAGGACGTAGGACATTGAGTCCTTAAGGGGGGTGTATGTGACATCCTAGGAAAATCCCACATCGGTAACGTATGAGAGAGATCCATGGTCCATAGGGAATAATTCAACTTTAATTGACATAACGAGTTTTGGGTGTAGTGGTGGGGGATTTGATTTTGAGATGAGGAGGTCATGGGTTCGAATCCCACCAACACTCAAAAACAAATTCGTGAGGGCTGGACTCAAAGCAGACAATATCTCTATGATGAAAGGATATACATGTGAAAAAAAAATAACATTAGAAAAAAGTAGTAATAGATAATAAAATATCTTATTCTTTTAGTTGTGGTAATCGGGTAAAGTCGAACCTGAATATATTGGACCTAAGTTAGTAATTTATTATTATATATCAAATTATTATTATTTTTAAACATTAATTATTTTTTAATATGATAAATAATGACTAATTTTTATTTAATCTTAATAAACTTTACATTTAATAAATATGATAAATAAATAAAAATAGATCATTTGAAAATTCTTCATCCACAATATAAAAAACAATTAAATTTTTTCTTAAATTTTACTACAAAAAAAAAAAAGGGAAATGTGCATCATGAATCTTAGGTAATATTTAATGTTAATAATATATTTTTCAATTGATTATAACGAGCTCTATGACTATAATCACATGTAAGATACACACTATATCAAAATATTTTGATCAATATACTAAGAGGTGGGTTAGAAATCTTTGAATACTTTGGATATAATTATGTACAAAAATAAGCGAGTCAATAGCTCCAAGGGACTCGAGGCTATGAGGTCACACATTAATTAGGTCAAATGTGTTAAATATAAAGTGGATTTATCACATCTTGGGCTATGTAGATTACTATATGTCATTCAATTTTTATTTTATCAATAAACAATTGAGAGATTAGGTTGGAATGAGAAGTCGAATTTTTACAATCCTAATTGTTTTATATAAAGAATTGTTTCTCCTAATTCAAACCTAATATCGTATATAGTTAATAATTTAATTTTTTTTAGTCATTCATAATTAATCTTCAGAAAATTATTTTCTTACATTTATTAGTATATAAGATTTACGAGGGAATTATGTTGACATCATCATAAAATTTATTTTTAAATGAACTATAATAAGAGTTTTTTTAGAAACTATAATAAGTTATTGTAATCTATAATTCTTAAAGTTTATTTTTAATATTTTATTTTACAGTTAACTTATTTAAACTTTAAATTAATCATATAAATAAATCAAACTACATCAATAATATTATTGTTTCATAAGTCATATTCTTATTAGTGTTATTTAGATTAAGACAAGACACGTAAAAAAATTAAATTACATACGTTTGACCAACCGGTCGGGAAAAAAAAACTTGTGAGTAAATAAGACTGAAATCATGAAACAATATAAAAAAGAGATACAAAACAAGATACCAAGGTTTTCAGAACCGGACCGGGAGATCGAGCCGGCAAGGTCAAGGGTTCAGGGTTTAATGGTTTAACCGGGGTTAGACCGTTTGCATATCGGGGTCGAACCGTTTTAATTATTAAATAAATAAATAAATATAGTTAAGCCGGACCGGACAAATTTTTAATTAAGCCGGATCAAACCGGAGTTACAGAGAGTTTAATTTATACTATTAATTCAAAAAATTAAAATTCAAAATACTCATTCTTGAAACATTCATAGTCATTCATAAAATTTGTCCATATGTTTGAACTGTTGAAAACAAACAGTAATTCACTAAGTGAATATCGAAGGAAACCAACACAAACAGAGTAACAAACTTGAATTTGTCAAGCACTGTTACTGTTACTAAAATGCAGCTTAAAGAACTGTTCCGCTCCTGTCGCCTGGAACAATGAGGGAGCCGACCCGGACGCCTGAGTGATCCCGAATCGCCTCGCAATAATAAAGTGGGGGTAGTAATCAGAACAGAGGATAAGGAATGAAATGGATGATGATGTAGCGGAGTGTACCTAGGGATTGCTCCCAGAATTTGGTCGTGCCGTCAGTCTGTCCAATCCTTCTGTATTTATAGCCTGGCAGGTCTGCCAAGACCGTTGGGCAATGGTACGGCGCCCAGCAAATCTCGCCACGTGTCACCGAATCCTAACCGTCGCTTGGTGAAGACGAAACCTTCAGGATTGCTCCACGTGTCCTTCTAGGGTTTCCCAAATGGTAAGCGCATAACATCGCCTCGGGGCCCTTCCTGGGCCACGACTGGGCCCACTCAGAGCGACCTTCAAGGCACCTAGCTGGTCAACCTTCGCTTGTCATGCTGACTGCTTCCTGGGCCATATCTGGGCCTGCTTTTCAGGTCTTTTAGACAGTCGCCTGGTCAATCCTCGTCAGAGGCGTTGACCTTCCTTTCTGGGTGTATCACATCGCCTACTGGGCCGACCCGACTCAGGGTGGCCCATCATGAGACCCCTAGTCCGCTTGTGTGCTTGTCGCCAAGCATACTGGCGGACTATTCTTTTTCGTCGCCTGCTGCACTCCTCGAGGAACCCTACCTTCGCCATAGCTGAGGGGCGGTCTAGTCTTTTCCTTTCATACTAGCCCCCTAACTCGATCATTGCCTACGAGATAGCCCCCTCTTTTTATATTCCTTTTTATGGGTCGTGTTGCCCAATCACCACCTCTCACGGCTTGCGTTTCCGAGACGCTTCCCTCTTCCCAATGCCAATAGCTCCATCCGTCTTTTCAACTGCCGCGACGTTTCCGTTCCCGATGTAAGCCACTCAAACGTCTCCGCCTTTCCCTTATAAAAACGCTCCGCTCCCATCAGTCTTTCTCTTCTTTCTCTGTCACTTTGCTCCTTCACCTGCCCCTTGCTTTCTTCCTCAACCGTCCGTGTCTTTCCTTCGCCTTTCCTACTCTGTCCGATCTCTCTTCTTTCTCCAGATGTCCGACGATCTTGACTACCTTCTCAGCTGTCCTGGTATGTCTCTGTTCTCTGCTTGAATTTTTTCTTCGTTTTTGCCTTTTTTACCTTCGCCGACTGCCCTTTCTGTTATCTAGCTTTTTTCTCCCTATAAAACCCCTTGTATACTAAGGCTCCGATGGCCTCGTCATCAACCGATTCAGAGAGAACTTCCTCCGACGCTTCTCAAAACTCTCCCGACCCTTCTGAACCCCAAGAATGGGGAATGCACCAGCTTGGATTCGTTCCCGGATTCCGCCTTTGGTCTGTGGACATGACATCCCCCATCTCTGACCAAGGCTATACTGTCCGAGCTTGGAGGGACATGTGGTTCGACGGCCTTGGCCGTGATCGCTACATCATCGGGCCAGACTATTTTCCCTATCTCTCTGCCACCACTATATGCTCCTTTCTCCCAAAACTTTCTCTTCCGACCTGTTGGGACTACGCTGCTCCCTCATTCCTGTCGACGATTGGGAATTGTCCCGGAGGCTGGCATGGTGTGTGGTCAGAGAGCTTTACCAACGGTCTGCGCCTTCCCCCTTCTCCATTTGTTGTATCCTTACTCCAGAACCTCAAAGCGTCGCTTGGCTCCTATACCGCGACCTCATGGTCCGTTGTAGCCAGTTTTGAGATATCTTGCCAACGCGAGAAAATTACTCCTACCCTTCGTCTTTTTTCCCTTTTGTATAGTGCCAAAAATAATACCAACGGCCTTAGTTTTGTAAAGCGAGGTCCGTATAGGGATGTGGGGATGCGAGGAACAGTTAAACCGCATCCTACATGGTATCATGCCTTTTTTTATTTTAAACCCTCGCCTGAAGACACCTGGACGACGGCCCTTCCGCCTTGCTGGTCGCGAGGCGACGCCAATAACTTCCCCGTGGTCACTCAGCCACGGAGGTCGAACAACATCTTTTATCATTTATCAACAGGGAGAGCTTCAATCTGAACGACCCCCTCACCCTAAAACAAGTCCTGGCGAAGCTGCCTGGAGGTAGATGGGACTATCTTCCCCTACTTTTAAATTTATCCCTGCTTTCTATTATCTCCTATCGCGTTCCTTTTTGCCTTCCTGTTTCTGACCCTTCTTTACTCCCTTGTGCAGGGATGACAGATATCTCTAACGTGCTGATCAGCACGTCAGCCCGTGGGTCAATCACCACGACTCAACCGCAGCACGCGCCGCCACCGGAAGTTGAGCTGCCACCTCCTTCGCCTCATGGGAAGGGCAAGAAACGGGGGGCGCGCCGCTCTCGCGAGAAAAAGTCGTCGCCTGCGGCAGTGCCAACCAAGCGACGCAAGTCTTCTTCCGTCGGTGCATCAGATCCAATCATTGCGTGGAAGACGATCGGGCCGAGACAGCGGATCCCCCCGCCAATTACCACCGTCGCCGACCCAGAATTGCCTCCTGTCACGGAGCATCTCGACGCGTCAATGCCCGAGCCCCCTCCTCGACGCCCCGGGAAGGAAAGCCAAGCTCCTGTAGAGCGAGAATTCATTTCCTTCATCCAGGACGACTCACCTTTGTCGCCTCATAACGATGAAGAGAGTCGTCGTGCCTTATCCCATCGCGTCCTGACAGACTTCCTGGCGCCCGAGTACGAGAAACCAGAAGGCTACTTTCCCATAGTCTATCCCCAGCGATCACAACTTTCAGCTGACGTGGCCCGGGATATCGCAGAGGAGCTGACCTCCAGAGTGCTGAAGGGTCTGGATGATGTGAAGGTTGGTGACTTTCATCCGGCGATGGGGAACGTTTATGTGAAGCATCACGAGGTTCTTTCTTAATCGGCTCTCCTCTTTCTTTTATTTCTTGTTTTTGAGTTTCGAAGTTTCAATCGACCGTCCTCTTCCAACATGTATGGCCTCTTATTATATGTTCAGATGTTACTGGCGCTAAGCATTGCGGACAAGTCGCGCGACTTGTTGATGCGCAAGGCTCGTGAGCTTCGCGACGATCACGCAGTTCTTCAGCGCCTCCTGGACAACGAAGAGGTAAGCAAAACACTTCACTAGTGATGATGATGATGCTTCGTTTCGTCCCTGTCTTTGTTGTGTGTTTTTTTTTACCATTTTTGTTTTATTTCTTTCAGTCTGATCATCAAGCTACCAGGAACGAGCTTAGTCGCCTGACTGAGGCTCACTCTCAGCTTGAGCAGAAACTAAGCGAGGC
The DNA here is from genome assembly GCA_034768395.1 of Linum lewisii. NCBI lineage: Eukaryota > Viridiplantae > Streptophyta > Magnoliopsida > Malpighiales > Linaceae > Linum > Linum lewisii. The sequence goes on from CM068299.1 coordinate 11,743,249, forward strand.
CTCCTCTTCCGTGGAGCGCCTGACTCAAGATTTGTCGACCCGTCGGGCCTCTATTACTAGCCTAGAGAGGAGCCTGTCTGAGGCAAAAGAAGCTGCCTCCTCGTCCGCCAAGAAGCTCCAGGATCAAGATGTCCTTCAGAAGCAGATTCGAACTCTGACAAAGGAGAGAGACGCTGCTCTTGCAACGCAGAAGCAAGCGACTGAGGAGAGGGATAAGGCGAAGAAGCTGGCTGAAACAATGACAGCGGAGAGGGATCGCTCGTTGAAAATCAAGGAGGAGACCGAGGCACTCAGTGCTCGGCAGTATATGACTGCTGTGTCGCTGATCCGAAGATCCATCCCTGTGATCATGACCGCCATTCGTCAGAAATTCGTCGCCGTTGTTGGGCCCTCCCCTCCTTTTGTTCGACGCGAATTTCTCACGGCGTCCTTCAGGGCTGTGAATCGCTTGCTGAATGGTGTGCCCGATCCCAATACCGATGTCGACCCTGAGTACATCAGCGTGATGAAGGAAGTTCAGGCGGCGGATCAGGAGTATATAGCAGCTGAGAAGGCCAGAAGGGCTCGTGCCAAAGCTGAGGCAGCCGCGAAGGCGAAGGCAGATGGTGGCAGAGGGGAAAAAGCGTTTGAAAAGAGCCTGTCATCCTCCCAAGGCGATCGTGGGCAAAGCTCGGGGCAAGGGAAGAAATGATGACTTTTCTTTCTCTTTTTTTTTGTTGTTTTGTTTTTTTTTTGTTTTGTATTTATAAGACAAGCTGCCCGTGAACTGGGTAAGCGCCTTTTATTTCGCCCTGATCTTATAAAGTAAGCTCGTAAGCGATTGTTTTGAAAGCCGTAGCGCGATTGTTTGCAGCCGTCATGGGCGGCACCTTAGTTTTTGCCTTAGCGATTGGTGATTGCTAATGAGCGATGTTTTGCCTTCCTATAATGTCATTTAGGCGATGTCGTTACCTTTAAGCCTTAGCGAAATTTGAAAACTTAGGCCTCGTAGGCGAGATGAGTCCATGTCGTACGGGAATTTTGTGGCGATTAAGCGACTTCTTAACTCATAAGTTTTAGGTGATATCAATGGCGATGGTGAGATATAAATGATAAAACAAGTCATCCAGCGATATAGCTATCGGACGCTTTTCTTTCATTAATTAGGGAAATGAAAAACCATACATGCTTCTAGGCGACTACTCATGGTACTTGCGGAGGTGCATCGCATTCCAGGTCCGGGGGATCTTTGTTCCGTCCAGCCTGGCTAGCTTGAAAGTGTTTGCTCCTATAACCTTTCTGATTTGAAATGGTCCTTCCCATCCAGGATCAAGCTTCGCGGCTCCCTCTGATGGCCTAAAGATCTTTCGTAGTACTAGATCACCCAATTTGATGTGATGTGGCCTTAACTTTTTGTTGTATCGCCTGGCTAGCATCTCCTTTTCCGCTATTAACCTCATCTGGGCGACCTCGCGCTTCTCTTCTACCATATCGAGGCTATGGACAAGGTTTTGCTCATTGTCCTCTGGGTTGTAGCTATCCAAACGGACGGAAGGTATTGTTATTTCCACCGGAAGGACCGCTTCTGATCCATAGGTCAATGTGTAAGGCGACTCGCCTGTTGACGTCTTGTAAATCGTTCTATGTGCCCACAGTACATGATCGAGCTCCTCCACCCACGTGCCTTTCTTGCCTTCGATCCGTCGCTTTAATCCCCGCAATATAAGCCAACACAAACATTAACAACGATATAAACTTGCAAAATGAACTCTGCCAAATATAAATCACATATTTAATTCTTCTTACTCAACAAGCCAACACAAACATTAACAACGATATCCCAGAAATCAAAATAGAAAGGATTGGCTTTGTCGATATACGAAATCGGTTGAACGTCTGGACGATTGAATGTGGAGTCCGACTGACGGAGTCGGGAGAAGAGACGACTGCTGCTGAGTGCTGTCGAAGGATGGATAGGACGACCGACGGCCTCCGGCTCGGGGACGGCGTCAACTGATGGAGGGTGACGACGGATTGATGAGACGATCGACGGACTAGAGTTCCGAGACGGCGGTGACGAGTGACGACGGACTAGAGCTCCGGGACGGCGGTGACGAGTGACGCCTAAACCCTAATTTTACGGCAGAACGATGAAGACGAATGAAGAAGAAGAGAAGACTGAAAGAAGACCTAGATCTAATTTAGAATCCGTGCTCTTCGTATTTAATTTTTGTATTTTTTTTAATTTTTTTTTGGGTCTGACCGGGGGTTATTTTCCGACAGAACCGGGCGATTTTCGGGGTTGAACCGGTCAAACGCCGGTTTGACTTAATGGCTGCTAAGCCGCCTGCCATTTTCGGCCAGATGTCCGGGTCGCGGTCGGACCGGTCCGACCGGCCGGCCCGATCCGGCATTGACAACCATGCAAGATGCCAAGAAACCTAGAAAACTGCATAAGAAGTGAAACCCGATATTAATGACAAAACAAATTACAAGTTTGACAAGTCCAAATGGATAATCCAACCCGTACAAAAAAACTAATGTTTTGTTGATCACAAATTTTTGTCAGATAATAGGTTTAAATGAAGTTTGGTAAATTCAAGTTAAATAGAAAAAAATCCTAGCATATAACCCAACCCTATATGGTAGTCACCTTCTTCTTGTCATTTAAATTTGAGATGTTCACTTACTAAACTTCTTCAAATTCATTGTCAATTGATCCTGCAAAATGTTAATTCGACATCACCATCATATTAGTTCATCAATGAGACACTAAAACTTGCTAAAACAACCAACAAATCATCCATTTTTTTTAGATTTCTTAAATAGAATCATATACACCAATTATTATTTATTGTTACCCGCGCGCGATATGGCATGCATAAAAAATGAAGGGCAAGAAAATGTGTCCATAATTCTCCATTAGAAATCTTAACTTTGGGTGATGTTTAGTGCATGTGCAAATGTTCTTCGTACATCACCATAAGTTGTTCTGCTACCTATTTTGTCATTTCATAATAGGAAGTCTAATTAGCAATATTTAAGCATAAGTATGAAGAACTAAAGCTATAATATCATGTATACACTCTACATACTTTCTCAATGCTGCCATCTTCAACCTCAGTGTTGAAATTTAGAAGCAAAGTTTCATGAAGTAAATTCTCTAGATCTTCCACATTAAGTCTCCCTAAAACATGTAAACAACCTTATTAGCACCACGGTGACTATAATTTTTTGAAGCCAAAGTGGAGAATTTGTGAGTTAATAGTGTACCCTTGGAATGGAAGAACCAATAAAACACATCATGGGATAGTTCGTGGGACTTTTGTAAGGAATCATGGCCGCCCCATTGGTTCTTAACAGCCATTTGCAAAGCGTTCCATTGAGATAAGAGGAGTCCTATGCCTTCTCGGAGATGACTAATGGAATCTAGCTTTTCACGAATTGTAGATATGCTTAAATAGTTGCTTCCAATTATTGATTCCATTTTCTTCTTTATCTCTCTCCCCCTGAGCAGACTTATTAAGTCTCCAAAGAGAGAGAGGAAAGACGTGACAGAAAAGAATGTATTGGCTAATAACAAACTAAAAAAAGAAGCTAGAGAAATGGTTAGAAAGTTTGGGAGTGGGATGGCTTATATATATCAAAGACATAGTGAGAGAAATAGTTGCCGAAAAGTTGGGATCACGTACAGGTCAAAACTTCAACTAAAGAAAGACAATTGTTAGATAATTGACGAGAGGACAGAATAAGAAACAATAACCCTGACTCCTAGCATTTTAAAAGGATATTCTTTGTGAATTTTCAACTGTTTTTAGTGATTTATTTTTAGTGCTTTCCAACAATGTTCTCTAACTACGGTCACATATGGTTTATCGCATGAAACCAAACATATAAGCTTAGTAGCTATAATTGGAATGAAAAATGGTGTTTGATTATAAAAATGGGTAAACTGGTGTGGGTGTTATAGATTGTGTATAAAGAACGCATACATATGTAAGAAAATAGGTCTAATACCCTCAGATGATACGAACTATTGCGATATTACTCGCGTATATACCACGTATAGCCTATCTGGCCAGCGTCACCAACTATTGGATTCCGAGTTCCGCATAACACGCCGTCTGTTTTCGAACGATTTTCGTCCATATCCATCCATGTGAGCTGGCAAATATGCTAATGTGGCTTGGTTGTCGCACATGTGGCACGCCACGTCATTAAAATTAAATTGGAGGACTGAACTGTGACCTAGGAAGTCGGGTGACCAAATTGCAATTTTGTCATCTTCTTCTCCAATTTACAGGGAACGACTTCGGTGATAAAGAAGGTTTCCGACGAGCCTTCTTCTCCAATTTTGATATCTTTGAACTGTAGACTTTTTGTGTATACTAAGACAACGTATGTCACACAGCTAATCCTTAAATGCCCATTGGTTCTCACTGTTGTGTTCGTTTTAGCCCTGAACACCGTCTGGTCTCATGAGTGCGTAGAGAACTTGGCCTACGTTAGTTCTCCTTGAAGCTGCTCCACTTCACACTCACATATGTGATTTCTAAACGTGTATTCGTAAATACACCATTTGACCAACTCTAGGTCAAACTAACCATTAAAAGTCTTTCGGTTATAGACTTACCCTTATTGTTAAATATTGTCTCATCATGAGAATGAGTTTGAGAAATATTGACAATATCGGACCATCAAGCACAACTTTATTTTCTCCTTGAACCTAGATCTTGGGATCTCTAGTCAACTAGGTAGAGTTTCTGTCATGTTGATTATGTCCTTGGCCATAATCCCATTTCCCTCGATGACTTCTCAACTACATCTCTAGTTAGGCCTTTTGTAAGCGGATCTGACACGTTATCCTTTGATTTCACATAATCAATTGAGATAACACCACTAGAGATTAGTTGTCTAGTCGAGTTATGTCGTCAACGAATGTGATGAGATTTACCATTGCACATAACACTTTCTGTCCTTCCAATCGCCGTTTTTCTATCACAATGTATACTTATAGGTGATAACGTCTTGGGCCAAAATGGAATATCTTCCAAGAAATTCCGAAGTCATTCAGCTTCCTCACTAGCTTTGTAGAATGCAATGAATTCAGATTCCATTGTTGAACGGGCTATGTAGGTTTGCTTGGAGGATTTCCAAGATACTGCTACCCCACCAACCGTAAACACATATCCACTCGTGGACTTGCTTACGATTGAACCGGTGATCCAATTTACATCACAATATCCTTCAAGTACAGTTGGATACCTCGTGTAATGCAAAGCAAAGTTTTGGATGTGCTTCAAGTACCCCAAAACACGTCTCATTGCCATCCAATGAGTTGCATTCGGATTGCTCGTGTAACGACTTAACTTACTTATTGCACAAACAATATATGATCTAGTACAATTCATGATGTACATCAGACAGCCTAACACTTGAGCGTAATCGGTTTGCGCTTCACTTGCACCCTTGTTTTTAACAAGAGCAAGGGTCACGTCTATTGGCGTCTTCACTTCTTTGAACTCCAAATACTTGAACTTATCAAGTACATTGTCAATATAGTGAGACTGAGATAGTGCTAGACCTTTAGGAGTCTTATAGATTTTAATTCCTAGAAGAAATTTAGCCACCCCCAAGTCTTTCATATCGAATGCCTTCGAAAGCATACGTTTCTTAGACTTAATGTCGATAATATCTTTACTCATTATCAACATTGTAGAAAAATTGAGCAAATATGATCAAGATACAAGGAAGTCCAATACGAGAAAAGAGAAGAAACAATGTCTATTTCGAATTCGATACTCAAACCGAAATAACTCCCTTAGTCAGAAATCGAGTCTGTGAATGAGTTCGACAGAGGAACCCTAATCGGATTTGTGAAGGGAGATCGTCGCGTGAATGAATGTAAGAGCGAGAGCACACGACACCAGTTTTAACGTGGCTCGATAAGCTATGCTTATCTACATCCACGTCCCGAGCTTGGAGCTCGGGAGAGTCACTGATTATTAATTGACAAACACACACCCCTCGATTCACAGCCCGAATCGGGGACACCAATTGAACAAACACGAAAGCCTCACAGCACAGTGAGTGACAAAAACCCAGAGATAGACACCCTCAATCTCTTACTTTCTTCTGCTCTCTTCTTCCTCTTTTAAGCTGACTGCATATCCGTCTCTGCCTTTGATTGAGCTCGTCCGAAACATGCATCTGTTAGGCCCTTGATTTCTTCAATAAATCAAATCTGCATTAAAGCACCTTTTTCCCTTTTCGGTTTGGTCAGACCACATGGGTAACCGAAAAGAGCATATATTTACCAAATAAAAAACCAGCAGATTCTAACAATCTCCCCCCTAAGTTGGACATCTCCAAACTTTAAACTCTCAGTTCAGTCAATAAAAAAAAAGGTTCGAAACAAAACAAACATCAATCCACCAGGCTGACAGTTCCAGCACACAACCAAAAACCAACATAAAGCAACCAAATAGAAAGAAGGGCAAAAATAGTTCAGAAAATGCAGTGATTTTAAAACTCAATGTCAGGATCACTTTCATAATCCGACGCATCATCCCGTTCTAGTTTCTTGAAATAGAGCTCTATGATCCTCTCCTTGACCGCTGTGGCAACCTCATCTTTTCCTAAGTCCAGCTCCTGTAAATCTTCAACCTCCCAATCCCCGCGTTCTTTAAGAGTCCTGACAAATGAAGCAATACAATTGTGCAAGTAGTTTTGCGCAATATCCTCTGGCTTGATGTTCCAATTGTTGTTGTCTCAAACTGTGGCCGGAAGGAGCCTGAGTTTGGTGATGATGAGTCCTTTAGAAGATCGGTTGTATATTTGGTTTGGTGAATGAAAATGCCAGATTCTGTTTGTTCAACTTGAAGGCCGAGGAAGAATTTTAGTTCTCCCATCAAGCTCATTTCAAATGATTTGGCCATCATTTCACCAAAGGAGGTTCAAAGAACATCACTGGTGGAACCAAAAATTATGTCATCGACATAGATTTGTACTAAGAGAATATCAAATGACTGGAATTTAAGAAACAGGGTATTGACCCAAAAGGATGAAAATAGCTAATTAAAGGTACTTTGTTTTTAAGAAGTTCATATGGGGTTTTATTCAATCCTTTTCGAATTAGGGTTCGATTAAGAATGTAGTAGACAGTTGAAACTGCTTCTACCCAGAAACATTTAGGAGTATTAAAATCAAGAAGCATAGTTCTAGACAAATCAAGTAATGCTCTATTTTTATGCTCAGCCACTCCGTTCTGTTGGGGAGTTCGAGGAGCTGAGACAAAGTGTTGAATACCTAATGAAGCACAAAAAGATTCAAAGTGTGATGACGTGAATTCACCACTGTTATCACTCCTAATAGATTTAATCTTTAAACAAACGGAATTTCAAGTTTGATGGGCAAAATTAACAAAATTTGAAAAACATTCATCTTTTTTGGCAAGGAAGAAGACCCAGGTAAAACGAGTATAATCATCGACAATAACAAAAGCATACAGCTTTCCACCAAGACTCTGCACATTTGTTGGTCCAAAGAGATCCATGTGAAGTAATTGCAAGGGTTTAGATGTTGAAATAGTTGGAATACTTTTGAAAGAGGTTTTAATTTGTTTACCTCTAACACAAACATCACAGAAAAAGTTTTTATCAGGATTAGTACTTGGCAAGCCTCTTACTAAGCCTTGAGAGTAAAGTTGAGTCATTCTAGCAGTACTAATATGACCTAAACGCTTATGCTAGAGAATCTCAATAGAGGTTTTTAAAGCAGAAAAACATCTCTCATGGAAGGCTTCTTGGTTCTTCATATCAATAGTGTAAATGTTTCCGTTTCTAGTTCCAGTGAAAAGAACTTTTCCATCAGAGATTCTCTCAATTTTACAAAAATTCGTTTAAAAAATAACTCTGTTTTGAACACCACATAATTGGCTTATGGAAAGTAGATTATGCTTAAGATTAGGTACAAACAAGACGTTATGAAAAATAGGTTCAGGTTGTTTACCAATCGTACCTTTGCCCATGATTCGACTCTTGTTATTGTCTCCAAACACCATTTTGCCTCCTTTAAATTTGTTAAGTACACTAAAGAGCCGTTTATCTCATGTCATATGATTTGAACATCCACTATCTAAATACCATTTTGTATTAATTTGAGGTACCTGCACAGGTAGCATGATTAGTTTTCTTAGGCACCTAGATTTTCTTGGGTACTTGCTTTTTATATGTCAAAGTACAAGTGAAATCTGAATGACCATGATGAGAACAAAAATTGCAGAACTTGCTTCGATAATTTCTTATCTGTATAGGATGAAAAAATGTTTGATTAGGTTTCCAGAACAGAAAATCAGTTTTGTTTTCAGTTCTAGCCCTTTCCCAGTAGTAGTTCTGTCTCTCCAACACATTAATATACGATTTGAGCCTCTGTATCTGAAGATATTGTGAATTAATCCACTCATCATAAGAACACTTACTCATTTGGTTTAGCTGTGATTTATATTTCATTTTAAGACGTTCAACATGTTCAGAGAGTGAAACATAAGCCAGCATAATTGATTGTTTAGACATACAAGAGACTGAGTTTGAGCATACCTCAGAGTTTGATGATTCATCCTCATACTCATCATCCGTGAGAGCCATAAAAGCTTCTTCATCAGCCGAGTCAGTGTCACTCCAGGTGACCTTGTAAGCCTTTTCTCTCGAATATCCTTTATTAGGGCATTCTGAACGAATACGACCTGGTCTACCACACTTAAAACAGGTGATTATATCTTTGTCAGCATTAGACTTTTCATCCCAACCTTTCTTGAATTGCTCAAAAGCCTAGACTTGGATGTTGATCCTCTAGTTTTAGACTGATCACTTCTATGTTTCAGAAACTGCCTAAAACGTTTAGTCATAAGAGCAACTTCATTTTCATTAATTTCATCATCATCACTAGATTCATATTTTTTTGATGCTTTAAGTGCTATATTCTTAGAATTCTTAGAATCTTCTCCTATATCAACCTGCCTTAACACAACTTCATGACTGATAAGTGATCCAATAAGATTTTCAAGAGACAAGACAGATAAATCTTTAGCTTCCTCAATGGCCGTAATTTTAGGCATCCATTCCCTAGGCAAGGACCTCAAAATCTTCCTAACCAAATCTGTCCTTTCAAGTTTCTTTCCAAGATGACCTAACCTGGTCACAATTAAATTGAATCTATCATACATAGCATATATGGTTTCATTATCACTCATTTTAAACAGTTCATATTCATGAATCAGAACATTAATCTTTGTTTCTTTTACTTGTGAGGTTCCTTCATGTGTTACTTCAAGTGTTTTCCACACTTCATGTGCAGTTTCACAAGAATTGATCCGATTATACTCAGCATTACAAAGTGCACATTAAAACACATTTAAAGCTTTGGCATTAAGTTGTGTTTTCTGTTTTTTTGCATCATCCCATGTTTCATAGTCTCCTTCAAGATTAACACCTTCTTTATCTACAATACGCCAAGTAGCAAAGTCCATACCTTGGAAGAAGACCTTCATTCGGTTTTTCCAGAATTGGTAGTTCGTACCGTCGAACCAAGGAGGACGAGAGTGTGATAGACCTTCCACTACAGGTACTTGATTTGAGCTCGATGTCATTTTTCTCGGCAGTTGTTAACTCGATTCGAGAAGCAAGCTCTGATACCAACTGTAGAAAAATTGAGCAAATATGATCAAGATACAAGGAAGTCTAATACGAGAAAAGAGAAGAAACGATGTCTATTTCGAATTCGATACTCAATCTGAAATAACTCCCCTAGTAAAAAATTGAGTCTGTGAATGAGTTCGACAGAGGAACCCTAATCGGATTTGTGAAGGGAGATCGTCGCGTGAATGAATGTAAGAGCGAGAGCACACGACACCAGTTTTAACGTGGTTCAATAAGCTATGCTTATCTACATCCCGTCCCGAGCTTGGAGCTCGGGAGAGTCACTGATTATTATAGACAAACACACACCCCTCGATTCACAGCCCGAATCAGAGACACCAATTGAACACAATCAATTGAACAAACACGAAAGCCTCACAACACAGTGAGTGACAAAAACCCAGAGATAGACACCCTCAATCTCTTACTTTCTTCTGCTCTCTTCTTCCTTTTTTAAGCCGACTGCATATCCGTCTCTGCCTTTGATTGAGCTCGTTCGAAACATGCATCTGTTAGGCCCTTGATTTCTTCAATAAATCAAATTTGCATTAAAGCACCTTTTTCCCTTTTCGGTTTGGTCAGACCACATGGGTAACCGAAAAGAGCAGATATTTACCAAATCAAAAACCAGCAGATTCTAACAAACATGTCATCCACATACAAACAAATAATGACTTCATGATTAGGAGTGTCCTTAATGTAAACACATTTATTGCACTCATTAATCTTGAACCCAGTTGACAATATTACCACATCAAATTTCGGGGTAAATTGCACCGGATACCACCGAACTATTAATTAGGTTTAGTAACAGCCACCTAACTAATTTTCTTGGTTCGGATACCACTGAACTCAAATTTCTTTGGTTCGGATACCATTGAACTCGAATTTCCTTGGTTCGGAGTGCCACCTAACTAATTTCTTGGCTCGGATACCACTTCATAGGGTTGGGGAATTTGGGTTGGTTTTTCGGTCTGACCAAAATGACCGACCGAATTCAATTTCCTATTCACATATCTTCTTCGGTTCTTCTTCTTATTTTTCAGATGATACATGAGTGCCATCTTCCTCTTCCCAGCCAACCCCTCCCCTCCCCCAGCTTCGGATCAGACAACGACAAGTCTGACAGCTTCATCAAAACACAAAATCGGTCGTCACACATTCACAACTACAGAGAATGCAAATTAGTAGGGAGCAAAAGGCGCATCTGCCAACATAAATCTCTTTGCAAGTCGGATTCTTTGCAAATTTTCAGCGTCGGCAACTGGCTCTGGCTTTTAACAAAATTGATTTGGAGCTCTTCTTCTTCTGTTCATTTTCCCAAATCGCCTTCTTCTTCTTCTATTCATCTTCCCAAATCGCCTTCTTCTTCTTTATCTTCTTTCCATCTACTTCTTCTTTTTCTTGTTCCTTTTTTTAGATTTATCATTTTTTCTTTCTTACCATGTTCATTCATTTCTTTTCTTTCCAAATCTGTCTCGTCCGGAACCGGTCAGTGACTCGGTCTACTTGGTTGACTGTGGCGGCATTTGAATTCAGTCATTGTCAATGGTTTTAGGTGAACTCAATTTCGGTCACTGACCAAATTCGGTTAGGTGGTACCCCGAGGCAAGAAAATTTGAGTTCAGTGGTATCCGAGCCAAGATAATTTGAGTTCAGTGGTATCCGAGCCAAAAAATAGTTAGGTGGTACTCCGAACCAAGAAAATTCGAGTTCAGTGGTATCCGAACCAAAAAAATTAGTTAGGTGGCCGCTACTAAACCTAATAAATAGTTCGGTGGTACCCGATACAATTTACCCTCAAATTTCGCGTGACATTTCTTAGGAGCTTGTTTAAGTCCATACAAAGACTTGAGCAAGCGACACACCTTGTGTTTTTGTCCTGGAATGACAAACCCTTCGGGTTGCTCCATGTAGATCTCTTCCTCCAGGTCACCATTTAGACAGGCTGCTTTAACGTCCATTTGATGGATTTGTAGACCATACACAGCAGCCAAAGCAATTAACAATCAAATTGATGTAATTCTTATGACTGGAGAGTAAGTGTAAAAAAAAGTCAAGACCTTATTTTTGTCTAAACCATTTGACCACTAGTCTTGCTTTATACTTGTCAATAGTATCATCATCTTTCAATTTTCGTTTGAATAACCAATGAGTTTGTTTCCTAGAGGAAGATCTACCAACTCTCGCGTATGGTTATGCAAAATGGGCTCAATTTCACTATTGACCGCCTCTTTTCAATAATGAGATTCAGAAGAGCTCATCACGTCCTTATAAGTTTGGGGCTCATTTTCTAACAAGAAAGTCAGAAAATCAAGACCAAAAGACGTAGGGACCCTTTGACGTTTACTTTGTCGTAGGTCGTCTACATGAGGTACAACATCCAGTGTTGTGTCCTCCACCTGAGGTAAAACATCCATAATCGTTAGGCTTGGCAATGGGTAGGGTAGGGTCAGGGTATGGGGTCAACCGTATCCTTACCCTCAGGGTATAATTTTGGAAAATACCTGACCATTTACCCTACGGGTTTTCAACTATCCTATCCTTACCCTACCCTACAAATACGCATAGGGTTCGTGGGTACCCTAGATATTTTTAATATATTCTTATAACACAATTTTATCGATAATGATTATATCAAAACACATCATTCTCAACCACATAAATAAAATAAAAAAATATTATATAAGCACTAGATATATATAAATTAGTCAATAAAGTAATGTTATACAAATATTACGATCAATTTCTACTATCATCATCATTATACATTCTAAATCAAAACTTGAATCATGTGTAAGTAAATAATTAATGGTTATAATGTGCTTTTATATTAGTTAATTGTGAATCATCACACGAATCAACCGTAGACAATAGTTTGTTTGGTAATTTTACATAAAAAATAATTAGATTTATAGTGAGGTTAAGGGTAGGGTATTTTGCGGGTAGGGTTTTGGTCATATCCTTACCTTACCCTTACCCTACTTTTTCAAACTAAGAGAATACCCTTACCCTATCCTTACCCGGTCAACACAGGGTATTATCCTCGTTGACCGGGTAGGGTAGGGTAGGATACCCTAGGGTAGGGTATCAATTGCCATCCCTAATTTCTGTAATGAAATATGTTCTCAAAGAATTCAGCATTATCCGATTCTAATATCATATTAGAATTAATTTCGGGAACATCCGACTTGTGGACCAGAAACTGATATGTTTTACTTTCATTAGCATACCCAATAAAGATACAATCAATAGTTTTTTAACATACTCTAACCTGTTTCGCATTAGAAACTTGCACTTTAGCTAGACACCCCCACACTTTGAAATATTTCAAACTAGGTTTACGGCCTTTCCATTTCTCGTGTGGAATGGTTTGTGTCATGCTATAAGGCACTCTATTGAGAATTTGGGTGGCTGTTAAAATTGCCTCCCCCCACAAATTTTGTGGAAGACCAAAATTTATGAGCAACACATTCATAATTTCTTTTAATATGCAATTTTTCCTTTCGGCAACTCCATTTTATTGTGGAGTATCACTACAACAAAACGAAGGATTTGTGGCGATTTTTTTTAACAACGGTGGCGGTTATAACCTCCCTTGTTGTAAACATAGTGGCGGTTGTACAACCGCCACTGTTGCAAGTGAAAACTGCCACAAATATGTCCGTCACAAATTAACTTTATTGGCGATCAGCAACCGTCACTGTTGCAAGCGGAAACCGCCACAAATATGTCCGTCACAAATGAACTTTATTGGCGATCAGCAACCGTCACTAATAATCAACATTGACGGTTACACATTAGAGGTTATAACCGCCAATGTTGATGTCAACTTTCCCAAAAAAAACTCTCCAACGCAAAACTCAGATTCCGGCGAGTCCCAAAATTCCATTCCCAGATTTCGTTCCTCTACCGTTCTCTTCCTCTCTCTCTCTCTCTATCGGTGCTCAACGTCCTTCGAAATCATCAAGCCTTTACAAAATAGCAGAGGACGTGAGGGAGGTTTTAGGCTCTCTACTCCAATTCCTCTGAAAAAAACAAGAATGAAAACGAGGATTTAGTCTGGGTTTCGAATAATCAAATCTAAAAATTTGATGACCAAGATTTGAAACAAAGAAATGGTTGATTTGATTTGATTCTTACCTCTGGAAGAGGAGGCGGCGTCGGACGGCGGAGTAAGGAGGAGCTAACGTGAGATCTAGCTCGACGGAGGAGGAGGAGTCGCGATCGACGGAGGATGAGCCACGATCGATGGAGGGTGAGAGGCATCGGTGTCAGGGGCTCCATCGGAGGAGGAGAAGCCGTCAGAGGAGGAGAAGCTGGCCGCCAGTGTTGGAGGCTGGACTCGAGAGAGAGATACTTTTCGTCGATAGAGAGAGATACTTTTCGTTGATAGAGAGAGATACTTTTCGTCGTGTTCGTCGAGAGAGAGAGAGCTGCTGAGAGGAATTGTGACTGAAATTGATTTTAGCTTCTGAGAGGAATTGTATACCGGCGGTTATAACCGCCACAATGAATAGAACACATTGTGGCGGTTATAACCGCTAGTACACAACCGCCACTATTAATAAGCAATTGTGGCGGTTGCACAACCGCCACTGTTGTATCCGCCACCAATCCATTTTTGTTGTTGTAGTGTATAAGGAGTCGTCATCTGGTGAATTATGCCACTCTCTTGGCACAATTCTCGAAATGGGAATTCATATTCAGCACCTCGATCACTTCGGGTCATTTTGATTTTTTTGTTAAGTTGATTCTCAACTTCCGATTTATACTTCTTAAAAGCATCAATCATCTCATCTTTGTTGTTAAGCAAGTAAACATAACAATATTGGGTGCTATCATCGATAAAAGTTATGAAATACTTTTCCTACCGCGAGAAGGTGTAGATTTCATGTCACAAATGTCCGTGTGAATTAAGTCTAGCGGCTCCAAATTCCTTTCAAAGGAAATATAAGGATGCTTCGTGAACTTTGATTCCACACATACTTAACATTTTGACTTAATGCACTCAGATTTAGGCAATATCTCTATGTTCATCATTTTCCGTAAAGATTTGTAATTCACGTGTCTCAAACGGGCATGCCACAAAATGGTCGACTTAAGTAAGTAAGAGGAAGATGATGCATCATTTTTATTGATGGTCATTACATTAAGTTTGAAAAAGCCATTACATAGATAACATTTCCCGACAAACATGTCGTTCTTACTTATTATGACTTTATCGGAAATAAAAACAACCTTAAATCCATGCTTGACCAAGAGCGCAGTCGAGACAAAGTTTTTGCGGATTTCAGGCACATGAAGAACGCTGTTGAGTGTGACAGCCTTGCCCGAAGTCATCTTCAGACAAACCTTCCTGGAACCTTCAACATGAGCGGTTGAAGAGTTTCCTATGTACAGCTTCTCAACAACATCAGATGAGGCGTATGATGAGAACATCTCATTTACAGCACATACATGGCGGGTAGCTCTGAAGTCAATCCACCACTCTCTTAGATTGCCCACCATGTTGCACTCAGAGAGAACAACACAAAGGTCATCTACGTAGTCTTCCACCATGTTAGCCTGACCCTTGCCCTTGTTCTGCTTCTTAGGGGCCTTACACGCAGAAGCTGGATGTCCCGTCTTGTCACAGTCGTAGCAACTTCTAAGGAACTTTTGCTTCTTCATGGTCTTCTAGGTCTTGGTTTCAGAACCACTTGCTCCACCTGAGTTCCACTTCCTATTCTTGGAAGAGGACTCCACAATGTTTGCCCCTTGAACATTGTGTCCCTTTGCCGCCAGCCGATTGTCCTCTTCGATTCTCAAGCGGACATTCAGATCCTCAAGCGTCATTTCCTTTCGTTTGAGTTTCAATTAATTTCTGAACAGCTACCATCCAGGAGGCAACTTCTCAATGAAGGCGGCAACCTGAAATGTTTCATTGATTGACATTCCTTCATTGTGAAGCTTGTGGATTATTACTTGAATCTCATCAACTTGCTCTACGATTGGTTTAGAGTCAACCATTTTGTAGTTAAGAAATCTTGCTGCAACAAACTTCTTTAGGCCTGCATCTTCGGGCCTTTACTTAATATCTAACGCCTCCCACAACTCTGTACAAGTGGCAAGGGGGCATATATGGTATATAGCATATCAGCCAACCCATTGAGAATATAGTTCTTGCAAAAGAAGTCGGAATGCTTCCAACCTTCTATTGCAATAAATATGTCCTTTTCTGGGACCTGCTCATCAGGAGTCGGTACAGACTCTTTGATGTATTTTTGCAATCTCAATATACTAAGATAGAAGTACATCTTTTGTTGCCACCGCTTGAAGTCGGCATCCTCGAATTTATCGGGCTTCTCTGTCGGGGTATGCAAAACTTGGTCCCGCCTTGGTGGGAGGATCCAGGTGGAATCTCCAGTCCACTCATCTTTCAGTTAAATAATGGAAAATAGAACAAGCCAGCTATTAGTAACAAATACCAATAGATTCGAGTAGACAACTACACAAGATGTAATCTCGACGGAGTAGAAAATCCAAAGATTTTAGTCTCCACGACTTGAGTAGAGAGTCACAAAGACTCTAATATCAGTGAGTAGAGAGTCACGAAGACTCTAATATCAGTGAGTAGAGAGTCACGAAGACTCTAATCTCTGGGTGAGTAGAGAGTCACGAAGGCTCTAATCTCATGTAGGAGTAGAAATCCAAAGAATTAGTCTCCAACAAATGTGTATCACAACAATAAGTAATACGCAGAAACTACATAAATCGTAAGATAGTTATCCACGTATAAAGAATGAAGAACGAACCCGAAGGACCAAACAACCTGTAGACTAAAACTACTCACTTTAAAACGTCAGTAGCAAAACTAAAGTAAACAGATCAAACAATGACATGCACAACATGCCAATCAGCAAACTGAAGACTAAAATCGCAGCAAGAAACAAATGCCAAGATCAAACATTATTATTAATGAAGTAAAATGCCAATTGCCAAGAGAGAAAAGCTAGTGACTAAAATGATCACAACATAATAAATGACCAAATGTTGGAACGCTAATCGAGGCAATTAAACTACTGTACAGGAATCCAAACATTACGTGATATTACATGAAACTCAAATCATGCAAAATGCAAAACCTACCAGTTAATACTACTAATACATAAACAGCAACACCAATAGAAAACAAAAGGGAAATTACACCATACAAACCTTAGCATGCAATTTACGTACAGATCATGCAAAAAGCGTAAGGCAAAAGAACCCACAAACAGTAGCAGTAAACTACAAAAAAATTCTAACCATTCTTAAGATTATTGGTACCGTAAACTGCAAAACAAGAAACAAAGCATGCAAAGAGACAAGGACTAATCCAAGTCAATCGACTTCATGATTTGTCCTTAATAATTGTTATTCCCCTCTACGTCACCCAAGGTTAACAAAATTAATTATCTCAGGATAAAACGGATGTTACAAGCTAGCGGTGCTTCAAACGCAAGTGACCGACAAACACAATGAAGGCCGGCGCAAATCACACGACTCGATTTTAGTTTTGTGGAAAGAGTGATTGCAAAAAACTTTTCTGTGCGGAGAATGAGTGATGAACTGCAGAATAGCGGTGCGATCAAATAACTGTCAAGCACAAAGCAGGACATATCGTATTCCATGGGTCTTCTAATGATCGTTTACTCAAATATAAAGGCAATTTATTCAAGTTTAAACACTTCGTGCGTGGTGTGAGTTCCACGACTTCTAATTCTAAGAAATGCATGGAAATTAAAAATGAAAACTGAAAACAGATTGGAAGATTGGTTGATTAAGACAAAGATGACAGACAAACTTAGACTTTGAATCCCCCTTCGTTCACCAGAGCATTGGCAATCAACAGATTAGCGGATTTCGATTCTCGTTCAATCAATTCTAATACACCACCATAACTCCTTACCCTTAGGTTTAAGACTGACGAACGTAAGCTCTATCCGATCTAGCTACCAAGATTAATTAGCCGCCCGGGTACGGTCGCCTCTCGCAACGACTTAACTTAACTGGTGCAATTACTAATGATTTATGAGTTACTCTTGCAGTGGATTAACCCTAATTGGTTCCTACGAAAGGCACACTCCAATGATTAGGTTAATTGTTCGATTTGATGTCTTAAAGTAAGGCGAGCGTTCGCTTCTATCCTTAGCTTAACCGGAATCTAATCTAGGTGATCAATCCAGACAAGACACATGAACAATGAAGAACAAATCAAACATGAAAGAGAAACTGATTGAACTTTGAATCTAATCACCGCTGATCCGTGACCGCTTTAAAGCCGTGGGTCACTTAGGGTTCATCTAGTCTAAGCTCTAAGAGTTTAGCTACTCATGTTTTTCACAAAAGAATCAAAGACAAAGATAGAGTTCATCTTGAACAGAGGAAGAACAGAAAAGGATCTGAAAAACCTAATTAAGACGACTCTGGCAGAACTTCGATCTTCCGGTAAACTGCAATCCTAGCTCCGAGTCTTCGAGATGAAAGGGATGGCGTCACGATCTCTTCCTGGCTCTTCGAACTCTAACTCTCTACTCCAAAACTCGGGAGAATTATGAAGTATTTGGTATTAGTTGGAATTATGATGTTTATGATTCAGGGCCGCCGGTTAAGTATTTATACTTAACCCTAATACTGCCGAGTTTTGCCTGGAATTTTTGCCGAAAATATGAAGGAATTTTCGCCGAAAATTCCTTTGTAAAATGACTGATCGCCGGCTGAATTCTCCTGTGATTTTCGGACGCCGGGTTCTCGGCAAAAACTTAGTGTTTTCGCCAAAAAGTTGCCTTGGTTGACATCAACCGATTTGTGCTTGTGTTTTCGCCGAAAACTCCAAGGGTTTTTGGTGAAAACTTCAGTGTAAAATGGGGCAGGGTTTGGTTCAACTTGGTTGACTCCTTGGATCGATTCCGGTGCGATTCCTCGAGGTTCCAACGCCTTAGACACGTCCTTGGCTACTTATTTAACGGCAAAAACCTGTGCTAACATAGAAACACTAGAAAATCGTCAAATAGACCCGAAACGGGCCAAAGTAACACAAATGGCACGAGATAGAGCAATTGATTGAATATTCGTTATTCTACCCTAAAAACCATGTCTTAAGCAAGGAAATGTCGCTTAAATGAGGCTGATAATCACGTCAATTCGAGTGTAATCAAAATACCCCACACTTAAGCTTTTGCTTGTCCTCAAGCAAACTGAATAGAAACGCTCATGTTCACAAATGATAAGATTTATTAAATTGAAGCTCAATCGAACACAATGAATTATTAGACAGATAATTCCTAGAACAAGAAACCTAACATGCATACTGATCAGCCAAACAACCTGGTCTCACTAATAACTGCACACGACAAGTAGTAGCAACCAATTATGCACGAATTTGACCTGACCGACCAGACTCCTCACACATGAAATATTTAGTAAATGGGGAACTCTCACTCTCTGTGTTTAAGGACGTGTTTCTGCTCTCAATCATTTTCTGTAACTGAATTCTGTGATAAGTTTGCAATTCGACCACATCTCCACCACTGTGACAACACGAGTAACTAGTCAAGAATGACTTCTCTGCTAGGACTGTAACGAATTCTACACTACAAGGGTTTATGATGCGATGGATGATGGGAATGTATGATGATGGCTTTGGTGCGGTGTAGCTTTCGACTAACTTCCCTCGAATCTAGCATGTAGCTTCCTACCGTCTAACCAGACACGGGTGGAATAGTGAACGCTCGTCCTATGATACCTCAAGCAACCTAGCACTTTATTTCTTTACATTTTTTTTCTTTTTGACTTTTCTTTTGACTTCGTTCTTCCATTTGTAGGGAGAAGAAACGTTTTATTGAACTAAACTTGAAACTTTTCTGATTTTTCTGCTTTTTCTTCTTTTTTTTAAAATTTTCTTTTATTTCTCTCCTTTTTTTTGTTTGTACCGATTCTTTCTTGTAGTTGCTAGAGGGGTTTACACGTTCGGACATAATAGCTAAGACCACCTGTTTAATGGCTATAGGCAGGTTACCACAAACCGACTTCCGGTAGGTCAATCTAGAACTACAACCACAGGGGATCAATGGGGAATGAAAGAATGGGAAATGGCTGTAATGTATTATCGAACCGAAAGAACAGGCCAAACTCAAGGGGTTAAACCTAATAGGTTTAACGTTAGGTAGGCTATCTGGCTTAGTAGCTGAATCTAGGTGCCCCTATCATTCTAGAACTCGTGTCATCGTGTGGTCTCGAGTAGGTCTCATGCAAATTCTAACTCATTCAAGCAAATAGAAAATCACTCAAAAAGAATTGAAATTGCAAGTTACGTGCAATGGATCAAAAGCTCACAATTGGTTTTCTAGTCGGATTCGG
Source organism: Linum lewisii (assembly GCA_034768395.1). Classification (NCBI taxonomy): domain Eukaryota; kingdom Viridiplantae; phylum Streptophyta; class Magnoliopsida; order Malpighiales; family Linaceae; genus Linum; species Linum lewisii. The sequence continues at coordinate 11,763,306 of CM068299.1, forward strand.
TCATTTTCATGCAATCAAGGCTACAAACTACAAGTGTGATTTTCAAAATCCTGTTCTGACCAGGCATTTTAGCATCAAAGTAAACACGTTGGTTCTTAAGTTCTAGGTTAAGCAGTCTAAGCATCATTATGAAGGATTTAACAACAACTTAACATAAAAAATCAAGAACTGATCCATTCTAATGCTAGAGAGACTGGACAGGAATCATGAGGGACACAAAAACACAATCAAGGGCAATCAAGTTCATGCAAGGCTCTCTAGCATCCTACCCCACACTTAAATCGGATTGTGTCCTCACAGGACTAAATCTAGAGTTCTGAGTGAAGTAGAAGAACCTGGATCGAGATGGTTGGCGTAGGGGATGAGCACGGATCCTCGGAGCAGAGGGAATCTACCCAAGCGAAGCAAAGGGAATCTACCGATTGCCTGCAAAACAAAAACAAATAAAAGATAAAAAGGAAACTGAGACAAGTGTCCCGGATCCACACAGAAAAAAGTTGGATCGAAATCCGAAAAGAAGAAATAAAAAGAAAGGACAAGGAAAAGGACACCACCCGATCATGGCTGGTCAGGGGCGTCGGGGGATGGAAGGTGTAGGGTGTCGCCGACCCGACGTTGCCATGCCAGCTGTGCCTCATAACGCTCGTCAGAGCGGTGCATTTGTTGCTGCATAATAATCCATCTCGCCTCTTGAGCGGCGTTGTCAGTGATGCGCCACTCCTGGAGACACTCATACAGCTCTCCAACATCCGCGGGATGCGATCGGTGCTGCTGGTGAGGCGCCTGATATGGCTCTGGAATGGGCGGCGGCGACTGGCGTGCATACCCTGCCTGATGCTGTGGCGAGGGTATATGATCATGGTATCTCGCCTCTGGCTGGGGCTGCTGCTCCTCAGCATCATCTTCTTCCTCCGACTCGTCCATATGCTGGAGAGGAGGATCTGCTGCTACCTAGGGACTGAGGTCCAGCTCGAGGACGTACTTGTTGACACTCGATTTGACGTGATTATCAGCCTCATTTAAGCGACATTTCCTTGCTTAAGACATGGTTTTTAGGGTAGAATAGCGAATATTCAATCAATTGCCCTATCTCGTGCCATTTGTGTTACCTTGGCCCGTTTCGGGTATATTTGATGGTTTTCTAGTGTTTCTATATTAGCACAGGTTTTTGCCGTCAAATAGGTAGCCAAGGACGTGTCTAAGGCATTGGAACCTCGAGGAATCGCACCGGAATCGATCCAAGGAACCAATCAAGTCAAACCAATTCCTGCCCCGTTTTACACTGAAGATTTCGCCGAAAATCCCTTCACATTTTCGGCGAAAATACATGCACAAATCGACTGATGTAAGCCAAGGGAAGTTTTTGGCGAAAACATCAAGTTTTCGCCGAGAACCAGCAGTCCGAAAACTAGAGAAGAATCCAGCCGGCGGTCATCCCTTTTACACTAGGATTTTCGGCGAAAATCTCAGTTAAAAACCAGCGGTATTAGGGTTAAGTATAAATACTTAACCGGCGGCCCAAATAAGGGGGACGACTTTTCAAACATCATAATTACCAACTAATACCGAAATTCTCAGAATTCTCAAGAGTTCTGAAGGAGAGTTTAGAGTTCGAAGAGCCAAGAAGAGATCGTGACGCCATCCCTTCCATCTTGAAGACTCGGAGCTAGGATTGCAGTTTACCGGAGATCAAAGTTCTGCCGGAGTCGTCTTAATTAGGTTTTCAGATCCTTTTCTGTTCTTCCTCTGTTCAAAATGAACTCTTTCTTTGTCTTTGATTCTTTTGTGAAAAAACATGAGTAGCTAAACTCTTAGAGCTTAGACTAGATGAACCCTAAGTGACCCAGGGCTTTAAAGCGGTCACGGATCGGCGGTGATTAGATTCAAAGTTCAATCAGTTTCTCTTTCATGTTTGATTTGTTCTTCATTGTTCATGTTTCTTGTCTGGATTGATCACCTAGATTAGATTCTTGTTAAGCTAAGGATAGAAGCGAACGCTCGCCTTACTTTAAAACATCAAATTGAACAATTAACCTAATCATTGGAGTGTGCCTTTCGTAGGAACCAATTAGGGTTAATCCACTGCAAGAGTAACTCATAAATCATTAGTAATTGCACCAGTTAAGTTAAGTCGTTGCGAGAGACGACCGTACCCGGGCGGCTAATTAATCTTGGTAGCTAGAATGGATAGAGCGAACGTTCGCCGGTCTTAAACCTAAGGGTAAGGAGTTATGGTGGTGTCTTAGAAATTGATTGAATGAGAATTAAAATCCGCTGATCTGTTGATTGCCTATGCTCTGGTGAACGAAGGGGGATTCACAGTCTAAGTTCGTCTGCCATCTCTGTTTTCAACCCTAATTTCCAATCTGTTTTTAGTTTCAATTTTAAATTTCCATGCATTTCTTAGAATTAGAAGTCGTGGAACTCATACCACGCACGAAGTGTTTAACCTGAGTAATTTGCCAGCTTATTTGTGTAATCGATGAAAGCCCATGGAATACGATCTACCCTAGCTTCACAGCTTGGTAGTTATTTGATAACCCGCTCTGCAGCGTTCATCAAATTGGCGCCGTTGCCAGGGACTTCTTTTGATTGTTCGAAAGAAGAACTGGCATTTTATTCTTCTACCTTCCATCTTTCATTTTTCCATCCACTTCGATTTTACACTGGATTGCTTGTTTTTGGTTATTTGTAGGTTGCTCACAGGTGTATGCATCGCCGCCCTTGGACTCGCTCTCAAACCGACAAGGCTAAGAGTATAGAGAGACCAGGCAGTTCTGCTCCACCTCGACAATCACAGATTTCGAAGAGAAGCAGAACCAATCCGCCTCCATCTGTCACTCCGATTAAGATTGAGGAACTGAAGGAGAGTTCCTCATCTTCGTCTTCACCGTCATCTTCATCCGCTTCATACACCAAGTCACTTTCAGCTCCTCCATCTCTTAGGATGACCGATCATCTGCCACCACCAGGCGGTGATCTACCACCACCACCAGTTGTGCAGAAGAGTCTAGCAGACTACAACAAGCCGAGCGCGATTAGCGTTCGATCTTCCATTGCCGTGCCGCGCGTTGAAGGAGATCCTGACTATGAGATCAAGATTCCATTCTTGACTATGATCTCTATGGACTTACAGTTTGAAGGCAGGCCACTAGACAATTCGTGCACACATCTGGCGGATTTCCTTGATCTCTGCAGCACTTTCAAGAACGGAAATCTCGACTAAAAACACTCTTTGCTTGAGAGCTTTCCCGTTCTCTTTGAAAGGCGCAGCTAAGAGGTGGCTTACTGGTAAACCACCTGGATATTACACTGATTGGGATACTCTTGCTCAGGACTTCGTCGAAGAGTACTTCCCTCTTGCCATAACAACAGCTATCAAGGACAGCATCGCCAGATTCTCCCAGAAGGAAGGCGTAAGCTTATATGATACTTGGAATCAATTCCAAGAACTTCTCTACAACTATCCTCATCACGGTTTCGAGCAGAGGAAGTTAGCTGAAATCTTTGCTCGAGGTCTTCGAGAAGAATCTGCCAAGTGGGTCAATTCTCTAGCTGAAGGGGATTGCACTACACTCACACCTGAAGCTGCTCTTCTTCATTTTGCGAACTGTGCCTCCAAGTCAAGGAACTGGCAGCGACAATCAGAAGGATCAAGAAGCAAGCTCGATCTCGAAGCTACTATAAAGGCAGAAGTAGAGAAGCATCTGAAGAAGTCTACCACACCAATCAAACCGCCAGCAGCCTCTGTGTATGTTGCTGATTGTGAATGGTGTGGAGCTTGTGCGCATAATGGAGGCCGATGCCAGAATTTTGGTAAGACAGAAGTTTGGTCCGCCGAAGAAGTCAATTTTGTTCAACAAGGCATCAACAACAATCAGAATGGTTATATTGGCTACCGCAACTTCAGGCAGCAAGGGAACTATCAAGACAGACCTCCCTACAATAATGGCGCCAACCATAACCAGAACCAGAATAACCGACCTGCTGGTCCAGCTCAAGATCAGAAGCCTAACCATCCACCGGGAGGTGTCTACCAGCCGCCACACCATAATCCGGGTAACTATTGAACTGCTCCTGGCAATCGCCAGAATTAATATTTGAATAATACCTACACAGGGCAGCAACATCAGAGGAGAACAACGTCAGTGACCTGGACAAGAAGCTTAGTCAGATCATCACAAGACTCGATGATCATGACAGTTAGTTTAAAGCTCAAGCTCTTCTCAACCAAGAACAGATCGCATCCGGTCAAAGAATTGAGCAGGCTGTGAACCACATCTCGAGCATGCTAGCATCTGGTTGACTGATGGAGACGCAATCGTTGTGTGTGCGTTCAATCAAATAACTAACAAAGCTAACAAAAGCTAGGGTAGATCGTATTCCACGGGCCTTCTAATTATTGACTACTCAAATAAGCTAGCAAATTACTCAGATTAAACACTTCGTGCGTGGTGTGAGTTCCACGACTTCTACTTCTAAGAAATGCAGAGAAATTAAAAATTGAAACTAAAAGCATATTGGAAATTAGGGTTGAAAACAGAGATGACAGACAGACTTAAACTTCGAATCCCCCTTCGTTCACCAGAGCATAGGCAATCAACAGATCAGCGGATTTCAATTCTCATTCAATCAGTTCTAAAACACCACCATAACTCCTAACCCTTAGGTTTAAGACCGGCGAACGTTCGCTCTATCCGTTCTAGCTACCAAGATTAATTAGCCGCCCGGGTACGGTCGCCTCTTGCAATGACTTAACTTAACTGGTGGAATTACTAACGATTCATGAGTTACTCTTGCAGTGGATTAACCCTAACCGGTTCCTACGAAAGGCACACTCCAATTATAAGGTTAATTGTTCGGTTTGATGTTTTAAAGTAAGGCGAGCGTTCGCTTCTATCCTTAGCTTAACCAGAATCTAATCTAGGTGATCAATCCAAACAAGAAACATAAACAACGAAGAACAAACCAAACATGAAAGAGAAACTGATTGAACTTTGAATCTAATCACCGCCGATCCGTGACCGCTTTAAAGCCCTGGGTCACTTAGGGTTCATCTAGTCTAAGCTCTAAGATTTTAGCTACTCATGTTCATCACAAAAGAATCAAAGATAAAGAAAGAGTTCATCATACAGAGGAAGAACAGAAAAGTATCTAAAAAACCTAATTAAGACGACTCCGGCAGAACTTCGATCTTCCGGTAGAATGCAATCCTAGCTCCGAGTCCTCGAGATGGAAGGGATGGTGTCACGATCTCTTTCCGGCTCTTCGAACTCTAAACTCTCCTTCAGAACTCTCAGAGAATCCTCGAAATTCTGATTATGAAAAGTGTATTATGATTGGTATCTGCAAGTCTCTTGATTTTGGGCCGCCGGTTAAGTATTTATACTTAACCCTAAACCGCCAGATTTTAACTAGGATTTTCGGCGAAAATATGAAGGAATTTTCACCGAAAATTCCTTTGCAAATGTGGATGACCGCCGGCTGTTTCTTCTGTGATTTTCGGTCTAACACTTCTCAGCAAAAACTTAGTGTTTTCACCGAAAATATCCTTCAGTTGACATCAGTGGATTTGTGCTTGCATTTTCGCCGAAAATACTAAGGGATTTTCGGCGAAAACTCCTTTGTAAACCGGGGCAGGAATTTGGTTGATTTGGTTGGCTCCTTGGATTGATTTCGGTGCGATTCCTCGAGGTTCCAACGCCTTAGACACGTCCTTGGCTACTTTAATTGACGGCAAAAACCTGTGCTATCATAAAAACACTAGGAAACCATCAAATAGACCCGAAACGGGCCAAGGTAACACAAATGGCACGAGATAGGGCAATTGATTGAATATTCGTCATTCTACCCTAAAAACCATGTCTTAAGCAAGGAAATGTCGCTTAAATGAGGCTGATAATCACGTCAAATCGAGTGTCATCAAAATACCCCACACTTAAGCTTTTGCTTGTCCTCAAGCAAACTAAACTAGAACACACTCAAATTCACAAATGACACGAGATTAAACTGAGATTCAATTCTAACGATTTGGTTTAGATTGTTCCACGTAGAAAAGGTGACCTACACATGCAAGAACATCAACTAAACAAATTTTGATCTCACTGCTTTCTGCACACTTCAAGTAGTAGTTTAAACAAAGCTCGTTTCTTGGCAAAATAATTAATTATAATTAACCGACTACGATAACACCAATTCTCATCAAAAAGACTTTAAGCTCTAGCCATGATGTGGACGCGGAGGTAGGAAAAGTGACGTGGCTATCGACTCGACTTCATCCGTTTCTAGATCTGTACGTTACATGTTCTAGCTAGGACCGATTTACACAACAATTTCTTTCAAGATTCAAACTTTCTTTAATTTAATTACTGCATACTAGTGCTCGATACCAAACACTTCACTTAGGTGTTGGACCTGCCTAGCTCACAGTATTTGTGCCTATGCTAGTGCTCAACCCGAACACTTCACTTAGGTGTCGGGCTTGCCTACCTTTGATTTTCAGCACTTTAAAGAACTTAACATTAATTTGCACAGCTCAATTACTTGATTTAATCATCTAGCCACTTAATCCTAGCTAGTTATAACTTTTTACACAAGATTTCGAATTGGATTTCTGTCTAATCTATAGCCACAATCATAGGTGAACAAATATGGAGTGAAAAACATGGGAGAAGCTAGCATTTATCATCTTAGAACGGTGTTATCGAGCTTTGTGATTAACAAACCAATTAATTCAAGTTCAACTACAAGAGTGATTTATGATCTGTTCTGACCTAGACTCATTTAATATCAGTTCCGACACATTGGTTACAGGTTCTAAGTGGAACAGTCTAGACGTCATTGTTCAAAATTGAAGTCAATTTAATATCACAAGTCAAGAACTGAGCCATTCTAATGCTAGAGAGATTGGACAGGAATCACGAGGCACACAAAAACACAATCAAGGGCAATCAAGTTCATGCAAGGTTCTCTAGCATCCTACCCCACACTTAAATCGTACTGTGTCCTCACAGGACTAAAATTAGAGGTCAGAGTGAAGTAGAAGAACCTGGACCGAGATGGTTGGCGTAGGGGATGAGCACGGATCCTCGGAGCGGAGGGAATTTACCAAAGCGAAGCAAAGGGAATCTCCCTACTGCCTACAAAACAAAAACAAATGAAACATAAAAAGGAAACCGGGACAAGTGTCCCGGATCCACACAGAAAAAAGTTGGATCGAAATCCGAAAAGAATAAATAAAAAGAAAGGACCAGAAAAGGAATACAACCCGATCACTGCTGGTCAGGTGGACCGGGAGGTGGAAAGTGGAGGAAATCGCCGAGCTGACGTTGCCACACCATCTGTGCCTCATACCGCTCGTCGGAGCGGTGCATATGTTGCTGCATAATAGTCCATCTCGCCTCTTGAGTGGCGTTGTCCTGGATGCGCCACTCCTGAAGTCGCTCATACAGCTCTCCAACATCCGCGGGGTGCAGGTGTTGCTGCGGGTAAGGCGCCTGATATGGCTCTGGAATGGGCGGCGGCGACTGGCGTGCATACCCTGCCGGATGGTGTGGCGAGGGTATATGATCATGAAATTCCGGCTCGTTCTGAGGCTAAGACTCCTCAGAATTATCTTCTTCCTCTGACTCATCCTCGTCCTAGGGAGGAGGATCTGCTGCTACCTGGGGGCTGAGGTCCAGCTCGAGGTTGTACTCGACCGCCAAATCGCCTCCAACTGTGCGTACTCTGCGGCGTGGGATGTTCGGGCCATATTCTTGGCTGAGGCCGAAGGAGATGATGAGTCGGCCTACAAAGTGGCCTCCCAGGAGTGAGCAAGGTGGCTTTGACCTCTGAGTCTTCTTGCGGAGTAGTCGGGCAAGCACCCATCCGGGATGAAGAGGGTAGCTCTCCCGGATGGCGCGAAGAAGAAGAAGCTCCTCTCGGCTGATGTGGTGGCGGTCCTTCTCTGGAGCATACAAAAGAGAACGACGTCAAACCATGTGAATGAATCGATAGAGAGGGTGAGAGAGAGACTTAACTGAGTTATGCTTCGTGAGGCGATCGCCGGGCACTCCAGTCATGTGGCTCCAGAGTGCATGGTACTCCTCCCCGTCGGCATCGTCGTCCTCACAGCCGAGGTAATGACCATTGTAGTGCTCGTAGGGGATGCCTAGATGAGCAGCAAACTCATCATAGGTGAGTGTCCTGTGCACCCCGCCCAGATAGAAGGAAACGACCTTCCTGTGCTGCCTCCTCCGGTGCTCGTCCAGATCAAAAGTCGCCCAGAACTCCTGTAGAGCGATGTCTGGGAAGTCAAAAACTATGGTGGTCAGCTCTAGGAGTCCAGCATGTACCAGGGCGTCGTGCACGTTCCGGTGGTAGTCCTCATCGTGATCGAATATGGACTCCATGGAAAGTGGGCGAACATTAGCTCCAGGAATGTTCTCGAGCTTCTGGTAGCACTTGAAGTAATATGGGGGCAGGCGAGCAACGGTGTGGTGGTACCCCACACGGCCAGGGAAAGCTGGGGGAGGTCCATGAATGGCAGGTGTGATGGGAGCGGGAGCTCGAGAGCTGGAGGCGGTGTCAAGTCTCTGTTTGGTCCTGCGCTCATTAGTTACGTTCCTAAGCAAGAAAAACAAACCAGATTAGTCAAACTAAAACCCTACCCCACACTTAGTCGAAAATATCAATTTCACAAAGAAATGAAGAAAATCGAGTGGGGGTAAGCAAAGCAGATTAACCGGTAATCCCAAACAATTAAAATACACGCTTAGGAACAGCTAGAATGGAATTATCACAATCAGAGTTCAGAACTCAAAACAACATTCGGAAAAGTCAACATAATCGAACATTGAACCCTAATCATGGCAAGACTATCACAAAGTAGGAAATGACGGCATAATATGATCTCAGATGGAAAGCATAAGAATATGAACGGAGATGAGCACATAAGGCAGCCAACTGATCATAAACAGTTCATGGTCAAACCGACATTTCTCAAAAGTCAACATCACAAAGAATAAGGACCTATGCAAAGCAACACATGATCAAATGATATAACAATTAAGTACAATACTCCCTAATCATGCTAGATCAGTCCAACGAGTTCAGCTAACCTAGTTCACACGAAATCAGTCGGCACGCAAATCGAGGCAAATTGAAAAGTCAACCAAAAGTCAACCCCGACGAAACTCAGCATCCAATATGTCAAAAGATTCGAAATGAAAAGTTCTACAACTTACCTTGAAGCCATGGACGCTAAAAGTGAATGGAAGACGAGAAATTGGCGAAAAATTGAAAATTTTAGGGTTTGGGTGAACTAGAGCTGTAGAGCTCTGATTCGGCTGTTCTAGGGCTCAAGATGATCAGAAATGGAAGGGGAAGGGAGCGGCGGCGACGGTCGGCAACGGGCGGCGGCGGCGAAGATGGGCGGCGGCGGTTTTGTTTTCGGGAGAACAGGGGAGGTTTTTTGCTCGATTTCGAAAATGAAGAAGGAAGAGAGAAAGGGTGAATCCGGATTTTTAAAACGAAAAATTGGTTGATTTTCAAATGGATTTTCGGTGAAAATAAGTGCAAGTTTTCGCCGAAAATGTTAGTTAAAAAGTACTGCCGGTTTTCAAAAAGGTTTTCGCCGAAAACATCAATACATTTTCGCCGAAAATTTTAGTTAAAAACGTCTGGAAAACTCAGTGGGATTTCAAAGAGAATTTTCGCCGAAACATGGGTGTATTTTCGCCGAAAATAGTGAACTCTACGATTGAAAATATTTTCGCAATCCTGGCAAACTTCAGAAAATCACAGTTAAATCCACAAAAATCGGAAAAACCTCAAACGACTTGCAATTGATACTAAGACACACAGACTACACACGAAAAATAAGAAATCAAACAAACTGACACTTTTGGCTCCCCCGAACGACTCTAAAAGACTAAGGTTGACACAAATGAAAAACTGACTCCAGCCGTGGGTTGCCTCCCACGAAGCGCTCTAGATTAACGTCCTTGAGCTGGACGATACCTGGACGGTATAAGGAGACATCCCAACTCAGGTTCTCCTTAATGCTAGCATCGGAGTTCATAAAGTAGAGCTTCGGGGCTTCTCCGGTGAGCATGAATTTCTTCCCGTTAGCGTGTAAGAGTTTAGTACGTCCGTCGGGAAGGTGCTCAGTGATCTTGAACGGATTAAAGAGCTCTGTCAAGGGATCATCTTCCACAAGGAAGACAGTGGGTGGAATGAGAACGATCGACTCCTTCTTTTCTTTAACCTCCGGCTTGATATCACCAGGATCGGTGATCGTCAGTATTTCCTTAGGAGATGCTTTTGGCTTCTCCTTCCATACTTGTTCCGGCGCCGGTATCTTGGAACGAATTGGTGGTGCAGCTGGCTCGATAGGAGGTGGCGGCACAACTGGTCTCCAGACCATTTGAGTCTTCGTCTTCTTGTTCTTCCCCCGGGATCTACTAGGATCTTTTCTCGGTGGCTTAGAAGAGGCTTGCAGTTCCTTCTTCTTTGGCGGCTTCTGAGGAACAGATTTCGGTTTCTGCCTGGTAATCTGTCTAGCACCTGCAACAGCAATTGATCTAGGGATACTAGAAGAGACATCAGTAACGGAGTTGACCGGAGTCAACTCCACAGTTTCAACAGCTAGACAATGAAATTCTTCATTCTTAGGATTATATTTCATTCCGTCTTTAAGGCGGAATGTTATCGTTTCTTTACCAACCCTCAAAGTTAAAGACCCATTTGGAACGTTAATTTGCATTCCAGTAGTAGCCATGAAAGGTCGTCATATGAGAATGGTAAAATCATCTTTACTAGTATCAATGATAACAAAGTCAGCTAAGAACGTGAAAGGACCACATTTAGTAACAACGTCTTTTATCTCTCCCCTAGGGGTTTTAAGTGATCTATCAGCAAAGACAAGTTGCATGCTAGGCGGTTCAAGTTCTCCTAGGTTCAATTTTTCTTACAGACTCATAGACATAACATTAACGGACGCGCCAAGATCAACCAAACAACATTCTATCTTAACATCACTAATGACAAGAGGTAGAGTGAAAGAACCAGGATCAGAACACTTAGCCGGGTATGGAGAGGAGGGTTTCGTGCTACGAGCATCAGGATATCCTTCTTTATTCCCCTTCATGCCAGTCTCGATCCTTGCATTTGGTAGTAATGCTCTTGGAAACGGAGGCTTCACATAGTACGGTGCAAGAGGAGGATCTTCCTCCTTAGGCGCCACTTTCGGTGCTTCCTTCTTCTCTGGAGTTTCAGCGATCCTACGTAAAACAGAACAAGCGTCAGCAGATAAGCTTGTAAACTTTTTAACAGATACCATCTTAGCTTGTTCCTTTCTCGGGTTCGGCTCTGTCTGGCTCAGAAGTTGGCCAAATGGTCGACCAGATGCTAGCATGTTCGAGATGTTGTTCACAGCCTGCTCAATTCTTTGACTGGCTGCTATCTGTTCTTGATTGAGAAGAGCTTGAGCTTTAAACTGACTGTCATGATCGTCGAGTCTGGTGATGATCTGACTAAGCTTCTTGTCCAGGTCGCTGACATTGTTTTCCTTCTGGTTCTGCTGCCCTAGATAGTTGTTATTCAAATATTGATTCTGGCGATTGCCAGGAGCAGTTCCATAGTTACCCGGATTACGGTGTGGCGACTGATAGACACCTCCCGGTGGATGGTTATGCTTCTGATCCTGAGCTGGACCAGCTGGGCGGTTATTCTGGTTCTGGTTATGGTTGGCGCCATTATTGTAGGGAGGTCTGTCTTGATAGTTCCCTTGCTGCCTGAAGTTGCGGTATCCATCATAACCATTTTGATTGTTAACGAAGCCTTGTTGAACGAAATTTACCTCTTCGGCGGACCAGACTTCGGTCTTACCAAAATTCTGGCATCGGTCTCCATTATGCGCACAAGCTCCACACCATTCGTAATCAGCAACATAGACAGAAGCTGTCGGCGGTTTTATTGGTGCAGAAGACTTCTTCAGATGCTTCTCTACTTCTGCCTTGATAGTAGCTTCGAGATCGAGCTTACTCCTTGATCCTTCTGATTGTCGCTCCCAGTTCCTTGACTTGGAAGCACAGTTTGCAAAATGAAGAAGAGCAGCTTCAGGAGTAAGCGTAGTGCAATCCCCTCCAGCTAGAGAATTGACCCACTTGGCAGATTCTTCTCGAAGACCTCGAGCAAAGATTTCGGCTAACTGCCTGCTCGAATCCGTGATGAGGAAAATTGTAGAGAAGTTCTTGGAATCGATTCCAAGTATCGTATAAGCTTTCGCCTTCCTTTTGGGAGAATCTGGCGATGCTGTCCTTGATGGCTGTTGTTCTGGCAGGAGGGAAGTATTCTTCAATGAAGTCATGAGCCAGAGTATCCCAATCAGTGTAATATCCAGGTGGTTTGCCAGTAAGCCACCTTTTGGCTGCGCCTTTCAGAGAGAACGGGAAAGCTCTCAAGCAAAGAGTGTTCTTGTCGAGGTTTCCGTTCTTAAAAGTGCTGCAGAGATCAAGGAAATCCGCCAGATGTGTGCATGGATTGTCTAGTGGCCTGCCTTCAAACTGTAGATCCCTAGAGATCATAGTCAAGAATGGAATCTTGATCTCATAGTCAGGATCTCCTTCAATGCGCGGCACGGCAATGGCAGATCGAACGCTAGTCGCGCTCGGCTTGTTGTAATCAGCTAGACTCTTCTGTGCAGGCGACGGTAGTGGATTTCCGCCCGGTGGTGGTAATTGATTAGTCATGGCAGGAGATGGAGGAGGTGAAAATGACTCGGTGTATGAAACGGATGAAGACGACGGTAATGGTGAAATGAAGAACTCTCCTTCAGTTCCTCGATCTTAATCGGAGTGATGGATGGAGGTGGATTGGTTCTGCTTCTCCTTTGGAATCTGTGATTGTCGAGGTGGAGCAGAACTGCTTGGTCTCTCTATACTCTTAGCCTTGTCGGTTTGAGAGCGAGTCCAAGGGCGGCGATGGATACACCTGTGAACAACCTACAAATAACAAAAACAACAAAAACCAGTGTAAAATCGAAGTGGGTGGAAAAGTGAAAGATGGAAAATAGAAGAATAAATTGCTAGTTCTTCTTTCAACCAATCAAAAGAAATCCCCGGCAACGGCGCCAATTTGATGAGCCAATCGTTGTGCGTGCGTTCAATCAAATAACTAACAAAGTTAACAAAAGCTAGGGTAGATCGTATTCCACGGGCCTTCTAATGATTGACTACTCAAATAAGCTAGCAAATTACTCAGATTAAACACTTCGTGCGTGGTGTGAGTTCCACGACTTCTACTTCTAAGAAATGCAGAGAAATTAAAAATTGAAACTAAAAGCAGATTGGAAATTAGGGTTGAAAACAGAGATGACAGGCACACTTAGACTTCGAATCCCCCTTTGTTCACAAGAGCATAGGCAATCAACAGATCAGCGGATTTCAATTCTCATTCAATCAGTTCTACAACACCACCATAACTCCTAACCCTTAGGTTTAAGACCAGCGAACGTTCGCTCTATCCGTTCTAGCTACCAAGATTAATTAGCCGCCCTGGTACGGTCGCCTCTCGCAACGACTTAACTTAACTGGTGGAATTAGTATTCATGAGTTACTCTTGCAATGGATTAACCCTAACCGGTTCCTACGAAAGGCACACTCCAATTATAAGGTTAATTGTTCAGTTTGATGTTTTAAAGTAAGGTGAGCGTTCGCTTCTATCCTTAGCTTAACCAGAATCTAATCTAGGTGATCAATCCAGACAAGAAACATAAACAACGAAGAACAAACCAAACATGAAAGAGAAACTGATTGAACTTTGAATCTAATCACCGTCGATCCGTGACTGCTTTAAAGCCCTGGGTCACTTAGGGTTCATCTAGTCTAAGCTCTAAGAGTTTATTACTCACGTTCATCACAAAAGAATCAAAGATAAAGAAAGAGTTCATCATACAGAGGAAGAACAGAAAAGTATCTGAAAAACCTAATTAAGACGACTCCGGCAGAACTTCAATCTTCCGGTAGAATTCAATCCTAGCTCCGAGTCCTCGAGATGGAAGGGATGGTGTCACGATCTCTTTCCGGCTCTTCAAACTCTAAACTCTCCTTCAGAACTCTCAAAGAATCCTCGAAATTCTGATTATGAAAAGTGTATTATGATTGGTATCTGCAAGTCTCTTGATTTTGGGCCACCGGTTATGTATTTATACTTAACCCTAAACAGCCGGATTTTAACTAGGATTTTTGGCGAAAATATGAAGGAATTTTCACCGAAAATTCCTTTGCAAATGTGGATGACCGCCGGCTGTTTCTTCTGTGATTTTCGGTCCAACACTTCTCGGCGAAAACTTAGTGTTTTCGCCGAAAATATCCTTCAGTTGACATCAGTGGATTTGCGTTTGCATTTTCGTCAAAAATACTAAGGGATTTTCGGCGAAAACTCCTTTGTAAACCGAGGCAGGAATTTGGTTGATTTGGTAGCTCCTTAGATCGATTCCGGTGCGATTCCTCGAGGTTCCAACGCCTTAGACATGTCCTTGGCTACTTTATTTGACGACAAAAACCTGTGCTATCATAAAAACTCTAGAAAACCATCAAATAGACCCGAAACGGGCCAAGGTAACACAAATGGCACGAGATAGGGCAATTGATTGAATATTCGTCATTCTACCCTAAAAACCATGTCTTAAGCAAGGAAATGTCGCTTAAATGAGGCTGATAATCACGTCAAATCGAGTGTCATCAAAATACCCCACACTTAAGCTTTTGCTTGTCCTCAAGCAAACTAAACTAGAACACACTCAAATTCACAAATGACACGAGATTAAACTGAGATTCAATTCTAACGATTTGGTTTAGACTGTTCCACGTAGAAAAGGTGACCTACACATGCAAGAACATCAACTAAACAAATTTTGATCTCACTGCTTTCTGCACACTTCAAGTAGTAGTTTAAACAAAGCTCGTTTCTTGGCAAAATAATTAATTATAATTAACCGACTACGATAACACCAATTCTCATAAAAAAGACTTTAAGCTCTAGCCATGATGTGGACGCGGAGGTAGGAAAAGTGACGTGGCTATCGACTCGACTTCATCCGTTTCTAGATCTGTACGTTACATGTTCTAGCTAGGACCGATTTACACAACAATTTTTTTCAAGATTCAAACTTTCTTTAATTTAATTACTGCATACTAGTGCTCGATACCAAACACTTCACTTAGGTGTTGGACCTGCCTAGCTCACAGTATTTGTGCCTATGCTAGTGCTCAACCCGAACACTTCACTTAGGTGTCGGGCTTGCCTACCTTTGATTTTCAGCACTTTAAAGAACTTAACATTAATTTGCACAGCTCAATTACTTGATTTAATCATCTAGCCACTTAATCCTAGCTAGTTATAACTTTTTACACAAGATTTCGAATTGGATTTCTGTCTAATCTATAGCCACAATCATAGGTGAACAAATATGGAGTGAAAAACATGGGAGAAGCTAGCATTTATCATCTTAGAACGGTGTTATCAAGCTTTGTGATTAACAAACCAATTAATTCAAGTTCAACTACAAGAGTGATTTATGATATGTTCTGACCTAGACTCATTTAATATCAGTTCCGACACATTGGTTACAGGTTCTAAGTGGAACAGTCTAGACGTCATTGTTCAAAATTGAAGTCAATTTAACATCACAAGTCAAGAACTGAGCCATTCTAATGCTAGAGAGATTGGACAGGAATCACGAGGCACACAAAAACACAATCAAGGGCAATCAAGTTCATGCAAGGTTCTCTAGCATCCTACCCCACACTTAAATCGTACTGTGTCCTCACAGGACTAAAATTAGAGGTCAGAGTGAAGTAGAAGAACCTGGACCGAGATGGTTGGCGTAGGGGATGAACACGGATCCTCGGAGCGGAGGGAATTTACCAAAGCGAAGCAAAGGGAATCTCCCTACTGCCTACAAAACAAAAACAAATGAAACATAAAAAGGAAACCGGGACAAGTGTCCCGGATCCACACAGAAAAAAGTTGGATCGAAATCCGAAAAGAATAAATAAAAAGAAAGGACCAAAAAAGTAATACAACCCGATCACTGCTGGTCAGGTGGACCAGGAGGTGGAAAGTGGAGGAAATTGCCGAGCTGACGTTGCCACGCCATCTGTGCCTTATACCGCTCGTCGGAGCGGTGCATATGTTGCTGCATAATAGTCCATCTCGCCTCTTGAGTGGCGTTGTCCTGGATGCGCCACTCCTGAAGTCGCTCATACAGCTCTCCAACATCCGTGGGGTGCGGGTGGTGCTGCGGGTAAGGCGCCTGATATGGCTCTGGAATGGGTGGCGGCGACTGGCGTGCATACCCTGCCGGATGGTGTGGCGAGGGTATATGATCATGAAATTCCGGCTCGTTCTGAGGCTGAGACTCCTCAGAATTATCTTCTTCCTCTGACTCATCCTCGTCCTAGCGAGGAGGATCTACTGCTACCTGGGGGCTGAGGTCCAGCTCGAGGTTGTACTCGACCGCCAAATTGCCTCCAACTGTGCGTACTCTGCGGCGTGGGATGTTCGTGCCATATTCTTGGCTGAGGCCGAAGGAGATGATGAGTCGGCCTACAAAGTGGCCTCCCAGGAGTGAGCAAGGTGGCTTTGACCTCTGAGTCTTCTTGCGGAGTAGTCGGGCAAACACCCATGATAAAAGCGATTTTACCAAGGTCGCATTCCACGGGGTTCTCTCAATGGCCACTACTCACATTCCTCGTAGACGGTCTATTCATTTGAAAGGAGTTTTGGTTTGAAATAGAAATTAAAAACTTAAAGGAAACTAAAAAAAAGAAAGAAAAATAAAGTGGTGCAAATCAAAGACAAAGGGGGTTCTCTTGGTGGGTAGTTTCATCATGCTCAAGAGGACTAATTGAACAAACAAGCCAATTAAGATCGAGTTTGCATTCGGATGACCATGCATTTCACTTCTATAGACTCAATGCACTCTCGTAGCACCTAATCCCTATCCCAATACCACTCAACTTAGGCTCTCGCTCTCAAGCTAAGTGAAAAAGGATGCATTCTAAGTGTTTGATGAAATGCCAAGACACAAGATACTCTCTTAAGACTCTATGACCACAAGGCTAGGCACAACACTCTCATATCAATGCCCTAACACTAAGAGATTCACCAAAAAGCCTTTTCAAACTCAATTGAATGAAAATCCACATGCACACCAAGTGTTCGATAAAATGCCCAAGAGAGAAATCAAGCGAAAATGGTTGAAACAAGATGATCTAATCTCTTAGAACACACTCACTTCAATCCCTAGACCTACAATCTATGCAATCCAAGCACTCTCATGCATCAAATCACATTGAATGGACCAAATTAAGCAAACATGGCATAAAATGGCATTAAAAACAAGTCTAGGAATCATCCTCATACAACCAAGATCAATCATGGCAAGTTCTATACAATCATCCCTCTATCATAGCACAACTAATCTACCCATCCAAGATGAACCCTAGAAACTCAGCCACACATGGCCAAGGGAGTAAAGAGAAAAGAAGGAAGAATGGTCACCAAGAACACCATGGATGAATCCTTGAGATGATCTTCACTTCTCCACTTGTAAGCACTTCTCCCAAGGTTTGTTGGCTTCAATCCTAGCTCCAATGGCTTCAAATTGCTCCAAAAATGTGTTCTAGGGTTTGAGGGTTCGTGGGTATGTGTTTGGGGTTCAAAAGATATGAAAGAATTCCTCAAAATGGCCAAAAACAAGAATATTTATAGTGCAGGGGACAGTGCACGGCGTGCACCCCTGCACGGCGTGCACCTCTGCACGGCGTGCACCCTGCACTCTGCAGAAAGCTCGATCTTGTAATGCTCATATCTCCCTCGTCCGGCCTCCAAATGACCTCCCGTTTGCTCCTATGCGCTCCTTGTCATCCGTACTTTGATGCCATAACCTGAAATGCACAGAGGCAACTCCGATAGACCACGAATTTGGCTCCAAAGTGGCAACCGGACAACAAAATGACACTTTGCACGAAACTTCAATAAAAGCATATAAGTCATGTCATTTCACGAATAAACACGGGCATTTCAAAGGTCATTCATAAGCTTAAAATGCACTAATTAAAGTCACATCAAATTCCCCTACGACTAAGCTTTGCTTGTCCTCAAGCAAATGAATTAGAAGACATCCAAGTTCACAAATGACAAGTTCGGTCCATTGAGATTCAAGCAATCACAATTTAGCTTAAACTGTTCCACGAACAAACTAAACCTACACACGCAAGAACATCAACCAAACAAGTCTAAACCTCACTAATTTCTGCACACTTCAAGTAGTGGTTGATTGGGACACAGCAAAACCGACCACGACAACACCAACTCTAATCAAAAGGACTTGAAATCGGGACATGGATCGTAAGTGGTGAGTGATTATGATGTGGCTATCGACTCGACTTCATCCGCTTCTAGATCCGCACTTTACAAAACTCTGGCTAGGATCAAGGGCTACATTTGAGAACTCTTTTTCTTTTTTTTTTCTTACTGCATACTATTGCTCGATTCAACACTTCACTTAGGTGTTGAACCTGCCTAGCTCACAGCCTTTGCCCTTTTGCTTAGTGCTCAACCCGACACTTCACTTAGGTGCCGAGCTTGCCTAGCTTTTCTTTTGAGCATTTTTTTTTTCACAATTTAGCCACTTGATCCTTAGCCCCTTACAACTTCCACACAAGATTTCGAATTGGATTCCATCTAATCTCAAGCCACAATCACGAAGGATCAAAAAGGGTAAAGAAAGACATGGAAAAGGGTGAAAATTCTGATTGCCTCCATCATCTTAGACCGGTGTTATCGAGCGGCACAAAAACACGTATCAAACCAATCAACCAACATGCAAGAGTGATAAAATCTCAGTTCTGGCCCAGACTCATTTAATATTAGTGCTAACATGCTGGTTATAGGTTCTAAGCAGGACAGTCTAAACGTCATTGTGAAAACTTGAAGTCAATTAAACACCAAAAGTCAAGAACCGAACGATTCTACAATAGAGGAATTCGACATTCAATTAAGATCATGCAACACATCAAAACATAGCTTTAGACTTCTACCGACAAATAATCACACCAAACCTCAAACTCCCCTACGACTAACCTGAGCATTGTCCTCAATGATCAAGAGAGAGAGAAGATAAGGTGGAACGAATATACCGCGCGGTGAAGAAGAGAAGCCAGAGATGGAATCCCGGGTCAAGTAACCTGTTCAGGACGAGGACCTGAATCAGGGGAACCTGTAGAAAACAAAGGAGGGCACACCACTCAAACACAACCCATAGTCGACAAGATGAGAGTACGGATGAGATGTGTGATCCAACAACATGACAAGTCCAAAGCCAGAAATAAAAAGAGAAAATCAGAAGTCAAACACAACAAAACATGCAGTCATAAACAGAAATAAAAGAAAGGAAAAATCCAAAGTCCTGAGAAGTGGTGAGTGATCCTGTGGCTCTCAGTGGGGTGGTGGTCGTGGGTGCCCAGGCCACTGTGACCATGGATGGTAGCCGTCAAACGGGGGAGGCGGTGGAAAGTCTGCCCAAGTGCTGGAGGGGCCGGACTCAGAGTGGAAGCTCTCCTGGTAGTAGTAGGACTGATGCTGCTGCCAGTACTGAGAATGCTGAATCTGAGTAATCTGGATACCCTGAAACTGCTGAACCTCATGCACCTGAGCAAGCTGCTGTCCATAGAACTGCTGGCTCTCAAAGTCCCTAGCGTTGTACGCCTCTAGGTTCTGAACTCTCCTGTTAAGATCCTGTATCGCCGCACTGTCTCTCCTCTGTCCCTCACGAATATCCTCCACTACGGTCGTGAGGCGACCCATCCCCGAGATAAGCTCATGAAGCGAAGTAGGGTCGATCTCTACATCCTCCTCATCACTGTCATCATCTGAGACCCGACAAGTCGGAACCAGAAGGTCTGTGATCTGAGCTGTAGGTAGGATAATCCTCAAGAGAACTGGTCGAGGCTCGACAAATGCTGGAGCAGGACCAAAAGCATCAAGGCACTCATACCCGCGCACCAACCTGGTCACAAATCCTCCTCCCAGCAGAACACCAATAGTGTCATTAGCTTGTATCTGAAGGAGGGCTCCTAGCACTAAATCACCTAGATGCAGCTTGATGCCCCTCTCCAAGCAATAAAAGAGAAACAAATCTCTGACTGAGACTACACCTGGAGAGGAGGATGACTTCCTGTGGGTGATGGAGTGCCGGAAGAAGTGATGGAGGAGCTTCAGCATAGGCCGATTCACTTCTGTGACCTTGGATGAGCGAGCTGAATAACCTCTAGTCCTCGGTGCAATTTCCTTGAAGAATGCACTCTTGGCGTCCCCCGCAAGAGAAGATATGAGAGCCAACCCAGAGAGCTCACCACTTTGAACCTTCACCCACTCATAGAACCCAAGGCGGTATCCAAACTCGTCAATGGAGCACACACGCGCCATCCCGCCGAGCCTGAAGCGCACACAAACCTCACTAGTGGTCTCGTGACACTCCACGGTGAGAGTGCTCAAGAACTCCTTTGTAGGCCACTCATACGCCCTCTCGTCAACCTCCAAGAGCGGCCAAATACCGGCTCCATCAGCCAAAGTCTTCAAAGCATCCAACCAACCATCATAACTCTGCAGCCCCTCAAAATCAAATCTACCCTGCCTCGCTACAGGCCATCTTGCCATAACCTGATAACGACTGTAAGCCCGATCCCTGGGGTCGAAGTCGAAGATCCTCTGAACCACTGACTCAGGAGGGTCGACGCCACGAGGAGCTGGAGGCGGCGAAGGCGACCGTGGTGGAGGAGCAGAAGACTCCCCAGTCTGTCCCTTCCTCTTCTTGGAAGCTGGTGCCTTGGATCGCTTGGGGGCGGAGGATGAAGAAGCTGCTTTACCCTTAGGAGGCATCCTGCAAAAGAAGTGCAAACAAAGAATCAACAAGAAGGGCACACTCCTAACACAAACCCTATCAAGGCGCCTAGTCATAACACATGATCAAAACATTGAGCACAACATTGAGCACGATTCAAGATCATCAAGTTCAAGTGCAACAACCTATGCTAGCAAAAATCAAATCATTGAATTCCAAACTTAAGCAAAAGGCATGCATCATGGATCAAAAACACGAATCAAGAACATATAAGCCTAAGTCCACACAGTGTAAGGAGGAATGCACAAAGTTTAAACCAATGAGTGGTGATTAACCACACCCCTCCTCACACAAAGAATGGAATTCGGTCCCCGAATTAAGCACAAGGCAATGAATAATCCAAATCGGCCAAAAAGTGGTCATGAATTAATAACAGAGGCAATATCCACGGAACCACACTCACACATGTGACAATCCACACCAATCAACTAAGCACCACAACAAGTAAGATATCACAAATGTCCATTCAAAACCAAACAACCCCTCCACCCTAAACGAAAGAATAAACACACTATGCGCATCCCCCCAACCAAATAACACAAATCAACCATCATTCGCCACGGATCTTAAACAATCAAATCAACCACCATGGAACAAATTAATCACACTGTCAAACCACAACCCATCCCACGCTGTCCAAAATCAACAAATCAAACGAGGAAATAATTTCAACATTCCAAAACCACACTCTGCTCAACAAGCCAACGAAGCACACAAACAAACCAGCCATTGACCGGCTGCTAACTGCCACTGCTGACCACCCACTAATCAAGCCAACAAACCACAATTATCAATGAAGAAGTAAAACAGAGCACCCAAGCAACAAACAACCCAAAGCACTAAGAAACCAGACCTGGGAATCTAAAATGGTGGGCTTGGAAATGGAGCTGGCGGGTCGGCGGCGGAATGGGAAGCTGGGTCGCGCGGGGGAAGCTTCGGCGGGGGCAGTGGGTTGAGTCAGTCGGCAGCTGGCTGGACAGATGGGGCGGCGGCGTCGGTGAGTTGATTAGCGGGCGTAGGTTGGGTGCGGGCAGGAGTTGGTGGCGGCGGCGGCGGCGGCGGTTGGAGCTGGTCGGTGTGGTGGCGTCGGGCGGTTGATTGGAATCGGCGGGCGGGTCGGCGGAGTTGGTGGCGGGCAGTTGATTGGAGGGAGGCTGGGGTCGGGTGTGAGGAGGGAGGGGATAAGGGGGGGTTGGGTTTAGTTGGGTGGGTCAGCCGGGTCGGGTGAGTGGGTCGGTTGGTTCGGGCGGGTGAGTAGGCTGGTTGGTGGGTGGGTTGGTTGAATCAAAACCAAACCGAACAATGACTCAAACCAGAAAATCAAGAATCAGATGACTCAACCACTGACCAAACCGAAACAATGTAAAGGGAAAGATCAGGTGCACGGCGTGCCAGTGTGCACGGCGTGCAGGGCGCACGGCGTGCATGGATGCACGGCGTGCATCATGCAGCTGAAAATTTTTTCGAACCTCCTGGACAGCACGTGCACCAAACCGTGCACGGTGCACGGCGTGCATCATGCACGGCGTGCAGTGGTGCACGGCGTGCACCTCCTCAGCTTAAAAACAAATTTTCACCTTGACGAAAAACGACCAAAACACCGTCAAATCAACCCAAAACGGACCCCGAACTTCAGAATTTCAACGCCTACGAGACCACAAAGGACACCACAACAACTCAAGGACCTTGAACACCACAAAAACACACAATCATGCAATCAAATCAAGAAGAAAAGAAATGAAAAACACTCGGGTTGCCTCCCGAGAAGCGCTTGTTTAACGTCTTAAGCTCGACGAAGCAAGGAACACTCAAGGCACGACCAAAGACAAGACCTCAACAGCACCTATAGTATCACTAACAACATAATGCTTAAGTCTATGGCCATTCACCTTAAAAGGTTCGGTTTGGGATGGAGAGATTACCTCGATGGTGCCATAAGGAAAAACATGAGTTACCGTAAAGGGGCCGGACCAACGAGACCTCAATTTCCCGGGAAAGAGCTTGAGCCGAGAGTTGTATAGGAGAACTTGATCACCAACTTTGAAATCCTTGCCCGCCTTCAAACGGGAATCATGAATAAGC
The DNA here is from genome assembly GCA_034768395.1 of Linum lewisii. Classification (NCBI taxonomy): domain Eukaryota; kingdom Viridiplantae; phylum Streptophyta; class Magnoliopsida; order Malpighiales; family Linaceae; genus Linum; species Linum lewisii. The sequence goes on from CM068299.1 coordinate 11,786,341, forward strand.
TTCGTCCTCTCCTTGTAAAGCTTTGCATTCTCATATGCATGATGGCGATACTCCTCGAGCTCATGTACCTGAAACTTATGCTCTTCTCCTGCGAGACTCATATCAAGGTTTAGAAATTTCAAAGCCCAATAAGCTCGGTGATCGAGCTCTACCGGCAAATGGCATGCTTTGCCATAGACCATCCTATAGGGAGTAGTGCCTATAGGGGTCTTGTAGGCCGTGCGGTAGGCCCATAGAGCGTCATCAAGCTTCTTCGACCAATCTTTCCGTGATTGGTCGACCGTCTTCTCTAAGATTCTCTTAAGTTCCCTATTGGTCACCTCGGCTTGGCCACTAGTTTGAGGGTGATACGAGGTGGACATCCGATGAGTGACGCCGAACCGGTGGCATACTCTATCGAATTGCCCTTGAAAATGAGTACCTCGATCACTAATGATAGCACGAGGCGTACCAAAACGGGTGTAACAACTTAACAAGAAACTTCCCTACGACTCGGGCATCATTGGTAGGCAAAGCTTGTGCCTCCGCCCATTTAGACACGTAATCTACCGCAACTAATATGTACTTGTTACCATGCGAAGTAGGAAACGGTCCCATGAAATCAATACCCCATATATCAAATATTTCTACCACTAACGAGACATTTTGAGGCATTTCATTACGGGCAGAGATGTTACCTGAACGTTGACACGCATCGCAAGACTTGACAAAGTCTTGACAATCTCGGAAGATCGAGGGCCAAAAGAATCCGGACTCAAGTACCTTGCGAGCCGTGCGATTTGCTCCATGATGTCCACCCGTAGGACCGGAGTGGCAATGTCGCATGATGTCCTTAGACTCTCCATAGGTGACACATCTTCTAATCATACCATCCGAGCCAACTCGAAATACAAAAGGATCGTCCCAATAGTAATGTTTCAAATCCGCAAAGAACTTCCTTTTGTCTTGAGTGGAGAGGCCCTCCTTCAAGTCTCCACTAGCAAGATAGTTAGCCAAATCCGCGAACCAAGGTTCCTTGAACTCTAAAGTTGCTATAGCGAATAATAGCTCATCGGGGAAGTTGTCATTGATCTCTTCATTACCATTGTGTACCATTTCCGCCTCTTCCAAGCGAGACAAGTGGTCGGCGGCTACATTCTCGGACCCCTTCTTATCTCGAATCTCAATATCAAACTCTTGCAATAGAAGGACCCATCGGATCAACCTTGGTTTAGCATCGGTCTTAGATAGAAGGTACCTCAAAGCTTGGTGGTCCGTGAAGACAATAGTGTGAGAAAGTACCAAGTAGGACCTAAACTTATCAAAAGCAAACACTATGGCCAAGAGCTCCTTCTCCGTAGGTGTGTAGTTCCTTTGAGCATCATTGAGAGTCTTACTTGCATAGTATATTGGGTGGAATCTCTTGTCGATTCGTTGGCCTAGAACCGCTCCAATGGCGTAATCGCTAGCATCACACATCAACTCAAATGACTTTGACCAATCCGGAGCAATGAGTACAGGGGCATTCGTGAGCTTACCCTTGAGGAGTTCAAAAGCTTGCAAGCACTCTTCATAAAAACGAAATTCCACATCCTTCTCAAGAAGCCGAGTCATAGGAGTAGTTATTTTCGAGAAGTCTTTGATGAAGCGCCTATAGAAACCGGCATGCCCCAAGAAGCTTCTCACAGCTTTCACGGATGAGGGTGGAGGAAGTTGAGAGATGGTCTCCAATTTTGCCTTGTCAACCTCAATGCCCTTTTTAGAGATCTTATGACCAAGAACAATCCCCTCATTGACCATGAAATGACACTTCTCCCAACTTAATGCAAGATTGGTTTCTTCACACCGACGCAAGACCTTCTCAAGGTTCCTCAAGCATAGGTCGAATGAATCCCCAAAAACCGAGAAGTCGTCCATGAACACTTCCATGATATCTTCCACGAAATCATCGAAAATGGCAAGCATACACCGTTGGAAGAGTAGCGGGAGCGTTGCACAACCCAAAGGGGATCCGTCGATAAGCAAAAGTACCGAAAGGGCATGTGAATGTGGTCTTCTCGATGTCCTCCGAGGCGATCGGGATTTGGAAGTACCCGGACATACCATCCAAGAAACAATAGTACTCGTGACCGGAGAGACGCTCGAGCATTTGATCCATGAAAGGTGGAGGAAAGTGATCCTTCCTAGTGGCATCATTGAGTCGACGATAATCTATGCAAACACGCCACTCGGTGATCGTCCTTGTCGGGATAAGCTCATCCTTGTCATTAGCTACCACCGTGATCCCTCCTTTCTTGGGAACAACTTGCACGGGGCTAACCCAAGGGCTATCCGAGATAGGAAAGATAATCCCCGCATCCATAAGCTTAATAACCTCTTTCTTCACAACCTCCTTCATGTTAGGATTTAGCCTTCTTTGTGGTTGCACAACCGGCTTGAAATCTTCCTCCATAAGGATCCGATGTGAGCAAAATGTGGGACTTATACCTCGAATATCCGAGATGCTCCACGCAATAGCTCTCATGTACTTCTTCAGGAGCTCCACTAGACGGTCCTTTTGCTCGGGTAGAAGCTCAGAATTGATGATGACCGGTAGCTTAGAATCTGGCATGAGAAAAGCATACTCCAAATGTGCGGGAAGAGGCTTGAGCTCAAGAGTAGGTGGTTCTTCATAGGAGGTCTTTACCCTTTCCACCTTCGGGAGAGCAACAAAAACCGTTTCACCCTCTAACTTGTCTCTCCCTTCATCAAGGTAAGCCACTTGAGCTTTTAACTCCGGGGTGCCTAAATGTTCCTGCACATCCGTTCTAAGGCAAACATCCAAAGAATCTCGACACACGAAGTTAGAAATACTACACACACTAGCCGAAGCAATAGTATCACAAGAGTACTCTAAATCATCTTGTGCGTGAGCAAACTTCATGCCATCGCCTATGCAAAATGTGACACTCTCTTGTCCTACTCTCAATGTCAATTTTCCGTCATGCACATCAATCAAAGCACGAGAAGTAGCTAGGAATGGTCTACCAAATATCAATGAGACATCCACATCATCGGTATCTATGACCGCAAAGTCAACTAGGAAGACAAAAGGGCCTACTTTAACTAGCACATCATCAACAATCCCCCTAGGGCTCTTGGTCGACTTGTCCGCAAGTTGAATGTACATACGAGTAGAACGAAGATTAGACAACCCTAGCTTCTCAAATATGCAATAAGGCATGACATTGATACTAGCACCTAGATCCGCAAGACCATTAGCAAGAGAAATATTACCAATAGCACAAGGGATAGTAAAGGTACCCGGATCCTTGAGCTTTTTGGGTGGACTTTTGAAGAGAACGGCGGAGCATTCCTCATTAAGGTGGACTAGAGATGTCTCCGGTAGCTTCCTCTTGTTGGTGTAGAGTTCCTTCATGAACTTAGCATATTGGGGCATCATAATCATTGCTTCGGGAAACGGAAGAGAGAATTGCATTTGACTAATCCGCTCCACAAACTTCTTGAAAACCTTCTCAAGGCCATCCTTCTTCAATCGAGATGGGTATGGAGGCTTAGGCTTGTATGGAGATACAACCGGTGCGGGAGGAGAGACCGGTGGTGTACTCGATGTAGCCTTACTAGGTTCCTTGGCAACCTTAGTGCTCACATTACCCGTAGGAGGTTCGACTTCAACCTCAACTTCATCCGAAGGAGGATTATTAATATCATCATCATCAACCATTAGATTAGGATCTTGTACCTTTTTAGAGTCAATTGGGGTAGAGGTTGTATCTTGCAAGGGTCTTCCACTTCTCAAGGTCACTACCTTGCAATGCTCCGGACCTTTGGGGTTGATCTCGGTATTGGAAGGTAAAGAGCCCGAAGTTCTCTCCGAAAGTGCCTTAGCAATATGACCCATTTGATTCTCCAAATTTGCAATTGAAGCTTGTTGATTCTTGATAAGTTGAATCATTGCCGCATTGGTGTCTTCTTGGGAGATTGTAGAACCACCCTCTTTGTTTTGAGAAGGCTTGGTGAAACCGGGCGGCCCATTACCCTTATTATTATACATCCCCGGTGGATTAGAACCTTGCTCACCTCCTTGGTTACCTTGATTGTACCCCTTGTAACCTTGGAATCCTCCTTGATTACCTTGGTTGTAACCCTTGTTATAACCACCACTTTGATTACCTTGGCCTTGGTACCCTTGGTTAGGCTTGTTGTACCCACCTCCTTGGTTCCAAGGACGGTTGTAGTTACCCCCTTGATAGTTCCCTTGAGGGTTGAAGTTACCATGGAATCCTTGACCTTGTGCAAAGCTTACTTCCTCAATGTTTTCATCTTGGTTAGGCTCAGAATTGGCGGAAGGGCATACATTTACATCATGACCTTGGCCTCCACAACATTCACAACAAAATACCGAAGCAACCGGTGGATTACCCACTTTAGATGGCTTAGGCATACTAAGATTGCTTACTTGTGAAGCCATGGCGTCGATCTTAGACATAAGGAGAGCGATCATTGGATCATCTTCATCTCGGTGCCCCGGCAACTTAGGCTTCTTCCCATAGCTAGACGACTCCTTTGGTGCATCAACACTTACGGACCGAGAATCATAGTGCGTGTCACTTCCATACTTAGACTTAGGAGGTTGTTGTCGAGACCAACTCCTTGTCTTGTTGGCCATCTCCGCGAAGAGTTCTAGAGCATCTTCGGGAGTGAGCGTCCTTAAGTCACCTCCGGCGGCTTGGTTGATCATCCTTGTATTCTCAAAATCAAGGGACCTAGCAAAGATGTCCGCCAAGCTCCATTCGGCGAAGTTGTGATGAGGACAAGACCGAAGAATGGCTTGGAACCTATTCCAAGTCTCATGGAAGAGCTCTCCGTTGTGTTGTGTGAAGTGGTTGATACGATCTCGGATTGCATCCGTCATATAGGGAGGAAAGAACTCTTCAAGGAAAGCTTCGGCTAGGCCCTCCCATGTGGTGAAAGCTCTACTCGGTTGATTCTCCAACCATGACTTAGCTCTACCTTTGAGTGAGAAAGGAAAGAGCCGGAGTCTCACACAATCCGGGTGAACTTGGTCATTCTTAACCGTGTCACATATCTCCAAGAAGTCCTTGAGATGCCTAGATGGACATTCACCATCAATGCCATTGAACACCACTCCATTTTGAACCATTTGGATCATATTAGGCTTGAGCTCAAAGTTCCTAGCATTGACGGGTCTTCGAACAATGCTAGAGGCTGCCCCTTCAAGAGTAGGACGAGCATAATCCGCCAAGGTACGTCTCGCGCCCCTTTGTGAGTGATCATCATCATTGGTATGGTGAGAATGTTCCGAATGGTTATCTTCATCCTCGTGATGAGACATAGTGTGGTGTGAGATGCGATCAACTTCTTCTTCTTCAACTGTAGGAGGTGGGGAAGTGGTAGGTGACTCGAGCACTTGTTCTAGTCCTTTGATTCGTGCTTGAAGACGAGCTGAACGCCTCATGCACTAACCCAAAATCTCCTGCAAACAAGCACAACAAACACACCCGAGTAATACAACGATGCGGGATAATAAAGTAAACAAAGAGCAACAAGGAAGCAAAAAGTAAAGCGGAAGGAAGTGAATAGATCGGTCTACTACTAAATGCTTTCAAAGGAATGAGAGAGTCCCCGGCAACGGCGCCAAAAACTTGATAAAAGTGATTTTACCAAGGTCGTATTCCACGGGGTTCTCTCAATGGCCACTACTCACATTCCTCGTAGACGGTCTATTCATTTGAAAGGAGTTTTGGTTTGAAATAGAAATTAAAAACTTAAAGGACACTAAAAAAAAGAAGAAAAATAAAGTGGTGCAAATCAAAGACAAAGGGGGTTCTCTTGGTGGGTAGTTTCATCATGCTCAAGAGGACTAATTGAACAAACAAGCCAATTAAGATCGAGTTTGCATTCGGATGACCATGCATTTCACTTCTATAGACTCAATGCACTCTCGTAGCGCCTAATCCCTATCCCAATACCACTCAACTTAGGCTCTCACTCTCAAGCTAAGTGAAAAAGGATGCATTCTAAGTGTTTGATGAAATGCCAAGACACAAGATACTCTCTTAAGACTCTATGACCACAAGGCTAGGCACAACACTCTCATATCAATGCCCTAACACTAAGAGATTCACCAAAAAGCCTTTTCCAACTCAATTGAATGAAAATCCACATGCACACCAAGTGTTCGATAAAATGCCCAAGAGAGAAATCAAGCGAAAATGGTTGAAACAAGATGATCTAATCTCTTAGAACACACTCACTTCAATCCCTAGACCTACAATCTATGCAATCCAAGCACTCTCATGCATCAAATCACATTGAATGGACCAAATTAAGCAAACATGGCATAAAATGGCATTAAAAACAAGTCTAGGAATCATCCTCATACAACCAAGATCAATCATGGCAAGTTCTATACAATCATCCCTCTATCATAGCACAACTAATCTACCCATCCAAGATGAACCCTAGAAACTCAGCCACACATGGCCAAGGGAGTAAAGAGAAAAGAAGGAAGAATGGTCACCAAGAACACCATGGATAAATCCTTGAGATGATCTTCACTTCTCCACTTGTAAGCACTTCTCCCAAGGTTTGTTGGCTTCAATCCTAGCTCCAATGGCTTCAAATTGCTCCAAAAATGTGTTCTAGGGTTTGAGGGTTCGTGGTTATGTGTTTGGGGTTCAAAAGATATGAAAGAATTCCTCAAAATGGCCAAAAACAAGAATATTTATAGTGCAGGGGACAGTGCACGGCGTGCACCCCTGCACTCTGCAGAAAGCTCGATCTTGTAATGCTCATATCTCCCTCGTCCGGCCTCCAAATGACCTCCCGTTTGCTCCTATGCGCTCCTTGTCATCCGTACTTTGATGCCATAACCTGAAAATGCACAGAGGCAACTCTGATAGACCACGAATTTGGCTCCAAAGTGGCAACCGGACAACAAAATGACACTTTGCACGAAACTTCAATAAAAGCATATAAGTCATGTCATTTCACGAATAAACACGGGCATTTCAAAGGTCATTCATAAGCTTAAAATGCACTAATTAAAGTCACATCAACCCATCCGGGATGAAGAGGGTAGCTCTCCCGGATGGCGCGAAGAAGAAGAAGCTCCTCTTGGCTGATGTGGTGGCGGTCCTTCTCTGGAGCATACAAAAGAGAACGACGTCAAACCATGTGAATGAATTGATAGAGAGGGTGAGAGAGAGAGACTTAACTGAGTTATGCTTCGTGAGGCGATGCCGCGGCACTCCAGTCATGTGGCTCCAGAGTGCATGGTACTCCTCCCCGTCGGCATCGTCGTCCTCCCAGCCGAGGTAATGACCATTGTAGTGCTCGTAGGGGATGCCTAGATGAGCAGCAAACTCATCATAGGTGAGTGTCCTGTGCACCCCGCCCAGATAGAAGGAAACGACCTTCCTGTGCTGCCTCCTCCGGTGCTCATCCAGATCAAAAATCGCCCAGAACTCCTGTAGAGCGATGTCTGGGAAGTCAGAAACTATGGTGGTCAGCTCTAGGAGTCCAACATGTACCAGGGCGTCGTGCACGTTCCGGTGGTAGTCCTCATCGTGATCGAATAGGGACTCCATGGAAAGTGGGCGAACATTAGCTCCAGGAATGTTCTCGAGCTTCTGGTAGCACTCGAAGTAATATGGGGGCAGGCGAGCAACGGTGTGGTGGTACCCCACACGACCAGGGAAAGCTGGGGGAGGTCCATGAATGGCAGATGTGATGGGAGCGGGAGCTCGAGAGCTGGAGGCGGTGTCAAGTCTCTGTTTGGTCCTGCGCTCATTAGTTACGTTCCTAAGCAAGAAAAACAAACCAGATTAGTCAAACTAAAACCCTACCCCACACTTAGTCAAAAAACTCAATTTCACAAAGAAATGAAGAAAACCGAGTGGGGGTAAGCAAAGCAGATTAACCGGTAATCCCAAACAATTAAAATACACGCTTAGGAACAGCTAGAATGGAATTATCACAATCAGAGTTCAGAACTCAAAACAACATTCGAAAAGTCAACATAATCGAACATTGAACCCTAATCATGGCAAGACTATCACAAAGCGGGAAATGACGGCATAATATGATCTCAGATGGAAAGCACAAGAATATGAATGGAGATGAGCACATAAGGCAGCCAACTGATCATAAACAGTTCATGGTCAAACCGACATTTCTCAAAAGTCAACATCACAAAGAATAAGGACCTATGCAAAGCAACACATGATCAAATGATATAACAATTAAGTACAATACTCCCTAATCATGCTAGATCAGTCCAACGAGTTCAGCTAACCTAGTTCACACGAAATCAGTCGGCACGCAAATCGAGGCAAACTGAAAAGTCAATTGAAAGTCAACCCCGACGAAACTCAGCATCCAATATGTCAAAAGATTCGAAATGAAAAGTTCTACAACTTACCTTGAAGCCATGGACGCTAAAAGTGAACGGAAGACAAGAAATTGGCGAAAAATTGAAAATTTTAGGGTTTGGGTGAACTAGAGCTGTAGAGCTCTGATTCGGCTGTTCTAGGGCTCAAGATGATCGGAAATGGAAGGGGAAGGGAGCGGCGGCGACGGTCGGCAACGGGCGGCGGCGGCGAAGATGGGCGGCGGCGGTTTTGTTTTCGGGAGAACAGGGGGAGGTTTTTTGCTCGATTTCGAAAATGAAGAAGGAAGAGAGAAAGGGTGAATCCGGATTTTTAAAACGAAAAATTGGTTGATTTTCAAATGGATTTTCGGTGAAAATAAGTGCAAGTTTTCGCCGAAAATGTTAGTTAAAAAGTACTGCCGGTTTTCAAAAAGGTTTTCGCGAAAACATCAATACATTTTCGCCAAAAATTTTAGTTAAAAACGTCTGGAAAACTCAGTGGGATTTCAAAGAGAATTTTCGCCAAAAACATGGGTGTATTTTCGCCGAAAATAGTGAACTCTACGATTGAAAATATTTTCGCAATCCCGGCAAACTTCAAAAAATCACAGTTAAATCCACAAAAATCGGAAAAACCTCAAACGACTTGCAATTGATACTAAGACACACAGACTACACACGAAAAATAAGAAATCAAACAAACTGACACTTTTGGCTCCCCCGAACCGACTCTAAAACACTAAGGTTGACACAAATGAAAAACTGACTCCAGCCGTGGGTTGTCTCCCACGAAGCGCTCTAGATTAACGTCCTTGAGCTGGACGATACCTGGATGGTATAAGGAGACATCCCAACTCAGGTTCTCCTTAATGCTAGCATCGGAGTTTATAAAGTAGAGCTTCGGGGCTTCTCCGGTGAGCATGAATTTCTTCCCGTTAGCGTGTAAGAGTTTAGTACGTCCGTCGGGAAGGTGCTCAGTGATCTTGAATGGACCAAATAGCTCTGTCAAGGGATCATCTTCCACAAGGAAGACAGTGGGTGGAATGAGAACGATCGGCTCCTTCTTTTCTTTAACCTCCGGCTTGATATCACCAGGATCGGTGATCGTCAGTATTTCCTTAGGAGATGCTTTTGGCTTCTCCTTCCATACTTGTTCCGACGCTGGTATCTTGGAACGAATTGGTGGTGCAGCTGGCTCGATAGGAGGTGGCAGCACAACTGGTCTCCAGACCATTTGAGTCTTCGTCTTCTTGTTCTTCCCCCGGGATCTACTAGGATCTTTTCTCGGTGGCTTAGAAGAGGCTTGCAGTTCCTTCTTCTTTGGCGGCTTCTGAGGAACAGATTTCGGTTTCTACCTGGTAATCTGTCTAGCACCTGCAACAGCAATTGATCTAGGGATGCTAGAATTGACATCAGTAACGGAGTTGACCGGAGTCAACTCCATAGTTTCAACAGCTAGACAATGAAATTTTTCATTCTTAGGATTATATTTCATTCCGTCTTTAAGGCGGAATGTTATCGTTTCTTTACCAACCCTCAAAGTTAAAGACCCATTTGGAACGTTAATTTGCATTCCAGTAGTAGCCATGAAAGGTCGTCCTATGAGAATGGTAGAATCATCTTTACTAGTATCAATGATAACAATGTCAGCTAAGAACGTGAAAGGACCACATTTAGTAACAACGTCTTTTATCTCTCCCCTAGGGGTTTTAAGTGATCTATCAGCAAAGACAAGTTGCATGCTAGGCGGTTCAAGTTCTCCTAGGTTCAATTTTTCTTACAGACTCATAGGCATAACATTAACGGACGCGCCAAGATCAACCAAACAACGTTCTATCTTAACATCACTAATGACAAGAGGTAGAGTGAAAGAAACCAGGATCAGAACACTTAGCCGGGTATGGAGAGGAGGGTTTCGTGCTACGAGCATCAGGATATCCTTCTTTATTCCCCTTCATGCCAGTCTCGATCCTTGCATTTGGCAGTAATGCTCTTGGAAACGGAGGCTTCACATAGTACGATGCAAGAGGAGGATCTTCCTCCTTAGGTGCCACTTTCGGTGCTTCTTTCTTCTCTGGAGTTTCAGCGATCCTACGTAAAACAGAACAAGCGTCAACAGATAAGCTTGTAAACTTTTTAACAGATACCATCTTAGCTTGTTCCTTTCTCGGGTTCGGCTCTGTCTGGCTCGGAAGTTGGCCAAATGGTCGACCAGATGCTAGCATGTTCGAGATGTTGTTCACAGCCTGCTAAATTCTTTGACTGGCTGCTATCTGTTCTTGATTGAGAAGAGCTTGAGCTTTAAACTGACTGTCATGATCGTCGAGTCTGGTGATGATCTGACTAAGCTTCTTGTCCAGGTCGCTGACATTGTTTTCCTTCTGGTTCTGCTGCCCTAGATAGGTGTTATTCAAATATTGATTCTGGCAATTGCCAGGAGCAGTTCCATAGTTACCCGGATTATGGTGTGGCGGCTGATAGACACCTCCCGGTGGATGGTTATGCTTCTGATCCTGAGCTGGACCAGCTGGGCGGTTATTCTGGTTCTGGTTATGGTTGGCGCCATTATTGTAGGGAGGTCTGTCTTGATAGTTCCCTTGCTGCCTGAAGTTGCGGTAGCCAGCATAACCATTTTGATTGTTAACGAAGCCTTATTGAACGAAATTTACTTCTTCGGCGGACCAGACTTCTGTCTTACCAAAATTCTGGCATCGGCCTCCATTATGCGCACAAGCTCCACACCATTCGTAATCAGCAACATAGACAGAAGCTGCCGACGGTTTTATTGGTGCAGAAGACTTCTTCAGATGCTTCTCTACTTCTGCCTTGATAGTAGCTTCGAGATCGAGCTTACTCCTTGATCCTTCTGATTGTCGCTCCCAGTTCCTTGACTTGGAAGCACAGTTTGCAAAATGAAGAAGAGCAGCTTTAGGAGTAAGCGTAGTGCAATCCCCTTCAGCTAGAGAATTGACCCACTTGGCAGATTCTTCTCGAAGACCTCGAGCAAAGATTTCGGCTAACTGCCTGCTCGAATTCGTGATGAGGACAATTGTAGAGAAGTTCTTGGAATCGATTCCAAGTATCGTATAAGCTTTCGCCTTCCTTTTGGGAGAATCTGGCGATGCTGTCCTTGATGGTTGTTGTTCTAGCAGGAGGGAAGTATTCTTCAACGAAGTCATGGGCCAGAGTATCCCAATCAGTGTAATATCTAGGTGGTTTGCCAGTAAGCCACCTTTTGGCTGCGCCTTTCAGAGAGAACGGGAAAGCTCTCAAGCAAAGAGTGTTCTTGTCGAGGTTTCCGTTCTTAAAAGTGCTGCAGAGATCAAGGAAATCCGCCAGATGTGTGCATGGATTGTCTAGTGGCCTGCCTTCAAACTGTAGATCCCTAGAGATCATAGTCAAGAATGGAATCTTGATCTCATAGTCAGGATCTCCTTCAATGCGCGGCACGGCAATGGCAGATCGAACGCTAGTCGCGCTCGGCTTGTTGTAATCAGCTAGACTCTTCTGTGCAGGCGACGGTAGTGGATTTCCGCCTGGTGGTGGTAATTGATTAGTCATGGTAGGCGATGGAGGAGGAGAAAATGACTCGGTGTATGAAACGGATGAAGATGACGGTAATGGTGAAGATGAGGAACTCTCATTCAGTTCCTCGATCTTAATCGGAGTGATGGATGGAGGTGGATTGGTTCTGCTTCTTCTTGGAATCTGTGATTGTTGAGGTGGAGCAGAACTGCTTGGTCTCTCTATACTCTTAGCCTTCTCGGTTTGAGAGCGAGTCCAAGGGCGGCGATGGATACACCTGTGACCAACCTACAAATAACAAAAACAAGAAAAACTAGTGTAAAATCGAAGTGGGTGGAAAAGTGAAAGATGGAAAATAGAAGAATAAATTGCTAGTTCTTCTTTCAACCAATCAAAAGAAATCCCCGGCAATGGCGCCAATTTGATGAGCCGCAATCGTTGTGCGTGCGTTCAATCAAATAACTAACAAAGCTAACAAAAGCTAGGGTAGATCGCATTCCACGGGCCTTCTAATGATTGACTACTCAAATAAGCTAGCAAATAACTCAGATTAAACACTTCGTGCGTGGTGTGAGTTCCACGACTTCTACTTCTAAGAAATGCAGAGAAATTAAAAATTGAAACTAAAAGCAGATTGGAAATTAGGGTTGAAAACAGAGATGACAGACACACTTAGACTTCGAATCTCCCCTTTGTTCACTAGAGCATAGGCAATCAACAGATCAGCGGATTTCAATTCTCATTCAATCAGTTCTAAAACACCACCGTAACTCCTAACCCTTAGGTTTAAGACCAGCGAACGTTCGCTCTATCCGTTCTAGCTACCAAGATTAATTAGCCGCCCGGGTACGGTCGCCTCTCGCAACGACTTAACTTAACTGGTGGAATTACTAACGATTCATGAGTTACTCTTGTAGTGGATTAACCCTAACCGGTTTCTACGAAAGGCACACTCCAATTATAAGGTTAATTGTTCAGTTTGATGTTTTAAAGTAAGGCGAGCGTTCGCTTCTATCCTTAGCTTAACCAGAATCTAATCTAGGTGATCAATCCAGACAAGAAACATAAACAACGAAGAACAAACCAAACATGAAAGAGAAACTGATTGAACTTTGAATCTAATCACCGTCGATCCGTGACCGCTTTAAAGCCCTGGGTCACTTAGGGTTCATCTAGTCTAAGCTCTAAGAGTTTAGCTACTCACGTTCATCACAAAAGAATCAAAGATAAAGAAAGAGTTCATCATACAGAGGAAGAACAGAAAAGTATCTGAAAAACCTAATTAAGACGACTCCGGCAGAACTTCAATCTTCCGGTAGAATTCAATCCTAGCTCCGAGTCCTCGAGATGGAAGGGATGGTGTCACGATCTCTTTCCGGCTCTTCGAACTCTAAACTCTCCTTCAGAACTCTGAGAGAATCCTCGAAATTCTGATTATGAAAAGTGTATTATGATTGGTATCTGCAAGTCTCTTGATTTTGGGCCACCGGTTATGTATTTATACTTAACCCTAAACCGCCGGATTTTAACTAAGATTTTCGGCGAAAATATGAAGGAATTTTGCCGAAAATTCCTTTGCAAATGTGGATGACCGCCGGCTGTTTCTTCTGTGATTTTCGGTCCAACACTTCTCGGCGAAAACTTAGTGTTTTCGCCAAAAATATCCTTCAGTTGACATCAGTGGATTTGTGCTTGCATTTTCGTCAAAAATACTAAGGGATTTTCGGCGAAAACTCCTTTGTAAACCGGGGCAGGAATTTGGTTGATTTGGTTGGCTCCTTGGATCGATTCGGTGCGATTCCTCAAGGTTCCAATGCCTTAGACACGTCCTTGGCTACTTTAATTAGGATGGTTGGGAAATGAGTGCGGGTGCTATGATATTATGAATCGCTGGTTGTGGATGCAGGAGAGTTGCCCTGCCAATGTGGGGTCGCTCTGAATAAGAGGAACAGGTGGGTGACCCCTAGACTCATGACATGGTTTCCCCTGTACTTGCAGGTGGGGGAGACTGGTGAGCTAGCCGGTTATCCTATTGATTGTGATGTGTGTGCTGTGAACATGACAGGGGCATGAAGGACGAGATGTGTTGTGAACTATGGACTATGAATGAGATGTGGCTGATTTGTGTTGTATGTTGGTAGTAGATGTGATGTATGAGTTGAGAATGTGATGTTGAGAATTGTATGTTGGAAATAGAACCGGAAGGAGCCCACACTACCCCACCCGAGGTACTGGTTGTTGAGTCTGATCCATTGGGGTGGATCCCCTTGACATGGGTGTCAAGGGAGTAATAGATTGATGATGAGATTGATGATGATGATGATGGTTAATGAGAACGCGTTCCCCATGCGGTAGGGGAGCGCGAGGACTTCCCATGCGGTAGGGAAGTGCGTCGGCCGGCCGGTGGTGGTGTGGATAACTCCTTGGCGCCTAATAACTCACCTAGATAATATGAACGTGAATGTTTGTGTGCTTGTGGTTGTGGTAGTGACTTGGTTGATGGATGTGATGTGATGATGCTGTGTGTGTCGTGGATTGATGTATTAGTTCTGTGTGATTCTATTGTTATGAATTGTGCTTGAGAACAAGAACTGACCAACGTGATCACCTAGACTGCTTTTAGGGAATTAAAATATGGAAAGGGGGTTGGGTTTGGTTCCATTGTTGGATGTCTTGTGCGAAGTTGGGACCGCTCCATAGAGTAGGACAACGTATAGGTAGGCCCAGTGGGTTCACTCAATTTCAATAGGAAATTGATCCCTTTTCCCCTTTCAAGATCTCGTGGCTAGTAGAGGTAGCTGAGGAGTTTGAGTTCGAGGTTGATTTCGTGAAGTTCTGGACGGAAGCCATGAGGTGAAGACTGGGATTACGCGGAGTTGACTTTTCTGTTCATTTCAGTTGACTATGGGATTTTGAGGTTCTTTTTATGTACTTTCTGATTTATGTTGGGTTGGAGGATTTATGATGGATTGGATTGTACTCGGATTTCAGTTTCGCGTTTCTATGGAGGCCTCCCATGTTTTTATTGTTTTTTTGATCACCGCCAATTTCACTGTTTTACCCTTGTTTTTACTCGGTAGTACCTGGGACCGGCTCAACCACGGGTTTACTCGGGTTGATTCGGAACGGGTGTTACAAATGGTATCAGAGCCTGGTTTGTCACTGCTGTACCGGTTGATTATCTTCTCTCTTTGGGGAGTAATTAACCTCGTTGGGAGGGAGGATGAGACATCGGTACGAGACCGACATTCCAAGGGTTTTTGTCAAACTGTTTTAAATGGGTGGGATGTTTTGAAATCAAGTGGTGAATTGAGTTGTTTGAAGCTTCTTGAGCGGTCAACTGAAATGTTCAATGTCCTCCTGTAGTGAATCCAGTCAAGCAAGGGGAAGTAGGTCCATTGGGAACTCGGGTTTTGGAGGAGGAGCACCTAGGTTTCAGCCGAGTCTGTTGAAGGGATGGAATTTTGGGGAGTTCATTGGGGAAGCAGCTGATCCTGAGGTGGCAGAGCAGTGGCTCCAGGAATGTGAGTACAAGTTCCTGCAAATGGAACTTGAGGAAGGGTTGAAGGTGCAAGCAATGACTTTTCTGCTTAAGGGACATGCACTGAATTGGTGGAGGTCGATGCCACAGAGTCGAGTGGTTCCGCCAGAGATGGAGTTGGATGAGTTTGTGGAGGTGTTTCGTGATCAGTTTTGCCCGGACCTTTGGCGTGAGGAGAAAGCCAAGGAGTTCATGAGTTTGGAGCAAGGGGAGAAGTCCGTTCTGGCATATTACATAGAGTTCACTTCTCTCTCTAAGTGGTATGATGAGCGGGCCAACCGGGAGAGGAAGCTCATTAACAAGTTCAAGAATGGGTTGAGAGTGGAGATTCAGGAGGGAGTCACCACCGCTGATATGGGGAGTTTAGTGTCGGTTAAGGCGGCGGCGCTAGAGAGGGAGAGGTTGGAGAACCGAAAGAGGGAAGAGAAGAAGAGGAAGGCAACTGCCCCGTGATGTGACTTTAATTAGTGCATTTTAAGCTTATGAATGACCTTTGAAATGCCCGTGTTTATTCGTGAAATGACATGACTTATATGCTTTTATTGAAGTTTCGTGCAAAGTGTCATTTTGTTGTCCGGTTGCCACTTTGGAGCCAAATTCGTGGTCTATCGGAGTTGCATCTGTGCATTTTCAGGTTATGGCATC
This sequence comes from Linum lewisii, assembly GCA_034768395.1. Taxonomy (NCBI): domain Eukaryota; kingdom Viridiplantae; phylum Streptophyta; class Magnoliopsida; order Malpighiales; family Linaceae; genus Linum; species Linum lewisii. The sequence goes on from CM068299.1 coordinate 11,802,426, forward strand.
AAAGTACGGATGACAAGGAGCGCATAGGAGCAAACGGGAGGTCATTTGGAGGCCGGACGAGGGAGATATGAGCATTACAAGATCGAGCTTTCTGCAGAGTGCAGGGGTGCACGCCGTGCAGAGGTGCACGCCGTGCAGGGGTGCACGCCGTGCAGGGGTGCACGCCGTGCAGGGGTGCACGCCGTGCAGGGCGGTGCACGCCGTGCAGGGGTGCACGCCGTGCACTGTCCCCTGCACTATAAATATTCTTGTTTTTGGCCATTTTGAGGAATTCTTTGATATCTTTTGAACCCCAAACACATACCCACGAACCCTCAAACCCTAGAACACATTTTTGGAGCAATTTGAAGCCATTGGAGCTAGGATTGAAGCCAACAAACCTTGGGAGAAGTGCTTACAAGTGGAGAAGTGAAGATCATCTCAAGGATTCATCCATGGTGTTTCTGGTGACCATTCTTCCTTCTTTTCTCTTTACTCCCTTGGCCATGTGTGGCTGAGTTTCTAGGGTTCATCTTGGATGGGTAGATTAGTTGTGCTATGATAGAGGGATGATTGTATAGAACTTGCCATGATTGATCTTGGTTGTATGAGGATGATTCCTAGACTTGTTTTTAATGCCATTTTATGCCATGTTTGCTTAATTTGGTCCATTCAATGTGATTTGATGCATGAGAGTGCTTGGATTGCATAGATTGTAGGTCTAGGGATTGAAGTGAGTGTGTTCTAAGAGATTAGATCATCTTGTTTCAACCATTTTCGCTTGATTTCTCTCTTGGGCATTTTATCGAACACTTGGTGTGCATGTGGATTTTCATTCAATTGAGTTTGAAAAGGCTTTTTGGTGAATCTCTTAGTGTTAGGGCATTGATATGAGAGTGTTGTGCCTAGCCTTGTGGTCATAGAGTCTTAAGAGAGTATCTTGTGTCTTGGCATTTCATCAAACACTTAGAATGCATCCTTTTTCACTTAGCTTGAGAGCGAGAGCCTAAATTGAGTGGTATTGGGATAGGGATTAGGTGCTACGAGAGTGCATTGAGTCTATAGAAGTGAAATGCATGGTCATCCGAATGCAAACTCGATCTTAATTGGCTTGTTTGTTCAATTAGTCCTCTTGAGCATGATGAAACTACCCACCAAGAGAACCCCCTTTGTCTTTGATTTGCACCACTTTATTTTTCTTTCTTTTTTTTTAGTTTCCTTTAAGTTTTTAATTTCTATTTCAAACCAAAACTCCTTTCAAATGAATAGACCGTCTACGAGGAATGTGAGTAGTGGCCATTGAGAGAACCCCGTGGAATACGACCTTGGTAAAATCGCTTTTATCACCCCGCCTACTCAGTCTGCCATTCACAGTTACCCGGCGAAGAGAACTCAGACTTCCTTTTCTGGGTTCAGGGGCAGCCAGTCGATGCCAACGAGGGGTACGATGACTTGTTTCACTTGTGGCCGACCAGGTTATAAGAGTGTGGCTTGCCCTGCTCGTACTAGTGGCACAGTCCGTTCGGGAGGAGCACCGTCCGGGTTACCACTATGTGACAAATGTGGGAAGCGTCACTTCGGAGTTTGCCATCTGTTGGCAGGTGTGACCTGTTACACTTGTGGGCAGCGCGGACACAGGAGTCTGAACTGTCCAACCAAGAGAGCTACCCCAACTCAGTCTGTGGAATCGGTGCAGGGCCCTAGAGCTCCGTCTGGGAGTTACGGAGGGAGAGGAGGAGGCAGCTATGGTAGGGGTGCTGGACGAGGGACGGGAGCTAATGCCACACCTGTTGGAGCTGGAGGGGAGCAAGGGAGGCTTTATGCTCTTACCAGGGGTGCGGCAGAGAATGCGAACGACGTGGTGACTGGTATGATCTCGATCTTGGGCCTTTCAGTTTATGCCTTGTTTGATTCGGGGTCAACCCATTCCTTTGTATCTGAGAAATGTTTGAGTAGTTTGGGTGTTGTAGCTAGTAGTTTGGGTGTTAGTTGGGGCGTCAGAACTCCTTTGGGGACTTCTGTTCGGGTGGATAGAGTGTGTAGAGGGTGTAAAGTGTTAGTGGGAGGTGTAGAGTTCTTGGCTGATTTGGTGGTGCTTCCTTTCAATGAATTCGACGTTATCCTCGGCATGGATTGGTTGGCTAGGCATGGGGCTTTGCTTGATTGTCAGAAGAAGGAGGTGTTGCTTCAGGTGGGAGGTGTCGGCCAGGTGGTGTTCAAGGGTGTTAGGAAGAGGGAGTCCGCACCTATGGGAGTAATTTCAGCAATGCAAGCTTTTTCTCTGATTCAAGAAGGGTGTGAGGCTTTGTTGGTGCAAGTGTCAGTTGAACGGAATGAGGAGTTGGAGAAGGTACCTGTAGCACGGGAGTTCGCGGATGTGTTTGAGGAACTACCTGGGGCACCGATCGAGCATGAGGTGGAGTTCAATATAGAGTAGGTCCCTGGAACTGCTCCAATCTCTATTCCACCTTATCGCATGGCACAGGCGGAGTTAAAGGAGTTGAAGGAGCAATTGCAGGAGCTCTTGGATAAGGGGTTCATCCGCCCAAGTGTATCACCGTGGGGGGCACCGGTGTTGTTTGTGAAGAAGAAGGATGGGTCGATGCGGATGTGTATTGACTATAGGCGGTTGAACAAGGCGACGATCAAGAATCGTTACCCACTTCCAAGGATAGACGATCTCTTCGATCAATTGCAAGGGGCTGAAGTGTTCTCGAAGATAGACTTGAGGTCGGGTTATCACCAGTTGAAGGTGGAGGAAGGACCGGTGCCAATGACAGCCTTTAGGACCCGCTATGGACACTATGAGTTTCTGGTGATGCCGTTTGGTCTCACCAATGCTCCCGCCGCGTTCATGGCTCTCATGAACAAGGTCTTCCACGAATATTTGGATAAGTTCGTGATAGTTTTCATCGATGATATCCTCATTTATTCTAAGACTAGGAAGGAGCATGAGGAGCACTTGAGGATTGTTTTTCATAGGTTGAGGGAGCAGCAACTATTTGCCAAGTTCTCGAAGTGTGCCTTTTGGTTGGAAGAAGTATTGTTTCTTGGGCATGTGGTTTCTAAAAGAGGCGTGGAGGTTGACCCAAAGAAGATTGAAGCGGTGGTTAATTGGTCTCCACCTAAGGATGTGTCGCAACTGAGGAGCTTCTTGGGGTTAGCTGGTTACTACCGAAGGTTTGTAGAGGGGTTCTCTACCATAGCGTCTCCTCTACATAAGTTGTTGAGGAAGGGGTCGAAGTATGAGTGGAGCGAGGAATGTCAGAGGAGCTTTGAGGAGTTAAAGAAGAAGTTGACTTCAGCTCCGGTGTTGACTTTGCCAGTAGAAGGTGGAGAGTATGTGGTGTTTAGTGATGCGTCTTTGCAAGGATTGGGCTGTGTGTTGATGCAGAATGGGAAGGTTGTCGCTTATGTCTCCCGACAGCTTAGGGTGCATGAGGTGAACTACCCAACCCATGATTTGGAGTTAGCTGCAGTGGTGTTCGCCTTGAAGTTGTGGAGGCATTATTTGTATGGTGAGACGTTTAAGATCATGACCGATCACAAGAGTCTTAAACACCTTATGGATCAAAAGGAGCTGAATGGTAGGCAACGGCGTTGGGTGGAGCTCTTGAAGGATTATGACTGTACCATTGACTACCATCCTGGTAAAGCGAATGTGGTTGCGGATGCTTTAAGTCGAAAGGAGTTGGTGGATCTTAGAGCTTTAAGGGTAGAGATGCAGTTAGATGATGTGGGAAGTTTGTTTGCCAAGCTCAACATTAGGCCTATGCTGAATGATAGGATTGGTGAGGAGCAGCTCAAGGATGCTACTCTGGTGGCTATTCGAGGGGAAGTTGAAAAAGGCATGGATAATGGATTTGAGGTAGTTGGCGGATTGTTGAAATGCAAGGGTCGAGTGTGCGTGCCGGAAGTAGAGGAATTGAGGAAGGGGATTTTGGAGGAGGCTCATTCCTCGATGTATGCTATGCATCCCGGGATGACAAAGATGTACAATGACCTGAAGTTAAGTTTTTGGTGGCCAGGAATGAAAAAGGATGTGGCTCGTTATGTGGCGACTTGTTTGGTTTGTCAGAAGGCTAAGGCGGAGCATAGAGCTCCGGGTGGGTTACTTCAGTCCCTACCTATTCCGGAGTGGAAGTTTGCGGACATCACCATGGACTTTGTATCGGGTTTTCCGCCGACTAGAGAGGGGAAGGATGCCGTGTGGGTAATAGTCGATCATTTGACGAAAGTTGCGCATTTCATACCCATTCGGTTTAAGCCTAGTGTGGAGGTGTTGGCAAAGTTATATATAGAAGAGGTGGTAAGGTTGCATGGGGTTCCTCAATCCATCGTCTCTGATCGGGATCCGAGTTTCACGTCTCATTTTTGGGAGGGGCTGCATACAGCATTGGGAACTAAGCTCAAGTTCTCGACGGCGTATCATCCTCAGACGGATGGGCAATCGGAGAGAACGATCCTTACTTTGGAGGAGTTGTTGAGAAGCTGTGCTATGGAGTTTCAAACCCCTTGGACTGAATTGCTACCTTTGATTGAGTTCGCCTATAATAACTCGTATCATAGTAGTTTGAAGTCCGCTCCTTTTGAGGCCTTGTATGGGAGGAAGTGTAGGACGCCTTTGTGTTGGGATGAGGAAGGTGCGAGGGTGTTGTCGGGTCCTCAAGTTGTGCAATTGACGGCTGATCGGGTTAAGATTATCAAGGAGAGATTGAGAGCGGCTCAAGATAGGCAAAAAGCGTATGCCGACGGTCGTGCTAGAGAGCTGAGTTTCAATGTTGGGGAGAAGGTATTTTTGAAGGTGTCGCCGTGGAAAGGGCTGATGCGTTTCGGTAGAAAAGGGAAGTTGGCGCCTCGGTACATCGGTCCTTATGAGATCCTCGCTAAGTCGGGTCCGGTGGCTTATGTGTTGGCTTTGCCGAGGGAGTTGGAAAGGATACACAATGTGTTTCATGTGAGCGTGCTTAGGCGGTATCATGGGGACCCTTCTCATGTAATTCAGCCGGAGGAGGTGGAGATTGAGCAAGACTTGACTTATGAGGAGAAGCCAGTCGCGATCGTGGATAGGCAAGTCCGGGTCTTGAGGAATAAGCAGATTCCGCAGCTCAAGGTGGTATGGAGGAGCCATGAGAGCGAGTCAGCTACTTGGGAGACTGAGGAGAGTATGAGGCGGCGGTACTCGGAGTTAGTGGAAGTGTATGATTCAGGTATTAATTCCCCTTGATGTATGCTTTTGTGTTTGCTTGTTGTGGTGTTGGTTCCAAGAAGGTCTAGGGTGTGCTCGGTGAAAGTAGAGTGTTGGGAGTGGGTGTAGAGCTGATGAGTAGTTAAAGGAAGGCTGGTGGTTCGTCGTTAGGAATTTCGGAAGTCAATAGGATACTTGGATTGCTGCGATTTTAGCTGTGTGTTCGGTATCATATTGCTAGGATGAGTTAGGGATGATTTCGGGGACGAAATCCTTGAAGTTGTGGAGACTTGTAACATCCCGCTCAACCAAACGGTTTGGAACTCAAGATCGGTAGACTAGGGTACTGGAATCTGTGCTCTTAAGCTCCCCTTGGGTTTCGGGTCATTCGGGTTTAAGTTGGGTCGAAGTTGCAAAGAGGGGAACGGTGATGCACCAAAAAGTGCTGATTTTGGGCCCTGAAGTGCGCAGGCGCACTTTTAGAAGTGCCAGGCGCACTTTTCAATTAATTCAGCAAACTTTCGGCGGAATATTCAAAATGTGCGCCTTTTAGGGGTCAATGTGCGCCGGCGCACATTTTGACATACCAGGCGCACTTTTCGTGCATAAAAGGACGGATTTGCACGGAAATTCGTAACTTCTTTCCCCTTTCTCTCTCCCCGAAAAGCCATTGACGAACCTAGTGCGAGCAATCTTCGAAGGGTGATTCCGGGAGCTGTAGAGGTCGGAATTGAGTTCCGTTTGTTGCTATGGATTCGTAGCGACGAGGAGAAGAGATCGCTAACCTCCATTTTGGGTTTCTGGGTGTAGGTAGTGAGCAGTAAGGAAGGGTAGAGCTACGAGTTTGGTGGTTGGGAATCGAGTTTCTGGGGAACTAGAAGACGATTAGAGCCTCGTCTTCTATTCCAGGTGAGGGCTTAGCGTTGTGTAAGTAGTTTGGACAGCGTGAGGAGTTTCAATTGGACTTAGAACAAAACCTAGGTTATGCATGAAAATGATGAGCGTAAAAGGGGATAAATTGTTCTGTAAATGTACTTGATTGCTATTGATGATTGCCGTGGTTGATTGTTGTTGTTGATTGCTATGGTTTGGGGTTGGGTGTGAACTGAAGTGAATTAAGTAATGAATTGACATAGAAATGAGAATTAGGATGGTTGGGAAATGAGTGCGGGTGCTATGATATTATGAATCGCTGGTTGTGGATGCAGGAGAATTGCCCTGCCAATGTGGGGTCGCTCTGAATAAGAGGAACAGGTGGGTGACCCCTAGACTCATGACATGGTTTCCCCTGTACTTGCAGGTGGGGGAGACCGGTGAGCTAGCCGGTTATCCTATTGATTGTGATGTGTGTGCTGTGAACATGACAGGGGCATGGAGGACGAGATGTGTTGTGAACTATGGACTATGAATGAGATGTGGCTGATTTGTGTTGTATGTTGGTAGTAGATGTGATGTATGAGTTGAGAATGTGATGTTGAGAATTGTATGTTGGAAATAGAACCGGAAGGAGCCCACACTACCCCACCCGAGGTACTGGTTGTTGAGTCTGATCCATTGGGGTGGATCCCCTTGACATGGGTGTCAAGGGAGTAATGAGATTGATGATGAGATTGATGATGATGATGATGGTTAATGAGAACGCGTTCCCCATGCGGTAGGGGAGCGCGAGGACTTCCCATGCGGTAGGGAAGTGCGTCGGCCGGCCGGTGGTGGTGTGGATAACTCCTTGGCGCCTAATAACTCACCTAGATAATATGAACGTGAATGTTTGTGTGCTTGTGGTTGTGGTAGTGACTTGGTTGATGGATGTGATGTGATGATGCTGTGTGTGTCGTGGATTGATGTATTAGTTCTGTGTGATTCTATTGTTATGAATTGTACTTGAGAACAAGAACTGACCAACGTGATCACCTAGACTGCTTTTAGGGAATTAAAATATGGAAAGGGGGTTGGGTTTGGTTCCATTGTTGGATGTCTTGTGCGGAGTTGGGACCGCTCCATAGAGTAGGACAACGTGTAGGTAGGCCCAGTGGGTTCACTCAATTTCAATAGGAAATTGATCCCTTTTTCCCCTTTCAGGATCTCGTGGCTAGTAGAGGTAGCTGAGGAGTTTGAGTTCGAGGTTGATTTCGTGAAGTTCTGGACGGAAGCCATGAGGTGAAGACTGGGATTACGCGGAGTTGACTTTTCTGTTCATTTCAGTTGACTATGGGATTTTGGGGTTCTTTTTATGTACTTTCTGATTTATGTTGGGTTGGAGGATTTATGATGGATTGGATTGTACTCGGATTTCAGTTTCGCGTTTCTATGGAGGCCTCCCATGTTTTTATTGATTTTTTGATCACCACCAATTTCACTGTTTTACCCTTGTTTTTACTCGGTAGTACCTGGGACCGGCTCAACCACGGGTTTACTCGGTTGATTCGGAACGGGCGTTACAAATGGTATCAGAGCCTGGTTTGTCGCTGCTGTACCGGTTGATTATCTTCTCTCTTTGGGGAGTAATTAACCTCGTTGGGAGGGAGGATGAGACATCGGTACGAGACCGACATTCCAAGGGTTTTTGTCAAACTGTTTTAAATGGGTGGGATGTTTTGAAATCAAGTGGTGAATTGAGTTGTTTGAAGTTTCTTGAGCGGTCAACTGAAATGTTCAATGTCCTCCTGTAGTGAATCCAGTCAAGCAAGGGGAAGTAGGTCCACTGGGAACTCGGGTTTTGGAGGAGGAGCACCTAGGTTTCAGCCGAGTCTGTTGAAGGGATGGAATTTTGGGGAGTTCATTGGGGAAGTAGCTGATCCTGAGGTGGCAGAGCAGTGGCTCCAGGAATGTGAGTACAAGTTCCTGCAAATGGAACTTGAGGAAGGGTTGAAGGTGCAAGCAATGACTTTTCTGCTTAAGGGACATGCACTGAATTGGTGGAGGTCGATGCCACAGAGTCGAGTGGTTCCGCCAGAGATGGAGTTGGATGAGTTTGTGGAGGTGTTTCGTGATCAGTTTTGCCCGGACCTTTGGCGTGAGGAGAAAGCCAAGGAGTTCATGAGTTTGGAGCAAGGGGAGAAGTCCGTTCTGGCATATTACATAGAGTTCACTTCTCTCTCTAAGTGGTATGATGAGCGGGCCAACCGGGAGAGGAAGCTCATTAACAAGTTCAAGAATGGGTTGAGAGTGGAGATTCAGGAGGGAGTCACCACCGCTGATATGGGGAGTTTAGTGTCGGTTAAGGCGGCGGCGCTAGAGAGGGAGAGGTTGGAGAACCGAAAGAGGGAAGAGAAGAAGAGGAAGGCAACTGCCCCGCCTACTCAGTCTGCCATTCACAGTTACCCGCCGAAGAGAACTCAGACTTCCTTTTCTGGGTTCAGGGGCAGCCAGTTGATGCCAACGAGGGGTACGATGACTTGTTTCACTTGTGGCCGACCAGGTCATAAGAGTGTGGCTTGCCCTGCTCGTACTAGTGGCACAGTCCGTTCGGGAGGAGCACCGTCCGGGTTACCACTATGTGACAAATGTGGAAGCGTCACTTCGGAGTTTGCCATCTGTTGGCAGGTGTGACCTGTTACACTTGTGGGCAGCGCGGACACAGGAGTCTGAACTGTCCAACCAAGAGAGCTACCCCAACTCAGTCTGTGGAATCGGTGCAGGGCCCTAGAGCTCCGTCTGGGAGTTACGGAGGGAGAGGAGGAGGTAGCTTTGGTAGGGGTGCTGGACGAGGGACGGGAGCTAATGCCACACCTGTTGGAGCTGGAGGGAGCAAGGGAGGCTTTATGCTCTTACCAGGGGTGCGGCAGAGAATGCGAACGACGTGGTGACTGGTATGATCTCGATCTTGGCCTTTCAGTTTATGCCTTGTTTGATTCGGGGTCAACCCATTCCTTTGTATCTGAGAAATGTTTGAGTAGTTTGGGTGTTGTAGCTAGTAGTTTGGGTGTTAGTTGGGGCGTCAGAACTCCTTTGGGGACTTCTGTTCGGGTGGATAGAGTGTGTAGAGGGTGTAAAGTGTTAGTGGGAGGTGTAGAGTTCTTGGCTGATTTGGTGGTGCTTCCTTTCAATGAATTCGACGTTATCCTCGACATGGATTGGTTGTCTAGGCATGGGGCTTTGCTTGATTGTCAGAAGAAGGAGGTGTTGCTTCAGGTGGGAGGTGTCGGCCAGGTGGTGTTCAAGGGTGTTAGGAAGAGGGAGTCCGCACCTATGGGAGTAATTTCAGCAATGCAAGCTTTTTCTCTGATTCAAGAAGGGTGTGAGGCTTTGTTGGTGCAAGTGTCAGTTGAACGGAATGAGGAGTTGGAGAAGGTACCTGTAGCACGGGAGTTCGCGAATGTGTTTGAGGAACTACCTGGGCACCGATCGAGCGTGAGGTGGAGTTCAATATAGAGTTGGTCCCTGGAACTGCTCCAATCTCTATTCCACCTTATCGCATGGCACCGGCGGAGTTAAAGGAGTTGAAGGAGCAATTGCAGGAGCTCTTGGATAAGGGGTTCATCCGCCCAAGTGTATCACCGTGGGGGGCACCGGTGTTGTTTGTGAAGAAGAAGGATGGGTCGATGCGGATCTGTATTGACTATAGGCGATTGAACAAGGCGACGATCAAGAATCGTTACCCACTTCCAAGGATAGACGATCTCTTCGATCAATTGCAAGGGGCTGAAGTGTTCTCGAAGATAGACTTGAGGTCGGGTTATCACCAGTTGAAGGTGGAGGAAGGACCGGTGCCAATGACAGCCTTTAGGACCCGCTATGGACACTATGAGTTTCTGGTGATGCCGTTTGGTCTCACCAATGCTCCCGCCGCGTTCATGGCTCTCATGAACAAGGTCTTCCACGAATATTTGGATAAGTTCGTGATAGTGTTCATCGATGATATCCTCATTTATTCTAAGACTAGGAAGGAGCATGAGGAGCACTTGAGGATTGTTTTCATAGGTTGAGGGAGCAGCAACTATTTGCCAAGTTCTCGAAGTGTGCCTTTTGGTTGGAAGAAGTATTGTTTCTTGGGCATATGGTTTCTAAAAGAGGCGTGGAGGTTGACCCAAAGAAGATTGAAGCGGTGGTTAATTGGTCTCCACCTAAGGATGTGTCGCAACTGAGGAGCTTCTTGGGTTAGCTGGTTACTACCGAAGGTTTGTAGAGGGGTTCTCTACCATAGCGTCTCCTCTACATAAGTTGTTGAGGAAGGGGTCGAAGTATGAGTGGAGCGAGGAATGTCAGAGGAGCTTTGAGGAGTTGAAGAAGAAGTTGACTTCAGCTCCGGTGTTGACTTTGCCAGTAAAGGTGGAGAGTATGTGGTGTTTAGTGATGCGTCTTTGCAAGGATTGGGCTGTGTGTTGATGCAGAATGGGAAGGTTGTCGCTTATGCCTCCCGACAGCTTAGGGTGCATGAGGTGAACTACCCAACCCATGATTTGGAGTTAGCTGCAGTGGTGTTCGCCTTGAAGTTGTGGAGGCATTATTTGTATGGTGAGACGTTTAAGATCATGACCGATCACAAGAGTCTTAAGCACCTTATGGATCAAAAGGAGCTGAATGGTAGGCAACGGCGTTGGGTGGAGCTCTTGAAGGATTATGACTGTACCATTGACTACCATCCTGGTAAAGCGAATGTGGTTGCGGATGCTTTAAGTCGAAAGGAGTTGGTGGATCTTAGAGCTTTAAGGGTAGAGATGCAGTTAGATGATGTGGGAAGTTTGTTTGCCAAGCTCAACATTAGGCATATGCTGAATGATAGGATTGGTGAGGAGCAGCTCAAGGATGCTACTCTGGTGGCTATTCGAGGGGAAGTTGAAAAAGGCATGGATAATGGATTTGAGGTAGTTGGCAGATTGTTGAAATGCAAGGGTCGAGTGTGCGTGCCGGAAGTAGAGGAATTGAGGAAGGAGATTTGGAGGAGGCTCATTCCTCGATGTATGCTATGCATCCCGGGATGACAAAGATGTACAATGACCTGAAGTTAAGGTTTTGGTGCCAGGAATGAAGAAGGATGTGGCTCGTTATGTGGCGACTTGTTTGGTTTGTCAGAAGGCTAAGGCGGAGCATAGAGCTCCGGGTGGGTTACTTCAGTCCCTACCTATTCCGGAGTGGAAGTTTGCGGACATCACCATGGACTTTGTATCGGGTTTTCCGCCGATTAGAGAGGGGAAGGATGCCGTGTGGGTAATAGTCGATCATTTGACGAAAGTTGCGCATTTCATACCCATTCGGTTTAAGCCTAGTGTGGAGGTGTTGGCAAAGTTATATATAGAAGAGGTGGTAAGGTTGCATGGGGTTCCTCAATCCATCGTCTCTGATCGGGATCCGAGTTTCACGTCTCATTTTTGGAGGGGCTGCATACAGCATTGGGAACTAAGCTCAAGTTCTCGATGGCGTATCATCCTCAGACGGATGGGCAATCGGAGAGAACGATCCTTACTTTGGAGGAGTTGTTGAGAAGCTGTGCTATGGAGTTTCAAACCCCTTGGACTGAATTGCTACCTTTGATTGAGTTCGCCTATAATAACTCGTATCATAGTAGTTTGAAGTCCGCTCCTTTTGAGGCCTTGTATGGGAGGAAGTGTAGGACGCCTTTGTGTTGGGATGAGGAAGGTGCGAGGGTGTTGTCGGGTCCTCAAGTTGTGCAAGAGACGGCTGATCGGGTTAAGATTATCAAGGAGAGATTGAGAGCGGCTCAAGATAGGCAAAAAGCGTATGCCGACGGTCGTGCTAAAGAGCTGAGTTTCAATGTTGGGGAGAAGGTATTTTTGAAGGTGTCGCCGTGGAAAGGGCTGATGCGTTTCGGTAGAAAAGGGAAGTTGGCGCCTCGTACATCGGTCCTTATGAGATCCTCGCTAAGTCGGGTCCGGTGGCTTATGTGTTGGCTTTGCCGAGGGAGTTGGAAAGGATACACAATGTGTTTCATGTGAGCGTGCTTAGGCGGTATCATGGGGACCCTTCTCATGTAATTCAGCCCGGAGGAGGTGGAGATTGAGCAAGACTTGACTTATGAGGAGAAGCCAGTCGCGATCGTGGATAGGCAAGTCCGGGTCTTGAGGAATAAGCAGATTCCGCAGCTCAAGGTGGTATGGAGGAACCATGAGAGCGAGTCGGCTACTTGGGAGACTGAGGAGAGTATGAGGCGGCGGTACTCGGAGTTAGTGGAAGTGTATGATTCAGGTATTAATTCCCCTTGATGTATGCTTTTGTGTTTGCTTGTTGTGGTGTTGGTTCCAAGAAGGTCTAGGGTGTGCTCGGTGAAAGTAGAGTGTTGGGAGTGGGTGTAGAGCTGATGAGTAGTTAAAGGAAGGCTGGTGGTTCGTCGTTAGGAATTTCGGAAGTCAATAGGATACTTGGATTGCTGCGATTTTAGCTGTGTGTTCGGTATCATATTGCTAGGATGAGTTAGGGAAGATTTCGGGGACGAAATCCTTGAAGTTGTGGAGACTTGTAACATCCCCGCTCAACCAAACGGTTTGGAACTCAAGATCGGTAGACTAGGGTACTGGAATCTGTGCTCTTAAGCTCCCCTTGGGTTTCGGGTCATTCGGGTTTAAGTTGGGTCGAAGTTGCAAAGAGGGAACGGTGATGCACCAAAAAGTGCTGATTTTGGGCCCTGAAGTGCGCAGGCGCACTTTTAGAAGTGCCAGGCGCACTTTTCAATTAATTCAGCAAACTTTCGGCGGAATATTCAAAATGTGCGCCTTTTAGGGTCAATGTGCGCCGGCGCACATTTTGACATACCAGACGCACTTTTCGTGCATAAAAGGACGGATTTGCACGGAAATTCGTAACTTCTTTCCCCTTTCTCTCTCCCCCGAAAAGCCATTGACGAACCTAGTGCGAGCAATCTTCGAAGGGTGATTCCGGGAGCTGTAGAGGTCGGAATTGAGTTCCGTTTGTTGCTATGGATTCGTAGCGATGAGGAGAAGAGATCGCTAACCTCCATTTTGGGTTTCTGGGTGTAGGTCGTGAGCAGTAAGGAAGGGTAGAGCTACGAGTTTGGTGGTTGGGAATCGAGTTTCTCGGGAACTAGAAGACGATTAGAGCCTCGTCTTCTATTCCAGGTGAGGGCTTAGCATTGTGTAAGTAGTTTGGACAGCGTGAGGAGTTTCAATTGGACTTAGAACAAAACCTAGGTTATGCATGAAAATGATGAGCGTAAAAGGGGATAAATTGTTCTGTAAATGTACTTGATTGCTATTGATGATTGCCGTGGTTGATTGTTGTTGTTGATTGCTATGTTTGGGGTTGGGTGTGAACTGAAGTGAATTAAGTAATAATTGACATAGAAATGAGAATTAGGATGGTTGGGAAATGAGTGCGGGTGCTATGATATTATGAATCGCTGGTTGTGGATGCAGGAGAGTTGCCCTGCCAATGTGGGGTCGCTCTGAATAAGAGGAACAGGTGGGTGACCCCTAGACTCATGACATGGTTTCCCCTGTACTTGCAGGTGGGGGAGACCGGTGAGCTAGCCGGTTATCCTATTGATTGTGATGTGTGTGCTGTGAACATGACAGGGCATGGAGGACGAGATGTGTTGTGAACTATGGACTATGAATGAGATGTGGCTGATTTGTGTTGTATGTTGGTAGTAGATGTGATGTATGAGTTGAGAATGTGATGTTGAGAATTGTATGTTGGAAATAGAACCGGAAGGAGCCCACACTACCCCACCCGAGTACTGGTTGTTGAGTCTGATCCATTGGGGTGGATCCCCTTGACATGGGTGTCAAGGGAATAATGAGATTGATGATGATGATGATGGTTAATGAGAACGCGTTCCCCATGCGGTAGGGAGCGCGAGGACTTCCCATGCGGTAGGGAAGTGCGTCGGCCGGCCGGTGGTGGTGTGGATAACTCCTTGGCGCCTAATAACTCACCTAGATAATATGAACGTGAATGTTTGTGTGCTTGTGGTTGTGGTAGTGACTTGGTTGATGGATGTGATGTGATGATGTTGTGTGTGTCGTGGATTGATGTATTAGTTCTGTGTGATTCTATTGTTATGAATTGTGCTTGAGAACAAGAACTGACCAACGTGATCACCTAGACTGCTTTTAGGGAATTAAAATATGGAAAGGGGGTTGGGTTTGGTTCCATTATTGGATGTCTTGTGCGGAGTTGGGACCCGCTCCATAGAGTAGGACAACGTGTAGGTAGGCCCAGTGGGTTCACATCAATTTCAATAGGAAATTGATCCCTTTTTCCCCCTTTCAGGATCTCGTGGCTAGTAGAGGTAGCTGAGGAGTTTGAGTTCGAGGTTGATTTCGTGAAGTTCTGGACGGAAGCCATGAGGTGAAGACTGGGATTACGTGGAGTTGACTTTTCTGTTCATTTCAGTTGACTATGGATTTTGGGGTTCTTTTTATGTACTTTCTGATTTATGTTGGGTTGGAGGATTTATGATGGATTGGATTGTACTCGGATTTCAGTTTCGCGTTTCTATGGAGGCCTCCCATGTTTTTATTGTTTTTTTGATCACCGCCAATTTCACTGTTTTACCCTTGTTTTTACTCGGTAGTACCTGGGACCCGGCTCAACCACGGGTTTACTCGGGTTGATTCGGAACGGGTGTTACAATGATCCTCCTCTTGCTCCGTACTATGTGAAGCCTCCTTTTCCAAGAGCAATGCTGCCAAATGCGAGGATCGAGACTGGCATGAAGGGGAATAAAGAAGGATATCCTGACGCTCGTAAGAAGAAACCTTCCTCTCCATATCCAGCTAAGTGTTCTGATCCTGTTCTTTCACTCTACCTCTTGTCATTAATGATGTTGAGATAGAGCGTTGTTTGGTTGATCTATGCGCGTCTGTTAACGTTATACCTATGAGTCTGTATGAGAAATTGAATCTAGGGAAACTTGAACCGACTAGCATACAACTTGTCTTTGCTGATAGATCATTGAAAACCCCTAGGGG